>CM044319.1:10275000-12675000 GCA_024291935.2 Okapia johnstoni
AACCATGTTTTGAAACTGAGTTCCATTTGTACAGAGCACAGTGACACAAACTGAATCTGATTCTTTTCCATCCTTTTCCTGATTGCCTGACTTGAAGTCCTATTCATCAATCACTCTTTTTTTTTTTTTTTTGCCTGCTTACCATGTTTATGAAACTCCAGGAGTTAGTGATGGACAGGGAGGCCTGGCATGCTGCAGTCCATGGGGTCACAAAGAGTAGGACACGACTGAGTGACTGAACTGAAAGAAGAGCAAGACTCGACTTCTGTCACATTAGAAACAGCTCAGTCTACTTATCGTATCAGGCCAATTCTGAGGAGATGTCCTTAAACACAAATAGAGTTTCTACTTAATTTGTTGAGATGAGGCATAACATTTGAAGTCTCTGTGCTCATCTGCCCATCTGGATATGTCAATGGAGATATTCTTGTCACCTCTCAATGAAATATATTGTGAGCAAAGTTCCTTTCAGACTTATGTGTACCTGCATATTACCCCAAGTACTCTTGTGCACAACAAATATAAAGTGTGCTGACCTGAGGCAAAATTGGTTTGATACCCACAACCATATCTTTAAAAGATTGTTCCTTCTATGGCAATCCTTCCTCATTCAGGGGTGAAAGCAAGTCAATATAAAGAGAGGGAATAAAAGGGCCAAAATTTTCAGAACCAGTTCTTCATTGCTAGGTCAATCTGAAGAAGGAACAGAAGTACAGATTTAGAGAAGAGATCCCCAGAAAGCAATCAGGGAAAAGAGTATGCAAGAAGAAGCAACTGGATTGGAAGAGAGAAATATATGAGTATGCATGCATGTTGAAAGAAGAGGAAAAGCAAAGGAATTATGTTTCTTCTTTCTCTCATAACAGCTTTCTTTCTAATACATTGGTTATCTACATTTTGATACAACTATCCAGCTAGTTTTTCTGTAGAAACTTAAAGTTGTTTTTTAATTCTTTTTAATATAAATTACTGAATCATTAATGCCTAAAAAACATATAGGAACAAGCCTGGTATTGTGTCATTGTCTGTTAGGCACTTCTGAGATGTTAAACTACTAATGCCTGTCCTGTATGGGTAAGCACAAGACCCCAACCCAGCTGATTTCTACCCCAAGGATTCCAGATTTCAGGATCTGTCAACAGTAGTCATATCATCAAGTTATTTTCTTTTCCCTTGAATCATTGCTAGAATAGACTCACTATTCCAATTCTTCTCTCTTAACTGAAAATTGTGCTGCCAGACTGTGGGTTAACCATTTATAGATTTTTTTTCTTCACAGAGATTTTGCATGGTCATGTAATTAATAAAATTATAATTTCTTCCTTAATGTCTGTCTCTACTTTCAGACTATAAACTCCTTTAAGTCAATTTGTTGTCTATACCATGTGATTCCCAGTGTCCAGCACATACCTTGAGTCTGTCAGGATACAAAAGATATAAACAATCCTTTTAAGAAGGTGGTGGTGAGGAAAGAGCAGGGAAATAATGCTAAAGGATCCCTACTAAAGTCCAGTAGTGAAAAGAATGAGAAAGAGAAAACTTTATGAAGATGAACTGGAAACCTGTGCTCTGATGTTTTCAGGACAGGAGATCAGTGATAGAGAAAACTCTGGTTCTGCATGACTCAGATCTGGGCCTCTTATCTTTTAAACATAGTGAATCTTAAAGTAAGTATGCAAATACTGAGCTCTACCATAAAGAAGGCTGAGCACTGAAGAATTGATGCTTTAGAACTGTGGTGCCAGAGAAGACTCTTGGAAGTCCCCTGGACAGCAAGGAGATCAAACCAGTCAATCCTAAAGGAAATCAACCCTGAATATTCATTGAAAGGACTGATGCAGAAGCTCCAATACTTTGGCCACATAATGTGAAAAGCCGATTCAGAAAGACTGAGGGCAGGAGGAGAAGGTGGCAACAGAGGACAAGATGGCTGGATGGTATCACCGACTCAACGGACATGAGTTTGAGCAAACTCCAGGAGAGAGTGAAGGACAGAGAGATCTGGCGTGAGGCAGTCCATGGGGTCACCAAGAGTTAGATATGACTTAGCAACTGAACAACAACAACAACAGAGGAAGGAAAAATGTCAAAACTAGTATTTAGCCATGAAAAAACTAATGAAGATGATGAACACCATAAAAATATATGATGAAATGTAAGTTGTTTATTTACCATTTTTAATATAAATAACTAAACCATTAATGCCTAAAAAAAAAAAATCCAGAAAGAAGTTTGGTATCATGTCATTGTCTGTTAATTCATTTTGAGGTATTATTTAATTTTGTAATACAACATACAATTTTATATAGTCTGTTGCCCATGTTGCATAATCATCATACTTTCAAACTAGAGAGAAAACTAAGGATAAATCTGGATTCATGATTCCCAATTACAACTGAAAAGTATTTGAATTTAATTCAATATTATATAATCAATCTATACTAAGAGGGTAATTTCTAGAAATACATGCTATAGTGTAAAAGTCTTCCATGAGTTAATCTGTAAGCCTATTTTAGTTCTGTTCTCCAATATACCAGCATAATAAAAGTTCCAGTGTACTTAGAATCAAAGGCGCTGTACAAGTAGAAAATAGTGTGCGTATTATTAACCTTTCTGTGCTTGTTTCCTCATCTGTAATATGGGGTTAATGATATTTCTGCACCTCACAAGAATGTTGTGTGAATTAATGTTTGTAAAGCCCTTTAAGGTCCACGGATGAAAGATGCCATAAAAGTCCAAAGGTGATAATATTACAGTTATTGAAATTAGAAACACCAATAACGCTGGGGACTGAATATATATTTGGTTGAAGGCACCCCATGCATTATGAATTTGAAGGCACTTAAAGAAGCTTACCATTTCAAAATTAATGTTTTGATATATATAGAATAAATTCCGAAGAGATATTACATATATGTGATAAGCCAAATGGATATAATTTGCTCATAACTGGCAAAAGCACGGTATCAGAGTCTCCATTTGTTCACTGCAGTAGAATACATAGGATCTAATTCATTTAATTAGAAGGAATGCAATGTTGTCTTTTAATCCATTGAAGAATGCTTTTCGACTAAGTAGAGAAAAGGTTAACTTCAAGTAATAGTGACAAACCAGTCAAGGAAAAACAACAAGACTTCACAATTAAAGTCAAGGAGTCAAACAAACATTATATTTAGAAAGTCAAGAGCTTTGTTTTGGTTGCTTTAGAGATTTTCCCCAATTTATGTGAGGTTCAAGGTTACCACGGTCAGTATCTACAGCTCAAAGTCATTCCAGAGTTTATTCAATATTAGTGTTAAAAGATTTAAGCCTGTATTGCAATGGAAAAAATTGAAATCTGGGACTACTGACATTATGAGTGTAAGTAAATTATAGTTAAAGGTCACATGGGCCAGCTTACCTCTAGACAGCTAATAAGCAGAGAAAGCTCTATTTAGAGGTTCAAAATCAAGAAACATTGTTCAGTCTAAGTCGTGTCCAGATCTTTGCAATCCAATGAATTGCAGCATGCCAGGTGTCCATGTCCTTCGATGTCTCCTGGAGTTTGTTCAAACTCCTGGCCATTGAGCCAGTGATGCCATCCAAACATCTCATCCTCTGTTGCCCCCTTCTCCTGCCCTCAATCTTTCCCAGCATCAGAGGCTTTTCCAATGAGTCAGCTCTTCGCATCAGGTGACCAAAGTATTGGAGCTTCATCTTCAGCATCTGTTCTTCCAATGAAAATTCAAGGTTGATTTCCTTTAGGATTGACTGGTTTGATCTTTTTGCTATCCAAAGGATTCTCAAGCATCTTCCCCAGCAACAGTTTGAAAGCATCAATTTGTCAGCGCTCAGCCTTCTTTACGGTCCAAATCTCACATCCATACATAACTACTGGAAAAACCACAGCTTTGACTAATTGGACATTTGTTGGCAATTGATGTCTATGCTTTTTAATATACTGCTTGTGTTTCTCATAGCTTTTCTTCCAAAGAGCAAGCATCTTTTAATTTTGTGACTGCGGTCACCATCCAGAGTGATTTTGGAGACCAAAAAAATAAAATCTGCAACTGTTTCCACTTTTTTACCACCTATTTATCATGAAGTGATGGGACAGGATGCCATGATCTTAATTTTTTGATTGGTGAGTTTTAAGCCAGCTTTTTCACTCTCCTCTTTAACCTTCATCAAGAGGCTCTTTAGTTCCTCTTTGCATTCTGCCATAAGAGTCGTATCATGTATGTATCTGAGGTTGTTGTTATTTCTCCCAGCAGTCTTGATTTCAATCTGAACTTCGTCCAGGCCAGCATTTCGCATGATGTACTCTGCATATAAGTTAAATAAGCAGGATGACAATATACAACGTTGACATACTCCTTTCTCACTTTTGAACCAGTCCATTGTTTCATGTAAGGTTCTAACTGTTGTGTCTTGACCTGCATACAGGTTTTGCAGGAGGCAGGTGAGATGGTTTGGTATTCCCATCTCTTTAAGAATTATCCACAGTTTGTTGCGATCCACACAGTCAAAAGCTTTAGCATAGTCAAGAAAACAGAAGTAGATGTTTTTCTGGAATCCCCTTGCTTTTTCTACCATCCAAAGGATGTTGGCAATTTGATCGCTTGTTCCTCTGCCTTTTCTAAATTCAGCTTGTACATCTGGAGTTCTTGGTTCACGTATTATTAAAGCCTAGCTTGGAGAATTTTGAGCATTACTTTGCTAGCATGTGAGATGAGCACAACTGTAGTTTGGGCTTCTCTAGTGGCTCAGATTGTAAAGAATCCACTTGCAATGCAAGAGAGATCCCTGGGTGAGGAAGGCATCCTGGAGAAGGGAATGCAGTCCCACTGCAGTATTCTTGCCTGGGAAGACCCATGGACAGAGGAGTCTAGCAGGCTACTGTCCATGGGGTCGTAAAGAGTCAGACATGACTGAGCGATTAACACTTTCTCTTTGAACATTCTTTGTCCAAAGTGGTTTGGAATGGCAAACCACTTCAGTATTCTTGCTTTGAGAACCCCATGAACAGTATGAAAAGGCAAAAAGTTAGGACACTGAAAGATGAACTCCCCAAGTCGGTAGGTGCCCAATATACTATAGAGATTAGTGGAGAACTAACACCAGAAAGAATGAAGAGATGGAGCTAAAGCAAAAACTACACCCAGCTATGGATGTGACTGGTGATGGAAGTAAAGTCTGATGCTGTAAAGAGCAATATTGCATAGGAATCTGGAATGTTAGGTCCATGAATCAGGGCAAATTGGAAGTGGTAAAACAAGAGATGGCAAGAATGAACATGGAAATTTTAGGAATCAGTGAACTAAAATGGAATGGAAGGGGTGAATTTAACTCAGATGACTGAGTTATATCTACTACTGTGGGCAAGAATCCCTTAGAAGAAATGGAGTAGCCATCATAGTCAACAAAAGAGTCTGAAATGCAGTACTTGGATGCAATTTCAAAAACGACAGAATAATCTCTGTTTGTTTCCAAGGCAAACGACACAGTATCACAGTAATCCAAGTCTATGCCCCGACCAATAATGCTGAAGAAGCTGAAGTTGAACAGTTCTAGGAAGACCTACAAGACCTTCTAGAACTAACACTAAAATACATGTCCTTTTCATTATAGGGGACTGGAATGCAAAAGTAGGAAGTCAAGAAATACCTGGAGTAACAGGCAAATTTGGCTTTGGAGTACAGAATGAAGCAGGGCAAAGGCTTGGCAAAGAGTTTTGCCAAGAGAACACCCTGGTCATAGCAAACACCCTCTTCCAACAACACAAGAGAAGACTCTAAACATGGACATCACCAGATGGTCAACACCGAAATCAGATTGATTATATTTTTGGCAGCCAAAGATGGAGAAGCTCTATACAGTCAGCAAAAACAAGACTGGGAGCTGCCTGTGGCTCAGATCATGGACTCCTTATTGCCAAATTCAGACTGAAATTGAAGAAAATGGGGAAAACCACTAGACAATTCAGGTATGACCTAAATCAAATCCCTTATGATTATACAGTGGAAGTGAGAAATAGATTTCAAGAAATTAGATCTGATACACAGAGTGCCTGAAGAACTATGGACGGAGGTTCATGACATTGTACAGGAGGCAGGGATCAAGAACATCCCCAAGAAAAAAAAATGCAAAAAGGCAAAATGGTTGCTTGAGGAGGCCTTACAAACAGCTATGAGAAGAGAAGCAAAAGGCAAAGGAGAAAAGGAAAGGTATACCCATTTGAATGCAGAGTTCCAAAGAACAGCAAGGAGAGACAAGAAAGCCTTCCTCAAGAATCAATGCAAAGAAATAGAGGAAAACAATAGTATGGGAAAGACTAGAGATCTCTTTGAGAAAATTAGAGATACCAAGGGAACATTTCATGCAATGAAGGGTACAATAAAGGACAGAAATGGTATGGACCTAAAAGAAGCAGAAGATAATAAGAAGAGGTAGCAAGAATACATAGAAGACCTATGCAAAAAAGATCTTCATGACCCAAATAATCACAATGGTGTGATCACTCACCTAGAGAAAGACATCCTGGAATGTGAAGTCAAGTGGGCCTTAGGAAAGATCACTACGAACAAAGCTAGTGGAGGTGATGGAATTCCAGATGAGCTATTTCAAATCCTAAAAGATGATGCTGTGAAAGTCTGCACTCAATATGCCAGCAAACTGGGAAAACACAGCAGTGACCACAGGACTGGAAAAGGTCAGTTTTCATTCCAATCCCAAAGAAAGGCAATACCAAAGAATGCTCAAACTACCGCACAATTGCACTCATCTCACATGCTCTCAAAGTAATGCTCAAAATTCTCCAAACCAGGCTTCACAGAACATGAAACATGAACTTCCAAATGTTCAAGCTGGATTTAGAAAAGGCAGAGGAACCAGAGATCAAATTGCCAACATCTGATGGATCATTGAAAAAGCAAGAGAGTTCCAGAAAAACATCTATTTCTGCTTTATTGACTATGCCAAAGCCTTTGACTGTGTGGATCACAATAGAAAGAGATGGGAATACCAGACCATCTGACCTGTCTCTTGACAAACCTGTATGCAGGTCAGGAAGCAACAGTTAGAAGTGGACATGGAACAACAGACTGGTTCCAAATTGGGAAAGGAGTACATCAAGACTGTATATTGTCACCTTGCTTATGTAACTTAAATGCAAAGTACATCATGAGAAATTCTGGAGTGGTTGAAGCACAAACTGGAATCAAGATTGCTGGAAGAAATCTCAATAACCTCAGATATGCAGATGACACCACCCTTATGGCAGAAAGCAGAGAACTAAAGAGCCTCTTGATGAAAGCGAAAATGGAGAGTGAAAAAGTTGGTTTAAAACTCAACATTCAGAAAACTAAGATCATGGCATGCGGTCCCATCACTTCATGGCAGATAGACGGGGAAACAGTGGAAACAGTGACAGACTTTATTTTGGGGGGCTCCAAAATCACTGCAGATAGTGACTACAGCCATGAAATTAAAAGACGCTTACTCCTTGGAAGAAAAGTTATGACCAACCTAGACGGCATATGAAAAATCAGAGACATTACTCTGCCAACAAAGGTCCATCTAGTCAAGGCTATGGTTTTTCCAGTAGTCATTATGAATGTGAGAGTTGGACTATAAAGAAAGCTGAGTGCCAAAGAATTGATCCTTTTGAACTGTGGTATTAGAGAAGACTCTTGAGAGTCCCTTGGACTGCAAGATCAAACCAGTCCATCTTAAAGGAAATTGGTAGTGAATATTCATTGGAAGGACTGATTTTGAAGCTGAAGCTCCAATATTTTGGCCACCTGATGTGAAGAGCTGACTCATTTGAAAAGACCCTGATGCTGGGAAAGATTGAAGGCGGGAGGAGAAGGCGACGACAGAAGATGAGATTGTTGGATGGCATCACCAACTCAATGGACATAAGTTTGTGTAAACTCCGGGAGTTGGTGATGGACAGGGAAGCCTGGCATGCTGCAGTTCATGGGGTCGCAAAGAGTTGGACACAACTGAGAAACTGAACTGAACTGAACTGACTGGCATTTCCTTTCTTTGGGATTGGAATGAAAACTGATCTTTCCAGTCCTATGGCTATTGTTCAGTTTTCCAAATTTGCTAGCGTAATGAGTCCAGAACTTCAACAGCATCATCTTTTAGGATTTTAAATAGCTTGATAAACATGAAAACATTTAATTTCTTGCCAAAAATTACATTTTATATGCATATTTAAAAATAAGATACTTCCTATAATACATAAATAAGTAAATGGAACTGATATGTCACCTGAATTCCATTTCTTCCACTCTAATACTTTAAAAAAAATATTTATTTATTTTTAGTTTTAGTTGTGTGAGTCTTCAGTGCTGCACACAGGCTTTGTCTACTTGCAGGAAGAGCAGTGATACTCTTTAATTGCAGTGCACAGGCTTCTTATTCAAGCAGCTTCTCCTTATTTCAGAGCAGGGGCTCTAGGGTGCTTGGGTTTCAATAGTTGTGGTGCAATGGATCAGCTGCCCCACAGAATGTGGGATCTTCCTGGACCAGGGATTGAACTTGCATTGCAAGGCAGATTCTTAACCACTGGGCCACCAGTGTGTTGGTCGCTCAGTTGTGTCCAACTCTGTGACCCCATGGACGATACCTGCCAAGCTCCTCTGTCCATGGGATTCTCTAGGCAAGAATACTGGAATGGAGAAGGGCCACCAGGGAAGCCCTCTAATAAACACTCTTACATGACTTTTTGTTTCACCTCTGCTCTTGACTTTCTGGGTTAATTATACATAACTTTACTTACAAACTCCTTTCTTAATATTTGGAAAGACTGTGGTACCCAAGGAGATAAAGTGCAATAGAAATGCAAGAAGCTGGTGATAGTGTACTTAACCTTTTTATTTTGATCGGTTACATATTGACTCAACTTCCTTAGAATTTTCCATAATTTCTTGTACATTGGTTAGTAACATTGTGTGTCAGTGTAATTACTGATTTCCAGCAAAATATTTTCAATGAAGAGATCGGTCTCTAATACAGTGATCAGCAAATATTAGTGGCCAATAAACATTAGTGAACAAATGAATTGTGTGAATGGACTTTATGTTCATATTGAAATTAATTGGTTGGCTTACCCATACTTCCCTGGTAGCTCAGACGGTAAAGCGTCTGCCTGCAATGCTGGAGACCTGGGTTTGATCCCTGGGTCGGGAAGATCCCCTGAAGAAGGAAATGGCAATCCACTTCAGTACTCTTTCCTGGAAAATTCCATGGACAGAGGAGCCTGGTAGGCTACAGTCTATGGGATCGCAAAGAGTCGGACACGACTGAGCATCTTCACTTCACTTCACCCATACGAAGTAAGCTCTAGAAAAAATGTTAACTCCTCTGAGGACTATAGCTTTCTACTATTTTTTATCTTTTATCCAAGTTACCCTCCTATCTTTTCCTTCTATTTATTAACAAATTTACTTAACGTTTTCTCAAGTAGAAAACCTTTGTAGTTAGTCCATCATCTATTGAATCTCCCTCTCAAGGACATGAAAAACATAGTAAATACCAAACATAGATCTTTCTAGTTACTTGTTTTCTATCACCTACACTAATTCTTCTTTCTTTGTCAATCCCTGATCTGTTTCTCTAAGTTCTAGTCACAATCTTTCCTTCATTCTCTACCTACCTACTTCTAGTTTCCATGATCTCCTCCACTGACTTCATCAGTTGATATTTCCAATCTCAAATATTCCGTTAAGTGATACTCATTATTATTCACATTTGTTCATTCATCCATTCATTCATTTGAAATTATTTGTGACTCTAGCCCTGCCCCCTTCTATCTCAATAAAGTAACTATATAATCCTGTAAGTCAAATCATGCCAGGTCCCTGATCAAAGCCTCTACTAAAACTCCATTTCATTCAGTCCTTACAGCAGTCTACAAGGCCCTAAATTACCCTCCTGCCTCTTAAATCCTAATCTCACGCAATATCAGTATTTCTCTTCACTCATTCTGCTCAGTCGCCTTGATTCTGTACAAACACAAAATACGCTCTTGCTGAAGAATTTTACACTGGCATTCTCTTCTTGGAACACTCACCTACAAGGCTTAGTCCTTCACTGTCTCCTAGTCTTGGCTTAAATGTTTCCTTCTCAGCATGATTTTACTGGTTCATCACATTTAAAACTGAAACCCTTCACTCAAGTACTCCCCATCCTCTTCTGTGCTTTGTTCTTCATTTCACCAATCATCCTCCTAACATAAAGCTTGGCAAACAGTGGCCCATGGGCCAAATCTAGCCTGCCACCTGTTTTTGTAAAGTATTATTAAAATACAGCCTAGCCCATTCTTTTGTGAATTAGCTAAAAATTATCTGTTTGTTTTGTGCTACAATGATAGAGTTGAGCAGTTACAATAAGAACTACCTGGCTCACAAATCTTAAAACTTTAGTATCTACTTCTTGTCAGAAAATTTTGCCAATCTGTGATTGAACACATCAAAAATCAGGCAGGATTTTTTTTTCCATTTTGTTCATTGCTATATCTGTGTTGCCTAGAACAGGTAGTTCAGTTCAGTTCAGTTCAGTTGCTCAGTCGTGTCCGACTCTTTGCAACCCCATGAATTGCAGCGCGCCAGGCCTCTCTGTCCATCACCAACTCCCGGAGTCTACCCAAACCCATGTCCATCGAGTCGGTGATTCCATCCAACCATCTCATCCTCCGTCGTCCCCTTCTCCTCCCGCTCCCAGTCCTACCCAGCATTAGGGTCTTTTCCAATGAGTCAACCCTTCGCATGAGGTGGCCAAAGTATTGGAGTTTCAGCTTCAACATCAGACCTTCCAATGAACACCCAGGATTGATCTCCTTTAGGATGGATTGATTGGATCTCCTTGCAGTCCAAGGGACTCTCAAGAGTCTTCTCCAACACCACAGTTCAAAAGCACCAATTCTTCGGCGCTCAGCTTTCTTCACCGTCCAACTCTCACATCCATACATGACCACGGGAAAAACCATAGCCTTGACTAGATGAACTTTTGTTGGCAAAGTAATGTCTCTGCTTTTAAATATGCTATCTAGGTTGGCCATAACCTTCCTTCCAAGGAGTAAGCGTCTTTTAATTTCATGGCTGCAATCACCATCAGCAGTGATTCTGGAGCCCAAAAAAATAAAGTCTGACACTGTTTCCACTGTTTCCCCATCTCTTTCCCATGAAGTGATGGGACCAGATGACATGATCTTAGTTTTCTGGAACGTTGAGCTTTAAGCCAACTTTTTCACTCTCCTCTTTCACCTTCATCAAGAGGCTCTTTAGTTCTTCTTCACTTTCTGCCATACAAGACCTTCTAGAACTAACACCCCAAAAAGATGTCCTTGTCATTATAGGGGACTGGAATGCAAAAGTAGGAAGTCAAGAAACACCTGGCGTAACAGGCAAGTTTGGCCTTGGAGTACAGAATGAAGCAGGGCAAAGGCTAACAGAGTTTTGCCACGAGAACGCACTGGTCATAGCAAACACCCTATTCCAACAACACAAGAACAGGTAGGCACAGAGTAAATATTTGTGAATAAACAAATGAATCTTCTAATGTATGCCAAATACTGAGCAGAGACCTGAGCATGCAGAGGTTTTATTCTCCCCACGCTGTCCTTGCAGTCCTACAGTTTTGTGTTCAATTTGTGCTCTCTCAGTAAAATAACATAAAATCAAAAACAATGACAATTATTTCATGTCTCTCATCCCGTAAACCTCAACACCCCATTCTTTTTCACTCTCTAGCAATGACATTACTTAATATTTACCTGAGAAACAGAAGTAGTCAGAACAGAATCACATCATACCCCACCAGTTATATATACCAACATATTTGTATTCATCCCCATGTATTTCTATCTCCATATTAGAGTGGATGATCAGTTCCATATTCCCCACCAGCTAAAATCACCTTGCCTCTACTCCCCTTAGTAGCAAAACTCAATAAAAGTATCTTATACTTCTTGTCACTACTTAATCACTTCTCATTCTTAACTTGCCATAATAAGATTTTCATCCTTACCACTCCAGTGAAAGCACACATATCAACGTTGCAACAACCTATCCTGCCAAAGCCAATGTTCAGTTATCAGTCCTCGTGTTACCTGACTTCTAAACATTTGCCTTTTCTCCTTTGCTTTTTGCTTCTCTTCTTTTTATATTTTTGGGCTCCAAAATCACTGCAGGTGGTGACAGAAACCATGAAATTAAAAGACACTTGCTCCTTGGAAGAAAAGCTATGACCTACCTAGACAGCATATTAAAAAGCAGAGACATTACTTTGCCAACAAAGGCCCATCTAGTCAATGCTATGGTTTTTCCAGTAGCCATGTATGGATGTGAGAGTTGGACTGTAAAGAAAGCTGAGTGCCGAAGAATTGATGCTTTTGAACTGTGGTGTTACAAAAGACTCTTGAGAGTCCCTTCGACTGCAAGGAGATCAAACCAGTCCATCCAAAAGGAGACCAGTCCTGGATGTTCATTGGAAGGACTGATGCTGAAGCTGAAGCTCTAATACTTTGGCCACCTGATGCGAAGAGCTGACTCATTTGAAAAGACCCTGATGCTGGGAAAGATTGAGGGCAGGAGGAGAAGGGGACGACAGAAGATGAGATGGCTGGATGGCATCACTGACTCAGTGGACATGGGTTTGGGTAAACTCCGGGAGTTGGTGATGGACAGGGAGGCCTGGCGTGCTGCAGTCCATGGGGTCACAAAGAGTTGGGCATGACTGAGGATGACTGAGTTGGACAAAGAGTTGGACATGACTGAACTGAACTGAACTGAAACATTTGCCAGAGTTCATCATAGCTTCCTTCTTAAAACACTTTCTTCTCATTCTATCCAGGACACATTATTCTGTTTTTCTTTCCATTTCATAGGCTATTACTTCTCAGTCTCCTTTACAGTTTTTTCATTCTCTTTCTTCATCTCCAACTTCATGAGGCTCTAGGCCTAATACCTCCTTTTTTCTTTTCACTCCTTGAAATTATCATTCTTTTTATAGAGTTAAATAACATACGTATGCTTTATTCCATCAAGACTTCATCAGAAAGTGCATTCTATCTGAGTAATTTAAGAAGAGTTTAATTAAGGAGCTATTTATTTGCAAGGTGTAGACAAGATATAGAATACCATAAGAGATAATACAGTATCCTGGGATAAATAACAGCAGGGCTGTTTCACAATTTTATTTTTATAATGGTGTGGCAGAGCAAGCATGCGCTTGTTAGTGAAAACAGGCTAGCATAGTTTCAGAGGTTTGCAAGTCCTTGTCAAACAGCTGTTATTAAAAATTAAGCCATACAAACTTACAACTAAATAAATTATACTTGAAGGAAAAGTAGTAAATATTCAAAATTCATCATTTCTCAATTACTTTACTACATTTTACAATTACATATGTTCTTGAGATTTAAGTCTATTTCAACTGTATGACAGAAATAATACATAATAGGCTACTTTCCATCTCTTTCTAACTTTACATTCAATAATACCACATTGTTAGCTTAAAACTAGCCATAGATTGAGAATTTACACCACAGAAATTAGCACAGATTTGACAAAGTGACAGAGAAAGTATTAGTTATATGGTTATATTTAAAGGAGTTTCATGTCTGTAGCTATTACACTGTGAATAATAATTTTTAAATTTGGTGATATATTCTTCCAGTAGTCAAAAACTATCTGATTTATTTAAGAAGTCACTCACATCAGTTACAAACAAGTTCCAAAATCTTTTTTTTTTCTTTTCATTTTCATCCTAAGATACTATACTGGGAATATCAGATGTGATTAGCACCATCACTTGATTAAATTTTGATAATACATCTTTATTCTTGAAGACCCATCTGACTTTTACATAGCAAGAGAGGAAAAGGAGGCTATCATAGCATTCACCGTCTCTGTAACTGTTTAAGTATTGGGAGTGGTACATTCTCTAGGGATGAGATATTGCTTTTGGTTAATCTTGGCAAAGAAGGACAAATCCAGGAGCTTCATTTGGCCCTTAATATGCAATAGAACTCAGTCCATACTAGGGAATTCTTTGTTAGGAAATTTTCCTATTCTTACCATATGTTCTTGGCCTGTTAGAAAGAAAAATAATGGTTCTGAAGTCTCTCCAGAAACTTTCTGAAAATGGACCTGGCCCATCTGATAATACAGAATTATCAGATCTTCAAATATTCCAACTCTGACCAATGGACTTCAGTGGTATTTCAGGTCTGCAGGCATTAGCATCATTTAAAAGACAATATCTAACAAACCCATGAGGTCTATCTGCTTTCCTTTTCAAGGGGAGTGATTCTCAGAGTGGCCTCTAAACCAGTAACACCAACATCACTTGAGAACTTGTTAGAAACATAAATTCTGTTTTTTTTCACCCCAAAGTTACTAAATCAATAGGACCCAGGGATCTGTTTTTAAAGTCCTCCATCAGTATGATTCTGAAGCTTAGGTAAGTTTAAGAACTACTGCTCTAGACCCAATCATTGCTAACTAGCTGCAGGTACTTCTAAGGGAGGCGTGGAGGGAGAGTCATGCTATATCTCTGACCCTATTACCAGGTCATTCCATATAGGCCCTGGCCTCCTTCTCAAATAAATACCTTCAGGTCTGCAAAGTAGCTTAAGTCTAGGAACAAGATAAGAATAAATCTTCATTATTGTACCTCAAGTTAATTTGATGCCCACTAGGCCTGAGATTTTTCTCCCTACACATGCCAAGAAGCTCCCTAGTTGACTGCCCTTTTGTTTGGTTTCCGAAGGCTCTATGGTCAGTGTCACCAAACATCCCCATAGGTCAAAATGTTCAGATTTTTATCACTGCTCTGTGGCTTATTATGATAATTGTGTCCACCTTGGTCTATAATGAATAAGGACCCCTAATTGGCCTCTAACTCTTTGGCATCCTATTATTTCCACTATCATCAAGGAATGCAGTTCCATTGTTTCCATTATTCTCTGACATAGAATAATCAACATAGAGCATTACTTCAGTGTTCAATGATACTAGTACTCTTCCTTATCAAAGGATTCCTTAAGGTCTTGGTAAAGAGTATGTCCTCAGGGTCCTCTCGGGTAATATAAAGATTAGCTAATTTGTTACACATAATAAACTCCTCCCAGTATTATTATTTTTCTGAGACTTGATTCCTTTCCCTACGTTGCACCAGGGAAGTCATGTTACCAGCCTCGCTGGATTGGACCCAACTGACCAAGTCTGGACTTTGAATAGCCAACCTACGAGAAAACTGACACCACTCTTACGTTCTCAAGACAACACACTAAATCACAAATTCCAAGTGAATAAACCCTTATCAACCCAATCCAACCTAATATTTTCTCTTCCTTGGTCTACACTCATAGAGTTCACTCCCACATATACTCTGTACACTCCTGCCAATCAAAATTAATGAGATTCTACAAGTCTTTCACTCAGTCAAGTGAATTCAATGGCAATAATATGGCTTAAACCTGTTTATTCCTTTTGATTTTCTATGATATTTTGCTGGCTAGGACCTTTTATATGGTTTATTCAGTTCAGTTCAGTTCAGTTGCTCAGTCGTGTCCGACTCTTTGCAACCCCATGAACTGCAGCACGCCACTCCTCCCTGTCCATCACCAACTCCCTGAGTCCACCCAAACCCATGTCCATCAAGTCAGTAATGCCATCCAGCCATCTCATCCTCCGTCATACCTTTTTCCTCCTGCCCTCAATCTTTCCCAGCATTAGTACTCACTAATCTTATATATTGATTTACCAGGTCATTTGAAAAAGTGCTGTTGCAGTATTTTCCTGAAGCCTGACTCAGTCAACTTAATTTGTGTCCATCCTTAATCATTCAGGTCTTTACCACTTGCATCTTCATATCTCAAATTCATCAAGAACACTCTTATCTCCACATTACACTGCTTCTTTTTCTATCTTGGAGTTTTCCTTCTTTTCAATTTAAGTTTTCATTCATCTTTCAAAGGTAAACTTAGGTAGTATTTCCTTTGTAAAGTATTCCTTAATTGTCTTAGCCAGACTTAATTGCTCCTCCTCTTTGACCATAATGCACATTGACTATGCCTTATTCTCCCTTGAATTATAGTTAGTATGCTGAAGAATTGATGCTTTTGAACTGTGGTGCTGGAGAAGACTCTTCAGAGTCCCTTGGACAGCAAGGAGATCAAACCACTCGATCCTAAAAGAAATCAACTCTGAATATTCATTGGAAGGACTGATGCTAAAATGGAAGCTCTAATCCTTTGGTCACCTGATGCAAAGAGCTGACTCACTGGAAAAGACCCTGATGCTGGGAAAGATTGAAAGCAGGAGAAGAGGATGACAGAGGATAAGATGGTTGGATGGCATCACTGATTCTATGGATGTGAGTTTGAGCAAACTCTGGGAGATAGTGAAGGACAAGGAAGCCTGGTGTCCATGAGGTTACAAAGAGTCAGACATGACTGAGTGACAACAACAAATGCCTGTCTTTATTACTATCTTGAAATTATCTTGAAAGCCAGGACCACGTCTCATTCACTTCTTTGATTTCCTCAGATCCTTAACATAACACTAAGTAATGTATGTAATAGATGTGCAATATACATTTGTTCAGGATTTCCCTTGTAGCTCAGTTGGTAAAGAATCTGCCTGCAATGCAGGAAACTTGGTTCAGTTCCTGGGTTGGGATGATCCCCTAGAGAAGGAAATGGCACCCCACTCCAGTATTCTTGCCTGGAGAATCCCACGTGCAGAGGAGCCTGGCAGGCTACAGTCCATGAGGTGGCAAGAGTCAGACATGACTTAGTGACTAAACCACCACCATACATTTGTTTAAATGAAATTACAACTAAATATTGGCTATTTTGTTTAATGCTATTAAGGATGATTTTTACTTGTTTTCTATTAACAAATTCAGAGTATTTTTGAAACCTTTCCAGTGACCTCCAAAGATGAAACAATGACTTCAAATCCACCAAAGTAACTTCTTACTTTTTAAAATACTTTCATGACTACTCACTGAATATCTATAATCATCTCAACTGCATACCCACAAACATCTCAAAAGCCATTGATCTCAATTTTTCACACAAAGTTACTAGATTATTTTCCCCATCTTTACTGAGATGTAATTGATGTATAATATTTTGTAAGTGTAAGGTATGTGCTATGTGTGCTTAGTCGCTCAGTCATGTTTGACTGTTTGCAACCCTACGGACTATAGCCCACCAGGCTCCTCTGTCCATGGGGATTCTCCAGGCAAGAATACTGGAGTGGGTTGCCATGACCTCCTCCAGGGGATCTTCCCAACCCAGGGATCAAACCCAGATTTCCCTCATTGCAGATGGATTCTTTACCATCTGAGCCACCAAGGAAGCCCAAGAATGCTGGAGTGGGTAGCCTATCCCTTCTTCAGAGGACTTTCCCAACTCAGGAATCAAACCAGGGTCTCCCACCTTGCAGGTGGATTCTTTATCATCTTGAGCCACCAGGGAAGCCCCAAGTTTAAGGTATGCAATATGTTTATTTGATACTTACATATTATGAAATGATTATCACAGTAGGGTTAGTTAACAACTTCATCACCTCACATGATTACCTTTTTTGGTATGTGTGAGAAGATCTCTCAACCTTCACTACTGTTAATTATAATCATAATATTGTACATTAGATGCCTAGAATATACTAACTATAAAACTAAGCTGTGCCCTTTGATCAACATCTCCTCATTTTCTCCACTTCTCAGTCCCTGGTAACCACCATTCTACTCTGTTTCTGTAAAAGCTTAGCTTTTATAGATTCCATATACAGATGATATTATACAGTACATATATTTCTCTGTCTTACTAATTTCACATATCATAATGCCCTTAAGGTCCATGCATGTTGCTGCAAAAGGCAAGATTTCTTTCTTTCTCATGACTGAATAATATTTCATTGTCAAAGTTAATAGATTTTTAAAAATTTATTTATTTTAATTGGAGGCTAATTACTTTACAATACTGTAGTGGTTTTTGCCATACATTGACATGAATCCACCATGGGTGTACATGTGTTTCCCATCCAGAACCCCCCTCCCACCTCCCTCTCCATCCCATCCCTCTGGGTCATCCCAGTGCACCAGCCCTGAGCACCATGCCTCATGCATCAAAGCTGGACTGGCGATTCGTTTCACATATGATAATTTACATGCTTCAGTGCCATTCTCCCCTATCATCCTGCCCTCTCCCTCTCCCATAGAGTCCAAAAAACTGTTCTACACATCTGTGTCTCTTTTGCTATCTCACATATAGGGTTATCGTTACCATCTTTCTAAATTCCATATGTATGCGTTAGTATACTGTATTGGTGTTTTTCTTTGTGGCTTACTTCACTCTGTATAATAGGCTCCAGTTTCATCCACCTCATTAGAACTGATTCGAATGTATTCTTTTTAATGGCTGAGTAATATTCCATTGTGTATATGTACCACAGCTTCCTTATCCATTTGTCTGCTGATGGACATCTAGGTTGTTTCCATGTCCTGGCTATTATAAACAGTGCTGTGATGAACATTGGGGTACACGTGTCTCTTTCAATTCTGGTTTCCTCGGTGTGTATGCCCAGCAGTGGGATTGCTGGGTCATATGGCAGTTCTATTTCCAGTTTTTTAAGGAATCTCCATACTCTTCTCTATAGTGGCTGTCCTAGTTTGCATTCCCACCAACAGTGTAAGAGGATTCCCTTTTCTCTGCACCCTCTCCAGAATTTATTGCTTGTAGACTTTTTGATAGCAGTCGTTCTGACCAGCATGAGATGGTGCCTCATTGTGGTTTTGATTTGCATTTCTCTGATAATGACTGATGTTGAGCATCTTTTCATGTGTTTATTAGCCATCTGTATGTCTTCTTTGGAGAAATGTCTGTTTAGTTCTTTGGCCCATTTTTTGATTGGGTCATTTGTTTTTCTGGAATTGAGCTGCAGGAACTGCTTGTATATCTTTGAGATTAATTCTTTGTCCGTTGCTTCATTTGCTATTATTTTCTCCCATTCTGAAAGCTGTCTTTTCAGCTTGCTTATAGTTTCCTTCGTTGTGCAAAAGCTTTTAAGTTTAATTAGGTCCCATTTGTTTATTTTTGCCTTTATTTCCATTATTCTGGGAGGTGGGTCATAGAGGATCCCGCTATGATTTATGTCAGAGAGTGTTTTGCCTATGTTTTCCTGTAAGAGTTTTATAGTTTCTGTTCTTACACTTAGATCTTTAATTCATTTTGAGTTTATTTTTGTGTATGCTGTTAAAAAGTATTCTAGTTTCATTCTTTTACAAGTGGTTGACCAGTTTTCCCAGCACCACTTGTCAAAGAAATTGTCTTTCTATATTGTATATTCTTGCCCCCATTGTCAATGTTAATAGATTGACAATACAGTTCTTCATGGAAACTGAGACTTATCCTAATGCTTTAAGCATATAGACATGCCAGTTTTGGAAAAAGTTGTCAGAAATGGTAACAAACAATTCTTAAGAAATATGATTTAATTGCAGATCATCCCTTTTATGTTAGAATTCTTAATAAGTTACAGTATTTCTCAAAAACAAACAAAAATGTATAAAGTGGATCCAAATATTAAATATTAATACAAGCAAAGAATCTAAGTTTATGTGAGTTTCATGGAAATTTTGAAGTGAGATAATTTAAGAGAATCATTTATCAGCTATATTGAATAGCCAAAGCTTAAGCTTTTGCATTAGTATTAAGCTAGCTTTCCGCTAGATCCTTAAGGGGACAAATGTCAAATGAGAGAATAAATTTCTTATTAAATCTAACATTTATTAGGAAACATCTCTCTTAACAAGGATGCATTGCTATTTATAGAACAATTAGTGCCTATACATTCATCTATAGTGTTAAATTGTTTGTGGTAAACTGGCAAGAATCTCAATCCAGTGTCTTCAGTTATATTCATCTTGATAGTTCTAACACAGACTTCTAGGTTTCCTTGGTTGAAAACAAAGATTGCTGTACAAGGTTTTTAGACGCCTTCCCATTGAGTTTTTAAATGTAGCCATGTTGGAGAAATAAATCTGGGCCACAAGTGACCTTATTATTACTATTCTATATTTAGATAAAGGTGGATTTCTGGAAAATCTATTCATATATTTTAAGTTCTGATATTAAAATTTCTGAAGACTGGGTTTCACTTGTGAGGATACATTGAAAATGCTGCTACTGCTGCTAAGTCGCTTCAGTCGTGTCCGACTCTGTGCGACCCCGTAGACGGCAGCCCACCAGGCTCTGCCGTCCCTGGGATTCTCCAGGCAAGAACACTGGAGTGGGTTGCCGTTTCCTTCTCCAGTACATGAAAGGGAAAAGTGAAAGTGAAGTCTCTCAGTCGTCCGACTCTTAGCGACCCCATGGACTGCAGCCTACCCGGCTCCTCCGTCCATGGGATTTTCCAGGCAAGAGTACTGGAGTGGGGTGCCATTGCCTTCTCCGACATTGAAAATACATTTTTAAAAATCCTCTCCTAAAGTAGTCAGAGGAGTTATTGTCAATGTAATTGAAAGCATTCTTCACAGCACATGTCAATATTTTGGTTGGGAAATCTTCTTCATTAAGAACAGGTACAACAATGGCAGAGTTAGTAACAGAGAAAGAAAATATAATTATATTAGCTGATGGGTCTTAAGTGGCAGAGCCAGACGATGGGTACTGTTGGTCTCCCTCACTGAAAGATAGCAGTCATGTTTTCTGAATCGCATAAGACATTAGGTAACAAATAGGGATTCAATACTATAATTCACTCCAGCTAGATGATTAGAATCTTGAAGAGACTTTTTAAATAAGTAATGATTCTATTTTTCATTTCAATACTTTAAATGTCAAAACTTTAAAAGTTAATATTACGCCTGTGAATAGATACTGAGCAGAAAGAACTAAAAATAATGTTTTATGCTAAGTTTACCAGATGCCCAATATCATTAAATAACTCAGACTTGATCCCATAAAACTCTGATTCACTGGTGGTGTTGATATTTTGCAAAGCTTATGCTTTCCAGCATAATTTTGGTTAAGTCAGCAAAGCTACTATAATGTAAGTTAAAGACATGGAAATACCTTAGAAGGTAACTCTAAAAAGAGAGAGAGAGAGATTATTAAGAGTCCAAGAGTCCATTTACAGGTGAAATAGTTGGACTGGTAAAGAAGAAAAGAAAAGACTTAGAAATAAAACAAATGGAGAGAGATGGTATTTGTAGGAATGTGTTGAGAGAGAGCTGCTGGTAATTTTAAAAATATTGACTGAAAAGGAGAAACTGCAGATAAATTCCAAAAAATTAGAATATTAAAACAGCATGTCAGGTCTCTTATTTCCAGGAAAGAGCTGGAGAGACAAGTCTAACAACTTCTGGAATGCCAGAAATTAACAAAAGCAGAGAGTAAAAGGACAAAATTTATTATCAGTTTTCTGAGAAGAGGGAAGACAGGGTTAATACAGAGTTTTTTTTCCCAGGTAAGGGGCACCAGGCTAGTAACCCTGATTTTACTACCAAATAGATCTAGTGTAGGAGTGATAGAACAGGCTTCAACCCTAGAGACCTACTCTAGGAGTGGCATGATAGCTCTCTAGAGTTAAGGGAATAGTTGATGGAATGCAAATTATGATGGCTTTTTTTGCATGATATAAAAACTATACTGGGACCACTAAATGGGATTTAAATTGAGCTAGTGCTGCTTAGAGTTGTTATTTTAATTTTTTTATAAAATGGTATGAGGTATAAGTTAGAAATGTTCCCTTTGACATAAGAGGAAAAATATATAAAAAACATGTAACAGTGAAAATGTTAAAAAATACATAAAACATATAGAATTTTCTAGCCTATGTGTCACATTTACAAAATTGCTCTTAATCATTAAAGTGCTGTGGCCAAGTTATCTAATATAAACCTTTTCTCCCTCCCATTTAGGAATTCTGTTACTAATCAGGAATATTCAGGTACTCTGAATTTGGCTCTTGCAACTTTTTTCTCATGTTAAAAAATGCATTTCTGTATTCCTTCTAAATAAGATGCTTGTTTACATTAATACTGACTAAATTACAGCTTGTTTTCTTTTGCTTAAGTCTGCCACCATACAATAAGAGGCTTGTCAATTCCGGTAATGTGTAAAGCATCGTCTTATTATTTTTTATCTGTAAAGAATTCTAGAATTTGAGTGGAAGCATTAGTAACAAAAATGGTAGGAAGAACTGAGAAAGATGCTCTTACATAATATGACAGTATTTTAAAAAGTCATGATGTGAAATTCAAGTTGATTATTTGGCAAAAATGAATACAAAAACAAGGATAATCATTTTTACTGCATTCTGGAGAAAACATTAAAGTATTTAATGTCTTGTATTCTTAGGTATCAAATGACTATTTTGTAAAAGGCTCATTTAAGAAGATAAGTCTGAATTAGAACCAAGCTCTAATTTTTTTTCTATCATATCTGAAAGAGTTCAATTCCGTAGTCATAATCTATTTGTATAAGATTAGTGTACTAGTGGTTGTAGAATAAAGTGAATATTTGGCTAATAGCTAATAAATTAGTTAAATTTGTAACTAAAACTGTAAAGTTGTTTAGACAGTAAATAGTCAATGACAAGCATATGTGCAATGAAATAGTAACTATAACATTATTAATGGCCTACTATATCACTTTCTATTTGTGCTCCACAAGGCTTCCATAACACCATGAACTGAGCCACTGAGCAAACAATTTTTTGATGAGGAAAATTAATATGTGTCTATTTGGCTTTCTGCTT
Source organism: Okapia johnstoni (assembly GCA_024291935.2). Taxonomy (NCBI): domain Eukaryota; kingdom Metazoa; phylum Chordata; class Mammalia; order Artiodactyla; family Giraffidae; genus Okapia; species Okapia johnstoni. Next base: position 10,297,770 of record CM044319.1, read on the forward strand.
ATTTTGTTTATGACAAAATGCATCATTGCATTAGATGTTTCTTCTCTAGGAACACATTAATACATCCTCGGATATTTCTATGGTTGATTCTTTTGCATCATTTTGGTCTCAGTTTAAAAGTTGATTTATATAAAAAATAGACAAGTGGGACCTAATCAAACTTATAAGCTTTTGCACAGCAAGGCAAATTATTAAAAACAAGCAAACAAAAAAAACGTCAAAAAGACAACATAAAGAATAGAAGAAAATATTGGAAATGATGCAACTGACCAGCGCTTAATTTCTAAAATATACAAACAAGTCATACAACTCAATATCAAAGAAAAAAACAACAATCAAAAAATGGGCAGAAGACCTAAAGAGATATTTCTCCAAAGAAAGCATACAAATGGCCAACACACACACGTAAAGATGCTCAAAATCACTAATTATCAGAGAAATGCAAATCAAAACTACAATGAGGTATTATCTCACACTGGTCAGAACAGCCATCATCAAACAGTCTCAAATAGTAAATGCAGGAGAGGGTGTGGAGAAAAAAGGAATCTTCCTACACGGTTGGCAGAAATGTAAACTGGTGTAGTACTATGGAAGAATATGAAGCTTCCTTAAAAAACTAAAAATAGAGTTACTATATGATTCAACAATCCTACTCCTGGGTATATAGCTTGAAAAGATGAAATCTCTAATTTGAAAAGGTACATGTACCCCAACGTCCATAGCAGCCTTATTGACAATAGCTAAGACATAGAAGCAACCTAAGTGTCTGTCAACTGATGAATGGATAAAGAAGGTACACATACACACACACACAATGGAATATTAGTCATAAAAAGATAATGAAATAATGACATTTGTAGTAAAGTGGATGAACCTAGAGATGATCATACTAAGTGAAGTTAGTCAAAGACAAATATTATTTGATATCAGTAATATGTGAAATCTAAAAACTAATAAAAGAAAATAAAAAAATAATATGAATTTACCAAATAGAAACAGACACGAAAATAAACTTATGGTTACCAAAGGGGAAAGGTGAAAGAGGTATAAATTAGGAATATGAGATTAACAGATATATACTACTAGTAACAGATATATACTACTACATGTGACATAGGTGAACAACGAGGACTCACTGTGCAGCACAAGAGACTATATTCAGTATCTTATAAAAACTTATAATGGAAGAGAGTCTGGAAAATAATATATGAATATCTATCTATATATATATGAATCACTTTACTGTCAGCTGAAATTGAAACAATACTGTGAATCAACTATAACTCAAAAAAAGTTTCTTTGACCACCAATCTAAATAATCCCCCAGTTACTATTTTATTTTAATTTTAGCACCTATATTAGTTTGCTGGGGTTGCCATAATAAACACAACAGATCAGGTGGCTTAAGTAACAGAAATTTATTTTCTTACAGTTCTGGAGGCTGCAAGTCCACACATAGTTGGTTTTCGCTAATGCCTCTGTCTTTGACTTGCAGATGGCCACCCTCTCACTGCCTCTTCACATAGTCTCCCCTCCATGCACACGCAGGAGCATGCTGTTGCCCTGTGTGTCCTCACCTCCTCTTCTTATGAGGATACCAATCAGGCTGGATTAGGGTCTGCTCTAAGGGCCTCATTTTAATGTAACTACCTCTTTAAAGGCCCAGTCTCCAAATACAATCACATTCTGAGGTACTGCAGTTAGGGATTCAACACGTGAATTTTGGGGGGGTATAATTCAGCTCATAAGATCACTTAAAATATATGAAATTATAATGTTTATATATATTTACTTGTTTATTATCTTTTTTCTCTCATTAGAATTCATAACATATCTCAACTGTATTGCTAACTTTTGTATTCTCAGAACTTAGAACAGTCTGGTACTTTCAGTATGTATTTGTAGAATGAACAAACAGATAAATGAATGATGAAATGACTTAATTATCATCTTTTATATTTATACTACCATTACAATTTTAATATTTTGACACTTAAGAGTCATGAAAAGGGAGCATTTAGTTTTCTTAATCTTAAGAATGCTATGTAAATACTATTTTTCACACATACTCAAGACTCAATTTATAATTAAAATATACCTTATGTTTACTGATTATATCTCAGAATCAGAAAGCAGTGAGCTTCTATGCCCTACCTTCAAAACAGATAAGGTGGCAAAGATTTCAATCTGCTCAAAAGGAATGAGTATCTTGGGAAAGTTAAGGCAGAAAAAAAGCAAACATTCTTTTTCTCTATTTATAGTGATTGCCACCTCTATGAGCTGAGAAAATAAAATCATGACTGTGACAGGCACCATGTTTTAGGTGAGTTCGTTGGTCAGTCATCTAAGTGACTACATTTCTTAGCTTCGTTTGCTGCTAAATGTATGGGCATTTGATTTAGTTCTGGCAGAGATATATGGGCTTCCCTGATGGCTTAGTGGTGAAGAATCTGTCTGCCAATGCAGGAGATATGGGTTAGATCCCTGGGTTGGGAAGATACCCTGGAGGAAGAAATGGCAAACTACTTCAGTATTCTTGCCTGGGAAATCCCATGGACAAAGGAGTCTGGATATGTGAAAGTGAAAGTCGCTCAGTCATGTTCAACTCTTTGTGACCCCATGGACTATATAGTCCATGGAATTCTCCAGGCCAGACTACAGGAGTGGGTAGCCGTTCCCTTCTCCAGGGGATCTTTCCAACCCAAGGATCAAATCCCATTGCAGGCGGATTCTTTACCAGCTGAGCCACAAGCCTGGACATGTTCCTGAGAAATCCCATGGACATGCTGGCTACAGTCCACACAGTTGCAAAGAGTCTGACACAATTTAGTGACTAAAAATAACAACAACAAACAAATAATATGTATACATGTGAAAGTGTTCAGGGGTACATCAGGAGAGTCTCCTTAAAAACAAAAGAGGGTTGAGTCTTTTTTCCTTTCTTCTTCTTTTTTTCTTGCCTGGAAGATAGATATGAAAGCTAGATTTTAACGGCGATCTTGGACTGTGAGATTCAGGACCACATCTTAGGAGTGGTGAAATATTTGTGCTGGAAGGAAGACGCTTGCATCTTTCGTGATTTTATGGAGCTGCTAAAGCAGCACTGGACTCCTTTCAGTCAGTCAGTTCAGTGGCTTAGTTTTGTCTGACTCTTTGCGACCCCATCGACCACATGGAGTTTCAGCTTCAGCATCAGTCCTTCCAATGAATAGTCAGGACTGATTTCCTTTAGGATGGACTGGCTGGATCTCCTTGCAGTCCAAGAGACTCTCAAGAATCTTCTCCAACACCACAGTTCAAAAGCATCTATTCTTTGGTGCTCAGCTTTCTTTATAATCCAACTCTCACATCCATAGATGACTACTGTAAAATCCATAGCTTTGACTAGATGGACCTTTGTTGGCAAAGTAATGTCTCTGCTTTTTAATATGCTGTCTAGGTTGGTCATAGCTTTCCTTCCAAGGAGAAAGTGTCTTTTAATTTCATGGCTTCAGTCACCATCTGCAGTGATTTTGGAGCCCCCCCAAAATAAAGTCTGTCACTGTTTCCATTGTTTCCCCATCTATTTGCCATGAAGCGATGGGACTGGATGCCATGATCTTAGTTTTTTGAATGTTGAGTTTTAAGCCAACTTTTTCATTCTCCTCTTTCACTTTCATCAAGAGGCTCTTTAGGTGTTCCTTGCTTTCTGCTATAAGGGTGGTGTCATTTGGGTATCTGAGGTTATTGATATTTCTCCAAGCAATCTTGATTCCAGCTTATGCTTCATCCAGCCAGCCATTTTTCATGATGTACTCTGCATATAAGTTAAATAAGTAGGGTGACAATATACAGCCTTGACATACTCCTTTAATCTTAATCTTTTAACCTTAAATTAATGAATGTGAGAGAAAAAATTGTTTAAACTACTTTTATTTAGGAGTTTTCTGTGACTTTAATATAATGATCATCATTTCTTTCTATAATATTCATTAAAAGCCTGTATAGTCTACAACTGGGTGGTCCCTATGATCCTTGCAATCTTTGCTTTGCCTGAAGGTTTTTTCTTAAAGTCACACCTTTAATGACTAACACTGAAGCATTGACTTCCCTAGAATTCCCACTTTTACTATGCTGTACAAAACTGCTTAAGTTTAGAGTTTAATTATTTTTTCCATCACTGAGGGCTGTCTTAGGTACTCCCATAGCAACATGAATTAACCCTTAGCTTATCAGGAAGTCTTATGATTGGCAGTTTACTTTTGTGCCTTTCTCACTCTACTGTATACTCCTGGGCACAGGAGCCTGGTTTACTGTTGTATTCCTAGCACTTAGTGCAGATCCTGGCTAAGAAGTAAATGCTCATTTAATGACTAAATGGGCTTTCTAATATTTTATCTATCTATTCATCTATTTTCCTCATATTCCAGGAAAGGAATGAAATGTATGAAAGGCAGGTTTTATTACAATTCCAACAGACTGGGTTAAACTTTATTCATGATTCTGTAGTTCTATTTAAACTTTTTACAGAATTTGTTGTGCATTAGCAGAACCACTGAGCTCCTATACCAGTGAGCTCCTATACCAACAGCAGCAGCATTATAGCTCTAATGAGACTGTTTAAGAGGCTAGATATAAAGATGATGATAAACAATGTCACATAGTCATGGAGAGGCAGTATGGCATAGGATTTAAAGGACACAAACTTTGCCTTGAGAACTAAGATCAAAATTCCAAGTTTACTTCTATTTCAGGGAAGTAATAATTCTTTTCTATAGAGGTGTTATCAGGATTAAATGATTTAATAATTAAATCACAAATGTGTATTTTTAAAGTGCCAATTCTTAATACAGCATATGGCACATAGAAAATGCTCAATAATTATTAGCCATATTGAACATAGTTTGCTATTAGGAGTTTAACATAGAACTCAGTGTCACATTGCTTTCATCCTTCCATCTAGCACAGGATGCTTTCTTTCTTAATTTATTTAATCAATTCTTTATCAACACTACATTTTGTGATGTACTGGTTTAAGTGGTAAATTTGGCAACAACTTAGGCTTCCAATTTACTGATAAAAATTAATGACCAACTGTAGGGTTTCCCTTGTAAAACAGAATTATATTGACTTTGCAAAACAGCTTGTTTCTTTTTATGCCTAATTGCTGCTTGGAGAAAACATAATTATAGAGGAACTTTCTATTTCATTTCAGACCTTAAATTTTGAACATCTATTAACTGTAAATTTTATGTTTGTTAAAAAAGATTTTTTTCTGGAAATTAGATCATTTTCACCATGAAAATAAAAACTATCCTCAATAAATTCAAGTCTGCAAGAGTTTTCCCTTTTAATCCCTCAAAGACTAAGAAAAATAGCTCTCAGTAAAATCTTATCTCAAACATTGTACTGAGTGAGAATATCAGTCATTTAGCCATCTCTTTAATGTAATTCCCTTAGTGAGAGCTAAAATGGGAAATTAGAAGAAAACTAAATTTGGCCTGACATGGGAATAAATATTTTTCATCCAATTTGTAATTGTTTTTTGCATTCACTGTACTGTGCTATAATCCTATATTTTAGGAATTCAGTCACTATGATGAGGCACCCGAAATTCATTTCTACAACTTTTCACTAAAATTAGTAAATAAATATAAAGTGGAATGACATAATTTTTCAGTTATGATCATAATTACAAGGGAATTAAATTTGTTAAAAAATGTAGATTGAACTTTGTTCTAATTCGTTTACATTTAAAGATCCTTTGATCTGTGATAACAGTAATATATATTAACATGTTGCATTTTAAAATGACACTGCCTTTCATTAATCAAGCGTCTGTATGGTTGATTAATTTGTACAAGATTTAAATTGCTATGAAAATTTATCATTCATAGCCATGATCTCCATTTACATATATGTTAATTATGGTAAATGTAATCTTTTTCTGAATCCTCTGGGCTGCATACTAAAAAGACAAAGTGATCAGAGTGACTACTTTTCTTATTACAAAGTGAACCCTTACTGTTACTCAAAACTGTTGTACTTGTCAAAGCTAGGCTAAAAACGTTATAATATTTTCTGCTGAAGGCAGGTTCAAATTCTGTAGATGATGTTTCCTATTCAAGTGATTTCTTTATTAGGCAGCCACAGTATTACTATGTTTATTTACTGTGGTATTTAGTACTGTCTCTGCATGCTGCCAAAATTTGCTTTTGCTTTGCAGCATTCTCTGGTATTAACTCTAATATTAATGAGCACAAAATAAGTTTATAATATACCTGTAAAGTAGAATGACTTGAAGTTAGTTGGAAAAGTCTTTGTAATAATTTTAAATTGTTACAAATAGAAACCTAAAAAAAAAAAGAAGAAGGAAAAAAAAAGAAACACAGCATTTTAAGACTACTTGGAAAGATTTTGTTCCAAAAAGTTAACATATGAAAGTACTTCTGAAGTTTCTCCAAGAAATTGGATTGATCTTTGTTTTTTGCAGAAAAATATTTTGTACTTAAGAAAAATGAGTTGTTGATAGTTTTTATCATTTTATAGGCAAGCATCTAAATAGTCGGGATAAATGTAAATGTTACCATCTATGAGACTAAATTCCTACCATACGTTTTTTTCTAGGAGTATTGTGTGAAACTGGAAACACAGTTCAGAAGTGTAGGTCTGGCCTTACGCAGCCCGCTATTGGTTTTTTCCCTAGGAATGTTTTTTTGTATGTTTTATCTAAATCCAAGGCATGCTAACCAACAATTATCTTATTATTTTTATTTTTTAAGAAATGCATTCCACTTGATCCCCAACGGTGACCTTCTCTCTTAACAAATACTGGTCTGGAGAGAATTCTAATATATTATAAGTGAAAAATGATATGGTAACTAATGTTTTAGAGTGACTATGATAGGCCTTGCTAGGCAAATGTTGGAAAATTTAATTATTCTTATTAAATGTCTATAATTTTATGCTTAAATTGTTAGTATTTACATAATATATTCACTTCATGAGAAGCCTCATTTCTTAGTCACAACTTAATAGAATTAAAATATCCATCTTGGAAACCTTTGCAAGCATAGCACCTCTGACTACCTGACGAGGCTATTTTTAAAGACACTTATTTGGTAATTTTCTTATACTCAGCCTAATCACAAGAGAAACAAACTAACATGGCACCTGTTCTGATAGATGGATGTCATACCTTCATTCTCTGATCTCAGACCTTGCAAGACATATTTCAAAGAAGCATCACTTCCCTCACCACAGAAATGCATCCACCTCTAAACTGGAAATAGCAAAAGCATAGGGCAGAAGATGGGGAATATATTATTCAACTAAAATTACAGAGAAATTTTAAGTAGGCAGAATATAATTGCCCAATTTGGAAATTAGCCAGGACACAGGGTTTAACATCATCTTTACTCTTTTGAAAAGTGCCATGGGATTTTTAATAACTGCTGGTGGTCAAGACCTTGGTTTTACCCTCATCCATTAGAAGACACCTCCAGCAGTGCAGTGCCCCCTCATACCATGCTGGGGCATCAGTTCAGTACTGACTCAGTGAAAATTGTGCCACCTACTGAATCATCCACAGCTCATCTTAGAGTGCCCCGGCTTTTAGGCTTTTCTCTGGAGAGTTGTTATGAAGGATGGGACCTGGCTCAATGATGCTTAATTTATGAGATTTCAAGGTTTTAAATGGTTAAGATCTCAGACCTGAGTTTTACTTTCAATCTAAGCCAAAAGATTTTTCATGATTTTTCCATACTTATGGGCTATAATAATGGTCTGGATCATTAAACTACACATGATACACATCTCTCTTTGAAAATAAGGGAATAAAGATAATAACACATATACCTACATAAATATGTATTTATGTACATTGATACATGCAACAGAAAGCGGATTCCCTCATTTGTAATATATTTGATTCTTTTAAAATGGAAATAGTACCACCCTTTCACCAAAAAGTTTTTTAAAAAAGTAAACTATATTCCACAATGAGTTTATTTTCCTTTCTAGGTTTTTTAAGAATCTAGGAACAAATATTTTAAAAAGTAAAAGCAAACCTTGGAAGGAGTAGACTTCACTGGCCAAGTAAATAAAGTGAATTTTTGTAAAAGAAAACGCTTATTCCAGCTTTCCAAATAAAACCTTGCCATCTACAGAAGAATCTCAATACATCTTAACTGTTCCAAAAATAAGTGAAAGAAAAATCAAGATTTTTAGATAAAATTCATATATGTTCAAACATAAGTGGTGAAACACTGAATATTTCTAGCCTTTATGCTTCATTTTTTACCATTTTTTTTTCATCCGTGTTAATGTATGTACAACGTATACAATTTTTTTCTGAGGGAAAAGTGTTCATGCTATTTTCATGGTCTTTGAAATGATTATCAAAAATTCTTTTCTGGCTGCTAAAAGTATCAGTATCCTGGAATTGAGAAACTGTTTCTGAAAGTGTTTTTTGAGGTGTTACTTTTGGAAATGACATTGAGTAAATCCTGGTGCTGTGTGAGAAAAAGAGAGAGCTGGAAATGGTTATAAGGAATAGATTGAAACAATATAGCTGGGACTGCAAAATAGATTCCAGCATATCACTGTGTTTTCACTCACCCCTGTGTCAAAGATTCTCAAGTTAACACAGACAGACAGACACACACTCTACATACACATACATAATCTTCTCTTTTCCTTTTTTGCTCTCATCAGTTTCCAACATTCTCTATCATCTGTTTTTCCTTTTAAGAGCAACCTGTAATGAGGAATCCTTGTTAAATAGAAAATCTTTCTCAACTCAATCCATTTCCCAGAATTCCCTTACACAATTCTGCTGTGACTAGATCATTCCTTGCCAGTAAATTAATAACTCCAATATTGGAGAGTTGGAGATCAGGGAAAGAAAAACTAGTTGAGGCAACTTAAGTCTGATTTGGTGAATTGCTACTGCTGTGATAGAGTTAATATGCCTCCCTAAGTGCCTGGTTTGCTACCAGATGGAAAAATTAATGTTTTCTTTTTTTCATTATCAACACAAAAAATCATGGATGACAGATAGTCTTCCATTGTAAAAATGAAAATCTGAGACACAAGAACTCTCTGGCTAGGTGAAATAGCTCCCAGCCAATCGATGAAAACGTTTGTGTAAACTATGGACTGCTATGGCTTTGAGAGAATGTTTCATGTTGAGATGATCATAATTTCCTATAGAGTTTAGTTAAAAATACAAATTGTCTTTTATTTCCTAATCAAACAAAACAGTGCAATAGATTGTGAATTTTTGCCATTTAAGTACTATTTTCCAGTATTTTTACACATTTTTATACATTTTTCCGGAGAAGGCAGTGGCAACCCATTCCAGTACTCTTGCCTGGAAAATCCCATAGAGGGAGGAGCCTGGTAGGCTGCAGTCCATGGGGTCGCGAAGAGTGGGACACAACTAAGCGACTTCACTTTCAATTTTCCCTTTCATGCTTTGGAGAAGGAGATGGCAACCCACTCCAGTGTTCTTGCCTGGAGAATCCCAGGGACGGGGGAGCCTGGTGGGCTGCCGTCTATGGGGTCGCGCAGAGTCGGACACGAAGCGACTTAGCAGCAGCAGCATACATTTTTCATGTATAATATAGCTGTTTTGAAGTCCATTACACTTTTGTTTCTAATGCTATTTTCCTTTTCTCAAAATGTCATTCTCTAAACCATAGTTTCCTTACCTAATGTTCTTTCTTCACCCTAGTTTCTAACTTTCAAGTACACTTCCAAAAGAAGATAATATTCATTAAATATAATTTTTAAAAAAAGAATAAATAAAAAATGTAATCTTAGAAACAATAAACTCAGCTGTAATCTGTGAATATTTCAGCTAACAAACACGAGTGTCTATTTCTATATGACTCATAATGATTATATATATGTGTATGAGAAAGAACATATTTATTTGTCTTTCTAATCTTTTATAAGTAAGGCTACCCTGTAAGTATAAGAAATTAAAAAAAAATAAAAAATAACCATACTGGATGTTCAATTTGTTAATTTCCCCAATTATTGCTAACTGTAATGTGTATGTTTCTCTAAAGTATTTTTTCTATCAAACCATTAATTATTTGTCAATACTTCAAATAAATGATTGTAACATATGGCTGAATTTGATAGTCATTATCTCAGCCTCTTCCTTTTAGATTATGAAAATGAGCCTATGATAAGGACAAAGGATATATAATTTCCTACGCACAATGTGAACCAAATATTTTCCTCAGTAAAACTCTTACAATCCTAGACCAGGTCATCAAAATTTTATAGAAATTCTTAATCATAAATCTGATAGATTAAATACTATTTTGAAGCTAAATGTTGAATATATATATATTAATCATTCAAGTTGTATTAAGCACCATGAATAATTTGTTTTTGAAAGGAAAACATATGAAAAATATAAAATAGCAAATGAATAAGTTCCCATATATATATATTCGGTTAAATGAAGATACACCAAAAGACATGTCCACATTGAATTCCTAGAAACTGTAAATGCTATTATACTTGGAAAAAAGATGTTTTACAAATGTAATTAAATTAAGGTTCTCAAGGACAACATCTAGATTAACTAGTCAATTCAGTTCAGTCTCTCAGTCGTGTCTGACTCTTTGAGACTCCATGGACTGCAGCATGCCAGTCTTGCCTGTCCGTCACCAACTTCCAGAGCTTGCTCAAACTCATGTGCATCAAGTTGGTGATGCCATCCAACAATCTCATCCTCTGTCGTCCCTTTCTCCTGCCTTCAGTCTTTCCCAGAATCAGGGTCTTTTCCAGTGAGTCAGTTCTTTGCCACCAGGTGGCCAAAGTATTGGAGTTTCAGCTTCAGCATCAGTCCTTCCAATGAATATTCAGGACTGATTTCCTTTAGGATTGACTGGTTGGATCTCCTTGAAGGCCAAGAGACTCTCAAGAGTCTTCTCCAACACCACATTTCAAAAGCATCAATTCTTTGGTGCTCAGCTTTCTTTGTAGTCCAGCTCTCACATCTGTACAAGACTACTGGAAAAACCATAGCTTTGACTAGATGGACCTTTGTTGGTAAAGTAATGTCTCTGCTTTTTAGTATGCTGCCTAGGTTTGTCACAGCTCTTCTTCCAAGGAGCAAACATTTTTTAATTTCATGGCTTCAGTCACCATCTGCAGTGATTTTGGAGCCCAAGAAAATAAAGTCTGTCACTGTTTCCACTGTTTCCCCATTTATTTGCCATGAAGTGCTGGGACCATTTGCTGTGATCCGTTTTCTGAATGTTGAGTTTAAACCAGCTTTTTCACACTTCTCTTTCACCTCCTCAAGAAGCCCTTTAGTTTCTCTTTGCTTTCTACCATTAAAGTGGTATCATGTGCATTATTTGAGATTATTGATATTTCTTCCTGCAATCTTGATTCCAGTCCGGCATTTCGCATGATGCACCCTTCATATAAGTTAAATATGCAAGGTGACACTATACAGCCTTGATGTACTCCTTTCCCAATTTGGAATCAGTCTGTTGTTCCATGTCTGGTTCTGACTGTTGCTTCTTGACCTGCATACAACTTTCTCAGGAAGTAGGTCGGGTGGTCTGGTATTCTCATCTCTTTCAGAATTTTCCACAGTTTGTTGTGATCCACAGAGTCAATTTTACATAGTCAATGAAGCAGAAGCAGATGTTTTTTTCTGGAATTCTCTTGCTTTTTCTATGATCCAATGGATGTTGACAATTTGATCTCTGGTTCCTCTGCCTTTTCTAGATCCAGCTTGAACATCTGGAAGTTCTCGGTTCATGTACTGTTGAAGACTGGATTGGAGAATTTTGAGCATTACTTTGCTAGTGTGTGAGATGAGTACAATTGTGCGGTAGTTTGAACATTCTTTGGCACTGCCTTTCTTTGGGATTGCCTTTCTTGAGATTACCTAGGTGGGTCCTAAATCCATAATATGTCCTTAAAAGAAACACCCAGGGGAGAGACATAGGTCAGAAGAGGAGAAGGCAAAAAGGCAGAAGCAAAGGTTAGTGAGGTATGGCTACCAATCAAGGAATGCCAAGGATTGCAGGCAACCACAAAAAGTTAGGTGGGAGGCATGGAATGGATTCTCTCCCAAAGCCTATAGAAAAGCATGGCTGACCTTGATTTCAGGCTTCTGAACACTGAGAGGATAAATTTCTGTTGCTTTAAGCCACCTGGTTTGAGGCAATTTGTCAGAACAGTCTCAGGAAATGAATACTACATAATCTAGAGAGTACACAGAGATGATCAGAATTTATAGAGCATGACCATTCTCCTTTTTTCAGTGAAAGGAAGTCAGTTCCTTATAATTACAAAGTTATAGAACTCACAGAAAGAACTGTTATATTGGGATTTAATTAATATTTAGATAAAACAAATTTTCACAATTGTATAACTGCATTGAAATACACAATTGTAATGATAGTGGCATGGAAAAAAAAAAGCTAGTAAATCTGTCAAACAAATGAGTGACAGTATGAAGAGTTTATTTTATATATTTAATACAAAGTTATCAGAGTCTAGTGGATTAAGAGATCAAAATTTCCTATCAGAGGTAACATTCAACCATAAAAGCTAATAACTTACTTCTACTGTCCTCACAGTAAGTTCAGCAGTGAACCACATAATAAAATTTTACAAACTTGAACCACAAGCATCCCAAAGGCCCTGAGGAGAAAAAGAGCTGACACGTTTCAACAACTGAGAGCAAATAACAAAACCCCCAAAACTCATGTATTGAGAATGTGATGTGAGCAAAACGGAGCACATATAAAAAAGTCTAAGGGTTCAGCAAGATCCAAACCAGGCAGGCCCAGATTCCTGAAGAGATAACAGTGGTCTATGCTAAGTTAGGCAAGTAGGAAGCTACCTTGGGACTCAGTCCCTATTTTACTCATTTTTTTGTGTCCTTAAATCCTAACAGTGTTCTTAGGACATAGTTAACATTGTTATACAGTCTTAACGAAAAAAATTAATTTTTCAAATAAGACTTCAATGTTTACTTGAAGATAATCTAATTTGATCAAAACCTACTTACTGTTAGTTCCTTCCACCACATGGTAAGTTACTTAAGATCCTTTCACTATTATATCCTGGCAAGTAGTAGTAATGCTCACGAAATAATGTTGAATGAATAAATGAAACATACAATTATTTTTCAGTGAAATACTTCGTGCCCTTTTGGTAGTGACTAGGAGCTCAGGGCTTGATGAGTGTCTGAATTAACTTGGGTTATATCATGTGCAACTGGTAATGTTAGTACTGGTCTTAGTGACATTGTTTGCATTGTATGTGAAATATCTTGTTTATAAAGTGTCTTTTGGCTCTAAGTATGATTTTCCTTGGCCTGCTGTTCTTTCCAGGCCTAACACCTCTACCAAGCCCAGGCTATCTGATGCTTCTTTCCATAGCCACTACACTAAATTTCTTATATAGTGTTAGTCATTCAGTCATGTCCAACTCTTTGAAACCTCATGGACTGTAGTATTTTAAGTATTTCTTTCTGCATCTGTTTGGCTGTGCATGTATGTTTGTACATCCCTTCCTATTGTATACATACTTTTTCTTTTTGCAACTTTTTGAACTAAAGGGACTATAATGTAAAAGCTCCTCTGTCCATGGAATTCTCCAGGCAAGTATACTGGAGTGGGTAGCCATTCCCTTCTCCACGGGATCTGCCCAACCCAGAGACTGAACCCAGGTCTCCTGCATTGCAGGTGGATTCTTTACCATCCGAGCCACTAGGGAAGCCCTACATTTCTTATAATTGACAAGCTAATTACAAATGCTCCTTCAAGCCATTTTTTTATACTAGTCATTAGTTTTTTAGTCTAATTCTGGCAACCATACACATATCAACGAAATAAACTTGCATTTTAATGTAGCATTTTATTTATACTTTTCACTAATTAAAACTCTTTCAATTTGTTAAATTAAATGTTTATAATAATACCGTTACACAGAGAAAATCAGAACTTCTGGAGCATGACCATAATTTCTCCTTTTCTTGGTGAAAGGAAATCTGTTCCTTATAATTACAAAGTTATAGAATTCACAGAAAGAACTGTTATACTTGAAATTCAGTAATATTTACACAACACAATATGTTTTTTTATTTGTATAGGTTGTTGAGGATCAAGCTTTTACATTATAGTCACTTTAGTGCAAAAAAATTACAAAAACAAAAAGGTATGTATACAATAGGAAGGGATGCACAAACGTACATGCACAGCCAAACATGCTGAAAGAAATATTTAAAATACTCACAGAACTTTTTTCAACATTATAACATTAAACAATCCTTTCTCAACCCTCAGAAAATCCTGTGCTTTTGGAGACAAAAATACTTATTAGAATTAAAAATTTTCATTCAAGAGTATGGTATTTATTTCTGTATATCTGGAGAGTAATATTCAAGCTTAAGCTTAAGCTTTAAGATAACAATAGTGTAAGCTCTAGGGTGGAACAAAAGAAGGGGGAAAATCCCAGAAGTTCTCAGAGGTAGTTAGGGGGAAAAAAAAAGGAAAGATAGGGGAAATGAAGGAATCAAAGAAAAAAGAATGAAGATTCAGGGATGGGTAAATCTCCTCTTTACTTAGCTTTTCAAAAGGTTTGTGATAACCAGCTTTTGTGTAAATGGATTTGATGGCTCTGGGCTGAAGGTGACTGACAGCTGAATCTAGGCCCCTCGAGAAGTGTCACTCTGGGGACTGCCATTGTTGCAGATTGTTTCTTCTGACTGAGCCAGAAGAATCATTATCTCAAGGGGACTCTAAAAACAACCGCCCCCACCCCAAGCAACCCAAGAGCTAGAAGTAAGCAACTTAGCTTCTCTTGAGCAGTAATTACAAAAGCTAACAAGGGGTGTAACTGAGTTAAATCTTTCTCCAGTCCCCGATTAAAAAAAAGATTAAAGTAGTCAAGCAGACAAAGATTTTTCCCTAGCAAAAATGTCTGATGCTGTTGCTGGAAAAATAAACAGACTTCCAGGTCCTTCTCGGAAGCGCTTAACTGAAGAGGATATTTGTAGGTAAATGTTTCAGTTGTTTTTATTAAAGTGAATGTGTATACTTTGGGACTACTTCAGCTACTTTGTTACTAGTGAGCTAAAATCTGGCCCTATTGCCTTAATATCATATAAAACAAATTCCTTCCAAACCTTGCTGTCACAATGGCAAGTTAATAGGGTATCCCACTCATCTAGCTACAACAGAATTCTGCCCCCAAACCCTGACTTTTCCATGCCACCAGCAAGCTCCACAGGGCTGGCCAATTTATGGTGGTGGCCTGCAGAGGGCAGTTATATCTTCTTCCTTTAAACCACTAAAAAGGCTCCCCATGCACGTACCATCAGGATAATAAAGTCATTAGCATAACCAGACTAGTTAATCGAAAATTAAAAAACTGATAAACCTGGCATTAGGCTATAACCACAAATAGGCCATGCATAACAAATCACAAGCCTCAGGCAGAGGGCAGGACTTCCTGTCTGGAGAGGAACCAATCAGAGAAAAGAATGGAAACTGCTAGGGGGTTTCTACCCGCCTGGACTTCTCTCGCGATGTTCCTGTTGGGCTCAAGACTTCCTTAAGGTAAAGAAACAGATAGAAAAGTCATTTTTGAAACTAAACCTTATTCTTCCTTAGTGAAAATCAGCAAGTTTCAATTGTCTGTGGCTTAAAATAATTTGGAAGTTTTTTGTAAAACAGCCTGATAGAGCTTTTTTTGCTGCCTCATTTGGTTCTTCATCGCTACTTTACCTGCAGGTGTTTGTAGTTAACTTTTCTTTCCTCGTTTCTTTTTCTTGTTTGTATCTCTTATTTCTGTATCAAAATACTCTAGAAAGTAAGCTCCATGAGGCTAGGACTTAGCATAATGCTAACATAATTAGAGATCAATATACATTTGCTAAATTTTGATTCCTGCTTTAAAATGAATTTTTCTTAATCACTTCTCATTTTTTCTAGGAACCTATTACTTTAAAATTTAAGCTATTATGGCCTTCAGATTTAAACAATAAAAAAAAGCCTAACTACTGGAAAAAATTGTCATTTTATTTTTTTTCCTGAAAAATAAATTGTTGTTAAGTTGTCTTGGGATATATTAGCATTTGTGGGTTATTACATTTGATTGTTTGCAGAAATGTTTTTCTTTACAACTTGTAGTGGAAGAAAGTGGAGCAAGGTACTGAAAGGTAGATTCTTAAACTTGGGACTAGGACCTTGATTCAGTTGGATCCAAGTCTGGCAAATTACTTAACATCTCTGAACTTCAGTGGACTCACCAATAATCATTTTTTAGCAGGGTGGTGTGTGAGGGTTTAGTGAGATAACATGTAAAATTCCCTGGTTCATTGTAGATATTCAATAAACAATGCTTTGGGTAGGGGAAAACATTTGTAATAGTAAAATAATCTCAAAGTAACCTAGAAGCTTAAGAACCTAACTGGAAAGCAAAAAAAAAAAAATCTTTTAGTTTCAGTAGTACCACGGGTTGGGATATGGCTCCAGGAATATTACTTAACTTCTGTGTCTATTATTATCACATGGTGTATTTGTAAAATGGTGTAATAAATTTCACCCACCTGGCAAAGGCCCTGTGTACTGTTTAAAAATAAGACAAGCCCCAGATGGAGTCACTTGTTCTAAGCCTTACCTCATCAAGCTGAGACTTAGTTACAGTTTTGGCTCTCCCAGAAAAGGAATTCTAAATCAGTCAATCAGGAATCACATGTGAGCACTAGTTAGGTAATCTGCCTGATAGATCCTGTCATCCCTAAAGGAAAGTCACCTTGCAAAAAACAACCTGGCTTTTTGGCCTAGTATAACTTCCTTGTTCTTGCTCCAATCTGCCCATAAAAGTTTTTCATTTTGTTCAGCTCCTCAGAGTTCTTTTCCGTGTGCTAGACTGGATGCTGCCTGATGAGTATCAATTTTTGCTTAAAATAACTCTTAAAATTTTTAATATGCCTGTTTATTTTTTAACCGTACATTATATACACTGTAGTGATTATAAATATTATGTAAGTCAAATATTATTCTATTTTGTGTGATAAAGTGCGGTTTTAAACAGTAGAATAAGTTGGTATGCAAAATATTATTGTGTTAAACATAGGATTGTGTTAAATCATTAGATTCATTTTCTCTGAACATTCTGTAGTCTTTATATTAGAGTTACTATTAACTAACACAGCTTGACAAATACTTTTACTCGATTGGTATGTGGTGCTATTTTTAGTGAAAAATTATTCGAAATACACTGGTTAATAGAAATGGTATTCAGGAGCTTTTAATGTAGCTTTAGACAGATCAGATCTGCTTGTGAATGTTCCTCTGAAGTCTGAAATAATGACCATGTTGAATTTTCGGTCTAGCAAAAAATATCTGGGCCAGGCAACCCCAAGAAGGTTGAGAATTCCAACTCAGTAGGAGACTGACCTATTCCTCAGAAAGTTCATACTCCTGCTGAAGTCCTGTTCCCCCACAAAACACATGACTGAGCTGCAGATAAAAGTTGGGGTACCGTTGTTGGAGGTTGAGGAATGAAGAAGAATTGGTAGAACAGGGAAAGCTGGTCTAGTAACAACGGCCTAATGAGGGGTAAAAACAATATAGCAATTAAATCAAATATTCTATAGATTTGCCTTATTAATTGTTAACTTTGTTTAACTGTTGCCTATATGACCTTAGAAAGCTGTTCATTCTGTCGTGTTTGTTTACTTACCTGAAATAAGGGTGTAAGGTGAGTACTCTTCAATTAAAATACACCTTTTAAACACCTCATGTGTGTATAATATATGAAGAATTTAAATTCTTAATACTATAGTATATGAAGAATTTAAATTCTTAATACCTCTCTTTCAGCTTTTATGCTCACTGAAGGATTGGGAGACTGGATTGGGCAAAAAAAAAAAGAGGGAGAGAGTGAGCAGAATCAGTGTCCTCTTGATATATATCTTTTCTGAATGATTACTCCCTCCTCTTCTTCCTCTCATATTTATTTGCTTGTTTATTTACTATTTGGGGAGCAAGGTTAACAGAAATCTCCCTAGTGACTCTTACCTTCACTGAGGTGCTCGCCAAGGTAGAGTTTTAGAAGATAATTCTTGAGGAAAAATCAGAATGAATACAAGGGTCTCTTCTCTCTCCATTATTAGGGAAGAAGAGAGCTAAATATATAATACTTATAAAAATTGAGCTTAAGTTTATGAGCAGTTTAAAGTGCCAAGTAGAGCTAGAATGGTATAGAGATAAGGTCTCTGGACATGGAATTGGAAGGCGTTGGTGTAAGGCTTGGCTGTATCACTTACTAGTGTATGACCTTGGACAGTTTATTTCCCATCTTTGTATTACCTATTTCTTTGTATTTATTGTGGTGTAACATCTATTTCTTATACCTCACCAGATTGTTGTTGAAATCAAATCAAATGTTATGTGTAGAATAACGCGCACTCTCTCTCTCTCTATATATATATTTGTCTGTGCTGTGTGTGTGGAAAATCTAACAGGTAGTTTTCACAGTGTCTCAGTAGGAATTCAGGAAACTCGGGCGGAGTTTTTGGAGGCAGCCCCATAGGCAGGTCTATGTTTCTTCCTCCCTTGGGGACAGTTCTACTTTTTATCTATAAGTAGATAAGCTGATGACACAACTTTCTTTCATTGATTTTTAAAGGCTCTGCTGCTAAGAACAGAGTTTGAAATGTACATATAACAGTATGTTCACTCTTTAATCATAATAATATCAACTGCAGTGTGTTTAACACTATGTAGAAAGTGTTGCAAATGTCAAAGGTACAGGCAAGGATGTTATTGTGAGGTAGGTCAGGTGACCATATTTTTTTTAATACCTTTCACACTTTTGGTCTCCAGACTACTTTATACAAAATTACTAATGACCCCAAGGAGTTTACCTAGAAAATCCCCTTAAATGGAAGAGTACCCATGTGTGCATGTTCCATTAACCCCCAGGGTGATGATGTCATCACATGTCATGTAGCCTCTGGAAAGTCCACTTGAACTCTCACGAGACAATGAAAGTGAAAGAAGCAATGTCTTAGTATTATTACAAAAATAAGTTTGACCTTGTAAGGCCCATGAGAGTCTCTTAGGAACCCCCAGGGGACCCAAGACCACACTCTGAGAACCACTGACACAGTATTTTGAAGGAAACACCAAGGTACTGAATTATATATTAAGTCAGATGTGTATGTTTTCCATCTCTGCTTGAGGCTCAATCGAAATTGGAATGATGGTTGGGATTCACTTCGAGGAGATTTTATGTTTTCAGTAGTATCATCACTCTTTAAACCTATGTTTTAAAATCTTTATAAAAGTTATGTTAGTCTTCGTTCATTGAAGCATAACAGCCACTTTTCTCTCCCAAGAAGCAAAAATCAACCACCAATTTGTTAATATAGCGTTTGGACCTCTCATTTAGCCATTGAAAAAACATTTGCATTTGATTGCTAATTTTTTTTATAGGTTTATGTATTCCGAAAAATTCTTTGGCAGTCAATAAAGCGACCTTTCAGAAAGTCAGAGGTATAGAGCATCATCCCACAGATCTACACGCTTTCCTTTAACAGAGTGGCTTTTATTTTAGGTCATCCTTGAGAAAAGCATTGTAGTACTCATTTCTTTAAGCAATTCATTATAGTGCTTGCTTAATATTTCAATAATACATTTTAATTGGACACAATTTGCTCCTTTTGTCTAATTTTTTTTAAAGTTATCTGCCCATTTATAAGCAAAGACAAAAGCACGTTGGTTCCCCAAAGTACTTTTTCTGCTTCACTTTGAGGACATCTGTAGCCTGAATAGTTTTTAGTCCCTCCCAATAGGTCTCCTCTCCGCTGCTCTGTGTTTTTACATCTCTCAAGAGGGGTTAATTCTTTACAGCTGTATCCTGCCTTCCAAGAATCTAACATGTGTAAATTATTAATCTTTTTCTATTGCTACAGTAACTCCCCAGGCCATAAACACCCCCTACCTAAAACTGGCCCTTTTCCAAGAAAAACTTTAGTATTCTTTCCCTGGAAAGATAATTTGGTCTCCTTTGGCTTACACTGTTGTTTAGAACAATTGGTAAAATACAGAAATTTACTTTCAAACAATTACTTACGAATAGAAATTTAATCTTCATTTTTCAATCTATCCACTGTTGTATACTTTGTGTCTGAATTTTGCATTTCATTTATTAGAGAAATCAGCCTGCTTATATTTTCAAGAGTATACTTTTCAAGTTTTTTTTTTTTAATAAGTATTATTCTATCAGGTAGGACTTTTTTAGTAGGAAAAAAATAGTATGTATCCTTTCCTTCAGTGTAAGTAAAAGTAAATCACGCTTTTTCAAGTATGGCTTTCATGTACTTATACTTGCAATCTGTATCATGTTTTTGTATATAAATATATTAATATTTATTTTTAAGGATGGAAACAAACAGTATTATGGTAAGACAATTTATGTTAATATACAAGTATGTTGACTATTCATAGCCCAGCTTCTCAATTTACATCTAAAATATACTTTATTCTAGATTTATATATCCTTTTGGACTTACTGAAAGATGGTCACTGCTTGGCCATTTCTCTCTGCCTCTATGACCTAAGTTTTGTTCATTTCTTAGCTAGTGGTTGAATACTCTTATGACACTTCCAACCTTCAAAATAGATCATTTATTTTAAAAGTTAAATATGTCTTTATAAAATATTAAGAAATTCTAGGAATTGCATTTCTCAGTGATTATATGCCTCTAGTGGTGTTCTGAGGCAAAAGGCAGAGGGGCCAGTGATTTTTACCACCTGACAAGTGCAATAATCCCCTAGAACTGCAAGGCCTGAAGCATATTATTGCTGTTATGAAACAGAATTTATAAATAAAAATAAGGAAAACAGCCAGAGCCATGCACTTCCTGGCTCCACTGACATTGATATGACAGCCAATCAGAAATTTCCATTTATGCCAAGATTGCCAAACCAATAATTTTAGCAATAAAGCCTGCTCCAAGAAGTATTAAAATGGTTTGCTTCTAATACATGTTGAAACACAAAGGGAGTTTAAAGGTAGGTTCGTTATAATTCAGACGTACAATCATTTTAATATATACAGAAAACCTCCCTATAGACCAATTAAAAGGAGCTTCCAAACAATGCTGACTCTTAATTCACATAATATTATAACTCAAGCAAGTTACATTTCAACATTTTTAGATAAGCTGTATAAGAGTAGAAAAAAAGGATTAGGACAATAGTGAGATTTGAATTGCATTTTGTATTATGTCAACTGCATTTTAACAGTCTTTATGACTAAAAGAGGGAATAAGAATGCAGACGGGACAAACTTGTATAGATTATTTTTTCATTACATGCATTATTCCAGTTTAAAAATATCAGTCGCTTGTCATGTTAACTAAGAATGCATTCACTACTGTACATATCTAAAGCTAGAGTTAAACTGAGAATTTTGCAAGGGACAGATACAAAGAAGTGATTTTTTCCTCTCTCTGTATATAAAAATAGAACTTTCAGAAATGTCATGGCTGACACATTTAGCTGCTGGACATTGAAAAACCTCTTTCTGACTCACAACCTGTGACTGGAACTCTGTCAGAGTAATCAAGAGATGTTATACTATAGAGCACAAACAGTAGAAGAGGCTTTGCTATTTGGCCTTGTTTTTAAAGCAAAAGTGATTTAAATTTGGATCATAAATAAATGTTTCTTATACTCCTCATCTTTAAAATACAGAAAAATAATTCATTGTCTAAGATCTTTGTACAGCTATCTAATTCAGTATTTTTTAGGAGAATATGCACTACTGAAACAGCATAACATGATAAGAAAGAAACATGACTGAATAAATATGATGAATTATTTTTCTGAAATCTTATTGCAATTAGTGATGACCATACCAGGGCTTCCCTGATAGCTCAGTTGGTAAAGAATCCACCTAATTGCAGGAGACCCCAGTTTGATTCCTGGGTCAGGAAGATCCGCTGGAGAAGGGATAGGCTACCCACTCCAATATTCTTGGGCTTCCCTTGTGGCTCAGCTGGTAAAGAATCTGCCTGCAATGTGGGAGACCTGGGTTCAACGCTTGGGTTTGGGAAGATCCTCTGGAGGAGGGAAAGGCTACACATTTCAGTATTCTGACCTGGAGAATTCCGTGGACTGTATAGTCCATGGGGTCGCAAAGAGTCAGACAAGACTGAGCGACTTTCACTTTCACTATAAAGGAATACAATGAACCTTAAAAGAACACAACCATATTTCAAAAATTGAAAGGCAGTTTTTGTATAATATTTGTCTTTCTTTGATTCCATATGTAACTAGAGTTCCTCTTTTTTCAAGAGAGATCAAGGGAACTATGGCACACAGTATAACATATATTGCCCCCAGTACTCTATAAAATTCAGAAAAGCTGAGTATTCATGTTTTATTATGTCTATGAAAATTTTCACCAGTTCATACTTGAATAAGGATCTTGTCATAATGTCAATTGTGTGAAAACAGAATATGACTAAATAGGCATTCACATGAACATCCATGAAATGGTTGAAATAAGACTAGATGAGTTCTTAGTAAGCATTTACAAAATTCTTCCTGATATTTTAAAATTGCCATAAGATATGTCTTCTGACTTATATTTACTTTCAGAAATAGCAACATCTAAATTTTTCAAGGTGAATGAATGACCTTAAGATATTTTAGGCTCAATGATATAGTTGATTATGTGATATTACCATAATTTAGGGGAAGGTATTCCAATATTCAGTTGTTAATTGAGTTCAGTTCAGTTGCTCATCGGTGTCTGACTCCTTGCGACCCAATGGACTGCAGCCCCCCTGTCCATCACCAACTCCCGGAGCTTGCTCAAACTCATGTCCATTGAGTTGGTGATGCCATCCAACCATCTCATCTTTCTGTCGTCCCCTTCTCTTGCCTTCAGTCTTTCCCAGCATCAGGGTCTTTTCCAATGAGTCCATTCTTCGCATCAGGTGGTCAAAGAATTGGAGCTTCAGCTTCAGCATCAGTCCTTCCAAAGAATATTCAGGACTGATTTCTTTTAGGATTACTGGTTTTATCTTTCTGCAGTTTAAGGGACTCTCAAAGAGTCTTCTCCAACACCACAGTTCAAAAGAATCAAATTTTTGAAGCTCAGCTTTCTTTATAGTCCAACTGTCACATCCATACATGACTACTGTATAAACCATAGCTTTGACTATACAGACCTTTGTCAGCAAAGTAATGTTCTGGCAGCCTCTTAGCCTGGTCATTTAGATATGCCTTTTGCTCTTGATATGCTTTTGTTTTTGTGCTTTTGCATTCGTTTTATTTTAAAAATTCGTGGAAAATTTGGTGACAAGGTAGTTGATTTAGGGTCAAGCTTTACATATTTATACTTCTTGGAAAGGGCATCTTTAATAAAACTGCAGAACTTAGTGATATTCTTGCAAATCAAACAAGGTATGTTCATTCTTCCCATGTCAGGTGATGTGTGGCTTTAGAGTTAGATTCAAATTCTGCCTCTGACAGTTACTTGTTGTGTGCCCATGGGCAAGTTACTTAATCTTTACAAGCTTACATTTTCTCATGTTACAATAGGGAAGATACCTAGCAGCTCATGATGTTTAACAAATCAAGTAATAATGTGAGACTAGCACCTTGTCTGGCTTCAAAAGGGCATTTGTTAAAACAAAGGGTTATTTTCTTCCTTGATTCCATTTCTAAAATTATTTTTGCACTTTCTTGTCTAGCTGTGACATTTTTTTTCTATGTCCACATTTCCCAGGGAAATCATGTTTTGCCCTGATGGTCTAAGTCTACTATCCAAATGAGGGATACTCCATCCTCCTGTTTTTCTTGAATGTATCTGTTCCCTAGAGCGCAACCGTTCTCTTATCCACTCTCTCTGGTTTTATCTAAGTAGAAACTTAACCATTCTAGGAAATTACAGGCTAAAGTATTTTTATTAATAAGAAGAGTCACAGAATCTTGAGCCTGAAGGGACCTAATGAATTGGAGATCACAATCTCAAATGCCTACAGGGCTAAGCAGATATAGTAAATAAGTAAAATGCCCTGGGTGAGTGCAGATGACTGTTCAAGGCTAAAGAGTATAGGTAGGTGGGTGGAATGGTGAAAGGGATCGATTATTATGGTGACAGATGGTATCTAGACTTATTGTGGCACTCACTTTGTAGTATGTACAAAGATCGAGTTATAATGTTGGACACAAAAAACTGATATAATGTTCTATAACAACTTTAGCTCGATAAAAATAATAATTAAAAGAAAAAAAAAAAAAAACCTGAAGAGAAGAATTGAAACCAGCTAAAGGGAGTTTACATCTGTAGAGGGCAGTCACTTTCCAGTTCAAGCAAAGTGTTGCCATATGGTAATTTCAACACTGTATTGGGACAGATTTTTGTGTTAAAAGAAGAAAAAAGAAATTTATGTGAAAAATTTTCGTTGAAAATCCTATTGTTGTATAAAAACACCAGTATGAACCAAATATATCTACTGGCCAGATCCACACAACAGGTTGCCATTTTGGAACCTCTGTTAGACCATCTGATACTGATAACCTCGTGTTCAGATGAAGACATTGAAATACAGAGAGTCAAATTAACTTTCCCAAAGTTAGATGTGGCAAAACAAGAAGTGTAACTCAGGTCTCCAGCCCCATGGTATAAGAATACCTGCCACATTTGGCCATTTTGCTTCTTCATTCATTTCAACATATATGTGATGTTTTGGAAGTATATTTTTTTCTTCAGCTTACAGATGTGATATATGATGATAGTCTTTCCTTACACTAAAGAATCATCTAGTTCATTCCCAAGTGAAGTGTGTCTATAGTGGATTTGATCAAGAAACTGTTACCTTAACACTCAAAACCAGTTTGTGTAGCTTCTCCAAATATATGAATTTATCTTCCCACCAACCTTTGCCACACTCTAGAATTATTTGCAATTATTTGCCTTGAGTTTATTATTATTATTATAATGATATTTTAATATACTAGGACAATTTAATATTTCATTGGACTCAAATACATAATTTAACTCTTTGGGATTAACTCAGAATGTTTCAGATTAGGTTATGTATCTGTATATTTCACTAGGTCAAGTTTAGACTTTTAGAAATCGGAGATTAGTAAATGAGAGTATCTTACTGTGGAGAATATCAGCATGTTTTTCTGTAATGTAAAAATGAAAGAAAAACCCTTTGTTGATTTGTGCATGGAGGTTTTTATATTGAGGGTGTCCTTAACCTTTAAAATCTAAAAGCTGATTGGCAATTTGTAGACAAACTTGAGATAATTTTGACATTTTACCTTAGAGTAAATTAAAACTCAAGTTTAAAATTCTTTAAACAAATTTCTTATATTGCTATTCATAGCTTGGTACCAGTTGTTGAGAAAAATTCTGAATTCCCTTGAGGCTTCTTATTTGATTATTTGAATGTTAATGTGGCATGCCTATATTTTCAGCACTAAATTCAAAGCCATCCTGGCCATGTACTAATTGAATAGAACTGTCCATTCTAATTGTGGGTAATAAGGATTAGGATGCCAAAAATATAGTGCCTTGATTAGATCACATGGCATCATTTTAGGGCTGTGAAAAATTCTTCTCTCTGGTTTTGCCCTTCCTTTGAGTTGCCCAGTCTTCTATGTGACCCCAACTTGCTTCAGGATTTTTAACTGTGCTGCTAACTAAGGCGGATGCATTTTCTGACCTTAATGGTGAGAACAAAAGTTTCTCAAGTGCTGTAGGAACTAATTAATATGCATATTATTCCAGTACAGAATCATTATTTCATGTGTATCTTTGTGAGAGAGTATGGCTGTATGATGGTTACTTACTCAGGCCAAACTCATTGCTAAAACAGAAAGAGATTCTTTAATTATGATATTTTAATTCTATAAATCTCTTAACATAAATTTGTAAATGTATATGTGTGCATATATGAAGAAGTTTTTAATACCACCCTTAAATTGCCTTTCTCTGATTGGTAAGCAGCATATAAAAAATAAGCTCAGAAATTACAAAACTTTCTTAAGATTTGGGAAATTAAAAAATTTACATGGGGTTAAGGAGATAATTAGGGAAAACAATTGTAGTGATTTTGCTTAACGTAATGCTACAAATACTTATTTGGTGATTGTAAAAAGCAAAACACCACACTGTAACAGGCACAAGAAATACCATGATAAATAAAATATGGTCTCGCTGAAATTTCCTCTTTATTGACCTTATTCACCTAGGGTGGAAAGTTAGTTACTTATGATGCAGGCTACACCATAAAGTGATATGCATAAGAGAGAAAACCCAGTATCAGAAGAGATTACTGATGGCTAGTAGGTGGTTATCTAGGTGAAGCATCCAGTGTCAGGGTGTAGCGGGGAATGAATACAAAGTTAGATAATCAGTTCAAGAATAGGACTAGGCCTTAGACTTTAATATGTAGCAGAATTTGAGACAGGAAAACTAGAATTGAGCAACAGGAAAAAGATTGAGTTTCTAAACTGGGGATATAGAGTGTAAACATGAGCCAGAGATAAGTCAAACACCTGGTTCCTTTACTTGAAAACTAGCTCAACTTGCCCCTTTACCTACACACAAGGGAAAAGCTGTATTGACCTGAGGAGTTTGAACACCTCTGTCTAGTCATTGGATGACTACTACACAGATATACATGGGGTGACCCACTGGACCTCAGGCTAAAATTTAAAATTACTATAAAATATACTGAACAGAGACATTGGTCGCCACACACTATGAGGGAAACAGCTTCCACAGATTAATTCCTGACTAGATACTAAAATAAATATACAAAAATGAAAGAAAAATATTCAGAACAATAGTTCTCAGGGGAAATATATCATCCAGGGTTGCTACAATATGTAATGTAAAATATCTACCTTTTAATGAATATAAATAAATAAAGAACCATGCAGAGAAAAGTGTGACCTACACTGAGGGAAAGCAACAACAAGAAGTCAGTAGACTGTCTCTGAGGACCTAGCTCCTCAACAAAGGTTTCAAAGCAGCAATTGTAAATATTTCAAATAATTAAAGGAAATCATGTTTAAATAATTGAAGGAAAATATGAGAATGAGTCATAATATAGGAAATATTAATATAGAAATAGAAACATAAAAATAAATGGAAGTTTTAAAGTTGAAAAGTACAGTAATGGAAGGGAAAAATCCACTGGATGAAATCAATAGCAGATATAAGATGGCAAAGGAAAGAACAAGAGAACTTGAAGATAGATCAGTAGATGATTGATAGATCAGAAGAAATAATCCAGTTAAGAAAATATAGAAAAATGTTAAAGAAAAATGATTAGCACCTTAGAGATCTGTAGGATAACATTAAGTATGCCCACATATGCATAATTGAGTCCCACCTCCCACAAGAGAGGAAAAAGAGATATAGGAAACATATCTGAAGAATAATGGTCAAAAGTCTTCTCAAATTTGTTGTTCAACCATATACAGGATCAAGAATCCCAGTGTATTCCAAATGAGATAAAGAAAAAGAGATTCATGACCTGTCATAATCAAGTATTGAAACCCAATGCCAGAGAGAAAATCTTGAAAGCCTGTAAGAGACATGGTCAGATAATGGCTGATTTCTCATCTGAACAACTGGAAGCAGAAAGGTAGTGTAGTGACATGTCTAAAGTGTTGAAAAGAAAAATGAGTTTGTTGCCAGTAGGCCTACCTAAGAGATTTATTGTTGTTACTCAGTCACCAAGTTGTGTCCAACTGTTTGTAGCCCCATGCACTGTAGCCTGCCAGGCTCCTCTGTCCATGGGATTTCACAGGAAAGAATATTGGAGTGGGTTGCCATTTCCTCATCCAGGAGACCTTTCCAACCCAGGGATCAAACTCATGTCTCTTGAATTGGCTGGTAGATTCTTTAAGGAATTTCTTCAGGTGAAGAGAATTATAAAACCAGAGAGTAACTTGAATCTACATGAAAAAATAAATAGTGCTGGAAAGGATAAAGGTAAATGTTTTTTTAAAAAAAGCAATATGTTTTTTCTCTTCTTGTTTTGATTTATCTAAAGAATGTGATTTTTTAAAGCAATACTTATAACACTCTGTTGGTTGGTAACATATCTAGATGTGATAAAAATAGCAAAAAAAAGGTGGGAGGAAATGGAACTATACAGGGACATGTTGCTATATTTTACTAGAATTAAGCCAATGTTAAAATAGATTTTGATAAATTAAGATGTATGTTGCAATTTCTAGAACAACACTGAGAAGCTATCATTAAAATATTAATAGAGGAATTAAACACATAATAGTAAAATACATTTAACACAAAAGGAAGCAGAAAAGAAGAATGAAGTTATTACATTATTAAAAAACTAATAGTGAAGTGACAAATATAAATCCTACTATATCAATAATTAAATAGTAACAGATTAAACATTCCAATCAAGTAAGAGATTGTCAGACTACTAATAATGCAAGAATCAACTATATGCTGTATAAGAGTCACTTAAGTTACAAAGATATAAATATGTTGATAGTAAAATATGGGAAAAGATCTATCATACAAACAGTAATCATAACAGAGATGGAGTAGCTATATTCAGTTCAGTTCAGTCGCTCAGTCACGTCTGACTCTTTGCAACCCCATGAATCGCAGTATGCAGGGCCTCCCTGTCCATCACCAACTCCCGGAGTTCACCCAAACGCATGTCTATCGAGTCAGTGATGCCATCCAGCCATCTCATCCTCTGTAGTCCCCTTCTCCTCCTGCTCTCAATCTTTCCCAACATCAGGGTCTTTTCCAATGAGTCAACTCTTCACATCAGGTGGCCAAAGTATTGGAGTTTCAGCTTCAACATCAGTCCTTCGAAAGAACACCCAGGACTGATCTCCATTAGGATAGACTGGTTTGATCTCCTTGTAGTCCAAGGGACTCTCAAGAGTCTTCTCCAACACCACAGTTCAAAAGCATCAATTCTTCTGTGCTCAGCTTTCTTCACAGTCCAACTCTCACATCCATACAGTTCAGTTCAGTTTAGTTCAGTGGCTCAGTCGTGTCCGACTCTTTGTGACCCCATGAACTGCAGCACGCCAGGCCTCTCTGTCCATCACCAACTCCCGGAGTCCACTCAAACCCATGTCCATCGAGTCAGTGATGCCATCCAACCATCTCATCCTCTGTCATCCCCGTCTCCTCCTGCCCCCAATCTTACCTAGCATTAGGGTCTTTTCCAATGAGTCAACTCTTCGCATGAGGTGGCCAAAGTATTGGAGCTTCAGCTTCAACATCAGTCCTTCCAATGAACACCCAGGATTGATCTCCTTTAGGATGGTTGATTGGATCTCCTTGCAGTCCAAGGGACTCTCAAGAGTCTTCTCCAACACCACAGTTCAAAAGCATCAATTCTGCGGCGCTCAGCTTTCTTCACCATCCAACTCTCACATCCACACATGACCACTGGAAAAACCATAGCCTTGACTAGACGGACTTTTGTTGGCAAAGTAATGTCTCTGCTTTTAAATATGCTATCTAGGTTGGCCATAACCTTCCTTCCAAGGAGTAAGCGTCTTTTAATTTCATGGTTGCAGTCACCATCAGCAGTGATTCTGGAGCCCAAAAAAATAAAGTCTGACACTGTTTCCACTGTTTCCCCATCTCTTTCCCATGAAGTGATGGGACCAGATGCCATGATCTTAGTTTTCTGGAACGTTGAGCTTTAAGCCAACTTTTTCACTCTCCTCTTTCACTTTCATCAAGAGGCTCTTTAGTTCTTCACTTTCTGCCATAAGGGTGGTGTCATCTGCATATCTGAGGTTATTGATATTTCTCCCAGAAATCTTGATTCCAGCTTGTGCTTCCTACAGCCCAGCATTTCTCATGATGTACTCTGCATATAAGTTAAATAAGCAGGGTGACAATATACAGCCTTGACGTACTCCTTTTCCTATTTGGAACCAGTCTGTTGTTCCATGTCCAGTTCTAACTGTTGCTTCCTGACCTGCATACAAGTTTCTCAGGAGGCAGGTCAGGTGGTCTGGTAATCCCATCTCTTTCAGAATTTTCCACAGTTTATTGTGATCCACACAGTCGAAGGCTTTGGCATAGTCAATAAAGCAGAAATAGATGTTTTTCTGGAACTCTCTTGCTTTTTCGATGATCCAGCGGATATTGGCAATTTGATCTCTGGTTCCTCTGCCTTTTCTAAAACCAGCTTGAACATCTGGAAGTTGATGGTTCACATATTGCTGAAGCCTGGCTTGGAGAATTTTGAGCATTACTTTACTAGCGTGTGAGATGAGTGCAATTGTGTGGTAGTTTGAGCATTCTTTGGCATTGCCTTTCTTTGGGATTGGAATGAAAACACTTTTTCCAGTCCTGTGGCCACTGCTGAGTTTTCCAAATTTGCTGACATATTGAGTGCAGTGCTTTCACAGCATCATCTTTCAGGATTTGAAACAGCTCAACTGGAATTCCATCATCTCCACTAGCTTTGTTCATAGTGATGCTTCCTATGGCCCACTTGACTTCACATTCCAGGATGTCTGGCTCTAGGTGAGTGATCACACCATCGTGATTATCTGGGTCGTGAAGATCTTTTTTGTACAGTTCTGTGTATTCTTGCCACCTCTTCTTAATATCTTCTGCTTCAGTTAGGTCCCTACCATTTCTGTCCTTTATCGAGCCCATCTTTGCATGAAATGTTCCCTTGGCATCTCTAATTTTACAAAAGTAGAATTTAAGAAAAGAAATATGAGAAGGACATTTCATGATAATAAAAGGGCCAATATCAGAAACATACAAATAACCATTATAACTATAAACACACTTATCAACAGAAACCCCAAATATATTAAGCCAAATTGGACAAAATTGAAGAAAAAATAAAACAACAAATTATGGTTGGAAATTTCAACCTAGTGTTTAATTCCCCAGCTACTCTAAATAACTAGACAGACTATCAGCCAGGATATAGAGGACTTGAACTCAGCAAGGATATAGAAGGCTTGAACACTTCTATCTACTTAACTGACTTGATAAACTTAGAACATATCTTTCAATATAGCAGGATATATATTTCCACGTGCACACAGGACTTTTTTTTCCAGGAGAGACCATATACTTGACCACAAAAATTTTTTTCATTATATTTTAAAAGATAGATTAATTCAAAGTAAGTTTTATGACCATAATGGAATTAAATTTAAGAGATCATCAAGAAAAATAAAATTTAGGAAAATTCCAAATATATGGAAAGTAAGTGACACAGTTCTAAATAACCTACAGGCCACAGAAGAAATCAGAAGAAAATTTAAAAAACACGTTGAATAAAAATAGAAACAGCATATCACAGTGTACGAAACATAGGTAAAACAGTGCTTAGAGAAAAATTTTATTTTAAATGTCTATATTGTTAAGAAAGGCCTCAAATCAATAACCTAAGCTTCCATCTTAGGGAGAAGAAAAGGAGGGAAAAATGAACAGAAGTTAATTATTGGGAAAAATATAATAAAGATCAGAGTGAAATGAATAAAAAAATAATAAAATGAGTGAAATTAAAAGTTGGTTCTTTGGGTAGTTGACTTCAGACTGCCCCTGCAGGGGGCACAGGTTCAATCCCTGGCCAGGAAAATGAAATCTGTTATGCAGTGTGGTGTGGTCCAAAAAAACCAATCTGGTTCTTTGAAAAGTTCAGCAAAGTTGATATACCTTTAGGTAGACTGACAACAAAGGTCCGTCTAGTCAAAGCTATGGTTTTTCGAGTAGTGTATGGATGTGAGAGTTGGACTATAAAGAAAGCTGAGCACTGAAGAATCAATGCTTTGAACTGTGGTGTTGGAGGAGACTCTTGAGAGTCCCTTGAACTGCAAGAAGATCCAACCAGTCCATCCTGAAGGAGATCAATCCTGAATGTTCATTGGAAGGACTGATGCTGAAGCTGAAACTCCAGTACTTTGGCCACCTGATGCAATGAGCTGACTCATTTGAAAAGACCCTGATGCTGGGAAATATTGAAGGCAGGAGGAGAAGGAGACAACAGAGGATGAGATGGTTGCATGGCATCACCGAATCAATGGACATGAGTTTGAGTAAGCTCCGGGAGTTGATGGACAGAGAGGCCTAGTGTGCTGCAGTCCATGGGGTCGCAAAGAGTAGGACATGACTGAGCAACTGAACTGAGACTGACAAAGCAAAAAAAAAGACTCAAACTAACTAAATCTGAAAATAAAGAGGGAATATATTCACCAACCCAAGTGTTAGACAAATTGAACAGATTTGTCATCATTTTTAGAAGCTGACAAACTGATTTCTGAAATTTATGTGGAAATTCAGAGGACCTAGGATAGCCAAAACAATTTTGAGAAAGAAAGACAAGTTGGAAGCCTTGTATATTATCTAATTTCTGCTGCTGCTGCTGCTGCTAAGTCGCTTCAGTCCTGTCCGAATCTGTGTGACCCTATGGACAGCAGCCCACCAGGCTCCTTTGTCCACGGGATTCTCTAGGCAAGAATATTGGAGTGGGTTGCCATTTCCTTTTCCATCTAATTTCTAGCTTTATTATAAATCTATAGTATCGAGGAAATATGGTTTTGCTATGAGATCAATGAGACAATGAAACAGAACTGAAGAGCCAGAGATAAAGCTTTATATTTATGGTCAATTGATTGTCTATAGTGTTGACAATACAATTTAATAGGAAAATTAAGTTTTATTCAAGGCATGGTTCTAGGAAAATTTAATAGCCATATGTAATAATGAACTTAGACCATCACCTCACACTGTATGTATGATATCCTTGTGTATATGAGTTCAAAGGGAAAAGCAGTTCTAATGTTGTAGAAAGATGCAAGGCTGTGGAAGAAAACATGTTGACATGACTAGGAGGCTAGTATCTGTAAATGTAGGTATGCAATGTTAAGAGAAGACTTGGAATGATAAACTAGGTCTGACACTACCCTAAATTCCATGGGGAAGAACTAACCAAATAATCTCTAGCTCTGATCTCTCCTTCACACTAAGGAGACTAAAAAGTTGAAGGGTGAGATAGGGAGGAGAAAAGGGAGGTTTGGGAGGGAGGGGACATGGGTGTACCTGTGGCTGATTGTTGTTGATGTATGACAGAAAACCACAAAATTCTGTAAAGCAAATATCCTTCAATTTAAAAACAAAACAAAACAAAACAAAACAGTCTATTTGCAAGACATCCCCACCTGGGATGTCCCCACACATCTTAAATTAAACATGGTCCAATTTGTTCCTAACTTCTTTCCCAGTTCTTTTTCTCAGTTGATGACCGGTATGGTCATCCAAGTTGTTCAAACAGAAACAACTATTCTTAATGCTTCTGTGTTTGCTTCCCTGTATCAAATCACTCAACAAGTTTTATTACATTATATATACTTCTATTTTTCTCTAATCTTTCTCTCTCTCTCTTTTTTTTTTTTTTACCTCTGTACCCCCGCTGTCTTGATCCAGACATCTTTTCCCTGGACTACTGAAATGATCTTTAAGTTACTGTTTTTAGTCTTGCCTCATTTATCATATTTTCAACATTGCTTTCAGTGATTCATATGAAATTCAGACCTGATTGTGTCATTCCTTGCTTAAATTCTTTCAGCTGCTGAATGGAAATAGTTTGAGAGATTCATCCAGACTTTCCATTTCTGACCCAGGCCTACCAAAATTTATCCCTTAGTACTTTTCAGGTAGTATTACTAGTCCATACTGTTTTCTTACCCTATTTTTCCTTTATGCCTTTCTCAGTTTTCCTACATCCACTCAATTTATCTCCACTCATCAGGCTTCCCTGGTGGCTCAGCTAATAAAGAACCCACCTGCCAATTCAGGAGATGCAAGAGATGCAGGTTAGATCCCTGGGTCAGGAAGATCCCCAGGAGAAAGAAATGGCGACCCACTCCAGTATTCTTGCCTGGAAAGTTCCATGAACAGAGGAGCCTGGCTGGCTTCAGTCCCTGGGATCGCAAAGAGTCTGACACAATTGAGCATGTGCATGCACACTCGCACACCCACCCATCCACACACAAACAGTATTGCCAAGAAGCTCTTTGTAAACTCTTATCTCCTTTGTGCCTGATTAGATGGTCTTATGATCAAGATTTAAAGAAAATTATCCTTTATCCCATGCTACATTGTAATGAACAGTTTATGTGTGTCTGTCCTTCTAGGTTGTGAATCCCCTGAAAAAGAGCTCACACACAAAATGTGTTTATTGAATGAAATGGATGATGAGTGAAAGCAGATAATTGCTGGTGATGTAGAGAATGGACTGGAGAGGGAGACAGCCTGAGGAAATGGCACCTGGTGAAGTTTAATGATCTCCATTTTTAAAATTTCAGCAGACAAAACATGTTTTGTGAAACTTTAGAAATGATTACTTTTTAGTACTTTTGAGCTTGACAAGAGAAGACTTAGTGCATAATACAAAGTAAGTTTAATAGCATGCCATAGCAAACATGATAGGTGTGAATCTGAAGCATGTCACTGTGCTTTGTTCTGAGCTTGGGATGTCAAATTATTGCCATCTGAAATGCTAAATATCATTGATTAGTGCCTACTAAGAGTGCTGTGTTTAGGACTTTAAAACCAGGCCCAAGTTCTGTAGAGAAGATTGCCACAGTAAATAATTAATGTCCGTTGTGGCTACAGGACAGTAGTGTGACTTAATGAGGTTAAAGGATTTCCCAAACCTGTCAATGGCCTTTGTCTTATTCAACACTATATGAATGACTAAAAGACACAAATGGTATGCTTATCACAATTGTAGATATTCCCAGTCTAGGAAGAATTCAAATATTTTGGGCAGCAATCACATCAAAATGAATTTATAGCTGGCAACATTGCTCTAATAAATTAAATGTAGCTGGAATTAATGTAGAATCCTACACTTGTATCAAAAAACCTACTGTACAATTTCTGGATGTTGGAAAAAAAAGTACTTGAGAGATTGATTTAACAACAGGCCTGAAGTGAAAGTGAAAGTTGCTCAGTTGTATCTGACTCTCTGCCAATTCTCTAGGCCAGAATACTGGAGTGGGTAGCCTTTCCCTTCTCCAGGGGATCTTCCCAACCCAGAGATCTAACCCAGGTCTCCCACATTGCAGGCAGATTCTTTACCAGCTGAACCACAAGGGGAGCCCAACAACAGGCATGATAGGAGTAAATAGCATAATAAGACAAGACCACAATATCCTGACTATATTCTGGTTCATTCTGTGATGACCTGACTTGACAGGGTATTTGTCCTTAAATTTTGGCATTCCCTTTAAAAGGAACATTGAGAGGAAACATAAAACCATATTAAATTGGAAAAGTTGAATGAACCTGAGTAAAAAATGGAGCATTATCACGTGGAACATAGATTTGACTTTTCTGAATTCTAGAGCAACACTGGCCACATGGTAAGCAAAAGAAAAGGAGACTCAGGTTTGGTTCCAAGGATTAGAGGAGTCTGAAAATAGAATTGGCCACCTTGAATATTTCAGGGCATCATTGGAAGTGCTCATGACAAACCAGAGACAGTTGCTAGGAATCCACTATGTTAATATTAATAGTTTCTGTCCAGACCTAATACCGAGGTGTATAACGTCAAATGATTGAATTTTTCATGAATACAACTATAGGTTTTCTTGCAGTGAGATGCTGGAGATCTAGTGATGGTCCTAGCCTTGCCACTGAAAAACAGTAATAAGAGTAATCTCTATAAATACAAATTATATTATACCATTTGTCTGTTCATAGCCCTCCAATTGCTTCTCATTTCATCAGAGAAAAATCTGAATCCTTTCTTACCTTCAAGGCTCTATAGCTTCTAATCTTTCTCTCTCTAATCTTCTTCTCCCTGCTTCATCTCCTGTTTGCCTCATCTGAATTACCCACAGACTTCTATGCTATTCCTCAAATATTCTATACATACTCAGACCAGAACTTTTGTTCTACCTGAGTATTGTTTAAAATTTTTCATTATTTGATAGCATTTCAGGATACAGTTTCTACTTGAAATTTTAGATGTATGGCCTCCTTTGAAATATTCGGAAATTTGACAGTGATGGACTCACATTTCCATATAACAGCATCAGCCAAAGCCGCATGGTAGCTGTTTCCTTTAAATGGGACCTGCGCTTTCCCGTTCACAAGTTCAAACCAGACTGAGTCACTATTTATTATTGGGTTTGCCTCTATAAGCATTTGAGTTTGAGATCCCTGCGCTATTATACGTGAGGCTGGTGCACTAACAGTGCTTCTTGAATTTTAGTGTGTGTAAGAATCTTCTGGATAACTCAAGAGTTAAAATCACTGGGCCAACCCATATAATTTTGATTAAGAAGGTCTGGGCTGGAGGCCTCAAATCTCTCAGAGGGTGCTGATGCTCTGCTCTGAGGACCACACTGGTTTATGTTTTCATTCATAGTAGTTTTTCCCACAGAAATATTCACTTTTAAAATTAATAATCAGAAACGGGTAGTTTATTGTTGGGAAAATTCCCTGGTGTTCCAGTGGTTGGGGCTCTGAACTCTCACTCCTGAGGACCTGAGTTGGACCTCTGGTTGGGGAACCAAAATGCCACAAGCTGTGTGGCACGGCAAAAAAAAAAAAAAAAAAAACCATATTGTTGTCATTGTGCTTTCTTGTTTATAAATGGTAACAGTTAAGCTGCTCAGTCCCTTATATATTAGGCCATGAGATTTTTGTTCTTCTTCATCTCCCCCAGGGTACTTGAACTGTCTTCTGATTTTACCCTGAGTTATGAATTGGTCCTCTGGAATAAGCTAGGTAATCATTAGCATTTCAATAGCAGTTTCTATCCAAGTTATTTTGAAAATACCATCTGGTAGCAAATATTAACAACTTCATAATAACAGAGAAACTAAGAATGGGAGGTGATAATCACCATCAAATGAATACTTATGGAGCACAGGAGGCCCATCTTTCAGACAAAGCAGGGACTAGCATTAACTGTCAGTATAAACAAGAAGCAGAGCTGGTGACAGAACTGAAGTATGAGGGGGCTGGGTGACTTGACCAAGATCACATAGGTGTCAGATACCCAATTGCTTTTCCAACAGTCCTGTTCTGCTTTCCACTGAAAACTATAAATCATTTAATTAACAGAAAAATATACGAAAGAAAATTAGAGGTAAAACTCCACTGCCTCTAATCTGCAGAAGTGGATTTGTTTCTTCAATTACAGGTTTCATACCACTTGCCTGGCCCTCAGCAGTGAAGCCACCAAGCTTACTGTGCTGCTCTGGGATCCTCACAGGCAGGTGTGGAGCACCTAGCAGAGATGCTGGGGAGGCGAGTGTCTTCAGGAGCTGTGTCCTGCAGTGTTGGTAGCTGCCAACAGGAGAGACCATGAAAAACCTAAGGATCACTTCATATTTTAGTGGGTTGTTTGGGGTCATCTCTGATATCTCATTCACAAGTTTCAAGAGTCAGAGAATTCACATGGCATTCAGGAACAGTGGTTGCTGACCCAGGCTGCAATCTGAGGAACTCATAAGAGACCTGTGGTGGCACTGGGTATGGCTCCATAAATAAGACTACTTTTTCTGAGAGGACTTCTCTCCCATAAAATGGTGACACAGGCCTAATTCTATCAAGATCTCGAGGGAAAACTCAATAAATTGATTCTCAGGGGCTGATACTTCTTAGAAACTATTACTTAGGAAAATAGAGCAGTCACTGACTTTTACTCAATTTGTGCTAGTCTTAAGAGTCCTGACCTTTGATACCAGAGGAATATGAAGTATACATTCTTTACTTGAAGTCAAGGCAAGTAGCAGTCTCTCATCTTGGTGTTCTTTCTGTCAATGTTTCTCTAGATGAAAGTCTGATACCTCTTTTTCTGGAATCATCCATTCAAGAGTCGATAAACAGTTACCTGCTGAGTGCCTTTCGTGTGTCAGACACTGTTCTAGGCACAGAAAATTCAGCAGAGAACAATAGTCATGCCCCTGTTTTAAAGAAACATATTAATATATTCTAATAGAGGAGATAATAAACACATAAATGAATAATGAAGCCAAATCTGTTTGCTGAAAGTGCCTCCAATCAGATAAAATGGTGGTAAAGTGATGGAGAACGATAGAAGTGAAGGGGTGCTTTACCTGAGGTAGCAGAGAAGGTCTCTTTAAGGAGGGCAGTTACGTTGAGTAGGGGAATAGCAAGTAAAAAGGCACTGAGAGAAGAACACTTTAGGACTTTTCAAGAGAGCAAAAGGACTTTGAAAGTATAGGGAGATAGGATGGAGAAGTGAGTGGGACCAAGATCATTATGACCTCATAGACAGTGTCATGTCTTTGTTTTATTGTATAATGATGGGAATTCATGAGAGGTAACTAAGAATAAGACTAATATAATTTGTATTTTAGAAAGTGCTGTGTAGGAAGTGAACTGTAGGGTACAAGGTATAGTTATGGGGACCCATTAGGAACTAATTCAGACTGTTGATGATATTGGCTTGTAATTTAATTTTAGCAGCTGCATTGGTAAGAAATGGTAGGTAACAATAGGACATATTGATGGATTGGATATGGGATGGTAGGAAAGGAGAGACATCAAAATGGCATGTATTTAGATAGAGACCTTGTATGGAATCAGGAGTTCTTGTACTGGCTATACTATGTTGAGATGCCTAGTGCATGTCCAAATGGAGATATTGTGGAGGTAGTTAATGTTATAAATCTGGAACTCAGAATAGGCTGAAGTGAAGTATAAATGTGAATCATCAGCACACAGGTTGTATTTAAAGGGATACATCTGTTATATGTCCCACTGGATTAAATAACCCTGATTAGAATGACCCTTTCAGACTCAAGGCACCTTGCTAAGGTTAATGCATAAACAACTTTGGATTCAAGAGTTAAGATGAGGGAGCAGATATCAGGAACTGGGTCTTACAACTCCAGGAAACTAGCAGAATCCTTTTTAGGTAGCAGGGCTTTGAACTGTTGATGGACATCTAGACAGGCTGAAGTTTTGAGTGTTCTTTGGTGAGGGGGGTTACATGCTTAGATATATAGGAAGAGTTAAACTTGAAGATAGTGAAGGACAGGGAAGCCTGGCGTCCATGGGGTTCCAAAGAGTCAGACACGACTTAGCGACTGAACAACAATGACAGACATGTTTGACTTACCTGCAGGGGGCAAATATCTGCTAGTATTTAACTTCTAAACTTCCAAGGGCTTCGAAATAAAGATGGTGCAATATTATACCTTGGGCTTCCCTCATGGCTCAGACAGTAAAGAATCTACTTGCAATGCAGGAAACTTGGGTTCAGTCCCTGGGTCAGGAAGATATCCTGGAGGAGGAAATGGCGACGCACTCCAGTATTCTTACCTCGAGAATTCCATGGACAGAGGAGCTTGGTGAGCTACAGTCCATGGGGTCTCAAAGAGTCGGACACAACTGAGTGACTAATACTTTTATTATACCTTGGTGCAGTGGTAAATACTGGGCACAGGAGACAGACCTAGATTCTTATTCTCCCATTTACTAGTAGGCAGGTAATTTGGCCAGTTTCCTCTTCTGTAAAATGGGGCTCCCTAATTTGTGTTAGGAAGGTTAAAGTATACAGTCTGGCACCTAAAAGTCTCCCAATATCTACTTTGATGGTAGTTATTATTTTTAAAAATGAGATGTGGACATTAGAGCTTCGATCAATGTTCTTTCTTGAAAGAAAGCTATTCTTTCTTTATGGAAAGAACAGGTCTTGTTTTAGAAACAATATTAGTTATTAATCTACTGCTTTGATTAATAACTAACATCATAATACATAATTTTTTTCCTCTTGTAATTTTGAGCTGATTCTGTGACATCTGTCAACTGCTACTCAGCTAGGGATTGTTCTTATGAAAAGACCTAGAAACACTGATGTGGGCTCTTTCCTTGCTCAGAGTCTGTCTTACTCAGTTGAGCCTTTGCTGCATTCCTTGTGCAGCTCAGAACCAAATGAATAATTAAACTCTTAGGCTGAGTAAGTGATTTTCAGCATGTGAAATTCTCCTACAAACCATGAGAGGATTTAGTTGAAATGGGTACTGCATGCAAATCTATTATTTCGTGGATCCTAGAGGTTCCTACTAAGACTGCAAGCCTTCCTTTTTGAGTGAGTGGTATATTCTAGTATATCGAGGGTCACCTTAATAGCCTGAGTAGTGTGACTTCCAAAAGGGTCTCAGGAGCCCACTCAGCCTCAAAGCCCCTAAGCTCCTGAGGGGTTCCTTAGGCAGTAGCTCTATGTCTAGATACGCAGTGCCCATTGACTGCTAGGTAGGCTGTTGTATAAAGGGAAAGGGGGATGGCCTGATTTTTTTTTTTTTTGAAGGCTGCTAGAAAGAACCCTGCTTGCAAGTATCATTTCAACTGCATTGTGTGAAATTTCCTATTAAAATTTATTTGTTCTTTTTTAAAAAAAAATCATTGCTGTTTTAGAAATCCCCTGTTAAAATTTAGATTTTCCTCTAAAAAGTAGCTAACACATTAATTTGCGATCAGTCATTAACATCTTAGAGGAGACCGATATAGGTGGGAAGAAGATAAAAGCTAAATTTATTTTATGAGGCAGAGAATCTAGACTGTGGGTGCTAAGAAAAGCCTAGTTTTCACATATGAGAGAGCAAGTGTAAAGGATGCTGACATGCTAGGTTGCTTCAGTCGTGTCTGACTCTTTGTGACTCCTGGACTGTAGCCCACCAGGCTCCTCTGTCCATGGGATTCTCCAGGCAAGAATACTGGAGTGGGTAGGTATGCCCTCCTCTACGGGATATTCCTGACTCATGGATCAAACTTGCATCTCCTAAGTCTCCTGCATTGGTAGGCAGGTTCTTTACTGCTAGTGCCACCTGGGAAGCTCAAAGGATGCTGAGATGGTGCCAAATACCAGTTTTCCTGCTTTATGGTTCAGTCTTTGGACAGCTGTGGTGCAGAATAACAGTAGCATCTTGACTGAGCCAGTGTAGATAAACAGAATAGAGTGGCTTAGTTTGTGTCAGAGGACTTCAAACCCTGTGAGAAGAATAGAAAAATCATCCAATAAAGTTTGTATGTGATCGCTGTCCTTCTGCCTCTGTATAGTTAAGAGGTAAACAATGATAGCTTAAGACCTTCAAAGGGGGCCATATAAGAAGACTCATGGGTAGGAGTAACTGCTTCAATATTAAGTAGTTACTCTGAGTTCATGTGTGCTCAGTTGCTTAACTGTGTCTGACTCTTTGTGACCCCATGGATTGTAGCGGCCAGGCTCCTCTGGCCCTGGAATTTCCCAGACAAGAATACTGGAGCAGGTTGCCATTTCCTCCTCCAGTGGATCTTCCTGACCCAGGAATAGAACCATGTGTCTTGTGTCTCCTGAATTGGCAGGCAGATTCTTTACTTCTGAGCCACCTGGGAAGCGGAATAGCAATAGCCAATCTCTATATTCAATCATTATTTATCGAACACCAAATACAATATTCCCATGTTGTTGGGAATACACTGGTGAACAAAAAGGGGGAAAAAAAACCCTCAAAAATCGTTGTCCTTATTGATCTTACATTTTACTGATGGAGAAATAAATGATAGGTAAGTTAATGAATGTTATGAAGAAAATTATAGCAGAATAGAAGAGATAATGAGTCATCTGGTAAAAGGGAATATAAAATTTAAATACTGTAGTTCTCACTGAGATTGTGACATTTGAGCTGAGATTTGAAGGAGATTATCTGAGAGGGTATCTGGGCAAAGAGGGTTTAGAGGGACAGTAATACAAAGTTCTTGATTTGGGTGCCTGTTTTGTATATATGAAGAGCTATGATGAGACCAAGAATGTAAGATTAAAAGGGAAAGGCAGTAGAGGAAATAAGAGGGGTAACGGCAGAGGGAAGAAGTGAAAAGATAGAAACTGTAGAAAATTGAGGGCCATTACCCTTTTAAAGATAAATGGTAATAGCCCATCGATTACATTCCAAATATTATCTAAACTCCTCTCCGTGGAGAGTCTAACCTCTGGGGATTATCTATTTTGGTACAAGAGACCACTTCAAAAGTTAGTGTCAAAAAGAATAGTAATCATTTATTGTGCCTTTGAATCTAAAATTTTGGCAAGACTCAGCAGGGACAACTGGGGAAGCTCAAAAGAGGTTAGGGACCTGCTTCTAAGATGGTTTGTTAACATGGCTGCCAAGTTGATTCTGGCTTTTGGTTCCTCTGCCTGTTGACCTCTCCATGAGACACCTGGGCTTCCCCACAGCATGTTGGGTGGGTGTCAAGAACAAGTGTCCCAAGAAAATTGGAAAATGAAAGCTGCTGGTGTCATTTACACCAGGCTCGATGGATCAAATATTTATAGAGTCCAAGAGGAGAGAATGTAGACTGCATTTATCAATAAGTGGCATCTCAAAGAATCTGGGGACCAAATTTCCATAGGGGCTGAAGCAAATATAAAATTTAGGAAGTATGAGTCATGAATTTGGTAGCTTGGATGATGACACAAAACTTAATAGAGATATCTGAGGCCATCTTTAGAACTGCCATGACACGTAGTTTGTCTTGATGCACTAAGAGGATCAATTCATGCCCTGTTTTGAAGCTACCAGACACATACATTTGTTCAATGATCATGTAAAGAAATGCATGTGATATTTTTCCTGGTAGTTGAAAAAGTTCCTGACCATTAGATGCATTCAAGAAAAAAATTTCAAGCTTTAGGTTTTTGGTTGAAGCGATTAAACAGACCCAATTCTGGGGAAAGGGAATGTAAAACTCCACAGTTTTAAAGGGACCTTACACATATATGCCTTGTATTCACAGCAGCAAAATTGTGCCATAACAATACGGCTGATTGCTCACTCAGAATGACCAGAGGCTGTAGAATGATTAAATAAATAAGCTTCTGTTTTTAAAATGCTTTAAAATGCTTCCAATTTATGGAATTGGTCAACTTTGCTTAATCTACACATGGACAAAAACTCAGACAATTAAGCTTTGATAGTCATAGTTCTGATATTGGGGTGGCTTATAAAAAATGTAGGATATCTTCAGGAACAGAACTGATTGTGAGTAATACTGAAGTCTGTTTGATCTTTAGTTCATATTACCAGGAGAAAGGAAAGAAAAGGGAGGGAATTACCTTTCCCTGAATCCCAGGCACTGGATTGAGTGCTTTTGATCTGTGATCTCATTTATCCTTCAAACAACTCTCTGTGGCAGTTATTGTCAACCGTCTTTTTACAACTGAAGAAAGTGAGGCTCA
This sequence comes from Okapia johnstoni, assembly GCA_024291935.2. NCBI lineage: Eukaryota > Metazoa > Chordata > Mammalia > Artiodactyla > Giraffidae > Okapia > Okapia johnstoni. The sequence goes on from CM044319.1 coordinate 10,341,034, forward strand.
GAGCCTAAGTAAATTGCCCCAAGTGACACAAAGTAGTTTTCACAGATAGGATTTGAACTCATGGCTATTTGATTACAAAGCCCTTGTACTTTCCAAAGTATTAAACTGCCTCTGGAATCAGAAGGCTGTCCACAGAAAGAACTTGAGAACTTGGCTGGTGTTCACCTTGGTATTAAAGGAAAAGTTGTGGGATTGTGGAGTATTAAAAATGTTGCCCATTAATGTATTATTGAATTGATAAGTGTAGCCCATTGAAGCTAATATATAATTTTACATTGTATGCCTTTTAGGATCATAAACAGTACTTCTACAAGAAAGTATACAAACATGAGTTGACAAACTAACATTTTCACATTGTCTTTGGGAGAAGCAGAAAATCATGCTTTGAATGGACTTGCTTACCTGAAACAGGCTTGATCATAAGGTTTGTTGGAATCTCCACTGCAAAAATAGGCCAGTGGGGAAGAAAAGGAAGCTGGGAGAGAAAATTACAAAGATCAAGGGCTGGGTGAAATGATCTGATTTTAGTGGCAGCTTTAGAGAAAGGAAACAACAGTCTAGTATTACAATTTCCAGAGAAACCTGGTGAACCTGAGATGGTGTAGGCTCAAGTCATCCATTATCCAGTTGGAAAGAAATTAAGGTAATGGCCATGGAGCCAGTTTGGGAGAAGCATTGTATTTTGGAATTGTCAGTCATCAGGAGAGGGAACCAAGCCATTGGATGGAGTCAAGGGACAGAGTCCAGCCTTTGCTACTCTGACAAAAGATAGGAAGGCAACCATAGACTCAAGTACATGGGCTGAAGTTAAGGGCTGAACTTGAATTCTGGAAGGTAATTGGAGCTCTGAATAGTGAACTTAAGGCTGATGCCTAGGCACACAGACTAGGAAACATGACTGCCTCAGAGAAAAGCTGTATGTAATATGACAAATACATGAGTGCTTAGTATGGAATGCATGCTCATCACATACCATAAAATTAATTCCAGGCTTTAATGGCTGATGAATCTGAGCTCACATAATACTCTGCCTCCCTTACTCTGGATTAATTTAAGAATTTAAGACTTAAGGTTATAATACAGATTGGGCTGGAAAAGGTAGCAACTGAATAGGCAGAGTAGTAAATATTAACTTTCATCTAATCATTACTTCAGTTCTTCATTCACTAAGCAGTATTTATTCCAGGCTTTTAAAGTGTACAGTGAATTCCATTATTATATAACGTTTTAAAAGTAATTGCTATTGTTCAGTCACTAAGTCATGTCTAATTCTTCATGATCCCGTGAACTGCAGCACACCAGGCTTTCCTGTCCTTCACTATCTTCTAGAGTTGGCTCAGATTCATGTGCAATGAGTCAGTGATGCCATCCATCTCATCTTCTGTTGCCCCCTTTTCCTCCTGCCTTCAATCTTTCCCAGCATCAGAGTCTTTTCCAATGACTTGGCTCTTCACATCAGGTGGCCGAAGTATTGGAACTTCAACTTCAGTCCTTCCAGTGAATATTCAGGGTTGATTTCCTACTTTCAAGAGTCTTCATAATCCAGCATCACAATTCAAAGCATCAGTTCTTTGGCACTCAACCTTCTTTATGGTCCAGTTCTCACATCTGTACCTGACTGCTGGAAGAACCATAGTTTTGACTATATGGACTTTTGTCAGCAAAGTGATGTCTCTGCTTTTTAATATGCTGTCTAGGTTGGTCATAGCTTTTCTTCCAAGGAGCTACCATATTTCAATATCATGGCTACATTGACCATCTGCAGTGATTTTGGACCCCAAGAAAATAAAATTGTCCATGTTTCCACATTTCCCCCATCTATTTGCCATGAAATGACGGGACAAGATGCCATGATCTTAGTGTTTTGAATATTTAGTTTTAAGCCAGCTTTTTCACTCTCCTCTTTGACCCTCATCAAGAGGCTCTTTAAAAAATTAGACTAGTAAATACTACAATATTGCTTATGTAAACCATACATATGAACTTCTCAAGTGGCACTAGTGATAAAGAATCCCCCTGCCAATGCAGGAGATGCAAGAGAAGTGGGTTTGATTCTTGGGTCTGGAAAGATCCCTGGAGTAGGAAATGGTGCCCAACTCCAGTATTCTTGCCTGGAAAATTCCATGGGCAGAGGAGTTCAGTAGGCTATATATGGGGCTGCAAAGAGTCGGACACAACTGAGCAAGCACATACACAAGCCATACATAATTACTTTATTTGATCTAATACTTATTTCTAATCATTCAGCAAGAATATAATCAGTAAGTGCCTATTATGCACTAATTCCTTTACTTAACTAAGAAATCTTATCCTTTCTGATAGCTTTTTCCATCAGTAATTCCTTATCTGTCCTGTATATTCAGTTTCCCTTAAAATTCTCTTTTCTTCCCTCAGCATGAAAATATGTTCAATTGTCTGTGAAACAAAAGAATCCTCTTTTAATCCTTATCAAACATTAAAATAATGCCCAGGATGTGCTGGACACAGTTCTCAATCTTTTATATAAGTAACACATAGCAGCCTTATGGAGGAGGTATTATTTCTGTGTTTTATGGATAAAGACCCTGAGGCAGAGAAAAGTCAAATGAATTGTTAAGGATTACACAGATAGTGAGAAGTTGAGCAAGAATTTAAACCCAAGCTATCTGGCTATACTGTGTGCTTTTCCCACTAAGTCAAACTCCTCTGCTGGACTCCTCTTTACCTTTTACCCAACTCCTCTCACTTTTCTTGAGGAGCTGTCTGCACTGTCAGATTTCCCTTTCTACCTGTATGCCACTCACTTTCTGTACCTCTCCAGGTTTGTTTGGCCCTGCTGCCTCCTAGGTCCTTGGCTGCTTGCTCAGTGGAGAACTCCTGTATCCTAAGTTGCCTCCTTACCTACTATCTGTCGGGAATCCCTGAGAACGAGGGCTGGGCACTAGCATGGCCTGGATCATAGGAAAGAGTCCCAGTTGTTCCAATGCCAAGATCTAAGCTGACTACTATGTCCACAGTGCTCTGGTTTCTTCTACAACTTAGGACTCAGATGCAGAGCTGTGTGGCAGTGACTGCTCTGAAGGGCTGTGTAGCAGGAGACGGAGGGTGGGATAGAGGAAGATCCAGAAGATGAATTTCTCTTTTTTTTTTTCCCTCTTCCATTGGATTGTTCCACACTATGGGTGGTTCCATATGGCTTATCCAGACACCAAGCAGCTGGCTAGCTGGATTTCTCAAAAATCTGCAGACTGTTTATAATGCACTCTGTATTTGCTTTCTTTCTTGCCTGCTTCGTGTTCTTTTTTTCCCTCAGTCTTGCTGCCTTGGGATTGTACCTCCCAATGATGCAATTAAGTTTGGGCTCTAATTTCTATCAATTGCCAGGACTCTAGGCTTCTTCTACTGCAGTAGGCTTATATCCTCACTTCTCCAATCAAACTGTCTTCACCGAGGTTACCAGTGATCTCATTACTAAATGGAATGAACATTTTGCAGTCCTTATTTTATCTGAACTCTGCACTGCATTTACCCATTTGACCATTTCTTCCCACTACTTCATGATAATTTGATCCCCTGGTTCTCTTTTCACCTAGTCAGTGTTGCCTTTTGTATCATTTGTGCACTGTTTCCTTGTTAGAGTTATTCAGGATTCTTCCTTTGGCTCTTATTTTTTTTTTTACCCTTCATTAGTTACTACATCTACTCTCATGATTTCAACTACCTATAGTTTAATAGGTCTAAATCCATTTGTTTAGCACAAATCTTCCTCCTGAACTCCAGACCCTGAATTTCTATCCCCATCTGAATATCCTATAAACATATGCCGTTTGTCATGTGCAAAACTAAACTCATACCCTCAAGCCTATGTCTATGTTGGCTATCTTTCATTTATATTTCAAGACCTACTTTCCACCCATAAGCACCTGCTTTGTGCTCTGGAAGGTGGACCTACTTGGACAGCCACAATTGCTTTCTTGCTCTCCAGCTTCTGGTTGAGCTGCCACTTGACAAGCACCAAGTAGGGCATGAGAGAGAAGAAGGAGACAAAAATCTGGCTACTTATGGCTTCAGCGTCCTCCCTGAGGGATCAACATGAGCTGGCTGCATCCGTTGATACAGGGTCACAGTTCTTGTTAGGCAGCCCTCTGCACAGTTTCTTTGGTTTCTCTTTATCAATACATTATAGGTTCTATCACATTACATTGTAATTATAACCTTCTCTGTGTCTCCCATGAAAAAATAAAATTTCGCCCTATGACCAGAATTGACAGTTCTTTTGGATAACTAAGACTAGTATGTGGAAACAATTAATTATTAGGAATTAATAAAATAATAGATTTGTCAACAGTTCAAGAAAGTGACCTTGTAGTATATGGAATTTTCTGTGCTATCAGGGGTCAGCAGGATTTTATAAACTCAAAAATAGTATTATGTTTTTGAATCTTTAACCTCCAGTTAGCAGCTTGTAAATAAACCCCACACAATCAAAACTCAAAACAAAACTCCTAAAAAGAAATAGCAATAGCAGCAAAAAACAAAAGCACAACATCATCAACCTTTTCTCTTTCCAGTGCCTGCACTGTTACTTAAAAATAAGTGAAATTGACATTCTTGGTATTCATTCTAAGCAAAGAGATGACTGGCTATTTCCAAGGTTGACTTAAATGTCATTCAGAGTTCTCTCTGCAGGTATTGAACTAACCTGACCTATGGCTTTGGTTTTAAAAGATTATGGAAATTGGGGATGTTAGGGTGTGTATTTGTGTATGTGTGTGTGGGGGGTGGTAACCATCAAGATTAGAAGTAAAAATTCCACTAAGGCAGAGAGTTTTTGTGTTATAGTATGTTGCAAACCACCTTACCATTTAAAAGGCAATTAACATTAGCCCTGCAGTATAGCTTAACTTCTGCACATACTGTTTTCTACAAAGTACCAAAGAATTTTTCCTGTCCATATAGTTGGAGTGAGCTGGTTTTAGGAAACAATCTCTCCTCTTCAAAATTGTCACTGATATACTCATTACTATAAGTGAGTGTGACACACACATTATCTTTCTATTTTAAACGTACAATTCTGTGCCTCTAAATTTACCAGTGTTTCCTACTAAGATCTGATGCTGGTGATAGCTCATCAGTTAAGTGAAATATTTAAACATGTTGAAAATAAATGAAGTGATACTTATTAATCTTTGGTGCAGCATGGAATACAATGTGAACAAACATCAGTGAAGGATAATAGCTGACTTTTTTATAGAATATTTGTATTAATATCTCTGAACTGTCAGCCATGTTCTTCCACCTGTGTGCTTTAAAGTTCTTCCAAGTTTTTTAATTGTGGACTCGTTAAGCCTGCATCTGGTTCACCTGAATGCTTTCTACATGCCAATGAGTATATCTTCTGGCCATATTACCTGCCACATACATACTACCTTTATCCTGGATAATTCACAGATGTAATTTCCAAAAGCCCCAAGTCCCTCATTTAGATCTTATGTCATGACAGAGGCCATTTGTATAAGTACTGGCCTTATGCATTTTATGATCATCAGGATTAAAGACAGGAACTGAGATGGGGTAATTATTAGCGGTTGGGCATAGTGAATTAGTATAGAGGTGTGAACATGCTTTTCAGGTTATTTTAAATGAGTAAAAAATAGAGTGAATATATAATTAGAAGGTAAGAGTTATCTATTCATTTATTGAACTAACACATGGAGTGTACCTCTTATGACAGATGTAAGCCCTGTATTGGGAAGCAGTAATGAAAAATTTCAACAGTGATTGGAGAATTTAGTGTGGGGTAGACCAAACTGGTGCTGGAAATGATCAAAATCTGAAGATTTACAACACTTGGGGATTTGTGAAGGATCAAAAGAAGTCTAAAATTGATGGTATGAGTCAGTCATCTTAAGACATATGGTGAGAGACAGCCAGTTGGTATAATGATTTTGTTTTTGTGATAGAGGATAAAGGAAGAACTGGTTCAGTGGAACAGTTGAGGTGGATTGAGTTCAAGTAGGAATGACTGTGAGTTCTACTGCAGAGCCCAATATAGAGTCTCTCTGGATCCATTAATTTTATGAGACAGCCTTAAGTTGGTGGAAGATAGATTAAAGCCAGAAATCTAACTTGTTTCATTGCAAATGAAAATATGGAGTTTGTTTTTATTCATTCAAGGAGCAAACCATTTGAAAAAGTATTTTTTTCAATGCCTATTATTTAGGTTTCTGAATTTTGTTTCTTACATTTTTCTTTATACTTGCTAGTGATTTTCCTCAAACTAATCATGATTTGGTCAAATATGATTGCTAATTTTTATCACAGAGGATGACACTGACAAGTGGTTGAGAACAGAAATGTTGCAGGATGGGTCACAACGGATCTTGAGACCTGGACGGACTTCAGAAATTTTCGTTCATAACTACAGAGCCTTTCTGCAGATATACTCATTCTGTGTTCTTTTACCCATGTTGACTTGAAAGTTTGGTGCGGTAAGATTCATATTATAAAGGCCTAGGTATCCAGGATGTCCTCCTAGATGTTATTTTCCAGGTAACTCCTTTGAGCGTTTCTTTTACCTTTTCTGCTCAGCCTCACAAGTATACAACAGCCCTTGTAGTGTCTTGTTGCGTCTGTTTTCTACACACATCCATCTTGATAGAACTGTGTTGTGATAAGTGGTACTTGAGTCTAGTAGACCGACTACATTCCAGTGATTGATTCAATCTTGCCCTTCACTGTGAAGAATGTAACACCTCTCTTTCAAACACATTGCAGATTCAAGAGCACCAAGGTTGGGATACCAGAATTCCAACTGTAGAGCATCATTTTGGCATGTGTATGAATGTGTATGTGTGTATGTTTATGTGGGTAAGAGAGAGAGAAAGCGCCAGAGACAGAAAACTATAGAGGGCAGTGTCCCTAATATCTTTTGTAAGACAGAATAGAAATAATTTTAAAAATAAGCTCAGAATATATTCGATGACTAATGACACATTTTCTCATAAAATTGCAGATCCATATTTCACCTTCAGGAATAGACACACTATTTCCTTTTGGCATAGACAAAGGCTCTTTCAGGTAAGACAGTATTTTACCTTGCAATCATACAACGTCAAGCAAGAGTCATTGTTTTAAAGGAACTGAACCTTCTGCCACTTCAACAACCCTTAAGTGCTGGCCGTTAACTCATTTTTCTTTTCCTTTGATATGACTGTGACAAGAAGCAAATTCATAGAAGTGGAATTATCTGTGATGGTGGGTCATTGGATAGCTGACCCTGGAAAAATTAATGCAATAAGTGAGTGGTAGTAGTCACTACAATCAGACCTGTGCCAGAGTTGCAATTAGGAACATAGATTTTTGTCTGTAACTAATTTGTATATTCCAGATACAGAGGTTGTTTTAAAGATTATCTGTTAGGTTTGCTGTTGTTGTCACTGTTCGTTGTTTGTTTATACTGAAATTTATGGTTTCAGAACTTTTAAGAATGATTGAAAGTTTAGACAACCAAGCGACAGGGATTCTGTGTGTGTGTGTGCACAAGTTTGCTTGCATGCTTGTTTTCGTGTGTGTGTGTGTTTAATGCACTAATGATTTCAGTAAGGCTCAAAGTGGAGGGATTCCTTTCTAGGGACAAGTACTTGGCTACCTCAGCATTTATTTTGTATGGTTTTAGAATGCTTGGTGTAATTTCTCCAGATAGTGTATTTATTTTTCTAATGCTATTCTTATGAAAGAAAGTGAGTTTCTACTTTCAGACCCTTTGCCTCCTCCACTTTGCATTTTTTGCCTAAACTCCCTTTGTTCATACTCTGCAATCTCCCTGCTCCCACCGGTGTAAAAATATGCTTTCTTCAGCTTCTGTATACTTATCCTTTCTCTACTTAAGATTGAAACTCTTCACTTTATTTTCTCAACTGACTTTGTGTTTCTTTTCCTTAAATATTAGTGGGTCTCGACTATTCTGAACCACAAGAGTGAACCTATGAATTTAGTCAGTCAGTGGGTCAATTCAGTCAGATATTTGTTCGATTTGCTTATTATCTCCACTTAATTGATCAGTTGACTAAATCTACTTGACTGATAATTTTGCTGAAGACCTTATGTATATATAATATCTTATGTCTTATATCATGTATATATGTGTGTGTGTATATAAATATATATATACATAAATATGTATATCTAATATGTTTGTATTTATTGGTTTTCACTTACACATTCAGCCTGTCATTCAATCCACATTCACTAATGCATCAAAAACACAAAACTAGTTGACATGACCTTGCTATTGAACAACTTAAACTCTAACGGCACGTTGGTTTTCCTGACAAGCTCCTATTGGCTAATAATAGTAGTTATAATAGCCAATATTTCTTGACCATTATTTATGTGCCTGGCATTGTACTAAGTGTTTTATATGCATTATCTCATTTGATATTTATGGCATGCTCATAAGACATGAATTACTTGGCTTTATTTTAAGATCATGGAGCTGAGGTCCAGAGAAATTGAGTAATCCATACTAAGTCAAGTAGCTAATGAGTGGTAGAGCCAGGAGTTGAACTAAGGCAGCCTAAGCCCTGGCAGCTAACCCTTAGTCACTATATCCACATTCCTTAGGAGGACAGGCCAGGGTGGCATGTGTGTAATTCTTTGCCATAGCACCTGGCGATTTAGAGCCTTTCACATGCATGTTGATCCTGACAAAAGAGAAATAGGTGCATAGGGTACTGAGTATCAGGGATAAATAGGCTACTTGAGATTAAGTATTTTCTAAATGACATTTCCAGTATGCAGATAATTAATAATATATTCTTTCTAATTTTACATACTTATACTTCTAATTTTTTTACTGTATTATTTTAGAGATGTAAAGTTTCTTTCCACTATGAAACACAAGTATTTAATCCTGACATATACAGAAACCTAGCAGGAATAAAACTTTAATTTCTAAGAATATGAATGGTTTGTAGAAATATTTCCTAACTGTATTTTAACACTTGAGATTCCATTCCCACAGTTTTCCTTTTCCCTTAGGAATTTTATCTTCAAATTCATATAATGTTATTGTAACATTCAAATGGCATCTGATGTTTTTGTTCCCTATAATATGTATGTGAATATGTGAAAATATACATATAGTAAAAAATATCATTAAAGGATAATGAGCCATATTCAAATTTGCCTTTCTCTAGTTTATCTTTTTTTTTTTTTTAGTTCTACCAGTTTATTGCTACCAACCCATCTCCTCCACCCTCATGCACGCGTGCTCAGTCATGTAACCCCATGGACTGCAGCCCACCAGGCTCCTCTGTCCATGGACTTTTCCAGGCAAGAATACTGGAGTGGGTTGCCATTTCCTTCTCCATCTAGTTTATCTTAAATGAGATTTGTTTTGCTTTGTTTTCTTTAAAGAAAGGACAGAATCTGAGTCCAGATTATTCATTGCGATCTGAAGGCAGCATTTTGCCTTTGGTGATTGCCTGGTTTTCTTTAAGATAGTGCACATACATACTCTTGGCTTTCCAGGTGGTGCTAGTGGTAAAGAACCCACCTGCCAGTGCAGGAGATGGAAGAGGCGTGAGTTCAATCCCTGGGTCCAGAAAATCCCCTGGAGATGGGCATGGCAATCCATTCCAGTATTCTTGCCTGGAGAATCCCATGGACAGAGGGACCTGGCAGGCTATGGTCCAGTTCAGTTCAGTGCAGTCACTCAGTTGTGTCCGATTCTTTGCAACCCCATGGACTACAGCATGCCAGGCCTCCCTGTCCAACACCAACTCCCGGAGTTTACTCAAACTCATGTCCATTGAGTTGGTGATGCCATCCAACCATCTCATCCTCTGTCATCCCCTTCTCCTTCCCACCTTCAATCTTTCCCAGCATCAGGGTCTCTTCAAATGAGTCAGTTCTTTGCATCAGGTGGCCAAAGTATTGGAGCTTCAGCATCAGCATCAGTCCTTCCAATGAATATTCAGGGTTGATTTCCTTTAGGATGGATTGGTTGGATCTCCTTGCAGTCCAAGGGACTCTCAAGAGTCTCCTCCAACACCACAGTTCAAAAGCATCAATTCTTCAGTGCTCAGCTTTCTTTATAGTCCAACTCTCACATCCATACATGACTACTGGAAAAACCACAGCTTTGACGAGAGAGACCTTTGTTGGCAATGTCTCTGCTTTTTAATAAGCTATCTAGGTTGGTCATAACTTTTCTTCCAAGGAGCAAACATCTTTTAATTTTATGGCTGCAGTCACCATGTAAAGTGATTTTAGAGCCCAAGAAAATATAGCTTGTCACTGTTTCCACTGTTTCCCCATCTGTTTCCCATGAGGTGATGGGACCAGATGCCATGATCTTAGTTTTCTGAATGTTGAGTTTTAAGCCAACTTTTTCACTCCCTTCTTTCACTTTCATCAAGAGGCTCTTTAGTTCTTCTTTGCTTTCTGCCGTAAGTGTGGTATCATATGCATATCTGAGGTTATTGATATTTCTCCCGGCAATCTTGATTCCAGCTTGTGCTTTATCCATTCCAGCATTTCTCATGATGTACTTTGTATATAAGTTAAATTAGCAGGGTGACAATATACAGCCTTGACTTACTCCTTTCCCTATTTGGAACCAGTCTGTTGTTCCATGTCCACTTCTAACTGTTGCTCCTTGACCTACATACAGATTTCTCAGGAGGCAGGTCAGTTGGTCTGGTATTCCCATCTCTTTCAGAATTTTTCACAGTTTGTTGTGATCCACACAGGCTTTGGCATAATCAATAAAGCAGAAGTAGATATTTTTCTGAAACTCGCTTGCTTTTTCAGTGATCCAGCAGATGTTGGCAATTTGATCTCTGCTTCCTCTGCCTTTTCTAAATCCAGTTTGAAAAGGCTATTGTCCATAGAGTTGCAAAGACTTGGACATGACTGCAGTGACTTAACAGGCACACACACATACATACTCTAAGTTGCTGTTTTAATTGAAATGCATGTTGCTTGAAAGGTTGAGAATATTTTGATTTTTTTTTTTTTTGGATTATAGGTAAGATAGGGTGTCTGTGAATTTGAACTCTTTAATTTGCAAAATTCTAAAGTGAACTTACAGTTGTATATTTCTATAGCTTTCTCATAGTAGAAAGAAGCTAAGATGTATTAATAGTTTGCTTTTTGAGTTTTTTATCTATTTCATTTTCCTTCAGCCTTATGAGAGTCCTAATTAGACCATAAATGATTTTAATATCCTTATTAATAATACAGAAAAGCACTCCAACTGTGATATCTATTTTAAAAAATTTAGATTTTTCACTAAGATTTGAATTGAACTCATACTCTGCAATGAGTCAATAAACATTTTAGTGAGTATACTGTATGTTTTTTTCCCAGCAAGTCATAGATTGAAAAAGTTTAAAAAGTAATGCCCAAATTCTCAGAGAACTAGGGGATCATTGTGGTTGTGGGGATGAGATTTATAAACTGAAAATGATTAGGAAATAATCTCTCTCTGAAATCTTTGGGTTAGTAACCCAATCTCCTAAGGCTTCAGTTTTCTCACTGATGGTATAAGTGAGATATAGGATAATAATTTTACCTTACTGACATGCCATGAAGATTTAATGAGATAATATGTAAACTATTTCTTCTGAGTTAACCAGATGCATAGTTTCCTCTCTTTTCCTCCATAAGGTGGAATACTGTCTCATGTGTCATCCTCTTAATAGTCTTGGTGCCTAATACAAATTTTGTTTAGGCCAGGCACTAAATATGTGTTTAGTGAATAATGCATGTTCCTGGAGGATGCAGTACAGACCACAGTAGCTTTAGGAATTTATTTATTTATTTTTTAAAGCCTGAAACAGAGCAAGATTTGTGGTTCAATTTAACTTTTAGTTGGCACTAGAAGGAAATGTAGTATTTTTATAGGAGAAGATGAAAAGGAAAGAAATTCCAGGATGAAGGTATATTGTAAACAAAGATACAGAAATGAGAGGAAATGAGAGGAAAATAAGTATAGAGTATTTAAAAAAATGCCTTGCATTCATATACAAGAAAATATTTATTGATAAAATAACAAATTTTAAAATTAGCCCTAATTTTTTAAATTGTATGTGCCAAGAGAAATTTCTAAAGCTTAGAGCTTCAGGTTTCCTGCTAGCCTGTAACTGCAGATAAGAAACTTAATACATTTTAGAGTAGCATTTTTGTCTTTAAAAGAGAAATGAGAAAAGTTATCCAAACCGACATTCTTTATTTTTCTATTTGAAGAATTATTTGCTACTTACAATGATTGTTGTTCAGAAGTGGAAAATTGATTGGAAAACCCTTTTCAGTTTCCTCCTTTTGCATCACATTAACTTCTTGCATAATTTTAGTTCTAAGTTGAATATCTATGCCTCTGACCAAGTTCAAAGTGATGGTTGTTGTTGTTCAGTCACTCAGTTGTGTCTGGCTCTTTGTGATCCCATGGACTGCAGCACGCCAGGCTTCCCTGTCCTTCACTGTCTTCTGGAATTTGCTCAGACCCCTGTCCATCGCATTGGTGATGCCATCCAACCATCTCATCATCTTCTGCTGTCCCCTTCTCCTCCTGCCCTCAGTCTTTCCCAGCATCAGGGTCTTTTCCAAAGAGTCATCTCTTTGCATCAGGTGGCCAAATTACTGGAGCTTCAGCTTCAGCATCAGTCCTTTCAATGAATATTCAGGTTGATTTCCTTTAGAACTGACTTGTTTGATCCCCCTGTTGTCCAAGGGACTCTCAACAGTCTTCTCCAGCACCATAATTCAAAAGCATCAATTCCTCAGCACTCAGCCTTCTTTATGGCCCAAGTCTCACATCCGTACATGACTACTGGAAAAGCCATAATTTTGACCATATGGACCTTTGATGTCTCTGCTTTTTAATATGCTGTCTAGGTTTGTCATAGTTTTTCTTCCATGGAGCAAGTGTCTTTTAGCCTTTTAGATCTGTGAAAAGAAATGGAGGACCACAGTCTCAATTTTATTAATACCATATAGATTCCATTTTCCTTTTACATGCAAATCTACAATTATATAGTTAAAATCTGTTTGTTTCTGTTTACTTTCTAAATTAACAATTGTCAACACAATGATTTTGGAGCAAGAAAATCGGCATAGCCATTTAAAATATGTTGAGGACCAATGAATTGATTAATGGTCAAAGTAAAATCATTAATGAGCTTTAAGTAGAACCAGAGATTGCTCTTCTTAGGCTCTGATTCAGAAAGCTTTTGGTTTTTAGCTTTAGGTGACTTTATGGTCACTTGCTTTCTGATCCTGCTTTGTGTGAGTCTGACACAAACATTTTGCATGTCAAAAGTTGACTGACACTTTCTCTATATACGTTTTAGTGTCAAGGCTAAACCCATCAATGAACAGAAAGTCTTTCTCAAATAACAGGGTGTTTGTTTACTGGTTTCTGTTGTCTACTTTGAGAATGTTAGATTGTCAAAAAGATATTAGAAACCTAACCTTAGTCATAGGAATAAAGTAAAACCATGATTTATTATTTTATAAGGTTCAATCAATATGATGTTGGCAGTGACAACTGAATAAATTATTAGAGAACTAAACTATCAAACTTGGCATGATCAATTAACATGATGACTATTGATGGACATTCATTAGTCTTATCTGCATATAAAATTTTATGCAAGGTGTGAAATCATTGTTATCAGAAATCTAATATGTCTTGCATAAATTTTCTTTTAATTCTTAGTAGAATCCATTGTAAAATATTCAGGAATGTCTTTTTAACAAATACAAAAGGCGTAGAAAGATCACATCATTTTGCTCCATCATTATAATACCATATTCTTTATGCATGTCATAGCTTTCAAAGCATTTTTACTGCATTATCTCATAGAGGAGAAGAAAGATCACTGGACAAGAAATTGAGAACAATGATTTAATCTCGGTTCTGCTATTAAGTTGACTGACCTGGAGTAAGTCTCTTAAGTTTTCTGGGCCTTTATTTTCTCATTAATGAAATGGAAGGGTTTGACTAGATCATACCTCAGGTTTTTCTTATTGCAAAATAGTTGACTTCTAAAAATCACTCCTAAGGTAACCTTTTGCAACAAGACAAGGCAGATATTTTTGTCCTACTTTGAAAACAAGAAACCTGAGGTTTAGAGTTTGTCGAATAGTCAGAAAATTTTGGAGCCTGGCTTCAAAACTAGACATCTGAGTATTTTACTACTATAGAGGGTCTTTCATAAAATTTGTATACTTAAATGTGATTTGGCTAATCTGTTAAGTTATTGCTCTGAATACTTTAATATTTACACCTTAGATGTCATCAACAGTTTTCAACAACATAATTGGAAAGCTATTAATATATGTGTACTTATGTAACCTTTTAGTTGCCTCTGTAATTAACAAGGAGTAATCATATATGGAGAAGATTTTGGACTTTGTCATGGAAAACCAGTCATGTTGGGGCATTGATAACTAAAGCATAATGATAAGTCAATGGGAGCTAAAGTTGAAAACTTACTCTTTGCCCCTGAAGAAGTATTAATCTCTTTTACTCTACCCCATCAAGCAAAGTGAGAGGAAACAAATATATTAGTATTGATAATTGTGTGCATACATGCTAAGTCGTTTCAGTTGTGTCCAACTCTTTGCAAACCTATGGACTAAAGCCTGCCAGGTTCCTCAGTCCGTGAGATTCTTTAGACAAGAATATTGGGATGGGTTGCCATGCCCTCCTCCAGGGGATCTTCCTTACCCAGGGATCTAACTCATGTCTCATTTGTCTCCTGCATTGGCAGGCAGGTTCCTTACCACTAGCGCCCCCTGGGAAGTCCTAATTGAAAATTAGTTAGACTGAATTAATCTAGGAATGATGAAATTTTTTTGCTTCCCAACGTGCATATGCCTAACACCTAACACCTCTGAGACTTCCCAGGTGGCTCAGTGATAAAGAATCTGCCTGCCAAGCAGGAGATACAGGTTTGATTTGTGAGTCGGGAACATCCCCTGAATAAGGAAATGGCAACCAACTCCAGTATTCTTGCTTGGGAAATCTCATGGTCAGAGGAGCTTGGTGGGCTATAGTCCATGGGGTTGCAAAGAGTCGGACATGGCTTAGCAACTAAACAACACCTCTGAAGGTAGTGGGAGGTCTTGATTTTTATCTTCCTTGAGGTTTATTTTGATCCTGTTCTTAATCTTTGAAAATGTTCTTTAACTGTTTAACTTCGCACAATCCCTTTTATTAGTAATCAGCATTATAATGTGAGCTTTATGAGGACAGAGATTTTGTCTTTGTTCTTTTTGTATCCTCAGTGCCTAAACTGTGTCCAGCACATAGTAGGTGCTCAATAAGTATTTGTTAAATAAATACATAAAAAATCATCCCCAAATTAACTCTTATTATGAAAAGAAAAAAGAGACCCCTAGTGTCTTTTACAACCTAGAGGACTGCAAAAACATTTGTGAGTAGAAGTAACTTAAATCTGAGAGGTTTCTTTTCTTTCATTTAACTGAGTTTTTTCCTCCCTAACAAGTTGATGTGCAATATTTGAAGCTGAACTTTTTGTTGTTGTTATTTCAACATATCACTTGGAAGTTAAAGTATTTAAAATAAGAAACACATTTAATTTAGGTAACCATAATTTTGTTCTCTAGAAAGTTTGTGTCTCTTCTTTCATTATTTACATGGCTTTCCCATTGTTACACTGTTTGCAGAGAAGGCAAATTTAGAAATGACATTATTCCTATCTTTTATAACTTATCAGGTGTACTAATTAATCCTTTTTCTCTCTTCCTTCACCCCAACTCCCACTTGTACTTCCTTTTTTCTGATTGTGTGCTTTCCCCTCCATACAGTCAAAATGAAATTGACGTGAATGATGAAAAATATAACTAAAGGGGTGAGGGAGGGTCAGGTACCTGGGGACTTGAACCCAGGTCACCATCTTTACACTGCAGTCTGCGTTTCTGGATTTACACAGGTGAAGTGTTGACCTAGAAGTACAGTGTATGGAACAAACTACTACGGCTTTAAGCTGTGGAGGTTTATCAAAAAAGAGCAGAAACAAAGGCAAGCAGATGGCTAAAGATGAAGGTCACATCAGATTGAGAAGTTTGTCAAAATGTGATGACATAGGTAATCTGTAAACTGTTATTGCGCTTAGCTGGAGGTGCTGAAAAACATTTTGAAATTACAAAAAACACTGGAGTCGCCAGCATAGAGGCAGGAATGATAGCCTGGAGTGGTTCTGGTCTATGGATGAATGCCAGATGTGGAAAGCGACATATCTGGAATTAATGATATTAAACATGCTTTTCTTTTATGCTCAATAATAACTCTATTATGATTGATACAAACCGCAGACACTTTATCTAGTACAAATGGAATCGGCTGTCATTGACTATATTAAATCATCAATTTCTGCATGATGAGGATCGTTTAGGGTAACTAATCATCTGTCTCGTTCTGAAGTCTTTAAGGCTGATCAGATAACGTTTGAATACTGCCTGAGCAACCATGACAATCTAACCCTTCCATGTAAGGATTGAGAGGGGCCCATTATGCCGTCAAAGCCTGTGGAAATATCACAGCTCTTTCTCTACATAATACCCTGCTGTAAATAAATCACTCTCCACCGCAAACTTTATTGATCACAAGCACTTCCATGCTAGTGTCTAGTGAAGTCTCTACAGAATAAAATGCTGCTTTATATTTTGTCTTGTCAAAATATTAAACGGCTCTGTCAAGCGGAGTCAGGCTAGCAGTGATGGTGTAATTCTGCTGTAGCCCTCCTCATTCCCTCCTTCTATCTCAGCTGCCAAGCTTACAAAGCAGGATTTTTTTTTTTTATAAACTTTCCAATTATAGTCGTGTAAGATTATGAAGCCTTAAGATAAAGTGTCCTAATTTAGAGTGGTGTGGTACTGAACTGCTAGGAGAGCGGCTGTTAGATAAAATAGCATTTCTCACAAGGAAAAAGATAACCTGGCTTATTTATATACACAACTTTAATAGGTAGTCGAGGTTAGGCTAAAAAAAAAAATCTCTTTAATTTCACTTTGCAAAACAGAGGAATCTAAATTAATTTGCACCAAAGCACTTATTGCTTATACTTAAAAATGATGTGCTATGATTTAAACCAGCTTGAGGGGTTGGGATTGAGTTAACACGGAAGTCCATCATTAATACAACACGTTTTCCAAAAGACATGGATAGGTTATCCAGCCCCTAAGTGGTACTACATACTGCAATATGTTTGTGGCAACACCCAGGAACAACAAACTGATTAAAAGTGTAATTTACTGCCTGCTAATGTTGAATTTCCTGGGCAGCATATGGTTTTAATGCAATGTAAAGTAGTTTCATCCTTTATCCTTTTTAAAGAGGTAGGATTTTAGTCTCAATAGGGAAAAAGAAAGAGACTGCAGTCACTTAGAGAAGAGTAAAAGATTTAGTGTACTGGGCCATTAGTGCCGCTTGGAGGACACTGAGTTTGATCTTTATTCCCTTTTGGAAGATCATTAACTCTTTTAGACGTTTCGCAAATAACCTCTTCAAGGCTTGGAAGAGTTTATATACCACCATAAGAGAGCATTTTGCTCCTGTCTTGCCTGTTTCCAAGCGAGATATTTATTGAAGCTTCTGTGTGGCCATTTTTAAAAAGAAGTTAAGCTGTAAAATGAATTGATAATCGTAGACAGTAAATTTATTTTGGAGCCATAAAAATTGGGTGCCACCAAAAATGAGTATGAGTCTAAACATGGACTTCTGTGTACACCTCTGTTCCTGCCTAGAAGAGATTCTAATGAAGAGAGAAGAAATCTTAGCTTAAGCACAGGGTTAAACCCACTGGCATATTTCAAAAACGCAAATAAACAGGTTTTTTGATGGTAATAAATTTGAACCATCAACAACCATAGCTTAATTTAAGTTCTAATTCATCTCTGTCCCCTCACCGGTATTTTTTCAAGTACTATACAACAGGCAGTAAACATCAAAAATAGTGGTATCTGTCAGTACTTTTTTTCTTAACAATAGGAAGCTCATTAAATCCTACTGAATTGTGTGGTCTTCTTCTAAGTAACTATTGCTGCCTAATTCTTGGGAGTAAATTGAAACGTGCAAGTGTATTTGTAAATGTATTCTTGAAAGTCGTTTGAAGTTGGAGCCACTTTTCCCATATTCAGCAAACATTTACTAAATCTCTCCTCATACTAGATACTCCTTGCCTCACTAGAAACAGCTTCTGACCTTGAGAGGCTCAGGGTTTATTGAGAGAGATACACTTGTAAACAAGCAACAATACAGTATGAGAAAACGTTGATGTGGGTGCCGACGCTGTTAGTGTTCATTTTGTATTTAACCCTAAGATGCATGTTAGTTATCCTCACATAGCAGTTTAAATAGATGTCTGTAATTTTTGCCTACTCATTTTCTTATAACAGCTGATTGATTTTTTTTTTTGTCTTTACTTATCTCAGACTAGAAGGAATGGATCTCACTTCTACTGTGCCTGCCCAGGGGTGGGGACATAATGCAGTCAGTCTACAGTCTTCCGGCTGCAGTTACTCATTCAGGGACTGACAAAAGTCACACAGTCAAGAAGGGGCAGAGCTGGGTTTTTAATCACCCATAAAGACCCTGAGCACATGCTCCTAGCCACTATGCTTTACTTGCTTTCTGTCTATCCAATGTAGAAGACAAAATGGGCAAAATATTGAAGATAAAAAGACTCAAGCCAGTTCACAGATTCATTGCTGGGACTTTTACTGAACCATTGTTTTTTTGCTGATTTGCTAAGCTGATATGCCTGGGGCTATAAAAGGGCCACCTTTATGAAGAAAGAATCTACCAGAGAATGAAGCCACAGCAGGAGAAAGGGGAGCTGAGAGGTGAAGAAGCGAAGTAAGAGTGGAGAAATTGAAATGAGCTGGCTGGTATTTGATCCCCTGACTCCATTCTAACATCTATCCCTGAATTTTTTAGTTAGGAGAGCCAACAATAATCACCTGCTTGTGCTGAAGCTAGTTTGAGTTGGGTTTCTCTACTAACTAATAATGTGGTTAAAAAGATAAATATATGTCTACTTTTAAGGTTCAATTGAGAAAAAAGTAAAGAAGCACCTTTAAATAATTTCAGAATACCCTTTGATGGGTGGTGGCAGAGACTGATAGGGAGAAGGATGCTTTCATGGGGATGTTATCATTTATGATCTTCAAAACAGGACTTTAATTTTGTGCTGACTCTAGTATTGGATCAGAGACTTTTATGTAATGAAGATCTAACTGATAAATGTTCACTGTAATTTCTGTTAGAAGATTTAAAAAATCTATTATCTAAATATTTGCCTTCCTTCTATCTAGTGAACAGTTTCTCCTAGTTTCTGAGTTCCCCTGGTTTGCACAGCAGACACTTAGAGAAGCTGAATAAATCCTCTTTAAGATATGAAGGTATCTTTTAATATCCTGGGAGGTAGCTCATTTTAGTCACCAGAAAACCAGTTATCATACCATACCTGAAAGTGTTAATGCAGTTTCCTCAAGTACCTAGCATACTCCTAGGGAGTAGCTTACACTGTGGGAGAATCTAGGTCAATGTGTATGACTGAAAATAGCTTAACAGTGGATCCAATATGAATTGAAAAAATAATGAGATGAGATCCTAGCCAGGAGATACCCTGACTTGACTGATATTGGGTCTAAAAATCAAGCATTGTAGGTATTGGTCAGCACATTGTCCTTTCTGGCCTTACTGAACTATTTTAAAAGAGCACCGGATGCTTAGATTCAAGTTTGGTCAAAGACAAAAAGACAAAAATCCTGCTCCATACAGAGACAAGTTGCCGTTTGGAAGGGGGAAATAAAAACTTCTAGTTAACCGACACTACATCTCTAGGCAATTTCAAGTTTTTGTTCAGAATCCCATTACTATCCCCTGAAGATATTACATTTCCTCAGGTTAATAATTTCACTGTAAAGAAAAAAAATTCAAACCTCTCACTGTTCTGAAATTTGGCAAACAGATTACGTAGGAGAGTGAACAAAGCATTCTTTTTTATTTTGGGAAAAAAAAATAAAGGCTTCAGAATGCTTTGTCAGCCTTTATAATATAAAATGCTTGAATGACTGCTGTCATATCCCTGGTTTTTATTATCGGGAAATAGTTTACTGATAAATATACATAATGTAAGATAATTTATCTTAAAATAGTATATATATATATATATATATATATATATATATACACATAGAAATCTTAAAATAGAAAGTATATATATTACTATGTAATATATATAAATATATACTTATAATTTATAAATAATTATATAAATTATGTATATTTAGCTTATTTATACACACAAATATAGCACTTTCCCTAGTGGTTCAATTAGTAAAGAATCCACCTGCAATGCGGGAGACCCAGGTTCAATCCCCGGGTGGGGAAGATCCCCCTGGAGAATAAAATGACAACCTATTTCAATATTCTTGCCTGGAAAATCCCGATGGACAGATGAGTCTGGTGGGCTACAGTCCATGGGATCTCAAAGAGTAAAGCACGACTTAGCAACTAAACCACCACACAAATAGATATATAAATATGTATGTATGTTTTAAATATATGTATATATGTATTTTTTCCTTTGGCCATGCTGTGTTGTGTGCAAGATCTTAGTTCTTCAACCAGGGATCAAACTCACACCCCCTGCAGTAGAAGCATGGAGCCCTAACCACTGGACTGCCAGGGAATTTCCAATAATAGTTTATATCAACAAAATGTTTAAAATAGTGTTTTTTCACCAATACAAGACATGATTAAATAGTTGGCAATAATGTCAATAATAAATGCTGCTATGCTGTCTAGGTAGTGTCTCTGAAAAGGGAAAGTGTCTCATTTTTGTCAAATCTAACTACTAAATTCCTTTTCAGTTAAATTCAGCAAATAGCTGTTGAGTATCTGCTTTTCTCTGGTACACTTGCCAGATAGCACTACCAATATTGTGTGATATACAGAGGTGCTTAAGGCATTGTTGCTATGTCATAGAGCTTTCAGGCTTATTGTATCATTGGGGGTGGTTGGTAAGGGGGTGATGTAATAAATATAATGTAAAGCAAACCAAAATAAGTGCTAAATAGAGGCACAATTGCTAGGGGAGACACAATAAAAAGTAATTAATTCTGACTAAGAGAGACATTACTTTGCTGACAAAGGTCTCTCTAGTCAAAGCTGTGGTTTTTCCAGTAGTCATGTATGGATGTGAGAGTTGGACCGTAAAGAAAGCTGAGTGCTGAAGAATTGATGCTTTGGAACTATGGTATTGGAGAAGACTCTTGAGAGTCGTTTGGACTGCAAGGAGATCCAAACAGTCAATCTTAAAGGAAATCAGTGCTGAATATTCATTGTAAGGACTGATGCTGAAGCTGTGGCCACCTGATGTGAAGAACTGACTCATTTGAAAAGACCCTGATTCTGGGAAAGATTGAAGGCAGGAAGAGAAGGGGACAACAGAGGATGAGATGGTTGGATGGTATCACCAACTTGATGGACATGAGTTTGAACAAGTTCTGGGAGCTGATGATGGACAGGGAAGCCTGGCGTGCTGCAGTCCATGGGGTCGCAAGCAGTCAGACATGACTGAGCAACTGAACTGAAGAGACACAGGGATACCCTCACAGAAGTAGTCTTGACTTTGAATGTGTAAGTGTTTAAGATGTGGAGTAGGCCCCCCAAGTTGAAAATATAATAATCAAAGGCATGGAAACACAAAAGTAAATGTAACTGGGGACACTGAATTAATCTGGTATTTTTGGAATTTATGAATTGAGGAAAATTGAACTGGGTAGTGGTAAAAATAGGTTGACTTCAAACTGTTGAATGTCTTAAATAGGAGCCTGAGTATTGTTCTGTTGGCACTGGGGAGGCATGGATGGGGAGGGACATGATTTAGTCTGAATTTTTAGAATATTAGTCTGAACAATAAGATAGTAGTAGCTAGCATTTATGGAGTGCTTAGTGTTAGGTATTGTTGGGCATGTGTCAGTTCAGTCAAATTTGGAAAGCTCAGCAGTAGCCACATAATTGAAAAAGGTCAGTTTTCATTCCAATCCCAAAGAAAGGCAATGCCAAAGAATGCTCAAACTACCGCACAATTGCACTCATCTCACATGCTAGTAAAGTAATGCTCAAAATTCTCCAAGCCAGGCTTCAGCAATACGTGAACCATGAACTTCCAGATGTTCAAACTTGTTTTAGAAAAGGCAGAGGAACCAGAGATCAAATTGCCAACATCTGCTAGATCATCAAAAAATCAAGAGCGCTCCAGAAAAACATCTATTTCTGCTTTATTGACTATTCCAAAGCCTTTGACTATGTGGATCACAATAAACTGTGGACAATTCTGGAAGAGATGGGAATACCAGACCACTTGACCTGCCTCTTGAGAAACCTGTATGCAGGTCAGGAAGCAACAGTGAGAACTGGACATGGAACAACAGACTGGTTCCAAATTGGGAAAGGAGTATGTCAAGGCTGTATATTGTCACCATGCTTATTTAACTTATATGCAGAGTACATCATGAGAAACGCTGGGCTGGAGGAAACACAAGCTGGAATCAAGATTGGGCATGTGTAATCTATATTAACTCAATTAACCCTCACCATAGTTCCTTATGTAGTTAATATTACTAGTCTCCTTTTGCAATAAGACACAGGAAGGTTAAGCAATTTGATAATGGTAGAGTTAGGAACAAAACAGAGTCCGATTTTTGTCCAGGCATAATGTCTTCAGAATCTGTGCTCCTAACCATTATGCTATCTCAGTCTTTCCAAGGTAGAAGAAGAAGTGGCTCAATGAAATACTGGAGGCACAAGGGCCAGTCAGTGAGTCTAGGAGAATGATGGTATAGGACTGAATGGAAAGTTAGCAGTAGATATCAAAGGACAAGGATAAATTTGAGAAATACCACAGAGGAAGAAGTGACCAACTTGGACCATTAGTTGGCTATCAAGAGGGAAAGAGAGGAAATAAAAATGACTTGCAGATTTCAAAATGGAGGAAGGTGATGAATGCCAATAACAAAGATAGGGAATGCAGGGAGGAGGCTTAGAAGGGATAAATAATATATTTGTTTGCTAATTTGCTAAGTTAAGGTGTTTTATTTCTGTGGATATGTCGAGTAGGCATTTGGAAATGGCCATTTGATTTTCAGAAGTGGGATTAAGGCTAGACAGAGATTCTAGACAGCTGAATAGTCATTCAATCAAAACATATATTGAGTACCCACTATCTGCCTAATTCTGCATTACAGAAATGGTGGTAAATAAGTAGACATGGTTTCTGTCTCCATGGATCTTACCATGGAAGACAGATATTGTACAAATTGACATATAATTTAAATGGTTGCTAGTTCTATGAAGAAAAAGTTAATGATAGAATTAGGCATTATAGCAGAGATCTGACTTTAATTATGGGAAATTGAAAGATTTTTCTGAAGATGTTTATATAGAAACCTGAAGAAAAAGAGACTTACCTGGGCTAAGGATGCTGGATATATAGTTTAGGCAGAAGGAACAGCATGTATGGAAATGCTGAGCTTAGAGAAAGCTATAAGTATTCATGGAACTCAAAGAATCTGAGAACAGCTGAAGCTTAGAGAATAAAAGGGAGATAAACTCTGAGATGAAATTGTAAAGAGAGTGAAAGACTAGATCATACAAGGCTTTTTAGACCATGCTAAAGATTTTAGGATTTAAGATAGTGACAAATTATAGATGACTTTTAAGATTTGTATTTTGTGTGTCTGTGTGTGCTTTCTCGAAGGTGGGATGGATAATGGAGATCAAAAAAGGAGATAGTTCAAATAGGAGGTTATATCAGTAATACCAGTGAGAGGGAATTCTCTGGTGTTCCAGTTGTTAGGAATCTGAGCTTTTACTGCAGAGGGCCCAGGTTCAATTCCTGGTTGATAACTAAGATACCATAGCTGTGGTGATGTGGCCAAAACTATAAAATAATAATAATAATAATAATACCAGTGAGAGATGACAGGGATTGGATTGTCATGGTAGTAGTGTAAACAAAAAGTAGAGGCAGAGTTGAGAGATTTGGTGATGAATCATAGATGGAAAGTAAGAGAGAAGGAGGTATGAAAGTGGATGGATTTCTTTTAAGAATAATTGAGTATATGGGGATGCCATTGTCCTAGGCTGGAAAAATTTAAAAATAGAGCCCAGTTTTTGAAAATGTAAGTTTAAGGTGCCTATAACAATTCTAACTGGAGATAATATGTAGATGGATTATGAAGTTTTTTGAGCTCAGAATACAGGGTGTAGGCAGTGACAGAGATATAGAAATATATAGCACATAGAAGGTATTTAAAGACATACCAGTTGATGATATTGCTGGGACGAGGTAGAAGAGTGAGGAGACAGATCTGAGCCAAGACTTGAGGCACATCAACATTTAGAGATAGGGTAGAAGGTAAGGTGACACTAGTCAAAGTGGAGTTAAAATTATGTAGAAGAGTCTGAGATGAACCAAGAGAGTCCAGTGTCATGGAAACAAGCTATGTACAACAGTATTTTACTTATGTTTCTAATAAGTCAGGAAAGATAAGTGCAGACCAGTGTCCATTAGATAGCATCATGGGTATTACAGGTGACCTAAATGAAATTTGTTTTGGTCTATGGGATCCAAAGTCAGGCTCAATTGAGCTGAAGAGTGAACAGGAGATGAGGAAGTGGAGGAAATGCAAACAGGCAGTGCTTTCCAGAAGCTTAATTTTAAAAGAGAAAAAAAAATATGAAGCATGTGCTGGAAGGAGATGTAGAGAAAAAGGAAGCTTGTTGTTGTATTTGGTTTTAAACGGAAGAACCAAAAAACATATTTGAACGCCTAGGGAAAAAATTTGGTAGAAAGGGAAAGATTAAATAGAACAGGAGGTGAAAACAGATGTACAAAGCCATGGAGAAGGCTGAAACTGATGAGATCTGTAAAGGTGGAGGAATGGGTCTTTGTGTTTTTTATAGGAAAGATACATACCTATGTTGTACAGAATTGTTGTACAGGTGGGCTTAGAGATTGATGAGGGGAAGGTGGTGGTGGTGGTGTTCATTCACTAAGTTGTGTCTGACTCTGTGTGACCCCATAGACTGCAGCCTGCCAGGCTTCCCTGTCCTTTTCTATCTCCCAGAGTTTGCTCAAATTCACGTCCTTTGAGTCTGTGATGCTATTGCACCATCTCATCCTCTGCTACCCTCTTCTCCCTTTGCCTTCCAATACTTTGGCCACCTGATGTGAAGAGCTGACTCACTGGAAAAGACCCTGATGCTGTGAAAGATTGAAAGCAAAAGATGGAGGTATTCCTGCCTTAAAGCTTCTTTTTTCCTCTGAGATATATGAAGCAGGGTTATACATGATGATGTAGAAATACAGCCTTTAAGAGTGCAAGAAGTGTTCTAAATCTAGAAGGTATTGAGAAAAAAAAATGTTCTGAGATGAGAAATTTAGAGAATCTCCACATTTAAGGATCCAGGGGAGAAAGAGAAGTATGTGCAGAAGAACCAGATTGGATGGACACAGAAACAGGAGAGAAAAAAGCCTAGGATGTAACTGAAAAAGTTCCAGAAGTCTCCAAAAGGAGAGTCAATATTAAATGGCCTGACAAAAACTATTGGGATGATAGCATTTTTTTTTTAAAGTTTGTGTCATACAACCAGAACTGTAGTAAGTGTTTCACATGAATTAGTTCATGCCAAAGGCTATGGAGAATGTAATATTACCTGTAGATGTATCAAGTGACTTGTCTAAGCACAAACAGCAAAGAGTTATAATGGAGCTTTTAATGTGAGAATGATAGAACCTGAAGCCTGTGAACTTACCATTCTGGATACTGTCTCAAAAGGCTAATTAATATATATTGGAACCTCGCTATTATTGGATATCTTACCAAACATTTTGTTTCTGGAAATGTTTATAACCCTGTAGATAAATAAAGAGAGCTGTACAGTATTGGAACTTACATAAGGTAGAAGAATATGATATGCTTCAAAATGATAGTAAGGTGTCTTACTAAACCCATAAATAAACAATGTGACTAAGTGCTTATTCTTTACATTCAGAATTGAAAGACAGGATGGGGGTTAATTAGGGTGAGACTGACATATTCTCTTACCTGTAAGAGTTTACAAGCTAAGACTGACTCCATGCAACTAAAGAACAATGGAACAATGATTAAAAATAAATACGTGAATAAAATATTGATACTAAGTAAATGCAAAGGTAGTGCTGAGCAAATAGTACAGTTTAGGAGTTGTTGTTCAGATAGGATCAAGATTAGCATACCTTTGCCCTGAAGTAGGGCCACTTGATGGAATTCCTGGAGCACTGAGATATTTTTGCCTTGTCTTCCTCCCTCCCCGCATCCCCCTGGGCCCTATACCCGAACCCGTACCCCCACCATTATCTTAGGGCAATTGCTTATTATCCTCCAGGGAGTTCTGATTCTAAACAAGGCCAGATTAGAATGAGAATATATGATATTGCTGATGCCTTATAAGGCAGGCCAGGGTGGGTAGTTCAAAGATGAGTATGAAATACTGGTGTTTAGGGCTGAGGTTAAGAACATTCTCACTTGCTGGTTCCAGATTCAAATATAGGACCTTTATGTACTAATGGCACATGAAAGTAAAATGTGAGGAATATTTATCACTTTATATCTAGTTTTTTTCTATATCTAAATCAATATCTACTTACTATCTTTATCAATCTATCTCACTAATCTATCTTCTGCCTATGATTTTTCAATTGACCTGAAACCAACTTACAAAAAAAAAATCTCTTTATAGATATATCATCAATGCCTTATACAACTGCAGGCAATATGTTGCAGTTTCTGTTAGAAAATTATCTCCCTGTTTAAGTACATGGATCATGTTCGCAAAGCTTGGTTGATTTGACTAAGGCAGATAGTCTATATAAAGAGTCGAGGACAATCTGCTAAGTTGCCATCCATTTGACATTTCTCTTTATGAAGGAAAAAAAAAATCCAAGTTAATGCTGTTTGAGGAAGTATTCTTATTTGTTAATCATTGTAAAGTAGAAATTTCAAATCAGTAGTAACTCTAGAATGAGATCCTTCACATTTTGATTAGTAACTGCTTTTTATAATTAAACACTTTAAATGCCTTCTGCTTGTCTCTCTAATAAGATCTAGGCACTGAGGGAAAGTAAAAATATATTGGTATTTGTGGGGCAAACATAGGCTTTCATGCAGGGAAAAAATCTCTTTTATTCAGAAGACTTTTCTTGTCCACTGCTAGCCTTTTTTTTTTTTTCTTTTATGAAGAAAACAATTTCTAGAAATCTATGCACAATATAAAAATCCACAGTGGAAGGTGTTGTGAGCTGCAATGCAGTGGATTCACCTGCCATAAGAAGCACTCTGAGGATAGAAGGATTCTGGTTTAAAATGAAGACAGCATTGGAAGTGAGTGGAGTTCCAGGTAGACTGTCTGCCCCTGCCACATGGAAATATATCTTCCTATGACCCTTGGTTCTCCTGTTGAGACCTTCTTGAATTTAAGGCTGTGGTTTCTGATGGCTGGGAATGGCTAGCGAAAGAATCCTAGGTGATTTTCCTGTCCTTTCAAAATATTCTTTAGAGTCTGGACGTGTCAGGCCACTGCTAAATCTGGCTGGTATGCATTCCTGACAGGCAAAATTACTGTCTTGGAGTTTGTCTTCACTAGGGCTTCTGTTTGAACTCCCTAGAAGCTGACATCCCCATAGAGTATGAAATCCACCACACCGGCTGTCAACAAGCTGGCAGCTTACTGACTGTGTGTGTTACCTGCTGGGCTGTTCTTCCATAGTAAAGACTCCTGTCGGATGATTTATCCCAGCAAAGAGTCTTGCAGATTAACTGGGAATGAGCAAACGAGAATGATTCTAGCTCACCTACTTGTTCATCTCCTGTTGTTCAGTGTCTTTAGGACAAAAACCTGACAGGCTACCTTCTAGCAACACATAATTTTCATTGTCTTACAGCCAAACTGAAGGTCCTGAAGCAAAATAGATCATTTGGGTCTACTGTGTGAAGTGGCAATAGTGACAACATTTCAGAGAGCAGCAAATCAATAACTATTTATAAGTAGATTTATCTGATTCATTTATCATCTAAAGTATGTGAGCCTATTTGTGTATACATACCTAGCTAGTTATAGATGAAATGCTGAAATATGAATTAAAAAATAAACCCAAATGCTCTCCATGAGAAGTCACTTATAATTTATTAATGCATAGCCAGTTGGAAGGTAGGTAGGTAGATAGGTAGCTACCTACATTCATACATGAGAAGAGATTAACACTGAATGGAAACTTGACTAAGGGCTTTGGGGAAGTACACATTTGTCTACTACAAACAAGATTTTACTGCTTCCTTTCCCCCCAGTCATACCCATTTCTTCCCTCTCTCTTCTTTTTTCTCCCTCCACGGCTCCCTTTCCTGGTTCTCTGTAATACCTGCTCAGCCCCTAGGAGACTGCTGAGTGACAGGGCTGGGAGCAGGGAGCAGATTAGCGGCAACGTTAGAGACAGACTCCGCTGCTTTCCTTCATCACTTTGCTCTCACTTCCAACTTCATCCCTTCCGCCATCACCTGGAAGGCAGTCAGAGATTAAGTGAAAGAGAAAAATATATCAACATTTTTTTCTTTGAAAATAGGAGTCTGTTTGTCTTACAGCTTGATAAAATGCCCTAATAGGTCATGTTTATTTAAGTTTTTTTTTTTTTTTTAACTTTTGCTTGCTGGTCCTTTGCTTCTGAAGCACTTCACATGGACCTCACAGACTCTGGCTGCAACTGCTCCCACTAGTTATCTAGCATGCAGCATGACTACAGTCTATAGCGTTTTACCCTCCTCTGGTGATCCCCAGCTAGAGGCTAGTAGGTGGCTTTGTGTAACAACATTGATTTTTAGGGAGAGACAGGGATGGAAGCAATATTTCTCTCTTGTGTCCTACACAACACAGAAAAGAACCAGTTTAAAAATATGCAGTTTCATTGTCACCTTAGTACTCACACTGATTGTAACATGTAACTTGACTTTTTAGGTATCCAGTATAATTTTCTTTCTTTCTGGTGATGCTTCTAGCTATAGAAAATTTCTGTTATAATCTAAGAGTTAGGTAGCTTTGAGCAAACACTGAGCCTCTTAGAACCT
Source organism: Okapia johnstoni (assembly GCA_024291935.2). Classification (NCBI taxonomy): domain Eukaryota; kingdom Metazoa; phylum Chordata; class Mammalia; order Artiodactyla; family Giraffidae; genus Okapia; species Okapia johnstoni. Next base: position 10,370,218 of record CM044319.1, read on the forward strand.
TGGTATTTTGATCTGTAAGTTGGGGTTGATGGTACTAGTTTGGGATAAGTGCCATCTGTAAGTTAAAGTGAAAGTGAAGTTGCTCAGTCATGTCCCACTCTTTGCGACCCCATGAACTGTAACCTACACCAGGCTCCTCTGTGCATGGGATTTTCCAGGCAAGAATACTGGAGTGGGCTGCCATTTCCTTCTCCAAGGTATAAGTTAACTGGCCTCCCATAAAACCCTGTACATAGGATGTGTTCAGCCAGTATTAGTTTAATCAGATGGCATCATTCCTACAGATTCTAATGAATTACCCCCATTGATACTAACCAAATGAAGAGTTACTACTATCATGCACATTTATGCACAGAATAGCCTTTTGGTGGGTCAAATGCTTTAATCCTAAATCTTTATATTAATCGTAATAATAAGCAATCTTTATATACCTAGTGCTTTACGGATACCAAAGATATGTGGTATATATTATCTCACTTTACTCTTCCAATGAGCCCCAAAGCTATGTAAACATGATTTACTGAAACTCCTGGAGCTTGAAAAACTCGTTAGATATGTATATTATGTGATAGAAGAGGGTCTGGAACTCAGAGTCCAGAACCCATTTAAGCTGAATCATGTTTGTTGATTATAATAGAGGGCAAAGAAGGTAGGAAATAAAATATGTTTACAGCAATCAAATCAGGTAGATGTCTGTCTTCTCTAGCTTTAGCAGCAGCCATGTTCTTTTGGGTCTACTAGAGCTAACATTCTCTACATTCTCTTGGCTAAGGTGGTTTTCAAGTAAGCGAATGTCCATTCGTATATATTGTGGTTTTTAATTTCATCTCATGATGTTCACATTCAACTATCTAGTTGAATTAACAGCATTTTTCTCTGTGAACTTTGGACTCTACATCTTCTCCTTGATCATTTTTTTAAAAACAGCATAATGATGACATGTTTAGATAATACAATAGTATTTTCAAATGACTGACTCATTGGGTAAGAAAACTATGTTTCAGTGTTAATGTGTGGCTGGCCTATATGAACACGTCACCAAAAATATAAGGGTTTATCATTGTTTTTGCCTAGCATCAAGCTCTGAGAAACTAGGGTTTTCCTGTTAGGGATGTAAGTGGAGCCCCATCCAGCACTTTGTTTGCATAATCCATCTGTTAGAGTTCACAGTGGTAGAAAGAAAGTGGTTTTAGAAAAAAGGAAACTATGAAATACATTTTATAATTTATCAATACCTGCATACCAGCATCTAATTTTTGACAAAGCTCCATTTTGAATGATTAAACTTTGTCCATTTTGTAGGATTAATAAATTAGTTAAGACTTGTTGACATACTCAGTGTCAATTCTGAACTTACTCACTAAGAAATGTCTCAGGACATTTATTCAGTATGGCTTATATCAGGAATACATTTATAATGTTTATTAGGATTTGTAGTTTTTAAAAAGAAAAGAATGTCATCATTTTATAATAATCTGTGTTAGTGTGAGAGGAAAAAACCTAGTGTGTAATTACATTGTCAAATTCCAACAATGCTCAAATTAATCTTCCTATTTGGTTTTGCATTAATCACATTTTTAGTAAAGATCACCTGACCCATTGCAGAAATTTCAGTACTCTGGCCTGATACCTTGTCTGAAAATGAACTCCTTCTATAGTGAGCCACATACTTGATTGTTCTCACATCAATATAGCATGCATTGACAATCCTTTTAGAAAAAGATCTCAAAAAAGAAAGTGGTTTGAGGTTGATTGTTTGCTTTTGCTAAAAAAATAAATAAAGGTGTAGTTGACATGAATATCAACTCTAAAAATCTTCTTGAAGAGTGTGAATATTGCATGACTAGATTTCATCAAATGTCAGTCACTTCATACCACTGGCCTTACCATAGCCCTTTGGAGTGTTATAAGACTTTTCTTATTTTTTTCATGGAACTACACCAGGAATTACACTAGGAATTATGTCAGCCCTGCAGCAATTTTCAAGAAGCCACAAGTCCATGATCCTGAAACTTTGACTGCTGACAAGAAGTTGCTTAGAGCAGCAGTGTTATTAACAAGCCACCTTTCCCATACCCCATCTGCACTGGAAGCCATCCCCAGCTCATCACCTCCATCTGTCTCTGTATGATGGGGCGTGCACACCAGCGGGCTCCGCCACAAGGTTCAGTTTGCTGCTGAGTTACTCATCAAACAGCGTGCGCTGCGTGGGCTCCTCATTCTCAGGATTGCAGGCTGCAGGCAGTCAGTCTGTGAGTCTGGTAGAAGTGTACTTGCTTACTTTCTTTTATAATGAAGGCTCTTTAGGCAGGAATGTTGATGCCTTTAGGAATGAAGGTATTTTGTGTATAAGCACTGAGAGATCCATTTGGTGCTGTGGGCGTCTCCTGTAACTTATTACCACCTCTTAGGGGGGTGGGATCCCTTGATTTGATGCCTTCCAAGACTTTGTTCTCTGCACAGTGTCCTCTGAAGACTACCAGCCCTGGATTCTTCTTCCGCCTTTTAAAAGTCCTCTGAGAACTCATAAATTCAGTGCTTCTGGATTAAAGCATAGGATATACATGTGCCTACTATTTAGTTACCCTCTGGTCTTTTCCTGGAAAAAGACTCTACTTTCACTCTTGCTGCTGGTTATCAAGTGGTGGGCAAACGACTTACTACCCATTAGGGATTTTTTTTCAAACTAGCACTGTAACTGTTGTTGTTTAGTCACTAAGTTGTGTCCAACTCTTGGGACTCCATGGACTGTAGCCTGCCAGGCTTCTCTGTCCATGGGATTTCCTAGGCAAGAATACTGGAGTGGGTTGCCATTTTCTTTTCCAGGGAATTTTCCTGACCCAGGGATTGAACCTATATCTCTCGTGTCTCCTGCATTGGCAGATGGATTCCTTACTGCTGAACCACCAGGGAAGTCCTAACTGCTACTTTGCTCCAAAATTGTGAATTATCAGAGTTACTCTTGAGAAAGTTAATTTTCATGTTTTTGTTGTTTGTTTGTTTTGCTTTAGTCTTCCTGTTCGGGGTAGAAGTGGAATGGTTGAAGGGCATTTCTTCTTGTACTGTTATTTCAGATCATTGTGTAGTGCTTTCACAATGCAGAGAAATCTCAGTGACTGTTGTCAAAACACAATAGCTCCTGGAAGTTATTTTTTTCTTTTGACCCAACATAGGAGAGAACACATGGACAATAAAAGGGAAAGCATTACAATGTAATGGGTAAGAGCAAGTTATGAACGTTGTGGTAGGAAACGAATTCAAAACCCTGCTTTGCCAATTAACAGTTGCATGACCTTCAGTAAGTTAAATGATCCAGGCCTCTGTTTTGTCATCTGTGAAAAGGGGGAAATGACAAGTCTCTAATTCTTTGATTACTTTGGGGTGTGATAGTAATGAAAGTAGGTAGTGCATAAACAGGGCTAAACACAGAACATGGTATATAGTGAATACATCAGTGTTAGATTCTGCTACTGTTACGACTGAGAACAGAATGTTCTAAAGTGAAAGTAAAAGTAGCTCAGTCATATCCGACTCTTTGTGACCCCATGGACTGTAGCCAGCTAAGTTCCTCTGTTCATGGAATTCTCTAGGTCAGAATACTAGAGTAGGTAGCCATTCCCTTCTCCAGCAGATCTTCCCAACCCAGGGATCAAACTCAGGTCTCCTGCATGGCAGGTGGATTCTTTACCATCTGAGCCACCAGGGAAGCCCCAAATATTCTAAAAGCAGAGGAGAAAAACCAAATGATTATTTTCAATTTTACTGTGTCAATACTTTCTGCTTTATTATACCACACAGTTTTTAACTCACAAGTGGAGAAACAGTTCAATTCAGTCTAGTAACTCAGTTGTGTCCGACTCTTTGCGACTCTGTGGACTGCAGCACGCCAGGCCTCCCTGTCCATCACCAACTCCCAGAGTTTACCCAAACTCATGTCCACTGAGTCAGTGATGCCATCCAACCATTTCATCCTCTGTCCACCCCTTCTCCTCCCAACTTCAATCTTTCTCAGCACCAGGGTCTTTTCAAATGAGTCAGCTTTCTTTGCATCAGGTGGCCAAAGTATTGGAGCTTCACTTCAACATCAGTCCTTCCAGTTAACACCCAGGACTGATCTCCTATAGGATGGACTGGTTGGATCTCCTTGCAGTCCAAGGAATTCTCAAGATTATTCTCCAACACCACGGTTCAAAAGCATGAATTCTTCTGTGCTCAGCTTTCTCTACAGTCCAACTCTCACATCCATACATGACTACTGGAAAAAGCATAACGTTGACAAGACGGACCTTTACTGGCAAAGTAATGTCTCTGCTTTTTAATATGCTGTCTAGGTTGGTCATAACTTTCCTTCCAAGGAGTAAGTGTCTTTTAATTTCATGGCTGCATTCACCATCTGCAGTGATTTTGGAGCCCCCCAAAATAAAATCTGTCACTGTTTCCCCATCTATTTGCCATGAAGTGATGGGACCGGATGCCATGATCTTAGTTTTCTGAATGTTGAGCTTTAAGCCAACTTTTTCACTCTCCTCTTTCACTTTCATCAAGAGGCTCTTCGCTTTCTGCCATAAGGGTGGTGTCATCTGCATATCTGAGGTTATTGATATTTCTCCTGGCAATCTTGATTCCAGCTTTTGCTTCATCCAGCCCAGCGTTTCTCATGATGTACTCTGCATATAAGTTAAATAAGCAGGATGACAATATACAGCCTTGACGTACTCCTTTCCCGATTTGGAACCAGTCTGTTGTTCCATGTCAAGTTCTAACTGTTGCTTCCTGACCTGCATACAGATTTCTCAAGAGGCAGATCAGGTGGTCCGGTATTCCCATCTCTTTTGGAATTTTCCACAGTTTATTTTGATCCACGCAGTCAAAGGCTTTGGCATAGTCAATAAAGCAGAAATAGATGTTTTTCTGGAACTCTCTTGATTTTTTGATGATCCATCAGATGCTGGCAATTTGATCTCTGGTTCCTCAGCCTTTTCTAAAACCAGCTTGAACATCTGGAAGTTCACGGTTCACGTATTGCTGAAGCCTGGCTTGGAGAATTTTGAGCATTACTTTACTAGTGTGTGCTGCTGCTGCTGCTGCTGCTAAGTCGCTTCAGTCGTGTCAATTCTGTGTGACCCCATAGACGGCAGCCCACCAGGCTCCCCCATCCCTGGGATTCTCCAGGCAAGAACACTGGAGTGGGTTGCCATTTCCTTCTCCAATGCATGAAAGTGAAAAATGAAAGTGAAGTCACTAAGTCGTGTCTGACTCTTAGTGACACCATGGACTGTAGCCTACCAGGCTCCTCCGTCCATGGGATTTTCCAGGCAAGAGTACTGGAGTGGGGTGCCATTGCCTTCTCCACTATTGTGTGGTCGTTTGAGCATTCTTTGGCATTGCCTTTCTTTGGGATTGGAATGAAAACTGACCTTTTCCAGGCCTGTGGCCATTGCTGAGTTTTCTAAATTTGCTGGCATATTGAGTGCAGCCTTTCACAGCATCATCTTTTAGGATCTGAAATAGCTCAACTGGAATTCCATCACCTCCACTTGCTTTGTTCATAGTGATGCTTCCTAAGGCCCACTTGATGTCACATTCCAAGATGTCTGGCCCTAGGTGAGTGATCACACCATCATGATTATCTGGGTTGTGAAGATCTTTTTTGTACGTTTCTTCTGTGTATTCTTGCCACCTCTTCTTAATATCTTCTGCTTCTGTTAGGTCCATACCATTTTTGTCCTTTGTTGTGCCCATCTTTGCATGAAATATTCCCTTGGTATCTCTAATTTTCTTGACGAGATCTTTAGTCTTTCCCATTCTATTTTTTTCCTCTATTTCTTGGCATTGATCACTGAGGAAGGCTTTATCTCTCCTTGCTGTTCTTTGGAACTCTGCATTCAAATGGGTATATCTTTCCTTTTCTCCTTTGCTTTTTGCTTCTCTTTTCACATCTGTTTGTAAGGCCTCCTCAGACAGCCATTTTGCTTTTTTGCATTTGTTTTTCTTGGGGATGGTCTTGCTCCCTGTCTCCTGTATAATGTCACGAGCCTCCGTCCATAGTTCATCAGGCACTGTATCAGATCTAGTCCCTTAAATCTATTTGTCACTTGCACTGTATAATCATAAGGGATTTGATATAGGTCATAGCTGAATGAGCTAGTGGTTTTCCCTAGTTTCTTCAATTTAAGTCTGCATTTGGCAATACGGCGTTCATGATCTGAACCACAGTCAGCTCCCAGTCTTTTTTTTTGCTGACTATATAGAGCTTCTCCATCTTTGGCTGCAAAGAATATAATCTTATCTGATTTCGGTATTGACCATCTGGTGATGTCCATGTGTAGAGTCTTCTCTTGTGTTGCTGGAAGAGGGTGTTTGCTATGACCAGTGTGTTCTCTTGGCAGAACTCTATTAGCCTTTGCCCTGCTTCATTCTGTACTCCAAGGCCAAATTTGCCTGTTACTCCAGGTGTTTCTTGACTTCCTACTTTTGTATTCTCCTATAATGAAAACGGAGAGAATATCAAAGTTGCCACTTGGGGATTATATTCAGGAGGTTTCCCATAGGATTCAGCCAAGAATTCAGGACCTAGGGTCCTCCAGTTGTGTCTCTAACTGTAAAACTGTTTCCTTTCACTCATATAGAACTATATACCCAAAGGGCACTCAATAAAAATAATGACAAATCAATCCATTGCTGCACACAGGAGTGAGCCTAAAGATCTATCCTATATTACTTTAGTGTTCTTCAAAGCAACCGGTTTTGGGGGGACAAGTAAGCCACATTATTTGCAAGCTTTTATGTCTTCTTGTTTAACGTTTGTCTTGGACTATGCTACCACCACTGTCATGTAGCAAATCAGTTTTTAAAGTTAAATTTGATCAGACATAATAGCTAACTAAGGAACCAAGGGAGATAGTTAACTTTAAATTCAGGCACCAAATGGCATCCACCCATCACATACTTTAACAAAGTTTAATAAAAATAATTCTTATGTTGGAATATTGAAATCTTTAAAACATAAAGTGACTTATAAATGAGTGTAAGTTAAACTGGAGAAGTCTGGACAGGACTGGTGGATTGTATCAATGTCAAGTTCCTGATAGTGGTTTTGTACTATAGTTTTGCAAGATGTTGCCAGTGAGAAAAACTGGACAATGTATGTGTTTTTGCTATTTCTTATAACTGCATGTGAATCTACAATTATCTCAGCAAAATTTTTAATTAAAAATATGAAAGATAGGCATCCTCTTAATGGCCTCATATTTATAAAGAGTTTTCCAACACACCGTCAGCTGCTCATTACTTATATGAAGTCTAAATGAGATGTTTCATTGGTTGTATTTTATACAATCATAACTTTTAGTTGGCCCATGGCCTTTAAATTTCATAGCAACATAACATTTAGTGACTGAGCTGCTATAGCTTATTCTTTCTTTCGTAAGAACCTAGGAAATTGGGACAGTCCTTACTTTTGGACTTAAAAAGAATCGGCCAGAAGATAAATAGAATCCACAAAGAAATTTGTGTATAAAGCAGCACAGAAATGTCTTCGAAAGAAGAGAATCTTCCATTGGTCTATTTTTTAAAATAGAATGCTATATTGTGACAAACTCTGAAACTTTAGAACAGCTTCCATCTTTCAGTTCTGCAATGTATTTATATAACTATTAGCTTATAGCCCTGCTGGGAGCATAAAAATAGTTTTTTTCTGATTGTCCTTTGTGATATTTTAACACCTGATGGTCTAGGGTATTATACCTTTGTTTATTTTTCATGTCAGATTTTCTTAATAGCCTTGCTAAAGTCATAGGGTACAGATTCATATTTCTCATGGTAACAGATGATTTTGATCCACTCATGTCATCATCAAGGATTGTTATCAATACCTAAAGATCAGAATGACGCTAGAGCACTAATGGTGGTACACTTGAGTGTTAGCATGGCAGGAGCCAGCGATGATACGTCTTTGCCTTTTAGACCTCATTCAAACCTTGCTGATTTTAGCCATGGGGAAGATTGTGAAAAGGGAGGAACTATGATTTCCACCTGTGTTTTTGTAACTCGGATTTACAACTGAAATAACTAATTCTCTTGCCTTTTTTGTTTGTTTGTTTGTTTTAATGACAACAATAACAGTACATAATGTGCAAGACCAGGTTTGATCATGGTGGAGTGTTAGGTATATTTGCTTTGACCTATGTTGTAAGAAAAGGAGGTTGGTGGGGGTGGGGGGGATGCTTTATTTTGGTTACCTAGCAATCATTTGTAGATCTACTTCCCATTATCTCATGTCCCAAAACAGACCCTAGAGATCAGGACAGATAGTAAAATTTACATTTTCAGTACTTCCAAGCCCCACTCAGTCTTTAAAAAAAAACCAAACAAACTGAAAATCACATTCTGAAACTCTGAAGCATCTCTATCTGTTAACCTAGGTTGTTAAGTAGTGAGTTAGAGAGAAGTGATGGGACACACATCTTTTTCTCCAGTTGTAGCTCAGTGCCTGTAGTATGATTGCACAGACCTTTAGTAATATTCATAGAGTCTTCACCTACTTTCACTCCAATCTGCATGTTGGTTCTTTCATCATTCACTCTCAGATTTAGTTGGAAATCTCCCAAAGTGCAGTTCATGTAACTCTTCTTGAAAGGCAACTGCCCAATCAACTGTACTTGACTTCAAGGAAGTTTTGAGGAAGCTAATCAGAGTCATGATAATCCCCAAACACTTAGGTTAAGTAAGAAATCTGTGGAACTGTGTGGTTGTACTAATGGCTTATTTATGGAATACAGTTTTTATTTTGGCATTTTTTAAATGGTTTCACTCTACACCTTTAAGAGGCATGAGTATGCATTTGCTGCTCATTACACGCTGTTGTTCACGGGCAAAGCTGGGTACAAAGAGTCTCTGCAGGACAAACCTGATCGTTCTCTGTACACGTGTACCATGCTGACTGCTGTGTGTGGTAGAAAGAGGCTCTGCAGATTCTTAAAATTAAAGCAACAGCTCCTCTGAAAACAGCTGGCAGTTAGATAATGATGTATATGCTACAAATTCTAGAGCTATCAGCCAAGAAAGACAAAGAATGGCACATTAAAGAAGGGAAGGTGAAAATCTACTACCTTTCTTTTAAAGATAAACATATAAGATGCTTTTCAGTATGATGACAACATTACCTGAGCTATATCTTGCTGCATAATAAATGATACCCATTACAAAACCAAATTCCTTTTGAAGAAGATTAATAAGAAAGAAATTACACATGATGGGAAGAGCTGCAAAATGGAAGTTAAAACTCTGGCCTGATGTTGAGGTTTTCATTTTTGCTCTTGAAATAACTTCACGAATAGCAACTTGGTTCCTCTTTCATACAGTGAACATGGGCTGTTTTGTGGACATCAATACCATTGATTAAAAAGTAAAAGTTCTGTCAAACAGTAGTTTGATCTTCATGACAGCAAACAGCCTGTTTGATGTTTTTATTGAATTGATTGATTTTTTTTTCTCTGAATTGATTGTTTCACTGTCATGTGGACACTTTCTAAATCAACATGTGCCTCTATAGAAGTGTTTTTTTGAGAAGTTTGAATTCATGGATGTGTCTAGAATGTCAAGCTAACCGAATCTTAACCTCAGATAGCATGAGTACTGAGACAAAGTAATAAATGACATCAGTCCTGAGAAAAAAGTCTTTTTTTTTTTTTACTTTCTTAAAATTAGATTTGAATTTCAGAATTCAAGTAACTCAGTGTTAAGACTGATAAAAAGGTCATTTTTAATGTCTTGTTCAAGTATGTACTCTGGATGTTGACTGAGTTGTTAGATAATACTTTATCAATAAAGGGAAGTTGATTTGTCATAGATTTTTTAGGGTAAAAGTAAAAGGCAGCAGGATTCCACCCCCTCTCTTCCTTACTCTGCCTCATCTCTTTGAATAGCTAGGTTGATATATTAGCCAGGTTTTCCTGTCCTTTCAAAGGCAGTTGTCAAATCAAATATTGATTCAAGGCAAGCTTTTTTTTTAAATGTCCACAATGTGAGTCCTGCAAAACTTCTGTCCTTCTTTGATAAGTTTAGATTTACCTATAGGCTTTTGTTTTAATGATGGAGTTTAGGCATCAAGACAAAGTCTGCTATATTCTGCCTATGAGAGCAATGTACTGGCCATTTACTCTGTTTATGGTGGGCAGAGAACATGGCTACAAACAATTTATCTGTCTTGGTTTCAATGCAACGTATTAAGCACTGCATCTCACAGAGGCCAGATTAATGCTATTTGTACAATCAGTGTGTCTCTCTTCCACTAGGGCTGCAATAGGATGCATTTTTTTTCAAGGTGGACTGTGCTAGCCCTAGAAAGGTTGGTTTGTAACACCTCTGACCTGTCAACTTTGAACACACATAGAATTGTTCAGGACTCAAGTTCGCTTAATAATGAGATTTTATTTGGTGAATCCTGTCCCTTCTGACACTAACCAAGTGTGTGTCTAGATTTTCTCCCTTGTCATTTATTTATTCATCCATAGTTGTTGGGCCACCAGATTTACTTCAAGACATCTTATTTACAGCAAATACTTTGTCTTTTGCTTGACTGATCAAAGGTATCTGACACGTTTTTCCTATTTTCTGTCTCACTCAAACTTATACCTCTATATAGAGATATCACAAATACCTCTATATTTGTGTCCTTCATACCACTTCAGTAAGTGTATATAATTTTAGCTCTCTTTCCTTTCTTTTTTTTACCATTTAAGTAAAGTTTTACCAGGTAAAGATTTCCTTTTCCTTATGCATAACTGCATTTTGTAATTATGCCCTTATTTTTCTGAATGAACATTGATTTCTAGTGGCTCTGTCATCACTGTCCACAAGTGTTTTCACATCTTCCCTAATGAAAGAAAAATGTGTCTCCAGCTCGTGGTACTCTGGAGTTACTACTTTACTGCCAAGTTTCTCCAAAGGGAAATTTACTATTCCAGCCATCATTCCCTCACCACCCCCTCTCACTGACAGTTTGGCGTCTGGCCTCATCACTTTACAGGAATTCCTTTTCCCAAGGTCACCAGTGTCTTCCTAATTGCCAAACCCAACAGTGTGTTATCAGTCCTAATTCCTGAAATCACTGTAGCATTAAACACTACTTGACTTCTTTGACTCTTGCCTCTTTTTTTTTTTGGTCCCTCAGAGAACTTGTGCATTCTCATCTCTTCAATTTTGAGTGGCAGGATTGGGTGGAAAGAGCTTTGATATGAGGCAGATAACAATCCTGATTCTCTGGGACCTCCATTTTGAGGTTATATGAACTTGGATACATTTCTTCACTTCTTGTAACCTCAGTTCTTGCCTCTCAGAAGTAGGGATGACAGTGCCTTCTTCATAGGATAAATAGGATTAAGTGAGAAGGAGCAGCACAATGATCAATAAATATTAGTTTCTTTGACCCTTGTAAATAATTTCTCAAATTTCTAAGTTTGGGTCATACTTTTTTTCTTGGCTGGTAATTTCTTCTGGAAGCTCCCACTCCACCTCAATTATGAATATTAAAGCACACACCATGTTTTCTCCCCCCGTGGCCACCACCCCAAACTGTCTCTTCTAAAATTCTCTTTTTGTTTCAGAGTCATCAGGGCCTTCACAGAGGCCAGAGACAGCTGCCAGGTCTTTGGAAGTTCTTGGTCTGCTGCCCCTCAAGGGATCACAGACAAGATTTTCTGAGGGAATCTCTGTATGTGAGGCTGCTCTTATCTCTCCTGACACCACTCTAGCTCTGTTTAAACCATTCTTCTTTTTCTTGCTTGATGGGTTATCTTGTCCTCAGCTTCTACCCTTGACTTTCTTCTGGACCCAATAGAAATTCTTGGTCCTGGTTAGGGTTCATTATTGGCTCTCACATCAGCATTAATTAGCTTTGCTGCTTCCCCTAGGGATTATCAAACCAAATGCATGGTCTTCCAGGCCTCCAGAGTTGCCTGTCTGAATGGCTCTCCGTTGCCCTCATCTGACACAAATCCACAGTTATCAAAGCCACTTCATTAGAACCTGCTTCCGAGATTCATGCCTTCAGAGTGTGACAAGTAATGTCATCACTTTCAGTCTCTCAGATTGGAGCCCTGAATTAGCTTTTCACATTTATTTTCCTCCTCTTTCTCTAAGACAACCCCCCAATCCATTCAGTCCTCAGTTACTTTAGCTTTGCAGTGCTCCAGACATGAGTGGTTTTTAAAATTAATATTGCTCCTTTATTTATCCCATACTGGAGTGTGCATGCATGCTGTCACTTCAGTCACGTCCTCTTTGCGACCTTATAGACTATAGCTCTCCACAATCCTCTGTCCATAAGATTCTCCAGGCAAGCATATTGGAATGGGTTGCCACGCCCTCCTTCAGGGGATCTTCCCGACCCAGGAATTGAGCTCATGTCTCTTATGTCTCCTGCATTGGCTGGTGGGTTCTTTACCACTAGTGCCACCTGGGAATTGAGCCTTAATGAGTTTAAATACCTTACTGAAGGTCATAGTGAGTATGGGGGCTAGGGATTTAAGCCAAGGTTTAACAGCTCTTAATCACTGTTCTGTATTCTTTGAAATGACCATGTTCCCTTGATGGAAGCATTTATGTGTTTTTCATAATTGTTTCTCAAGTTGAATAGCTTGCAGTCATACTCCAATATAAAATAAAATGGCAAGTGACAGATTTTATGAAATTGCACTGAGCAAGTGATTTCATGGATTTAGAAATAAATGATAAGTAAATTTTATTTTAGTAAAGGTTTGCCCAATTTGGTCAAAAATAAGGAGAATCCCAAAGAGAGAGGGGCATAGCGTGATATGAAGAAAGCAAATGGGTGGAAATTTGATCTCTGATTTGTCAGCGTAAGTGGAGACACTCTCTAGCCAGGAAGACTTCAAAGGGGGCGTCCTTGGAAAGAGTCAAAATGGAAGCAGAGCTAATGGTTTCAGGCAAGAGGAAGTAGAGGGAGAAGATCAGTGGTGAGCTTGAAAGGACAGCTTGCTGCTAAAACACTCTCCTTAGCTTTAAGCCCTTGAACATGTGCACTATAATGTCAGAACAGTTGTATGGAAACTCTAGTGCTCATGTGCTCAGTCTTACACAGAGCACTGGACTTGGTGTCTGAACACTGAATTCTCTTCTTAGCTCTATCACTAAACAGCTGTTTGACCTTAGACAAGTCTTCCAACCTTCTTGGTCCTAAGTTTTGTCATCTTTAAATCCCTGGGAGTGGGATTGGATGAGCTCTATGCTCTTCTCTGCTCTAGCATTTCTGGTATTCTGTATGTTCTAAACGTGGCAATGATTTATGGCTTAGTTTTGTGGCCTGGGCCCATGCTACTCACTTGCTAACATCACATATGGATGTCGTGGGTTGACATCCAAACTCATTAAGCCTCAACCGGTCACTCAGAATGTGGAGAAAATTTAAAATCATGATGAGAGTCCCCAGATGGGGGATAAGCACATGACATCAAAGGTTACACACCTCTTGTAAAGTACCAGAGTGTGTTAGCACTCTGCTCTGCCACCAAGGTCCCTTTCTAATTCTTGAGTCAAGCCCTCTTCTGCCCCTGGGTGCATGGATTCCATCACAGCTGCTGAATATAACTTTGATTAGCATGTGCATAGGAAGTCTGTGCATGAACATGTGAAAACTAAACATGTGAAAGCACAGTTACAACGGAACAAGGGAGTAATGTAATTTGGTCGGTAATTTGGTGTCCCAAGATCTAAAGAATGATCACCTTCGGTTAGACTAGTAGACCCAAATTGCCCTTTTTATTGCTTCACTAAAACACACCACTTTGCCCAGTTCATTTATTGACTTTTTCATCTCAAACACAAATTCTTACCTGGGTAGAAGTTAAAGGTCCACAGCACACTAATTGTAAAAGCAAAAGTGCCAATTCAACAGAATTCCAAAACCACAGGAAATGCCTCTGCACTTGAGAACTCTAGTGTAAATTAAATCTTAAAATAGTTTCTTTTTTTTAAAGAGGCTTTGGATATTTCTTTGGACAATTCTCCCTCCCTGGTACAGCAGTGTGTTTATCTATGGGAAAAAATAACTTAGCATCAGTTACAGAAATGAGTAGGAAACACAGTTGCTTGTTGGACACCAACCAAAAGTTAGTGGCTAGGGTTTAATTTAAATCTCACCGCAAAGACATTCCCCCAGCTTCCAGAAATATCCATCATACATCATTTGTATAAATAATCTAACTTTTCTCCCCCGTTAGTCAGCAGAAAGCAAGCAAGAGTTAAAACACAAAAGCAAATTTTAGAGGAAACCTCATGACTAGCAATCAGTGCTAATAAGATTCTTTTCCTCTTGCAAGATTCACAGAACGCCCTCGATCCATGCCGAGCACATTCAAAGGCAAGGGACTAAGAGCTCCCCTTGCAGGTTCATTAGCATTCTCAGGTTATCCCAAGCCAAGTGAATCAGGAAAGCAAATGAATTAGTAAGAATTAAGAAGCCTCTGTGGTCTGAACCCACTCCAAATCTCAGCAAAGATGAAAGGTAGGCGCTGATGTCTTATGTCCCAAGGTTCTCAGCGTTGGAGCCCCAGTGCCAAGCTGTTCCTGGAGAGCCTCGCAGAAACGTGCAGGCAGTTAATGTTGCCTAACGTCTTCTGACCGTGGATTCAGCCATGTGGGAAAAGTTTTATGAGGCTGCAAAACCAAACCCCTTTTCACTCACAATTAACTACAGAAGACTTACTATAGCACCTCGCTGTCAATGAGTCCAGCATGGGCACTTTTATTCTTATTTTGGTCACTTACTAATAAAGATACCAGAGTAATGCTTCATTATATGAAGCTATCAAATGGGATTTTTGAACAAGAAATTGATGAAATATTTGAACTGTTAAGTGTTAAGCTTCTTTGGAAGAAATGCCTTGAGAGGAGCAGAAGATTTAATGTGAATTAAAGTCCTTGGAATTACAGAAGTTTTGGTTGTTGTTTTTACTGTTGTTTTAAATGCCACTGGCAAGTAGAGATGGGCAGAGAGGGGGAGGGGCTTGCTTTTGTACTTGTGATGGAAACAGTGATCCTTGGAGCATCTGTGGAGTTTAGACAAAACATATAGTAAAGGTTTGGAAGTAGCAGTTTGTTTTCATTAAATACTTGTTACTGCTAATTATATTTGATCACTATAAAGAATACCGTTTAATTAAAGAAACACGGTGGTTAGGAAAATATTTGATTTCCAAACAAGAACAATTTATCTTTGCATTAGGAAGTAGGGAAAAAATAAGTAATTGTGACTGTATGTTATTATTCAGTATGTCATTGTTTTTCATGGAGAAGTTTTATTTATTCTTGGGGGAAAAAGTCTTATTTTTGTTCCTGAAGTTGCAGTAAAGTGCTAATTTCATCTCATGCTGCTTGCATGCATGCTTCAATTTATTTAACATAAGTAATTGCTTTAAAAATGAAACAACATTTGGCAAATGACATTAAACAACATATTCAAACATCAATCTGAGTCAACATATCTTCTTTCTCTTTGGAGACAGTTTCAGTGTTAACTCTTTCTGTGAATGTTGAAATGTGTTCTGACATTGTTTTCCCTGATCAGCATATGGTTTCCATTTTAATTTTGCAAGGTAATATTTCAGCAGTGGTCTGGACGAAATTAATGCAAAATGAAGTCAGATAACTATCCCTGTAACTAAAACTTAGTTTTCATGTTGTTGTGTATCATTGTATATAATTGTTCTTTTAAGCAATTGCACTAAGAACTTTGATTTTTAAAAATGCATCCTCTCTACATCAGATTGGTTTGGGCAAACTCCCTGAGTTCTACACATTTAATGAACAGTGGTGTATCTTATATAGCTGCTATTATCTTAACAAAAAGCACAAATCTAGTATTGTGTTTATGGTACGTAAATTTAAGGGATGACTCAAACTTAGGAGAAATTCCTTTCTTTGGAATCTTATCATCAAAAATAGTATTTTTAAAAAAATAAGTACCTTAATAGTTTTAAATCATATTTAAAAAAATAATTTTTATCTTTCTGTTTTAACCATATTCCTATAAAGTTTGGAGAATATTTTGTTTGTAAAGTCTTTAGACTTTTTGCTGATTTTAACCATTTATTCTTATAACCCTCAAACACTGCATACTTTACTTATTATGTAGTTTATTCTTATAACCCTCAGTACTATATAAATATATATATTTATATATTATTGTATTTGGATAATTGTATTTTTAAACAATTTTTCTTACCTCATTGAGAAAGGTGAGTCTAAAATTCCATGCTTAAAATATAGCTTAGATATACATGAAGTTTTATAGCTTGTTTTCTTATTACATTGCAATTTAAATGTTTGATTTCCCTTTAATTTTAATATGTAAAAATTAGATCAAGCCCCCTAAAATAAATTCCCAATTATATCCAGTTAGAAAAGAGACATACTCGTGTTTTGATGTTACATTCTGTTTGTTCTTATTTTCCATTATCATCCTTTAAAAATCTTCTAATAAGTTTTTTCTTTTCTTTTTTTTTGGTAAAACTAAAATAATTTGACACTTTTAGATGGAGGAGGGAAACAAACTTCCAGCTTTTTGTTAAATTATATTAATGTGTATGAATACCTGCATGTTCCAAAGTGCTATCTGTAAGCGATTTTGCCTTGAAATCAGCTTTTACCAGATTTCTGACTAAAGCACAGGAAAACAATTAGAGCAGTTTATGATATACAGTGGACAGCCTTGAGAGCAGCTTTCTTCATGCTTCCATCAAAGAAGAAGCACACCCTTGCTAATAGAAATATTATTCAAAATGCTCTGAATCGGCAGCAGCTTGCAGCAGTGGCAGCAACCAGCAGTCCTGTGTTAGCACAGAGGTCTGCCCTGCCCTTGTGCTGCCCACAAATGACCAGGGAAATCCCAGAGGTACTCTTGGATTTCTGCATTCTCATTTCTAAGTCTGTAAAATATCTGTCACTCACATCCCACACTGGCCAAAGTGACACCTGCCAGTCTAAAGAACAAGGACAAATTATTGTCCGTCTGCCAACCACATCTCAGCAATGAGAGCAGAGCAGTGGCAGGGATGTGCATGTGATGGTGTGTTGTTAAACTCAAATTTGTTTTTTGAAAGTTGCTTTCAAGGAGGCTGATTTTCAGCATATTGTTTAACATTCAGAAACTGCTTTTGTGGTCCATTGTATATCTTAATGACACATTTAAAAATCTTTACAAACCCGTGGCAACATAGACATTGAATAAGCTTAGGTGTTGCTGTACAGGGCAACATGATATTATTGTCATGAAATGGCTTTGGTCATCATCAGAAAGCCTCTAGGATCCTTTTAGGGCCAAATTCAAATATATTGCCTCAGACACGGCTTCTAAAAGTTTGGTGGTGTGTGTGTGTAGTGTGAGAGCGAAAGGAAGAGTGAGAGAATCTGTCATCATGTCACATGAAGTTATGCAACATTCTATCCGTTGCTGATGAAACGCAACATGACAGAATGTAATGTAATGTAACGTATCAAGAAATGTAAATAATATACTTTGCGGAATTAGATATCTGCTGTCAATTCCTATCGTAGGGATCTGAACAGAACCTACCCAGGCGGACAGAAGCTCAGTGAACGCCAAACTGGCCGTGGTGTTGGAGAACCGGCACACGCCACAGTTCACTGATTCCCCAATTACTTTGGGGTAGTTTGGCACGTATAGAAAATGTTCAACAAAAGTTGTCTTGTTGGACACTTCTGGGAAGTAATTTGATTGTTAATTACAAACGCTCAGGGTGATTGCTCTGCATAATTGTTTTACTCCTTCAGTACTCGGTTAGAAGCCTCTCTGCCAAAGGTTTATTTTTAGATCTCTAAATTTTTAACATCTTCCTTATGTCACACTGATGCAATATAAGTGACCCCTCCAGATAAAACCTTTTTAACCAGTCAAGGTAATCTAGTTCTCTGGTGAGAGGTAGAAGAGAGATAGTATGACTATGTATATTTTATCTCCAACAGCATCTGTAATCAAGCAACACACATTTCCAAATTCTATGCTTTTTGAGAAATAACTTGAGTTATATGCTCTACATTGCTTGGAAATTGTTAAGAGCAAAAGGCATATCTCAGAATTAAGCCAAATGCATTCCAGATACTATTTCTTTTTATTACCAAGCTTTAGTCTCTGGCTCTTAACAATAGACAGCACAAAACAAGTCCCCATCGCCTTAAAGGTAAGTGGGCAGAAGCTCATTTGATACTGCATTCCTGAGAATGGAACCTTTTATTTGCTGTCATAGTGATGACTTTTAATTGTCCTAATAAATAAGCTTTTAAAAAGCTTCTAAAATGTTCTCTAATAACACACTTTGGTCTTTAGCCATAGAAATGCAGAAATAATGAGAAGTGGCATTGTGTACACTGCCTTCTGGACTGGGCTGAAGGTGAAGGAGAAAGTCTCATGCTATCCTTGTCAGCTGCAAGGGTAATTACTGCTGGCTGAAATTACTCAACATTTGTTTATAAGCTCCCCAGAGCATGCTGTAAATAGATTGTCTGTTATAGTCCAATCACATTAAAACGCTGCTCCTTGCAAACTGCTACCTCCTGTTTTCTGTAAGCTAGACAGAGAGAGCCTGCTGCTCACTTACTGAGCACTGAGCAGGGAAGAGCTATGTTTAATGTGATTGTTTTCATTAGATTCTTCTCTGGCCGAGATCACATTTGTTGTTCTCAGGATCTGTATGCTGGCGGGGCACATTGCTTTCATTAGGACATTTTCACTTGTGTTGTGGAGGATGCATTTCTTTATTATTAGAATGTGCATGTCACAGCTTGGAAAGAAATGTAAGACGATACAGAGGAGTGACCACATACCTTCCCTTCCTCATAGGCGATTTGTTTATTTACATTGAGTTCTAGAGAGTTCATAGCATTTACTGGTTATATCAGTTTTATTTCATTTAGCAAATATTTATGGAGTCCTCACAATACACCTAATATTGGACTCAGTACTATAATGACAAATATTTATTGCTTTTAGGGAGACTAAAATCTAGCTGGGGGAAAATGACTTGGATATGTGATAAGGTTAAAGACATAAGATAGGTGATGAAGTGCAAGTTTGAAATATAATGAGTACCAAATGGATATGCAAGGTATGCATATGGATAATCAGCAACCTTTTGTGTTTGGAGAGTGAGTAGAATTTACTGTTTTCAAAAGGTAATAACGATTTATGAATGAAGTTATTTGTGTCCGCTTCAAAAGGGACCAGAGACAACTCAGAAAGTAGTTAGCTCATCTTTTTGATGAACCTTGGTTTTGGTTCACCATTTTCCATGGAAGAGATTTTATTGAGTCTTTAGGTTGGCTTTCCTGAAAGGTTTTGAATATAGAAGAGAACAGGAAATCAAAGGTAGCCCAGTAGAAAGAACCAGGAGATACACTGAACCAAATCCTATGACAGTCAAAGTTTAATCCCTAACTAGTAAATAAACAAGTTTAGCTTTTTTTTTTTTCCTTCATACTGGGAAAAGAACTGGGAATAATTTCTGAGTTGTTCCCATTTGTAATTGACCAAGATTTCCAAAATCTGGGTGCTTGTATCCTTATAGCAGCCTCAAATAAAAAATTGCATTTGACTTCATCAAGAAAATGAATCCTCTATAAACCCGTCTTGAAAAGGGACAGACATTGGAAGAAAATATGGCTGAGCAGGGATATTACTCAGTGGATGGAAAGCATAGTAACAAGAAATACAAATAGTGAAAGTTCAGATCTGAGAGACAAAAGGGCTAGTTGTGAAGTGGAGAAAAAGTAGGTACATAGTTTTACTGTCCAGGAACTATTAAGCCTTTCCCTTCTTTTACACAATTCCAAGTTTTTCTCAGAGAGATTTCTTCCTTTTTATCTAATCTGGAATTGATGTGGGGTTTTGGAAATTTCCCATTTCCTATTATGTATACTGAGGTCACTGGCAAGCAGTACAAGAGAGAAATGATGATTCAATTACATTTTGCAATAATTCCTGAAAGTACCGTATTCGAGGCTTTAGTACAGAAAGGAACATCAAAGGCAGATCAGCTTTTGAGTAGGCACGTATATTGCCATGGAAAGCAAGAGATATTTAACACAGAAGGCTAAATGAACATGCAAATGCCAGTGGTGTGTTCATTTCAAAGTGTTTGGCTAAATTCATTTTGAAGAGAAAAGTAAATCTAAACGAAATCATTCTTTAGGACTAGCACACATTGCCTTAAAATAGACCGAATCCATTTGTAATCTGGGTAGCATTTTTATATGCTTTCCATTACTCACTTCACGCCATTAGGAAGCACTGAATCTTTAAAGAGAAACTTCCTACAGCTAAAAAAGACATTAAGGGGGGAAAATGCTGGGAGCCATAGTGACAGGTACAACTAAGCTTGTATCCTTCGGTTCCCTGGAAACCAGTCAAACACTATCTCATCTTGCAATGGTTGTGTCTGATCCTCTGCTTCAGACATCTTCCTAATAATGGCAACTGCAGAGGTGACTCTCTGCAAATAAGGGCTTGCAGCCACTGGGCATCCATCA
This sequence comes from Okapia johnstoni, assembly GCA_024291935.2. Taxonomy (NCBI): domain Eukaryota; kingdom Metazoa; phylum Chordata; class Mammalia; order Artiodactyla; family Giraffidae; genus Okapia; species Okapia johnstoni. Next base: position 10,390,780 of record CM044319.1, read on the forward strand.
CATTTCTCCAGAGCAACATTAGACCACCCTAATGGGTACTCCCGTCTTCATTATGATATTAATTCTCTAAATTTCCGAAGTGATTTCATTTGTAATATGACAAAGGCTGGCTGCTCAGGAGACAAACTGTTTTCATCCCCCTCCTGCATGCTCACAGAGGCTTGCTCTCTTTAGTCTTTGGGGGAAAAGGAATTTGATAGCATCAGATCTCCTGTGATACACAAGGCTGGCTAACAGCTACACCACCTGCCAGCACTTCAGGCCTGGCCATCCAGCCTGAAGCTTTCTAAAGCGGTGGTTGATGAGTGGAACATGGATGGTGGTTTGGAAAGAAGCTATGTGGAGAGAAAACAGCAGCAGAATAAAAAACTCGGCATGGAAGCTGAGTGGGATTTGAGGGTAACAGTGGGGTCAGAGAGAAGCTAGAAATGGAATCAATTGCAATAGGGCCGGTTTGGTAGATGCTATCTAACCTTGTGCCTTTTCTTCCTTGTACATTTGTGGTCTTTGTTGTGGCTACAAATTCCAGGGCTGCCGACTGTATACAACTCCAAAATATGGTAATTCATTTTCCTTTCAATTGCCAACCTCTGTGGACTTAATTCAATCTACCCGTATCAGAATTAGCTTGTTTTCTACAATGTATACTAGATACATAAAAAAAATACTGTCTTGAATATTGAGGATTTTCTTCTCACAGATCATTGCTGTTTCTAACTGGATTTAGCTTCATGGATTGAATGTCTAAATTGATGGACAAAATGCTGAATTACTGAGATATCCAGAAATAGTCAAAATATTGAAGCAGATTAAAATTTTCTCTCCTCTTCATGCCTTTTTCTGGCAGTTTCTTGTTCTTAACTGCAGATACCCATTTTTCTTAAAACATTCTTTTTGGAAAAGTCTAAATAATGTTCTCATTTTTAATAAGGTACAGGCTAATCAGTAGTTCACTATTATTTAAAAACTCAGTACGCTAATTAGAGGTAGCACAGTTTACTGGTAAGCATCAGTAAAAGCTGAGTTCTCTTCTGCTAGTAAAGTATGCAGTCTTGTGAAACTGAATGAAAGAAATTACCTGGCTTTCTGTTTCTTCACTTTTAAAGTAAAGGAGCTGGACTGTACACTCTAGGAAGTTTTAGTCTTTTATGTTACTTCATATTACATTTAAGTTAATATTTAAAATATATATCTGAATTTTTGTCTGTGTTCAAACATCTGGTGTCCTTGCAAGATACGTTTAGGCCATATCTCATACTTAAAATTTTAATTGAATATTCATATCACTGACCTAAAATTTCAGGATATTTGCTACAACTCAGAATCTGTAAGCCATTATTATATTTAGAAAAATTATATAGCTTTTTTGCTTGAGTATATTTCTTTTTGATTTTATTATTTAGAAATATCAAAATAAAGATGTATAGATTTTTAACAAAGTAAAGCAATTATTTGGCAGTGATAAATTATATACTCTTCCCCAGACCACAAATTCTTTAAAAGAAAGTTCTCTGGGACAAAAGAACACTACTGGGTATTTCATCTCTCCATCCAGTATTTCAATTCAAAGACTATCCTATAACTATCTTAATTTTTTTTTCCTTTTCCATTTTAAAAAATGTATTCAACACTAAGCTGTTTAGTTAATCTAAAACTTCTGTATATGTTGCAATGCTTTCCTTCAGAAATTGAGAAAGAGTTGATTGTTTTTTCTGACTATTGAATTTCTAGAATAAATCAATTGCCCTGTTTTGCTTCTCAAGATTTACAGAGGATAAAGGGTATGCACTAAAACTTAATGTGAACCCATGTGAAACCCACTGTGAATTAGCAGTGTCTGATTTCAAATGGCTCATATATACAATTGCCAAACACTTTTGATTTCACTGCTGCTAGAAACTTCCCTGAATCCTATTGCTTTTCTCATCTCTTCTGTAGCACTGGATTTTTGGAATCCCTGTTATGTCAGAGGGGTACAGCATGGAGATTCCTGATATTCTGAAAGGGTTTCACTGTGGGAGATGTCTTCCTTGGTTACCAAGTTGGAACAGAAGAACTGAGTTACTGGTCAATCATCAGGATTTTATTGAAAGCCTAGTATGTGTAAGCCAAAACTTCCTCTCCGTGTGTTCTCTTCAGAATATAGCATGTCCCGCTTTCTTCAAATGAGTGGGATTATACAGGTCCATAGCATATACCTAAAGCATAAGGCCTGTGCTGTTGGATTACTTTTGGGTGGATGAGATTCAGTATAATCTAAATAAAATATAAACAAATAAAAAATTATCAGGCCTCTGACATCTAACTGAAACGCTAAGTCAAATCTAACTTCTTTGAGTTCAGGGATCATTTCTATAATATTTTTATTATGATATAAATTATATCTATATTACAATATATCTAATATAAAGTAGATAATATTTTTATTAGCTTCTTAGCACATAGTAGAAACTCAATATGTATCCATTGAACTAAGCTGAACCTATACTGGGATCCACAACTGATATATTTCTGTGAGTTTACTGTACAGATATTGAAACTAATGATTTGGATATTTTATATTATTAATAGGAAGTTTGCAAAGAATAATACCATGCTATTATGTTGACAGTAAAATACATAGCATTTTTAAATAGTATCTTATTGGTGATAGAAATTTTTAATGATCAATAATTTAATTTTAGGTGTTAGCAAAAGAGTAACTAGGTAACTTTAAGTTTAGGTTAATCTTGAAAATCAAATTAATTTGAAGAACTCTTTAAAATTATTATATATTGATGTTTTATAACAGTTTTCAACTAATTTATTTATGAGATATTTCATAGATATGTTTTTTCACTTTAAGAATATGAGCAAAGAAATAATGAATGACTATTTCTGCAGTAAGTTGACATATTAGACATACACAAGATGGAGATCAGATGGACTTAGCAACCCAGTGATTCTGCATAAACTGAGCCAGCTAACTTGGGTTCCTCTTTCCCATGATCACCATCTGCAAAGACCTTGAACAGGATTTAGACTCTATTGAGTGTTGTTACTTAGACATCTGTTTTTTTCTGATCCAAGAGGCTGCACTAATGCCTTTCTAAAGCATCTGTGAAACTCCTAAATTAATCTTGCCCTTCATAACCATAAACTTGGGCTTGGGGTGTTTGATACAGAGAGGTACAAATTAGCCTTCCTGATAGAACTCCTATAGTCAAGGAGTGGAGGGCATAGTGGATACACTGAGAAAGTATCAAACTCATTGCAGTCATTGTGTGTTAGCTCACAACATAGAAGTTAACAAGTCTTAATGGTAGTTTTTGATTTTTTAACTTCATTATTGGAATGGAATATATACAGTTGTAAGAGTATCAGTCTAAAAATTAGGAACCTTGGGTTCAGATTCTAGCTTGACCAATGAATGATCTTTGTCCTTGGACAGGCCACTTAATCCCTCAGAGTTTTAGTTTTCTTATTGTTCAAAAGTAAGAATTGATATAAATGATTTCTCAGATCTCTTTAGAAATTATCGTTATCTTAAAACACAAAGATTATGCTTTCTTAATTACTCATTTAGAACCACTACTTACTCTTTCTTTAAAAACGTAGAGTGTTCATTTTTTTCTGTTATTTAAAAGGTACTCGCCAAAGGAATATGATTCTTTTTGCATAATCATGCCATTGTTTGTTAGTCGTTATTGTTGCTGTTTGAAGTAACCTTGCAATTTTTAGTGAGAGAGTTTTCTAAAATCAGTTTTTTTTCAATAGACACTTCCCTTTAGAATAGTCAATTTCTATTATCCTTGTTTCGGTGCTAACAGAAGCATCAAGTCAAGTTGTAATAGTGAAGGAAGAGTTTGAAAATTACTGATTTATTTTTCACTGCATTAAAAAAAAAAACTAAACGTAAAAAATACAGAATTAAGTAATAAACCACTGGTAATTTTCTTCTATAATCAACTGAGGAAACCAAGAGTTATTCTAGAGTTAGCACTGTTACCTCTAACAAGGCAACACTCTCTCTAAGAGGAGTTCTCTGCTTGGGAAGTTCTTCCCGCAGATCTGCCTGTGGTTCATCCTATAACTTTATTCAGGTGTGTGCTAAGATGTCACCTTGTCAGAGAGAGTGTTCCTAACACCCGGTTGAGAATAGCATCCCCTGTCATTCTCGATCTTCTTCCTCTGCTTCATTTTTCTTTACATCATCTTTATCACCACCTAAAATTATTTATTTTTTGTCCATATGCACTCTCATCCCCATCAAGATTGAAAGCTCTGTGAGTGTAGGCATGATGTATCACCAGTAGACACTGTTGTCACCAGTGGCCAGTTTAGTCCTGGACATCTAGAAGAAGCTCAACAAACAATGAATGAATGTTTGTGAAATTTTAGTGCTAAATCAAATCAGTCAAGTGAAATATGAGAACAATGTGGAGAGGAATAGCATGAAATAAAGAATATTTCTTGCATCAGGGAAAGCCTAGACTCTAGCTAGGCGAGGGCTTTCCAATCCAGTGTCTTTAGAGACTAAGAAGTTAATTGCAGATATGTGGGTAAAAGCATTAGGGAGTGGTGAGAACGCTTGCAAACAGGAAAACATATCCATATCTAAAGAAATCTATCAAACATCTGGAAGCCAAAACAAACACAGCCATGTGCTATATTTGGCTCATGGGCCACATGCTTCTAAAGTGTGCTGGGTAACCTTTGTGGAACAATGCAGGTGGGAATGACCTTGTGCTCTATTATGAGGGGAGAAAAATGTAAACCAAAATAAATAAAACCTGAAATGGAAGCCACCTGAACATTTGAATAGCTATTCATGTAGAAGGTCACCAAAAAAACCAGGCAGTGTGAGCCCTGGGTATTGAAACTGATCGTGACATCGGGGTGTTTATCAATAATTAACTAGGTATTTCCAGGAGAACAATGGTTAATATGATTCTAAGTATTCACTTTAAATCAATGTTTCTCAAGCTATACATCCCTAGCTTCTACGACTCTGTCTGCAATCGGATTCCTTTCAGAAAATGAGATCATTACAGAAACCATATTTCTGATGTTTCTTTTTAAAGCAAAAATAACACACATGAACATTCTAATTGCTATCTAGTCTTTCATTGTATAGCATTATTTAAGCCTTCTTATGGCTTTCAGAACTCTTTCCAGGAGTGCTGTATTGAAAATAAAACATGCAAATATCCAGAATATAAGTTACAGAAAAGTTTTTGCTCACAGATATGCTGCATTCCAGAAAGCTGTGCTGACCACAGAGTACTAACTACGCAATTTCAAACTACACTTAAAGGCAATTTAAAACCTGGATTTTCTTCTGCTTGTTTATAGTTACTCCACCTTTCTCTCACCAAGTAATAATTTTTCAGATACCTAATTTCTCCCATATCTAGCTTAGCTTTGAGATAAATCCAGTATACAAATATAGTATAGAGAAAGTTCATCTTGGGTACAAGGAGTTCCTCTGCTTAGCTCTGCAGACACTTTGTGCTTCTTGGGTCTTCTTAATGTCTGCCATAGTGGTTAATATTAAACATGAGCTTAAAGGTCAAAATAGGGGTAGCCTGCTCCTAAAAAGCTGCCTACTTATAGGAACCTGGAGGGTTCAAGGTCAAGGGCATGGAATTGTTTATAGAATTCTCTTACCTCTCTAATGATTTTTCTTCCCTGATGCTTATCTAGTTCTTGGGCTGGAAAGGCAAATCTTCTTAGATATTCCCAAGTGAAAATAATAAACATAAAAAAGGGGAGTCAGACCCCCAATATTTAAAGAAGCTGCTGATGTTGCCAATGAATTCTGTAGACATTTATAGAAAACCTCCCATTTCTGGATGCTGTGTGTGACTTCAGCTGCCAAGGTGTTTACAGTCTGGAGCGGGGATGAAAGCCCCTCAGAGCACATTATATGTATAGCAGCACAAAGGACACCACCCACACTTGCCAATGGAAACGTTGCATTTGGCCTTCTGAAGGCATTTTTTTTCCTTGAATGTGTAAGGTGGTATATCATCATATTACATTTTCCGTTTTTTAGTTTTAAGAAATCCAGATTTTTAGCAACATACCCATCCTAAATCTCAATTTAAATATTGATGAAAAGGAAAGTAGTGGTCAAAGATACTAGAGTTTCTAGCTGAATGTGCTAATCAGAAAGGATGGGTTTTGTGGTGTTCCTCAACCTTTATTCATCTGTGAGGAAAATTCCAGAGGCAGCCTAGTTCCCCAGAGTTCAAACCTGGAAACTATTGACAGGAGTGCTGATCTCAGCCATCTTGAGGGTGTTAGGAGGAAAGGGTGTATCCCAGGCACTAAATATAGATTTATAGAGTTCCCATCAAATGATGACATTCTGCAGGAGTGAAGACAGGCAGCAGATATCTGGGGAAGGAAAATGAAGTTTGAAGAAAGCCAATGTGGATGGTGCAAAACATGTACCATTATCCATTATACACAACTGTACACATACACGTACTTTGTAGCCAGAATGCAAAATGCATGAGTACCAAACTGGGCGCACTCTTCCCTCAATACAGTGGAGGCAGAGCTTCTAATGCATCCATGATTGTGGGTCTGTTGATATATACCTGGAGTCCTGTCAGTAAGAAATAGGAAAGTGCATAAAGCTCCTAAATTCAGTGCTGGAGGTGGGTAGAATGAGCCACTCATCTGCCCTTTTCCCCTCCTCCTTGCTTCTCCATTTGTCTTTTTTTCTCCCTCTGCTTGCAAGAATTTATGATTCAGATATTATTCAAGCTGACTTCAAGCTCTGTCATTTCTTCATGGGTGTTTTTTATGCCTGTTTTTGGATGTTCCTTTTATTGCTGGGTCTAGAAGCAGTGGTATATCATTACATTAAAACGGTATGCTGTGCTGAATCTGTTGGCTTGGATAACTGCAATGTGGCAAAGCCAAACCAAATTTTGAAATGACACATTGGATCTTTTCTTCAAACATGAAATGGAGAAAAATAGTTTCATCAATGGAATGAATGTTACATTAAAAATAAATAGATAAATTTATCTCTTTAATTATGATTTTGTCTATATTGCTAACATATTAGTTTTGGAGGTGCTTCTTCAGAAAGTTGATGTAAATGGAGATTAAATGCTGCTTGATTAATGTTTCTTATCTTGTCTTTTTTGTGGTCAGATACCCCATTCATTCTGTTCTCCCAATTAATGACTACACTTGCTGATGTGATTTTATACACACACACACACACATACACATGCGCACACAATAAGTTACTTAGTCTTTGCGATGTAATCTTCAGAACCAGGTAATAGGAGGGCAATTATCTCATCTTAAATAGCCTTAGAAAACCTTGAATATACATTCACTTTTTTCCTTTCCCTCCACCTTAAGTTTGCATATGCTTGTCTTGAGATAACTGTCTCTTCTCAGTGAGAACAAGATGATAACTAGCTGGGCTACTATATATGTTTAACTGCTTGTCTTCAGTGCTGGATGAAAAGGGTTTCCTGTAATAGTTTGCTAAAGCAGTTTGTGCAATGCAGATAGCTATTAGGATTGCCACTTTAGTATATGTCATCAACATCCTGCCACTTGAGTACATTTTAGGGCATCTGTAGGAGTACATAATATAAGTCTGAATTCTGAGCAAAACTATATGATAGGTTCATTTCCAAACTCTATTATGTATAAAATTAAAACCCTCAAGGTTTAAAATAACAGGTTCATTGTCAAGTGTGCTAGACTTTTTATTCTGAAGGGACAAAAGACTTTGAGTCTATTTAAGTCTTCATGAAAACTCTACCCGTGGTCCTCAGAGCAGCACTATGCTGGTGACACCTCTGCTACCTCAGATTGTTCTGTGGTCCTCTCCATCTGGATGGAGTAGGAAAAAGCTTGGTGAAAGAAGGAACAAAAAAACCTTTTTTTTAAGTCACCAGAGTCTTATTTCTGTGTGTGTGTATGTTTAATTTTATAACTTCATTGTGGTTGGTCTTTTGCAATCATACCTGAGAACTTACATGCTGAAAAATAAATCATACAAGTGATGTCTAGAGAATCGTTTCCTGATTAAATGGCCACTTGTGACAAGTCTGAATTTGCTCTCTGTATATGGAAAGATACTTTCCTGTATGAAGAAAGCTCACCTGGGAGCTTTACTATTGGCAGGTCTCTAGCAAGTCTTTCCATGGAATGGTGTCATGGCAATTTGAATAGAGAGGGCTGCATTTCCCAGATTTACCTTCTAAGATTAAATGAGTTTTTGGGCCTCCAAGAGTGAAGGTTATACAGTGTGTCCTGGAGGTGGGCAGCTTCAGAGAGGAAAGAACATACCAATATTCTTAAATACCCCTACTGAAAACAGAATCTCTTAATGTAAGTTACAACAAAGTTAAGTATTTATAATAAACTCTAAATTAATCTGTAATTAATGCAGAGATATTAATAATTAATTATCTGTATTAATGCAGGGATATACATCTCTTAAGAACCATTTATATTAAATTTTGTCAATTGGCAATGGGTAGGTTGCATCAGATTTGTTATTTAAATTATGTTGCTCCTATGCTAATATTAGAATCTTTGTGGTCTGCATTTCCTGTGCAAGCAGTAATGAGGGGAGAAGGTGCAGAGCTGTATTTGTGGCACTGGCATGTGGAAACCACTCTGATAGCAGTCATTTCTAACAGATATGCCACAAAGCAGGTAATTTACATGCAGGTGATCTGTAGATTACTAGAAATGACTGTAGGTATATATGCTTAGCATTCATGTTTACCTGTACATTACCATTAGGTTGATTCCCGAAAAGAAATGTCAACAGATGAATGATGTTAAGGTAAGAGTATGTCACCTATGGCTAAAGGACCTAGATTTGAATCCATTTCTGATCTTACTAGTTTTTCATTGTGACTAAACCCTCAACATCTCTGAGTGTCAGTTTCTCTATCCACACCTGCCTATCTTATCTAATGTGTTTTGTATCCTGAAGTTAGGTAAGTAAATTACAGAGATGGGTAAGATACAGTCTTGTCCCACAAGGATATCAGGGGATGGGCAGGGAGCAGACAAGTAAACTGGCAACTTCACTAGTGCAGGAAGAGTTATAAGGGGGGTTGTGTTGACTAGTTCCATAGCCTGTCTTGTAATAATACATATATTATATATTTTGACTATGAACTATATCTTATGGGACAATGAATCCTTAAATTTCATGAGTCTTGTATAATTCACTTTTGAGTCGTCAGAAACTAGTTCAAGCTTAGGCAATAATTGGCACACACAGCACTTTTGTGAAATAAATAATTCTTAAATTACTCAGTTTAGGCAAAGCTTATAGTCTAGTTAGAACCAAATATTGTGTGTATTCTGCTGGGTATGCATCAACCTTACAAGTAGGCAGAGTAAGTTGTTTAATGAGGTCCTTTTCCATATATACATAGTGTAGTATCTGGGATGGAGTTTACTAAATAAAACTATTATATGTACTATGATATAGGGAGTGGAAGTCGCTGAAATATCACTCCTGGCATCCTGTGTTATTGGTTGGTTGAAATTCCTACCCTTAGACATTCATTCTGACAACTAGGAAATTGCATTCCTGGAAGTCTTCCTTGAAATGTTGATGTCCCTGGGGAAAGATAAAACTTTTAAACTATGGTGAACTCCTAACACTGTAGTGTGAATTAATTTTTGATATCAGCAAACCTAATACCAGAAGCTAAATGGTATATAAGATATAGTAGGAAAGCTTGATAAGAAAGGAAGAAAGAGGGAAAGGTCTGTGGTCTGGGGCCTGGTTAGTGAGAGCTTGGCCATTAAGGTGGATCCTGGAGCGGTGTGAATTTTTCTCTTCAGACAAGCTCAGTGTGATTCTATTGACTTCTCTGAGCTCAGTACTTGGGAAGGGTTCTGCTCTATCGTGGTGAGAGGAATCTGACTGCTATTTGATTGTGTGACCCTGGCTGTTTCTGTGAATCTGCCCACAAGATAGGGTGAAGGAACTTCACATGAAAACTTCCTCTTTCCACCATAAGAAGTGAGAAATAATCATAAGAATTCATCAGAGTGGGGACTTCCCTGGTGGTCCAGTGGGTAAGACTCTGTGCTTCCACTGCACGGGTCCCAGGTTTGCCAGGTGGTGCTGCCAAAAAAAAAGAATACGTCAGAGTGGGAGTTTTGATACAGGGTAATATGGCCACATCTGTAAATTTCCTTTGCTGTTCCTAAGTTACCAGGAGAAGACATTAATTACTGAATTGGAAGAGTTGATGTGGGGTAGGAAGCAAATAAAAAGGATCTCTGTAGACTCTTTGATTACCCACTTCCACTTGCAAGTCGGGTGTCAATCATTTAAGCATTCTTGTGGAGAAAGAGCTATCAGGCTGTCTTCCAAGGAAAATGCTAAAAAAAAAAAATCAGTATGCACTTTAAATATTGAATGGAAGTCAAATGCTGGTCATAAAGATTTTTAAGCAAGACTAAGGAACAAAACTCCAAAGGCTGTAGGTAGAGATAAATCCTGTACTTTTCAAGGTTTAGCAGTTTGTGATTTTTCTCCGTGCTAGAAAATAATTTATTTTATTAGAGTGTTTGCAGCAGATACATGAATGGCATAAATTACATATTACAATTTGCCATGGAGATCTTACTGTCTCAATTAAGTGTCAGCACACTCTGCAGTGAGCTCCCCTTCTAAGGTCTGGTGGTATTTCATGGTACGTCAGTCAATAACCCGTGTCCCCAGCCTAATTGCCGAGGGGCTATATTCTGACTCCTAGCTAGGAGTTGGCCTTGGAAAGTATAAAGTTATGTTTGTTAAATGCAAGCCTCATGATCTCTGGAAGGCGTTAGCAATAATCTTCCTGCCCATTGCACAAATTCCTTCCTGTAAATGCCAGTGATCATGGTGTAGACAAGCATGGGCTTCAATCCCATGATTTTACTTGAAAACTAAACTTCCTGTCAGCATCTTAAGCCTTGATCGCTCCTTTAATGTTAGCATTTTATTAAAGTAAATGGAATTAGAAGTAGAAATAAATCAGTTTAATCACACATGAAGCACGATTTTTCATGAGCACTTCAATCATTTTTACTTGAAACAATGGAAAAATGAATGTGTTACTTTGCAGCCAGATTGAAAAATTCTGAAAAATATTTAATTTTAATTCTGAATACTTATCTAGTTATTTAGAAGTAAGTCCTTTTTAGATTACTCAACTTTGAGTCTGGATTTGAATAATAAATTTTCTCTAACATTACTTATTCTAAGGAGAAATAAATTACTGTTATGCATATGTATGCATATACATAAATACATGTTTTGTAGCTTTTGAAATTCAATCATAAATGTATCTAATTCATCTCCCAGTACAGTCTGTCAGTGTAAGACAGGTAAGGGTTTATGTGAGTAAATTAATTTTTACTGAGAGAAAATAATCAAAATAGTCACTAAGGGTAAGTCTCCCAATATTTACCAGAGTTTCAATTTCATGAGCACTTATGTGATCTTTTAAAAAATGAAGCCTGAGTGAAAGTAAAGATTCCCCTAACTACTGAATGAAATAAAGAATCTACTCGAGGTATTCTGAAATTCTCGTTGGATTTACTATTATTTTGAAAAGTGAATCTAGACAAATCATGTTTATTTACCACAATTTACTGTCTTATCTGAAGACAGTAAATGTATTCTATTAGAAACAACATGAACCCTTTGAATAAAAGCTTTACATGTAATTTAATTCTTTGCTCAGCCCCCCCAAAATGATTCAGTGCTGCAGAAGACTGTGCATTTGTATACTGCATGAAAATGACTGAAGGTCTGGGCAAAACTGTAAATCCAGCCTCTTCTAAACTGAACAAGTCATTGCTTTGGGGGAGGCATCCTCCACCTCCTCTAATTCCCACAGAAATGTCTTATAGGCACTGCGTAGTTTTAATTCAAGTTTAACTTTCAATTATAAAGTAAACCTTTTGAGACTATATCTTTATGGGACAGTTAGGTCAAAGTTTGAAAAAAGTAACTAGTAGAATGAAAATGACAAATCGACTGATTTCCTCCCTCTGCCTCCATTTTGTTGAATTACATCTTTGTCATAAAAGTCACAACTTCAGAAAAATCAGCCAGGATTAAGTTTTAATTTTTTTCCTTCACATATTACCCCCTCCCCCGCTGCATATTACCCCCTCCCCCGCTGCCACCAAAGGTGAGTAATCTCATTTGGAGAAACTTTTGCCTATCTGTAATATCGGTTTATAACGGACATTCATAACAGATCCTTAGTATAACTCATATAAATTCATTGTTAAAGAATGCAGTAGCTATATATTTTTAACTGATATATACTACAAAATTATCTATTAACTTTCTACCATTTTTTTTTTTTTACTTTCTGAAAAAATAAATATTAGATGTATAATACTATGAGTTATGGCTGAGTTGAGGTCTGAGATTGACTAACATTTCATTTATGTTTATTTTAAAAATAAGTACCCCTTTAAATTATGATGAATGAAATATAGTATCTGCACTGACAGAAGTTAAGAATATAGCCATTTACCCTAATGATACAAGAAGTGGAATGAGACTTTCAAATTCCATCCAACAGAGTGTTAAGCAGAGAAAACTTGTTGAAAGGACATTTTAAATGACAGAATGTCAAGGTTAGAAGGAACCACATTTACCATATAGTGCCATCCACTATTGAATTCAGGAATATTTTCTATTGCATCCGTGACTAACTCTGAATAATAAGAAAGTTCTGTAGGTTCATAAGAGTGATAATTCTAGTACTGATTGGCTATAATGTTTATATGATCCTGTAGCAGAAACTTTCAACTTCTCCCTTCTTTGTGTTTATTCTCCACTTCTCTCTTTAACTAATGGTCACACCTCCCTCCCACCCCAACACATTGACTTTTGGCTGGTTTATGCTGATGTATCTGGAGACCACATTTCTCAACTTCTCTAACAGTGAGATCAGTTCAGTTCAGTCACTCAGTCATGTCCGACTCTTTATGACCCTATGGACTGTAACATGTCAGGCTTCCCTGTCCATAATCAACTCCCAGAGCTTACTCAAACTCATGTCCATCAAGTTGATGATGCCATCCAACCATCTCATCCTCTGTTGTCCCCTTCTCCTCCTACCTTCAATCTTTCCTAGCATCAGGGTCTTTTCAAATGAGTCAGTTCTTCACATCAGGTGGCCAAACTATTGGAGTTTCAGCTTCAACGTCAGTCCTTCCAATGAATATTCAGGGCTGATTTCCTTTAGGATGGACTGGTTGGATCTCCTTGCAGCCCAAGAGACTCTCAAGAGTCTTCTCCAACACCACAGTTCAAAAGCATCTATTCTTCAGCGCTCAGTTTTCTTTATTGTCCAACTCTCACATCCATACATGACTACTGGAAAAACCATAATTTTGACGAGACGGACCTTTGTTGGCATAGTAATCTCTCTGCTTTTTAATATATTGTCTAGGTTGGTCATAGCTTTTCTTCCAAGGAGCAAGCATCTTTTAGTTTCATGGCTACAATCACCATCTGCAGGGATTTTGGAGCCCGAGAAAAGAAAGTCTCTCACTGTTTCCATTGTTTCCCCGTCTATTTGCCATGAAGTGATGGCACTGGATGCCATGATCTTAGTTTTCTGAATGTTAAGTTTTAAACCAGCTATTTCACTCTCCTCTTTCATTTTTATCAAGAGGCTCTTTAGTTCTTCTTTGCTCTCTGCCATAAGGGTGGTGTCGTCTGCATATCTGAGGTTATTGATATTTCTCCCAGCAATCTTGATTCCAGCTTATGCTTCATCCAGTCCAGCATTTCTCATGATATACTCTGCATATAAGTTAAATAAGCAGAGTGACAATATACAGCCTTGATGTATGCCTTCCCAATTTGGAACCAGTCTGTTGTTCCATGTCCAGTTCTAACTATTGCTTCTTGACCTGCATACAGATTTCTCAAGAGGCAGATCAGATGGTCTGGTATTCCCATCTCTTTAAGAATTTTCTACAGTTTGTTGTTATACACACAGTCAAAGTCTTTGTTGTAGTCAATAAGGCAGAAGTAGATTGTTTTTTTGGAACTTTCTTGCCTTTTCGATGATCCAACGGATGTTGACAATTTGATCTCTGGTTCCTCTGCCTTTTCTAAATCCATCTTGAACATCTGGGAAGTTCACGGTTCATGTACTGCTGAAGCCTGGTTTGGAGAATTTTGAGGATTACTTTGCTAGTGTGTGAGATCAGTGCTATTGTGTGGTAATTTGAGCATTCTTTGGCATTGCCTTTCTTTGGGATTGGAATGAAAACTGACCTTTTCCAGTCCTGTGTCCACTGCTGAGTTTTCCAGATTTGCTGTCATTATTGAGTGCAGCACTTTCACAGCATCATCTTTTAGAATTTGAAATAGCTCAACTGGAATTCCATCACCTCCAGTAGCTTTGTTCATATTGATGACTTCACATTCCAAGATACCTGGCTCTAGATGAGTGACCACATCATTGTGGTTATCTGGGTCATGAGGGTCTTTTTTTTTTTTATAGTTCTTCTGTGTATTCTTGCCACCTTTTCTTAATATCTTCTGCTTCTGTTAGGTCCATACCATTTCTGTCCTTTATTGAGCCCGTCTTTACATGAAATGTCCCCTTGGTGTCTCTAGTTTTCTTGAAGAGATCTCTAGTCTTTCCCATTCTATTATTTTCATCTACTTCTTTGCATTGGTTGCTGAGGAAGGCTTTCTTATCTCTCCTTGCTATTCTTTGGAACCCTGTATTCAAATGGGTATATCTTTCATTTTCTCTCTGCCTTTAGCTTCTCTTCTTTTCTCAGCTATTTGTAAGGCCTCCTCAGACAGCCATTTTGCCCTTTTGCTTTTCTTTTTCTTGGGGATGGTCTTGATCACTGCCTCTTGAACAATGTCACGAACCTCTGTCCATAGTTCTTCAGGCACTCTCTCTTTCAGATCTAGTCCCTTGAATCTATTTGTCACTTTCTCTGTATAATTGTAAGGGATTTGATTCAAATGTGGCCGTGCAATTAAGTTTGGGCCAGTAGGATGTGAGCTAAAGTAATTTGTGGAACTTCCAGGTCATCTGTTTATAGACAAGACTACTTGTCCTAATATCTTGGTAGTTGGGATGTGGCAACAACTGCAGAGGCAACTTTAGACTTAGGGATGGAGCCATATGTTGGAGATGACTGGTTGATTTTCCAGTTTAAATACCTGGATAAAGCATAGAGTAGATTATTTTCTACCTGTCTAGACCACCTTCCTACCATGGACCATTCCATCTCCTTCCAACACCACTGTATTTTGAAGTTTCTTTTTTGAAGCCATTTAGTCTAAACCTTGACTAATAAATTTACATGTGGTAACATCTGCCTCCTCTTCATTCTTTTGATTCAAATTATGGGCTCTAGAAAGGTACAGAATTAGTGGACTACCTCTTGAATATGATACTGTTCTGACCATAGAAGGATAATAACAAAGTGTTGCACGTTTATTATTTCTTTTCTTCTTTCCTGCCTACATCTTCCTCAGACTTCTTTCATTCCTCAGTGGTTAAGATGTTAATATCCTTAATCTGAACAATGTATCTTCATTAATACATTTTACGTTTACTGCCTTATCCCATTGTCATGTTCTTTTCATGTGAAGAGAAGTCTCAAGTCTAACTTGTAATAATCTCCTGTTTAATACTTGCATTTATCTCTGATAAATTTCATCCTGTTGATTTGAACAAGTCGAGATAATTTTGAGCGAGTGCAGACTTTCCTAAGGCCATTGGTAAATGCAAACACGTGATGTGACTGCTTTTCCCAGTAAATCGAAGGACTATTCTACCCATATTTTTGTATCCAAGATGAAATGCTCCATATTTTAAAATGTTTAATATTACTGCTACCATTCTTCCTAATCAATACCCATTGCTGGATACTGTAAGTCTTTCATAAGTATTAGGTCACAACAGCCCTATTACTATTCCCATTTTGTTGGTGAGGAAATGTGTCTTTGAAGGAAAGGATGACTTGTCTACACAGGTAGGAAATATAGCCAAATTCAAACCCAAGCTGGCATGACATCCAGCTTAATTAACCACTAGACTGCTGTCTTTTGATATGCCTCACTTTCTGCGAAGTATAGGTTCCTATCTTTTAATAAGTTCTGTGTCTGGAAAGGATAAGACATATATTTAGCTGTGGTCACAGATGCATATGTTCTTCCATGTTCTACTTTGGTCATGTTCTTAAAAGTAAGAGAATGAAAAAATTCAAATGATTTAGATAATCAGACCTAGCTACACCATGAGGCCTGCTTCATACAAGCATGATTTTTGCATCGTCACCAAAAACACAGGATATTTTCTCCTCCTAGTCTTGTTGCAATACACTTTTCACAACTAAGTTCTTTTTCTAATTTAATTCAATTAAAAACAAAACTATTGGGGCATAACTGATTTGCAATATTGTGTTAGTTTCAGGTGTACAGCAAAGTGAATCTGTTATACAAATACATAAATCCACTCTTCTTAAGATTCTCTTCCCATGTAGGCCACTACAGAGTACTGAGTAGAGTTACCTGTGCTATATTGGAGGTCCTTATTAGTTACCTATTTTATATATAGTACTGTATGTGTGTCAGTCCCAACCTTCTGATTTATCATTCCCCTCTTACCCCCTGCTAACCATAAGTTTATTTTCTATATCTGTAACTCTGTTTTGTTTTTGTAGATAAGATCATTTGTAGCCTTTTTAAAGATTCCACATGTAAGTGATATCATATGGTATTTGTCTTTCTCTGTCTGACTGACTTCACTCAGTATGGGAATCTTTAGGTCCAGCCAGGTTACTTCAAATGGCATTGTTTTGTTCTTTTTTTGTGGATGAGTAATATTCCATTGTATATATGTACTTCACAACTGAGTTTGATCCTGAAAAAGGTCTTGGTTCCTTCCTCTGTTGGTTTCAATGTCTTACTCTAGCCAGGAAGACATTATTGTGATTCTCAGAATCACAGTGGGTTATTGTATTTTTTTTTAATTTTATCTATTTATTCATTTTAGACTTTAATATAATAGAGTATAGTTGATTAACAGTGTTGTGTTAGTTTCAGTCTTACAACAAAGTGATTCAGTTATATGTGTATATGTATCTATTCTTTTTCAAATTCTTTTCCTATTTAGATTATTACATAATATTGAGCAGAATTCCTTGTGCTATACAGTAGGCCCTTTTTGGTTATCCATTTAAAATATAGCAGTGTGTACATATCAATTCCAAACTCCCTAACAATCCCTCCCCTGTACCCTTCCCCCTGGTAGTTATAAGTTCATTCTCTAAGTCGGTGAGTCTGTTTCTGCTTTGTAAATGGGTTCCTTTGTATCACTTTTATTAGGTTTCACATGTAAGTGATATCATATAATATCTCTCTTTCTTTCTCTGACTTATTTAATTTAATATGACAATCTCTAGGTCCATCCCGTTGCTGAAAATGGCATTATTTCATTCTTTTTAACGGCTGAGTAATATTCCATGCATATATGTACCACATCTCCTTTATCCATTTCTCTGTCAGTGGACATTTAGGTTGCATCCATGTCTTGGCTATTATAAACAGTGCTGTAGTGAACACTGGGGTGTTTGTGTCCTTTAGGACCTCATTTTTCTCTGGATATATGCCCAGGAGTGAGATTGCAAGATCATAGAAAACTTAATTGTTTTTTGCTTGATGTCTTTTTTCTTTGGTAAGTTGGCTAGGAGATTTCTACATACCCTAGAATGCTTGTCAGTCCTTGGAGTTGATATGATGTATATGTAGTTCTTGTTTAGGGGCCTTCATCTCCACATTAAAATAATGTTCCCCATGTTCTGTAAATCTGATCGTTTTTCTCTTTATGTAAGCCCTGTTGTTATTCAGTCATTAATTCATGTTAGACTCTCTGCGACCTCATGGGCTATAGCACTAGGCTTCCCTGTCCTCTACTATCTCCTGAAGTTTGCTCAAGTTCATGTCTATTGAGTTGGTGATTCTATCTAATCATCTCACACTCTGCCACCTGATGCTGGGAAAGAATGAAGGCAAAAGGAGAAGAGGGTGGTAGAGGAAATCTGCCCTACTATTACTCATATTCTTCTCTGCTAAAGCTCAAGAAAGAAAAGTGCAAGCTAAGGAATAGATATCATATTTCAGACATTTATATATAAGGATTTTAAAACTTTCCTTTATCTTTAAAAATGTAAGTTGTTACTGAATAATAACAAAGAGAATATCAACAAGATCAGAAAGAGTTTGAAAATCATCTACTTCAATCTCTTCATTTTATAGGAGAGGAAATGGAGTCCCAGAAAGCTTAAATGAATTGCTGACATGAATTGCTGATAGAGAGGCAAATGTGAATGAGAGAACTTTGGTTATACCCTTAAAATTATATCCAGTGGCTCAGTGGTAAAGAATCTGTCTGCAGTGCAGGAGACACAGGTTTGATCCCTGGGTTGGGAAGAAGTCCTAGAGAAGGAAATGGCAACCCAGTCCAGTATTCTTGCCTGGAAAATCCCATATACAGAGGATCCTGGTGGGCTACAGTTCATGGGGTCACAGAGAGGAGTTCCTTCTTTCTTGCTTAGAAACACATATATTTATTATTTGGCCCTACATAACCTATGCTTTTATTTGTAAACCAAAGTGTCTAATGATAGATATGAATTATTTAAACTTTACCTGTGCTTCTGTCTTCTGTTTCTTGTAGATGGTGATGCAATTAATAATGGTAACAATAGTAATACTTAATATCATAGAGAGTATTTATTGAGCACTTAATATAAACTAAGCACTATTATAATTGCTTCATACTACCAAAGTATTTGATTCTCAAAAATCTGTATGAAATTGGTAAAAATGGTCATTGATAAATAAGGAGATGGAAGTCCACTAGCTGTGTCTGAAGTCACACAGCTAATACAATGGCAAAGCCAAGAACTTTAGTTTGGAATCTGGCTTTAGGATCTGTGCTCTAAACAACTGCAGCCTATTGCCTCTGTTTCAATAATGAGTTAACAGGTGTGCATGTCTGTGGTTGTGTGTTTGTGTACCTGGTAGCGCTAGTGGTAAAGAATCCACCTGCCAATACAGGAGATGCAAGAGACATGGGTTTGATCCCTGAGTCAGGAAGATCCCCTGGAGTAAGAAATGCATCCCATTTCCATATTCTTGCCTGGAGAATCCCTTGGGCAGAGGAACCTCGTGGGCTACAGTCCACTGAGCCACCATGAGTCGAACACGACCAAGTGACTGAGCACACTCGCACATATATGTATATTATTTATTATATATACCACATTGTATTAGTATTTCAGTCTAGTCTTTTTATATGTGTGCAAGAGTTTTCAGAAAAAATTGTTATGGTTATTTGTATTAATATTTACTTCAGTATTATCTTCACAGGCTCAGAATTTGTTGAGAAAACTGAGTAAAACAGCAGAAGGATAGATTTTTGTTTAAATGATTTAATGACTGCACTTAAATACAATTATTAGACCTGCATAACCACTGTTTAAAAAGAACTGTCCTATGTGTTTTACAGAGTGTTTGCTTATCAGAACTGTCAATCCATAAACCAAATGGATAGCAGGCAAGAAAACCTAAGACAGAAAGAAGAGATGAAGATCAGTGTAGTCTTTCCATCTCCCTAAGCCCACCACATGCTATTTTGGAAAGAAAAAATTGATACAGATGATGCTTTTGGTCAAGAATGGAAGGAGGTATTTTTGTCATTTTCACCCCTAAAGCACCAATATTCTCAGAGGTCACCAGCCTCCTATCTCCTGGACCCATTTATAAATATATAATTTGTTCTTCCTTTCAAAATGAAATCACAAAATTATGAAAGGAGAAGGGATTTTAGCAGTGTTCCCTCTTGCTTCTAAGAACAACAAATCTAAGTCTGGATGTTGGAACCTCCAAGTAGTTTTAATAGTACAGCCAAGAAGTTTGTGTGCAGGAAATCTATTCTGAATTTTATAATTGACCTTTTTGTAAACTACAGATACATATGGCTTATTTGTTATTAAATAAGGCTCTATGTCTTGTTTTCCAAGCATTTATACTGCTAATTTTAAGAACATGATCGCATGTCTAACATATTAGAAAATAAATACCTAATACAACATGAGCCTTGTCATATTTAGGGTGTTACCAAGTATCCAGAATTGGAAATATTGTTGTTTTATTGACATCCTGTGATTCAGTTTAACCAGCAAGCTTTTATATGATTAATGTTTATAGTCAAAGCTGTGTAGATTCTATATATTCCCTAAAAACAGAAGAAGCATCCATTATCATTGGTGAATCAGGAGAGAGAAATAGGTTTTAGAAGAAAAAATAGACACTAGTTGTTAGTTTATTTTAGCCTAGGACTTTTATTTTTTTTATTAAAAAATTCAAAATATGACAATGCATTCAGAAATATCAAATAAAGTTCAAACTGTTTAAACTTAATTTGTAACACATTACATCAGATCAAATTTCTAGTTATTTCTTCAGTCAACATTTATAATATGCCTGTACTCTAGTAAAGATCTAAAAAATAGAGTGAAGGTTTGATTTTACTACAAATACATTGTCCGTAGTTATTATAGATATTAGCCTAGCAGACATTAGCATAGATTCATGTTAGTCAAACCAATGTCACAGTATTGATACTCTTTTTCTAATTGGGAAATGGAACTGAGGTGACATTTTTATCATGACGTCCTTTATAACTGACACATGTCTGTGCTGAAATACATTTGTGTGCAAATTCATAGTGTAAGCAGGATAATTTGCCTTCAGATAAAGCCCTCTTTTAGAAGACTTAAAAATTCAAGAAAGGCAAAGGGATATTTGACAACACCCTGTTTGAAAATGGAAAAGGCAATAAAATATTAAACTGTTAGAAGTTACAGTTGAGAAATATGTATCTGCTTTGTTTATTATGATTGGAGAAGAATGGATTGAATTAATTTTTGAAGCAGAATTGTAGCAAAATATCTGTGTCGAACACTAACTGCATTAAAAGAACCTATTATTTGTCTTTTGTTCTCTGTCCTTTTAAAAAAGATAAATGCCTCTTTATTATATTTCATTATCAAAGTTTTGTTTAGAGTTCAATATTTGCAAATTTGACAGGTTAAAAAATAAACTAGTCTACAGATGACATATTTGAGAACTTAGGAACTTATGTCTCTCTAATCTAGATTTTATGCCATTCTCTAGATGATTTCTTTAACAAACAAAGGTTCTTTCAAGTCCAAACACTTATAAAATTGCAAAATTAATGTTCAGTTTGATTCTTCTTATTGTTAATATTCTTCCTATTATTCTACTTGTAATCGTTTTTATTCACCTCAATGAAAACAAGAAAAGCAATGACTTAAATCTACAAGGTAAATGAATGCTATCATTGAATCTTTAACCTTTAAACTGACTATAGAAAAAACAATCTGATAACCTGAATGCCTTCCATATTTCTAGAGATTAATAAGGATGGTTGTATTGTTACTCATTTTAAACCAGTGCTTGTTGCAGAAATGCCTTCTCCAGTGTGTGTTTTGCAAGCATAAAATTAAAAAAAATCAAAATGGTCTGATGTTTGAAACCAAATCATAATAAAAATGAAAAAGAAGTTGCTCCCCTTTCCTCCACTGATTTGCAATTGAGCCCCAATTTGCTAAAGTCCATGAAACCAACCGGTGGAAGTAAGAAGGAAAAAAGGACAAGGAGAGAAAGAAACACAGCTATACATAAAAAAAATATTGAAAAACAAGCAAGAGAGAAAATGAAAGCAAAAATTAGTCCTATAAAGATGGAGAGACTGAGCTGTAGAAACTGGTCACATAAATAGTCATGAAATGAAAAGTTTCAGATTTGTATTGAAGTTAAAAAAAAAAAAAACTACTTAGAGAAAGGCCAACAGGCCAGACTAAATAATCCTCGACTTACCGTCCAATTCTGAATCCCATATTAGCTGCAGAGATTTTAATGTAAATATGCCATTACACTGTCATTACAGTGATCAGGCTTCATGGCTCACAGGTCACATCTCAGCCACTGTTAATTTTGCAGGCAAAAGCTTTTTTTCTCTTGAAATGTTAATAACTTTCTATTAGTTAATGTAGCGTGACTAAAATTCAGATTAGATATAATTCATTTTAATATCTGTGACTGGCTATCCTGATCATTTAGCAATGGTTTCCAGCTGAATACAAGATGCTAAATTGGACTCATTTGCATAGCTGTGTTAAAGCAATGCCGTTCTAGAAATGTAGGCAACTTCAAATTAATTTAAAATATTTTTTTCCTCCTGGTTTTGCTACTAGGATAAAATCTTTGGTTGGCAACTAATTGAAGTTACCAAGGGCTGAATATACATTCTTTTCTCTGTCCGCCCTCCCATTTCCCAAGGGGAAAGAAAAACAAAACACTAGTCAGGAGTATTAATTGATGAGTGTAGAAGATACTCAGTGCCTCAGAACCTTGAGGGCTCAATTTAGTAAGTCTAATGTTGTTACACAAATCTGAACTATTGACAAGGTCTGTAACTATCAGGTCTCGGAGATTTAGTTCCACCTTTGCAATTTTTTTTTTTAAACTCTCTGTTTTATGTAGATACACTATATCTCTACCTGTCCCGTGGAAGGAGTCCAGTTTGTTGAACTGAATGATAAAATATGATTTCCTAGGAAGCTTACACCAGAGTGGAAAGCACTGTTGTTATTAATCATAGATGGGGTCTGTTCTTCTCTTCCTTTGCATATGTAACACCCATTAATGCTAATGGAAAACATAGATAATACATTCATGCAACAGGGGCAATCAGACCCTTGTATTATCAGTGCCAGTTAAGTAGATGTTCACATAAACAGCACCTGTGGAGCGGATTAGGGATTCTTTGATTGTAACTTGACCTAATTTTTTTAACCTTATCACATTTGATGGTTTCTTTTCCTTTCAATTAAAATACAAACAATTTATCACTTTAATATCTTCCCCTTTCTTTACTGGTATCACAAACTTTCTGTAAAATACGTGTAAATAATCTTTTACAGTTAGGTAAAAAGTTTGATTCAGGAATACTAGAAGATTCCTAAAAAGTTGAAAGCTGAAACAAATTTTAAATATTTTTTTCTTAATTTTCACTAACTTAAGAAGTATTCAAAATTTTCACTTTCAGGATTTAATCATTATTCACTTACATAAAATATTTGTCTTTAGGTACTCACATTTCTCTTTGAAATATAATTTTCAGGATAGTTATTTTTATCCCAAAGCAAACAATATGTCTCAGATAAAGAGAATGTTTATCAAGGTTTCTTTTTATTAATTTAATTGTTTCTGGAATACTAGAGAAAATACATGAGTTGGAAAAAAAAAAGTATCTTTATGGTTCTACTCTCCTGTCCCTTTCCTTCTTTTTCTTCCTCTTCTTTCTTTTCCCCTTCTCCTAGGGTAAAATGTTAGATTCTCCTGCTGCTGTTTGTAATCTGAGAAACTGAAGAACCGTTTTGTCATGCCTACTATCTCCCTCAACTGTTACCCCTTGGTAATTTAATGAGAAGTGTATCATTTGGCCCCTGTATCTGTGGGAGAGATGGAGAAACTTCTAAGAAAAATGAATTCTAGTGGAGATTTTGAATAGGCACAGAATCAACAAAATTATTCTCTTCTAAAATTTATAAATGATAATTTTGAGTTGTATGGTTCTTGTGGAAAATAAATGACTAGGAGATATTCGTAAGATGGCAGCCAAATATTAAACTTGGTTAATAACTGGCAGTTGGGCAGATGAGTAGATATAATGTCAGCTCCTAAAAATATTTGTAATTTTGTTTCATTCCCTCAAAAGAAAATAGTAATTATGAACTAAAAGTTTTGTTGGCAGCTTTCAATTCAGCCTACAAACATTGCCAAATATTGGATGTCCTTTTCTAGATGCTGTCTCTCTAGGAGCTTATCTACCTCTTTCCCTTCACAGCTAAACTTCTTGGTGGTGGTATTATTGTTCAGTTACTAAGTCATGTCTGACTCTTTGTGACTCCTTAGACTACAGCATGCCAGACTCCTCTGTCTTTCACTATCTCCTGGAGCTTGCTCAAATTCATGTCCATTGAGTCGGTGATGCTATCTAACCATCTCATCCTCTGTCGCCTCCTTCTCCTCCTGCCCTCAATCTTTCCCAGCATCAGGGTCTTTTCAAGGAGTGGCTCTTTGTATGAGATAACCAAAGTATTGGAGCTTCAGCTGCAGCATCAGTCCTTCCAATGAATATTTAAGGTTGATTTCCTTTAGGATGGACTGGTTTGATCTCCTTGCAGTACAAGGGACTCTCTAGAGTCTTCTCCAGCATTACAATTAAAAAGCATCCGGTCTTCGACACTCAGCCTTCTTTATGGACCAACTTTCACATCCATACATGACTACTGGGGGTGATACCCATTCTTGAAAGGATGATTATTTCTATTTTATTTTTTCTCCTCACTCCTTAGTGCACTTCCTACCTTCACCTTCCTTCTAATGTTCTACAGTCCCATCTCACCATTGAACCTTCTCATGATCTACTACTGACTGAATCAAATTCATGTCAGTGTCTCCATCTCTAGTCTAGTCAGTCTGTCCAGCATTTGATCAGCTGCTCAAATGATCAGTTCCATCCTAAAATATCCATTCTCTTCCAAGGTTCTAGGATAGGTACAGCAGGATAGGCTATAAAAACCTGGATATGTAGTAGATTTTGAAAAATTATACTTATTAATTTTGAAATGATACCTATATTCTTGTCACAGTTCCTTAGACATGTTTATCTACTTCTAAGG
Organism: Okapia johnstoni; assembly: GCA_024291935.2. Classification (NCBI taxonomy): domain Eukaryota; kingdom Metazoa; phylum Chordata; class Mammalia; order Artiodactyla; family Giraffidae; genus Okapia; species Okapia johnstoni. The sequence goes on from CM044319.1 coordinate 10,415,608, forward strand.
TGTTAAATGCCAGCTCTGTTGGTGTCACCCAAATCTATAGCTTGAACTCGGGCTTCTTTCTTGCTAGTCTAAGTTAAATATCTAATAATCCACTGGCTATTTTCAGTAGACTGTAAAATATATCAAGAGAGCAGTGTGAAAACTAGTTCCTTGTCCTTTATCTACCATAACCTGGTACAGAATAGTAACCTTTACCTTGGTATCCAACTCAGAATGTGGAAGTCATACTATAGTTACTAACTCTATATATCCAGTTGGTCCTTCCATGTGTGTGTATTAAGATGCTTTAGTCGTGTCCAACTCTTTGTGACCCCGTGGAATTCTGTTCATGGAATACTCCAGGCAAAAATACTGGAGAGGGTTGCTGTGCTCTCTTCCAGGGGATCTTCTTGATCCAGGTATCGAACCCGTGTCTTCTACTTTGCAGGCAGATTCTTTACTATTGAGCCACCTGGGAACCCCCTAGTTGGTCACTAAGTTGTAATTATGTTTCCTTAATAAATCTCTTTTTTTGAGCTTCCCTGATAGCTCGGTTGGTTAAGAATCCACCTGCAATGCAGGAGACCCTGGTTCAATTCCTGGGTCAGGAAGATCTGCTGGAGAAGGGATAGGCTATCCACTCCAATACTCTTGGGCTTCCCTGTGGCTCACTTTGTAAAGAATCCACCTGCAATGTGGGAGACCTGGGTTTGATCTCTGGGTTGGGAAGATCCTCTGGAGAAGGGAAAGGCTACCCTCTCCAGTGTTCTGGCCTGGAGAACTTCATGGACCGTATAGTCCATGGCCTCCCAAAGAGTCAGACACGACTGAGCAACTTTCACATTAAATCTCTATTTTGAATCTATCTCCTTCTTTATTTACCATATCAGGCGAGTTTTTTATTAATATAATTTCTTACTGGGACTATTCTTACTACTCTTAGCTGCTTTCCAGAGAAGGCCTGGCGACCCACTCCGTTACTCTTGCCTGGAAAATCCCATGGACGGAGGAGCCTGGTGGGCTGCCGTCTGTGGGGTCGCACAGAGTCAGACACAACTGATGCGACTTAGCAGCAGCAACAGCAGCAGCTGCTTTCATTGGTCACCTCTAGTCCAATTTATCTTCATAGCCAGAGCTGCATTCTCACAGTACAAATCTCATTGCTCACTCTGTTAAAATCCTTTACAAGCCTCTTCATCACTCTTAGGGTCAGAAGTCTCTGTATGGCAAATGTTTGCCTTGATGGTTGGCCCCTTACCAGCCATCCAACCCTACTCCTTGCATTGTCCATACTGTACTCTGTGCCTCAATCTGGATTAGTTATTCCCATTCCTGGAAAGGAACCATGGGATTGCTTGCTTCTCTGCCTTTGATCATACTGTTTCTTTTTTCTGAACACTCTCCTCTCACCTCTTGTCCACCTGGGAAATTGTTTCTCATTCTTCACTACTCAGCTCAATTGTTATCTTCTCTAGCAAGCCTCCTTTCAGCCCTATTCTGTGTCCTCAGATAGCATTAAATACTCAGCCCTCTGCACCCCGTGGTACCTGGCTCATACCTTGAATGTACTAAAGTGAGAAATATACACATTATATATATACATACTTACTGTATATGTATAGTGAGTACCTAGAGAATAGAGGCAGGTATTGACCAGAGTAGACCTTTTGTAAAATTTTTTGTATTAATAAATGAATGGTAAGTGTATCTTTCCAGCAACAACTGTCTAGCTTTTGTAAAATTGATTCTAAATTTGTGTTGTCTCCCTGAAGTTTCATTTCAGCAAAAGCATCCCTATCTGATCTTTGAGCATAAAATCTCCGAGGATGCTCAGGAGAAAATTCACTTTGAATAAGTGACATTTCAGACTGGTGCTGAGATTCTTTAGTTGCTTCTAGATTTTTCCTAAAATCACCTGGTATTTCCGGGGTTTTGTGCTGTAGTTTTATTTTTTGTTTTTGATTTTTAGAAATTTTAAAACTCTTTATACATTTAGAGGATATTTCCTTGAAAAATGATGTTGGATATTGCCTCTTAGAATAAAGATACTTGATAATTAGCCTGAAACAAAGTTCCCCTTAATATAATTTTATTTATAAAGGCTTAAAGGTAAAAGCTTAGTTTGATTTCAAAATCATGGTTCTATGTAGGTTTCATTGTTAAAAAAATTATTTTAAGACACTGGATATTTTGCATTAGATTTTAGAACTTCAAAATCTACCAGAGTCCCTTGGGAGAGTGTCCCTGATAGAAGATTCCTCATTCACTACTCTGAATCCTTCAAGTTTGGAGAAATATAAATCTCTTACTTCTTTTATTATTTTAGGATTTTGTATATGCAATATACAAATGCAGTAGTATACATATGCTGCACTAACATGAACCAATTAAAAAAATGAGACCTTAACATAAAAATTCAGCCACAAATTAACAAAACAGTTCCATAAAAAAAGAATCTGCATTTTCATCTTCTTGTTATATAAGTCCACTGACACCACACTTAGACACCAAGCATGGATTAAAAATGAGGAAAGGATGGTTAAAGGATGATTGACTATTTTAATAAGGCAAAGTTTCTAATTTCAGAGAAAGAAGTAACTTCCTAAGAGTGAGATTAAAATCATATGGTCACTTTATTATAGTTATCTTATTAGTTCACCTGTTCATTTTTTTACTTTTCTTCTAGATTTTTCATGACTTAAATATTAAAGCATGACTATATCCATCAGTACTTATATTAAAATATTTTCCTGTTTGTCACTGTTTCAAATTGCCTAATATGATGAAAGCTATTTAACTGTATCTTGTGCAAATTTCATTTGTATACTTTCAATCTACAGACCTCTTTTCTTTATTCTAAGATATTAATAACATTTCTAAGCACTTGTACAGTTACATGAGGTTATAATAACATCAGTGTAAGGATCACAAGAAATAACCATTGATTTCAAAATGCTATTGTGATCAAATTTTGTTGGGACAAACATTGCAGAAAGTGAATGGTGATAGGATTAAACATCCCTTTAATTAGTGGTTATCTAGAAACTGAGTGAAAAGGAGGTGGATATTGTGAAGGTGGTGAGGGTTGGGGAATGGATTCAAAGTAATGAACTCTGCACAGCCAACTTACATGAAATAATTAGAGTGAGATTCAGTTAACTCCATACAAGGAATCAATGCACAGAACAGAGCTATCCAAAAAGGTTTTCTGGAGGTAATTATACATGATGTGGTCCTTGAAGATGGATAAGGAAAGATAAAAGATATTCAGGAAGGTGGAAAAACGTAAGCAAAGGGAACACTGGTTCAAACAATTAAGTTCAGAGAAACTTTGATTGTTCAGAGGTCTACATTGGAAGGGATGGAATCAGATAATAAAAAGGCCTGGAATGTAAGCAGAGAAATCGACTCAAGCATAGCAAGACAACAAGCATATGTAAAATGGAGATTATATTCATTATCTATTGCTGTGTAACAACCCCCCATCCAAACTTAGCAGCTTAGAATATAAATATTTATTATCTCATAGTTTTGTAAGATCAGAAATTTGGGAGTATTTTAGCTTGAGGGTTCCGGGTCAAGTTATCTCACAAAATGTCAAGATAGGTCTGCTGGGGCTTCAAAATCTACTTCTAATCTTTGTCATATAGCTATTGGAAGGCTTTAATTTCTCACTAGCTGTTGGTTAAAGACCTCCGTCAGTTAACACAGACTTCTATGTAGGCTTCCTGAATGTTCTTACAGCCTAGCAGATGGTTTCCACCAAAATGAGTGATTCTAGAATAAGAGAGAAAATAAGAAAGTAGAGAGAATGTCCTTAAGAAGGAAGCTGATGTCTTTTTATAATGTAACATGGAAAGTTACATACTTTGTTTTCTCCCTTATTGTATTGGTCTTAAGACCAACTTTGATAATATGTTGAAGAAACTACATGAAGGTGTGAATATCAGCTGAAGATCACTGGGGGGCCAACTTGAAGGCTAAAATCAGGACAGTAACCATGCTATTAGATCATCGAGTAAGAACATGATGGCATGGCAATGAGGACTGAGAGAAAAAGACAAACCTATGAGATATTTACAAGAAAAAAAAATTTTAATAGTGAATTTGACAACATTAAGATATCAAGGGCTAAAAGAGGACTTCAGGGTTTTAAACGTGGATGTTTATAACAGTGATCTGGCTATCAATTGATTATTGGGTAGAAGTGGTAGTTGTTAAATATGAAATTGCAGACTTGTTGAGTTTGAGGTGGCATTTGTCTGCTTAAGTGAAGATAGCCTATATATACAGACAGGATTTGGAATAGTGCAGTGAAACATGAGAGTGACATAGACACAGAGAAAGTTTAAAATATCTATAGTACAGCTAGATATTGAATTGAATTTGGCCGATAAGAAGCCAGAACAATCAGAAAACAGTGCTATGGGTAGTGTTTTGTATATTATTCACACAGTATATGTTTGATATAAGTTTAATTCTTGGTCTTCCCTTGTGGCTCAGCTGGTAAAGACTCTTCCTGCAACGTGGGAGACATGGGTTCGATTCCTGGGTTGGGAAGATCCCCTGGAGAGGGGAAAGGCTACCCACTGCAGTATTCTGGCCTGGATAATCCCATGGACTCTGTAGTCCATGAGGTCTCAAAGAGTGGAACATGACTGAGTGACTTTCACAATAAATCTGTATTTGAATCTATCTCCTTCTTTATTTACCATATCAGGCCAGGTTTTTATTAATATGTTTTCTGACTGGGACTATTTTTTTACTACTCTTAGCTGCTTTCATTGGACCCCTCCAGTCCAATTTATCTTCATAGCCAGAGTTGCATTTTTATAGTAAAAATCTCATTGCTCACTCTGTTAAAAGCCTTTACAAGTCTCTTCATCACTATTAGGGTCAGAATAAGTTTAATTGACCTATCCTCCAAGAGAAAAATACAGTTCTCGCTCTCCCTCTCTCCTAATTTTCCTCACTCCGTTCCTTCCTTTCCTCCTTTCTTCCTCCATTTCTCACTCCCTTCTTCCCATCTACTTTCTTTCTCTCTTTCCCTCTGTTTCCTTTATTTATTCTCCCCCCTTCCTCCTCCTCCTCATTAAATATGTTTACTTTCTAGTTTCTATACAGAGAAAATAATCATTTAATTCAGAACCAAAGTAGGAAAATTCCATTGTAGAGTATCTTTGAACACTGTTCATTTTTATAAGTTGTTATTTGAATTCCCAATGCTAAAGCATAAAGTGTCTGACAAAGATAATCCTATAAGAAAAAAAAAGAATTGTAAGATGGCTTTAAGAAGTAAATATAGAAATTAAAATGACTGTTTCACAATACCCAGTATTTTACTTTTGATGTGATAAAAAATAATCTGGTAAAAATGAGTTACCTATAAATTTATGCAGACTGAGGTTTTCTTCACATCATTTACAAGGTCCACATAGTATGGGAATCCCCAACAGAGTTAAAAGGAGATAAGGTCTGTTAACTCCAGAAAGAATGAAGAGACTGAGCCAAAACAAAAACAACACCCAGTTGTGGATGTGACTGGTGATGGAAGCAAGAACTGATTCTGTAAAGAGCAATATTGCATAGGAACTGGGAATGTTAGGTCCATGAATCAAGGCAAATTGGAAGTGATCAAACAGGAGATAGCAAGAGTGAACATTGACATTTTAGGAATCAGCGAACTAAAATGGACTAGAATGGGTGAATTTAACTCAGATGACCCTTATATCTACTACTGAGGCAAGAAACCCTTAAACGAAATGGAGGAGCCATCATAGTCAACAAAAGAGTCTGAAATGCAGTACTTGGATGCAATCTCAAAAACAACAGAATGATCTCTGTTCCTTTCCAAGGCAAACCATTCAATATGGTAATCCAAGTCTAGCCCTGACCAGTAATGCTGAAAAAGCTGAAGTTGAATGGTTCTACGAAGACCTATGAGAACTTCTAGAACTAATACCCAAAAAGATGGTCTTTTCATTATAGGGGACTGGGATGAAAAAGTAGGAAGTCAAGAAACACCTGAAATAACAGGCAAATTTGGCCTTGGAGTACAGAATGAAGTAGGGCAAAGGCTAACAGAGTTTTGCCAAGAGAAACGCACTGGTCATAGCAAACACCCTCTTCCAACAACACAAGAGAAGACTCTACACATGGACATCACCAGATGATCCACACCAAAATCAGATTGACTATATTCTTTGCAGCCAAAGATGGAGAAGCTCTATACAGTCAGCAAAAACAAGACCAGGAGCTGACTGTGGCTCAGATCATGAACTCCTTATTGCCAAATTCAGACTCAAGTTCAAGAAAGTAGGGAAAACCACTAGACCATTCAGGTATGACCTAAATCAAATCCCTCATTATTATACAGTGGAAGTGAGAAGATCATCCCCAGGAAAAGAAATTAAAAAAAAAAATGGCTGTCTGAGGAGGCCTTACAAATAGTAGTGAAAAGAAGAGAAGTGAAAGGCAAAGGAGAAAAGGAAAGATATACCTGTTTCATTGCAGAATTCCAAAGAATAGCCAGGAGAAGTAAGAAAGCCTTCCTCAGTGATTAGTGCAAAGAAATAGAGGAAAACAATAGAATGGGAAAGACTAGAGATATCTTCAAGAAAATTAGAGATAGCAAGGGAACATTTCATGCAAAGATGGGCTTGATAAAGGACAGAAATGGTATGGACCTAACAGAAGCAGAAGATATTAAGAAGAGGTGGCAAGAATACACAGAAGAATTGTACAATAAAGATCTTCACAACCCAGATAATCATGATGGTGTGATCACTCACCTAGAGCCAGACATCCTGGAACGTGCTGTCAAGTGGGCCTTAGGAAGCATTACTACGAACAAAGCTCTTGGAGGTGTTGGAATTCCAGCTGAGCTATTTCAAATCCTGAAAGATGATGCTGTGAGAGTGCTGCACTCAATATGCCAGCAAATCTGGAAAACTCAGCAGTGGCCACAGGACTGGAAAAGGTCAGTTTTCATTCCAATCCCAAAGAAAGGTAATGCCAAAGAATGCTCAAACTACCACACAATTGTACTCATCTCACATGCCAGTAAAGTAATGCTCAAAATTCTCCAAGCCTGGCTTCAACAATACATGAACCGTGAACTTCCAAATGTTCAAGCTGGATTTAGAAAAGGCAGAGGAACCAGAGATCAAATTGCCAACATCCACTGGATCATCAAAAAAGTAAGAGAGTTCCAGAAAAACATCTATTTCTGCTTTATTGATTATGGCAAAGCCTTTGACTGTGTGGATCACAATAAACTGTGCAAAATTCTGAAAGAGATGGGAGTACCAGACAACCTGACCTACTCTTGAGAAACCTGTATGCAGGTCAGGAAGCAAGTTAGAACTGGACATGGAACAACAGACTTGTTCCAAATCGGGAAAGGAGTACGTCAAGGCTGTATATTGTCACCGTGCTTATTTAACATATATGCAGAGTACATCATGAGAAACGCTAGGCTGTAGGAAGCACAAGCTGGAATCAAGATTGTGGGGAGAAATATCAATAACCTCAGATTGCAGATGACACCACCCTTATGGAAGAAACCAAAGAAGAATAAAGAGCCTCTTGATGACAGTGAAAGAGGAGAGTGAAAAAGTTGGCTTAAAGCTCAGCATTCAGAAAACAAAGATCATGACATCCAGTCCCATCATTTCATGGCAATAAATGGAGAAAGTGGAAACAATGGCTGACCTTATTTTTGGGGGCTCCACAATCACTGCAGATGGTGATTGCAGCCATGAAATTAAAAGATGCTTACTCCTTAGAAGGAATGTTATGACCAACCTAGATAGCATATTAAAAAGCGGAGACAGTACTTTGTCAACAAAGGTCCGTTTAGTCAAGTCTATGGTTTTTCCAGTGGTCATGTATGGATGTGAGAGTTGGACTATAAAGAAAGCAGAGCACAGAAGATTTGATGCTTTTGAACTGTGGTGTTGGAGAAGACTCTTGAGAGTCCCTTGGACTACAAGGAGATCCAACCAGTCCATCCTAAAGGAAATCAGTCCTGAATATTCATTGGAAGGACTGATGCTGGAAGCTGAAACTCCAATACTTTTGGCCACCTAATGCAAAGAACTGACTCACTGGAAAAGACCCTGATGCTGGGAAAGATCATAGGCAGGAGGAGAAGGGGACAACAGAGGAGATGATTGGATGATATCACTGACTCAATGGACATGAGTTTAAGCAAGCTTGGGAACTGGTGATGAACAGGGAAGCCTGGTGTGCTGCATTCCATGGGGTCGCAAAGAATCAGACCCAACTGAGTGACTGAACTGAACTGAATATCTAATCTCAATCAGTAGTAATATATATATATGTATATGTATATGTATAAATTTCCATAGTGATTTCTTTGACCCACGAGTTATTTACTATTTTACTTCCTAATTACTTAATTTGGGGTGATTTTTTAGTAGTGTGTTATAATTTATGTCAAGCTTTATTTCATTATCCTCAGAGTAAAATTGTTCACAATTGTTTTATGTTCCATAACAATGTCAATTTGTTAAATGTTTTAAGTAAGTGTGGAAAAAAAATGTGTTCTGTCATTTTGGAAAACTTCTATGTGTTAATTTTTTGTTTGCTTGTTCTATACGTAGAATAAATCTTTAACTTCAGAGATTTTTCTTCCTTTAAGCTGTGTAAAGTTTTGCTTTATGTATATTGAGCCTTTCATGTTAATGCTTGCAAAATTAAGATTGTTATATCTTCACATTTAACTGACTCTTTGTTATGAAATTTTTCTCCTAGTCTCTAGTTATACTGCTTGACTTTAAATCTACTTTGCTAATATATGTGTACCAGCTTTTATTCTTTTTTTTACTTTCAGCCTATTTCCTCATGTGAAAAGATGTCAGCAGCATATAGTTGTCTTCAATTTCATGTTTAGTCTCATATCTTGGATTTTAATGTATATATATATTGTTCATTTTAATTCAAAGTAATTATGGATGTTGAGAGGCTTAACCTACCACTGAAGTATTGTTTTCTATTTATCCTATTTTTTCTTTTTTCTTTACATTTTCCTGCTCTGTTACCTTTTTATTTATACAGTAATATATTGATATTTTAGTAGTTACTTAAGAGGTTATAATGTACACACTTAACTTACTAGACTCTACCTTAAATCATTACTTTTTCCACTTGTTAGAAAATATAAGGGCTTTAAGGTCTTCCCTTGTGGCTCAGCTGGTAAAGAATCCACCTGCAATGCAGGAGACCTGGGTTTGATCCTTGGGTTGGGAAGATCCCCTGGAGAAGGGAAAGGCTACCCACTCCAGTGTTCTGGCCTGGAGAATTCCATGGACTATATAGTCCATGGGGTCGCAAAGAATCAGACACAACTGAGCTACTTTCATGTTAAGACATTGAACTCCATTTATCTGTCTTATTTCTGAATATATTTTAAAGCTCCAACATCTTTTATCATTATTTAAAGTAGGAGTTTGGCAACTATTCCCCATGGGCAAAATTCTGCCCACTGCCTGATTTTTTTTTCAATGACTTGTGGGCTTCCCAGGTGGCTCAGTGGGTAAAGAATCCACCTGTAATTCGGGAGACACAGGCAGATGTGAGTTCAATCCCCAGGTCAGGAAGATCCTCTGGAGGAGGGCATGACAACGCACTCCAGTATTTTTGCCTGGAAAATCCTGTGGATAGAGGAGCCTAGTGGGCTATAGTCCATAGGGTCACAAAGAGTCAGACTCAACTGAAGGAACTTAGCATGCAGGTACAGGCTGAGATTGGTTGTTACACTTGTAAATGGTTTTTTAAAAAAATCAAAAGAAATAGCATTTAGATATGTGAAAACTATGTAAAATTTATGTTCATAAAGTTTTATTGAAAAGCAGTCACACTCACTCATTGTGTGTTTTCTCTGGCTGCTTTCCCAGCAAACAGCAGTTAGGCAGTCACTGTGATGTAGACTGTATATGATGTCCTCATCTCTCTGCAGTGCTGCTAAGTGCACTGCACATTGCAGTTTTAACTCATCTGAGTTCTGAGAGCCATACACTTTGCTGAACTGCAACACTTTGTTTTCTTACACAATGGAGAACCACCATGGCAAAAGAAAATATGACCTCTGAATGTCATGCATAAAGGCACAGTGGAGTGTGAATTATTTTGTTATCAAAGTAGATGACACAGCATTGTGTTTTTAGCAATAACACTATAGCTGTACTAAAATAATACAATATACATTAGTATCACCAGACTAAGCACTCATTACAATATTTACAACTGTTAGGAAAGCAAAAAGTAAGAAAAATTAGAAAATTTGAAATGAAATATTTCATCAAAAGAGAATTTTTTCATACCTATAAAAATGAAAATGATTCTGCAACCAGAGTGGAATTTTTAGAGATTCATTTGATGTTGATTTTTTAAAATTTTAATGTTTTAAATATGTCATTTCTTTTTTGATGGATTTCCTTGTTTATGTTGAAAGTGGAATATTTTTCTTACTATTCCTTTGCAACTACTGTCATTTTTATAAACCTACTTTTAGGAATTTATCTTTGTCCTTAATTGTTTTAAGTTTTAATGTGATGTTTATATGCACACACACATGTATATACATATATATATGGCAATTACTCCTCTTAAAATTAGTAGACCTTCTTGTTTCTGTTTAGAAAACACCCCATGTCTCTTGAAATATTGCTTTGACACCTTCATTGCTTTTCTCTTTCTAAGACTCCAGCTACACCTATGTTAAAGTTTTCTCCATGACCCAATACCACTTATATTATTTATATATATTTCACCCATTTTTTTACTTTAGTGTTTCATTCTGGATTTTCTATCTATCTCTATTGCTATTAAATGCATATATTGATTTCTTAATTTTAGTTCTATTTTTTTTTTAGAATATCTGTTTGAATCCTTAATATAGGTGTATTTCTATGGTGAAATTTTCCATCATTTTATCATATTATTTTTTGAATATATCGGTAATAGTATCATTGGCCTCTATTCTCCTTGTTGTGAGTTGGCAAATTTTTCAAGAAGAAAATACAATGTTAAATGTTAGAGTCACCTCAGTGATTTTCCATTTTGTTATGAAATATGCTTCTCAAGTTATAGTTGCCCAGGCTATCTTCCACAGCCAAATAGTGCTTTCTTTCTTTGTCACTCTCTGTCACGCACATGCGTGTGTGTGTGTATTTTGCCTAGCTTCTATAGTTTTACTCAGGAAGATAAATAATCTGCATCAAAAATGTAGCCCAATTCTTGGCCCACAGGTAGATAAATATTTAGCAAATATTTTTGAGTGAGGTAATTAGCTAAATTCTGAGTTTGTGCTGAGCATCTCATAATGGGTATTTTAGTTATAGTAGAGCTCCAGAGAATGTAGAGGAGCATCAAACACTTTTCCTGTTTGACATTAGTTCAAGGACTTTTACTCATGAAAAAGCTTAAGGCGAGCAGATACAGGGAGGTGCAAAAGAAATAGAAAGCTTTATTTTTATTTTTTACCTTGCAAATTTGACCAAAACAGAGGCTGCTAGTAAATTAAACCTTTTCTCAAAACCCATTGCCAAGATTCTGGCCAAAATTTTTATGAGAAATTATTATGATTCCCTTGAAGGTGTTGATTAAAAGGGAAGAAACTAATAAATTCCAACTCCTTGTTTCATTGTGGTAGGGATAGATATTGTGCTCTAAAACTTACTGTGATCGGTACTATTAATAGCATGTGGCTTCTAATCCTTCATGCTCTTCAAAGCTCAAACTCTAAATCTGTTGGTCAACTTCACACCAACTTTGTGAGCAGGGCTGAGACTTGAGTGAAGTTAATGAGGCAACAAGGGCATAAAATTTAAGGAGGTACTCTTAAGGGGGCTTCCCAGGTGGCACAGTGGTAAAGAATCTACCTGCAAGTGCAGGAGAGACGGGTTTGATTCCTGGGTCAGGAAGATCCCTTGGAGAAGGAAATGGCAACCCACTCCAGTGGGTTGCCTGTACAGTCCCATGGGCAGAGGAGCCTGGCAGGCTCCAGTCCATAGGGTCACAAGGAATCAGACATGACTGAGTGAGTACTCGTTCTTAAGGTCGTGAGAGTTTCAACGCTGCAACTGAATGTCCCTACATTTGCATGATCCTAGGAGTGAGTGCCTCCTTAAATTTTGTGCCCTTGGTTCCTCACTTGTCTCACCCTGCCATCAGTTCTACCTGGGGTGGGTAGACCAAAATTTATTCTCTTGACTTTGTAGCCATGGAAACAGGCATAGAAAGACAATGTGATTTCCCTAAGGCCATATTGGAACCTGGAAGACTGATCAAGGGGAATAGAAAATAAGTTTGGTAAATATGAGTAGGATACACAAATTTTTGTACAGTATCTGAAAACCAAGTGCAGTGCTTGTCAAACTTAGATCAAAGCCATGTGAATACTTTAGAGCAGGGGTAGTAAATGTAAATTTCATTGTGTCAGTCCCCATATATCCCACGTGCTTCACAACCTGAATAATATTTTTGATTCCTTGGTTGTACACATTGACTTTATTACTTCTTGTTTTTGTTGATCTCTACCACATCAGTCAGGCTTAAAACTGAATTAACAGATGACAGTTAACTTTTGGTAAGCCTTAGCTATGAAATCAAACTATTGTTGTGTACTTGTGTTTTACCTTAGCCAATGCAGCACTAATCTTTACAAACATGCTAATGAAGACACATGTAGTCAGCATCTATAGAAAAGGTCCAACAAGAGATTCACTTTACCTGCCAAGAGTGGGCAGTCTCTGTTAGAGAATGTGGAATGATTTACAGGTGTTAATGGGCCTGAATTATTGTTGAAAGCTGCTCAAGTAAGGCATCTGTGGAACTAGAGAAAAGATTGTGTTGAAAATGAGTGCACCTGTTTGCAACCTGCTAAAAGATGCATTGTGGATAAGATATAGTTTCCAAAACAAACAACAATAATAAAAAAAAGAGAAGGGATTATAAAGCCTTGTCTCTTTTTAGTCTTCTTTTTTCCTCTATTCAGCTTTTTTCTCAGATGTGAACTGAAAGTTTCATTTTGGATCAGAATCATTTCACTGAGGAGCTAAGGTTGAGTTTAAAGTGCTGTCTTTTAACTGAAAGTCAGTGATTTATCCATTATAGCACCCAACTCCAAATACTTCTGGCAATGAATTATACCTGTATCTGTTTTTATAGAGTGAAAGAATAAAGAAATGATAGTCAGCAGTTTTAGGAAATACAAGTTAAAGGTGTCTTATCTTTAAAAATGATATATCGTTTTGGAAAGAAAATTTAAAAGTTGGTAAATGCAATCTAAAATTAAATACAGATTTTGAATTTCAGGCTGTGGAGCTGAAAAGATCAAATGAAAGTCTTTACAATACTTTGGAATTTGGTCTAATACTTCCTGGGAGGTCATTTACTCCCATAATTTAGTCTGACTTATTTTGGCTTCAGGTCTATTAAAAATGTGCAGCCAAAAAGGAGGCCTCTTTTTACTTTAATTTTTAACCACAACTTATCAGTAGAAAATAAAGGTGTCTGAAAGAGGATCATCTGTCATAATCCTAATATCATAGCTATTAGCTTTCAAATCTTTTGAATTTTTGAGTCTGATAGAGAAACTCACCTTGAAATGCCTGCATTTTAACTCTCCAGATCTGTGGAAAGGCAGATGTGCTCAAATGCAGTCACCACCCACTATGACACCCATGGTTATCACACGCTAGCTAAGGAAATTTAGGTATCAAGAGGATTGGATTTGTCATTAGGTACAGTTTATTTTTGGCTTCCCTGATGGCTCAGTGATAAAGAACCCACCTGCCAGTGCAGGAGACATATGTCGATCCCTGCATCAGGAAGGTGCCCTGAAGAAGGAAGTAACAATCCACTCCAGGATTCTTTCCTGGGAAATCTCATGGACAGAGGAGGCTGGCGGCCTACAGTCCGTGGGGTTGCAAGACAGTCAGACACCACTGAGTGGCTAAACAACAACAACACCATTTCTTTCTGTCTGCTGTTTTCAAATAATTGAATCCTACTGATGTGACTTCAACTCATCAGTGGGTAGTTGAGTACATCGAACAAAGTCCTATCCTTTTCCATTTCCTCCTTTTCTTCCTGTATCTCTTTCTCCCCTTTCCCCTCTCTCTCTCTTTGTCTCTGTCTCTCCTCTCATCCTTCTCAGTCTCTGTCTTTCACTCACATACACTGTGAAGGATAAACAATATATATATATATTTAATTCAGAGGCTATATTATGCAAAAACTAAAGTGCTTGGCTGGAAGTCAAAAAAGGAAGGAATCTTGTGTTCTATCTCCCTACGCCTGTGGGTTTCATTGTACAAGTCATTTCATTTCTGTAGTCTTCAGTTTCCTTATTTGGAAAATAGAAGGGGTTGAGTTTGATGAGCTTTGAAATCTTTCCTATTCCTGAACCTGTTCTGAGCATGCTTCCCCTGGAATACTAGTAATTACTATTTGACAATGACACATCCTGCAGAGAAGTGCTTGTCTCCTCTGAATCTGGGCCCAGAAAACTGACAAAGGATTACCTTAATTGTGTCAATATAGTTCAATTAAGCTTTCTAAATAATTTCTCATCACAGCAGATTTCCAGCCACTGTGAGGATGGTAAACAACGTTCAGCTCATGCTGAGTGGCTGCCTGGAGTCTTGTGCTGAGAAGGATTGTGAAGCGGGTTCCAGGGAGTTCAATGAACTCTGAACACTGGCTTTCACTGGTGAGCACGGGTAAGTGGGGCTCACCTACCACTTGTTTGTCATCCTTAACCTCCCACATTGTCAGTTTTGTGGAAAATGCACTAGTGCAAAGACCTTACCATAAATTCCAACTTGAATGAAATAAAATACAAGGCATAAACAAGGCTTTTGTAACCAGCTTTACATGGAGCTGCCAACTGCAGTTGCAACCTCTACAAATTTATAGATTTCTAATACTTGTCAGTCTTGAAATTGTTATTTATGACTTCAAGAAATGCATTTGTTTATTTTTGACCCCCCTAAAACACACTCACAGAATGGAAGTTTATTTTACTTAAAAATCTAGGATCTTCAGGGCATTTATACTTTGCTTTTTAAACATATTTTAGAGAGTTTCCTTACTAACCTGTCTACTGAAATCCTTATACTTTAAACAATTCTTTGTTGACTTGGTTTAGATATGTCAAAGGGCCATTTCTTTGCCCACTTTTTGACTCAAATAAAATAAATTCCAGAATACCTGCAGCATAAAAAGCTTATTTGCATGTTATGTGCTTCTTAACTTTTGCAGTTGAAAGGTTCTTACTCCCATAATGCAGCCTCTACTGTGTTATAATAAATATTTTAGCCTTAATTTTAAATTTGATAGCTAAGTGCATGTCTTTAAGAAGGAATAGTTTTCCACCCTATTTTGCTAACCATTGTAATTTACATTTAAGATTTTTAGTTAATTTATGACAATAGTGATTTCAAATTCAACCATGGATGTTTTGCTTTCCCATGTCTTCATACCTCTTCCATGTGCTGTGGAAATACTTATCATTTATCTGTGTTGAGATATGTTGCTAAACAACTTTATTTTGGATCTACACATTACATTTTCACTCTGACCACTGTTGACATAGATGAGATAACTATTATCTTCTGATAAGTATACACCTGGTTTCATAGTTTTCTGTGATAGTGTGAAACAACAAAAGCAAAAGTTTCCTATGGTAGTGTAAAACAACAAAAGCAAAATTGAAAATCTGCAATCTTCTGTAAAATTTACTGGGAACTTATTTCAGTTTTATATGAGTGTCTACCAGTTGTCATGAGGCTGGGCATCATCTGTCAGAAACAAACACATCGAAGATACTGAGCTTGTTCATTGCTCACAGATTTTCTTTTATTATAGTATTAAGCACAGGATCTAAGAGATACTAAATGTAGTACATCAGAAAAATATTATCTTCTATAAATACAATGATGTGGATTTGTTCCTATTCAGAAAACATGCTGAAAATGCTGCTAGGATATTGTATACTGATTTCTTTCAGGCCCTAATAGCTAATCCCCCTTTTGGATTGGTGCAAGCAGTCAAATCACTCCCAGATCTTCAGGAAATGAAAGGCAAGATCACTAATCACTGCATGCATACTTCACTTTAATATTTCATTCAGCATTGATAGAAGATCATAATGGAAGATATTTTGAAAGGGCACAGCACAATTGTACTCAGTGGGCCATGTGTAATATTTGAAAGTGTAACATCTCTGTGGGTGCTTTGTAAGCTGCAGTGGTTAGGTGAAGAATAAATGTTAAACCAGATTCTCCCAGTCATCCAATCAAAAGCATTTGTTATGTGCCCTCTGTGTGTAAAGAATTGTATTAAGTGTATAGTTTTGTCTCTGCTCTTTTTTTTAAACTATGCTCCTGGTGTGTTTTAAGCAGAGCTAGGTGGGTCTTGTCATTAAAATAAAATAAAGGCATTTTTTTCCCGGTTTCTAGAAAGTATTAGTTAGCTTACTGCTTAGTGTTTTATCAATTTTAGTTTTAGCCCTGCTAGTTTTCTTAAATGTTTGATAGTTGATATTGCTTTTTTATGCTGTAGCTTATTTTAGATAGTTTTAGAATTATGACTTTTTAAGCTTAGTATGTTTTTTGTTTTATGTTCTAGAAACAACGTCATGATCACCAGGTATTCTTTCTGTCATGTAAGCAAATTTTAATACCAAAATGACTTAAAATGTCTTGGAGCAACTAATTAATTTGATTCAAGTTGCTAAAAATTAGTATATTCAGACAATTGACAAAATACAAATTTCTAAAATATAATCATGTACCTTGAAAGAATTAGTGCATTGCTTTATGAAGTTGAAGAGTTGAAATAGGTTTAATCTCAGGAGGGTTTGGTTAATGTTGTTTTAATTTACACAATTTATAGGGAGTGAAATTAAATCATGTCTTTTTTTTTATGCCAATCATTTCCTACGATTGCATCAGATCATCTGTAAATTTAGGCTTCATGGAATATATAATAAACTAAGATCATGGCATCTTCATGGGAAATGTTCACTTCATGGGAAATAGATGGGGAAATAGTGGAACCAGTGTCAGACTTTATTTTTTTGGGCTCCAAAATCACTGCAGATGGTGACTGCAGCCATGAAATTAAAAGACGCTTACTCCTTGGAAAGAAAGTTATGACCAACCTAGATAGCATATTAAAAAGCAGAGACATTACTTTGCCAACAAAGGTCTGTCTAGTCAAGGCTATGGTTTTTCCAGTAGTCATGTATGGATGTGAGAGTTGGACGGTGAAGAAAGCTGAGCACCAAAGAATTGATGCTTTTGCACTGTGGTGTTGGAGAAGACTCTTGAGAGTCCCTTGGACTGCAAGGAGATCCAACCAGTCCATCCTAAAGGAGATCAGTCCTGGGTGTTCATTGGAAGGACTGATGTTGAAGCTGAAACTCCAATACTTTGGCCACCTCACACGAAGAGTTGACTCATTGGAAAGGACCCTGATGATGAGAAGGATTGAGGGCAGGAGGAGAAGGAGACAAAAGAGGATGAGATGGCTGGATGACATCATTGACTTGATGGACATGAGTTTGGGTAAACTCTGGGAGTTGGTGATGGGCAGGGAGGCCTGGCGTGCTGCAATTCATGGGGTCGCAAAGAGTCAGACAAGACTGAGCGACTGAACTGAACTGTCTTGTTTTTGTCAAATAGCATTAGCTTATTATTTAATAATAATAGAAAACTCTTACTGACATACTTTGTGTCGGTAGCACATACTATATTCTACATGCATTGAATCTTTTAAACCTCATTATCACCTTATAAAATGGTACTCTTATTGCCTCCTTTATTCAGATGAGGAAACTGATCCACAAAGCTAAAGTAAACTAAACTTAGTTTAGACAACTAATATATCACAGACCAGAGATTTGAAGCCTGGCAGTTGGGCTACAGAGTCTGTTTTTCTGACAGTTGACCTGAACTAACCCCACTTTTTTTTCTTAATTCAAGAATAGTATATTATTTAGGATGCCTTTAGTTGCAAGTATCACCCTAACCTAAACTGCTGGCAAGAGTAAAAATAATTTACTGGTTCACATAACTAACAAGACTAGAAATAGCAGTTGCTTCAAGCAAGGCTTGATTTATTGATTCTATGATGTCACTAAGAACTCAGTTTCCTTCAGTCTCAAAACTCTGTTTTCCCAAGATGGATGCCAGTCACATAAGAGGAAAATGCTTCCTTACTCACATTCAGCAAGGAAAAGTGTGTTGGTCTCAGTATTTCTTAGAGAAGTCCTGATTGTCTTCATGAATGAGCCAGTTTAAGTTGCTGATTGCCCCTAAGTCAGTTACTGTGGTCACAGAGATAAAATGCTCTGCTTGGCTTAAGTTAGATCCCCTACATGTCCTTGAAACCACAGAGACCTTAAATGGGCTTCTGATGAAGCAGAATATAGATATTCTGAAAGAAGTGGAAGTGTTAGTCTCTCAGTAGTGTCTGACTCTTCGCAAACACCATGGACTGTAGCCCACCAGGCTCCTCTGTCCATGGAATTCTCCAGGCAAGAGTACTGGAGCAGATTGCCATTCCCTGCTCCAGGGTATCTTCCCAACCCAGGGACTGAACCTGGGTGTCCCGCTTTGCAAGCAGATTCTTTACCATCTGAGTTACCAGGGAAGCCCAGATATTCCAAAAGCAAGCTGCAAATATATGCAGAATATACTATTTCTGTATTCAACTGTTTGTGTTATATGTATGATATATACGTGTTGAAGCTGAAACTCCCAATACTTTGGCCATCTGATGTGAATAACCGATTTATTTGAAAAGACCCCGATGCTGGGAAAGATTGAATGTGGGAGAACAAGGGGACGACAAGAGGATGAGATGGTTGGATGGCATCACTGACTCAATGGACATGAGTTTGGGTAAACTCCAGGAGTTGGTGATGGACAGGGAAGCCTGGAGTACTGCAGTCCATGGGGTCACAAAGAGTCAGACATGACTGAGCGACTGAACTGAATCTTCTATCATCTATCTATCCATCCATCCATTATCTATCTTTGCCTGATACTTTTCCTTGGAGATCAATCCTTGAACTGAGAAAGATACCATACAAAAATAATCATTTTGTCAGGTTACCATAAAAGTAGTAATGGCTACTGAAAACAAGATTTATTCAGATTTAATTTTTTGGACATTTGGTATAATCAGTAAAATGGAGAAAAATAACATTTCATTGAAAATGATTTTTTTTTTAAATCTCACTAACTGACATAGTTAACTATAGTTCTTATAGGAATAGTTTTTTTTCTTTAGTACTGTTTTTTCTTTTTATTCACATTCTTTTAGACACTAAGTACTTCTCTGCGGTATGGAACACACAGTGACTTTACTATGACAAATTTCAATGCCAAGGTTATATTGGCAGCTTGATATGGAATTATGAAATTCTTGTCCAAAGCAGACATACATGCTTCACATCTGATGCTTAGAGACACCATTTAAAAAAAAACAACAACCCTCTGGATTTTAGAGACACCATTTAAAAAAAAACAACAACCCTCTGGATTCTCATGTCAAGGCTCAACCATTTAAAAAGTACAATAATAAACATGCAAGTAGAAGAAAAGACAAAAAAGGATAAGTGACTTTGGTATTTCTGCAGTTTCTGGCATCCTAAACGGAAATCCTCACTTACACATCTCAATGTTACGATATATGACATAGACAGTCTAGTTGAACCTAGAAATTGTGAATGAGAAAGTGACCTTTCTATAATTGTGTGGAAATATTATCTTTTTTTAATTCTTGTGTTCCTATTTCAAATCAGCTGTGGTGACCTGCTTGAATTAACTATACTGTTTTATAGATTTATACAGCAAGCAATAAAAATATTTTATTGAATATGCATGTGAATTGTAGATTTGGGGGAATTTTCTCCACCTCTCAAAAAATTGTAGAGATATAAGGTCATAAAATCTGATATATCCAAGTAGAATACACCTCTTGAAATAACAATTGAGAAAAGTGAAAAAATAAAGCATCTTAATTAAAATGTTATTACACTTATATTTTAAAAAGTAAAACTTTATCTTAAAATAGTTTTAGATTTACAGAAAAGTTGCAAGATGATACAGAAAGTTCCTATGTGACCTACATGCTGTTTCCTATGTTATCAACATCTTATATTAGTATGCTATATTTGTTAGAATTAATAAACCAATATTGATATATTATTATTAACCAAAGTCCATACTTGCTATAGAGATTCTTAGTTTTTAAAATAAAATTTTATTTTAGAATAGTTTAATATATACAAAATTATTATGAAGGAGTACAGAGAGTTCTTATAGACCCCACACTGCATTTTCCCAATTACTGACATCTGACATAAGTATGGTACATTTGTCACAATGAGTGAGCCAATATTGATGCTCAATATTGTCAGTATTTGAAAGTTCACACGTCATTCAGATTTCCTCAGTTTCCCCTTAATGTCCTTTTTCTCTTTCAAGATCCCATCTAGGATACCACATTACATTCAGTTCTCACATCTCTGTAGGCTCCACTTGCTTGTGACAGTCTCTCCAACGTGTCTTGTTTTTAATGACCCTGGCAGTTTGATTATTGATCAGGTAGTTTTGTAGAATGTCCCTCAGTGAGATTTTTCTGATGTGTTTATCATGATTAGACTGGGTCTGTGAGTTTTGGGGGAGAAGACCACAGAGATAAAGTAAAATTATCTTCACATCTATCAAAGGTATATGTGAGCTCCCAGCGTTGATGTTACCCTTGGTCACCTGGCTGAGGTAGTATTTGTCAGGTTTCTTCACTGTAAACCTACTCTTTTTTTCCCCTTCATTCTCACACTGTCCTCTTTGGAAAATTACTTTGTACAGCCTGCACTTACTGAGAGGGGCGGTTATGTTCTACCTTCTAAGGACAGAGTGTCTATCCCAATTGTTTGCAGTTCTTTTATACAGAAGAATTTATTCTTTATTTTTTCACACAATTATTTACTTACATTGGTATTTTAGAAATACAATTAAACAAATAGCATAGCTCTTACTTAAATATTTATTAGAAAGAGTTGACCACGTGGTCTGCTAGTCTAGCATTCCATGGTTGTTGTTGTCCAGTTGCTAAGTCACGTCCAGCTCTCTGTGACCCCGTGGACTGCCAGGCTTCCCTGTCCTTCATTATCTCCTGGAGTTTGCTCAAATTCGTGTCCTCGAGTTGGTGATGCCATCTAACCATCACATCCTCTGCTATTCTCTTCTTGTTGGTATTAATTGGAAATATCCAGTATTCCCAGGAGGGCATGACATCCTCCCTGGGTGTACACTTAACTTTGTCTCTGGATTATGGTGTCTGTCACATCTTTTCTAAAATCTTTCTGTTTCCTTTGTTTAACACCACATCTTAGTGATAATGGATTACAGTAGTCTATAATCTTCTGGATAAAGTAGGAAATACTTAGATTTATTCTAATTGCTTCTCCCTGAACATTTATTAGCAACAACCACAGCAGCAGCAACAACAGTAATTAGTTGAATGATTTGTTGAATGAACCCCATTATGCTAAGTGTTTGACATATACTGAAATTTAACATCTGTACAAATTACAGTTTATTTTCCTAATTTTAAAGAACAGATAAACTTCAGTGTATTAAACAATTTGACCAAGGTCACACAACTGGCAAATGACAAAATTGAAATTTAAAGTAAGAAATATAAGATTTTTCAAAATTGTAAGTTACTGACTACCTTTTAAGGTCTCAACTTACTGTATCACTCATGGTATTAAAGACTTCAAGGATTTCCCCTCTCTGTCTGGTTGACTGACTTTTTGAGTCTGCTGTTACATTTGCATCATTCCTGCACTTTGATAGCTTAAGTTTTTTTCTGTAATAATAATATCATGTGTGAATCCAATAATATCATGTGTAAAATGCAATGATAGGAATTTTTTAGTTATTTGTTGCATATGCATTTGTGTTTTATCGTTGGAATTAACATCATGTTGCTGTTTGTTATTCTGTTCTTCCAATAGATTCCTTGATGCCTATAATTTTATTAACATTTTGACAAGAGTATCCATTAATCCATACCCTCAACTAATTGCCACTGACCACCTAAATATATTATGGGGGGATACAAGCTGAAAAAGATTAACGTTGCCTTGAGTAAAACTATAGGTGGATGGAAATAATGTATATATCAATACATTTCAAGGACAGAAAGTGGTAAAAATTATGAAAATTAGTATAAAGAGTTCAGGAAAAAGATTAATTATGAAGAGTAATCTCAGAAAGAACCTCTTGGAGGAGGTAACATTTTGCTTAGGTCTTAAACGACTGGCAAGATTTGCAAACATGTATGGATGTGAATGGGACTTACCCAACAGCTCAGAGGTAAAGAATCCGCCTGCAGTGCTGGAGCCGGACAGGACTGAACAACTTTACTTTCACTTTTCACTTTCATGCATTGGAGAAAGAAATGGCAACCCACTCCAGTATTCTTGCCTGGAGAATCCCAGGGACAGAGGAGCCTGGTGGGCTGCTGTCTATGGGGTCGCACAGAGTCGGACATGACTGAAGTGACTTAGCAGCAGCAGCTGGAGCCACAGGAGATACAGGTTTGATCCCTGGGTTGGGAAGATCCCCTGGAACTCCGGTATTCCTGGAGAATACTGAAACCCAGAGAATCCCATGGACAGAGGAGCCTAGTGGGCTACAGCCCACAGAGTCACAAAGAGTCAGACACAACTGAAGCATTTTAGCACGCAGACACGCATGAACCTGAGCACAGTATAAAGTAGAATTGATCACCAAGATCCTCTTTTCTTCTCCGTCTTTTAGTCTCTCAGACTCCTTTAGGTGTTCATTATCTTCTCCCTGCCATTTAAATATAAAATAATTGATTTCTGTCTGCAATTCTCTTCTCTGTTTCTTCTATATACACTCTGTAGCTTCAACTATCAGTCACATGCTGAGAACTCCAGACTTTTCTATCCATTTGCCTACAAAATATCTCAACAGGCATCTCAAACTCAGTGTGTCAAAAACAACTCATGCTCATTTTCTTTGATATATAATAATACCTAGAATAACTTACTTTTGAGTCAAGATTTTCTGGGTTCAAGTATAGCTTCTATCACATACTATCTGAGAGACTCTGGGCCAGTTAGTAAACCAATCTAAGCCTCATGTTTTTCTTTTTTTTTTTTTTTTACACTAAGACAAATAGTAATTGTGCCTGCTTTATTTAGATATTATAAAAATCAAAGAGATGATGAATGTCTAAGCTCTCAGGGTTAGTTGTTGTTACCATTATTCACACAATTGTGGTAAAGAATGCCACCACCCACTTGATCACCCAAACTCCAAACGGCGGCCACCTCCAGTGAAACTCTTTGATGTCAGCTTCCACTGGTGCAGTCAGTTCTATGTCAGCAGAATGTCTCTTCTCTATATGTCTCTTACCTTCTTCTCTGTCCCTGCTTTCTACTTCCTTAGTCCAGGCCTTAGTCCTATAATTATGATAAATGACAGCTGAATTATTGCTGTTGATTATATTTTGCTTTAATACTTTGTGTTGTTGCTAAACTAGTGTTTCTAATATACAAATCTGATTTTTCTTCCCTGCTTTCATCAATGACTCCATATTCTCTTTAGCATGATCTGGTCTCTGCAAAACCTCCTGAATTCTCTCTAGTAAACTCACAATCGTAAATATCATAGCTCCCAAATCCCCAAATCTCCACCCCCACCCTCATGCTACTTCTCTTTTCCCCCAACATTTTATACTGTTTTACACATCTACTGCTTGGAACCTTCTTCCATAAATGTCTTCTCTACCCATGCTGCGATATGGGGAACATGTCCTGAACTCTGAACAATCTCATCTACAATGCCTTTTAAGAGAGAAACAGCTACTTTTGAATCTCTATGGTAAACTTTAATGCTGTTTCTGTAATACCTTAATCTTCTGTTGCATTTATTCATTTACAAGCCTTTCTCTCCCACCAGACTATGCATTGCTTGAGGGCAGGAATTTCACATCTAATTTTGCATTCATTCTCAGATCCAAGTAAAGTGCTTGGTGAATAATAGGTATTTGATAAAATCTTGTATAAATTGTTTAATAAGTTGGACCCAAATGATCAAAGTTTATTCATATCCTCGCACTTCTGTCCATTCATATTAATTTAAAGAATGTATGTATTTTTGAAACTTCATACTTGGCTAGAAAGAGAAGTTTGCATTGGAAACTCAAGGATTCTGGATTACTTACCCACCATAATTTTGTACTGATTATGTACCTCCCATAATTTAACATTTCTACTAGTATCAGACTGAGCTCTAAATATATCTTTCTTCATTTATCTTATCCCATTGTTTGTTGTTTCTAACCTAGGTCCTACCTATGTCAAAATAACTCCCCCTGATGGCATGGGGGCCCTGTTTTTCAGACATATTTTTGGAAAGAATAGTTACTTAGGGTTTTCCTTCATCTGATATAGAATTCAAAAATAAATTTATGTTTGATGGGCAGAGCTAGCAAAGATGCCTGGTATCTACTTACTTTATCCTGTCACCAGGTACATGCAATTACCCATTTATTAAGAAATAAAACGTAAGACTAAAAGCATTTAATTTTAATTGCCTCTGATGTGCACCATATTGTCACTTTTTACTGGCTCACTATGGCTGCCCAGCTAGAATTTCTCTTTCATGCAAACAACAGGACTAAATTGAATTACATAAAAAGAAGCTACACACTGACTCCCAGCAGTATGTTTTGACAAAACATTTTGTCTCCTAAAATGATTTCAGATGCTGCAGTCAAAAGCCTTGACTGCAAGTAATGGGTTCATAAAACCTATCTTTAAAAAATTTTACCTGACAGTAATGCTGTGCAAATATCTGCACTTCTAGTTCACCTTCTCCCCTTGTTTACATCAAGATTTTAATAGAGTGACTGTCACAGAACAACCACTAAAGGCCACTGTTTGATAAGTTGCTGTAAAAACACACTGTTTAAAATGAGAATTTCCTTCCTAAATTCAGTCATCATGAAGGGTGATGGTGGTGGTGGTTAAAAAAAATATTGAAGAAACATGTTTTCATGGAAGACCTCAATAAAATTCTGAGTTAAGTGACATTCTAAATAGCAGTGACTTCAGAGTCTAAAGTTTGAGTTGCTAAAGCAGCATCTGGCAAAAATACTGCACACGGTAGTTTCTCAATAAATGTATCCCTTCAGTAATTATGACACCTCTTCTTTAAAAACATTGCTTCTTAGCGTCTGAATTTTACTCTATGATATTTAATTCTACCAAATAAAACACAAATTATTTCCATAATAAAATTACATTCATATTTTAAAGATTTAAATATATACTGCTTTACATGTTTTGCTTATTTACTCTTAAATCCTTGCTGTGATGAAACAAATAAGATCTTAATAATGAATTTAAGGTTTATTTAGTGCCTAACTATATGCCTTGCAAGATGTTAAACACTTTGTATAAATTTTCTTTTTAACCTTATCAATCTGATAAGATAGGTACTGTTTATGAAGAATCTATAAGAAGCTGTTTTATTTCTTAGAATTAATTTTTTCCATTAACTAAAAAAGTTATGTTATTATAACACCACAATAGCAGAGTAATATATGGGAAACATTCAGTATCTTCACAGAATTACTTTTTTGTTTTTTTACTTCTCAACAACATGTTTGGAGTGTGGCCTTATTTCTCATTGGGACATATTTCAACACCTGATTTTTTTTATTTTTAATAAACTCTGCAACTTCTTTTAACATCTCAAATTCAGCTTCAGTCTTAACAAGGTGAATTCCACACCTGTTTTAGTTTGGCTTTTCAGTTCTGTGAAATAAACAGCAAAAATGTTAGCATTATCTACTTTTTAAGAACTTAAAATTATCTATCATTTTAAATATCAAGCACCATAGTTACTATCACAGGATGAATTTGAAAATGCCAAAAATTAATTGTAGACTCTCATATATTTTGTCAAGATTGGATACTTCCATTTTATTTTCTACCTTCAAAATGATTGTGCTAAATCCTATTCATTTCAATCAATGTTCCTCAGTCCAACCTTTTTTCCCAAAGGCATTTGTTTCTTTGCAGGAGTTCCCAGAATGGTGTCAAATACGAATTG
The DNA here is from genome assembly GCA_024291935.2 of Okapia johnstoni. Taxonomy (NCBI): domain Eukaryota; kingdom Metazoa; phylum Chordata; class Mammalia; order Artiodactyla; family Giraffidae; genus Okapia; species Okapia johnstoni. The sequence continues at coordinate 10,441,791 of CM044319.1, forward strand.
GTTCTAAATGACATTCTCTTTCTTGGCATACTTCCCCACTGTTAAAGAACTTTTGTGGTGTAAAATTATTGATACTGTTTTAGTTCTCTTCTAAGTAAAATATTTCATGTACTCTCTTGCTCATTTTATTTCATCAGTGTCTATAATTTGAAAATAGGAAGGAAATTAGATTTTGGCCTACAGTGAGATGGTATTTGGGGGAATTATAACATCCCTTGTGATATTAAAGATTTACTCTATTGAGGAAGGGATGGCAGTCCATTTTTTATCCGTCTTATTCTATAATATTGCCATTAGTATGTATTCCAAATCTATGCTATTTTTACAAAGTCTTTAGGAAAGGCCTCTATGAATCAGCATTTGTAAATCCTTGCATCTTGAGATTGAGACAGCATTTAAGGTGTGCATCCCTGAAACTATTTTGCTATTCACGGGACATCATTTCTTCACCACGGGGAGAAACTTCAGAAAATATTGAATTCAACACTCTCATAGCAGTATTTGTTTACTCTCTTGCTTAGGAAAAATGTTTTAGCATCTCTCACACTTAGGACATTTCTGAGAATTGAAGAACCATAGTGTTAGAACTGAAGTGTATCTTAAATATGGTTTAGTTATTCAGAAGGACTAAATTGTGACTCTAATGTTCATCCACTTGGAAAACTCAGGAGGCAAATAAACAGAAGGACCCAGATGAAGTCTCCTGTCCATTTTTCTCTGATATTATATTTGAGACACCAAACCTGGTCATCTTGATCCCTGGACTCTAGATGCAATTGGTGCAGAAGATTCCCTCTCCCCTTCCCCTAGTCTCTTACCAGGACTAGGAGCTCTTATCTTTTGCAATTCTTCACTTCCCTATTTACTCCAGGTCAAGTGCTCTCATAGAAAGGGAGTCTGTGAGGATCAAGAGATTGAACATTAAGCAAAGACAATTGTGTTGTGTTGACATGCCTGGGGCTTTGTAACCTTGAGTAAATTATGTAGTTGCTTTAAACCACAGTTTGGCCATCTGTAAAATTAAGATAATTATATTTATTCATAGCATAGTTTGAGGAATTTATGTGCTAATTCATGGGATGCATTTATCCCAGCATATAGAAACCTTCAACAAATATTAAACACTGCTTCTGTTAGGGGAAGCACACTGACTAAAACTGTCCACCCTGGCCAGGCACCATAGTAAACATTTGCATGAGTTGTTTTAGGACAGGAGGTTCTGGTAAGGAACACGGAACTAATAAGCTACCACCAACCGGAAGAGTTTGGGAAAGGTCAAAAGGAGACACCACATGTCCCACCACCTCCCAGAATACTTCTCTCTGGCATCCATCTTGGCTGAACAAGGCGTACACCACCAGGAAGGACTCTGAGTCAGAATGATTGGCTAAAGACAACCCGGAAACTGACCCTATCACCATAAAACCTGAGACTGTGAGCCACATGGCAGAGCTGTTCTCCTGGGTCCCCTTACCCTACTGCTGTCCATCTGGGTGCCCTTTCCCAATAATATCTCTTGCTTTGTCAGCACATGTGTCTCCTCGGACAATTCATTTCCGAGTGTTAGACAAGAGCCCAGTTTTGGGCCCTGGAAGGGGTCCCCCTTCCTGCAACACTTCTAGATTTGTTACACTGTGTCTGGTCAGTCGGAATGGGCAGAAGTGAAGGTGGTGGTTTCTTGATATGTAATTTATTGTGTCTCAAAATCAGTAATTTATATGTTTCTATTTAAAATTCTTAATTTTTAAGTAAATATTTTATTTAATTATAGTATTACTGCAAAAGGGTAAATTGTATGTTTTGCATACAATTTTTCATAAAAATATCCTGTAACTACCATATATCAAGAAATAGGACATAAGTGAGTGCCCATGTGCTTTCTTAGTCACTATTCTCCTAATCACCATTGACTAGTTTGCCTGTTTGAAAACTTTCTGTGAATGCAATTTCTGTGAATGGAATTTGTGTCTGGTTTGTGTTTCTAAGATTAACTTATGTTGCTAAGTGTATCAGTATATGTTTATTCTCATAACATGGAAATATCACAAATTATATATTCACTCTAAAGGTGATGTACGGTTGTTATTATGACTAAAGCTAATAATGTCTACTATTGTTACCTTCTAGTGTATTTTTCATTTCAGTTACATTCATCAATTATGTTTGTTTGTTTTCCATATTTTCTAATTCTTTGTTAAAAAATTATAATTTCTTGCCCCGTGCCTCCATTCTTATCCCAAGTCCTTTGATCATCTTTTTGATCATTACTCTAAACCCTTTCTCAGGTAGATTTCTTGTCTCCTATTGCCAGTTCTTCTTCTGGGGTTTTATCTTGTTCCTTCTTGTGTAATATATTCCTCTGTCATCTTGTTTTGTCTAAATTGCTATTTTTAAGTATGTGGTAGATTAGTTACGTTTTCTCACCCTGGAGAAGTAGCCCTCTGTAACAGATGTCCTATATATTCCAACAGTGCGCTCTTTTATTGTCATCCAAGTGCCAGAGCCAGCTGGTCCCAGAGTAGTATCTAACCTGCATTTGTGGATTCTGTATATAGGTTGTGGGATCACAGTTTTCTTGCCTCTGGTGTCTGTCCTGTCTTGGACAAAGTCGGTCTAGAGGTTTCTGCAGGCTTTCTGGCAGGAGGGGCTGGTGCCTGCCCACTAGTGGATGGAGATAGGTCTCGGCCCTCTGGCAGACAGGGCCATTTCTAGGAATATGTCTAGTGGCAGCTGTGGGCTAAGGAAATCTTTAGGTAGTCTATCTGCTGATAGGTCCACATGTGCCCGCACTCAGTTCTTTAGCCTGAGGCATTCCAGCACTGGAGCCTAGAGGCTGTTGAATGGGGCCAAGTCTTGGGGCTAATGACCCAAGCAAGATGTCAGCCCCCACGAGAGATGCAGATGAGTACTCCCAGATATGTTCACCACCAGCATCTTTGTCCCCAGAGTGAGCCACAGCTGCTCCCTGCCTCCCCAAGAGGCCTTCCAAGATGAGCAGGAAGGTCTGACCTATTCTGCAATGAAATTACTGCTTTTACCCTTTGTCCTGAGGCTTCCCAGGTGGCTCAGCTTCCCTTGTAGCTCAGTTGGTAAAGAATTTGCCCACAATGCAGGGGACCTGGGTTCGATCCCTGGGTTGGGAAGATTCCCTGGAGAAGGAAATCGCAACTCACTCCAATATTCTTGCCTGGAAAATCCCATGGACAGAGAAGCCTGCAGGCTGCAGTCCGTGGGTCACAAGAGTTGGACACAACTTACCAACTAAAACACCACCCTTCTCTCTGGTGTGAATAAGATTTTGCATGTGCCTTTGAGGGCAATCTCTATTTCCCCCAGTCCTGTGGGGCTCCTGCAATCAAGCCCCACTGGCCTTCAAAGTCAAATGGTCTGGAGGCTCCTATTCCCAGTGCTGGACCTGCAGACTGGGGTCCTGACATGGGCCTCAACGTTCTCACTCTGGTGGGAGAACCTCTGTAACATAATTATTCTCCATTTTGTGGGTTGTGCATCTGAGGATTATGGGATCTGATTATGTGGTGAGTCCACTCCTCCTACCAGTCTTGTTTTCATTTCTTCTTTATGTCTTTAGTTGTAGAAGATCTTTTCTGATAGGTTTCAGGCTTTTTCAAAGATGGTTGTTCTGCATATTGTTGGGATTTCTGTGTGCTCATGAGCTTAGGGTCTTTCTTCCCACCATTTTGACTGTTTTCCCTTATGCTGTTCATTTACTTAGTATAGTACATTTTATTTTTTATATCTCTGAAATAAATCTAATTGGTTGTGGTATATTATGTTCTTATATATCACTGGATTTGATTTAGGATTTTTTATTTAAGATTTTTGCCTCTATGTTATAAGAAAGTTGGATTGTGATTTTCATTTCTTATTATATATATTTATTTCTATTGCTGTTCACTTGAAAGAATATATACTCTGTTGGATTCAGTGATCTATACATGTAAATTAGATTAAAGTTATTAATCATATTTTTCAGATTCAGATTTTTATAGATTTTATAGATCTATATTTTTAGAGATAAATTTGGGGGTGCTTATTTTGCTGTTGTAAATATGGTTATCTTTCACTATGAGAATTATGTGGATTTTTCTATTTAGTTTTGTCAATTTCTTTATAAAGTCTGAGATGTTATTGGAGGCATATAAATTCAGAATAGTTATATATTCCTGGTGATTAGCTCCTTTATCTTTATTAAAAATTTCTCCCTATTTCTGCTAAAACTTATTTTCTTAAAATTTCTTCTATATGCTATTAATGTATCATCAATAGCTTGCTTTCAGTCAGTTTGAACATGTTAAAACTTTTTTCCATAATTTTACATTTAATTTTTCTATATTCTTATTAAAATTGAGTTTTCTTTCTGTGTTCTTACTAAAGTTGAGTTTCGAGTAAGGACTCTAAGTTTAAAGTTTTTAACTTGTTAAAAAATATTAGTATTTTAATTGAAGTACTTTGTTTACACTTAAGGGTTTATACCTATTGTCTTCTATTTCCCACCTGTTCATATTCTTTTTCTCTCACTTTAATTTTTCTGACTAATCTTGCATTGTTATTTTACTCCAACCCATCAATTTATCATCAGCCAGTTCAGTTCAGTTGCTCAGTCATGTCCGACTCTTTGCAACCCCATGAACCGCAGCACGCCAGGCCTCCCTGTCTATCACCAACTCCTGGTGTCCACCCAAACCCATGTCCATCGAGTCGGTGATGCCATCCAACCATCTCATCCTCTGCATCCAACCATCTCATCCTCTGTCATCCCCTTCTCCTCCTGCCCTCAATCTTTCCCAGCATCAGGGTCTTTTCCAATGAGTCAGCTCTTCGCATCAGGTGGCCAAAAGATTGGAGTTTCAGCTTCAACATCAGTCCTTTCAATGAACACCCAGGACTAATCTCCTTTAGGATGGACTGGTTGGATCTCCTTGCAGTCCAAGGGACTCTCAAGAGTCTTCTCCAACACCACAGTTCAAAAACATCAATTCTTCGGTGCTCAGCTTTCTTTATAGTCTAACTCTCACATCCATACATGACCGCTGGAAAAACCATAGCCTTGACTAGGCGGACCTTTGTTGGCAAAGTAATGTCTCTGCTTTTTAATATGCTGTCTAGGTGGGTCATAAATTTTCTTCCAAGGAGTAAGCGTCTTTTATTTTCATGGCTGCAATCACCACCTGCAGTGATTTTGGAGCCCAGAAAAATAAGGTCAGCCACACTTTCCACTGTTTCCCCATCTATTTGCCATGAAGTGATGGGACCAGATGCCATGATCTTAGTTTTCTAAACGTTGAGCTTTAAGACGACTTTTTCACTCTCCTCTTTCACTTTCATCAAGAGGCTCTTATTTCTTCTTTACCCTCTGCCATAAGGGTAGTGTCATCTGCATATCTGAGGTTATTGATATTTCTCCCGGCAGTCTTGATTCCAGCTTGTGCTTCCTCCAGCCCAGTGTTTCTCATGATGTACTCTGCATATAAGTTAAATAACCATGGTGACAATATACAGCCTTGATGTTCTCCTTTTCCTATTTAGAATGAGTCTGTTGTTTCATGACCAGTTCTAACTGTTGCTTCCTGACCTGCATACAGATTTCTCAGGAGGCAGGCAAGGTGGTCTGGTATTCCCATCTCTTTAAGAATTTTTCAGATTATTGTGATCTACACAGTCGAAGGCTTTGGCATAGTCAATAAAGCAGAAGTTGATGTTTTTCTGGAACTCTCTTGCTTTTTCAATGATCCAGTGAATCTTGGCAGTTTAATCTTTGGTTCCTCTGCCTTTTCTAAAACCAGCTTGAACATCTGGAAATTCATGGTTCACGTATTGCTGAAACCTGGCTTGGAGAATTTTAAGCATTACTTTACTAGAGTGTGATATGAGTGCAATTGTGCGGTGGTTTGAGCATTGTTTGGCATTGCCTTTCTTTGGGACTGGAATGAAAACTGACCTTTTCCAGTCCTGTGGCCACTGCTGAGTTTTCCAAATTTGCTGGCATATTGAGTGCGGCACTTTCACAGCCTCATCGTTCAGGATTTGGAATTCCATCACCTCCACTAGCTTTGTTCGTAGTGATGCTTCCTAAGGCCCACTTGACTTCACATTCCAGGATGTCTGGCTCTAGGTGAATGATCACACTATCATGATTATCTGTGTCATGAAGATCTTTTTTGTACAGTTCTTCTGTGTATTCTTGCCACCTCTTCTTAATATCTTCTGCTTCTGTTAGGTCCCTACCATTTCTGTCCTTTATTGAGCCCATCTTTGCATGAAATGTTCCCTTGGTATCTCTAGTTTTCTTGAAGAGTTCTCTAGTCTTTCCCATTCTGTTGTTTTCCTCTATTTCTTTGTAATGGTTGCTGAGGAAAGCTTTCTTATCTCTCCTTGCTATTCTTTGGAACTCTGCATTCACATGGGTATATCTTTCCTTTTCCCCTTTGCTTTTCACTTCTCTTCTTTTCACAGCTATTTATAAGGCCTCCTCAAACAGCCATTTTGCTTTTTTGCATTTCTTTTTCTTGGGGATGGTCTTGATCCCTGTCTCCCGTACAATGTCACAAACCTCTGTCCATAGTTCATCAGGCATTCTGTCTATCAGATCCATTCCCTTAAATCTATTTCTCACTTCCACTATATAGTCATAAGGGATTTTATTTAGGTCATACCTGAATGGTCTAGTGGTTTTCCCCCACTTTCTTCAATTTCAGTCTGAATTTAACAATAAGGAGTTGATGATCTGAGCCACTGTCAGCTCCTGGTTTTGTTTTTGCTGACTGTATAGAGCTTCTCCACCTTTGGCTGCAAAGAATATAATCAATCTGATTTTGGTGTTGACCATCTGGTGATGTCCATGTGTAGAGTCTTCTCTTATGTTGTTGGAAGAGGCTGTTTGCTATGACCAGTACGTTTCTCTTGGCAGAACTCTATTAGCCTTTGCCCTGCTTCATTCTGTATTCCAAGGCCAAATTTGCCTGTTACTCCAAGTGTTTCTTGGCTTCCTACTTTTGCATTCCAGTCCCATATAATGAAAAGGATATCTTTTTGGGGTGTTAGTTTAGAAGGTTTTGTAGGTCTTCATAGAACTGTTCAACTTCAGCTTCTTCAGCGTTACTGATCGGGGCCTAGACTTGGATTACAGTGATATTGAATGGTTTGCCTTGGAAATGAACAGAGATCATTCTTTTGTTTTTTAGATTGCATCCAAATACTTCATTTCAGACTCTTTTGTTGACCATGATGGCTACTCCATTTCTTCTAAGGGATTCCTGCCTATAGTAGTAGATATAATGGTCATCTGAGTTAAATTCACCCATTCCAGTCCATCTTAGTTCACTGATTCCTAGAATGTCGATGTTCACTCTTGCCATCTCCTGTTTGACCACTTCCAATTTGCCTTGATTCATGGACCTAACATTCCAGGTTCCTATGCAGTATTGCTCTTTACAGCATCAAACCTTGCTTGTATCACTACTCCCATCCACAACTGACACACAAGGGCACACAAGGGCGGCTGAGAGGAGCTACCCCACGCCTGAGGTCAGGGGCGGTGGCCGGGAGGAGCTACCCCATGTCTGAAGTCAGGAGCAGTGGCTGCAGTTTGCTGGAGCACCTGTGAAGAGATACCCCACATCCTAGGTAAGAGAAACCCAAGTAAGACAGTAGGTGCTGAGAGAAGGCATCAGAGGGCAGACAGACTGAAACCCCAGTCACAGACAACTAGCCAGTCTAATCACACAGACCACAGCCTTGTCTGACTCAGTGAAACTAATCCAGGCCATGTGGGACCACCCAAGATGGATGGGTCATGGTGTAGAGGTCTGACAGAGTGTGGTCCACTGGAGAAGGGCATGGCAAACCACTTCAGTATTCTTGCCTTGAGAACCCCATGAACAGTATGAAAAGGCAAAAAGATAGGGCACTGAAAGATGAACTCCCCAGGTCGGTAGGTGCCCAATATGCTACGGGAGATCAGTGGAAAAATAACTCCAGAACGAATGAAGGGATGGAGCTAATTTATCATGTTTACCCTTTTATAACATTAATTACTTAAAAATCAAGACATATATTTGCCTTTTTAGCCTCTAACATAAATTAGTACATTTACCACTTTATAGTTACTGTGATGACCTTAAAATTCTTGAACTTCTTTTACTGTTTCATAGGGTAAGTCCGTTTTTAACAAAAAAACATAGAATCTCAATAGCATACAAAATCACAGGTGCTTTTTTTTCTCATCCATCTTCAGGATCTCAGGGGGGCTGCTCACATTTCTGGCAATTGACTAGGGCCTGGCTGAGCTAGACTGTGCTGGGCTAAAAGACTTCAAGTATACTTACCTGGCATATGCTTCATGTGTGTTCTTTCTGAAGTCCAAACCGAGAGGGCAGCATCTGTACAGGGGAAGAAGCACAAGCACCTTTTAGATGACTTCTTGCATTGCTTCTGCTAGTATTCCAAAGGTAAGGTAAGTCATATAGCTGAGCCAAAAGTCAAGAGTACAGGAAATAGACTATGTCTGTGTGTGTGAGAGACAAATTAAAATTTATATGGTTAAAATGTGAAATCTGTGAGTGGTAGATACATGGGCAAATAATTCAACCTACCACAATCCCTCTCCCTAAAAATTCCTTTTAAAAAAAACACATTTTTTTTCCAGACTCTTAAGAAAACAAATGTATATATGGACCTCAGTATAAGAAATAATAACATAACTGACTTTCTCTTTTCTCAGAGATGGATTATAGTAGGTATAGGAGGTTTGTGGTGGCAAGATAGTAGAATTTAGTTCAAGAATATTTTTAACTAGATTTCTTTTGTTTGAGATTCCTGTGGAAGGTGAGAATATAGTATTGTACATTTCCCCTATTTAAATGTAAATGGTGAAATCCTTATATCTGAATAATGTTCCAAATCTGTCTTTATGGATTGCTTTCTGAGTCTTCAGAGAATAATTTTTTTAATGTGCTATATTAAAAGAGAGAGAAATTTGGCAGTAATAGAAAAGGCCTTGGTGTATTTGGGAGATTTGGGGTTTGGAGAAGACGAGAGAACAGGGTTTAGGGGAACATAAGAGTGAAGGCTAGAACTGGGTGAATTATTTTCAGAGATGCAAAAGAAACACAATAAGCAATTTTGCCTGATAAAAGTGTAGCTTCCTTAGAGTCATCATGACCATATTTTTAAGTGATATTAATTTGTCCACTAGCAAATCTTTATACTTGAAACATTGCAAGATTCTTTATGTATCTGCTTTAAAAATGTATGAGAAATCAAATTTTGAAAATCAATTTTCTGTTGACTTCAATTAAACTATTAAAATTTCCTTTTCTATTTCTGTTGATATTTCATTGCCAGTAACTCCCATCACTTTAGTTTTAAAGTTTCTCTTAAACTCCCCTTCTCTGTTAAATAAGTTAATAATATACAAACCAACACTTTTGAAACCACTTACAAGGAGGGGTTGCTTTTTAAGGAGGGATAAGAACGTTTTTATTTTTCTCTTAACAGGAGCTACTGGCCATTGGGATGACTACATATGAAAAGCAACTATTTACATGTTAAAAATGCGTTAAATTAAAAAAAATGAAATTCAATTTCTTATTGTTACAATGAAGATATGTTAACTTTAGTTTATCTTATACAGCCCCTGTGTATCAATGTAAATTAGAGACAGATAAAACAGTAAAAACCCAGAGAAAGATGAGGAAGGAAAGATAAAAGACCTAGTCAAGAAAAGACAAGGAAGCAGATATAGAAACAATGAAATTGAGGTATACTAGCATGAAGGAGAAATCAAAAATATGACCAGTGTGAGAGATAAGAGAACTCATAAAGAATTTTAAAAGCAAAAAGGATTGAAAAGGAAAATGATAGATATAAGGACACAGAGTGTTGGTAATCCATAAGTAGGGACTCCAGTGAGAAAATGCCTTTTTTAGTTGTGAGCTAAAGAGTAAGACTACCTCTCATTTAGAGATTACTAAAATTTGATTAGTGATTTAACTATTGGTCACAGATTTTCCCCTACTTAAACCTGCTCAACATTGTTCAAGATATACTGCAACTAGAATGTGACTGGGGTAGGAATTATTCTTTGGATAGCAGCTGAGGTCAGAAAAATACTTGAAGACTGTTCAGAATTCTACTCATCTAGAGTTTGTAGTGATGATAATAAAGATCTCCTGTAAATGATTTTTGTCATGTTTTTGAGACTTGATGTTGTTTTCCATTAGTGATGTCTACCATGTCCTTATAAAATGTTATCTCATCTCAAATCTTATTCAGTCACAACAAATAAAAGGGACCCAATGTATAGGAGCTAAATATTGCTCTTCCTGCTGCTGCTGCTGCTGCTAAGTCGCTTCAGTTGTGTCCGACTCTGTGCGACCCCATAGACGGCAGCCCACCAGGCTCCGCCGTCCATGGGATTTTCCAGGCAAGAGTACTGGAGTGGGGTGCCATTGCCTTCTCCAATTGCTCTTCCTATTAGGCTATTATTTTCCAATCTGTAAAAAATCAATTTTATGAGTTTTTACCAGAAAAAACTTAAAATATGTAGATTAGAAAACATCAGAGTGCATCACACAGAGTAATGGCAAACATTGTTTTGTGAAAACTTTACATTCTATATGGGTGTGGCTGTTGTGGATTTCAGTGCCTTTCTGATTATGGGTTGTATAATTTTGTGAGAGCTGCCATAACAAAGTACCACTAACTAGATGACTTAAGCGACAGCAGTGCATTTTTTCACAGTTCTGAGGCTAGAAATCTTAGATCGAGATTTCAGCAGGATTGGTTTCTTCTGAGGGTTGTGAGGGAGAATCTATTTCATGCGTCTCTCCTATTTACTGTTGGTTTCCTGGCAACCTTTAGTGTTCCTCGACTTATAGACACATCACCCAGATCTTTGCCTCCATTTTCGTACAGCATTCTCTATATGTGGATTTCTCTTTCTGTGTGCAGATTTCTCCTTTTAATAATGACAGTCATGTTGTGTTCAGGCCCACTCGAAGACTTTTTCTTAACTCATCTTCGGAGACCTTATTTCCAAATAAGTCCACATTCAGGAACACTTGGGAACTAGGAGTTTAACATCTCTTTGGGCCCCAGTTCAACCCATGAGATAGGTCATGATCAAAAAAGTTTGAAAGTCTGTGCACAGACGTTCCTTGTTCACGTTTAGCCCGTAAAACCAAGCTATTCAAAAAGAGCAAAATTGTGTATTGATTTAAGGATGCAGTATGGTATAAAGTGTACTGATTTGGGGTGGTCCTCTCTGACCCTAATAACCACAGGCAAATAATTTGTATGATTCTAATTATACTTCTTTCTATTTGAGCAGCTGACACACATCTTTCAAGGTGTTTAGAAAGTTAATAAGAAAGCTGAATAATGATTTTAAGGTCATATTTATGTCTACCTAAACTAAATTTTTTATTGGACCTTTAAAGCATAGCCAATATTTATGTAACATTTTAGTCATTTATTAAAATATATTATCAAAATATGTTTCTATTAATCAAATATAATTCTTAAGATTGAGTTCTCTAGGGGGATGTATGTAAATGCTAGGTATTTACAACTAGCTGCATATATTTATTCCCTAATTCTTAATCACACTACTGTATGCAGTCATCAATTTTCTGACAACCATCTGCTTAGATGTCACTCATTCCTTCCACCCCATCTAGTTGAAATTAAAATATTGACAGAAATAATTTTTGCATGGAAAGTGGAAAAGCTAATAGGGTTGGTAAAACTAGATTGGTTTTTTCATGCTTTGCCCCTGACAACATTCTGACAATTTTTAGCTTCTTCAAGTCATGTAGTACTATAGGAAAATAAAATATAAAGCAAAAATTTGAACATAGTGTAAGGCTGATTTCTTCTGATGGTCTTAAAATATTCCTGAAATGTTAAAAACAAAGAAAGAAAAAAGACTGCAAAGCTGTAACTATCATATCTTATGGTGACTATATGTAGTTAGATGAGTAGCAATAGTAGACATAAATGTTATCCTGCCCTTTTACAAATATATAATGAGAATAACAGCAATAAAACATAAGTAATGAATGGAGAAAACAGTTCAAAAAGCTTTACAGTATACCAATTACAAATTTACTTTGAATTCTTTATACCCCTAGTATATTCCTTATTAAAAATACTTAATATTTAAATGATCCAATGTGAAATTTTTTTGACCTTAGCAAAGACTATTCAGCCATTGAAAATTCTAAGCTTAGATTTTAGAATTTCCCTAGCTGGTACATTATTAAACTGAAAACTTGATTTCCTACTCTTGAAGACCTCACAAGCTCATGAATTAATGTATCAATAAATGGTTTGAGTTTATCCTCCTCAAAACATAAAGTAGTATCTCCCAGGGGAGTGGAAGACATAAATACTCACAATTTATTTGATTTAAAAATTTCATTCATGTAGGCAATAGATGACTACATGACTAACAGTGAAGTCAAGTGAATAGGATTATGTTAAAAGGTTGCATTGATAAAGACAGGGATTAAGAGCAAAGAGTGAATGGCTGTTGGAAGGAATCAGGTTTAGTCACAAGATCCATAAAGAAAACAGAAGGAAGAAAAATAGTAAAGTTGTTTCCTTTGTGTTCTTTTCTAATGCATTGGAGGATGTTTTTCATTCTTGAATCACAAATTCCTAGCATAGAGCAAATCTTTTGTCAATGATTCCTGGGTGTCTCAGAGACCTTCCCAACATCATTCCACAACCCCCTTTTTCTAAATCACATCTCTGGCCATATCTCTTACTACACCTTAGAATGTGTACTTATGTATCTCCCTGTGTTGATTTTGTTTTCTTCTTGTCAGATCTCACTCTACTTTCCTTCTCTTCCTCCAAATATGTTTGTAGTTATTTATGCTGATGAGTAAGTTGTTTATGGGTAAATTCCCCAAGCCGGATTAAGGAGTCCTCAGAGACAAGAACAGCAAATGTGTCTTAAAACTATTTTTGTTCCTAGAGCTAAGAACATATAAGTCCATAATAAAACTGACTGTGTGAGTATTTTGCACTAGAGAAACTGCAACAACATACCCTAGTAAAAATTTTGCAGAGGTCATGAGAGCTGTATGCTGACTTATTTTGCACTTCAGTTTAGGCCATAATGTTCAGCTTTCAAAAGGCTTTGGGAGAATAGTAACAACAACAACCCCATCAGCACCACCATCACTAAATAAACTTTTCCTCATATTCTCTTATTCCTAGCTCTATGTCTACTGACAGGACAGCTTTCTTTCAAAGCTATTACAGCTCTCTTCTGCTGCCAAGGATTTTAGGTCCTTACACTTTGTAGCTGTTTTATTGCTGTTGTTGCTCTTAGTCAGGCAAGTTGTGTGTTGGCTTTGAGGCTGGATCCATACAAAGGAAGGAGCTTCCCTGGTGGCTCAGATAGCAAAGAATCTGCCTACAATGCTGGAGACTTGGGTTTGATCCCTGGGTTGGGAAGATTCCCTGGAGAGGGAAAGGCTACCCACTCCAGTATTCTTGTCTGGAGATTCCCATGGACAGAGGAGCCTGGCAGGCTTCAGTCCATGGGGTCCCAAAGTGTTGGATATGACTAAGTGACTAACACTGGCACTTTCTTTATACAAAGGAAGAGTCACTGGTTTTAAAAGAAAGTTAAAGCAAGGATATCTTGCAGCTCTAACATTAGAAATGTGTTTTATTTTACCATGCATTTCTTCATTAAAATGTTTGATGACTCAAAGCACAGATTTTTATTCTGTGTTTTTTCTTGAGGTCTAAGGGGACACGGTAATTGCCCTCTGCTCTTCCCCAGTAGCATATTGGACACCTTCTGATCAAGGGGGCTCATCTTTCAGCATCATATCTTTTAGCATTTTCATAATGTCCATGGGGTTTTCCAGGCAAGAATACTGGAGTTAGTTATCATTTCCTGTTCCAGTAGACCACGTTTTATCAGAACTCTTCATCTTGACCCGTCTGTCTTGGGTGGTCCTGAATGGCATGGCTCATGGCTTAATTGGGTTATGTAAGCTCCTTTGCCACAGAAGCAGAAGAGATTAAGAAGAGGTGGCAAGAATGCACAGAAGAACTATACAAAAATAGTCTTAATGATCCGATAACTATGATGGTGTGCTCACTCACCTAGAGCCAGACATCCTGGAGGGTGAAGTCAAGTGGTTCTTAGGAAGTAATTCTATGAACAAAGCTAGTGGAGGTGATGGAATTCCAACTGAACTATTTAAAATCCTAAATCACGATGCTGTTAAAGTGCTGCACTCAATATGTCAGCAAATTTGGAAAACCTAGCAGTGGCCCAGGACTGGAGGATGTCAGTTTCATTCCAATCCCAAAGAAGGAGAATGCCAAAGAATGTTCAAACTATTGAACAGTCATGCTCATTTTGCATGCTAACAAGGTTATGCTCAAAATCCTTTAAGCTAGGCTTCTGCAGTATGTTAACTGTGAAATTTCAGATGTACAAGCTTCATTTTGAAGAGGCAGAGGAACCAGAGATCAAATTGCTAACATTTATTAGATCATAGAGAAAGCAAGGGAGTTCCAGAATAACATCTGCCTCTGCTTCATAGACTTTGCTAAAGCCTTTGACTGTGTGGATCACAACAAATTGTGGAAAATTCTTAAAGAGATGGAGTACCAGACCACCTTACCTGCCTCCTGAGAAATCTGTATGCAGGTCAAGAAGCAACAGTTAGAACCGGACATGAAACAACAGACTGGTTTGAAATTGGGAAAGGAGTATGTCAAGGATGCATATTGTCACCCTGCTTATTTAACTCAAGCGCAGAGTTGTTGTTTAGTCATTAAGTAATGTCCAACTCTTTTGAAACCCCATGGGCTATATACCCCACCAGGCTCCTCTGTCCATGGGATTTCCCAGGCAAGAATACTGGAATAAGTTGCCATTTCCTTCTCCAGGGGATCTTTCTGACCCAGGATCGAACCTGAGTCTCCTGCATTGGCAGGGGAATTCTTTACCACTGAGCCACCAGGGAAGCATATGTAGAGTACATCATGTGAAATGCCAGACTGGATGAATCTCAAGCTGGTACCAAGAATCCTGGGAGGAATATCAACAACCTCATATATGCAGATGATACCACTCTAATGGCTGAAAGTGAAGAGGAACTAAATAGCTTCTTGATGAGGGTGAAAGAGCTAAGTGAAAAAGCTGGCTTAAAACTCACCGTTCAAAAAACTAAGATCATGGCATCTGGGCCCATCACTTCATGGCATACGGAAGGGGAAAAAGTGGGAGCTGTGATAGAATTTATTTTCTTGGGCTCCAAAATCACGGTAGACAGTGACTACAGCCATGAAATTGAAAGACGCTTGCTTCTTGGGAGGAAAGCTATGACAAACCTAGACAGCATATTAAAAAGCAGAGACATCACTTTGCCAACAAAGATCTTTAGAGCCAAAGCTATGTTTTTTTTCCAGTAGTCATGTATAGATGTGATAGTTGGAACATAAAGAAGGCTGAGTGCCAAAGAATTAATATTTTCGAATTCTGCTGTTGGAGAAGATTCTTGAGAGTCCCTTGGACTGCAAGGAGATAAAAACTAGTCAATCCTAAAGGAAATCAACCCTGAATATTCTTTGGAAGGACTGATGATGGAGCTGTAACTCCAATACTTTGGCTACCTGATGGGAAGAACTGACTCATTGGAAAAGACCCTGATGCTGGGAAAGATTGACGACAGGAGGAAAAGGGGACGACAGAGGATGAGATGGTTGGATGGCATCACCGACTCGATGGACAAGAGTTTGAGCAAGCTCTGGGAGTTGGTGATGGGCAGGGAGGCCCGAAATGCTGTAGTCCATGGGGTCACATAGAGTCGGACACCACTGGGTGACTGAACGGGACTGCGATAGGTAAAGGGAGAAACATAATGTAATATAAAGCCACAGTAAAGGCAGGAGGAGCAGAGAAAAAAGTGGGAGTGCAAGAAAATGTTTCACACAAGAATTAATATTTCAGTGAGGTTTTGAAGATAAAGGAGAAATTAGAAAACTCGAACATAGATATTTTGGGCAGAGGGAATAGTATTTTCAAAACTACAGAGTTGTGAAAAGGCTTAGCTTATTAGGGAAATAATACAGTGTGATCAGATCAGATATAGAAGCTGTTTATCTAGAGAATAGACATCAAATAATGATACGTTAGTGTTTGTCTATCCTTTCTAGGTCAGGAAAGAGTCCTGATTCACATTTAAATTTCAGCTCACAAACACCACCCCATCAGCCACAGAGTTTTGAGAGGTCAGGTAGAAAATCCTGTTTAAGCTGAGAAGACATCAGTGCACATTTTGCTAGGCAGGTTCCCTCCTCTCTCATTGACTTAACTCATGAGGATGCAGAGTGGTTTATAGGCCACATTAAAGTATAGACTTTAGGATTTGGCACACATGATCAGGCCAGTACTTCACCAGTGGATTTTACTGTCAAGAGGACTGTGCCTATGTTAAAGATGGAGTGGGAACTGAAAGGCTATGAATTATAGCTTTGTCCTATTGAAGACTGAAAAAGTGCTGAAGTTAGGAAAATTAAGTGACTTGTCCAAGGTCAAATAATTTATCAGTGAAAAGCTGGTACTGGAACAAGGGTTTCTGGCTCCTAGATCAGTATCAATTCCATTGTATCATCTGCTGGTCTCATCAGATGGAGGTATTTGCTGATATATGAGAGGACTAAGAAGTTTAATACATGAAAGAAATGATAAGTTCCCTGAGGAGCTTTGAAGTTAATAGACTTCTAATCAATTTTTTTTCTGAGCAATCTTGCCTTAAATTTGTCTGTAATTCTGGATTCCCAATAACACAAACGTTACTGAATTTTCAGAAAAAAATAAAGTCATTTTTTTCTGGTTATTTAGATACCATCTAGATAGCACCAGTTTGAACCTGGTTGAGCCCATCTGATATTATCTGTATAATCCAGGTTTAGGGCAATATCAGCTTGCGTCCCAGTAAGCAAAGGAGAGAACACTTATAAAGGGCAATAGAAGAGACTTCAGCAAAGGCACTATTTTCAAAGAAGTAGGTGATATTAAGGGAAACTAAGGGATAGTGAATCACCCTGGGACTAGCCATGGTAGGAGAAATGTTAACAAATGAAAGCCTAAAGAGGGAAGAAGAAAAAACTGTTTCTAGAAATATTTGTAGGTATAAGAGTTGGCCTTCAGAAATAAACTGTGTCTGTCAGTGTAGGAATATACTCATTGCCAATCTGAGGCACAGCAGGGAGAAATCCAGTAATTATATATACTCTAGCTCCAGTTTCTTCTTGCCCTCTGATCTCCTTGGTGCCTCAGTTTGATCAAACCCGACAGAAAATCATAGAACAAGGCCATACAAGTTAGCCTCCAAGGGCACAAAGAAGAATAGATAAAGGAAGGAGTGGATATGGAAGAGAAAATGGAGAATATTCCAGGACAGAGCAAATAAAAACTATCCATGCCCTGGCGCAGGATCTCTTCAGTCCTCCCGTCCACAACCCTTCCTGGATATGCAACTCTCCAAACTGCTCTGATTTCAAAAAGTCTACCTGATACTACTGGGAGCATTATGTAAATATGAATAGTTTGGCTGAGCAGTGACTAAGGAGAGAGGGAGACATGACCTCCATCTGCAAGCAGTGGTGGGAATGGAAATGATTTCCTGTGGGAACTCGGCTGGTATTATTGTTAAATCATTTGTATACTGTTAAATGAGTTATGGGCTGGTGGGGCAAAGAGGTCTTGGAACTGTGTTTGCTGGCATTCTCCCTACCTCCATCATTGTCTACAAGCTTTTGAAAGGTTGGAAAAACAGCAAGAGAAGGGTCTGATTCAAGGTGATAGAACCAGAAATAGTAAAGTAAAATTAGGAGAAGGATTTGTAAGTTAAAAAACACAAAAGTGCTCATAGCAGAAGTTAATCTTTTATTAAAAAATAGTAAGGGAATAAAATATGGGAAAGCTCTTATTTGCATATTTAATCTCAGAGTGAACAGAGCTCTAAAAACTCACTATTGAAGATAATCTTTGTGGAACAAAAAAATGATAGAGTTTATTTTTTGTTTGCATATCTAACAAGTACACTGAGCAACATTAACAAGCTTTAGGAAGTTTCACATTTTCAATATGGCTAATTGATATTTACTTTTATTATCTGAAATATGATTTCTAATATTAAACATTTTTAAATCTCTAAAGATAAAAATTATTTTTCCCTCCTGGTAAAATGGTGAGTGTATAGTTTAAAAACAGAAAAACTTAATAAAATTTTTATGAAAAGGGGTTTGGTATGAAGCTTGTTTTCAAAGAACATATTTAAAACAGAGTGTAAGCCTTTCTTTAACATTTTCAGTTAAATTAAGCGTATATCGTGAACCTACTAAAACTAGTATTTTTTCCAGCTTAAGATCTTTTACCTGACCTGACAAATTCTAATGGATAAAATTATTTTTGTTGTTATTGATTCTCCAACATAACCAGTATAGTACCTTGAGCATAAATTATAGTATAAAATTTGATTATACAATGATGTGTAATCACAACAAAAATCAACATGACTGATCATACTGTGTCAGATGCTGTTCTAAGAGCATAAGATATATTAATCCATTTAAACCTCTTAAAAACTGTATGAGACATTTCCATTTTTGCAGATGAGGCTAGAGAAGCTGTATAACTTGCTCAAGATATGCACACAGTGCTGTCAGAGCCAGGATTAAAATCTGAGAAATCAGTTCCCAGACTTTGAGTTTTTAACCATGATACCATACTATCTTAAAGACTGAGATAAGGTGGAGCCAGAACATAAGGAGCCCTGAATGCTAGGACAGTAAGTTGTCAAGTGAGAACTCTTGTAGGTTTTCATATAACAAAATATCATGGTTAATTTTATCTTTTAAGCAGCTGAACGTGATATCTTTTTCTCCCCTGATGAATTGTACCAAATATTTATTTTTATTTTATTATTTTTAAATATTTTTTCCAGTTTTATTGAGATATAATTGACATACAGCACTGTATAAGTTTAAGGTATACAGCATAATGGTTTGATTTATATGTCTTTTTTTTAAGATTCAGTTAAGTCAGACAGGGAACTTAACAGGGACAGGGAAGCCTGGCATGCTGCAGTCTATGGGGTCGCGAACAGTGGGACATGACTGAGTGTCTGAACTGAACTGAACTAAGTCAGACAGAAAAACTCTGCCTTAATCTTTTTACCTCAATTCGCTGTTTACTTAACATTTATCCAGTATCTAAAATAAGCTATGAGAATAAAGAAAATACGAGTTTATTACACAATCCAATGGTTTTTAAGCCGTTAAAAAATCTTTGATATGGACACTTAATAAGAAAAATATATTAAAGGGTTTAAATAATTTATTCTTGTGATCCTGGGAGGAAAGTTTTCAGAGAGAAGTGCTGCTGGGAAAACTGAAAGCAACTAACCTGTTTTTCAGTGGTTGTTTCCTGTTGTCTTCCACATTGTTCAGAGATGTCTGACTGACAGGGACTTTACTCACCATGGCAGGCTAATTTCTTTAACAAGCAACTGCAAAATTTAAGTGTACTTAACAAGTCAAAGACTTTTTTCTCCCTTCTCACCTTATGGTTCAGTGCAGGTTAAAGATGGTAGGTTGCTCCACGTACTTATTTAGAGAGCCTGGCTGATAGTTGTTCCACCATCTCCAATGCATGAAATTCAACATCCAACCCGCAATCAGGAAGACAGAAAGAATGGCTAAGTCACAGCCATTCTTAGCTTAATCATCCTGGAAGACACAAGTCACTGCAGCTCCTAGTTCATTAGTGAGATCCAATTCATGGCTTCACCTTGGTACAAAGGGCTGCAGACTGTAATTAAGCTGTGTGCCCAGGAAGAGGCAATATGTCGAGTGTGTATCTCTATCACAGGGACTGCATTCCAAATTAAGATCTCTCTTGAGAAAAGCACTCAACATGAGTCACGCATGGTCCTTGCTTTCAATGAGCTTTCTGTCTAGAAGCAGAATTTAGTTAAATAACTAAAGACAAACTAATAATAATATCTAAACTTACCAGAGGCTTACAAGGAAAAGTTCTAAATGCTTTAAAAGTATCAATTCCTTTAATCAATGAGATACTATTAGCCCATTTCATAAATGAGGAAATTAAATCAAAGAGTAAATTGCTTAATGAAGCATGGCTATTAAGATGCAGAGTCTTGATAGGACTTCATCTCAGACTCTGTAACTGCAGCCTCCACACTTAGAACAGTAAGCATTCCAAGTGGAATATAGTCATGATGTGTACGCAGCCTTGTGAGAGAGGAGGAGTTGTGACAGTTATAGGTGGCCATCAATCTTTGTTCTTCACTTGGGAGCACAGGTCGACTGTTCAATAAATGTCAGTTATTTTTATTATGATAGTAGGTTTCCAATGAAAGCTAACATTTTGGAAATGATTTTAAAGAAGACGGACCATTTGACAAATGAGAAATTAATGTGAATGGGACTTCTTCCAAAGTCATAAGAAGGCTTTTTGAAAAAAAGGAACAAAGACTAGAAAAACAAGTGCAAGGAGACTGAGAGAGCTCCGTGTGAGGAAAGTGGGGAAGATGGATTTCTGTGCAGACGCACTTGCTCCTTCTTACTTTCCTGCAGGCTTCTTCCCATTGTCCTTCTCTAACTTCAGCTTCCATCAACATATCCTTCCATTTGCCTTCCTCCAGTAGAATCCAGATCCAGTAGCTTCCCGGTGTTCTGAGGAAACTTGAAATAGCAATCAGGAAACCAGGTTGCTCTGGCTCAGACTCTAATCATTTTTTGATCTGGGGCAAAATACTTAGACCCTTGGAGCTCAGATTCCTTATCTTTAAGAGGAAAACATATGAATCACATCATTTCCATAGCTCTTTCTAATATTACAGTTTTAAAAATGTCTGCAATTCTAGAATCTTAGTATCGATAACTTAGTAATTTTTTAAAAAATGCCCCTTTTGCTGACTCATTTTGGGCAAAGTCATGCTATGTGCAGGGTTAATTTTAAGATATATTTGTTAATGCTTTTATTTTGTATAGAATGAAAGTGAAGTTGCTCAGTCGTGTCCGACTCTTTGCAGCCCCATGGACTGTAGCTTACCAGGCTCCTCTGTCCATGGGATTCTCCAGGCAAGAGTACTGGAGTGGGGTGCCATTTCCTTCTCCAGGGGATCTTCCCAACCCAGGGACTGAACCTGGATCTCGCACATTGTAGGCAGACGCTTGACCGTCTGAGCCCCCAGGGAATTCCCAGTCTGAGTTTAAATATTTTGTTACAAACTGATCTTGTTATACATTTCGCTGACTTTATGTCTTGTTTATAGGGCAGGGTTTTCACACTATAATTTGGCTATGGAATCATGGAAAATTTTAGGATATTAAGACACCCGTAGGAAGTATGAGTGGGAATGTGTTTTCCTGAAGTTAATAGAAACAGTTTAAAAATCAGTGACAATAATGTTAAGAAACGGCACACTTTATTGATGAAAGATTCTGTGAATGTTTTAGTGGAAGATGAAAATTAGGAATATAATTATTTAGACCTGGGCTGTGAAAAGCAAACATTATTTCATCTGTTTTCTGTATTTAAGGAATAGAACTGTTTTATCTATTAAATTAAGCTAGAGCTTGCCATCATCATGCTACCACACAAAAGAAGTCTATAAAAACTTCAGTCATTTTCATCTCAGCGTGATGATACCCCCTATGTGGTTTTATAATTCTCAATTAAAATGAGTAATTCCAGTGAAAGAACAAGTCCCATGAGGGGAGAGGCCAAGATGGAATTCTAATGTTAAAGAAATATTTTGCCATGGTAAGCCTGGAATGGTTGGTAATGTTTCAAACACATCTATGCCCATAGTCTTTAATTTTCATCTTAACACAGTAATACTATAAATAAATTCAAAGACAAATTAAAAATCACTACCCTTGTGTTATAGATTGCATTTTTCTGTTAAAATTACCCAATTTGATGAACTCATCTTTGGCTTATTTGTATGCTAGTAGTATATGTGGCAGAGAAGGCAATGGTAACGCACTCCAGTACTCTTGCCTGGGAAATCCCATGGACAGAGGAACCTGGTGAGCTACAGTCCATGGGGTCGTGAGGAGCTGGACACAACTGAGCGACTTCACTTCCACTTTTCACTTTCATGCACTGGAGAAGGAAATGGCAACCCACTCCAGTGTTCTTGCCTGGAGAATCCCAGGGACGCAGGAGCCTGATGGGCTGCCATCTATGGGGTTGCACAGAGTCAGACATGACTGATACGACTTAGCAGCAGCAGCAGCAGCAGCAGTATATGTGGTACCAGATCCATAAAGCTATGAATTTTTCAACTTCCAATTTTACACATTGTATTTGTGTGCATGCTGTTTTTTCTGCCATTTTGCCTTAAATGTCTAATTTATTCTTCAAAATAATCCTATATTGTTCTAGTAAATGGGGTGACATGACTAAAGTCACACAGGTTATAAGTATTCAGGATTTGAGCTGAAATTTTTTAAAAGTCTCTTTCTATATAGTCGGATATTGGCCTCTTCATTTTTTATATCTTGAGCCAATGATTTTGTACAACCTCCACATTTTTTGAGTGCATAGACCCTGGATCAAATTTAAAGAATGTATAAAGTATATTGTTGAAGTACAAAGAAGAGCTGGAGGGACCAGCTCTGCCCTTAAGTAGGTAGACTTCCTGTCATAGTTTCCTGCGGCTCTAGAAACAAGTCAGAGCCATCAGTTAAAATGTGGAAATGCTCTCTAGAAAGACAAACACATTATGATCTTAACCATTAATATTTAGTTTGAATTATTTTTCAGACTTTATCTCCAAATGGAGCCCCAATGGCATGGGACATAAGTCAGGGAAATTGCAACAATGAGTTCAAAGATTCAGAATCTTGGGGGATGTTTGAAATCGAACAGCTAAGAGGCTGTCAAACTGAGCTTCCCTTATGGTCACTGCTAGCACGTATAGCACCTTTTTGTGAATTTATAAAAGCTTCCCTCTTTGAGGATAAATTATAAAAAGGCACTCATTCTATGTGGTTGAATTACTAAAAGACACCTTTCTTCCCAAATGATGTAGTCTCAAGCCAGGGCACAAAGGTTGTTGCGGGGAGTCCGAGCTGAACTCCAGTTCCACGTATTCCTCCTTGCCTCAGTACCTGTGTGCACAACCTACACAACCTTACTTGGCAGCCCCAGCATTCCCCAGTGGAGATCATAGGCCCCTGGGAAAATGAAGAAAGATATGCTTATTAGCAGGCTTCCCTTGTGGCTCAGATGGTAAAGAATCTGCTTGCAATGCAAGAGACCTGGGTTTGATCCCTGGGTCAAGAAGATCCCTGGAGAAGGGAATGGCAACCCACTCCAGTATTCTTGCCTGGAGAATTCCACTGGACAGAGGCATGCTACAGTCCATGAGGTTGCAAAGAGTGGGACACGACAGTGACTAATACTAATTATGCTTATTATAAACTTGAGAACCAATTATTTTAGCCTGAAACTTCCACTTTTCTTTGGTGTAACCTGGCAGCAAGAAGTGCTAGTTGCTTCACGCAGCTATGGGTTCACTGACACTCTACCCTGTAGAGTAGAAGCTGGAACTAATGTGAAAACTATGAGATTTGTCTCAGGAAGAATCATAGTTATTTGAAGATGTTGTCAGAGTGACCTCCTTCTAATATTGAGCCTAGAAAACGATCTAGATGTATTTAGCTTTTGCTGAGGGGAAATCAATTATCATGGCATTTTAACTAGTCTATAGGAAGAACTATTATAGCAGACTATGAAGATGTCAAAACTCTTTTTAAAGAAGGCATTATTTTAATTTCCAAGTAAGGGGCTCCAGGTTTCTCTTTAGGAACTGGGCTTGAATATTTCTTGAACCTGTTACTTAGTTAACAATATTGTATATTGATATATCATTTTACTATGTTTATCCTGTGAGCAGTAGTAGTCATTGTGAAAGTAATGTACCTTGTCATATAAAATTTTTAAAATACAAAAATATTGAGAATGAAATAGAAATTAATTTACAATCCCATTAAGAGATACAAGTCTTATCCCAAACATGTCTGTTTCTTTTTCTTTCCTATATAGTTAAAATAAGAAGATGCTGTTCATTTGTCTTCAAGACTAGAGTGTCTACTGCAGACCAGATACCAAGGCCAATCCAATCTGCGTGTCTTTGACCCATTCCCTATTTCTTCTTTTATCAGCCTCAGATTACTTGACCGTTGTCATCCATGAATTCTATTCAATCTTTTAAAGTTTTTTTGTTTTTTTTTCCCTGATAACCAGTTTTGTTGATAATAGCTTGGTTCTCACTATAACTTTTGGGAAAATAACTAGAGCCAAACAAATTCTATGAATTTGTTTGGTTCTTTCTAAAGAATCTTCAATGATAGCCTCTCTCCATGCTTGGGAACAAAGCAGTTAGGCTGTTAGTATACACGCAGCTTCATTTATTTTAAATAATTCATTTCAATCTGCAAATCAAGCAGATTTTGAGGGAGGGCCCCTGCCTGAGGAGCTTTGCCACCATCAATGTGAACAAAGTCTGGAGTTTTCTGAGAAGGTGTGAGGGCCACGTCTGAGAATATGTGTGTGGGATGGCGATGGAGGTTGGGAGCACGAGGTGTGTAGGAGGGTGGTATATTTAGACTAACTAGGCTTGGAGAAAGAATGAGAACATTTAAAATTCTCTATTTATTGTTCCCTGCCATGAGAACCATATGCAGATAAAAAGGCCAAAATAAGCATGAGTTTTGTTTTAATTAACTCGCTAAGATTCGTCTACCATTTAGTTGCCCCCTCCCACCCTCATCTGTTATTTTATTCGTTTTAGGGCCATAAATATTATTAATCCACAGAGATTTCTTTCTACTTCCTTTAGTTAATTAAAGATACTCCAGAATTTATCTTATGCTCCCACCAGGAGGGCACAAAAAGTGAAATATTATATTGCTAGATAGTTCATTCATTAGCATAAAATAATCAGGGCAGTTGTATACTGGAGTTTCAAATACCTCTGCCAGATTTTCTTTTAGGGGACAAATGTAGTCAGCAGGAGAAAACAGAGAGGGAAAGAGAGGAGAAAAGAGTTAAAAAATGAGGAGATAGGCAACAGCAGGCATACAGATTAGTGTTTTTAAAGAGAGAGTCTCACTAGATTCTAGTCTGGGAATAAACTGCAATAATTCCCTGCCCAGATATCATTAGTAATAGACACAATGGTCAAATCTTCGTTTATCTGTTTTCAAGCTGTTTTCAGCCGGGAGAAAAAGGGACACATCAGGGCAGCTGTCAGAAAAAGAAAACAAAACCCCGCTAAATGATATTCTTATATTTTACTTGCTTTATTTTATATTAATGGTTTTATTACAAAAAGAAACTATGATGTAAACTTCATGTATCATTCACTTACAACATTTTAGACCAAACCAAGCAGAACCCAACACTCGACAGCTCCACTATTTATATTCCTCTAAGGGTAGCTCATCCTGCCCTCTTTTTCCACCCTCAGTGTTTTTCTTCCTTCAGGGAGAGATTCTGTATCAGTGTTTCATTTCTCCTCTGGGTGGGCTTAAAGGCCAGACACATTGATTATTAATCATTATATTGGGGTTTCTGTCCTTTCTTGACCAATGACACAATCTGCAGAGCATGATAGGTATACTGTCACTGACATCTGTACTGGAAAAAAATCAGGTTATGGCATATATATCTGCACTAATAAAAAAACCCATTTTTCAAATCCTCCTTTTGAAAGTCTTACTAAAAGACCACTGTGTTACAAATGCATAGGCACTGAGCCATAAATCCAGTAACGGAGACATATCTGAAAGCCCATTTTGGGATATCCTTTACTTGGACTCCTGGGACACTCCAGTCTTAACAAGAGTCACTTACTCTTTCTCTAGGTTGTGCTGCTGAGGAATACCAGGGAGAAAACTTGAAACATATGGAATTTTCTGGCACTATTAGCTGGATGTGCTATCTTACTTCATCTATATGGATGTATATTTTTCTTTGTGTAAGTTTCTCAGCCTGGAATTATTTTGCCACTCATGCTTTATAAAACTCTTTGGCTTTCTGATGTCAAGGCACGTATGAGATGTATTTTGTTGATGTTCAGTCGATAAGTTGTGTCCAACTCTTTGCAACCCCATGGACTGCAGCACACCAGGCTTCCTTGTCCTTCACTGTCTCCTGGAGTTTGCTCAAATTCATGTCCAAATTCATGTTAGATGCTATCTAACCATCTCATCCTCTGCCACCCCCTTCTCATTTGCCTTCTGTCTTTCCCAGCATCAGAGTCTTTTCCAATACGAGATGTATGTGTGTCTGTCATTTTACAGTTTTCTATAATATGGCATGACTTTTCATGAATTGAAGAGCAATAGGAATCTACTGTAATGAATAAGAGCATTAATTTTTATTCAGGGTAGCAAAAGTCTGAATCATGACACTCAACCTAAATGGGTGACTTTGGGCAAGTTACTTGACCTCTCAGAAGTTCAGTTTTCTTAAAGTGTTAATTGGAGATAACAGTAATACATGCCTCAAGCTCAGGGCCTGCCTTATAGTAAGTCTTCAATAAGTGGGATCATTATTACTATTATTATTAGGATGGCCAAATCAGGATAATTTGGAGATAAACAGGATCACTATATATATATATATATATATATATGGTTTTAATAGTTACAGTGAAACAACAGGCATAAGCCAGTGCTTTCCTGAGTTTAGTGGGTCATATAGTCAACTTGATTATTGTAGGCTATAGACAACCTAAGTATTAGCATGGGGAAATTAGAAATTGAATTTCTCATTTTGTCCCAATGTTGAGAGGTACATAGCGCCACCAGGGTAACAAACCAGGGGATAGGTTTTATAGTTTTGCTTGTTTACATTTATTTTTGCAAATGTTACAAAGGAACAGTTTGTAGTCATGCCTTTTAGTTTTGTGCATGCATACATTCGTACAAGGGTAGTTCTTCCTCTAGTTAAAGCACTTTGACTGCAAAGGACAATAAGGATTTATGCTTAGTGACCTCTTGCAAGTTTTCTTTCTTTGTTGCAAAATTACGGGGAACAACACCTTGATTTATTCCATGAGTTTTGTACTACACTGCCAATAAGTAAATTGGTTCATGGTAATCACAGTATTCATTTCGATTAAATGATCATCAATTGAGTTATTTGCCTTTTTCTATGTAATTTATTACGGTCTACTTTTCTCTTTCAATTAGGAAGTTGGAATATATAATTTACTTGATTCTAGGGATTACAAGAGAACTAGAATTCTAAAATGATTATCTTAAATATTTAACAATTAGAAATATTTATATTTCTTTATATTTTACTGACAGTACATAGGTAGGAAATTATTTTGTGGCGTGCAATCAAAAACAATTATTTCCTTATGCAAAATCTACATCAGAAAAGGGAAAGATAAGGCATATGAGGAAACACATTTTGCCTAATGATTTTCTCTCAGGAAAAATATTGCTATCTTGATCCTTTTTAATTAAATAAGAATTTAGCACTTTTCATGTGTGTTCTTAATGTCAGACTCTTTGGTTATCACACTTACACCTCTGTTATTAATGTTAGCCGTGGTTTGCAGATGAGGAAAAGCTAGTTATCAATGAATAATTCAGATTCCATAACTGTCAGACCTCATTATTTTAAATAGGGGATGGTAGTTTCAGTTGTAACCAGCTAATTGCCTCCTTTAAACTGTTAGACTATTTCACATAATTCTAATTTAAAAAAAAAAACACTTTAAATACATTTAAAATTGCTGTAGCACATAAAACAATATGCTTTAAATCAGTCTAGAAGAATAAAAGGCAATATGCTGTGATCTATCTTCAAAAAAGAATTAAAATTTATTTTAATTCAATATACTAGCTCTTGTGAAATGCTTACTTAACATAAAATGAACCAAATGTTTTTAATTTATGAAACATAAGACTGAGATTGAATAATTCAGTTTAAAATTTGGTATCTTTTTGTTTAAACATATTGCCAAATGTTGAAAACAAAAGTGAATGTGATGGAAGTGTTAACCAATGGTTATTGCTTTCACTTCCTCAATCCCTGGCATTTTGAAATTAAAATAATTATAACTTTACTGATGACTGTAATCTGTTAAGTCCCTGTGGAGACAATCCAGGTGAACTGGCTCAGCTCTTCCTTCAGGAGAAGCTGCTGCTAGGGACAGCATTTTCCAGTGGTCACACCTTCTGATCTACCTAAATATTCAGATTAAAGCTGCATTCTTCCTGGGCTTCTCCCAGCCAGTGACTAAGCATGGGGGAGTACTAGCACCAGGCTTTCCAGGCAATGAGGCGCTCCTATGAAGGCAGTCCTTTTTCTGGGACTCTTCCTTAGCCTGACCCAAACTTTCTCAGAACTGTGCTTTTCCTGTTCAGTTCTGCTTTCTTCCCTCTGTCCTTTTCCAGCTATCAGACCTGCATCATGCCCTGCAAGTTTACCATACCTACTCCTGCTTGGGCTTCTCCTTATCTTTCATATGTGTTTTTCGCAATAAATCTCTTGAACATCTAATTTTGTCATGTTGTTTGCTCCTTGGAGGATGTGGACTAATGTAGCAAGAATTCTACAATCTCTTCGTGGTCTCATTAAACAATTCTATTAACAAATCTAATCTTTTTTATTTGTCTTTGATCTTCCTTAGAGCTTTAAAAAGGTATGTCCTCTCAATAATGAAGACCTCCATGTAGTTGTTGAGGCCCATGTAGAATCATATTTTATTCCTTTTTCAGGTAATATAACCCTACCTCTTGTAATTCTCTTGTAGCCCCAATATGTGTTTTTTTTTTTTTTTTCGATAATCTTCTCCAGGTCCTCAGTATATCTCAACATGAATAGATAAAGCCTCAGTATGTATCTGCTATTTTTACATAAACACATTATGTCTAGTTCAGTCCTATTTTCAATGAGATCACTGCCTTTTGGAAAAATAAATTCCATATATCCCAGGTCTACAAAACATGTTCCTTTGGTGTGAATTCTACCTTTATTTTGTAAATTTTGATTGGGAACAATGTTGTTCCTTATCACTGAAAATGGTTATGCTATGTGTTTGTGTGAGCTGCTCAGTCATGTCTGACTCTTTGTGACCCCGTGGACTGTAGCCGGCCAGGCTCCTCTGTCCATGGGATTCTCCAGGCAAGAATACTGGAGTGGAACTGAGGGGACATCTCACAATTTTTAAAAATCAGCAAAGCTTTATTGTGATTATTTCAGCTGTTCAGTATGATTTCAGATTTTTGGAAAATATTTGTTAAAGATTTATGCCTGTGTTGTGTAGATGTAGAAACAACATAACTTTCATAATAAGGAGGAAGGAACACAATTCTGCCTTACTGTCTGCTGATGGATATATTGTCTGTATTCTCCAACATCTAAAGTTTCTTGTGCTATTACAAAGATAAGAAAAGGGCACCTGTGGGAAGTTATATGAACATTTTGAAAGAATGTACTGAGTGTACAGTGAAGTTTAAAATATGTTTTTGGAGTTTAATATCAAGATATCAGCAACAGTGTATTGTACTCATTAAAAGAGGGATCTCTGGGGACACACACATTGTCATAGTTCAGTTTTAATACCACCTTCATACTAGCTTTAAGACCTTGGCTTAGTCCAGGATGCTCTCTGGGCCTCCATTGTCCCACCTACGAAACCAATAGTTATTTGAAGCAGGGGATGAGACTAGACAAATTCTAAGGCCACTTCTAACCCCTTAAGTCTCCGAGTTTGGTAAGTGCAGTATATCCACCCTTCTTTAAAGGAAATGTTCTCTGCATATTTGAAGAGAGCAAGCCTTTGTTTACTTTTTCTAATATTAACCTGTACTGGCTGAAACACTACACAGGGTTGCCCAAATTGAATATCCATTTCTAGGAAGAGGTTAAAAGTAAACTCATTTTCCTCTGATTCAGATTTAGGGCACTTTTATTTACTTTTTTTTCTAACAGATAAGTCTTCTACCCTAGTCCCCCTTACTATAGTTGACAGTATAGTAAGGTTTGAGAAAGTGAAACTCAGATTACTTTTTTTTTTAATTGGAGGACAATTCAGATTATTTTTCTTTTGTCAATTTACATGTAGCAGACAACTTCTGAAATATTAGCTCTTCTGAAAGGTTTGTTCCCCTTTGTTACTCTGTGATCTCTGGACAATGACTCGTTTTTGTCTGCTCTGTAACATTCTAAAAGTATAATAGGCTACCATGAAATAATACAGTAAATATTTCCTCTTCATGAATTCTTATATTCTGACAGATTTTTTCCCCAGGGAAGATGAAATACAGACACATACAATTAATGTCAGTTACAGTTCACAGAAGCAGCACTTTCCTCCCATTGCAGTAACTGAACATTTAGAAACTGAAAGGTGTACCCTCTGTAAGCTGTGTGTCAGCTTAGCTGACTCAGATCAGGCTTTGTGCTTTAAATACTGTGCTCAGAGAGAAGCCCACCTAGGTCTCTGAATGTCATGCCTGTGATCACACTCAGATACTGTGGTAATAATGGAGGGCTTGCTTATTGGTCTTAAAACTCTGCCTTGGCTTTTATCCTTTCTCATGATGTATATCTTTAATGAATTTAACCATTTTGCTTAGTAACTGGTTGAACTCTACCAAAAAAAATATTGTCCATCATTAATGTACTAGATTTGATATTTTCAGGTAATTGCATAATAAAACAGTAAAGATTGCAAAGTATGCTCAGAATTTATGCCCCTGACATATGGTTTGGAATTCTACTGTAACACTTTCTTGTCATGTGCATTTAATCCAGTTAATTTTGTTGCAGAATAATGAAAATAGATGACTTTTACTTTTCTTTATTTTTTTAAAATTTTAGGTTTTAGACTTTAAACCTGCAAAATTCGTTCTAGTAGAAATAGAAGACAGATTTTCAAGAAATACAGGAAAGAAATAAATGGGGTTATTAAATAACTCCATTGAAGTAGAGAAATATTTTGGGTTGTATATATTTTGACCACTATTTGGCATTGAGAAGACTTTGATAGCCTAGGACAAGTTTCTGAGAATTAAGTGGTCTTTATGCACATGAATTATACTTAAGTCACAGATTTACTTGAAGTCATTTGAGCCTGGTGAAAGTGAGAATCCAAAGGAACACTTCACTTTCTGATATGTAAGAAAATCGGAATATTCTCAAAGACAAAGAGTGGATTGTTACAGAATGACTTCTTATGGTGACTATTATCACCTGTTCTATAGAAGACAAGTTCCTTTCTTTGATTGTGATATTGTGATAAACAGAAAGTTCCAGGAAAAAAGTAACTATAGTTCCCTAAGGATTTAGTCAGACTTCTACGGTATTTTAAGTGATTCTAACATATGGTACAGATGGATTGCAAGATACACCTGAGAAATTGACTAGTCCTAGCATTTGGTGTTTATGTTTTGACTTTAAAATAGCCATTCATTAGCTGTGTGTGTGCGTGTGTGTGTGTGTGTGTGTGTGTGTGTGTGTGTGTGTGTGTGTGTGTTTAAAGGCAGTTAAGAAAACCGTTACTTTTATTTCCCAGAACATGGAAGAGACTACTTTACTGTCGAAAATTTAAGAGCACTTTTCACTGCTGTTTGTTAAGCAGCAACTCTTAACGTGAGAAATGGATAGCTTGCGGAGATATTTTTTTTACTTTTCAGTGTTCTAAAATGTAGAAACTCTACATTAGCTTTTCTTTAAGAATAATTATTTTAATTCCCTAAAACTTCTAGTAGCAATAACGATGAACTCACAAGTACCTGTTGAGTTCTAACAGAGGGGGACAATGTTTGACAGTCAGCCAAATCTGGAATTTGTGATCTTGACCACCTTGACATGTAAAACTCTATAATTTCAGTTCTGAAATGTTTTTCTACTGGAAACAGATTGAGCTTTTTAAGTATAAAAATTAATACAGAAAAAAAACGAATACAGCAATTATTAATATGTAAATTAGTACATATTAAAAACTTATACGATTACATTCAGATCTGTTTTTCTGAGTTTTCTATAGATTCTACATGTTAGTGAGAACATATATAATTTGTCTTTCTTTGACTTATTTCTCTTAGCTTAATACCCTCAAGGTCCATCCATGTTATTACAATTGGCAGATTTTCCTTTGTGTCTTTTTTAATGGCTGAAGAATATTCCAGTGTGTGTGTGTGTGTGTGTGTGTGTGTGTGTATACACACACACACATATATATATATGCATATATATATGTATGTCACATTTCTTTATCCATTTATCCGTATGTGGGTACTTAGGTTTTTTCCAGGTTTTGACTATTGTAAATAACGCTGCAATGAACACAGGGATGCAGATATGTATTCGGAACACTGATTTCACTTCCTTAAGATATATACCCGGAAGTGGAATTGTTGGAACACATGGTAGCTCTATTTTTAATATTTTGAGGCCCCTCCATATTAGTTTCCATAATGACTGTACCAATTTGCATCACCACAAACCGTGCACAAGGGTTCCCTTTTGCCCACATCCTCACCAGCATTTGTTATCTCCTATCTTTTTGGTGATAGCCATTCTAACAGGTGTGAAGTTTTATTCCAAGAACTATGTAGTCTCTCCTACCATCCTGGGGATTTCATCTTTCAGTGTCCTATCTTTTTGCCTTTTCACGCTGTTCATGGGGTTCTCAAGGCAAGGGCACTGAAATGATTTGCCATTCTCTTATCCAGTGAACCACATTCTGTCAGACCTCTCCACCATGACCCGTCCATCTTGGGTGGCCCCACATGGCATGGCTTAGTTTCATTGAGTTAGACAAGGCTGTGGTCCATGTGATCAGATTGGCTAGTTGTCTAAGATTGTGGTTTCAGTCTGTCTGCCCTCTGATGACCTCTCTCAGTGCCTACCGTCTTACTTGGGTTTCTCATACCTTGAATGTGGGATATCTCTTCACAGCTGCTCCAGCAAAGCACAGCCACTGCTCCTTATCTCAGATGTGGGGTAGCTCCTCTTGGCTGCCGCCCCTGACTGTGGATGTGGGGTAGCTCCTCTTGGCTGCTCCTGCACTGTGGCAGCCACTGCTCCTGCCAGGTCTGTAGGTACCCAATATGCTACTGGAGATCAGTGGAGAAATAACTTTAGAAAGAATGAATGGATGGAGCCAAAGCAAAAACAACACCCAGTTGTATGGGACTGGTGATAGAAGCAAGGTTCAATGCTTTAAAGAACAATATTGCACAGGAACCTGGAATGTTAGGTCCATGAATCAAGGCAAATTGGAAGTGGTCAAACAGGAGATGGCAAGAGTGAACGTCAACATTCTAGGAATCAGAGAACTAAGATGGACTGGAATGGGTGAATTTAACTCAGATGACCATTATATCTACTACTGTGGGTAGGAATCCCTCAGAAGAAATGGAGTAGCCATCATAGCCAACAAAAGAGTCTGAAATGCAGTACTTGGATGCAATCTCAAAAACGACAGAATGATCTCTGTTCGTTTCCAAGGGAAACCATTCAATATCATGGTAATCCAAGTCTATGCCCTGTACAGTAATGCTGAAAAGGCTGAAGTTGAACAGTTCTATGAAGACCTACAAAACCTTCTAGAACTAACACCCAAAAAAGATGACCTTTTCATTATAGGGGACTGGAAGGGAAAAGTAGGAAGTCAAGAAACACCTGGAGTAACAGGAAAATTTGAGCTTGGAGTACAGAATGAAGCAGGGCAAAGGCTAATAGAGTTCTGCCAAGAGAACGCACTGGTCATAGCAAAACCCTCTTCCAACAACACAAGAGAAGACTCTACACATGGACATCACCAGATGGTCAACACCGAAATCAGATTGATTATATTCTTTGCAGCCAAAGATGGAGAAGCTCTATACAGTCGGCAAAAACAAGACCGGGAGCAGACTGTGCCTCAGATCAGGAACTCCTTATTGCCAAATTCAGACTGAAATTGAAGAAAGTGGGGGAAAACCACTAGACCATTCAGGTATGACCTAAATCAAATCCCTTATGATTATACAGTGTAAATGACAAATAGATTTAAGGGATCTGATAGAGAGAGTGCCTGATAAACTATGGATGGAGATTCGTGACATTGTACAGGACGGGGATTAAGACGATCCCCAAGAAAAAGAAATGCAAAAAAGCAAAATGGCTGTCTGAGGAGGCCTTACAAATAGCTGAGAAAAGAAGAGAAATGAAAAGCAAAGGAGAAAAGGAAAGATATACTCATTTGAACGCAGATTTCCAAAGAATATCAAGAAGAGATAAGAAAGCTTTCCTCAGTGACCAGTGCAAATAAATAGAGGAAAACAATAGAATGGGAAAGACTAGAGATCTCCTCAAGAAAATTAGAGATACCAAGGGAATATTTCATTCAAAGATGGGCTCAACAAAGGACAGAAATGGTAGGGACCTAACAGAAGCAGAAGATATTAGAAGAGGTGGCAAGAATACACAGAAGAACTGTACAAAAAAGATCTTCACAGCCCAGATAATCATGATGGTGTGATCACTCACACTCATCTAGAGCCAGACATCCTGGAATGGGAAGTCAAGTGGGCCTTAGAGAGCATCACTACGAACAAAGCTAGTGGAGGTGATGAAATTCCAGTTGAGCTATTTCAAATCCTGAAAGATGAGGCTGTGAAAGTGCTGTACTCAATATGTCAGCAAATTTGGAAAACTCAGCAGTGGTCACAGGGCTGGAAAAGGTCAGTTTTCATTCCAATCCCAAAGAAAGGTAATGTCGAAAAATGCTCAAATCACTGCACAATTGCACTCATCTCACACAATAGTAAGCAATGCTCAAAATTCTCCAAGCCAGGCTTCAAGCGTATGTGAACCGTGAAAATCCAGATGTTCAAGCTGGTTATACAAAAGGCAGAGGAACCAGAGATCAAATTGCCAACATCCGTTGGATCATCGAGAAAGCAAGAGAGTTCCAGAAAAACATCTATTTCTGCTTTATTGACTATGCCAAAGCCTTTGACTGTGTGGATCATAATAAACTGTGGAAAATTCCTAAAGAGATGAGACTACCAGACCACCTGACCTATTCTTGAGAAACCTGTATGCAGGTCAGGAAGCAAGAGTTAAAACTGGACATGGAACAACAGACTAGTTCCAAATAGGAAAAGGAGCACATCAAGGCAGTATATTGTCACCCTGCTTATTTAACTTACATGCAGAGTACATCATGAGAAACTCTGGGCTGGAGGAAACAGAAGCTGGAATCAGGATTGCTGGGAGAAGTATCAATAACCTCAGATAGGCAGATGACACCACCCTTATGGCAGAATGTGAAGAAGAACTAAATAGCCTCCTGATGAAAGTGAAAGAGGAGAGTGAAAAAGTTGGCTTAAAGCTCAACATTCAGAAAACTAAGATCATGGCATTTGGTCCCATCGCTTCATGGGAAATAGATGGGGAAACAGTGGAAACAGTGGCTGACTTTATTTTTCTGGGCTCCACAATCACTGCAGATGGTGACTGCAGCCAAGAAATTAAAAGACAGTTACTCCTTGGAAGGAAAGTTATGACAAATCTAGACAGTATATTAAAAAGCAGAGACATAACTTTACCAACAAAGGTCCATCTAGTCAAGGCTGTGGTTTTTCCAGTAGTCATGTATGGATGTGAGAGTTGTTCTATAAAGAAAGCTGAGCGCCGAAGAATTGATGCTTTTGAACTGTGGTGTTGGAGAAGACTCTTGAGAGTCCCTTGGACTGCAAAGAGATCCAACCAGTCCATCCTAAAGGAGATCAGTCCTGGTTGTTCATTGGAAGGACTGATGTTGAAGCTGAAACTCCAGTATTTTGGCTACCTGATGCTAAGAGCTGACTCATTTGAAAAGACCCTGATGCTGGGAAAGATTGAGGGCATGAGGAGAAGGGAACGACAGAGGATGAGATGGTTGGATGTCATCACCAACTCAGTGGACATGCGTTTGGGTAGACTCCATCAGTTGGTGATGGACAGGGAGGTTTGGAGTGCTGCGGTTCATGGGGTCACAAAGAATCAGATACTACTGAGAAACTGAACTGACCTGAACTGATGTAGTCTCCCTTCTTTGGAAAATGAATTTATTACTTAGTGTCATTATAAGAGATTTCTAGTGTCTTGTGTTACTCTATATTTAGGAACACATCCAGTAATTGAGAATTCAGCCATATGTCTATTCTCTCTAATTATATTATTGAGGGCATAATATATATATATATTTTTTTTTCCTTGTGTATATGTCTCCATTAATTCTAGTTCTACTTGCTGCATAGGGTAAGATTCTCACTCTCCTGCTGTTGTCATTGGAATATATTGAAGCAAGTTCCAAGCATCATATTGCTTCATCCATAAGTATTGCAGTCTGTAGCCTTAAAATGTAAGAACTCTTTTATATAAGATAGAGCATTATCATATCTAAAATAGTTAAAATAATTCTTAGCATCACTAAATATACAGTATATTAATTTCCCTTATTGTCATATATATATACATACTTGTGTGTATATATATATATATATATATATTTTTTTTTTCCATTTGGTTTGTTCAGATCAGAGCCCAAACATGCTTCCAGTATTGCATTTGTTTCATGAAATGGCAACTCACTTCAGTATTCTTGCCTAGAAAATTACATGGACAGAGGAGCCTGGTGGGCTATAGTTCATGGGGTCACAAAGAGTCAGACACGACTGAACGATGAACACAAGATATTTCAAATGAATAGTTGCCTGTCACTCTATTGCCATTTATTTATGAAAGAATTTCCTATGTACTGGATTTTGCTGATTGCATTTTTGTGGTGTTGTTTAACATGATCTGTCATCCCAGTTTGACCAGACTCAGGATTGAATTTTTGCAAGGAAGCTATAAAAGTGGTGTATATTTTCCATTGTAATGTACCAGGAATCATATGTCATCTATTATGTCTCTTTTTGCATTATTTAGTTTGGTCATTGGATTTACATACATATTATCAGTGTTATCTGTCCATTGTAAAGTTCTTGCTTAGTTTTTCAGTCAAAGATTTTCATAACCGTTATTGATCATAATAGTAGTTTATTTAAGAGATCATGTCTATTTTTGCTGTGTAAAGAGCACCGTTTCAGTTCAAACAGTATGTTCGTTGTGGAGACTGTGAGGACAATGACAGTTTCTAATATTTTGCTTCTTCTAGGGGTGAGAGAAAATGGAAGAATTTCATTAACACATTTTGTGTGTGTGTGTTAGTTCAATTAGTCAATGCTATAAATGTGGCTATTTTCTAATAGCTAGAGTCAACATTCTCGAAAATACTATGACATGATTCTAGCTACTGTGGAAAAAAATGGTTTGCTTTAATTGCAAAGAATGATTCCTAGTCTAGGGCTAAATAGAGACAATGACTTGTTGGGGCATTCAGCATGATTTCTCATCCACTGTATCATCCAATTCTCACAGTGACTGTATGTGATTAACAAGGAAAGAATGATTTTCTCTGTTTTATAAATATGGAAACTGAGGCTCAGAGAGCTGAAATCAGTTTCCATCGTCATCCACCAATTCAGTAGAGAAATTGGGACCAGATCTCAGATTCTTGTCTCCAAGTCCAGGGTCCTTTTGGTTGTGCAATAGTTATCTTTAGATACAGGCTTCCTGGCTATTTGTTAAATTCAATAATAAGTACTGATAAGCCAATAAATCAGTATAAAACTGTCAGTATGCTCTATATGAAGAAATATAATTAAAGTTGTGCTTAAAATTAAAAGTTGCTTATAATTATTTTCATGGAACCCGTTAAGGGTATCAGCTACCTACTAATTTTCATTTTTTATTGCTATTTTGTTATATTAGCACATTCTCAAAGTGTCTTGTAAATCTCGAATATTTGACAGATTCAGGGAATAAGATATTTTCTCTCCACAGGAGGACTTGATAACATGGTGCAAGAAAAGAAGATAAACCACTAATTATAGCATAGATTAATAAGATGATGGGTTTTAGGCTTCAACAAATGTCAATTTTGACTTGACCCTAAATTCTGTCTCTTATTACTGTCAGTATATCAAGTGACCAAGTGTAACTTGTTCAAAATGCATAAGATACATTTTATAAATATATCTAGTGGCTTTCTGTATAAATAATTCTATTTTTTTTAAGGATCGGGCATGGATAATTACACCTCTGAAATTTTCTTCATATTTTCCACCTGAAGAAACAACCTTCTTTAGTTGGTTTCCAAAGGTTGACTCTAAAGTGGCTGCTGTGTCTAAGGATGGCCTTAGCATTGGCCCTAGTGCCAAAGGGGACAGAAACCCAGTGTAACCTACCTAAGGAGATCCAGATGTCAAAGTTGGCACAAATCTGGCTTTCCACAGGCCCAAGTTGTCTGTTTATTCCTGGCCCTAAAAGAATCTGTGTCATATTTCAAATCTAGTAGATTTTAGTGTTTGTTACTAGAGCACAATTTCTACAGCATCTCTGATGATATTTGATTCCCAAAGTCAAGGATAAAAGCACAATTCTTAAGGAGTTTCTAAGATGCTGGAGATTTATTTGAATGACTTGAGTGACATGTTTTCTTAAAAAAAGCTAATTTATCCTCTTGAAGGAAACTCCCTTTTTTTTTGCTTAGAAACAAATAACAGATGAGAGTAAAGAATACCATGAAAAAAAATGTGAGAGAAAAAAATAATATGGACATGCTGTGAATACTTACATACAGTGTGCCTAACCTAATGCCCACATTGATAAGATGAAGATTTTAGTTTTAGCAATGCTCTTAAGCAGATTGGAAGACCATCTGTAAGGTATGTTATTTTTCTTGGTGTCTTTATGTTGTGTTTTACATCAGCAGAAATTTTAATCAGACGGAAAACTCAAGACTTTCCAGTCTGTATATCATGACAAGTCTTAGAGAAGTGTCTGTATCTCCAAAGTGTCTTATCTTTGCTAGCAAACATGCGATGTCCTTCAGGATACAATTATTAGCCATTTTATTCCCACTTTCCTGATGAGGATACCAAAGCTCATAAGCTAAATACTTTGGATATCTGAGTAGGAATTAAGAATTTGGTCTTCCTGACTCAAAAGCCAAAACTTTTAATTTGTTTCTCAAGTTCAGGGGGCTAGTGTTACACTTGGATACTTTTTGACTTCATGCATGAAAGGAAAATACCAAGATTATGCCAGTTTTATGAATTTAAGATTTGAGATTAAAGGTAAAATTTGAAAAGACATACTAAGTTTACTGGGAGATATTTTTAGCACTAAAGTACATGGTTGTGCCTAGCTTTTCCTAGATTTATAAGTGCTTCTGTAGAAGGGACATTAGGAATCATCCAGTGGTGCAAACTCCCTACTAATGCAAGATTTCTTTTCATACCATCCTCAAGAGTACAGTTCTTCCTGAAACATACCAGTGAAGGGAGAATGTGCTTGGAGAAGCAATTTGGTCTTCATTATCTTGAACTATTGTAAGGTCCTTTCTTCTCTCTAACTGAAATCTACCTTCTGTTAAATCCACTTCTTTGCCTTGGTTTGACTTGTACTATAATATACAAAACATACATTCTTCCATTTACACAGTGGCCCTTCTCACCTCTTGGTTATACACTTCCAGTATTATTCATTGTCCCTGAAATTCAAGGTTAAGTATGCTAACAAGGCCAACAGTGTTAAAAAGAAACTGAGGTCAAGAAGGGGAATGATGCATTGAGGAATCACAGAACTAATGGCCAGTTCTTCAGAATGATGCAGGCAGCATTCTGTGATCATCGGAGAAGAATCTCCAGTATTTTTAAAACTACCCATATTGTTGACTTCATAAACCATTATCAACAAATAATGTTTATTAAGAGTGCTTGGGAAAATGTTGCAGTGTTAACTGAAGGCATGGCCTATTTTCAATGGCTTGTTTCCACGTGGGAATCTCTTCTTGCCAAATGATTAGAGAGCTCTTAAATATATTTGCATTAACATCATTATTTGTCTAAAAATTTAATAAGAAAGCTGAGCTCCTCTTAAAAAGAGATGATCTCATGTTGGAAGAAAATATTTTTCTTCCCATCAGATTGATACAGTTTACTTAACTGTGTATTTTTCTTAAGCACTAGTCTGCAAAATGAAATTATCATGGGCTCAAAATACCCTCAAAATTTTCTATAATATAGTCTTTAGTCATAAATCATTATGCAGGAGTAGCTGAACACATTTTTAGAAAATATTATTAGAAAATTTGCAGTAATTTCCAGGTAGATACTGGAAAGGTCCACTCTACTTCTCAGAGCTACACAATTTAACCACAGGCTGATTGTATTTTTAAGTTATAAAACATTGTTGAGAAATCCTGTATCATCTGAAACTGGTGAAGTTCTGAAAGCTTCACAATCTACCAAATCCTAGTGATTTTAAAATAATGTTTGAAAGGTTAATCATGAATAATAAATCTCCCAGTATAGCTAATCCTCATTACAGTGCCATTATGAAACTATATAAAATCATCAAATACAATAAGGAAAACAAAGATATGAGTTTTACAATCTCTTATCTCTCCAAATCTTTTACAATAGTTTCTGATAAATACAAAAGTGTGTAAATGTTTACAAATTATACATTCATAATGCTGAAAATACAATTGCTTTTTGATTTTTCAGGCCTTGGCATGCCTGCATACTCAGTCGTGTCCTATTCTTTGTGATCCCTTTGTGATCCCACCGGGCTCCTCTGTCCGTGGAATTTTCCAGGCAAAAATACTGGAGTGGGTATCCATATATCCAAAATACTGGAAGGTATCCCCTTCTCCAGGGGATCTTTCAGACCCAGGAATTGAACCTGCATCTCCTGTGACTCTTGCATTGGCAGGCAGATTCTTTACTATCTCACCACCTGAGAAGCCTCAGTCAACCCCAAAATGAGTCATCCAGAACAGGCACACTTCTGAGAACAAGGAGAAGTGAAGAAAATTGATTGTGGCAAAAGTGGTAGAAAGTGAGTTCCTGCCTTTAAAAAGGATTTAGAATATGATGGCAACTCAGACTGCATGCACACAAAAATCACTGAAGACTGGGGCAGAAAGTATAAAGCAATGTACATACATTCAAAAAATGCATAATGATGAATAATAATAAATGCTTAGAATCGGGAAGTGTATTTTTTAAAGAATTTAGGGGCAGGGCTACATTTTCAAAAAAGTAAGTGGGTAGAAAAATTGTTTCTATTTGTTTGTATATGTATAGAGTTTCAGTGTTAAGGAGAAATATTCAGAGTAATAGGACTATGGCACAAATGGAGACTAAGAATTAAGATGAATCAGAGGTAACTGAACAGCTAAAGAGGAACTTTATAAAGGAGGATAGTACCCTCTAACCCTCTAGTTATGTTGAACCATATGCAATTGTTGATATTAAACTGTTTTCACCTACAGATACAGCTGTTTCCTGTAGTTGATTGTAAGTTCTCTTATTTGAGCTATAAGGGCTGCCCTTATCAGGAAGGAAGTCTGTTGGGTATCCAGGCAAAACTACTGAAGAAGAGGAAAGTTTGATGATTGTAGGAATTCACATCTGAATTAAGGTCTTTAGGTTATTTTCACATATGCCACAGTTTAGTAACCATCATTTGGCCACAGTCTTCACTGAAGAAATAGTTCTTGTAGTTCTTTTTGGGCTTTATCCCATAGGCCTGGTAACATGGATAACTGGATGAGTAGATTCCTAACCCTAAGTATCTATGATTTGTCCTTGAACGTAAATTCTGCCCAGAA
The DNA here is from genome assembly GCA_024291935.2 of Okapia johnstoni. Taxonomy (NCBI): domain Eukaryota; kingdom Metazoa; phylum Chordata; class Mammalia; order Artiodactyla; family Giraffidae; genus Okapia; species Okapia johnstoni. The sequence goes on from CM044319.1 coordinate 10,483,625, forward strand.
ATGTAAAATGGTGATCAACCAGCCCAGTTTTCTCTTTTTCAAAAATCTTAGCCAAATGTAGGAAAATAATCAACTGGTAGTGAGTTTATTTGTAAACATAATGGGTGCATATACAAGGCATATTTTCAGAGTGTTAAAGTACGAATCAAGGGTACCTACTTCTCAGGAATACTTGTACATTTTTGGAATTAATTATGAGTTTTGGAATTACATTTTTGGCATTTGCCATCCCACTAAAGCTATGTTTGGACTCCGAAGATAGTCCTGTCTTCTTAAAGCCTGGTAACATGGTGGAACTTCTTGATATTCCTTTGTGTATCATTAAAACAAGTTTCTAATGTATTTAAGTGACTAGAATGAGCTTTGTTCATCTCAATCGAAAGGGCACTCAGACATCAATATGAAGTCCAAACCAGGATTTTAAAGACTAGTGAAATGCTTTAATTTTAGAGTTTAGAAAGAAGAGAAGCCAAGACACTGGTTATTTGACTGTATAATCAACCCTGAGTAACTGAGTTTGATATACCTTCTAAAATAGGGCTAAATGATGTTAACTTTCATCCTTTGCTTCCTCACTGCCAATCTAAAACCTCTGGAAAGATGTCCTGTCATCCTGCTTGTTAATTTAAAATTAGTCCACACAGCCCCAACTTCCCTTGAACTTGGGAGCAAAATCTCCAGTAATGAGGTCACAATTTTGAGTGACATTCTTTGCCCATTGCTTTAAATGGTCAGAATTATTGTGATTAGGATTCCAGTTTTCTTTGGTAGCAAGCGCAGTGTTTAAGCAATAAGTAATATGCACAGTAGTGACAGTGTCCTATTTTAGAGGACACATTGATAACATGTTAACGATTTTTGCTTGTAAAAAAAGGTACTGAGGGAATACTGCAGTGGATAATATCACAAACATGCACACGCAATATTTCTGGAGAATCAAAATGTTTTACTTATTTTATTTCATAGCTTTTAAAGACCAAAATCCCCTTGCATTTTTCCCATACGAATTTTCATGAGTTATTCCAGAATTCTACTATGTACAATAACATCTGCTTTCCTTGATGTTCTAAGCTCTGATACCTTCTGTAAAAATCTTACGATTCTGAGCTTTAAAAATTGTACTATTCTGTTGTTTGTGAGTTTCAAAAGCTTCAGAGGGATAAAAACCTATGATCACTCAGAAAATCTTGCAGAAACCAGGCTCTTCTCTCTGTTTCTGCTGCCACCCCGTAATCTAAAGCATAACAACTCTTTACACCTAGAACCGCTTAAATGATTTCTCGGCTTTCATTTTTGTTCACCATAAAACATTTTCTACAAAGCAACCAGTGAATTTTTAGAACTCTAAATCTGGTTTTTGTCACACATACACACCCTCATATCCCCATCCCCACACCCCTCACATACTCAAATTTATTCAGTGGCAATCTGCAGCTTTTAGAATAAAATCCAAATTTCTCTCTGTGATCCCATCTCTAATTTCATCTCATGCAACTCACCCCATACTCACTGCACTTTCGTTTTTTTCTTAGCTCCAGAACTTTGTACTTGTTTGCTTTGTTTTTGTCCTGGAACAGATAGAACTTGACTCAGGTGATAGAGGACTTAGTTCAATGTCGCTTCCTCAGAGAGGTCTTCTCTGATCATCCTGTTTAAAGTGGTTTTCCTTAGCTACTCTCTTTTTCATCAGACTGTTTTCTTCCTAAGACTTAACAAACTTTGTTGTCCTTATTCAGGCCCAGCTGCTGAGTGCATCCTTTTGATTTATGCTCTAATCTCTCTTCTCAGTGTGTGGTCCTGGGTAGCATGTCTGCTTTTCCTCAGTGCATGTAGTAAGAGTCACAGCAACTTCCTGCAGAAAGCATCACTTCCCTCACTTTCTCCAGAGGGGTGATGGGCTTGGCAGGGTCCCTATACAAGTATATGCTATGGCATGATTTTGAGGAAGAAGTTAAAAATTCTTATGGGACAGATTTTAAAATATAGACCTACCTGAACAAATCAGTATCATATTTGTATTGCAAAAGGCAATTTGTATTCTTTAAATTGATATTCCCAAGTAGGAATTTATCTGGAGGAAATACTTAGACAAATGTGTAAATATACATGAATATAAGATTCAGTAGGGGAGCATGCTTAAAAATTTTTCTGTAATCATCAGCTATGTAAATTATGAAACATGTATAAAAAGACATACATTGATATGGTAAAACCTTTACAAAATATTGTTGAGAGAAGTGGGCTGCAGAGCAGCATATATAGAAGGAATTTATTTACTTGAATTATGTACTTCCTATATGTTGATAAGTATATTTTTGTACTGAATCATAAACTGTTATAGTTATTCAGCAAAATTCCATTTGTGGTTGCTTGTGTTCATATTGTGGAATTTGAAGGGGTTTTTCCTTTATTTTTTATACCTTTCTCTATTTATTGATTACAAAACTGGTGTACACTTTTGGGGCAAACAGAAAAAGTGAAATAAAAAAATTTTAGCAGAACAAATACTTTTACAAACTGTATAGCCAAATAGTGAAGTAGTTAAGTAAATAAGGAAAAATGAAAGATTTCATTGTCATACAATGATTATAATTATGCCAACATATACAAGTATTAAAGACCTGAAAAACTGACACAAAAGTGACAGTTGTGTTGGAGTCAGTAGGATCAAGAACATATACTATTTTAAAATATTCAGTCAGTCATGTCTGCTCAATTGTGCCCGACTCTTTGCAATGCCATTGACTGTAGTTGCTTGGCTGCTCTGTCCATGGAAGTCTCCAGGCAAGAATACTGATTGCCATTCCCTTCTCCAGGGGATCATCCTGACCCAGGGATCGAGCCCATGTCTCCTGCATTGGCAGGTAGATTCTTTACCGTCTGATCTACCAGGCTATATTGTTTTCTGCAATTGAAAATATTTTAAAAGATTAATATGCATGTAGATATTGCTTATTTAGCAGAATTTGGCAGTTTGCATAGGAGTTGTGGGTTGTTAATTTGGATAAACAAGATTGGAATAGCGAATAGGCTATCATGTACATATTGCATGTTTAAATGTATTATTACACACACATACATGTGAATATACATGCATTATCATGAACTGAAATACAGTAAAGTCTGTAGAGAAGTAAAGTTAGTCTTGAATTCTACTCTAGTATATCTACAGAGTCTTATCTTAAGGACTTCTTTATAATTGGTAGAGTGAAGAATTTCAGAATTTTATAATGTAGACTTCAAAGCTTCAGTTCATGTTACATTGGCAGAAGCACTTCCTCTCTTGGTTCACCACTTTGAACTGTTAGTAACTCATCTAGTCATCTTGCAGGATCTAATGGGGGCATATATGCCACAGATAATTCTTGGTACTTTGGAAGAACTTTGATCTTGTACTCTCTTTTTCAGTGACTAAAAGGACCTTAAGAATGAACCCAGTAGAAAAGTTGCTGTACAGAACAGTTCTCTCAAAAAATACTATAGGTGACAATCACGTGTATTTTTTCTTCTGGTTTTAACGAACTAGTGATTCCAATTGTGTTGCTGGATGTATGTTCTATATCTGCTAGTTTACCAGTATTATTTACATCTTACCAGTATTATTTACATATATAATTACTTATATGTAATCATAGCTATATAATATATCAATAATCTGGGGTTGACATCAACAGTTGATATTGTTTTAAAAATAGAATGTAAGCATATAAACCCATTTAGTTAAACATTTTTGGAATTGAAACTCAGATCTCACTCCATTGCTTTATAAATTGGTGAGCATTTGTTTATATTTCTTATAAAATGAATAAATGAAACTAGAAAGTCTGCACAATGCAGGACAACTAGCAAAGCACCCATAGTTTTATGGGTCTTTTAATAAGCCATTATGTTTTGAGCATTAACTAGTTTTTTCTTTCTTCATTATTCCTATTATCACTTAGTGTATATAGTATCATAGTTTTGGAACATACTGAATAAATAATACAGTTCATACAAAGCAGTCACTTTTCTTATAAGCAGAACTAGCAAGAGAAAAAGTTGAAACAAATGTTTACTTAGCTCCTACTCTATACTAAGCATAACGCATGATAATGAAGATTTCAAGATAATGAGACAGAATACTGTCCTCATGGCCTACTAGGAAAGAACAAAAGCTCTCCTTTTGTGCAGACACGCTACATGGTGGGAAGCTTCCGAAACATGGGAAGCTGTTGATATGTGTGGGTGGCAGGATATAATTTAATGCAGAAAATGCTGTAAATTAAGGTTTGTGTAATGTATTATCTGAATACAAAAGAGGAAGCAATTAATTTCATCTGGATAACTGTGAGAAAACTGTCCTCAAAGAAAGCTGAAAGAAGAGAAGACATTGGAGCAGGACCTTAAACAATGAGTTAGATCTTTCCTAGCAGGCACACACCGGGATGGGAAGAGAATAATTGACTATGCCATGTCATGGAATATTCCAGGTGATGGAATAAAAATGCCAGCATTCTTACTGATATTAATGCAGTGTGTTCTCAAATTATTAGATGACTTCAATGCTTTCATTAGCATATCATTTTACATTTCTCCTCTTTTTCTGAATTCTACACTAGCAGAATCCAATGGGGTTCTTTACTTTTTATGAATTTGGTGCATTGATAGCAGAGGTGGCTGGCCACAGATGAAATGCTTTGAAGAGCGATATATTCTGGTGATGACTGCAGAGGTTGATAGCACTTTGCTCTGCATAGTGGTTCTTACCTTTTTCCTGTTGGAACTGCCAGTGACGACTCTGAAATGAAGAGAAAGGATTGTAATCACTCAACACAGAGGTATAAAAAACTCCCTAAGAAAATTATTTTCTCAGTTGATTCTTCAGCTTTCTTCTGATCTCAGTGGCATCATACTATGCTATAAGAAATCATAGTACGGTTTGGTTTCTTCTAAAATCTGGGAAGTGTGCAAGTGCTAATGGATAATATATATATATTTTGAGTCATGGTATTAAATCATAAGGTAATGCAAAATGTTAAATGGACCTTGAGAACACTGCATTGGGGTAAAAACACAAGTAGAATAAATTTGATATTGATGTCAGAATTAAGCTTATGTTGCAAACTCATGAGGCACAAAAAGGAGCAATTTTATTTAGTAAGGAAATTGTGTGTGTGTGTGTGTGTAGAGTAAATATAGTTTTAGATTTAATCTAGGTTATTCAGCTGTAATTGGCTCAGGGGTATTTCATAGTCTAAATTTACAACTGGCAAGACAAAAGAAATATCTGGTGTAGATACTTGTATTTGATCATTGCCAGGAGGAATGTATGGAAACGTCAGTTTAGTCTGCCTGAAACAACAATAGCAGCTGCAACAGCAACAGGTCCAGGAAAATAGCTAGAAATGTGACACTGTAGTTGATAGAAACCCATGTTCATTTTATATGTCAAAAGTTCTTTTGTTATTCAGTCGCTTAGTATGTCTGACTCTTTGCGACCCCAAGGACTGCAGCACACCAGGCTTCCCTGTCTCTCACCATCTTCCAGAGTTTGCTCAAATTCATGTCCGTTGAGTCAATAATGCCATCCAATCATCTCATCCTCTGTTGCCCCCTTCTCCTGCCCTCAGTCTTTCCCAGCATCAGGGTCTTTTCCAATGAGTTGGCTCTTCACATCAAGTGGCCAAAGTATTGGAGCTTCAGCTTCAGCATCATTCCTTCTGATTCAGCTCCAATGAATATTCAAGGATGATTTACTTTAGGATTGACTGCTTTGATCTCCTTGCAGTCCAAGGGACACTCAAGCGTCTTCTCCAACATCCCAGTTCTAAAGTGTCAAATCTTTGGCGCTCAGCCTTATTTATGGTCCTTCTTTATGTACATGACTACTGGAGAAAGCATAGGTTTGATTATACGGACCTTTGTCAGCAAAGTGATGTCTGCTCTTCAATAGGCTATCTAGTTTTGTCATAGCTTTTCTTCTAAGGAGCAAGCATCTTATAATTTCATGGCTGCAGTCACAATCTGCAGTGATTTTTGAGCCCAAGAAAATAAAGTCTGTCACTGTTTCGATTATTTTCCCATCTATTTGCTATGAAGTGATCGGACCAAATGCCATGATCTTAGTTTTCTGAATGTTGAGTTTTAAGCCAGTTTTTTCACTCTCTTTCACCTTCATCAAGAGACACTTTAGTTCCTCTTTGGCTTTCTGCCATAAGTGTGGTATCATCTGCATATCTGAGGTTTCTGATATTTCTCCCAGCAGTCTTGATTCCAGCTTGAGCTTCATTCAGCCCAGCATTTTGCATGATGTGCTCTGCATATAAGTTAAATAAGTAGGGTGACAATATACAGCCTTGATGTACTCCTTTTCCAATTTTGAACTAGTCCATTGTTCCATGTCCAGTTCTAACTGTTGATTCTTGACCTGCATACAGATTTCTCAGGAGGCAGGTCAGGTGGTCTGGTATTCCCATCTTTTAAAGGACTTTCCACAGTTTGTTGTGATCCATACGGTCAAAGGCTTCTGCACATCAAAAGTACTATGACCTTATTTCTACAGAAAACTATACAACATTGATGTCATCCTTGGAGTTTTCAGAGCATAAAGGCTTATTAAAACTTCATTCATTAAGTAAAATTTGAGCATTAGCTCTGAAATTTTTAAGGGAGGTTAGAGTTATTTTAGATAGTGAAGGATTCCTGTAGCTATTCAGGATTCCGTAAAAAGCTGCCATCCTTTGGAGGAGCTGTGAAATCACAGGAAGCTGTTGGTGTGTGGGTAGCAGGAGTAAGTGCTAATGGCTGAGAGTGCCACTGAAACATGTAGCATCCAGGAGACCTTGTTGTTCAGCAATACTCACCTAACCATTCACCCTGGGGGCTTTCTTATATAATTTTCACTGACGGAAGGGAAACAATAATGTCCCACCAGGCAAACAGACTAAGCTTTGGGCTTAGGAACCATGGATGAAGATTGAAAGCAAGACTGGAGTGTAGAGAGAGAAAATTGGCCTTCTGATTCTAGGCTGGAAATATACAGCTTGTGAAAGCACAGTTAGAGCTGAAATTATTTAACTTCCAAGTGTTCTTTTGTTTTTTTCCAAGTGTTTATAGGTACATGGCAACTGTCTACCACAAGTAGAACCCAGAAGCAAATCTATTGCCCTAAATTTTAAGAGACTGAGCTAATGTTATTCTAAACTAATGTTATTATTAAACTTTCTCTTTATTTTATTTTTTGTTTATTTTAAGTCCATGTCTATGAGGAGACATAAAACAGATTTCTTTGAAATTATCTTATCTTCATCAAGTTGGCCTCAAATTAGCCAGTTTTCTTTCTGTGTACTGTGTAGAATGGCAAACCACATTGTCTTCAAAACAGAGTGAAGATAGTTTGGCTTAGAATAATTTCTGTTTAAGGAAGGGTTAAGAAAGAGCATGTATTCACAAATGACAACAAGACCTTGGCTGCCTACTAAATTCTTACAAAAATCTTATAAAGTTGAATATTCTTTACATGATAGTGCTCCCAAATGATGATCAACAGAACTACTCTCTAAATACAACTGTTCTCAGAATGTTAATCTTGAAGGAGGAGATAAGTAAGAGTGCAAATGGCTGCTTGTCTATAAAGTGGACTCAGGACTATTTGGAAAAGATAATTTTGTTTGTTTGTGTTACATAAACTTTCCTGTGGCCTAGTTCTGTGTGGAAGTGGGACTATCTGATTAGATTAAGGTCATGTTTAGACTTATGAATTGTTATGAAAGGATGGAAACTTTATTTTTGGCTCATTTCATTATTAAAGCTTATGTATCTGCTCTTAATCAGTAACACAAAATTTCAAGATTCCATCTCAGATTTGCTACAGTGAGTGCTGCCCAAAGAATACGTGGTCTGTACTCATCAAAATCAGTGTTTCCCAACCTTTATAAGCCTATGCTCCTGCTTCATAAACATAAAAATCTCATACTTTCCTAGAATCTCAAAGGCTTATCTATTGAATATAATTATTTTCTGCCTATTTCTGCCAGTCAATAAGTTGTGTTTTACTTTCTAGTGATATTGCATTCTAATAATAATATTATTTAATATTGTGAATGTTAAATAATAATTTTGAATATGCCTCATAATTCATGCTTCTATCCTGAGATACTTGTACCTTGTAGGGTGCAAGCCGGTGATGAAGCAGGTAAGTGATGAAGTCTGTCACCAATTGAGAACCATCCACCGAGATATCCTAAATACTCTCAATGTTAACCGTATCTAGCAGACCATCAGATAGCTGCCCAACTGGCTTGCATTCCTTTCCTACTTCTTCCATAACCTGAAATCCAATTAAAGAATTCTATTTTGAATTTTTGCATTGACTTGTGTTGAGAGACTCGATGAACAAAAACAATACAAAACTTGGTATTATATTTATTATAGGATATTGTTGAGGATAGAATCCACTACATTTTACATATCCTTTTCAGGAATAAATGAAGATGTGTATGTGGCTGTGGGGATCGGGGAGTAAAGATTTTACTTTTCCTAAGAATAAGTTTTGTTTGTTTCATCTGAACATCTTGTAATGTGGTTTATTGTTTTCTTTGGCCACTGGGACTCTGATTCCAAACATAAACTCCTTTTAATTGTATGAGACTTTATGATGTACACTTTATGCAATTTAATGTCTAGGTGGTTAAAAGTATCAACTTTGGAGTCAGCCAACCAGGGACTAGAATCCCAGCTTTTGATAATCATTAGCACTCTGAACTTAGACAAGTAACTTAAATTCTCTAAGGCTTCACTTCTTCATCTATAAGTAAGAAACTAAAAATACCTTCCTCACAGAATTAATATGAAGATTCAATAATATAATTTATAGTATTTAACACAGTTTGTGGCATATGTAACACTTGTCGTTAGATTAATTATGATTTGAATGGTTTCCCTTTAGCCCTGAATTCTTTATCTTTGTGTGTTTGTGTGTTTACTTGTTTGGTTTGTGCCTTGTTTCATTTTCTGTCTTGGGGTTGTAGTGTTTCTTTGTGCTAAGTCACTTCAATTGTGTCTGACTTTTTGTGACCCTATGGACCATAGCCCGACAGGCTCCTCTGTCCATGGGATTCTCCAGGCAAGAATACTGGAGTGAGGAGCCATTTCCTTCTCCAGGGGAACTTCCCTACCCAGGGATAGAATGGGGGTCTCCTGCATTGGCAGGCAGATTCTTTACCATCTAAGCCACCAGGGAATCCCCTTTGAGGGGACTGGTCACATGCAATTTTGAAAAGTATATAATATTAAAAAAATTAATTAGTACCCTTAATTTGTTCTCTTTAATTTCTCCTTTCAGTTTTTTATTTTTTGCTACTTTGTCCTGCCAACCCTCAACAGTCTCTCTCCTGCCTTTAAGAATCTATGTCCTCCTTTTGACCTCCTTGCCAAAGTGTCTGAAGCTCTTTAAAGTATTGAGTAGGATGTCAGATGGGATAAGTTTGAGTTGAGAGTACCATCCATCCCTAAGGGAGCTAACTTTTGAAAACTGGCAAAGAACTGCCTCCTATCCATCCCATATGCCATCTGTGAAGGCCTGATGACCCATGAGTATTTAGGACCACTTCTGAAGAACAGAGTTTACATTCTCCAGCTACACAGTGTTCTCCTAGTATCAAAGCTAATACATAGGTAAGGCTCAAAACTGAAATAGAGTTTCAGCATATCTTAATTAGAATAGCTAAGTGCTTCAAGCTTTGTGTTGGAGCAAAGCCAATTGTATATATATATTTTTAATTTTATAATAATAACATAAAATTTAAATATAAATATTTAAATATAAAATATAAGTATAATTTTACTCCTGTGAGTAAAATTGCAGTGAATCACTAACCATGAGGGCATAAATTTAGATAGATTTTCTTCTTATATACTTCTATCAAAAGGTAAATGAAGTTGTATATAGAGCCATTATTCAATTTAAACATACATTTTCTGAATATAGCTGCAATAAGAATAAACAAAATAGAATAAAGTAACCACCACATATGGTCAGTCCTAGACAATAAAAAAACCATAAAAATAAAATTATTGAGGTGACTGTCTGATAGAGATGATGTAGTTCTCCTTAACGTATTATCTTAAACCTGGTCTAAACAAGATTTCATTTCTGTCACTCCACAAAACTGCCCTTATCTCAGTTACCTGTGATCTCCATGTTACTAATGCCATGATCAATTCTTGGTTTTCATCTTGATTATCAACATTGTGTAATACAATGCTTCTATTTTCGTGTACTTCCCTTATTCAAATTCAAGAACGTCATACACTGTTTTTCCTACCTCATAGACTATTTTTCCTACCTCATACACTATTTCCGCTGCCTCATACAGTATTTTTCCTACCTCACTGATCACTCTTTTCTTATTTCTCCTCTTCTACTCAAATCTTAACATTGGAGAATCCTAAAGCTCTGTCCTTCTATCTCTTTCCTCTTCATTTATATTTACTTTCCTAGTGATTTCATCCAGAGTCATTATTTTGTATATTATCTATATGCTAATAAATCTTCCATTTTTTTGAGGACTCCCTAATTTGTATCTCTGATCTTGACCTCTGCTCTGGACTCTGGACTCATATATCTAACCACCAATTCAACATCTCTCTGTCCATGTCTAATAGACATCTCAAGTCAGCATTCTTAAAATGGAATTCCTGATCTCTCTCATCCTCAACCCTATTTCTTCTGCCTTTGCAAGCTCAGTTGACCTCAAATCTTCCCTCTAGTTTCTCAGGCCAAAAACCTGGGAATCATCTATTACCCTTCCCTTTCCTTACTTCCACATAGTTTGTTAGGAAATCCTATTGATTTTTTCTTCAAAATATTTTCATAATATGGTCACTTCTCATTTTGATAACATCTTGGTCCAAGTCACCAGTTTCTCTTATCTCTATGACCATAATGATTTCTTTCATAGGCCTCTCTGCTGCTATTCTGGCAGCCAGTATATATATATATTTTTAATCAAGCCTACAGCTAAACAGGTACCATGAAAACATGTCAGGCCAAGTCATTTCTCTGCCCAAAACCCATGTCTGGGGCTCACATGCCATTCCAAGTAGATCTAAGTCATTGCAGTGGCTCACAAGGACCCATGCTCTAGCTGTCTTCTGCCTCCCCACCCTCACGGGCCACTTATCTCTCCTTTGCTCATCCTGCTTGGACCATCCTGGCATGTATGTTGTTCCTTAAACAGGACAGGGCATGTTTTTACCTTAGGGCCTTTAGCCTGTAATTCTCATTGCATCAGTATTTGTGAGACTAACTTTCATACATCCTTCTTACTTTGCTCAAATATCTGATTATGAGTGAGGAATAACTCTGACTATCCTATTTAATACTACAGCCTGCCCCTTCTTAAGTACTCCCATTCCCTGTTATACTGCTTGACTTTCTCTTTCTTTAGCACTTCCAACTATCTAACATACTGTATAAGTAATTTACAGTTCACATTATTATTTATTGTTTTTCTCACCCAAATAGATGTAAGCTCTCTGGGGACTAGAGTTGGGCATTTAGTGTTTCTTTTACTTATTAGTTGATTGATTGCAATTTTATGGTTTACTAACATAAACACCTTTGTCCATAAATCTTCATCTAGTTAAAAGGATTATATTCCTAAAATAGATTCCCAGTGATACGGTTACTGAGAATAGGACTCCTTGATAAATATCATCCAGGTAGATTGTACCATTCTCACCAACAATGTAAAAATGCTTATTAAATATTTATCATTATTGAGAGTTCCATTTTTGACAGTTTGTTTGCCAAAAATATTATATGTTAGTTATTTAACTGCAATTCCTATGACATTAAAAATGTCTCATTTGTTACTTTCATAACTTGTCTTTGTTATAATACTTTTATAAGTTTTCTGTGCTCTTTCCACCTTTATAAATCACCTATAATAATTCTTTGTCCAATTACCTATTAGTGTTTTGTGTTATCTCTGTCTTGTCAGTTTATCTATTTTTAGCTTAATATATCTTAAAATTGGTATTTATTTTATATGGCAATTGTACCATAGCTATAATACATAAGTATAATCTTGTGTATATATTGTCATTTAAAAAATTGGTTTTAAGCAATATAAACTTTGAGCAGCTTTATTCAGAGGTATTACAGACAGAAAGAGATATTCATGGAAACTTGCAAACATTTGTAAAAATTTTTGCCATCTCACAGTACATGAAGCTCAATGCATATCACCAAATGAAATCTTACAGAAATGGTTTGAAGTATTTGTAGGAAAGGTTACTCTTGAGCACTGTCTAATGTCCCTACAAAAATGTGGCAAAAGTGCAAAGTAGATGGAGCAGAGAAATAAACAGAGGTTTGGTGCATAGATGAACACAACTTAGAAATGCACTTCCATTGATAAACTGTCAGCATCAATTGTACTTTTAAATTTTCCTCTTAGAATTTATTCTTTGGTACCAATTTCTAGGCAAGGAGAATGACATTGATTGTAGATAATTGAGAATGAACTTTTGGGGTGGTTTTAAAGGTGACTTTAAATCTCTTCATATTTTGCTTGTTGGTATTTTAAAGATCTAATGATAATGATCTTACATTTGCAGCTAGGGCAAGCTAAAAAAAAAGTCTCCCATTACTGCAGAGACCCTGTCAGAGACATTTCATTCTATTGGCTATTTGTGTGTGTGTATCTTTAGTTAAGGATGTCATATGACTTATTTTGCTTTATTACATTATATATTCCAAAACCTTTACCCCAAAAGTGAATTTATACTGATACTGTGCAGAAGGATCATATTTTCACCACACAGACACTGCCATTCCCAGGGTTAAGTGTGGACTTGATTTAGCTATATGCCAGCATCATCACACAACAGTGTGAGGTAAGAATGAAGGATCTTGTTGGACCCAGAGAGAATTTAAGTAGGCAGGATGTAATTACCCAAGCTGGACTTAAGCCAGAATGATGGGGTCAACATCTTCACTAACATCCATCCTAATTGAAGAAAATTGAAACTAACAACAGCTACTTTCCCAAAATGTGAGTCACACACCTTTTCCTAGTGTCTTTCATTTTCTCTTTATTGATAGAGTCTCCCAGGCAAGGACTGGATTTTATCTAAGTCAGTTGTCTGTTACCAGCAAAATTGTTTTTGTTCTTTAAGGATATGACAGTACAATCTAGTCACTAAAAAAATGTATGAAATGTGAGAACTATAATTTCTCTTTTTGTTTCTAGGCTAAAAACAAAATAAAACACTATATACATGGCATGAAGCCCAGGTTTGTAGAGTTTGAGATTCTTTTATTTTGTTCCAATGTTAAATGAAATAAAATAATTCTTGGCTAAATCTATGGAAACATTAAAATAAATATAAGACTCTGAATAATCTTAGCTTTAAAAAGTGTTTCACACATTCTATAAAAGATAGTAATATATCTTTAAATGTAATATGTTTGAGTCATTTGCTTGCATTTCTGTCCTCCTACACTAAAATATGAACTCTTGAGGTTATGGACTATTTTTCCTTCATCTGAACAGTATCATCACATAGCACATACTCCTGGCACAAAATAGATGCTCAATATGAATACTGACTACTACTGATTTACCTTATTTACTTGCATCATAACTAATTAGCCAGCTTACATGAAAGTAATAATGTATAATCTCTCTTCTTTTAGAAATTTAGCTTTTCTTAGATTCATTAATCCCTATTTTCTCCTTTTGTTAAAGTAGTCCCAACTCCTGTTTCTCTTAATATTCAAGTATTTTCTTATTTTTTAGTGGAAGAAATCGCTCTCTTATAATTAAATGCATTTAATTAACAATGGGAGTTTTTAATTCTTATTCTCTTGGAAATTGTTTTTAATTTTAATCCTAGTTGAAAGTGCTGAATGCAAGAAAGACTTTGTTAATGCAGGGGCATGTTAATTTGTAGCCCAAACTCACTTTCCACTATTTGTTCTTCAAATGGCTCCTTAGCCTAATATCCTAGAGTTATGCTATAGCAGGGGCTGGGAGTAGAAAGAGGGCACCTGAAGAACTTTTGAAGGTGAGTATCCAGGGAACAGATGTCAGCTCCTGTGCTTTTCTTTTTGGATGAACATTACCTTTCCCATGATGCTTGGCAGTTTTGAAACTCTGTTATAATATGGTCTGTAGCACATAGTAGAAAGAGACAGAGATGTAAGTGTGATATGGTATACAAGCCCAGAGATAAAAGGAACATCTGCAAATTGAAGTGACAAGGTTACATGGATAACTTATTTATTTGAGGTTTTTAAAATAGGTTGTTACAATTTGGCTTGAATAAAGGAATTTTTAAACTTTTAGCTTTTGTTTTTGTTTTTTTTCCCGAGGTTCAAAAAGTTTGGTAATTTATTTGATGCTGCACATTTCATGAAGCTATGCATGCATGGCCTGGATTAGGACAGGCGTCAGTCAGAAATAAGGCAGTACTGTAAAAAATGCTGTTTCTGCAAAATTTCCAATCCAATTGAAACATATATGTTCTTGATATCTTATAAGAAATATTTAGTATCATGGAATTTACAGCCCAATTTTCTGACCGAACAGGTTCAGATAGTTTCTAAAAAGCTTAGGATAAGCAACTTTCAAGTTGTACCAAAATCTCTCACTAAATTTAAGTGTCCTTCCAAACCACAGCAAACTACTTTAGTAAATACTCCTTAATCCTTGATTAACCAGTATTTGACTAAGTCTATGTAGATGGTTAATGACACCCAGTACGCCTCTGAGCTATCTTCCCCTACTGGTCAGTAGAATGGGCTCAAGGAATTACTAGTTTTATTTTATGTTTCTTACTAAGTTTAAGTATAACCAGGGGATAAGTTTGCTATACAAACCACGCAGTGCCTTCCAAAGTTAAATATAAATAGCATTCATAATATTGGCAAACAATTCACCTCTTACACCCTAGAGAGGAAGGCAAGTGACCTATGTGTGTCCAGTCAGGTGCTCCTACCCAAGTTTGAATATTAGGTACCTGAAACAAAGGTAATAAGTCCTACTGAAGTTGTTTTTATAGCAAAATCAGTGGTGTTGAGGATTTATGGTTTGATCCCTCAAGGGTTCTTAGGTGTCCTTAGGTGACATCTTAAACAGATGGAGAGGATTTTGGCTATTCTTTAGTCTCTTGGAGTCTTTCCAGGCCTGTGTTCCGGCCTTTCTGATTCTCATTTATGCTAATTCATACCCTTCTAATAAATTCCTCTTCAGTTTAAGTTAACATGAGAAAATTTCTGCTGTTTGCAACTAAAAAGCCTGGCCAAACTGTAAAGAAAGATGATGCCATGGTGATATGACTTTGGCATTTTAAAACTATAAATATCAGTCTAAATCATCTACAATTGCCCAATAAATATGAAGACATCTAGGTGAAATTAATATAAAAGAAAACTCAGCACATTTTTTGCCTATCTCTATCTTTATGAAAATAATTTAACAGCAGATGTAAGAAATTTATTTTAAAAGCCAGTTTTGACATCTGGTTTTGGTCCTAGCTTGAGGGAGTGTGGAAGTTGTCCCTCTGCCCTACCAACAATGAAAAAGCTGAACAAATTGAAAAATCAACAACTCTTTCTAGATTTGTCAGAAAAATGAGGTCACAAGGCAAACCGCTATCCCTAAAAACAAATGAATACAGAGAATCACAGCATATCCCCTGGTAGAAACCTCTCTGGGAAGTGGTGTCAGGGTAGGAAAACTTGAAGTACCCATTGAAGAATTGCCAGAAACTTAACGTGGATAAGACTGAGAGTTAAAAATTCTGGTCCTGGGAAGAGTCCCAAAACTTTTGTGAGTTTTACTTGCACAATCTTGATCAGGTTCTTCTGGTGAATACTAGAGAAAAATTCCCTCTGGAGGGAAAGGAACCATATTGAAATATATCTGAGCATTCTGTTCTTAGCAAGACCTGACCTCGAGAGAAAATATTTTACCAGAGCCTAAACTATTAGGCTTCTGTCAGAGCCTAACTGACTCAAGGGTGAGAAATACTGAATCCCAATTGGCTTTAGCCATCAGTGTAAGAGAAGGAAATATGCAGTTCCAACCCCCACTATGCTTTTAGATAGGAGAAGGGAAATACCCAACCCCAGTCCACTCTAGACATCTTGTCCCACCTAGGGGGTTGGGGGGAGGGGAGGACTGAAAAACCCTTGTTCACAGTCCAGAGTCACAGGATCACTAAAAGACTGAAACCTAATTATAACATCACAGAATGCTTGCTCTGCCCCTCATATCTTACCACCACATTACTAAAGGCCTGTCTACCTCAGTGCCTTTCTTAGTCCAGTCATCAAAAAAAGTTACAAGGCATAAGAAAAGGCAAAAAGCACACTGTTTAAAGAAATAGAGCAAGAGTCAGAACCAGACTCAGATTACCAGAGGTGTTATTATCAAGGGGGGAATTTAAAACAATGATGATTAATATGCAAAGGACTCTACTGGATAAAGTAATGCAAGAACAGATGGGCAGTGTAAGCAGAGGTGTGAAAATTCTAAGAAAGAATCAAGAAGGAATGCTAGAGATCAAAAACAGTGTTACAGAAATAAAGAATGCCTTTGATGGACTCATTAGTAGACTGGACTCACTGATGAATGAATCTCTGAGCTTGAGGATGTATCAACAGAAACTTCTAAAATGACAGAACAAAAGGAAAAAAGACAAAAAAAAAAGAAAATATCCAAGAGCTGCGGGACAACTACAAAAGATGAAATATACATGCAATGGGAATATCAGAAGGAGAAGAAAGAAAGGAACAGAAGTAATAAGTGAAGCAATAATGACTGAGAATTTCCCCAAAGTTAATGTCAGACGCAAAACCACACATGCAGGAAGCCCAAAGAGCTCCAAGCAAGGTAAATCCCCAAGGAACCTACAAAGGAGACATGTGATATTCAGTCTTCAGAAAATCACAGCTGAAAGAAAAATCTTGAAAGAAATCAGAAGAAAAAACACCTCACTTATAGAGGAGCAAAGAAAAGAATTGCATTCAACTTCTCAGAAGGCATGCAAGCAAGAAGAAAGTGCACTGAAATATTTAGGCTATTAAGGGGAAAAAATATCAGCTGGCATTCTGTACCCTGCGAAATTATCCTTCAAAAACAAAGCAAAATAAAGACTTCCTCAGGCAAACAAAAGTTGAAGGAATTTGTTGCTAGTAGTCCTTACTATCAGGAACTATTGAAAAGTCTTTCAGATAGGAGGAAGATGATACAGGTTGGAAACTTAGATCTACATAAAGAAAGGAAAAGTACCGGCGAAGGAAAAAGTGAAGGTGAAATAAAAGTTTACATTTTTTATACTTAGTTTAACAGGTGATATGTTTCTTTTCAAAGTAATAATAGCAGCAGTGCATTCAATTATGTATTCTTACATGTATGTATACTTTTATTATGTATGTTTATTTATATATGTATCCACATATATGTTTATGATGGGTGTATACTTTAAATATGTATTGTTGTTGTTGTTCAGTCACTCAGTCGCGTCCGACTCTTTGCGACCCCATGGGCTGCAGCATGCCAGGCCTCCCTGTCCCTTACCATCTCCCAGAGCTTGCTGAAACTCATGTCCATTGAGTTGTCCCCTTCTCCTCCTGCTTTCAATCTTTGACAGCATCAGAGTCTTTTCCAATGAGTCAACTTTTCGCATCAGTTGGCCAAAGATTGGAGCTTCAGCTTCAGCATCAGTTCTTCCAGTGAGTATTCAGGGTTGATTTCCTTTAGGATTGACTGCTTTGACCTCCTTGCAGTCCAAGGGACTCTCAAGAGTGTTCTCCAACACCACAGTTCAAAAGCATCAATTTGGCACTCAGCTTTCTTTTTGGTCCAACTCCTAACATCTATACATGACTACTGGAAAAACCATAGCTTTGACTAGACAGACCTTTGTTGGCAAGTAATGTCTCTGCTTTTTAATAAGCTGTCCAGGTTTATCATAGCTTTTCTTGCAAGGAGCAAGTGTATTTTAACTTCCTGGCTGCAACCACCGTCCTCAGTGATTTTGGAGCCCAAAACGATAAAGCCTGTCACTGTTTCCATTGTTTCCCCATCTATTTGCCATGAAGTGATGGGACCACATGCCATGATCTTAGTTTTTTGAATGTTGAGTTTTAAGCCAACTTTTTCACTCTCCTCTTTCACCTTCATCAAGAGGCCCTTTAGTTCCTCTTCACTTTCTGCCATAAAGATGGTGTCATCTGCATATCTGAGGTTATTGACATTTCTCTGAGCAATCTGGATCCCAGCTTGTGCTTCATCCGGCCTGGCATTTTGCATGATGTACTTTGCATATAAGTTAAATAAGCAGGGTGACAATTATGTATAGACAATTAAGTCTATATATGTATACATACATACATATATGCTGCTAAGTCACTTCAGTCGTGTCCGACTCTGTGCGACCCCATAGACGGCAGCCCACCAGGCTCCTTCATCCCTGGGATTCTCCAGGCAAGAATATTGGAGTGGGTTGCCATTTCCTTCTCCAGTGCATGAAAGTGAAAAGTGAAAGTGAAGTCGCTCAGTCGTGCATATATATATGTAAGTGAAATGAATGACAGTATGGATACAAGGACAGGGTAGGAATTAGATTTTTTTTTATTGTAAGGTACTTGTAGAATGTGTGAAGTGGTATAGTGTTTGAAAGTTTACTTGGATTAGTGAAAAAGATACATTGCAAACTCTATGGCAGTCACTAGAAAACTTCAAAAAGTTATATCTGATATGCTAAGAAAGGATAGAATTCTGACTCCAGAATTCCACCCCACTTCTTGTGATTTATATGTAACTTTAGTCACGTTATTTAATGTCTCTAAGCCTCAGATCTCTCACCAATAATAATTTTTTGTACCTCATGGACTATTTTAGAATTTAAATGTAATTATTACTTCTTTTTTCTAGGGGATCTTCCCACACCAGGAATCAAACCCACATCTCTTGAGTCTCCTGCATTGGCAGGTGGATTCTTTACCACTAGCATTACTGGGGAATCTCAATACATGTAAAATGCTCAGCATTCTGAGTATTATTGTTATTGCCTTGCTTTCACACAGTAATTTCTTTATTATTGTCTAATTTAGGTTCGCAGATTTTTGGAAAGCAAGTTTTTATTCTTGGGTTATCCTCTTCACTATCTTCAATTTCTTCTTATTAAGTTGCACCATGTTCCTTTTGGACATGTCAAACAAACTCTCTCCTGTCAATAATGAACTTTGTGAAAATTTCCTACTACCTGCCACCTTTTTCCATTGACACTCAACCCATCCCAACATGGTCCCTCTTTCTCACTGTATTAAAGTCAGTCTCATCAAGGTTACCACTAAGCTCTCCATTGTCAATGTATATTTTAAACTATGGCTGATTCTTTTTGATGTATGATAGAAAAAGCACAAAATTCTGTAAAGCAATTATCCTTCAATTAAAAAATAAAAAAAAGACACCTTCAATACTAAATTAATGTTCCTATAATGATTGAGTATAGAAATCAAGCATTCCAATGCTTTCTCCATTGACTTCAGCAACATAATGTTTTGTTGTTTCTCTTATATTTATTTCTCTTATCCTTATTATTGGAGCTCTCCAGGATTTTGATTCTTTCTCATTCTGCATCTTCTTCCTAGTGATATTATTAACTTTTTCAGCCTCACTTATGTCCTGTTCATTTAAAGTAGATTCCCAGTTCCAGGGGCCAGTTGGGTATTGTTGTTCAGTCACCAAGTTGTATCTGACTCTTTGCGACCCAGTGGACTGCAGCATCCAGGCTCCGCTGTCCTCTGCTGTCTCCTGGAGTTTGCTCAAAAGTTGGCTATTGCCACCTCCAATATTTGCCCCAAATATTTCTACCCTCATTAAATAAGAAACTCTTTCATCATTCTAAGATACTCTCTAAGTGTCTATCACGACTTAGATGCCCCTCTGTAACTCCTCTTGACAATCTTGATTTATTGCCTGCTATTTCTTGCTTATTATTATAGCAGTCTTCGATATCAGAGCACTGACAGTATCCAGTTAACTGTGGCCAAACTTACAATTTTGTTATAACAAATTACCCCACATTCAGTTGCTTAAAGCAGGAATAATTTATTCTCACAAATCAGTGGGTCAGCTCTTTATGTTAGACGGAGCTCAGGGGTTTTGTTGATCTTGGCTGGCTTATTTTTCCATCTGGTTGTTGGTTGATCTAGACTGACATAAGCTTTGGGGCAGTTTGACTCTACTCCACCTGTCTTTCTTCCTCTTCCTAGGACAAGAATATAGCCCAGGCATGGCAATTGTAGTGTCACATGAGTGAAAGCAAAGACTCTGAAGGCTTCTTGTGTTCTAGGTTGGAAATTCACCCACCACTTATAGTTTATTTAATTGCTAAAGCAAGTCATGTTGACTTGTACTCAAAGTCATGGAGTGGGGAAATATACTCTGCTTCTTTTGTCATATGACAAAAGCAGTGGATACAGGGATGAATGAAGAATTGGAACCAATGATACAAGCTACCACACTGAGTAGCTTCTTCCCAACCCAAACCATTTTCCTTATTACCACTAATTCTTATAAATGTGAACTTTATCATGTTAATTCCTGGCCTAAAATCTGTTGGTTGCATTTTAGATAAAACCCGAACTTCTTCCCTGAGCTCATCAGACCCTTTATCTGACCTCAACTCCTTCGCTAACTGGAGTATCTATTTGTTGTTTTATGTGCCCCACACTTCCATTTCCCCTGAGAGAACTGGTCACCTCTTCGTCATTCCACAGTGTCTCTGAGAGGTACAGAGATGGGCTGCAGGTTGAGCAAACCCTATTGGCCTTTTCCTTGCAACAGGAATTCTGCCATTCATGGGAAATATTAGAGCGTGGGAGAGACAAATTTCTTTTTTTACTGAAGTTATTGCAATCATTTTACTCCTCATGAAGAGAGCCTGTCTGCAGAATAAAGGCAACATATATAGGAAAGCAGAGATGAGAAATGGAGACTAATAGGGCAAGCTCGAAAACATATTTTCTGATCCTGGATGCAGCCATGTTTGCTGTCCTTTTTAAATAAAATCATTTGAATTTAGTTTACCATATCATATAACCAAAAGCTCCTGGCCCAACTCCACCCCCGTGCACATGCTTCTTTGCCTTTTGCCTGTCAGGCCGTGGACGGATACTCTCACATGTTTTGTAAGTGTAATGTGTTCCAACTCTCCACTGACACTGACTTTGTCAAAGGCTTCAATGATTTACTAATTGGAAAACCCTGTAATATTTTTTGCTTTCTCTCAGTCAGAAATTTTGGTCATTCTTTAAGAAAAACTGTCAAATGCTATTTTTCCTGTGCAGTCTTTCCTAACCTCTCAGACAAAATTAATCTGTGGTGTATGCATGTTTAGAGGTGGTAAGAAGAGAGAAAAAAGAGACCCAGACTACGGTTGCATGTTTTGTAATATGATAAATGTGATATTAGAGTTACTCCTCCTATCCATCAGTAAATGAAGTCAGCTCTACCTTCAAAATCTACCCAGAATCAGATAACTTCTTTTTAAAAAGCATATTTATTTTTTACTTTATCTCGGTTGCCCCTGGTCTTAGTTATGGCACACAGCGTCTTCAGTCTTCACTGTGGCGAGCAGGGATTTTAGTTGCAGAATCTTTAGCTGCAGTGGTGGCATGTGGGATCTAGTTCCCTGACCAGGGATCAAACCAGGCCCCCTGCGTTGGAAGCATGGAGACTTAGCCACAGGACCACTGGAGAAGTCATAACTTCTTACAACTTCCAATATCACCTCTCTCATTGACTGTTACAAGAGTGCCTACTGCATCTCCCTGTTTCTGCCCTTCGCTTCCTGTGCTCTATCTTCAACACATTCTGTCCCTATTACAAGTGACATCTGTTCACAGGCTTGTCTCTGGGGCCCTGAACAATCTTGCCTCTCTTCCATTTCTTTGATCTCATCCCCTTGCTCACTCTGCTCTGGGTATAAGAACTTTCTACTGCTTCCCACACTCATCACACATGTTTCTGACCCAAGGACTTAGTAGTTGCTGTTCTTTCCATGAATTCTCTTCCTCTAAATACCTGCCTGAGTTTTCTCTCACCTTCTTCAGATCTTTTCTGGAATGTCATCTTAGTGAGGTCTCATGAGATAAATATATTTAAGGTTTGGGCCTCCAACCTCCTTCCTTGCACTATATTCTGTGTAGAACTTATATAACACGGCTTCCCTGGTGGCTCAGACTTTAAAGAATTTGCCTGCAATGCAGGAGACCTAGGTTTGATCCCTGGATTGGGAAAATCCCCTGGAGGAGGGCATGGCAACCCACTCCTGCATTCTTGCCTGGAGAACTTATAATATATATATATATATACCATGTATATAACTTATAATTATATATATATATAACATATCATATATCATACTTATATATTTTGGTTCTTGTCTATTTCTGTTCACTGGGATATAAGCTCAATGAGGTGAGATTTTAATTTTTGTTTGCTTATTTATTTAACTCTTCAGTGTTCTCGCCCCATTGCCTAGAATAGTGTCTGATACACAGGAGGCTCTTAAATTTGCCTAAAATCAATAAGTGAAGGAACACACTTACCTTTGTATATGTCTCAGCACTGTACTATGCTGTGACAGTCAGGGACTACATGAAATTTATCTTTTTCTCTGCCTTCTACCCACAGTGGACACCAGAGCCCTTAATAGGTATTCAGTGAAAGGATTTGTGTGTGTTATTGTTGTTGTTGTTGTTTTTAGGTACCTATAACTAGTGAGTGTTGACCTGAAAATAAAACCTACATATTTTAAAACCAAGTCTCTTGATGGCTGTTTTCTTCATATGACAATGAATCTCGGCCTCAGAAAAACCTGGCTGAGGATATCTGAGTGTGGTCCTTTGACTTTTCAGAAACAGTATCAAATGGTGATTTCCTGACTCTATCAAAAACAGGTTTTTTGTTTGAATCATATGTGAGAATTTAAGAAAATTATAAAAATCAAAGGGTGAAGAAATACTTGGTTGTCCCTTAAGAGAATGAAGAAAGCAATCATAATATAGAGTTTTCAAGATAACTCAGCATCCTTTTCTAGAATCCTAGTCTTACTGTAAGGAGACTAATATCCTACTATGATTATTACTCTTTCCTCTGCTACTGTTAGTTACCATTATTGAGCTGTCTTACTTGCATATCTTATTTAATTTTCAAAACTTTCCTGTGAGGTGATTACTATTTATTAAGCACATTTTATGGAATAAGAAATTGAGACTCAGAGTAGTTATACAGTGTTCTCAAGGTTGCAGAACTAGTAAAAGTTGACATTAGAATTTGAGTACAGACTCATCTTCTTTTTCTTTTAATGTATGATATGAAACCTATGACATTGCTCTAAAGTCTTAACCTAAATAATTGAGTTCTTCTAGAGTATAATTTAGCATTCTACTGAAGAAATTTCAATACAGCTCAATTAATTGATTCAGTATGTTATGTCAGCATTTTTTTCTTATATGACAATATTTTAGAAAATTAAAAAAGAGAAAACTATAACAAGATTATCAGAGACAATAGGATTCTATGTGTTTTTTAAAATTTATTTATTTGGCTGCACCCCGTGACATGTGGAATCTTAGTTTCCAGACCAGGGATCAAACCCACACCCCCCTGCAGCAGAAGCACAGTCTTACCACTGGACTTCCAGGAAGTACCTTATATGTTTTTAAATTGTAATGATAAGTGAAGACAATTCAGTGAATTTTCTGAGGATAAAGCAACACAAAGATTCATTTTGAAATCTGATCTACTCTAAGGTATTATATGAACTATTAGGCTTAAAAATTAATAAACATAACTCTGTTTTCAGGAAAAATTAATGTTGTACTAGTTTCAAGTAGAAATCCTCCTTGAATTGCTTTTGAAGGTGATTAAATGGGGAAAAATAAAATTTTATAATGGCAGGCATACATCTTTTTATATACCTTATTTCCTCACAAAAGCCCTTTAAACTGGGCACTTCATTCTATTTTGAAAGATAAAGAAGCTGATGCTCAGTGGGATAAAATGATTTGCTGAAGGTTTCCAAACCAGGTAATTATAGAACCTGGATACTGTCCCCAAATTACCCTGTCATTGGTCAACTTGATTTTCTTGTTCTGTGCTGCTAAATGTTGAATTTGTGGTGAACTAGAGAAAGAATGGTGGGGGATGAAATCACATGAAATCAGTAGCTGGGTCAAGTAGGTCCTTGTAGGCCATTAAGAGTTGGACTTGAGTTTGAATGAAATGGAAAATCACTAGAGGCTTTTGAGTAGAGACACAACTCAATCTGACTTAGGGGTAACACTGTTACTCTTAGTGTTCTCTTAAAAATAGACTCTAGGATAATAAAGATGAGATAGGGAGACTAATTAGGGACTGTTGCAGTAATTTATGTGAAGAATCTAATTTAAATCATATTTTTATGATAGAACCAACAGGACTGGTTAATAGATTGGGTATTCACAGTATGATGCTGTATGTAATATCTATCTTCCCTGTTTTCTCCTCCACTCTACATAAACACATTATACTTTCGTCATAGTCAGATTTGTATTTTGGAAAGGAAAATGAGGAGAAAGTATTAGATGAAAGTATATATAACTAGAAGTAAGGAGACCAATAAGGAGAAACAGATTAAGTTTGTTGCAATAATCATAATGATAGATCATGGTGACTTGAACCAAGAGAATGGTGATGGATCTGGAGGGAAATCCATACATTTAGGATAGGGATTAATGACTGATTTGTAATAAAGCATACAAGAGAAGCATGATTCATAGCTTTCTGACTTAAGTAGTGGTTTGGGTGATAATACTTTTCTAAACTGAGGATACAGGAGACAGACATAGGTTAAATAAGGAAGATGGGGGAGGACAATATGAATTCAGCTTTGGAAACAGTGAATTCAGGATTTTTATGGGGGATCTAGGTGGTTTTCAATGAAAGAGTGAGTTCCATGAGCTTGGGCTCAGAGAAGAAATCAGGGCTGGGGTCGCCTCATCATTATACAGATAATTAAAGTCACGAGAACAGATGATACCATCCAAGTAGAAGGTTTAGAACAGTCAGAACAAAGGTTTGAAGACAGATTTAAGAGGAATACTTCCGTTTTAGGAGTGGGCTAAGACAAAGGATTCTAAGAAGCAAAGTGAAAAAGAGTGGCTAGAGGGGTCTGGGGTAAAATTATGAAGATTCAGTATGGGAAAGCCAAGGGAATGAGAGTGTGTCTGGTTAACAGTGTCAAATACAAATGTCAAATGTAAAACAGTAACAGTAAATCAAGGATTGAAAGTAAATCTAGAGGATTTAGCAACATGGAATTAGCCATGACCTTGCTAACTTCAGTGGTGAGGAGGGAGCATACTATAGTTGGCCTGTCTACTTGACAAGGAGCTCCTGTAGCATGGTGCTGAGTTCTTGAATTTTTGTTCAAATCTTGTCTCCCTTTCTCATCTCGTGGCATATCAAACGGTAGAGATTTGAGATTTGACTGTCCATCTGAAGTGGTGACTTAAACTGCAACAGTAAATCATGGACTCCACGTTGTATGTGCTCTGCCCCTTATGCCTCTTAAAAAATATTATCCTCAATTAATTTTCACTGAGAGACTAAGACAAGTGGAATATATAGTATCTTGAATTGCATTTGTCATTTCCTGCTTAATCATAGATGTCTCATCTTATTTTTAGTGCCACTAAGAATTACTATCTTTGGGAGCTAATCGCAGCAGAGTCACCGAGTGTCAGTTATTTGTGACTTGTACAATCTATTTTGATGACCATACAACTTACATCCAAGGAATGCCACATTCCAGTGTGCTCTGTTGGATGACAAGATCATTTTACACTGAATTCCAAGTCTCTACACTCTACCACTAATATATCTGGATGTGAATACCCTAATTTGTGAGCTACATAACTCCTTTGTTCCCTTGCAATAGATGTTGTATTAAACTGTCCTTCATCCCCCAAAGACAGTGTTCCTTCCCTATAAAGCACCCCTTTATACCCGAGTGCAGTGTAAGGCTTTTGTAGTCTCACTCAGACCTCCATTCATGTCCTCTCTAATAAAGACCTCTTTGTAACACACACATTAGTAGAACTCCTTAAAATCTCAGGTTCTCTGGAAGAATTCTAAAGAGAAGAGGGGGAAGCATTAGGATTTATATTTGGTACAAATAAAAGACTGATCAGTTCAAGATTTTGTACCCTTTACAGTAAGGCCAATGAGATGAAAAATCTGTGTGCCTGTTTTTTTTTTTATTACATTGTTCTGATGATAGTGTCTCTCCTCTTTGCCTGCTTTAATGGTGTTTACCTACTTACTTTTTTTATACTTTCCACCTTTGGCCTTATTGTTTTCAAGAAACTTATGCACACCCAGAGACCAAACATTTCCATAAGCTAGCTGCTTTTAATCAAACAAAACATTTGTACAAATAAAAGAAGTTTTGGATTTTAGAGTTAAGATTCCTACCCCTACCTACATAACATTTCAAAGGAGATTAAGTTTGGCTTTGAAAGCAAACATACCTTTTCCTTGATTTTGTCTAATACCTAATTTGATTTTTTCTCATTTTTTTCTGTTTGTTAAAAAAAAAATTGAAGAAAGAAAAGAAGAAAAAGAGAAAGAAAGAAAGAAGGGAAGGATAGTAGGCAAAAGAAAGGAAGGAAAGAAATCAGAGTGGAGAAAAGTCAGGCCAGAGATTACATTAGGCTGAAGCAAATGGTATTCACCTTTTATAGTCCCTATGTTGTATAATGAAGATACTTCATTGAAACAATGATGCATACTTCAAGGGTTCCCTGGAGAGCCGTGAATCCTGTTTGGAGAGATTCATGAATATGTGCATTAGCACAATCCAACTGGAACTTGCCCTTAAAAACGAACCACAAGAGAAGCTGATCAGTTTCCGCTTATGTATATAATCAGAAGGTTATCATATTATCTCCCTCTCCACGGGAAAAGCAGATGCGTACTTTTCTACCACCTTAAGAGGAGAAATGCCAAAGGGAATAGCAATTTTTTCCCCTCTCTGTGATGTTCATTATGTGAAACCCACACAGAAACCTTTTAAAACTAGTCTTTGGCAAAAAGAGTGGAAAATGAATATAGGCTTGATTTTTCAAAGTGATTTTTTTTTTTTTTTTTGCTTAAGATGAATCATAGCACAAACCTTCAAAACATATTTCTGCCCTAATTTGCTGAAAGTCATTAACAAAATTGCATTGAGTTCAGAGATTGCTAGAGACTGCATATGAGACAGATCAAAGCTCACAGAAAGTACACGAGATTCTGTGCCTTAAAGATGAATGAAGGACACATGGTAGATCTTGAAGTAGTAGTTTATTTAAAGTACAGTGAATTCCATGAAAAATATTTCTAACCAGCAGTTGGTGCCCAAGTTTCAGTAAAAATGGCAGACCACCACTAAGCTAGTGACAATGATAGAGTATCCAGGTTTATTTGCAGATTTGTCTTTATCCATGAATTCCAAACAAAATGGAGAGTTTAAAAAGAAGGAAAAACCCCCAAACTTTAATCATCACATAAAAACAGCAGAGAAAAATTTGTTACCTATAGACAGATGTTTTTAAATTATCATCTATGCTATGCTAAGCAGAGATAGTATTAACAAATGTGAAAAATTACTATGGAAAATTTGAGCTTTATATACAGATTTGAGAAAAATGGTGCTGAGTTACTTAGTAAAGACCTTAAGTAGTTGTGTATGCATTGTTGTTATTGTATGTTCTGGGTTGTGGGTTCAAGCCTGTGAGTGTTCACAGCATACCGTGGAAACACAGAGGAGCAAAATAATTGTTTCAAAAAGAAGAGTATAATTATTTTAATGTTAAAAACTAAATTGCTGTCGGGCAATGTCTTTAACTTGTCAGTTAGTCACTACTTAGGCACCTGGTAATGAGTTGCCAGAAACTGTTTCGATTTATCATTTCTAGTCCCCACATTCACGGAGAAAACAATGTTTAAACTTGTCCCTTATGTTCTCAAACCACTAGATTCAAAGGCTTCCTGGACATTTCAGGCCTTCCTAATGTAATTTGAGTCTGCATGCTCAGGATGTAGGGAAGGGCTAAGGGAGCATTGTTAGTTTGAGAGGGTACAATGGTGTAGTCCTGCATTTAAATTATTTCTAACTTTCCACCAGAAGTTGTGTTCATGTTTTGGAAAATTAGTACTTAGCCAAGCTCTGAGGAAGAAAGCATTTTATTTAGTAATAGTTCAAATAATGCAGTAAAAATGTCTCTCTGTGCATTTGAACTGGCCCTGGTGGCCTGATCCAGTATTTTGCCCATTTTCTTGGCTTTTCAAGCTTCACACACACAAAAAGAAATTGTACGAAACACTTAGCACTATTTTTTCCATAGCTGGTAATGGGGCTTTCACAGCACAAAGGCAAGGAAAAATTATTTGGAAAGGTGAACAGGTTTTAAGAAAAACTAGAAAATTCTCCTCATACATTTTAGACTCAGCTTTCTGCCCCTTTGCTGTGTTTTACATCTAGTCACTAGAACGCCTGCAAGAAATTCTGAATATAATCATACAAACTGACCCACAAAAACAAATTCCATAGAGAATGGTGTTAAAAGAAAGATTGCTATTTACTGACAGAGTTTTGTGTGTGTGTGTGTGTGTGTGTGTATTTTTGTATATAATCTCTCTCTCTCTATCACCCAAACTATCTCAGCATTCACATAGGCACCAGAGAAAATGTAGCTTTGAGCTCCTTTTGCAAGTAAGTCCCATCCTAGGATCTTAGAAGTTTTATCTGTGCGAAAAGGGAGTTTTCACCAGTGACACAGTCATCTGTTTGGTGAAAACAGGGCTAGATAGTGAATTGCAACTTCTGTGTGTGCGTGCATGTGTGTGTGTGTGTGTGTGTGTGTAGGCGAGGTGGTGGTGAGAGAGGGAAGGTCAAAGGGTAAATTCCAATTGCTGCCACATATTTTTATGAGCCGAGTTATACCCAGCTTCTAGCCTGGAAAGGGGAAGAGGATCTTAGAAAGGGAAGTAACCTGAGTGGGCAGGTCAGGAAAATCCTCAAGAAGAGCTCTTTTAAATTCCCAGTTAATTGCTCCCCAACCTGCCATATTCATCCATTTTAATTTTTATTTTATTGTTCCAGGACTTGAAAAGATCCGTTTGCTCTTACAGGAATCCCAGTAAAATCTGCATTGCCAACGATGAAGTTCTCTTGGAGGATTCACTTTCCCATTTCTCCCTTTGGTATTTTTTCCCGTTGTTGGAGAGGTGAGGGATGAAGCATCCTGGAAAGTCAGAGAGGAGGTGGAGACTACGCGGGGAGTTAGTTCCCATCCCAAGGCTGACAAAGCATTGATGCTGCGGGAAGGAAAACGCTCAACAGAGCCGGGGAGAGAAAGACAGGAGGGGCCCCAGGAACCCAGCTTTGTCAGAAGCTTTCCGCATCCCACCCTACCCTCCTCTCCCCGCGCCCTCGCTCTCTGGCAAACGTAGAGGCTATTTTCTGCCTTTTACAAGAGGTACTGCCAGGAGGTGGTGGTGGGGTTGGGGAGGGAGGCCGGGAGAAAAAAAGCTGATGCTGAAATCAAGGAAGAAACAGTAGAAGGGTCAGGGGCAACAGTCAAGGCAGAAGCAGCTGCCGAGGCCGGCCCAACACCGGCATAAACCCGTCCTGGTGGCGCAGGCGGCGGCCGCCGCGGTGACAGCCCGAGTGGCAACAGCTGTGAGGAGGCCCGGCTTCTCCTCGGGGCTGCAGCGCCGGGGGTCAGAGTGGGGAGTCCCTATCGCTCCCATCTTCTGAGCAAGCACATTCTTCTCATTCCTCCACTCTCGCCTTCTCAGCGTCAGCTGACCGGCTGCTGCCTCTGCCTCGCCTTGGGGATTGGCAAAGCCGCCTTTCTTTTTTCCGCGGAGCACGCCGGTGACACCCGGATTTGTTCTAGTAGGTGTCCCTGCGGCCTCAGGCGTGGGCTGCCGGAGCCAGTTAGACCTGGGCCTCTCTCGCATCTGTCTGTGGGGTGGCCCATCAAACCCCAAAGCATTTGGTGGGTGAAATTGCCGGGGACTAAACAAGACCTTAATTTTCAAAGTTGACGGGGATAAACCTAGGCATCACTTGAGAGGGTGACCAGCTCCAAGCCACCGAAAGAGGAACAAATGAGGCAATTTCAGTATTATCAGATACAACATTATGACCCTTTTTGTTGTAAAAGGAACACAAATGTAGCTACAGATTGAATGAAGTGATAGGCCATTAAAGGGCAAGAGGGAAGAGGGAAGGGATAATAGGCACCGTCCATCTGAGCCTGTTACACTTACTGTTTCAAATCTATTCAGACCATGTTAGTGGCAAATACACAATTTACCGGCAATAATAAATGAGAGAAGGAGTAAAGATAAATCTTAGGGAGCGCGGCGTTACGTTTAGAGTAGTGGCAATTGCTGTTTATTTGGTTTTCTTTTATGAAAATTAGTCAGGGCAAGGCTATATGTGAGACATATCTTTATATATATTT
This sequence comes from Okapia johnstoni, assembly GCA_024291935.2. Lineage (NCBI taxonomy): Eukaryota > Metazoa > Chordata > Mammalia > Artiodactyla > Giraffidae > Okapia > Okapia johnstoni. The sequence goes on from CM044319.1 coordinate 10,514,193, forward strand.
TTTTTTCTCATGTTTTTGGAAGTCAGGGTGAGTGGAGGCATTCAATTTTATTTTCCTTAATTAGGTAAACAAAAACAATAAATAAGCCTTTTTAGTATGGATTTCTCTCCTCTAGTAAATATTCAAGCAAAACTAACTGTACATTTTTGGCTTTTATAATCAACCTGTTTGCCTTCATTAAGTCTATCCCATATGACTTTTAAATTCTACCCTACAAGTTTACAATATTTCACATATATGAAGTTTAACCCTGCTGTACGGTTACAATGTCTTTATACACTTGGTCACTTAACAGCTGAAGAGTTTAGGCAAGTTGTTCACTTGCTGGAGATTTAAATTAATTGTTTTTGAAGTATAAGTGCCTGAACAGCAAAACTGGGGATTTCTCCATAGTTTGGAAGCTACCAGCCTCACAATTAGCCATAAGTAGGAGTATTTTGGGGTGGGAAGTACAAATAAGCCAAACTTCAAAATTTCAACTTGTGCACATAATATAATTGGTTTCAATTAAATGAAGAAATTAAAATATTTTAAGTGTGAAAGAAATTGGTGCTTTAAATTAGAAGAGGTAATTACTTTGTGTGACTAAAGTATACAGAAGAAGCAATTGTCTATTCTGAAGTTTTAAAATGCATTACATTTTATTATTTGGTTATTTGAAATGGAGTAAAATAATTACAAGTGACATTGCATTTGTCACAGAAGTGAATGTGATCAAGATACTCATTTGTATTAGAAAAACGATTATACTACATTTAGGTAAATTATTTTATATATTTCAACAACATGATGTAGTGTTTTAGAAAATTCTAAGAATAATTCCCTTAAGGACAGTTAATTAATAGACTATCAGATCATTTAAATACTTTTTTCAATGTGAAATTGAAGGAATTTTTATAAAATGTTATGTTAGATTATATGAAAACTTACATTCCGTTAAGAATATTCTTTAAGTAGCTATAAAAAGAGGAAGAAGGAGAAAGTCTTTAGATTTCTGTGGTGATCTGAGTAAATAGAATTATTGTGTCTCCAATTTCCTTTAGACACTTTATATTTTTGCAGTGTAATTTTAGGATTTAGATGTAGTTTATGATGTGTCACTTAATATGGACATGGAGTTTTGTTCTTCATTGGCTCTTTTGGCTAGAAGAAAATCAAAGATTTATTCATTCATGGATTGATCCTAATTTGTGTGTTATTTTATTGTGTCCCAGATCTTTTCTAGACACAGTGATATTTTGTGAAATTCATATTACAGTATTCTTATAAAATAATATATAATGAGAGACTGACTTCACATGACAGAAACAGACTTTAGCATCACATAGTTTTAAAATGTGTCAGTTTAAATGTACACTAAAATTGCATTTTATTTCTTTCTAGTCAAACAAAAGCTCTCTGAATGAAGATGCAGAGATTTCGTGGGCTTTGTCTAAATTCAAAGTGCCCTCTACTGTCAAAAATGTGTACTGCTGAGAAAAAGAAAATTTGACAAGTCTGAAATCAAAATCTAGACAGTGAGAGACAGATGGAAGAAAACCAGGAGAGGTAATGGCACTCAGCCCTGGGGCAATTCAGTTTGGAATGTTCCATCAGTAAATAGTTATGCTCCCATTCCAAGTTAAAAGTTACTTAAAATTATTTGTATTTTGTGACGGCTGCCTCATGCTTCTTTTCTTTTAGTTTTGATTTCAAAAGTGAAATTTCACTTTAGTGTCACTGTATGTTTTACTATAATGATCCAAACAGTGTATGTTATAAATGCCAGGATAAATGTAAAAACTACTTATACCCTGTTACCTTTATACTACTCTTGAGGAATATTGTTCAGAGGTTCTTTTTATATTTTTAAATATTAGAACACTTTTATTTTAACTATTGATTGTATGTACTTAAAATGCAAAATTCATCATTACTGTGATAAAATAAAGCTAAGTGGTAAGTTGATCCAGTGTGGGGAAAAAAATCAGCCAGACTTTAAAAAATATCGTGCAAACAAATAAAATGGTCATCTATTTTATTCACTCTTAAGATATTTAAACATTATGAAAATAATTGTAAGCATATTCTATGTGTTTAAGTGTAAGCTTGTTGCAGTCTTTTAATTAAATTCAGTGACCCAAAGAACATTTTGCCATAAGAAATTCAGGCTATTCCATATAGTTGTTTTATAATATAATATTTTAATATTTTTACAATGTACCACAAAGCTGTGAAACTTCAAGTTTGAGATAGATATACAATTTTAGAAATGGTTACTGACTTGTTTTTTATTTATTATATTAAAAAGAACATTTTGATTGAATTTTTAGCTTTTTACAATAAAATCAATAATTTGAAGTGAAATTAAAGAGGCACAACATAACTGAGGGAAGGAAAAACTCACAGTTTATCATGTCCAACACGTATAACAGTTGTTGGTTAACTAGCTCTATGAAATATTTTGTCTATATTTCAAGCAAAAACAAGCTACAGATATAGATAATTGGGAGTGGGGAGTTGATACAAAAATCAGGGCTTTAAAAAAAAATCAGGGCTTTAGCTTTTATGTAAAATACATATAGATTCAGTTTTTCAGTTTCATCAGCCACTAAGGATTTTAGGTGTGTTTGTTGGGTGGAGAAACCCAGAGTGAGTTTCAGTAGAGTTGACCTCAGGCAGCCTCCCTGTTTCCAGAGCTTGCCTTCTCTTTGCCTCTTAAGTGCCTCTGGTAGGTTTCTAACACACATCCGGATGTCCACGCTGCCTTTTGTGAAGAACAAAGGCATTCAGGTAGTACTTATTATTAACACTTTCTTGATATAAAGGGTTATATCTAGTAGGGGGGGTTGTGTGCTAAAAACCAATGAATGGACAAGTAAACAAACGGACACATGAATGAAAGAGAGAGGCAAAATGGTGGTTCTCTGGTCATAGAATTTAGAGGTGATTTGAAAGAGAATCTTGTCGAGTAAAACAGCATTGTATGCCATCAAATTTAAAAAGTTTCCTCTGTTTGAAGAAAATAGCATGCAAGTCTTCTCAATTGTTTGAAAAATCCAGGAGATATAGTATATCTAAATGTTTCCTCTGGCTATTTTCAGTGCTTGAAAGCAAATCTATTAACCCAAGTATCTACTTGAGCCTAATTTCTGTGAAATCACCATTTCTCTTGATCAGTGGTCAGTTATTTTCCACTCTTTGGAAATGAATTGCATTTGTAATATTAACCCTAGGCTCCATAAAAGATGTGTTCACATTACAAAAAGTCTAATACAATGATAATGCTAAAAGACCACCTGAATGTTTGATGCTTCTCCTTCTGTTGCTTTTTAGAATCAACTCTTCACTTCTGAATTCACCTTGCATGTCCAAGTTGCATTTGTCATTTCCAACTCTTTGCAACCCTATGGACTGTAGCCTACCAGGCTCCTCTGTCCATGGGACTCTCAAGGCAAGAATACTGGAGTGGGTTGCTGTGCTCTCCTCCAGAGGATCTTCCCAACCCAGGGATCGGTCTAACTTGCATGTCTTTTATCTCCTGCATTGGCAGGCAGGTTCTTTACCACTAGTGCCATCTGGAAAGCCCTGAATATACCTTGAGATAGTCTAATTTCTAGTCAATCTAATCTTATCTAATGTAATTACTAACAGATCCTTGTTCTTCAAAATAAATACTGTTCATAATTATGAGTCCGCTTAGGAAAACTTTAAATAAGGGGGTTCAATGCCCTCTAGCCTATATCTTCAGGTAGGCCCATGGAACTCTTTCTTCTTCTAACAGGAGAAAATGTTGCAAAGATAGGAAAAAAAAAAAAAACAAAGGCAAAACTGGCTCCTTGAAGAAGTTGCTCTTTATTTCTTATGGAACCTGGGAGCTACTCTCTTCTCTTGTTCTTTTTAGGGCCTGATTGTCCAACTGTATAGTTTCTGTGGAGTGCACAGTATCTTTCTGATAAATTCCATTCCTCTGTAAGCTAGCCAATCAGTTGTCTTTGTTGGTAACCAAATAAATCTAATTGTCACAATCTATGCCTTTCTCAGTGAGCAACTTATAGATTCATAGGTGATGTTTACAGAAAGTTCATAGACTTTCATTTCACGATACAGAAGCTTGATTGAGTAGGGAACTTGGCCAAAGCCACATAGCATCAAGCATGCTATGATGAACTCAGACCTCGCCTCCTAATGGCCGCAGAATTGTGCCAAAGCGTGAATTAATCACCTGCATTCCCATGAGCTGCTGGGTTTTGTGTCTAGTTTTGTTGACATAAATTCCTGTCTTTCTCTTCCTCACAAACTAATATTGAGAATATTTTTGGATACATAAAAATGAAAATTATGTAATGGAGATCAAACAATTTTAGGAAATAAATATTATGATAAATTGATTTATTTGTAGTATATGTAGGACTCTAATGTTACACGGTTTAGTGCAAGAAATTTCTTCCCTCAAGGAAGCAAAATCCAGTGTATTTAAATAAAGGAGAGGCCATGCTTGGATTGTATATGTTTAGGTATCTGCTGAAATAACAACTATCTGTTTACAACTTGATAGATTTACAGTGAAACCTTTCTCTTTTTCTTAACAAAAGTTGTTGCAGATAGAAGCAAGAATTGTGGGAAATTGTCTTTTTTTTAATACATCAATAGTAACAAAGCATGTCACAAGTATTTAATAAAGGGATTATTGTAGACTTTATACATTTCTAGGAACCAACAGAAAAATCTCAAGGGACAAATCATTAAACCCTATTCTTCAGTATTAACTTGGACAACAGCTCAGGAAACATCTCTGAGGGTGCAAGGCATTTATCAGAAGCATGTTTAGGAATCTCCGACTGTTTTACAAAAAACTCTTCTGCAGAAAACAACAGGATAGTTACCAAGCATTTTTGGAAACTATGTATAACTGAGGAGATTCAGCTCATCAGAAACATGAGAAATTATAAATGGTGAAGGCTGAAAAAGGGTAAATTGTAGGGGAAATGTAAATTAAATATGAAAAGTATAATGTAACCATTAATGATCACTCAGTATGTATTACTTTACTTTGCTATATTCTATATTATACTTTTTGAGATAAGGCAGTTTACCACAGTATTATTTTATGCCTCGCTTACTTTATACAGGAAAAAGCAAAGAAAAAAATTTGGACTAGAATGTGCAAACTGTTTTTTTCCTTACTGTTATTTTTATTTTATTTAAATATAATGATATTCACAGTATAGAGTATATTTATGGATCCTTAATTGGCTGTAATTAATTCCCACTACTTTTTTCTTTCTGAAAAGGATTATTATGAAAACCATGATTTTTATCCCAAATCTTTGTCTTTCCTTGACCCAGAACTTTACATTTTCCAATGGATTCCGAATAATAAATAGAATATCTTTCATCCCTGTAGTGATTCGGACTTAGTATTAACTTTCGTCCTCAGAGTTTCATTTGTTTCTCCTAAGGGTTCTGTTCCATAGTTGGCAGAGATTTTGACTGATAATTTATTTTTTTGATTTTGTAAAAAATGAAGTTTAGTGATTAGCCTAAGATAACCCATATATTAGGAAATTAAAATAGGTTTAGAGCTCAGATCTTGGGATTCATAGTCTGGCACTCATTTACCAAATCATTCATGTGGATATTTATTTTTTCAACATTCACTGTACACCTACTCTTGGATACTCTTGTTAGCACCAGTCGTTGTTACTTGCTGTCTGAAATAGCTTTTCCTTGCCTCAGGGTGAAACAGGCAAGTTTATTAAGGCCAGTTGCTCCTCAGGCCTCAGGGGACAACCATTTTATGACTAATTACTTTTAACTAATTTTCATGAAAGCTAATATTATTCCTTTTTGTTTTTCAAGAATCCTCTCCTGGACTCTCCTCTTTGGCTGCTGCTGCTGCAGAGTCACTTTAGTCGTGTCCGACTCTTAGCGACCCCATAGACTGCAGCCTGCCAGGCTCCTCCGTCCATGGGATTTTCCAGGCAAGAATACTGGAGTGGGTTGTCATTTCCTTCTCCAGTGCATGAAAGGGAAAAGTGAAAGTGAAGTCACTCAGTCGTGTCCGACTCTTAGCGACCCCATAGACTGCAGCCTGCCAGGCTCCTCCGTCCATGGGATTTTCCAGGCAAGAGTACTGGATTGGGTTGCCATTGCCTTCTCTGCTCCACTTTGGAATTAATGCTTATTATGGTTACATAACATCTAGGCCCAAATTTGTTCCAATTGCTCATGGACATCCACACCCAGTGCTCAGGAACCTGGACATGTGGACACTTGCACTGTTACTCTCCACCACCCCTGATGTCACCACCACACCAACCAACAACAGCCTGTCTGGGAGGGGTGTTCTTTATGAGACCACACATAAATCTGTACTTCTGAACTCCAGGGAGTATCAGCTTCTTTTCTTTTTTCCCTTTTCCCTTTCTCTTATTCACTCTTCCCACCCTCCTCCCCCCACCCTGTCCCCACCCCGTCCCTTTCTCCTCTGTGCTTTCCTGCTTCCATAGGTAGACTTTCACCCAGTTGCCTTTTTTGGAGAAAGCAATGGCACCCCACTCCAGCACTCTTGCCTGGAAAATCCCATGGACGGAGGAGCCTGGCAGGCTGCAGTCTATGGGGTCGCTAAGAGTCGGACACGACTGAGTGACTTCACTTTCACTTTTCCCTTTCATGCACTGGAGAAGGAAATGACAACCCACTCCAGTATTCTTGCCTGGAAAATCCCATGGACGGAGGAGCCTGGTGGGCTGCAGTCCATGGGATCGCTAAGAGTCGGACACGACTGAGTGACTTCACTTTCACTTTTCCCTTTCATGCACTGGAGAAGGAAATGGCAACCCACTCCAGTATTCTTGCCTGGAGAATAACAGAGACGGTGGAGCCTGTTGGGCTGCCGTCTATGGGGTCACATAGAGTTGGACACGACTGAAGCAACTTAGCAGCAGCAGCAGCAGCAGTTGCCTTTTCATTTCCTTTTCTATAATCCTCTCTTCCACTCACCTCTTCCATTAGTTATATCACTTATATATGATATTGGGCAAGTCATTTAACCTCAGTGAGTCAGATTTTGTTATCTGGATAAGTAGAAATAACTTACAGAGCTGTGTTGATCATTAAATAATGCCTTTAGAAGTGCTGAACTCCATGCTTTTTATATGGTCATTAAGATCAGTGAGTACCTTATGAACATTAGTCTTCCTGGGATTTTGTGGGTAAAACATATAGACACTTTTTTTTTAATTATTGATTTACCTATTTATTTATTTATTTTTGGCTGTGCTGGGTCTTCGTTGGTTTGCGGGGCTTTTTTTAGTTGTGCTGAACAGGGACTACTCTTTGTTTTGGTGTGTGGGCTTCTCATTGTGGTAGCTTCTCTTGTTGCAGAGCACAGGCTCTAGGCACATGGGCTTCACTAATTGTGTCTCACAGGCCCTGGAGCGTGGGCTCAGTTTTTGTGGTGCACAGACCCAGTTGCTCTGAGACATGAGGAATCTTCCTGGACCAGGAGTAGAACCTGTGTCGCCTGCATTGGCAGGCAAATTCCTATCCATTGCACTACCAGGGAAAGTAGACACGTTGTGAGGTAACTTTTGAAGTTGTTATAATCAAGAGTTCACTCTATTCAGGCAATTTACTATGTTCTATTTTATTAGTATTTTATACTTACTTCTTAGATATCCATGTGATATTTGGTATTGTGATTTTTAATTGACCGCTTTCTTACATCTTGAAAACATTTGGTAACCAAATAGAAAGTTGTGTGTTATTATTCCTCTAACCCAAATCACTTAATTAGAGGGCCTAAGCCTCAGTGTTCTCTTTTTGTAGTTATTGGATAGGAAACCTTACCATTTATTCTAAATTTTTTATATGCTGACAATTGTCAGATTTTTATCCCTAGCTTGATCTAGTCCTTAAACTCCAAACTCATGTATTCATCTGCCTAAGTGATATCTCTACTTGCATATCTACTGCGTATCTCAAACCTGTATGTCTAAATCTGATTTATTGATATTGATAACTTCCCAGAAATCTTTTCCTTCTAAGGTATTTTTGGCCTAATTACTTAGACCAAACACTTTGGGCTTCCCCCCCGCCCCTCATATCTCAATCTAATCTTTAATTAAATTCTGTCAAACTCGGTCTTCAAAATGTATCCCAAACTAATCATTCCAATGTTATAAACATAGTCCAATCTACCATGAGCCTTACCTCAACATCTACAATGCTCCTAGCTGGTATCTTTGCTTTCACTCTTGTCCCTTTGCAGTCTGTTCTTCATGTAGCAGCCAGAGGTATATATTAAATTATGTCCCTCCCCTACATAAAAGTTTTCAAGAGCTTATTTTTATATTTAAAATAAATTCCAAAATTCTCATGATGGCTTAAATGGTTCTACCTATCAAACAGATAATCTAAATTAATGAGAAATACTCCTGGCTATGTCTTATAATTTATTTCTTACTACCCTTCCCACGTTTTTCCACTGGCCTTCTTTTAGTTTCTCAAAAACACTCCCAACTAGGTCCATTGCTCATGTTAACCCCCTCTGCCTAGAATGTGCTCCACTCAGCTATCTCTAGGTTTCACACCTTTATTTCATTAAAGTTTCAGTTCAACTGCTGCTGCTGCTAAGTCACTTCAGTCATGTCTGACTCTGTGCGACCCCATAGACGGCAGCCCACCAGGCTCCACCGTCCCTGGGATTCTCCAGGCAAGAATACTGGAGTGGGTTGCCATTTCCTTCTCCAGTGCATGAAAGTGAAAAGTGAAAGTGAAGTCACTCAGTCGTGTCCGACTCGTAGCGACCCCATGGACTGCAGCCTGCCAGGCTCCTCTGTCCATGGGATTTTCCAGGCAAGAGTACTGGAGTGGGGTGCCATTGCCTTCTCCGTCAGTTCAGCTATCACTGGTTAAAGAAATGTAGTTTGACTACGCTACGTATTTCATTTACCTAGATAATTCACCTTTTCTCTCTTTCTTCAATCTTGATTTTTCAGGTTTCCCTCTCCTGTTATTTCCTTTCTACTTGGAGAACTTAGCATTCCTTTTAAAGCTGATCTACTATTAACAAAATGTCATAAGTTTTCCTCACCTGAAAATTCTTTTATTTTGTTTCCATTTCTGAAGGATATTTTGATTGGATATAGAACTCTGGATTGACAGTTTCTTCCTCTCATCACTTTCTAAATATTGTTCCATTGTCTCATGGCCTCCATGGTTCCTAATGAGAAATCTATAGTCTTTCCAATCATTATTCCTTTTCTCAGTAATGTATTCTTTTCTCTGACTGCTTTTAAGTTCTTTATTTGTTTATTTATGTCTATCTGTTTCTGGTGTAGGGTTTGCAGAGTTTCTTGGATCTGCTAAATTTGTATCTGTCATTAAATTTGGAAAATTTTCAGCCACTCTTCTTCAAATGTTTTCTGTGCCAATATATTACTCCTTTCCTTCTGGGACTCTTTCATGATGTGAATGTTAGACATTTTGATGTTTTCTTACAGGTAACTGAGGCTCTGTTCACTTTTAAAAGTTGTTATTTTCCTATACATTTCAATGTGAATAATTTCATTGTTCTATCTTCAGGTTTACTAATTCTTTCAATTCTTTTATTGAGTTCCTCAGAGGATTGCTAATTTTTGTTGTGGTTAGACAGCAAGACAAAAGAGTTTGAGGGCCTCCAGAGTTGCCTTTGCTGCCACTGCTGCTACTGTAAGAGCTTAGTTGGGTGGCTGGCTCTTGTTGAGAGATCTGAAAGAGAGCCAAGAGAGTCAAAAGAACTTCACCTTTCAGGCGCTACTGTTACAGAGTGGAGTAAGGAGGGGTTGCCACCCCACTGCTGGCACTACCTTGAGTAGAACAGATACAAGAAGTACTCTTCTGCTTCCCTAGTAGGAAGGGAAAGGGCACTACTTTGTGTCATCACTCACTTACTGTAGGGTGAGGAAAGTCAAAACAGATTGCCACTACTGTCACCACAACCACATGCCAGTGAGAATGTGGCAGGATGCATAATTGTCCTGTCTAATGCCTCTCTGCAGTTGTCTACTATCAGCCTAGTCACTGTTTCACAGCAGTTATTACTACTTGAAAAAAAGAATATGTTACAGGAACAACTAGATACTAGAGGATAGCAAGAGTACTCAAGGCCTGGTAAATAAGCCTGGGGATGGCACACTGGTTGGCTACTGCTCAAGTAGCCATAGCTTGAGGAGAGTAAATTAAAAAAAAAAGTGAGTACCAAAGGCCTGTTTGTGTGTCCTGACAGGAGGTTTAGGAGAAACCACTTTCTAATTTTTTGTGTATGTGTTTGGAATTTTACTTGGGCGATACTCACTTTTTTTCTTTGGAAATGCTGGGTAGTTCTTTTTCTTCCCACTGAGAACTTAGAGACACTATTGAGAAGGAATTATGGGTTTAGAGTCAAGAGATTCAGCACGTAAGGTTTTGGATATACTAGTAAATCTATAAATAAACCATCTATTTGGAAGATACAATTCTGAAAGAGTGGATTTTATAAATGAAAACAGTGCTTATATTACTGAATAGTGCATGGCGTGTGTGCATGCTCAGTTGTATCGTACTCTTTGCAACCCCATGGACTGTAGCTGTCCAGGCTCTTCTGTTCATGGAATTTTCCAGGCAAGAATATTGAAAGAAGTTGCCATTTCCTACTCCAGGGGATCTTCTCAGCCCAGGGATTGAATCCGTGTGTCTCCTGCAGTGGCAGGCAGATTGTTTACCACTGTTACTGAAGCCACGTTACTGAATGGTGGCAAGTAAAAGAATGTTGCTGAGAAGAGACATAGCCATAAGCAAAACTGCCACAACATATTTGTAAAAAACTAAGGGCTACCATATTTCACATTTGAGCAGTCAGTCAAAACTTTTCCACATCTTTCTCTTTTCCTGTGAAAATTAAACTGATAAGGTTAAATAAATATTCTCCCTTACAGGAGAATTTTTGAGGTGGTCCTCATATAATGGGTGTACATATCTAATTTTTAGCAATTAAATAATGACAAAACTGCCCATTTTTTAAGACATTAAAATGGGGAGTTGGTTACCCCTTTGTTTTCTTCCACTCTCTGTTGTCCATTTCTGAAGCTGTAGTGGTTTCCTCAGAGACTAGTAAGGAATGAACTTGATTGGCTCTATTGGCAGAAAGATTGTTGGTGTACATTTTGAGAAACATATCAGGTACACACAAAGAAGAAATGCTTGACACATGGAAGAATTTTTTTTAGTTTCAATATGAAAATCTTCCTTGATAAACTAAAATTAAAGATAGGACCAATGACCTAGTAGATCATCTTTTCAATCATCTTGCTATTTATACCTTTAGGTATTCTCCTCCTTATTCTCCTCCTCTTTAATGTCTTTATTCTTTTAGCATAATTTCCCAGCTAGGCTATTTTATTTCCCAATTTGCTGTATATTTGCTACATATGCTACTTCTTTCTTTAACTAGTTACCTTGCAATGCTTGGAAGATTGTGTAGACTCAGGGAGTTAGTGATGGACAGGGAGGCCTGGCGTGCTGCGATTCATGGGGTCGCAAAGAGTTGGACACAACTGAGCAACTGAACTGAACTGAACTGAACTGTCAACTCCATTCCAAAAACATACTATACTGATAGTTAAAGCTTTGGGATGTTTTGCTCTGATTTTCAATGTGATGGGAAAAAAAAAAAAAGAATTCTTTAGCTAAAATAAAGTTAAATTTTTATTTAAAATTTTATTAAAATTTATTTAACTTTAAAAAGTTAATTTTTTTGTCATTCTTCTCCAGTGACTGTGTTATAAAAGAAGTTAAAAAAATAGTGAATGAGTTTGGTATATGAAAAATTAATTAAAGTATTAAACCTTTAAAAAAATCAAATTGACACTGCTAGCATGTCGTGGGTTATGCTCAAGATACATCTTAGGCAAAAGGTTTGGAGAAGATGATTCCTCCTGAAATGTATATGAATGATTTTTCAAGAGAAAAAAAGGCAGAAAGGGAAGAGAAGTGGTGGTATCCAATTTACTGTCCTCTGGGATGAACAAATGACTTAATTTTAAAGTAAAATTAGCCAACATGGAATAAAATTTTATATTACACAATAAGATACACTGTCTTGAAGGAAGAATTCAGTGTATAATAATACTAAGAGAACGCATTCAACTAGGAGAATATTCAAGCAGAAAAACTTGGTATGAGGTGAGCTAGAAAGAAGCCCAGTGAACAAGTTATGAAAGAGATACTGCTGACAGGGTAAGAAGGCAAGCAAGATATGGTTTGCTAAAAAATAAATTTTTAAAAACAAAGAAAAAATAGAAACAGAAACATCAGTCAATTTTGCAGAAATTCATTCACTGAGACTTGGTGGTAAAATAGTCTCAGTGAAGACTCTAAGAGTCAAGAACTGACTATTATCCCTGTCCCCCCCAGACACAACAACACTGCAAGTCATTTTACAATTATCTTAAAAAAAAAAGCAGCAAACAAGATTAATCAGATTACTTACCTGTACCATCAGAGTAGGTAAGAATTAATGAGTTAATTATTGTAAAATATTAAAGCACGTGGGATATCTGAATGAAAAATGAAAATAATTATTTATGGCTTCCATAGAATGTCTCAGTAATCATAGTTACTTTTTAGTACTCATATACATATTATATAAAAGCAGTAAAAATTAAACTTTTGGCATAATTTGGCACCAGAACAGATATTTGATAGAACTAAACTACCTAGGTAGGATAATGCTAAAAATAACTTGCCTTTGATTTTTTCCTGGTAAATGATTGTTTTCTGCTATTAACCTAGTAATTTCCTGGTCTATGACTATGTTTAGATGATGAGAAAGAGAATATATAGACCAGAGGTTGCTTCTTAAAATGGAATACATTTATGGGCATTTGGTTATTTTCTCTTTTAGTTATACTTGAAAACATTTTGAAACAATTTGGTGGAAAAAAATAAATAATTGAATGAAAATGAGTAAGTTACTAAATTTACAAAAACGAAGTATGCTTGGTATTTGTTGAATTGAATGCAATAGGAAAAGACAAGTTAAGCCTTCACAGATAAAAGGAGAAACAGCCATAGAATTTGAGAGTTGGAAAGGACTTGGAGAGGTCATGGAGGTTACCACCTTTCTGGCAGGACCACACTAAAAACTACTAAGCCTGTAAGAATTCAGTCTAATGTTGAAAACCATGCAAAACAATGTTAAAAACTAAAATCCCATAGAATGGGAGATGGATTTGGGTCTCTTGAATTTCTCTTTATTTTTGCCATAAAAATAATTTTTTCATGTTATTTTGGGTTTCAATATTACTCCTTAAGAAGTATTGACCATCTTGCTACAAATGTACCAACTGTATCCTTCTATAGCATTCATTACATTGGTTAAATAAAATAAGAGCTTTGGGTTCAAAAGAACAGCCTTTATGTCTCTCTTGTTCACATTGGCTCTTTGATACTAAACTTTGGCAAATTCTAATTCTAACAAGCTTTTTTAAAATCACTTTATAATATTTTCTAGATGGGGAGGGATAGGTATCCTTTGACACAGATGTGACATAAAAGCAACTAAAGTTATGTTGCTAACAAACTGCTACTTATCCATGCTTCTTAGTGCACATTTCTTCTCATTTTTCTTGCAGCATCTTCATTCTCTCTGCTCTACCTATGGCCCTCCTCCACCTCCTCCTCCTCTCTTATTTTCTTTCTTCCTCCTTCCCTCCCTCCCTTCCTTCCTTTCACAAACCTCACCTTGTCATTAGCAGGAATCTTGTTTGCACTTTAGGTGAAAAATATCAGCACGCTGTAGTCTTGTGATTCAAACTGTACTTTGAGAACAAGTGGTGTTGACATCATATAGGAGCTTGTTAGAAATGCACAATTGTAGTCCCTACCACAGAGCTTCTAAATCAGGATCTGACTTTTAACAATATCCTCAAATGATTCACGGAAGCATATTCAAGCTTAAGAGGTGCTGATTTAGAGTACCTACATTCCAAGAGATGCTCCAAACTTCACACACTGTTCTCCCTTAGGTAGAACCCTGCATTCTCTATCCAAATCAGAAGACAATATATTCATAGGGTAGGTCAAGTCAGAAACCCAGGAAACCTTTCTCAATCCCTTTCTCTTACTTGCCACCCGTATATAATGACCAATCTTGTCATTTCTGTTTTCTGAATATTTCCTGAATATTTCCTCAGTGTGTCCCCCAATTGCCACTTCGATAGAGCCCACATTTTTCACATGGACCTAAGTATAACCTTTTAACTAGTCTTACTGCTTCTAGCCTCATCTTTCTCTAGTACCATCTCCTTGATAATTCAAATTATTCTTTTACAATTTAAATCTGATTATAGCCTTGACCTGCCTCTTGAGAAACCTGTATGCAGATCAGGAAGCAACAGTTAGAACTGGACATGGAACAACAGACTGGTTCCAAATAGAAAAAGGAGTACGTCAAGGCTGTATATTGTCACCCTGTTTATTTAACTTATATGCAGAATACATCATGGGCTGGAGGAAGCACAAGCTGGAATCAAGATTGCCGGGAGAAATATCAATAACCTCAGATATGCGGATGACACTACCCTTATGGCAGAAAGTGAAGAAGAACTAAAGAGCCTCTAGATGAAAGTGAAAGAGGAGAGTGAAAAAGTTGGCTTAAAGCTCAACATTCAGAAAACTAAGATCATGGCATCCGGTCCGATCTCTTCATGGCAAATAGGTGGGGAAACAGTGGAAACAGTGTCAGACTTTATTTTTTGGGGCTCCAAAATCACTGCAGATGGTGACTGAAGCCATGAAATTAAAAGACGCTTACTCCTTGGAAGGAAAGTTGTGACCAACCTAGACAGCATATTAAAAAGCAGATACATCACTTTGTCCACAAAGGTCCATCTAGTCAAGGCTATGGTTTTTCCAGTAGTCATGTATGGATGTGAGAGTTGGACTATAAAGAAAGCTGAGTGCCGAAGAATTGATGCTTTTGAAGTGTGGTGTTGGAGAAGACTCTTGAGAGTCCCTTGGACTGCAAGGAGATCCAACCAGTCCATCCTAAAGGAGATCACTCCTGGGTGTTCATTGAAAAGACTGATGTTGAAGCTGAAACCCCAATACTTTGGCCACCTGATGCAAAGATCTGACTCATTTGAAAAGACCCTGATGCTGGTAAAGATTAAGGGCAGGAGGAGAAGGGGACAGCAGAGGATGAGATGGTTGGTTGGCATCACCGACTCAATGGACATGGGTTTGGGTGGACTCCGGCAGTTGATGATGGACAGGGTGGCCTGGCATGCTGCAGTTCATGGGGTCGCAAAGAGTTGGACTCGACTGAGTGACTAAACTGAACTGAACTAGGTTTAGTCCGGGCATCAGAGATATTGTTTGGGACTCAGTGTAATTCTTGAATTAAATGTTTCACTTGCCGTATGATGGAAAGCAGTGCTTGGGGCAGGCATGAGTTCCTTCTAATCAGTATTGCCTGTAAAATCGATTCTAAAGGATAGTGTCTGAATGGGGATGTCAACCTAAGAGACTAGAAAGGAGATTGTTTCTTCATAGTCTAGTTGAGGCAGTAGGACATAACGGAAAAGAACAAGAGTTTAAAGCAGCCATCTCCAACCTCCAGGATCTAATGATGATGATCTGGGGTGGAATAAAAATAGAACTAAAGTTCAAAATAAACGTAATGCTTTTGAAAGGTGAAAGAAAAATTGTGAAGTCGCTCAGTTGTGTCCAACCCTTTGCACCCCACAGACTGTAGCCTATCACGCTCCTTTGTCCATGGGATTTTCCAGGCAAGAGTACTGGAGTGGGTTTCCATTTCCTTCTCCAGAGGATCTTCCCCACCCAGGGATCGAACCCAGGTCTTCCACATTGTAGGCAGATGCTTTACCATCTGAGCCCAAACCATTCTCCCTCCACCCACCCCAAACCCCCCACCCCAGTCTCTGGAAAAATTGCCTTCAATGAAATTGGTCCCTGGTGCCACAGAAGTTGGAAACTGCTGGTTTAAAGTCAAATGGACCTAATTTTGCATCCCAGCTCTACTACTTGTGATCTGTGTGGCCCTATTTAACCTTACTGAGTCTCATTTTTTTTCATTCATAAAATAGGGATAATAGTCCTATCTACCTCATATTTACTCTGAGGACAAAGTGAGACATATGTTGGAAAAAATCCTGATGCTGGGGAAGATTGAAGGCCAGAGGAGGAGGGAGTGGCAGAGGATGAGATGGTTGGATAGCGTCACCAACTCAGTGGACATGAATTTGACTGAATTCTGGAAGACAGTGAAGGACAGGGAAACCCAGAATGCTACAGTCCATGGGGTCACAAAGAATTGGACATGACTTAGCAACTGAACAATATAAAGCATGTTGCAGGTAGTGTCTAACATGTACTAAATTCTAGGTAGCCCTATTTTTAGTTACGTCTTGAAATCAGAGCTGGTATGTCAAGAGAACATTTTTAGCAATTTTGGCAATTAAAAATTTTAACATCAAAAGGAAGAGTTTCAGATGTTAAGCAGAAGGCCTGAAGGAGTGACCAGAAATGACGCCTCCTCTTCCAAACAAAGAAAGGAAGGCAATGTGTTAGTGGCTGGTTCAGAAAAAGTTCCATTAACTTCAGTAACTTTAGTTGGGTAAACTGGACTGCCTCTGGGACTCATTTATAAGGCATTAGCATTATACTAGACGCAGGTAACAGATACATGAGGTGATAGATGTTATAGACAAATGAACTTGAGTTTTCTATATTTCAAGTATGTTAGTTTGAATTTTGGTGTCAGTTCTTGATATTCAGAGCCCGGTCTTTTACAGTCAACTTTGAACTTCCCAAAGTGCTTGATGTATTGGGTGCTCTATTTGAACAGCTATGTTATCTGTGACTGTCTACAGCAATGATATCTTTCTCCAGCTGGGTTATAGAAGAGGAGAACAATGCTCTAAAGAGGGTTTAGATAACCGTTTGGAGAATGCACCCACCCAGTGATTATCCAGTTACCTATTTTCTTAAAATAAGAGCTGTTTACTTTGGGAACAAGCTCTTTAATTCTCTTTCATTTGATTCTCACAATTTATTGCCAAATGCTTTAAAGATCTAACATTACTATATTTATTCCATTTAGCTCATCTTATGCCAAGACATTGCTATTAGTTTGATGTTTCAATGGAAAAACTCTAAAGAGGTCCTATTTCGTGAATTATAGATTCCGTTTTTTTTGATTCACTTCGTATATAATGTTCTGACAATCAATACATACAATTAGGCCCATAAAAATTTAAAGCAGCTACTATTGTAAACAGCAAATATACTATTAAAACATGACTATAATAAAAAACTATCAAGCTGTTTAAAAAAGTAGGTTTTTAGTATATCATATTTTATAGATGATAAATCAGTACTTTCCCATGTATTTAATATTGAGGACATAAATATTTATTAATAGTCAAAGTAACAGTTATGCATATCACTTACGGATTTTGGATTTCCAATTTTTAATAACTCTACTATAAAGATACTTAACTCTGAATTCATAGCAATTCTAGTTCATCTGTTTTTTTCCCTCAGAAGCCCAAAAAGTTATAATAATTATGGTTGTCCTGATAAGTCCCAATTACCAATATATACTACTCAGCAAACCATTTTGGTCACTTGAACTTTCTGAATTTTGAATGAATTTGTATTTGAAATTTGGGTTAAGGATGATTTACATGTAAAAAACTAAAAATTATGTTGATACCTTTTATACATTCTTTCATAAATAAAGCTGAAGACTGGAGAAAAACAAGAAATTTTGAATCAGATAGATTGGAAATCAAATCTCAGCTTTTCAATTTATCAGTCACATGGCATTGAAAAAGTCACTGGACAAACTGATCTACAAATTTCTCATGTCTAAAATGAGAATAATTTGATTCTGTGATATGTGAAAGCTTAGAGATAATGCATGTAGAACCCCTGGCACAAGACCTGATTTACAGTAGATATTCAAAAGTGGGTGCTACTGATATTAAAAAATAATATCATTAATAAAGAAATAATGCAACATAACAATACTAAAATTATTAATTTAGCTAATCCTAATATGTCAAGATATAATTTCAGTGATGAAATGGTTGGATAGCATCACTGACTCAATGGACATGAGTATGAGCAAACTCCAGGAGAGAGTGATGGACATGAGATAGCTTGGAATGATGCAGTTCACAGGGTTGCAAAGTGTTAGACATGACTTAGTGCCTGAACAACAGCAACAAGGCAAAAACTAGCTCTAGATCAATACTCAGCTTTAATATGAAAAATAAATAGAACTGTTTTTTTGTAAACCATAAAAATGTTTTTATTGAATCAAAATTCCCATATTTTAACAACAAAAGTTCTCATTTATCCATTCATTTACTTATTCATCTTGAAATCCACAACCTTTCATAACTGATGTTCCTCTACTTCTCCGAATTTGATTTTCCTCTCCAAAGGGGCAATAAGGGTTGCTTGTGAGATTCTTACTTAGTATATGCTTACTATTGCTTTTATATGCTTGGAAAATATCCAGTTAAAATAAACAGGCTTAAGATATGATAGATTTCCAGTAAGACAGAGGAAAAAGTAATTGTGATTTTAGACTAGCTTATTGAAGAGAATATTTATATAGATATATCCAGAGAGATTGATTACATTTTAATTGATTATCCTCATTAAAAAAATGGAGATTAAAATACCAATCGCGGAAGGTTATTTAGAGAATTAAATGTCTAAACAATGTAGGCAATGTTTAGTTCCTGGCAAGTAGAAAGCATTCATTAATTATTAGTGATCATGATAATTATAGAGTGATGATGATGATGATGTAAAGAAGTACCAGGAGAGTTTTGAAATAAGAGAAGGATGATTTGACGTGATACATTTAGAGCTTTGTTAAAGTTTTCCTAAATAAATGGTGTTGTGTTCTGGTATTCCTGCATAGAATGGATGTCCACGACAAGCATCCTGCCCCTAGATAATACATATTTTAACATCTAATTATTTAGATGTACCACATAATTAGAAAGCAGGAAGAATAGATCCATAAGTGTGTAAAAAATATAAGGAAATTATCCATCTGAGATGCAGCACATATAACACACATACAATTGAAGCAGCACAAAGTATGATGTAAATCATTTTACTAAGTCAGATTAAACGTGCTATTACTCATGGTTATGTAATACTATCTGTAATTTCTGTGTTAAACTTGACATTATAAATCCTCTAATCTGCGTATTTAAAAGCTGTTCTATGGCTCATTTTTCAAACAGATTCCCGTTAACACATTTACTGCTAATGAACCACTAACGTGTTCTCTCTTTCTTAGATAAACGCTGTTGACCAACATTATTATTTGCTCCTCATATAATTATTTTTTTGGCTTTTTAATTTAATTGCTTCAATAAAAAATACACCAATAATGCATTTTTAATTACACTTCCCAGGTGACCTATGTAAAAAGAGGTTTTATAATGAAGCCACAATAATTAGCCTGTCACAGTCCAGTTTGGGGCTATTGTCTAGTTGTCCTTTCCATGGCTTGTTGTGGCATGACTAGAATTCTAAAGACCTTGTGTATTATCTCCCATAATACTTAGGAAGGTATTAAAAATGTGTGCAATACTGGCAGAAGCAGACTTTCTAATTATTGTCAGCTATTTCTAGTGTGACGTGGTAAATTCCCTTGAGAACATCAACAACAGCCCACTCCAGGGTTTGTAATAGGCCCTAGAGCCTAAGTAGTTGTAGACAGAGCAGTTTCCCTCCGGAAAGATAATTGGTTTACAGAGCAGCTCAACATCTGAACCAAATCCATTTTTTTTTTCCTATTGTGATTTCACTGTTTACTCTAATATACATAAACTATTTTGTTATATTAAGTAACATATGACTGATTCTTTAAGAGCTGAGTAAATTCTCATGTTCTGCCTCACCTGGAATACTAATGACAATTATGTCTGCCCATTTCTCATGCATGAAATATTAAATATTTGGTTTGTTAAGCACACATGCTTACTGTAAATAATGTGTTCTAGCGACTTACTAAATACGATTATCCTTTAGTTTTGTTTTTTTTTAATGGATGAAATCTGGCTTTAACTTAAGGAGAAATGCAGATGATTTCTCAGAAATGTACAGGATTGTTGTCCTTATTAGCACAGAGCAATCAATTACTGAGAAATATTTGTTAATGTTTGCATGCTACTATTAATAGTAATATAGTGATACTTTATTCTGCAAACAGAGTATATCAGATTCTCCCAGGTATGCAGATACCTTGCTTCATAGCAATAAATAAACATATTTTGGCACACTGAAGTTTCAGCTAGACTTGGTGTTAATATCTCTGGTCTTTAATAGATACACTGTTGTTGCTGTGTATTATAAGCAAATCCTATTGTAAATGCTTTTCCTTTTAAATTATATCAGATCTTCAAGTCACCACTCTTGTCCTGAATCCCAAAACAAGTAAATGTAAAGGCATTATCCATATTAGGCCAGGCTTCTTCAGTAGAATCTGGAAACACCTTCTACTGTCTTATACTCTTTTCCACCAGTCCTCTTTATTTTTCCTCCAATTGAGCAGTATAACAATCATTTCTGTTCCTAGTCTAAATAAGTCTTTCCATGTGTGGAACCTTGTTTAAGGCATTTGTTACTACTCAATAGGATAGATCCATAACCATCAGTATTTCCTTCTCTATTACTAAAGAGGCTTTGTTAGATAATTTTGGAGAATTGGAATGATAGGATTATTTGGCCAAATTGTATTTAGTGTCACATGAATGGGCACAGAGATTAAAGCCTGTGACTTTCTGGTTTTTATTTTCACAGAAATAAACAAGTTATCTTCAATGAAAAAGAATGTGAAGTGGGAACTAAAACACTATGTTGTTTCACAACAAATTGATTGTTTTTCTTTGTTTTGCCATCATGTCTAATAGAAACAGAATCCTACTCCAGCTCACAGTAAATGGTACAAGTAAGGTGCACCATGATTTAAGGCAAAATCCTTAATCTGTTTGAATCTCAACTCTCTTACATGTAAAAGAAGAATAAATCACATCAATTTCATAAGGGGGTGACGATAGCTTCTTTAAAGTGCACAAAACATTGTGCTTGAAACAGGATAAGCACTCAATAAATGTTAGCTCCTTTTCCTTCAATTAATATTTTTTACATTCAATTCTTTTTTAATGAGGTTAAGACAAAAATGTTCTATAAATAGACATATGATTATAATTCTAATTAGAGATGCAGACTTTGCCCTTTGAAAAATAATCTTCCAATTACTTGTAAGCATTTGACGTTATAATGAAATGTACATACCTGTATGCCATTTTGATTTTTTAAATACATATGTTTGTATTTTAATGAAGATTCAATGAGGATTGATCCAAAAATATTTAAGCAGATGATAAATAACTAGAAAATGGCAAAACAGAGTAAGATTAGAAAACTTTGCTTCATTAAAAAATAATTTCTTGGAGCAGGAAAACAAAATAAAAAATTAGTCATGTGAGTGGTCAAATATCTAACCTTTTGGCATTCTAATAAACTGTTGCTTAGATAGAAATATAAAGCTATTACTAATGGCTATTAATGTGTACATGCTTCATGTAATTTTATAGTATCTTATTTTAATATCTGTAATTTTAATGAATTGCAATTTAGGAAAGAAACAATTTTCATTTACTTTATATAACATAATTATGGATCAAATTAACCCCGCACTAGTCTTAATTACATTGAGTTTCATTTGGCTGATCAAGCAATTAACATGCCAGTGTATTTTGGAAGTAAAAACCAAGATGTTATGGTAGTTCTTCCAAAAAACATGTACTTGTTCATCTGAAGTGTAGCCAGTGTGTAAAATTATTTCTTGAAGTATTTTTTTTTTCTGGTTTACTGTACATTCAGTATATTGGTGTTCAAGAATAGGTATAATGAGAAAGTACTGCACCTGGAGGCCTGTTATATGCTACTGCTTAATAATCTCTCATGCCACTCTTTATCTGCTATGTTCATATTGGTTTTCATGCATTTCTCTTCTAATTGGAACTAATTTTAGGTTTGCCATCACTTGTGATTAAACAGTCTCTTTACCACACATATATTTTCTTCCGTTTATGTATTGTTACTTTCACAGTTTTCGTGATAAGAGAATGATTTGTCAGGAAGAGACCATCTTTTTACTCCATTAGCTAAGTTACATCTCTAAGAAGCATAATTTTAAGAGCAATAAAAAATATTGGGTTTAATAATAATAGCATTCAGGACCATATGAATATCACTGCAACTAATCCTTTTCAACTAATTGAAAATGAAAATGGCCCTTTGCAATATGTATGTGTATTGTGAATAATCCTAATTAGGATAATGCAAGGTTATTTTAGCACAGTTCAGAGGCAGGGTACAGTCTCAGAAAAACAGCTCAGCTGAAGTGAAGTCCATTTAGAATTACCTTGGAGCCTATGAGAAAGCACAAACTTTGAATTATGAACACCACAGATGAGAGGTCCTTTAGAAATCATGGGCTCCCAGTTGTATTTTAAACAGGTTTAAAAACAGAAAAGGGCTTCAGGTTGTGATATTTCTGATACTTTCTGGTGGAAAAAATAATTTCTAAAATCCGTGATATTAGCCTAATATCCTTCATAGTATATGTATCAAAAGGGCTAAATATAAGATATTTGAACAAACTCTATGCTGGTATATTGTTTGTTCATATTCTAAAACCTTTGTTTTTATATTTCATGATAAGTATTTTTTTTTTTCTTTTCAGTTTGGATAAAGAAGTAGTTTTCCCTTATTTCCTGTGACATTTCATATTGTGACTGGATTTGTCAGATTGCATCAGGCACATCTGATTATATTATATCATGTCAAAAACAATGAAAAATAAAGTATTTTTCTACTATTTACTGAAAAAAGCAGGATTTATAGTTTACCATATTTCTTATGTAAATATTCCTTTTCATATATAATGATAGAAACAAAAATATATTAAGTAAATAATGAAGGAAACCATTGACTGGCAATTTAAACAGCACATGCTCATTGTAACTAATTTTATTTCACTTGTGTGACAAAAAATTGTAGCTCTATATAGGTTTAAATCTATTAGTTATTTATTGCTTTCTTAAAATATGGTTGAAGTTTGAGTGTTTGCAATTGGTAGTGACTAAAGATCAATGTATTGATTATTAATTTGAACAAGCATGTTAAGAAGTTATGTCATATTCTTAATAAGATACTCACAATAAGAAGTGAATTTGTTATATCATATTCAATAAATTATGTCTTATGCACAGTAAGATTTTTCTCTCTTTCCACTATTCGCACTTTGCTTTCACAGTGAATTAATCATCCAAGTAGATACTTTGTCAATAAATAAGATATATGACTAATAAGTGCATATTGGCTAATTTGAATTTGCGCATTTGACTAATAAGTGCATATTGGCTAATTTGAATTTGCATTTGACTAATAAGTGCATATTGAATATTTTAAATCAAGTTCGAAAAAAGCAATGCACAGTCTTCATTAACTTTAATTTCTCATTTAAAATGAAACAAAATGGATAAAATAGAGAAACAAAATATGGGAATTCTCTTTTCTCTCAATGATCCCCAGGCAAAGACCACCAGCAACACAGTTATACTTTATGTTGTGAATATTACTTGTTGTAACAAGAGAGAAATAGGGTATGTGTGTGTGTTGGGGGTGTTGATAACCCTGGTATGGTAGGCTGCCTTTTTTCTAGCTCTTCCCCTGGGTGTTGTGGTGATAGATTCAACATTAGAGCCTAAGGATTTCCGTGCTACAAATAAAGCCAAATACATATGTCATGAATTTTCCTAGTTATAAATGAAAAGAAATGAACTTTATGGAGACAGATTAACCTTGACAATTTTGAAGCAAATGTATAACCCATTCATTATAATTTCTATTGAGTAGAAATATAGTCAATAGAAAATTTAGATATAGATGAAATAACACTACTGATTTTATAAAAGAATGAAACCCATATTCAACTGGATATTGTCATTTAAATAATATTATTTTAAAGCAATAGTCTAGAAAGTGGGCTTTACTGGAAACTTGTTAAGTGTGAAGCTTGTGTCTTGAGAGTTTGTTAAATTTTGAGGAGTATGTCTTGGAGAGAATTACACTATTGGTGATACATGAGTTAAAGGCACAGTTCACATATATGTGCAAAAGATTGGTCCTAGAGATCTTTTGGCTCTTAGTTCCAGGTTGTTTTTCTATATCATGCTGAGAAGAAAATTGGTAGGAATCCTCCATTATTAGTACTTACTTATATGACAGAAGAGCTTAAATAGTTGTGCGTATGAATATGCTGTTGTTTAGTCGCTGAGTTGTATCCGACTCTTTGGACTCTGTGGACTGCAACATGCCAGGCTCCCCTGACATATGTGTGTACATAAGCTATCTTTTAAAGCCTTATTATGTAACTAAATGAAATAATGCATCAGGATGATAAAAATTATATAGGGTTTAAGGAATAAATGAATTTCAACCCATGATTCTGGAGTGAGGGACATTGTGGGAGACTGAGAAACCTAGGAGCCTGAATCTTCCTCAAATAGATACGGTATTTGTAAGGAATAAACACAATTCATGAAAGAGTAAAAGCTTTATTAATTTGAAGGAGATAAACTAATAATTCCTCCCACTCATGCTATCGACTTAGCAATGTAGAGAAACATTGTCCTGCAGTGACAGCAGTCACATAACACTGTACTTGTTTTCCTTGTCAGCTCCTGGGCTGAGTATGTGGGCTGTTGAATCCTTTAAAATTAGGATCTGGCCATATGTAAAACAAAGTGGTTGCAGATACCGTGATACTGCTAAATGAAGTTGTTTTACCAGCTATTTAAAAAACATAACGTTTTAACAAGTTCACATGTATAATTTATAAATATTAAAAAAATAAATAGCAAATATTCACAAAGTCATTATGGATGATGATAATTTCATCTTCAAAAATACATGTGTATACGTTCTCATGCTAGCTAAACCTTATAAGATTCCACGAATTCATTTGCAGTACAGGAACTGAGACTACTATCTTCAATTCTGTGATTTGTGGAGACAGATAAGGTTCTTTCAGAATTTTAGAGTGAAACATTGAGATTTTCTATAGGATATGAGAAAAACAGTTTAAAATATAGATAAGAATCTCCCCCTATAAATCTGCATGGGTAGATGTGCTATCGGAGAAGGCACTGGCGACCTACTCCAGTGCTCTTGCCTGGAAAATCCCATGGACTGAGGAGCCTGGTAGGCTGCAGTCCATGGGGTCGCACAGAGTCAGATATGACTGACGCAACTTAGCAGCAGCAGCAGCAGCAGATGTGCTATATGAATGCCTCCTGCATTCCTACCTCCCACATTATGAGAGTCACTAAATCATTTGGGAACAAGAAACAAATAATCAATTTTGACACTTTTTAAAGAATCTCTTAAGAGGAAAATGTACTACCAATTGTAGGTTTATAATATTGTACAGGAACAGACTACTGTAAGCGAGTTTCCCTGATGGCTCTGATGGTGAAGAATCTGCCTGCAATGCAGGAGACAGGTTTGATCCCTGGGTCAGGAAGATCCTCTGGAGAAGGGAATGGCTACCCACTCCAGTATTCTTTCCTGGAGAATTCCATGGGCAGAGGATCCTGGCAGGCTATAGTCCATGAGGTTGTAAAGAGTCTGACACTACTGAGTGACTAACACTTTTCAGATTTCTATAAACTACAATCTTGGAACCATAGATTGTTAAAGTTGGAAGGGTTCTTTAGAGTATCTTACCCAACAAAACAAAATCCCATTGTCCCTCAACTTGCTTTAAGATAGACATTCAGTTTGTATTGCATACCTACAGTGACAGAAGTTTCATCACCTTTTGAGATAGTCTACACTGTAACCACAATTATAGTGACCAGTTTGACCTCATGAGGTTAGAATAAAGTTAAATCCATCTATGTAAAAAAAATGCCATATCACATCATGTTGGTGTTAGTATTTCCATGTAAAATGCTCATTTTTCTATTAATTGTTTCTCCTGGAATGGTTTCAAATTCTTTTCCCTTTCTAGCCAATTATTTCAGAATTAGAAGAGGTAAACTCTTCATTTACCCACCCCTTTGCCTGCCTCTTTCACTTAATGCACGCAGCAGTAATTTTGCCATGTATTTCAGTGTCTCCAAAAATGGATTCTGTCAAGCATTATTCTGATAAACATACTGTCTGAAAAAATTTTCACAGGACAGATATATTAAAGAAATGTTGCAAATCTGTAACTTCTTATGATTCACAGCGAATATTTATCATACTAAAAGTTCTAAGAAGATCTTGAGAAAAAAACCTGTTTAACTTTCTGCAGTCTAGTATTCCCCAGATTTGTTTGATCTTTAAACACTTTTTCAAGTTAACATCTGCTAACATTTCTTTCAGCCATTTGTTAAAAATGTATGTTGATTCTCTATTTCTGCATCTCTATTCCTGCCCTGCAAATAGGTTCATCTGTACCATTTTTCTTGGAGAAGGAAATGGCAACCCACTCCAGTACTCTTGCCTGGAATATCCCATGGACGGAGGAACCTGGTAGGCTACAGTCCATGGGGTTGCGAAGAGTCAGACACGACTGAGTGACTTCCCTTTCACTTTTCACTTTCACGCATTGGAGAAGGAAATGGCAACCCACTCCAGTATTCTTGCCTGGAGAATCCCAGAGATGGAGGAGCCTGGTGGGCTGCCGTCTATGGGGTCACGCAGAGTAGGACACAACTGAAGTGACTTAGCAGCAGCAGTAGCAGTACCATTTTTCTAGATTCTGCATATATGAATTAATATATGGCATTTGTTTTTCTCTTTCTGACTTACTTCCCTCAGTATGACAGACTCTAGATCCATCCATGTCTCTGTGAATAACTCACTTTTGTTCCTTTTTATGGCTGAATAATATCTCATTGTATATACGTACCACATCCTTTTTATCCATTCAGCTGTTGATGGACGTTTAGGTTGCTTCCATTTCCTGGGGACATGTAGGCGTGGTGGTTGGGGGAAGGGGAGGATGGGAAGAATTGAGAGAGTAGCATTGACATATATACACTACGATGTATAAAATAGGTATCTAGTGGGAAGCTGCTGTATGGCCCAGGGAGCTCAGCTTGGTGCTCTGTGATGACCTAGATGAGTGGGACGGGGGATGTGAGAGAGGTCCAAGAAGGAGGGGATGTATGTATACATATAGTTGATTCACTTCATTGTACAGTAGAAACTAACACAACAATGTAAAGCAATTATACTCCAATAAAGAATGATGTATGTTGAGAAATGCTAGCCATAAATCTATTGAGATGTCAAATTAAAGGAGGAAAATGGAACAAATATTTGGTCAAGTAAGTTTTTATTAATGAAAGATGTCATGTAATAATAAAAAGTCAACATTATCACCACAGAGCATTGTGTTTTAGCTTTGCTTGCTTGGTTTTGCCCAAGCTCTCCCCTGTAACTCACTGTCTCACTATTTTGTCCCTTGTTGTCTTGATCTGCATGAGTGTTATAGCCTTATGTAGAACTACAAGTCAGAGAACATTTCTAAGAGCTCTATGGAAACTTAAAACATCATAAAAAAGATCAAAACTGTACTGTCATTTTAAAAGAAGGGAAATGGATTGGGAAGAATTAGCCAGAGCAAGTATCAGAAACATTCATCCTCCTTCATTATACTTTAGAGACAAATGGTTGTATGTTAGTCTTCAGTCGTGTCTGACTCTGCGACCCCATGGACTATAGCCTGCCAGGCTCCTCTGTCCATGGATTTCTCCAGGTAAGAATACTGGAGTGGGTTGCCATTTTCTTCTCCAAGGGATCTTCCTAACCCAGGGATCAAACCCAGGTCTTCCGCATTGCAGGCAGATTCCTTACCATCTGAGCCACGAAATGTTATATGGCACCAACTCCTTGCCAGACAAAATTAATATAACCCAAATCTTCTGTTAATATTTAATAATTGAAGATAGTTTATTGTCAAGTGGAATTTAATAAAGAAGTTTCTAGAAACAGTTACTTTCATTTGGATGGCAAGCAATGGGAACAATGCAGAATTTTAAGCCACTACAAGAAGAAAAAGAATCCTGTTATTTAAACTTTATTTTATAAGTAAATGCTAGGAATTGTGGCTTTCAGTTGATATTTCCTTCTTATAATTTGGCGGCATTTGCAACAAGGGTTTAATACTTTTGACCTGTGTTTTATTGCTTAGTAGTAGTAACTAACAACTAAACAAAATCAGAATGAGCACACATGGTAGAATTTAGAGAGACAGTGCGTTTACTTCTGACAAGGCAATATAAAATCGTTCTGTTGCTATAAACGGTTACACTCAAATCAAGGTTTTTCTGCATTGTTTGATTAGACAATATTTTAAGAATTAAGAGAAAACGTTCCTATAATAATGTGATGATTTGATAGACTAGGAAATGAGGTTTCCTTTTCTAAATCTCCTTTTTTTAGAACATTAGGCAATACTCTCCATAATTATAATTACTATATTTCTAAATTGAGGAAACTGGTAGAAAATAAAATCTCCTTTGTTGGCAGTCAGTAAATGTTGAAAAAAAACCAAACCTGAAAACAGAATCAGCAGGATTCCTCAGAATGTGGAACTGAGAAAAGGGGATTGACTAAGATGTTGCCCAACAATAATAATTTATGAAGTGCAGTGTAATGTGTACATATTATTCTTTCTCTCTCTCTCACACACACATATGCATGCACATCATCTCTGAGGATATATGTTGAAATTTGATAGCAGAAAAAAGTGAATGCAGCCTTCCCTTATTTTATGATCTCTAAAATTGGAATTTATAAGAAATAATTTCACATAAAATACTAAGAAAGAGATGAGAATGTCTCTGCTTTATTTCAGTGTTATGACTGAAACTAGAAGAAACAGACCAGAAGATATTATTATACTGCGAGACATTCAATAAACCATGTGAAATGTATTGGTATTTTTAGATTGAGGACTATTATATGTAAGTTTTCCTAAGCATAAACATCTACTTAGAGCTACCAGCTTCCTGTCTTAGGGAGACATAGTGTGTGAGTTTGAATCCCAGTTCTCCCACTTATTAGTTATGTGATTATAGGAAAGTTATATACACCTCTGAACCTCAAACACTGGTTATTTGTATATAAAAGAGGTGTTACTATGCCATCTGCACTGTGCTGATATTATGGTTTATACAAGATTCCAGAGTGTCCCCCCTATTGTAAATATGAATAAATTCTATGCTCTTTCCTCTCCACCTTGTCCTCTTCCCCCTCCTTCTTGTCTTCCTCTTGCCTTTGATTTTTCCTTCTTCATCATTGTATTATTTTTAAATCCCCTGCCACTGCCTCCCCATTTAGAATTACCATATGATTTCAGCTGTCTCTTGACTCAGACTTCACTTGATAAAAGGCAAATGTGACACAACTGCAGTGGTCAAAAATAGAATTCTCTTGATAAGCTAATGGAAAAGAAACACAGGAGAGAGAACTGGTGCCTCAGTTTCTCAGTCTTTCTCCTTTCATTAACTCCACCTTTAACATATGTCTAATGATGCAGTGAAATGATTCTGAAGGAGCCTCTCAGAGAAGCCAGCTGGAAGACAATGATGGGCAGTGGGTCTCAGGCTGACTGGCATGGCTACCAGCAGAGCCGTATATGTGGTACTCTCAGGAGAGGGTGGTAGCAGGGGGTGTGGGGAAAGAGTTAAGAATTCAGTAGCAAAAGTTGAAGAAATTATGAGGATTCTGACATTTAAGAATTTCTTTTTGCTGTGCCTTATAATTTTTAAATGTCAGAGAGAATTGGAGTGGCTATTAAGTCTGAGATCTTAGTACAGAGTTAAGTCAGTTTTATTTTTTAAAAATGGCTTATTTATTTCTAGGAAGTAAGCATCACACTCCAAAGTGACCATTGTTTTCCCTCATCTATAACTACTCTATCATTGGTTTTAATACCAAGGGCAATAATTTCAAAGACAAAGCAATAAGAACAAAAGCAGATTCACTTTATTGGCTATAGGGGTTTTTGTCTATTAGGGCAATAAAACAAGAAAGAAACTCACATGTTTGATGTCTTTCACATCCAAATAGCTTTATTATTGAGAGTGTTATCAATAAGTAGCATTAGTGCACCTATTCAGAGACCCCCAGGTCACCTTTGGAGTAATATTGATATTTAGGTTTTCTATAGTAGTCAGCTAGGCTGTAATAGGGTGTTTTTTCAAAAGTAAATCCAAGGGGGGAAAATCCAGTAAATTTTCATTTAATTTGCTATCAATACAAGGCAAGAACTTTCTAAAATGTATAATAAACAGCAACTAACTTAGTATGTGACTTGCTGGTAGAGGAAGAAATTCTGATACTGCTCTTGAATTTTTTCCTGTGATCTTTGTAGACAAAGAATTTTGGAATGGTTGTTCCCCATATTTAAGGCTTCGTTCAAAGGTCATATTGTTAATGAAGTTTTCCAGGACTCCCTCAGGTGGGAGCACTATCATCTCCTTACTCAGAATTTCTAATGTTTCATCTATACTTCTCATGCATTTCTTATTAGGTTCTACCTTATGCTATCATTTTTTCCATACAATTTTTATTTTTCCTATTTAAATGTTAGTCCAGGGAAAGAGGATTTTTGTGTTATTCACTTTTACATTCACCATACTGGCTTTACCAAAAATAAATACTAAGATTATTAAAATGTGTGAATGAGTCAGTGCCTCCCCACTTGAGGTTTTTCACTTGGGGACTAACTGCTGAAGTGTCAGTCAGGCAGTTCAGTTCAGTCACTCAGTCATGTCTGACTCTTTGCAACCCCACTGAGTGCAGCACACCAGGCCTCCCTGTTCATCACCAACACGCGGAGCCTACTCAAACTCATGTCCATTGAGTCAGTGATACCATCCAACCATCTCATCCTCTGTCGTCTCCTTCACCTCCTACATGCAATCTTTCCCAGGATCTTTTCAAGGAGATAGTTCTTTGCATAGGGTGGCCAAAGTATTGCAGCTTCAGCTTCACCATCAGTCCTTCCAATGAATATTCAGTACTGATTTCCTTTAGGGTTGACTGGTTTGACCTCCTTTCTGTCCAAGGGACTCTCAAGAGTCTTCTCCAACACCACAGTTCAAAAGCATCAATTGTTCGGAGCTCAGCTTTCTTTTTATTATTTTTATTTTTTGCTTTTGTGTAATAAAGTTTTACTAAAGTATAAAGTCCAACTCTCACATCTCTACATGACTACTGGAAAAACCATAGCTTTGACTAGATGGATCTTTGTTGGCAAAGTAATGTCTCTGCTTTTTAATATGCTGTCTAGGTTGGTCATAACTTTTCTTCAAAAGAGCAAGTGTCCTTTAATTTCATGGCTGCAGTCACCATCTGCAATAATTTTGGATCCCAAGAAAATAAAGTCTCTCACTGTTTTCACTGTTTCCCCATCTTTTTGCCATGAAGTGATGGGACTGGATGCCATGATCTTAGTTTTCTGAATGTTGAATTTTAAGCCAACTTTTTCACTCTCCTCTTTCACCTTCATCAAGAGGCTCTTTAGTTCTTCTTTGCTTCCTGCCATAAGGATGATGTCATCTGCATATCTGAGGTTATTGATATTTCTCCCAGCAATCTTGATTCCAGCTTGTGCTTCATCCAGTCCAGCATTTCTCGTGATGGACTCTGCATATAAGTTAAATAAGCAGGGTGACAATATACAGCCTTGATATACTCCTTTTCCTGTTTGGAACCAGTCTGTTGTTCCATGTCCAGTTCTAACTGTTGCTTCTTGACCTGCATGCAGATTTCTCAGGAGGCAGGTCAGATGGTCTGGTATTCCCATCTCTTGAAGAATTTTCCACAGTTTGTCAATAAAGCAGAAGTAGATGTTTTTCTGGAACTCTGTTGCTTTTTCGATGCCAAAGTGAAACACATACATGCACCTACATCCAAACATTTGACACAGTTTTTCCATAAAGAGGTTTTTAAATGTCAGAATCAAGAGTGATCCCAGAGGTTATTCTTTTCCACTATTTGTCCATATTTTACTAATTAATGAAGCTCAGAGAAACTGAATATTAAAAGCAAAATAAACAATAGGTCAAAAACCACATAGTGAAAGTGCTTCTGAACTGGAAGAAGGCTTAGATATTGCACTGTTTGATACCGTCACTATTTTCTGAACTACTTATGCATGTGTGGATGGATGGATGTCTGTATATATGCATGTGTCTATTATTTTTAATCAAATGACAAGCCCAGAGAAGCAAATGACTAGTGAAGGTCGTATCAGGAATTATTGGCAGAGCCTGGACTAGAATACCACTCTCCCACTCACACATTATACATCCTAGAAAAGATACTGTTTCTCTCATGCATGGACCCAGTAGTTACTTCTCCATTTGGCACAAACAAACGAGCTCACAGATGTTATATGGGAACTGGAACTGTATGAGGATGCCCAATATAAATAGGTCTCTAAGACTTAGGTGAGATAACACAGATCTCCAAGATGGCAAAACAATTTAAAATTTATGCCCTACTTTCTACCTTTATGTTAAAATCTCACTTTCCTCTTTTTTCAAAGAAACTTTCTAGATGTAATTGCATCTGATCCTTACAACTCTGAGGATGACATGCATTCTTACATTCACTTCTCATCTTTGAGGAGACACAGAGAGGTATTTCAGGTTATAAACTGAATTGGAGATCAAACCAGAATTTGAAACTAAACCTTTATTTATTTTTTCCAAAGAATATTTTACTTATTTATTTTTAAAAAATCTGTTTATTTATTTATTTATTTTATTTTACAATATTGTATTGGTTTTGCCATACATTGACATGAATCCGCCATGGGTGTACGTGTGTTCCCCATCCAGAACACCCCTCCCACCTCCCTCCCCATCCCATCACTCTGGGTCATCCCAGTGCATCAGCCCTGAGCACCCTGTATCATGCATTGAACCTGGACTAGCGATTCGTTTCACATATGATAATTTACGTGCTTCAATGCCATTCTCCCATAACATCCCGCCCTCGCCCTCTCCGACAGAGTCCAAAAGACTGTTCTATACATCTGTGTCTCTTTTGTTGTCTTGCATACAGGGTTATTGTTACCATCTTTCTAAATTCCATATATATATGCGTTAGTATACTGTATCGGTGTTTTTCTTTCTGGCTTACTTCACTCTGTGTAATAGGCTCCAGTTTCATCCACCTCATTAGAACTGATTCGAATGTATTCTTTTTAATGGCGGAGTAATGTTCCATTGTGTATATGTACCACAGCTTTCTTATCCATTCGTCTGCTGATGGACATCTAGGTTGCTTCCATGTCCTGGCTATTGCAAACAGTGCTGCAATGAACATTGGGGTACACGTGTCTCTTTCAATTCTGGTTTCCTCAGTGTGTATGCCCAGCAGTGGGATTGCTGGGTCATATGGCAGTTCTGTTTCCAGTTGTTTAAGGAATCTCCATACTGTTCTCCATAGGGGCTGTCCTAGTTTGCATTCCCACCAACAGTGTAATAGGATTCCCTTTTCTCCACACCCTTTCCAACATTTATTGCTTGTAGGCTTTTGGATAGCAGCCATTCTGACTGGCGTGAAATTGTACCTCATTTTGTTATTGATTTGCATTTCTCTGATAATGAGTGATGTTGAGCATCTTTTCATGTGTTTGTTAGCCATCTGTATGTCTTCTTTGGAGAAATATCTGTTCAGTTCTTTGTCCCATTTTTTGATTGGGTCATTTGTTTTTCTGGAATTGAGCTACAGGAGTTGCTTGTATATTTTTGAGATTAATTATTTGTCCATTGCTTCGTTTGCTATTATTTTCTCCCATTCTGAAGGCTGTCTTTCACCTTGCTTATAGTTTCCTTTGTTGTCCCATTTGTTTATTTTTGCTTTTATTTGCAGTATTCTGGGAGGTGGGTCATAGAGGATCCTGCTGTGGTTTATGTCGGAGAGTGTTTTGCCTATGTTTTCCTCTAGGAGTTTTATAGTTTCTGGTCTTACCTTTAGACCTTTAATCCATTTTGAGTTTATTTTTGTGTATGGTGTTAGAAAGTGTTCTAGTTTCATTCTTTTATAAGTGGTTGATCAGTTTTCCCAGCATCACTTGTTAAAGAGATTGTATTTTCTCCATTGCATATTCTTGCCTTCTTTGTTGAAGATAAGGTGTCCATAGGTGCATGGATTTATCTCTGGGCTTTCTCTTTTGTTCCATTGAACTATATTTCTGTCCTTGTGCCAGTACCTTACTGTCTTGATGACTGTAGCTTTGTAGTAGAGACTGAAGTCAGTCAGGTTGATTCCTCCAGTTCCATTCTTCTTTCTCAAGATTGCTTTGGCTATTTGAGGTTTGTATTTCCATACAAATTGTGAAATTATTTGTTCTATTTCTCTGAAAAATACCATTGGTAGCTTGACAGGGATTGCACTGAATCTTTAGATTGCTTTGGGTAGTATACTCATTTTCACAATATTGATTCTTCCTATCCACGAACACGGTATATTTCTCCATCTATTTGTGTCCTCTTTGATTTCTTTCACCAGTGTTTTATAGTTTTCTATATATAGGTCTTTTGCTTCTTTAGGTAGATATATCCCTAAGTATTTTATTCTTTTCGTTGCAATGGTGAATGGAATTGTTTCCTTAATCTCTCTTTCTGTTTTCTAATCATTAGTGTATAGGAATGCAAGGGATTTCTGTGTGTTAATTTTATATTCTGCAACTTTACTATTCATTGATTAGCTCTAGTAATTTTCTGGTGGAGTCTTTAGGGTTTTCTATGTAGAGGATCATGTCATCTGCAAACAGTGAGAGTTTTACTTCTTCTTTTCCAATCTGGATTCCTTTTATTTATTTTTCTGCTCTGATTGCTGTGGCCAAAACTTCCAAAACTATGTTGAATAGTAGTGGTGAGAGTGGGCACCCTTGTCTTGTTTCTGACTTTAGGGGAAATGCTTTCAATTTTTCACCATTGAGGATAATGTTTGCTGTGGGTTTGTCATATATGGCTTTTATTATGCTGAGGTATGTTCCTTCCCTTCCTGCTTTCTGGAAGGTTTTTTATCATAAGTGTATTTTGAATTTTGTCAAAGGCTTTCCCTGCATCTGTTGAAATAATCATATGGTTTTTATTTTTCAATTTGTCAACGTGGTGTATTACATTGACTGATTTGCGGATATTGAAGCATCCTTGGGATAAAGCCCACTTGGTCATGATGTGTGATCTTTTTAATATGTTGTTGGATTCTGTTTGGTAGAATTTTGTTAAGGATTTTCGCATCTATGTTTATCAGTGATATTGGCCTGTAGTTTTCTTTTTTTGTGGCATCTTTGTCAGGTTTTGGCATTAGGGTGATGATGGCCTCATAGAATGAGTTTGGAAGTTTACCTTCCTCTGCAATTTTCTGGAAGAGTTTGAGTAGGATAGGTGTTAGCTCTTCTCTAAATTTTTGGTAGAATTCAGCTGTGAAGCCGTCTGGTCCTGGGCTTTTGTTTGCTGGAAGATTTCCAATTACAGTTTCAATTTCCATGCTTGTGATGGATCTGTTAAGATGTTCTATTTCTTCCTGGTTCAGTTTTGGAAAGTTGTACTTTTCTAAGAATTTGTCCATTTCTTCCAAATTGTCCATTTTATTTGCATATAGTTGCTGATAATAGTCTCTTATGATCCTTTGTATTTTTGTGTTGTCTGGTGTGATCTCTCCATTTTCATTTCTAATTTTGTTGATTTGATTTTTCTCCCTTTCTTTCTGGATGAGTCTGGCTAATGGTTTGTCAATTTTATTTATCTTCTCAAAGAACCAGCTTTTGGCTTTGTTGATTTTTGCTATGGTCTCTTTTGTTTCTTTTGCATTTATTTCTGGCCTAATTTTTAAGATTTCTTTCCTTCTACTAACCCTGGGGTTCTTCATTTCTTCCTTTTCTAGTTGCTTTAGGTGTAGAGTTAGGTTATTTATTTGACTTTTTTCTTGTTTCTTGAGGTAAGCCTGTATTGTTATGAACCTTCCTCTTAGCACTGCTTTTACAGTGTCCCATACGTTTTGGGTTGTTGTGTTTTCATTTTCATTCATTTCTATGCATATTTTGATTTCTTCTGTGATTTGTTAGATATTCAGCTGCTTGTTGTTCAGCCTCCATATGTTGGAATTTTTAACAGATTTCCTCCTGTAATTGACATCTAATCTTACTGTATTGTGGTTAGAAAAGATGCTTGGGATGATTTCAATTTTTTTGAATTTACCAAGGCTAGATTTATGGCCCAGTATGTGATCTATTCTGGAGAAGGTTCCGTGTGTGCTTGAGAAAAAGGTGAAAGTCATTGTTTTGGGATGAAATGTCCTACAGATAGCAATTAGGTCTAACTGGTCTATTGTATCATTTAAAGTTTGTGTTTCCTTGTTAATTTTCCGTTTGGTTGATGTATCCATAGGTGTGAGTGGGGTATTAAAGTCTCCCACTATTACTGTGTTATTGTTAATTTACCCTTTCATACTTGTTAGCATTTGCCTTACATATCGCTGTGCTCCTATGTTGGATGCATACGTATTTATAATTGTTACATCTTCTTCTTGGATTGATTCTTTGATCATTATGTAGTGTCCATCTTTGTCTCTTTTTCACAGGCTTTGTTTTAAAGTCTATTTTATCTGATATGAGTGTTGCTACTCCTGCTTTCTTTTGGTCTCTAATGCATGGAATATCTTTTTTCCAGCCCTTCACTTTCAGTCTGTATATGTCCCTTGTTTCAAGGTGGGTCTCTTGTAGACTACATATATAGGAGTCTTCTTTTTGTATCCATTCAGCCAGTCTTTATCTTTTGGTTGGGGCATTCAACCCATTTACATTTAAAGTAATTATTGATAAGTATGATCCCGTTACCGTTTACTTTATTGTTTTGTGTTCAAGTTTATACACCCTTTCTGTGTTTCCTGTCTAGAGAAGATCCTTTAGCATTTGTTAGAGAGCTGGTTTTGTGGTGCTGAATTCTCTCAGCTTTTGCTTGTCTGCAAAGCTTCTGATTTGTCCTACATATTTGAATGAGATCCTTGCTGGGTACAGTAATCTGGGCTGCAGATTATTTTCTTTCATCACTTTAAGTATGTTCTGCCATTCCTGTCTCACCTGAAGAGTTTCTATTGAAAGATCAGCTGTTATCCTTATGGGAATCCTCTTGTTATGTTATTTGTTGTTTTTCCCTTGCTGCTTTTAATATTTGTTCTTTGTGTTTGATCTTTGTGAATTTGATTAATATGTGTCTTGGGGTGTTTCGCCTTTGGTTTATCCTGTTTGGGACTCTCTGGGTTTCTTGGACTTGGGTGGCTATTTCCTTCCCCATTTTAAGGAAGTTTTCAACTATTATCTCCTCAAGTATTTTCTCATGGTCTTTCTTTTTGTCTTCTTCTTCTGGGACTCCTATGATTCGAATGTTGGTGCGTTTAACATTCTCCTAGAGGTCTCTGAGGTTGTCCTCATTTCTTTTAATTCTTTTTTTCTTTTTTCTCTCTGTTTCATTTATTTCTACCATTCTATCCTCTTCCTCACTTATCCTATCTTCTGCCTCCGTTATTCTACTGTTGCTTCCCTCCAGAGTGTTTTTGATCTCATTTATTGCATTATTCATTATATATTGACTCTTTTTTTATCTCTTCTAGGTCCTTGTTAAACCTTTATTGCATCTTCTCGATCCTTGTCTCCAGGTTATTTATCTGTAACTCCAATTTGTTTTTCAGATTTTGGATCATTTTCACTATCATTATTTGGAATTCTTTATCAGGTAGATTCCCTATGTCTTCCTCTTTTGTTTGGTTTGGAGGGCATTCCTGTTCCTTTACCTGCTGGGTATTTCTATGCCTTTTCACCTTGTTTATATTGCTGTGTTTGGGGTGGCCTTTCTGTATTCTGGCAGTTTGTGGTTCCTCTTTATTGTGGAGGTTCCTCACTGTGGGTGGGGTTGGACAGGTGGCTTGTCAAGGTTTCTTGGTTAGGGAAGCTTGTGTCGGTGTTCTGGTGGGTGGAGTTTGATTTCTTCTCTCTGGAGTGCAATGAAGTGTCCAGTAATGAGTTTTGAGATGTCAATGGTTTGGTGTGACTTTGGGCAGCCTGTATATTGAAGCTCAGGGCTATGTTCCTGTGTTGCTGGAGAATTTGCATTGTATGTCTTACTCTGGAACTTGTTGGCCCTTGGGTGATGCTTGGTTTCAGTGTAGGTATGGAGGCATTTGATGAGCTCCTATCAATTAATGCTTCCTGGATTCAGGATTTCTCTGGTGTTCTCAGGATTTGGACTTAAGCCTCCTGCCTCTGGTTTTCAGTCTTATTCTTACAGAAGCTCAAGACTTCTCCATCTATACAGCACCGATGATAAAACATCTAGGTTAATGATGAAAATGAGGGACACCCGGAGAGGTACACAGAGTTACATGGAGAAGAGAAGAGGGAGGAGGGAGATAGAGGTGACCAGGAGGAGAAGAGTGGAATCAAAAGGGGAGAGAGCAAGCTAGCCAGTAGTCACTTCCCTATGTGCTCTCCACAGTCTAGATCCCTCAGAGATGCCCATGGAGTTACACAGAGAAGAGAAGAGGGAGGAAGGAGACAGAGGTGTCCAGGAGGAGAAAAGGGGGAATCAAAAGGAGAGAGACAGATCCAGCCAGTAATCAGTTCTCTAAGTGTTCTCCACAGCCCAGAACACACAAAGAGATTCACAGAGTTCGGTAGAGAAGAAAAGAGGGAGGGGGCAGATAGAGGTGACCTGGTGGAGAAGAAAGAGAGTCAAAAGGGGGAGAGAGCAATCAAGCCAGTGATCTCACTCTCAACTAAAAATGTGTACTGAAAATTGGATTCTTAAAGATACAAAGTTGATAACAAATACCAAAAAGCAAAGATTAAAAACCTAGAGTAGAGGTTAGATTCTCAAAAATACAATATTAAAAAAAAAAGAGTCACAAAAAATATAATATATATATATATGAAGTTTATTTTAAAAATAAGGTCTTTTTTTTTTTGCAAGGTAATAGTAGCTTATAAAAATGACAATCAAAGGAGTAGTAGGGGACTTAAAATTTTTTTAAAATAATTTTTTTAATTAAAAAAATGATAACAGTAAAAATATATCTAGGACTTTCTCTGGAATTGTTGTGGACAGTGTAGGGTCAGTTCATTTTCAGATAGTTCCTTGGTCCGTCATGTACTTCTCAAGTCTCTAGGCCCCTTCCTATGTAGTTGGTGCTAACTACAGAGTTTTAATCTATTGCACCTGTCACTTTCAAAGCAGTTCCCTCTGTTTTTTTTAGCTTCTTCTGTTTGCTGGTCTCGTCAGTGTCTAATTTCCGCCCTAAAACAAGGGGGGCAGTGGTGGTCACTTTTTTTAGTCTCACTTGTTCAGTCGTGCTGTGGGGAGGGAGGAACACTGCAGACAAATATCTCTGGCGTGTGCTCACAGTGATTCAGCCACATTGGGTTTGTCCCTGCTCACGGTGTGTGTGCTTTCCCAGTCTATACTGCTCAAGCTCTAGGTTGCTCTGCCAGGAGCTGTCTGAGGCAGGCCCCTGGGTTGCCTGTACTTCCCAGGTCTAAGCCGCTCAGGTTCAGATTCTTGGGTACTCCACAAAGGCACAGACTTGGTTGGGCCTGCGTTTTGTGCCCTTCCCAGTTCTGAGCAGCTCAGGTGACCAGGTGTTTGACGAGTGCAGTTGGGGGCTGAGACTTATCCCCTCCCCCGTCCCAGCCCCTCAGTTTTCTAGGTGTACAACGGGAGCACCTTCTAAGGTGTGCCGTGTGTCTCTTTTGGGGAGCTGATCTCTGGCTGTGACGCTCCCAGTGGATGTTGACCGTCCAGAATCCTAAGAAGTCTTGGTGTGTTGTAGTGTTAGTCGCTCAGTCATGTCCTACTCTTTGCGACCACATGGACTGTGGCCCACCAGGCTCCTCTGTCCATGGGATTCTCCAGGCAAGAATACTGGAGTGGATTGCCATCCCCTTCTCCAGAGGATCTTTTTGACTCAGGGATCTAACCCAGGTCTCCTGCATTGCAGGCAGATTCTTTACCCTCTGAGCTACAGGGAAGATCCATATAGTTACTGCTGCTGCTGCTGCTGCTAAGTCGCTTCAGTCATGTCCGACCCCATAGACGGCAGCCCACCAGGCTCCCCTGTCCCTGGGATTCTCTAGGCAAGAATACTGGAGTGGGTTGCCATTTCCTTCTCCGGTGCATGAAAGGGAAAAGTGAAAGTGAAGTCGCTCAGTCGTGTCCGACTCTTAGCAACCCCACGGACTGTAGCCTACCAGGCTCCTCTGTCCATGGGATTATCCAGGCAAGAGTACTGGAGTGGGGTGCCATTGCCTTGGATAGCAGCAAAGTCTGCTTGCAGTTTGGTATAGGATGTCTCTCTGGGGCCGCGATTGCCTCCTTCTGGCTCTGGCTGCCCTCACCTGCCTGTCTCTGGCAGGGGATGGGCCCGTCCGCAGCCAGCTATCTCTGCTCAGTCCTTTGTTCTGTGAGTGGGCCTGATGGTGTCTTAGGTTAAGGCTTTTTGGGGGATAGCTATCCCACAGTCTGGGTTGCTATCTCAAGCTAGTTCCCTCAGATTGCCCTCGGGGCATTCAGGCCCAGGCCTTACCAAAGCAATGCAGCCCGCCCCTCCTTGTCCAGCCTCCACTTGCTAGTGGGGGATGCGTGTGTCTGGGCTGCTGCTCCACTGGGAGTTGCTGTTAGGCACGTAATTTGTGGTTTTAATTATTCATTTATTTTTCCTCCTGGTTATTTTGCCCTCTGAGATTCCAAGGCTCGCCACAGGCCCACCGGAGAGAGTGTTTCCTGGTGTTTGGAAACTTCTCTCTTTTTTAAGACTCCCTTCCCAGGACGGATCTCCATCCCTACCTCTTTTGTCTCTCTTTTTATCCTTTATATTTTTGTCCTACCTCCTTTCAAAGAAAATGGACTGCCTTTCTGGGTGCCTGATGTCCTCTGCCAGCATTCAGAAGTTGTTTTGTGAAATTTGCTTGGCGTTTAAGTGTTATTTTGATGAATTTGTGGGGGGAAAAGTGGTCTTCCCATCCTATTCCTCCGCTGTCTTAGGACCATCCCCTGAACCTATATGTTTAAAGTTATAGCCCGTTGTCCTTTTCATTTTCGGTTGTTGTCTCTGCATTTCTGTGAATGTTCATAAATAATGAGGAATGATTTTGTTTCTAGAGACATGCTAACAGTTATCCTAATGAAATACTTTTTAATTGAGAAAATCAAAATAATTTGTGAACTTGCAACATGGCGATGCCAGTGGCCATAAAGTTAGAGAAGGCCCATATTGTGTTCTTTATCCAAGAAGAGGTTCAAGCCTAAACCTTCAGCCTATATCTGTTTAGTGATCCTGTCTTTCCGTTGTTTATTGGGTTTCTTAGTAGCTTTTTATGTAACTAACAGTAACAACAAAATCAGACACAGAGAGGTATCAATAGTATGTGGAGACCTGGATAAACATGGCTGAGAGTCTGTGCTGTCTTTCCAAATTCTTTGACACATATATAAATACATATCTAAACATAACCTCTAGGGATATTTAAAAATTTAACCATATGTGTATCATTCTATAATTGGCTTTGTAACTTCATGGTATGGTTTCTATAATATATTTAACCACACTCCTATTAATGGATATTTAGTTGTTGTTTTTTTCCTTTTCTTTCCTTTTATAGACTAATATGCAATGGACATTTTGCCCCATATACCTTTATAAACCTGTGTCTGTTTCCATATGGTGAAATCTTAACTGTAGAATTGCTGGGTGCTGCATTTTAGGTCTCCCAATAGCACTCTATAAGATAAGATTGCACTTAGGAGGTATATCAAGAAGTTCTGGGGCAATGCCTGTGAATTGGAAGGGAAGGAAGCAGAACTGATGACAAGTTAGCTGCCATGCAGTCTTAAGGAAACCTTAGTAGACCTTCCAGGGAAATTTTAAACTGGGATGGCCCTGGCATGGCTTGAGTTTTCTTATGCTGGAGTGAGGTAGATGATGAATGCAGGCTTCCCAGGGAAGGAGACTGGCCCTTGAGCAAGATGGTTCTCTTCAGA
This sequence comes from Okapia johnstoni, assembly GCA_024291935.2. NCBI lineage: Eukaryota > Metazoa > Chordata > Mammalia > Artiodactyla > Giraffidae > Okapia > Okapia johnstoni. The sequence continues at coordinate 10,556,381 of CM044319.1, forward strand.
CACCCAAAGACTGTTGACAGCTGAAGGCTTTCTGCCAGCAGCACTCCTAGCAGCTGGGACAATGAGTTCCTGAAAGGGGGCTCTGTGTGTGCATCATTGCACTGAGTCATAGGCAGTGCCTGTCATATAACTTGATACATATATAAATTGATAAATTGTACCAGATCCAGATTACCATCCCAAAATTTGCTAAAATATATTAATTCCATCAGTGGTGTGTAGAATGCTTGTTGCCCCAAACCTTTAACAACATGAACAACTATCAATCTTTGTAATGTTTGCCAACCTGATAGACAACATCCTCACTGTTGTTTTAATTTGCATTCATTTATTAATGAGATTAATATCTTTTCATGTATTTAAAGGCCATGCATATTTCTTCTTTAGTGACTTGCCAGTTTATGCCCCTTTTGTCATATTCTATTATGCTAATCTTTATACAATAAGGATATTAACCGTTTCTTTGTCACATATGTTACATGTGTTTTTCTGAGTTTGTAATTTGTTTTTAATATTCTTTATGTCTCCTTCAGTGTAGTCTTTTATATAGTCAAATCTATAGGTCTTTTCTACCCTTTAAGGTGTGCACGTGTGTGCATACTCAGTTGCTCAGTCATGTCTGATTTTTTGTGACTCCATGGACTATAGCCCTCTAGGCTCCTCTGTCGGTGGAATTTTCCAGCAAGAATCCTGGAGTAGGTAGCCATTCCCTTTTCCAGGGGATCTTCCTGACTGGGAATCAAACCAACATCTCTTACGTGTCCTATATTGGCAGGCAGATTCTTTATCATGAAGGTCCTTTCTTATTCAAGATTATAAATATATCTTCATATATACTTCTTCTTCTTCATGCTATATTAAATCCATTTTGAATTTATTTTTATAAATATGTGTAAGAAGATACTACAATTGGAAGTTATGTTAAGATGTGAAGATACAATAGATCCCTTATGCTAAAATATCTAGAGGGACCAGAACATGATACAGCCACTAAAATTTTATATTCTAATGATTTCAGGACTCTTAAACTTCTTTACTGCATCAAGGATAGAATAAAGGTCAAAAGTTGCTGATTAAAGGAATGGATATTCTTGAGACAAAGTTCCTAGTGTACCATGCATCTTACTATCATTGTCAAGGGGAGGGATGATGTAGGTGGGTCTCCCTTTACTTTAAGGAGACCATTTAGCAAGTTCAGTTTGTCTTAAAATTTCAGGACATGATGGATAATAATTATCTGATGCATGGTGGAGAACTTAAGGGACAGGTGACTAGTTTAATAGGTTCTTTGATATTAGAATGAAGGGAAATTGCTGCCGATTGGCTGACTTGCATTCCAGAGTAGAGAAAATTTCTCAGAGCAGAGGTTCCTGAGTGTTTCCTATGATCAAAAGTTTCTTCATCATGCCCCTCAGCACAAAAGCATACTAGGTAGGGTCAGCTTTGGTCTTGTCCCTAAGAGTCATCAATTTGGGCAAAAAGGTATCAACAGACTTCAGATCACATTTAAAGGAAAAAGGAGACAAGACAAAGTTAGTGTATAATTGTAACCTATGAGTCCTGTTTTTCCGACATATTAGTAGTAGAGTAATGTGAAACAAGTATCTAACTCTTTTTCTCAAATTTTGCCAATTTTTCAATATTGTTTATTAATGATGTGCCCTTTCATTCACAGATTTGAAAAGCTGTCATTTTTAATATAATAAATTTAAGTTCCTATACTCTACATTGTTCCAAGGATATAATCATTATTTTGCATTGTCATATTTTTTTAATAAAATGAGTTTATAAAATATTTCAATATCCAGTTAGAGAAATCTATTATCATTTTGCTCCAAACATTTTTTGTCTATACTATAGCATTTCTTTTCTTTCACAAATGAACAAAATAAACTTCAACTTGATCAACCTCCCAAACTGTAGGCATTTTATTGGAATTACAATAATTTACAGAATAGTTTTTGGGGAGATTTGACATCTTTTCTAAAATTTAGACTTCCTACCTACTTTATGTGTCTTCTACTATATTCCTCAGTAACTTTTTATAACTTAATAAGAAGAAAGAAATTCTTACTGTACTCAAACCTCAACATCTTGTATTTTGATTGTTATAAATTGAATCATTCATTCTCAAACTTTCAAACTCCATTTTATAATTATAATTATGGGTATTGGTAAATACTTAACAGGTAAATCTCTGGAAGAATTAAAAAATCCATAATTTTAGAATTTGCTGATTTTCATGGTGTAAATATTTCTGCCATGGCAAATTTCAGTCTTTAAACATCCATACCACTAGATGTGGAATTAGGAAAGCATGCTGAATTTATTCTTGCAAACTGTTATAAACTGATTCAAATATATCATTGTTGCTTAGATCTTTTCTAGTCAAGTAATTTTTAAAATGATTACAATCAAGTATTTGTAAAGTTTAAAGTGAACTGTATAAATAAGAATTTAGAACCTAAGAGTTAGAGTCTAAGAACTTAAGAATTAAAATTTAGAAAAAAATAAAAATATACTTAAATATATATTTCTTTGAATTTATTACTCACCAGTACTTCTGGTATACATTAGTTAGGGGGATATTTAAAATAATGTGTCTTGGTCTCCCTCTTGGGGGCTCCTGATTTTGTGGTTTTCCTTTTCCTTTTGGTGCTTAGTCTCCAGTTGGACTCGCGGACGAGTGAAGTTACTGCATTCAGTGTGGAAGTCCACCAGACTCAACATGCTTAAAGGCTCCTCTGAAATGTTCAAGTTCTCTATGCCAAATAGACTTTGAGAGAAGTCATTTAAGATATAGCGTTCTTGTAAAATTCTCAAAGCTTCTTGATGTGTTTTCTGCTGAGGCTGCTCCCCGACATTCCCTCCAGCTTCTTCTGGTTGGATTTTGTAGGTGTCTGCATCAGGTGACGGTGGAAACTCACAACACTAGGGATGCTATGGAAGTTAGCTGGAGTTCTGAACATTTTGATTTTCTGTAGTCATTTTTTGTGACACCCCAAATTTACCTATTATGCTGCTAGCCTCATTCTCTCTTCTCTTTGTGTCTCAATCGGAAGTCATTAGTGTTCACTTACATTAAGTGAAATATACGGACAAATGCTGCATCCATTTGTCTAGGGCTCAACTATTAACACTTGATTCCTCTATCATTTTTCTCTGCTACCTTATTTTTTTTTTTTGCCACCCCAAACTGAGTTTATAGCATCTTTTCAAATATGACTCCATGCTTGAGAGTTTTCCAGACTTTTGTTTGGAAAATGCTTCCAATTACTTTTGAGGGAAGCCCTTACTTTGCCAGGCTTATGAGTTGCTTTGACTGTTGTAAGAAACTACCAGAAACTGGTTGGCTTAAACAACATAAATTTATTTCCTCATAGTTTTGGAGACTAAGAGTCCAAATCAAGATATCTGCAGGGTTGGTTTCTTTTGAGATCTCCCTCTTTGGCTTGTAGATGGCCATCTTCTCCCTGAGTCTTCAAGTGGTCTTTCCTCCCTCTATATCTGTGGCTTCATTTCATATTCTTTGGATTAGGATTCACCCAATTATCCTGTTTTCACTTAATTACCTCTTTAAAGACCCTGTTTCTAAATAATTGTTACTTTCTGAAGTACTAAGGGTTAGACTTAAACATATACATTTTGAGAACCAGCAATTCAACCCATAATACCAAGGTTGAAATTAAAACTATTATCTATTAGTTGGTACTTTACTTAATCTGCCTGCTTGATAAGTTGTAAACTGATTGTCATCCTTAATTCTGTATTTCTTATTTCTATATTTCCTTAGACTTTTCAGCAGTATTTGAGGAAAGGAGGAAGTTAAACATATAAACTTGGATTGATACCTTTATATTGAAGTCTTCTGATGTTTTTCAATGCCTGTGTAGGAAACAGAGAGGAGAAAACATATCATTAGTTATTGCTATAGTGTACTTATCTACCCCAACCCTGAAGGGCATGAGCTGTGTATGTTCATGTGCATGAATCCTCAGTGAAGAATAAAACTGAAATTCTGCCACATTTGGTACTCATTTGAATTGCTCCCAAATGTTTATATCCTACCTTTTAAATTAATTAAATTTAAATATAATGAAATAGCAATACTATTTTCAATTTAACTATAAAAGTAAAATTTATGAATTTTCTGAGATTATTGACAGTATATCACTATATTACTTTTTCTTACTATTTACATATAAATGTAAGATATTTCTGCCTACTTGCATCTAATTGTTATCTTGTTTTCTGGTCATATAAAGACATAAATCTTTATAAACTGCACAAGCACTGTTAACAAAAATGGTTAAAAATGGGTATTAAGGTTTCATATTGTAAGAACATCTTCGAAGAATGTATTCTGTTCTACACTCTTGATGTCTCAGCCCACACAAATAATACAACTGCTTCCTTTAATTAAAATAAGAAAATATATTACTTATAAAGCTTAGTCTTAAGCAGAGCCACATACAAAATATATAGTTCCCATAAAGGGAGATACACTGTAAAATGAAATAAAATGATAAATTGATAAATATATTGTATTATTATTTGTTCTCTTGTTGCTATCTATCTTTATCACAGTGGCAGGAAAATACAAAAGAATTATAAAGTCTCTGTTTAATAAAAGGAAAACTGTGAATCATGTAACTTATGAGATCTTATGGTTTAAGAAGTTCTTAAAATTAAAATTCTCTGTAGATCTTTTCACCTTTGACGTAATTTTTTTCGTCTCATTATAATAATTAACAAAACTCTTTTGGATAGCTTCTCCAGTTATTTGTTTCAGAAGAGCCAAATTATTGAAGGTAAAAATAGTTTTTTAATGACACATACTTTATTTTATATTTGTCCATGGATGTTTTGGTCATACATTGGAAAAAATGAGAACAAATATATTATGAGATAAACTTTAGATACCAAATAAGTATTCCCTGGAGGGGAAGAAAAAGAAATATGAGCTTCTTACTCTGGGAGGTTTTCAAATCCTCTAATCTGTTTGAAATTACATTGATGCTGTTATTTAAAGATTAGAGATTTGTTATTGTTGCAATCAAGCCACAGTCTGGTTTCCCTACCTGTACTATTTTAACAGTTGTTAACACTCTGGAATCAAGATGTCCTTTCATTCTGCCTGAAGTACAGTTGAGTATTTTTATATACCATTGCATTTGCCTCAATTGAAATTTTCCCATTTCTACTTAAAAATTATATATTTCCTGGGGGGTGTGGAGGGAGAAAGGAATGTGGAGGTATCAACCTAAATGGGCTAATATGTTCGCATGTATTTGACCATATGAACGGGAGAAAATCCTCTTTGCCTCCATAGCTTTGTGGATAGGTTTCATATTAAATGAAAAAGACAGTAGGTAGAGAGCTCTATTTAGAAAGCTATTCACACTCAAAGCATTTGCAAGATGTTTCTGCCACAATATAAAAACAGAAAAAGTGCTCTATTGCTTACTGTGTTTATTTATCCAAGAGGCTAATGTGTAGGAATATAAAACCTAATGGCTGCTCCTTAGGGAAGCAGGGGATCTAATATGTATTTCATTATAACTGTTTAAAATAAAACGTCAGGTGCTGCTCAAGCTTTAGGAGACTCTTGGCATAAGCCCCACCTATTAAGGCAGTTTTAAAAATTCAGCGTCACCAAGCTTGGTCCTGAGGACCATATAAGACTAGGTTGAACCCATCCTAATTCTTTTTGTGATGGAAAGCCAAATAATCAAAATAGCACTTGCCTACTAAATGTCAGATACATTTCTCCATTTCTTACAATTATCAGCTTCTCTGTTAAAGGAGGATATTTCAGCCTCTTTTATAAAGGAAAAAAATGGACTCAGAGAATAATGGAGGTGCCAGGATTTGACCACAGGACTGACTGTTTTACTTAAAAGCTTTACTGCTGATTCCAGCTCATGTAGTTATCTCTGAAATAGCAAAAAAGCCTGTACTGATTCCATAGCTGTAGTGACTGCAGTACATGTGAAGTCACAGAATGGGGGTGAAGTACCGCTGAGGTGAATTACAATTCTCAGCTTCCCTTTGGCTCCTCAAAAGAGATTCAATCAAGTAGTAGTAACCAAAAAGTGAATGCAAACATCTATATATAAATTCTACAACCCATCACTCAGTGACTTCCCATCCACCACGCCCTAGAAATACCTCAGATGAATAGCGGACATGCTGAGATTCATAGATACGAAATATCTGAGTAAATTCTTAAAGTAGGGTGTCTACACCCTGGCCCAAGATGCTTATTTATCCTCCTCCCAGTCACCCCACTATGCTTGTAAGCAAAGGATGGTGGTGATTTAGTCGCTAAGTTGAGTTTGACCCTTGTGACCGCATGGACCAGGCTTCTCTGTCCTTAGGATTTCCCAGGCAAGAATACTGGAGTGGGTTGCAGTTTCCTACTCCAGGAGGATTTTTCCCACTCCTGGATTGAATCTGCGTCTCTTGCATTGCAAGCAAATTCTTTACTGACTTAGCCACCAGGGAAGCTCTGTAGGCAAGAGGAATCCTCTACATTTCAAGAACATCCTTTGCCTGACTGCTCCGGTTCTGTCTTCTGCTTCTCTTCATTTGGCATAGCAATATTCTGGCACTAGCATTTCCAGGACACATCATGTTCTTCCAAACAGCTGTGTCTTTCATCAAGATGACTTCTCTGTTTGAGACACTAACACTACTAACACATTCTTGCTAAACTTAGCTTGTTTGCTTGGGGTCCAGATCAAAGACAATCATCTCTCTGGCTCCTTCTGAAAGTCTCCAGATAGACCAAAGCAATCCTCCTAGGTTCCTGCACACTTTGTATTCATCTTCATTATGAAAGTAATTTTCCAAAACAATGGCTTGTTTTGATTTTTCATGACTATCTTCTCATTTTATTCTAAAACACATTTTGTCAGAAAAATACTCTCCCTACTAAGTTGGTGACTACATCAAAGTAGACCTTCACTAAGATTTATTTAATTGTTGTCGTTCAGTTGCTCAGTTGTGTCCAACTCTTTGTGACCCCATGGACTGCAGCTCACCAGACTTACATGTCCTCCACCATCTCCTGGAGCTTGCTCAAACTCCTGTCCATTAATCAGTGATGCCATACAACCATCTTATCCTCTGTCATACCTTTCTCCTCCTGTTTTCAATCTTTCCCAGCAACAGGGTCTTTTCCAATGAGTCTGCTCTTCACAACAGTTGGCTAAATTATTGGAGCTTGAGCCTCAGTATCAGTCCCTCCAATGAATATTCAGGATTGATTTCCTTTAGAATTGACTGATTTGGTATCCTTGCAGTCCAAGGGACTCTCAAGAGTCTTCTCCAACACCACAGTTCAAAAGTCTCCATTCCTTGGTGCTAAGCATTCTTTATGGTCCAACTCTCACATTCATACACGACTACTGGAAAAACCATAGCTTTGACTATCCAGACATTTGTTGGCAAAGTAATGTCTCTGCTTTTTAATATGCTGTCTAGGTTTCTCATGACTTTTTCTCCCAAGGAGCAAGCATCTTTTAATTTCATGGGTGCAGTTACCATCTGCAGTGATTTTGGAGCCCCAAAAGTAAAATCTGTCACTGTTTCCATTGTTTTCCAATCTGTTAGTCATGGAGTGATGGGACTGGATGCTATAATCTTCATTTTTTGAATGTTGAGTTTTAAGCCAGCTTTTTCACTCTCCTCTTTCACTTTCATCAAGAGGCTCTTTAGTTCTTCTTCACTTTCTGCCATAAGAGTGGTGTCATTTGCATATATGAGGTTATTGACATTTCTCCCGGCAATTTTGATCCCAGCTTGTGCTTCATCCTGCCTGGCATTTCATATAATGTACTCTGCCTGTAAGTTAAATAAGCAGAGTGACAACATAAGCCTCGACATACTTCTTTCCCAGTTTGGAACCAGTCCATTTTTCCATGTCCAATTTTAACAGTTGCTTCTTGAACTGCACACAAGGTTTCACAGGAGGCAGGTGAGGTGGTTTGATATTCCCATCACTTGAAGAATTTTCCATAGTTTGTTGTGATTCACACAGTCAAAGGCTTTAGCGTAGTCAGTGAAGCAGAAGTAGACATTTTTCTGGAATTCTCTTGCTTTTTCAATGATCCAACGGATGTTGGCAATTTGATCTCTGGTTCCTCTGCCTTTTCTAAATCCAGCTTGAATATCTGGAAGTTCTTGGTTCACGTACTGTTGAAGCCTCACTTGGAGAATTTTGAGCATTATTCTGCTAGTATGTGAGATGAGCGCAACTGTGCGGTAATTTGAACATTCTTTGTCATTGCCCTTCTTTGGTACTGGAATGAAAAATGACATTTTCCAGTCCTGTGGCCACTGCTGAGTTTTCCAAATTTGCTAGCATACTGAATGCAGCACTTTTAGAGCATCATCTTTTAGGATTTGAAATAGCCTGAATTCTATCACCTCCACTAGCTTTGTTTATAGTGATCCTTCCTAAGGCCCACTTGACTTCGCACTCCAAGATGTCTGACTCTAGGTGAGTGATCACACCATCGTGGTTATCTGGGCCATTAGTTCTTTTCTGTATAGTTCTTCTGTGTATTTTGCCACCTCTTCTTAATATCTTTTTTTTTGTTAGGCCCACCCTGTTTCTATTGTTTTTTGTGCCCTTCTTTGCATGAAATATTCCCTTGGTATCTCTGATTTTCTTGAAAGATCTCTAGTCTCTCCCATTCTATTGTTTTCCTCTATTTTTTCACTTAGGAAGGCTTTCTTATCTCTCCTTGCTATTCTTTGGAACTCTGCTTTCATATGGGTATATCTTTAATTAATAATTGAATAACTAATACAGAAAATAAAGTTACAGTCTCCTCTTCCGTTTGGTTTTTCTTTTGCCAAAGAACCAATATCTGTACCATCCATATTAATAATTTCATTAATAATGAAAGTCCATTTTCAGTATTGTGCACTACATTATACATAAAAAAAGGTATACCATAGGATTCCCTGGTGGCTCAGTTGGTCAAGAATCCACCTGTAATGCAGGAGACTTCCTGCAGTACAGGATACATGGATTTGATCCCTGGATCAGGAAGAGACGTGGGTTTGATCCCTGGGTCAGGAAGGTTTCCTGGAGGAGGAAATGGCAACCCACTTCAGTATTCTTGCCGGGAGAATCCCATGAACAGAGGAGCCTGGTGGACTCTAGTTCATATGAATAAACCACCACCACCATAGTGGCAAGTTCCCATTTTATAAGAAAATTAAAAAAGATAAGTACTACTAAAGAGCTATTCTGTTTTTCAAAAGTTTAAAAACAAGACGAAATCATCCTGTATTCTTCAAGCAAATTGTGTTTGTTCTATGATATTTTGTTTCAGTGCTCTTTTAATTTAAGCATTTCGAAATAAGTGACAACATAACTGTAAAGTCAATGGACAGAATGTTTACTACTTTTTATGAAACAGTAGAAACTACCAATTTTTGTCGTTGTTTAGTCACTCAGTCGTGTCTGTTTGTGGCCCCATGAACTGTAGCCTGCCAGGCTCCTCTGTCCATGGAATTCTCAAGGCCAGACTACTGGAGTGGGTTGCCATTTCCTCCTTCAGGGGATCTTCTTGACCCAGGCATTGAACCTGGATCTCCTACATTGCAGGTAGATTCTTTACCACTTAGCCACCAGGGAAGTGTGATTATATTCTAAAATGTGCCTTAGCATTGACCATAAGTCCATACTACTCTTTTCTAATCACATGAGGTTTTCCAATCACATGAAGTTTTCTGCTTAAATATCTTTAAAGTTTCTTACAGCTAAAACATTTTCTGGTTTTATGATCCTGCATTATAACGTTATTGCTATCAGCATAAACCTTCACAAGTTACTAAATGCACTGAATGCTTATTCTGACTCTTTATATGTTCTTATGAAAGTTATATTTTTGTTCCCTTCAATGATGAGACCATTAAAACTTAAAGGCAGCCTTTGCTTCTATTAAGGATTGGGAAAAGTTCTGAAACATCTTGTCTTTTGACAGAATGGTAAGTGACTGTCTTGCCATTGCTCCGCTAGACAGAGGCAGAAAAAAGTACCAACAGAATGTTGCTTAGTAAGCTCTTCATCCAAAAAAAGAATTGTTTTCTTCTGTGCTATCGTGTCAGTTCTGGTAGTCCTTATAGATTTTTTTCTCATGATTTTTCTCCCTTTGATATTCACCTTACCTCTATTTGCTGTCATGATTATTTTACATGAATCATAGACACCAGGACTATGGGGAAAATGACAGGTCATTGTATTCAGACCTCTGTACCTAAAGCATTCTATTGCCAGACAGTTTTATTATTCCCTTTAGAAATATATTTAATCTCTTTCTGAATGTCTTATTGATATTTCCTCAATGACCTCTTTGGGTGGCTATTCCATTGTTAAACTGCTCTTGCCTTTAGGACACTTTCTCTTATAAGTAATTTAAACATGTCCTTCTTATTTCTTGTAAAACATTCAAAGTCAGCCATAAATGAATTGTCCGTCTACTGTCTATTATTTTTTTCTTCTCTAGTAAAATATCACATGTCATGGGAGGCAAGTTCTCCATTCAACATGCAGGCCATTCATTGGAAACCTAACAGATTTATGTCATTACCTTATCTGTAAAGGAAATAGCTAAATGTTCCTAAAATTCCTCCCAGCTCTAATATTCTGTGACCCTATGATTTCTACATTTGGTTGTGGTATTTCTAAATTAGTCTTTGTGCCGTAGTTTGCTGTGCCTTGGAACTTCTGTCTTGTGTTCTTAAATATATTGTTTTTAACCTTCAGCCATCTGAAACTGAATTTCATCTTATATAATTAATAATATCTACTTTAGTGAGTACTTATTATGTACAACCTTTTATTAATATTTATATATTTATAATTACTCTCCTAATGAAATTTTCTAAGGACAGAAATGGTATGCACTGGACAGAAGCAGGAGATATTAAGATGAGGTGGCAAGAATACACAGAAGAATTGTACAAAAAAGATATTCACGACCCAGTTAATCACAATGGTGTGATCACTCACCTAGAGCCAGACATCCTGGAATGTGAAGTCAAGTGGGCCATAGGAAGCATCACTATGAACAAAGCTAGTGGAGATGATGGAATTCCAGTTGAGCTGTTTCAAATCCTGAAAGATGATGCTGTGAAAGCACTGCACTCAATATGTCAGCAAATTTGGAAAACTCAGCAGTGGCCACAGGACTGGAAAAAGTGTTTTCATTCCAATCCCAAAGAAAGGCAATGCCAAAGAATGCTCAAACTACCACACAATTGCACTCATCTCACACACTAGTAAAGCAATGCTCAAAATTCTCCAAGCCAGGCTTCAGCAATATGTGAACCATGAAATTCCAGATGTTCAAGCTGGTTTTAGAAAAGGCAGAGGAACCAGAGATCAAGTTGCCAACATCCACTGGATCATCAAAAAAGCAAGAGAGTTCCAGAAAAATATCTATTTCTTCTTTATTGACTATGCCAAAACCTTTGACTGTGTGGATCACAATAAACTGTGGAAAATTCTTAAAGAGATGGGAATACCAGACCACCAGACCGGCCTCTCGAGAAACCTGTATGCAGGTCAGAAAGCAACAGTTAGAACTGAACATGGAACAACAGACTGGTTCAGACCTGCTTCTCGAGAAACCTGTATGCAGGTCAGGAAGAAACAGTTAGAACTGGACATGGAACAACAGACTGGTTCCAAATAGGAAAAGGAGTACGTCAAGGCTGTATATTGTCACCCTGCTTATTTAACTTATATGCAGAGTACATCATGAGAAACGCTGGGCTGGAGGAAGCACAAACTGGAATCAAGATCGCCGGGAGAAAAAGCAATAATCTCAGACATGCAGATGACATCACACTTATGGCAGAAAGTGAAGAAGAACTAAAGAGCCTCTTGATGAAAGTGAAAGAGGAGAGTGAAAAAATTGGCTTAAAGCTCAACATTCAGAAAACTAAAATCATGGCATCTGGTCCCATCACTTCATGGCAAATAGATGGGGAAACAGTGGAAACAATGGCTGACTTTATTTTCTTGGGCTCCAAAATCACTGCAGATGGTGATTGCAGCCATGAAATTAAAAGACACTTACTCCTTGGAAGGAAAGTTATGACCAACCTAGATAGCATATTTAAAAGCAGAGACATTACTTTGCCAACAAAGGTCCATCTAGTCAAGGCTATGGTTTTTCCAGTAGTCATGTATGGATGTGAGAGTTGGAGTATAAAGAAAGCTGAGCGCCGAAGAATTGATGCTTTTGAAGTGTGGTGTTGGAGAAGACTCTTGAGAGTCCCTTGGACTGCAAGGAGATCCAACCAGTCCATCCTAAAGGAGATCAGTCCTGGGTGTTCTGGAAGGTCTGATGTTGAAGCTGAAACTCTAATACTTTGGCCACCTGATGCAAAGAGCTGACTCATTTGAAAAGACCGTGATGCTGGTTGAGATTGAGGGCAGGAGGAAAAGGGGATGACAGAGGATGAGATGGTTGGATGGCATCACCGACTCAATGGACATGAGTTTGGGTCCGCTCCGGGAGTTGGTGTTGGACAGGGAGGACTGGCATGCTGCAGCTCATGGGGTCTCAAAGAGTTGGACACAACTGAGTGACTGAACTGAACTGAATGATATTTTCTAGAGTTTTGTTGGAGTTAAATACATACATATACATACATATACATATACATACACATACGTATGTATAGAGTACATACATATACACAAAACGTGGTCCACTGGAGAAGGGAATAACAAGTTCCTTAGTATTCTTGCCTTGAGATCCCCATGAACAATACACACATAGACACAAACACAAAATATACATTTTATTTATTCCATTGGAACCATTACAATACATCCCTTTCAACACATCCCTTTTTCCTCTTTTGCCATCACATCATTTTTTTCTTTTTCTTTATCAAGAATTTATGAGGACATCTGTCCCACACAAACACTTTACAGAGCTCTTGTGCTATTCTCTACAACACTATTTTTTACTTTTTATGGCTATCAAGAATGCTGGTTTCTTTCATATATTTCTGAGATGTCTAGAGCTAGCTGATGTTTTCAAAACAAGAAATATGTTTTACTCTTTTGGAAACTTAACTTGGGAAGTAGACTGTTTAATTGATAATCTCATATTGAATAGTTTCTTTGTTGTAGTTTTTGTTTTATTATATATTAGGTGAAGCCATCTGTTAATAATAGGGACTGGGTTCTCATACTGCCTACATAAGGTAAGGTCTGGACCTACCATGAGATTTATTTATTTATTTTTTTGTTAATAGTATTGAATGCAAAACATTTCTTGGTGTGCTCTTTAGGCAACATTTCCAGGTGTTTTACTGAACAAAGTAGGAAACTAGCATGTTCTTAGGGCATCTGACATAAAAAATCATTTCAATATAGTCCCCAGCTTTATACTGGGTAAATCTGCAAACCCAGTTAATTTTAAGTCTATATGTGCCTTAGTGATTTGGAGTTGCTTCCTTAAAACCATACTTGTATCTTCCTTCTCATAGCCATCTCATCTCACTTTGTTTTGAGGGTTCAATTTTTGGAAAGACTATTGAACAGTGAGTGTTTTCACGGCCTCTCCTCCTAGTCCTGTATCTTCTCATTATACTCATCTTCCCACCTCACTACCCTACTCCAGGTCTCCACTGTCTCAAACCATCCTCAACAATGTGGTTTCTCTGTGTTTAAATCCAATGGATGCATCTCAACCCTTATCCTACATAACCTACCTGAGCACTTTTGCCGCTATTGACCATTATCTTCTTCTTGAAACTTTTCCTTACACTGGTTCCTGTGACCTGATTTCTCCCTGGTTTTTATCCTACTTAGGTGAAATAGTTGTTAATTGTTCTGACTCTGGAAACAGACTGCCTGTGTTCAAATTCTGACTCCTTCTATTGTTTTGACTTCAAGAGTACCAATCAGTAACCCTGGTAGTTCAGTCAGTAAAGAATCTGCCTGAAGTTCAATCCCTGGGCTGGGAAGATTCCCTGGATAAGGAAATAGCAACCCACTCCAGTATTCTTGCCTGGAAAATCCCATGGACAGAGAAGCCTGGCAGGCTATGGGTCGCAAGAGTCATACACAACTTAGCGACTAAATCACCAACAAAGATGCCAATTAGATTTCCTGTGTAAAATAGTAAGGGTAACAACGGTATCTACTGTTATGAAAATTGAAAGAGCACATCTAGAGGCATTAAGAACATTGCTAGGTTCCCTGATAACTCAGTTGGTAAAGAATCTGCCTGCAATGCAGGAAATCCCAGGTCGATCCCTGGGTTGTGAAGATCTGCTGGAGAAGGGATAAACTACCCACTCCAGTATTCTTGGATTTCCTTTGTGGCTAAGCTGGTAAAGAATATGCCTGCAATACAGGAGACCTGGTTTTGATCCCTGGGTTGGGAAGATCCCCTGGAAAAGGGAAAGGCTACCCACTCCAGTATTCTGGCCTGGAGAATTCCATTGACTGTACAGTCTATGGGGTTTCAAAGAGTCAGACACGATCAAGTGCCTCGCATGTAGCTTTGCATATTGATGCAAAATCTTCTACTCTCAATGGATGTTGAATAATGCCTCTGTATTTTATAGTACATGGGTATAGAGTGGCTAGAAGAAGATAGTAAAACACTGCCTAACGGTGCAGAAAGGGTGCAGAAAGCAGGAAGTGGAGGGCAGGACTGAAATCTATTATCACATATCAAATAATAGTAACATATTTAAGAAGGTAAAACATAACAGCAACCAAGAAATGTCTCTTATTCATCCACTGGGAGGCCTGGATTCCTGTCACCGTGGTCAGTCAGTAATTAATCACTGCTGCTGCTGCTGTTAAGTTGCTAAGTTGCATCCGACTCTTTTGTGACCCCATGGACTGTAGCCCACCAGGCTCCTCTGTCCATGGGATTCCACAGGCAAGAATACTGGTATGGGTTACCAATTCCTTCTTCAGGTTATCTTCCTGACCCAGGGATTGAACCCATGTCTCCTTCTTGGCGGGCATATTCTTTGCCACTGAGCCACCAGGGAAGCAAAAATTCAGTCAGTTCAGTTCAGTTGCTCAGTCGTGTCCGACTCTTTGCGACCCCATGAACCGCAGCACGCCAGGCCTCCCTGTCCATCACCAACTCCCCGAGTTTACCCAAACCCATGTCCATCGAGTTAGTGATGCCATCCAACCATCTCATCCTCTGTCGTCCCCTTCTCCTCCTGCCCCCAATCCTTCCCAGCATTAGGGTCTTTTCCAATGAGTCAACTCTTCGCATCAGGTGCCCAAAGTATTGGAGTCTCAGCTTCAACATCAGTCCTTCCAATGAACACCCAGGACTGATCTCCTTTAGGATGGACTGGTTGGATCTCCTTGAAGTCCAAGGGACTCTCAAGAGTCTTCTCCAACACCACAGTTCAAAATCATCAATTCTTTGGCGCTCAGCTTTCTTCACCGTCCAACTCTCACATCCATACATGACTACTGGAAAAACCATAGCCTTGACTAGATGGACCTTTGTTGGCAAAGTAATGTCTCTGCTTTTCAATATGCTATCTAGGTTGGCCATAACCTTCCTTCCAAGGAGTAAGCGTCTTTTAATTTCATGGCTGCAATCACCATCTGCAGTGATTTTGGAGCCCCCAAAAATAAAGTCTGACACTGTTTCCACTGTTTCCCCATCTATTTCCCATGAAATGATGGAACCAGATGCCATGATCTTAGTTTCCTGAAAATTGAGCTTTAAGCCAACTTTTTCACTCTCCTCTTTCACTTTCATCAAGAGGCTCTTTAGTTCTTCTTCACTTTCTGCCATAAGTGTGATGTCATCTGCATATCTGAAGTTACTGATATTTCTCCTGGCAATCTTGATTCCAGCTTGTGCTTCTTCCAGTGCAGCATTTCTCATGATGTACTCTGCATATAAGTTAAATAAGCAGGGTGACAATATATAGCCTTGACATACTCCTTTTCCTATTTGGAACCAGTCTGTTGTTCCATGTCCAGTTCTAACTGTTGCTTCCTGACCTGCATACAGGTTTCTCAAGAGTCACGTCAGGTGGTCTGGTGTTCCCATCTCTTTCAGAATTGTCCATAGTTTATTGTGATCCACACAGTCAAAGGCTTTGGAGTAGTCAATAAAGCAGAAATAGATGTTTTTCTGGAACTCTCTTGCTTTTTAAATGATCCAGCAGATGTTGGCAATTTGATCTCTGGTTCCTCTGCCTTTTCTAAAACCAGCTTGAACATCTGGAATTTCATGGTTCACGTATTGCTGAAGCCTGGCTTGGAGAATTTTGAGCATTACTTTACTAGCGTGTGAGATGAGTGCAATTGTGCAATAGTTTGAGCATTCTTTAATCAAAAAGGTTGAAATTAAAAAAGATTAAAAGCAAAAATTAATCACTGCCTCATCACTTAGAAAGAACCAACTCTCTCTCCCTTTCCGGTCTCTGTGGTCTGAGGGGCTTTCAGCTCCTGAAGTATAGGCTTGACGCTGATATTGATTCGAATACCCTTCTAATTACCATGACTATACGGAGAAGGATGAAGAAACTATAGCAGCTTCAAGTGTATGAGTTAAATGGAAAATAATTCTAGTGGTCCAGGACAAAAACTTGGCCACCATCTCTCCTTGCCAGATTTACGGCTGTATATGTTTTCTTGGTTTTACTGTTAAGTCCATTGTGTAGGTGGAGAGAGCCTCTAGACAATCTCAAAAATTTTTACTTTGACTTGAATTCTCTATTACCTACTACTACTGTTTGAGGAGAAATCTGAATCCCTCCAAGTATACACATGTTCTGCCCCATGGCCAAAAAGATTATATGTTTGCCTTGTGTAACTGCCAGGGTTCTCTCTTCTTAATTAATTATGTGAGAAGAATCATTTCATGGGTGAGTCAAAAAGCCATTGCATAGTCCCTTCCTGTCTTCTGGATGTCCTTGTTATTGCAATTTGTCCTCCTTTACCATGGGTTTGTGACAACTGTCAACCTTTCCTAATATAATATTGGAGTTCTTAAGACAAATATTTAGGCATTAAGAGTTATTTTCATAGAGAATCAGTTTTGATGTACATACTCAATCATCTTTTGTTGTTAATAAGATAAATATTAGGGTATAGCCAACAAATTACAAAAAATTGGTTGTATAACTAAGAAACACTTCTTAATTATTGATCAAATGTTTGCAATGTTTAATAATTTCCAGAGCCTGTAGCTATTGGTGGTTAAGGGGAAGTAAAACCCAGTTGGATAATTCACCATGAGATGATTTTTATAGCACCTGCAAAATACAGCTGTGGGTTCTTTCTTTAGGCAACGTGTGTTTCTGTGTTTTTGCACTGATGACCTGCTTTGCACTTCTCAAATAGTAGCAAAACAAAATTCCCTCTGAATCGAAGAAATTTTAAACATGTCAAATAGTATGTGAAATTGAGAATTCTCTAAGGCAGAGGAATCCACTTTTTAAGAGGATAGAGAAATAAGCAAAATGACCCAGACAGAAAACTTACCCTAAGAGAGAAAATAGCTGGGAGTGGAAAACCAGTTCTTCAGAGGACAAAGATAGGGAGGATAATTGGTTCAGAAGAAAAACTTCTACCTGAAGTAGAGAGGAAGCAGGTTGATAACCCTTGTGGAACTGTGAAGGAAGAGAACCAGAGCTGTCTTCATAATCATGGAGAGTGGAATGGCCCCCAGTATTGAGACTCTATTGTCAGAGTTAAAGGATGGAAGAAAAGGAAGTCATTGTTCACTGGGAAAGGAACAAAATATTTTCAGGCCAAAGAAAATTCAATACTGGGGTTGAAACTATTAGAAAATAAAAAAGATACATGAAACACTAGATGTAAAACCAACAATTAATAACTTTTGGAGATGTAACTTAAAGAAAGATAATGCATATTTCCCATATCATTGAATTTATTCACATTTCTGTTTCTCTCAGACATAGGAGTATCATTTCAAGATAAATGAAGTCATTGATCATTTTTCTTTTTCCTACATATCATTTTGTAGGTATGCATTGAACATTTATACATATCAAACATGATGCCTGCAGAGACTACTCGATGTTATGTGAGATGGTTAAGCAGTTAATCTTTGAGCTGCTACAATTGGAGAAGGGGATGTGCATGTTTAAAAGTGTTATGTTGACAATGGAATGATATCTACATTTCTTTATAAATCTAGGAATTTTTTCTGCTTGGGCTACATCTGGAATTTTTTTTCTTTTCAAAAGCAAAAAGAATACAACGTTAATACTGCAGATTATTAAATTATAGAAATAGAGACAGAAATAAGAGCATTTCAAATAGGTAAGCAATTCGTAGAGAAAATAGATGCCTTTAAATATCATTTTAAAGCTTATGTATTAAAATTTGAGAGTGAAGGTTTTTAAACTAATTTTAGTGGCACTATGCAAAAGGAAAACCATCTCAATATAGGAGGACTTTGGACAAAGAAAGTGGACATTTAAAGAGAATCATTAGAAGCTGAATGACTCAAGGGGAAAATGCATATCTAACTCACTCTCTCATAATGTTATCTTCCAGCCATTCTGTGTAAAGACTTTCTGTCAATGTATGGCAAAGCAAATACAATATTGTAAAGTTAAAAAATAGATTAATAAACTAATTAAAAAAAATAAAGGAAAATCAGTGCTTTGTGGGTGTGAATTTAAAACTAAATAAAATACAGTAATGCAGTTCAGGAGACATTGGGAGTTCCGCTGACCTTCAGAAATTGAGTGAACTTCTCCTTAAATTCCTGTCTATTCCAGAGTCAATGCAAATCAGAACTCCACTGGAGTAAATGATGTTGGTGCCCTGCCCATATCACCTCATTCAACTTTCAACTTCCAGCACCTGCATATTTACCTCTATCTCTTGGGGCAAAAGTGCCAAGAAATAGCCTCTGGGAGTAGTCCTTAACCAATGATTGACAGCAGTGATACATAAACACCCCAGTCCTTTGGGGAGAATAACTCTGAGGTGTGTGTTTCACACTGGCTCCCTTTTCCCCAACAGGATTAAGTCCAGTCACCCACAGTGGTAGACAGCTTAATAAGGAACATTTTGGGGCTATCTTTCCTTCCTTGTCTCATTTCCTTGCTTCCGACATGGGGTTTCTTCTCCTCCCAAATAAACTATTTGCACTAGAACCCTTGTCTCAGCATCAGTCTCTGGGGGCACACAAACCATGGCACCCTCTCTGAGATTTATACATACTCCCAGGGCCGTTACATTTTTAGAGGCCCTGTGTCCTCATAAGCTAAACAGGGGTAGAACTCAACCTCTTCAGTTCCCAAAATAAATACTCACAACTTTTACAAATTTGAAAGACTTTGTTGAGAATTTAGAAAACTCCCTAGGAGGAGTCACTTTGTTCCAAGTGCAGCTTTTCTCTCTCTGCTTTCCTTTCTTCCAGCTCCCTTGTGCGGCTTGCTTGGGGGAACTTCAAATTCTTCTCCCTTTTGATTACATAGAGCAATTTTTTCTAATTTCTTCTCCTATCATGGCTTAGTGCTGGCAGCCAATGTCTGGGAATCCTATCCACTATTTCCAAAAATCTACTCCTTTCTTAATGATAGCTTTTTCCCCTAAAAAGACTCTAGAGTCAGCAGTTAAAACAATAGCATGGCTGCACTTTGTTATGATCACAGTCCTACTGTATAATCCCTGTATTCATCTAGTTATTGTTATTCTTAAGAATAAAGTAGTTTTTCTTAAAGTTCTGAATAGTTATCTAAATCAGTCCACCCTACTTGACCAGGGGTGGAATTAAGTTCTATTGGGCTTGAAGTTGATACAATTTGGGGTGGGCTTTAAGAAGAAAAAAAAATACAAAATATGTTGATGAGCCTTGGGAAGTCAGAAACAACTCAGGAACAACATTAAATACTTTCACAGTAGATCAGCCTTGGTACCTGGCTTTGTTACAAAGAATTGGCAAGCCAGGAATATAGCACCTCATAAAATCACCTCTTATGAAACAACCAGAACATTGAGTGCTTACATTCTTCCAGGGATTGTTCTAAGCAGTTTACTAGGATTAACTTCTTTAATCTATTTTTATCCCAGATTTAAAGATGAGGAAACTTCCGAACAGATAGGTTACTTAACTTGATGGAGGCCATGCAACTAGTAAATGGAAAAGCTATAGTTTGGACTGTGATAGTATATCACAAACAGCAGTCCATATAGCCTCTATGCTATAGTATCTCTGAAACCTTCGTCTTCTTGGCCCCTAAATAGCTCACCATCTGTGAAAGAAAGTATGCATCAAAGATAAATGCAGCATGAACAATCATACTGTACTTGCTTCCTTCATATTACCTTCAGAGATAATTGGGTCAGCACATACTCAGGCAGATGATATCAAAAGGTCTACTTATCTCACAGTCTTCCTCACAGGGCAATCACACCAAAAGGAAGCACACTACTTGATTCCCTTCACAATACAATTAAGTGTCCTGAAGCCAAAACCAAGAAAATTAGAGATACCAAGGGAACATTTCATGCAAAGATGGGCTAAATAAAGGACAGACATAGTATGGACCTAGAGAAGCTGAAGATATTAAGAAGAGATGGCAAGAATACACAGAAGAACTATACAAAAAAGATCTTCACGACCCAGATAATCACGATGGTATGATCACTCACACTTACCTAGAGCCAAACATCCTGGAATGTGAAGTCAAGTGGGCCTTAGAAAGCATCACTATGAACAAAGCTAGTGGAGGTGATGGAATTCCAGCTGAGCTATTTCAAATCCTGAAAGATGATGCTGTGAAAGTGCTGCACTCAATATGCCAGCAAATTTGGAAAACTCAGCAGTGGCCACAGGACTGGAAAAGGTCAGTTTTCATTCCAATCCCAAAGAAAGGCAATGCCAAATAATGCTCAAACTACCTCACAGTTGCACTCATCTCACAGGCTAGTAAAGTAATGCTCAAAATTCTCCAAGCCAGGCTTCAGCAATACATGAACCATGAACTTCCAGATGTTCAAGCTGGTTTTAGAAAAGACATAAGAACCAGAGATCATATTGCCAACATCTGCTGGATCATCGAAAAAGCAAGAGAGTTCCAGAAAAAAATCTACTGCTTTATTGACTATGCCAAAGGCTTTGACTGTTTGGATCACAATAAACTATGGGAAATTCTGAAAGAAATGGGAATACCAGACCACCAGACCGGCCTCTCGAGAAACCTGTATGCAGGTCAGGAAGCAACAGTTAGAACTGGACATGGAACAACAGACTGGTTCCAAATAGGAAAAGGAATATGTCAAGGCTATATATTGTCACCCTGTTTATTTAACTTATATGCAGAGTACATCATGGGCTGGAGGAAGCACAAGCTAAAATCAAGATTGCCAGGAGAAATATCAGTAACCTCAGATATGCAGATGGCACCACCCTTATGACAGAAATGAAGAAGAACTAAAGAGCCAGCCTCTTGATGAAAGTGAAAGAGGAGAGTGAAAAAGTTGGCTTAAAGCTCAACATTCAGAAAACTAAGATCATGGCATCTGGTCCCATCACTTCAAGGCAAATAGAATGGGAAACAGTGGAAACAGTGGCTGACTTTATTTTTGGGGGCTCCAAAATCACTGCAGATTGTGATTGCAGCCATAAAATTAAAAGACACTTACTCCTTGGAAGGAAAATTATGACCAACCTAGAGAGCATATTTAAAAGTAGAGACATCACTTTGTCAACAAAGGTCATTCTAGTCAAGGCTATGGTTTTTCCAGTAGTCATGTATGGATGTGAGAGCTGGAGTATAAAGAAAGCTGAGCGCCGAAGAATTGATGCTTTTGAAGTGTGGTGTTGGAGAAGACTCTTGAGAGTCCCTTGGACTGCAAGGAGATCCAACCAGTCCATCCTAAAGGAGATCAGTCCTGGGTGTTCATTGGAAGGACTGATGTTGAAGCTGAGACTCCAATACTTTGGCCACCTGATGCAAAGAGCTGACCCACTGGAAAATACCCTAATGCTGGGAAAGATTGAGGGCAGGAGAAGAAGGGGACGACAGAGCATGAGATGGTTGGATGGCATCACTGACTCAATGGACATGGATTTTGGTAACTCTAGGAGTTGGTGATGGACAGGGAGGTCTGGTGTGCTGCGGTTCAAGGGGTCGCAAAGAGTCGGACACGACTGAGTGACTGAGCTGAACTGAGGCCAACAACGTGTACAATAGCATAGGTCTATTAATCTGTACAATGTTGTAATAATGCCATTACTATAGGTCCAAATATAGACTCTTTGAGACAACCCAAATTCCCGGGTTAGTAAATCGGCCCAGAGTTAGTAATAAACCCCTACTGAGATTGTAAAAAATACCCCTTGCACTATTTTTCCAACTTATGCATAGCCAGTACTGTAATTGCCTTTTGTCAGCTATGCTTGAATACATAATCAATCTTCCTATTCCTGTTGAACCAAAAGAGAACTCTTTAACCTGAGAAGAAAAAATATTTTTCTTCCCAGGAAACTCATAATTGATTTTAGTATATCCCTTTTGAGTTAGTAGCAACTGTGAACTTACAAGTTTGGGGTGACATTCTTCATGCACCACCCACTGCACGGTGGTGAATGAGAGGCAGGGAAAACCAGTTCATAGAGAGAGAAACTACCAATGAAATTTCTTTTTCATAACATTCAGCTGCATATTTTCTCCTTTGAGGTTATAATGTACTTCTGATTTATTTATAATTTTGGGATTTATATCTTAAACTAACTTGAGTTCATTTCTATTAATTGCATTTTACAGTCCTAATTAATACAGAGATACAACCCAAAATAAACTTAGGTTTACTTTATGATTTTAAAAAATCTTTTCATTGTTTGTCACTGTTTGGAATGCAATTGTAACTAAAAGGTGCTACAACACTTTTTAGAATATTATTAACAAAAGCCAGAATGTCCAGATTAATCTATGACTAGGGATATGTCTCACAGTGATGTGGCCAGGATGGTAATTTCTGAAGGCCATGTAATTTCTCAAGTTAAATTGTATTAAATGTGTCTTCGCTAGATACTTCCATAATCCCACGTTCTCCTTTTAAAGACTGAGGTCATCTTATTTTTAGTCTATTCAAGTCATTAATATTTTTCTGTTTCCTTTTCACAGAAACTTTTGATAATGAATCCTTGCTTTATTAGAGCTTGGGGCTTTTTAAAAGTTCAATTTCACTGTGAAGTCAAAGTCTTAAAATTTTCTTATGACTAAGTGATTTTTGCCTGATTTTCATCTCATTTACTAGATAAGTTATAGCCTTAACTAAACTTTGACTTCATATTTCATGTGTATATGCCTATGAATGTATGCATTTCTGTATGGATTTATACATGTAATAGTAACTGTCTAAAATAAATGATCATACTGAAAATAGAAGCAGGTGAAGATCATTAACTTATTAAGTAAAAATAATTTTTAATCAGATATAATCCATATATGAATATTGTTTTGAAGTCCAAAGCAAGTTTTCTCTGGGGTACAGAATTTTTCCTTATTAATGATGCCTATTTTGGTTGTCTACTTGACTTTTGTTAGGTTTTCTTTTGGTAAGAAATAATGCAATTTTAGAAGAAATGGAAAAAATATTTTATGATGAATAATGTCACTTGTTAATTTATCCAAGCAGATGGTGATATATTTTAGTCACAAAAATTAAAAATGGGTTTGTATTCTCTTCAAATTCTATGCCTCCTGAGTAATTTGAAAGGTTTATTATCCTTATACCTTTTAAAGGACAGTAAAACAAAACTACAAAAACAAAAAACAAAAAACATAGATTTGACTCTTCCAGGAAGAGTTAAAGTATCTGTATATCACTATGGTCTCCACTGTTATTTCTCTCTTTAAGCACATATTTAAATTTGGAGCTGTATTTATTATTTAAAGTAACATAGTGTAACGGAAGCTGTAGAAACCCTCAAGCCATGTCTTTTTACAAATCTAAACATAAAAATTGTGTTCTTGCATGACACTAATAAGATTTACTGGGGGAAATGAAATTTTATCTTAACTGATTGTAATTTTCTTGTACCAAGCTGAGCAGACCATATATAAAAATTAGGACTACAGTTAAAGCTTAAAGAGCATGCAAGTCAGAACAACCATTATGCAATAAATATTTTACTTGTGGAGCATGTTTTTTCATTGATTTTGACTGTTCTGTGTAAAACATATCATGTGTGAAATATGTATAATGTATGGGAACAATTCACTTCTCTTATTATGGTTTTATCACGTAAGTAGTTATCCTGGTTTTAATTTTTAATTTTACTTTTTACTAGTTTTGAATTTTATGTACATTAAATCATACTGTCTGTATCTTTTAATGAATTGCTGTTTTCCATTCAACTTTATGAGTTTTAAAAATGTGTCAATTTATAGATCATTTATTTTTGCTGCAAGCGATAGTGTAATATTTAAGATACATTGTTTCAAATATACTGTTTAATCCATTATACTCTTGGTAAATACTGTTTAGATTGTTTCGAAGTTTTAAAAATTCATTTATTTTTAGCATTAATGTATTGCTGTGAACATCTTATATATATCTCTGAACTCTACATCTGGAACTGAAATTTCTGAATCAAAGAATATGTGTACTTTTAAATTTATTAGATAGTGTAAATCTTTTTGCAAAATTATGCTACTTAAAGTTTCATTCATATATGAGACTTTTTCACTATTCTAAACCATTGTCAAGATTTTAGATTACCAATAGTTTAATTATAATCTGATTGATATCAATCAAATTGGTAACTGCACTGTGAAACAGTACATATTTATGAGTTTAATTTTCTCTGATTACTAAGGAAGTTGAATATCTTTTAATATATTTGTATGTCGTTTGTTTTTTATTTTCTTGGAAATGCTTATGTCATTTGTTCTTTATCTTATTGAGCTTTTGAACTTTTTATTGATTTGTTCAGTTCAGTTCAGTCGCTCAGTCGTGTCCGACTCTTTGCGACCCCATCAATTGCAGCACGCCAGGCCTCTCTGTCCATCACCAACTCCCGGAGTCCACCCAAACCCATGTCCATCGAGTCGGTGATGCCATCCAACTATCTCATCCTCTGTCATCCCCTTCTCCTCCTGCCCCCAATCCTACCCAGTATTAGGGTCTTTTCCAATGAGTCAACTCTTCGCATCAGGTGGCCAAAGTATTGGAGTTTCAGCTTCAACATCAGTCCTTCCAATGAACACCCAGGATTGATCTCTTTTAGGATGGATTGATTGGATCTCCTTGAAGTCCAAGGGACTCTCAAGAGTCTTCTCCAAGACCACAGTTCAAAATCATCAATTCTGCGGCGCTCAGCTTTCTTCACCGTCCGACTCTCACATCCACACATGACCACTGGAAAAACCATAGCCTTGACTAGACGGACTTTTGTTGGCAAAGTAATATCTCTGCTTTTAAATATACTATCTAGGTTGGCCATAACCTTCCTTCCAAGGAGTAAGCGTCTTTTAATTTCATGGCTGCAATCACCATCTGCAGTGATTCTGGAGCCCCCAAAAATAAAGTCTGACACTGTTTCCACTGTTTCCCCATCTATTTCCCATGAAGTGATGGGACCAGATGCCATGATCTTAGTTTTCGAACGTTGAGCTTTAAGCCAACTTTTTCACTCTCCTCTTTCACCTTCATCAAGAGGCTCTTCAGTTCTTCTTCACTTTCTGCCATAAGGGTGGTGTCATCTGCATATCTGAGGTTATTGATATTTCTCCAGGCAATCTTGATTCCAGCTTGTGTTTCTTCCAGCCCAGCGTTTCTCATGATGTACTCTGCATATAAGTTAGGAGTTCTTTATATATTATAAATGCTAATTCTTTGTTTTGTGTGTTTCATAATTATCTTCTTTCAGTCCTAGTTTGTATTTGTATAGTTCATTTTGTTCTTTATCTCATTTTCTCATTTAATGAATATGAAGTTTCTTTTTTATAAGGAAATGGAAACTTAAGGTCGAGTTTATTTTTCCTTTATGTTTTGTGCTGCCTAAAAGATGATAGTTTTTTCTAAAATATATCAAAAAAGATTGCTTTGGCGTTATGTTTCTGATCTTCTTGTGTGTTTTAAAGTAGCATTTATTTTTTGTTTTCATTTATTTCTGAAGGATAACAATAACCAAACCATTTACTGAATAGTTCATTCTTTCTCTACTGATCTGAATGTCTATCTTTCTCATCCCTTAAATCTACATGTTTTCCTGAATTCTACATGTTTGCTCTCAAACTGTTGCATCTGTCTACTCATCTATTCCTACACCAATATGGCACTGCTTTAAATGTTAGCTTTGTAATTGATATTGGTATCTAATAGGAGGCCCTCTAACTTGTTCTCTTAGGAGAATATTGGGTATTTTCCATCTTTAATCTTCCAAATGTATCATAGATTTAGGTCATCATCCTTAATTAAAAAAAGAAAACTGTTGTGATTTTGACTGAAATTGCATTGTATCTATTGATCAAATTAGATAGAATTCATATTTTTACAGAATTGATTCTTTCTACACGTGCACCTGCCATGCTTCTTTATTTAGTTAAGTTCTTAAATGTGTTTCAATAACATTTTATGGGATTTCCTAATAGCTAAGTTGGTAAAGAACCTGCCTTCTATACAGGAGACCCTGGTTTGATTCCTAGGTTGGGAAGATCCCTTGGAGAAGGGATAGGCTACCCACTTCAGTATTTTTGGGCTTCCCTTGTAGTTCATCTGGTATAGAACCTGCCTGCAATGTGGGAGACCTGGGTTTGATCCCTTGGTTGGCAAGATCCCCTGGAGAAGGGAAAGGTTACCCACTCCAGTATTCTGGCCTAGAGAATTCCGTGGACTGTATAGTTTTCTACACAGAAACATTTCTACATAAAACATTTTATAGTTTTCTACATAAAGTTCTTACACATAATTTTTAGATTTATTTATGTTACTTTAGTTTCTAATGCTTTTGTAAGTTTATCTTTATATTATGTCATTTTGTTGCATTGATTTGTACTTTAACACCTTTGTATATTGAATTTTAAAATATTGTAACCTAAAAATTTTTTTCTTAAATTCCAACAAGTGGCCAATAATATGTAAAAATTTTCTTTGAGAGAAATCATATCATTTGCCAATAGTAAGTCTAATATTTTCTCTACTCATTGGGGAGTTATATGTTACAATCTCATTAATTTAGAAATTTTTACATATATATGTAATTTAATAAAACTTATATTTAGAAAAAAAATTTACCCTTCCCTCAAATAATGCTAGAATTTAGAATGTTTAGACTCTGATCACCTACTTCCCAAGACGTTATTGTTGTACAAGATTTTTATTATGTCTTGATTTTATGCCAACCCCACAAAGTAGTTATTATTACTGTTTTATAGAACTAATATATCTGTTTTAATATTTTCCTTCATGCAATTGCATTTTTCATCTCAGATCTTTCTTCTTCTTGAAAAAAGTACATACATCAAGATTTCCTTAGCTTTTTTTTTGCAATTAAAAAAATATTTACTTTTTTAATTGAAGGATAATTGCTTTACAGAATTTTGCTGGTTTCTGCCAAACATCAACATTCAATCAGCCATGAGTATACGTGTGTTCCCTTCCTCTTGAACCTCGAGGATGGCTTTCCTTAGCTTTTGACTCTCAGTTTTCTTCTCTTCTTCTCCCTTCTCCTCCACCCTCTCCCCCTCCTCTCTTTTTATAAAACTGGAATTAAATGAGGGACCAAGTCAAGCAATTAACTGGAGGAAACATATTCTGGGAAAAGAGAATAACAGTTCAAAAGTCCTGAAATGGGAGCTTCTTGACAAACACTGGGAAACTATATAACACTTACAGGGGAAAAGAAGGAAAAGGGAAAACTTTTCTAGCACGTGAATCTATAGGACAGATGTGTTACTAACACCCTTTCTCAATTGACACCAGAATGTGGTTTTTTTTTCCTTCTAGTTTGATTCATACATAATTGACCTACAGCATTGTAAAAGTTTAAGGTACACAGCATAATGTTTGATTTATGTCCATCATGAAATGATTACCACAGTAAGTTTAATGAACATACATCATCTCATGGATACAAAGTTGAAAAAATATATATTCTTTCCTTGTGATAAAAATGTTTAGGATTAATTTTTTCAGTCTTCGTACTGTTAAAACAAACTACTTTTTTCTTCTTTGAAGAAATTACATGTATTTGCTGGACATTTAATTCCTTATGTACAGTTATATTGTTATTTAAATAAATCTTTTTACCTCCTTTATATCTGTTTTTCCTAATAAGAAACAAGTTCAGTTATCTGTGCAATTATTGCTTTGTGGTAGTCTATTTTATACCTGGCTGCTTTAAAAATCTTTCAATTTAATTATTTCCCTTTTAACCTTGTCTATTTGTTGTTGGTGGTGGTGTTATTTTCTGAACTTCTACATGTATTTACTGTGTATTATCTTTTCTAGAAGGTTTCCCAGGTGGCTCAGTGGTAAAGAATCCGCCTGCCAAACAAGAGATGTGGATTCAATCTCTGGTTCAGGAAGATCCCCTGGAGAAGGAAATGGCAACCCACTCCAGTATTCTTCCCTGGGAAATCCCATGGACCGAGGAGCTTGGTGGGCTCTAGGCCATAGAGTTGTGAAACAGTCAAACATGACTTAGCAACTAAAAACAATAATCTTTTCTAGAAATTATTCTCACACTTCTGCAAATCTTCACTCTCTAATTCTTCATCACATGAATAATTCTATGTTTTAAAACAAATATGCTAAACCTTCTTATTTATATTCTTTTTTATGGTTTATGCCAGCAAATCTGGAAAACTCAGCAGTGGCCACGGGACTGGAAAAGGTCAGTTTTCATTCCAATCCCAAAGGAAGGCAATGCCAAAGAATGCTCAGACTACCACACAATTGCACTCATCTCACATGCTAGTAAAGCAATGCTCAAAATTCTCCAAGCCAGGCTTCAGCAATACGTGAAACATGAACTTCCAGATGTTCAAGCTGGTTTTATTTATTTATTCATTTTCATCCTAATCTCCAATCATTTTATTTTATTTATTTATTTTTAATACATTTATTTATTTTAGTTGGGGGCTAATTACTTTACAATATTGTAGTAGTTTTTGCCATACATTGACATGAATCAGCCATGGGTTTACATGTGTTCCCCATCCTGAACCCTCCTCCAACCTCCCTCCCCATCCTATCCCTCTGGGTCATCCCAATGCCCCAGCCCTGAGCATTTGTCTCATGCATAGAACCTGGAATGTGTTCTGTTTCACATATGATAATATACATGTTTCAATGCTATTCTCCCAGAACGTCCCACCCTCACCTTCTCCCTCAGAGTCCATAAGACTGTTCTATGCATCTGTGTCTCTTATTCTGTCTCACATATAGGGTTACCGTTACCATCTTTCAAATTCCATATATATGCATTAGTATACTGTATTGGTGTTTTTCTTTCTGGCTTACTTCACTCTGTATAATGGGCTCCAGTATCCTCTATCTCAATAGAACCAATTCAAATGTATTTTTTTAATGGCTGAGTAATATTACATTGTGTATATGTACCACATCAAGCTGGTTTTAGAAAAGGCAGAGGAACCAGAGATCAAATTGCCAACATCTGCTGGATCATCGAAAAAGCAAGAGAGTTCCAGAAAAACATCTACTTCTGCTTTATTGACTATGCCAAAGCCTTTGACTGTGTGGATCACAATAAACTGTGGACAATTCTGAAAGAGATGGGAATACCAGACCATCTGACCTGCCTCTTGAGAAACCTGTATGCAGGTCAGGAAGCAACAGTTAGAACTGGAAATGGAACAACAGACTGGTTCCAAATAGGAAAAGGAGTACATCAAGGCTGTATATTGTCACCCTGCTTATTTAACTTATATGCAGAGTACATCATGAGAAATGCTGGGCTGGAAGAAGCACAAGCTAGAATCAAGATTGCCAGGAGAAATATCAATAACCTCAGATATGCAGATGACACCACCCTTATGGCAGAAAGTGAAGAGGAACTAAAGAGCCTCTTGATGAAAGTGAGAGAGGAGAGTGAAAAAATTGGCTTAAAGCTCAACGTTCAGGAAACTAAGATCATGGCATCTGGTCCCATCATTTCATGGGAAATAGATGGGGAAACAGTGGAAACAGTGGCTGACTTTATTTTTTTGGGCTCCAAAATCACTGCTGATGGTGATTGCAGCCATGAAATTAAAAGACGCTTACTCCTTGGAAGGAAGGTTATGACCAACCTAGACAGCATATTTAAAAGCAGAGACATTATTTTGCCAACAAAGGTCCATCTAGTCAAGGCTATGGTTTTTCCATTGGTCATGTATGGATGTGAGAGTTGGACGGTGAAGAAAGTTGAGCGCTGAAGAACTGATGCTTTTGAACTGTGGTGTTGGAGAAGACTCTTGAGAGTCCCTTGGACTGCAAGGAGATCCAACCAGTCCTTCCTAAAGGAGATCAGTCCTGGGTGTTCATTGGAAGGACTGATGTTGAAGCTGAAACTCCAATGCTTTGGGCACCTGATGCGAAGAGTTGACTCATTGGAAAAGACCCTTATGCTGGGAAGGAATGGGGGCAGGAGGAGAAGGGGACGACAGAGGATGAGATGGCTGGATGGCATCACAGACTTAATGGACAGGAGTTTGGGTAGACTCCGGGAGTTGGTGATGGACAGGGAGGCCTGGCGTGCTGTGATTCATGGGGTCGCAAATAGTCGGACATGACTGAGCAACAAACTGCAACTACTGCTTTACAATGTTGTGTTGGTTTCTGCCATACAACAGTGCAAATCAGCCATAATATACATTTTTTCCCTCTATAATATGTTCTTTCTACCTGTTTTAGTGATTTTTTTTTTTAATTTATGAGACTGTGTCTATAAATGCTATCTATGAGAATACTTTGAGGACTGGGTTAAAGATGAACCTTCCATAGGAGATTTGTATATGCTTCTACTAGGAGCCTGGAGGATTATTAACTGAGTAACATTTTAAACTTAACATTTGTCTTGAGATTCCAAATTTGAATTTGAATTCCAGTTCCCAAAACATATGAGTATAGAGTGATAAGTAGAAATTTTCCAAGGGAAACTTTTTCCCCCAAATTCTCTGACTTCAGTCAGAAGCAAAGAAAAATTGGTTAAGTGTTCTTTAAGTAATAGATTGTTTTTTACGTCACTTGCAAGAGGCTCTATACTTTTGGGGCATCTAGCTTCTTGAGAATAATATCTGACTGCTGCTTAACTTTGGTTCTGCTTTCCCAGTTGGTGCCAGGAATATTAGTAAACACCCTGAAAACAAAGACATCAAGACTCCTTTACTACTTATTTCCTTAGGAAACCTCTTATTTTCCCACTGTCTTAGATATACTTGTTTGTTTTTTAATATTTTATCAAACATTTTTCTTTGTTTTTCTCTGCTGCAGAATCTTTCTTTGCATGCTTGTCTTGTATTATGAGAAGTTAAAATGCATAGTTTTTCTTTCTTTTTCTACCAAATTGGGGCTATTTGTTTGCATAGAAGTTTACAAGTTTAAGCGGAAGCATGGTTCTAGTGCCATTCTAGTTTGGTTCAAAATTGTGCTTTGGGTATTCATTAATAGTATGATCTCAGAAAAGTTATTTAACCTACTTTAACCTTAGTTTCCTTGTAGGGTTAATAATCATACCTATCTTATAGGATTATTAAATTAAATGAATTTAATAATTAGAGTGGTAACTTACACATAGTATGTACTCAGTAAATAATAATAGTATCATTGTTGTTATTTCTGATAAAGTGGAAAAAAATAATATTTTCTTGCTAGATTTGTTTGCATACTTGGGGCTGGGTAAGTTAGGATAGGGAAAATTAATAAAATTTGACTTCTAGAATGAGTTAAAGATGAAGGTCTTATATTTAGAAAATAGTAATAAAGGCTATACCTTGGGAAAGGATTCCTGTCTCAAATTGATTCTTAGCTTCCTTCCCTAATAGATCAGATGGTAAAGAATCCAACTGCAATGTAGAAGATGTGGGTTCTATTCCTGGCTCAGGAAGATCCCCTGGAGAAGGGAATGGCTACCCACTCCAGTATTCTGGCCCAGAGAATTCCACAGACAGAGGAGCCTGGTGGGCTATAAGACATGGGACCACAAAAAGTGAGAAAAGCTAAATGACTAACACTTTCACTTTTTACTCCCCTTAAGGGTCAAACAATTGATGTTCATGGCAGTAGGCTCACAGTACAAAGTTACCAAAATTTCATGATAAAAATAATTTCCATCTTTGTTTAAAATGTTTATTTTCAGAACTCTTCTTTAGATATTAAACATGGAAGCAACCTCAAAGAGGGAATTCTTAACAGTCCTCATTTTTCAGAAATTTCTACTTCTAGTCAGATAACAGAGGCTCTGAGAAGGATAAACGTCTATTTGTTAAATTTCAAATGTCTTCATACTCAAATCATCTTTATACCAACTCTGGAGTTACAAGTGGGTCATCACAGGCCCTAGGAAAAACCTATGGCATTCAGTTCACTTCACCCATTCAGTCTCATTCGACTTTTGGCGACCCCATGAATCGCAGCACGCCAGGCCTCCCGGTCTATCACCAACTCCCTGAGTCCACCCAAACTCATGTCAATTGAGGCTGAGATGCCATCCAGCAATCTAATCCTCTGTCATCCCCTTCTCCTCCTGCCCCCAGTGCTTCCCAGCATCAGGGTCTTTTCTAATGAGTCAACTCTTCGCACCAGGTGGCCAAAGCATTGGAGTTTCAGCTTCAACATCAGTCCTTCCAATGAACACCCAGGACTGATCTGGTTGGATCAGATGGACTGGTTGGATCTCCCTGCAGTCCAAGGGACTCTCAAGAGTCTTCTCCAATACCACAGTTCAAAAGCATCAGTTCTTCGGTGCTCAGCTTTCTTCACAGTCCAACTCTCACATCCATACATGACTACTGGAAAAACCATAGCCTTGACTAGACGGAACTTTGTTGGCAAAGTAATGTCTCTGCTTTTAAATATGCTATCTAGGTTGGTCATAACTTTTCTTCCAAGGAGTAAGAGTCTTTTAATTTCATGGCTGCAACCACCATCTGCAGTGATTGCGGAGCCCAAAAAAATAAAGTCTGACACTGTTTTCACTGTTTCCCCATTTCCCATGAAGTGATGGAACCAGATGCCATGATCTTAGTTTTCTGAATGTTGAGCTTTAAGCCAATTTTTTCACTCTCCTCTGTCACATTCATCAAGAGGCTTTTTAGTTCCTCTTCACTTTCTGCCATAAGGGTGGTGTCATCTGCATTTCTGAGCTTATTGATATTTCTCCTGGCAAACTTGATTCCAGCTTGTGCTTCTTCCAGCCCTGCGTTTCTCATGATGTACACTGCATATAAGTTAAATAAGCAGGTTGGCAATATACAGCCTTGAAGTACTCCTTTTCCTATTTGGAACCAGTCTGTTGTTCCATGTCCAGTTCTCACTGTTGCTTCCTGATCTGCATACAGGTTTCTCAAGAGGCATGTCAGGTGGTCTGGTATTCCCATCTCAGAATTTTCCACAGTTTATTGTGATCCACATAGTCAAAGGCTTTGGCATAGTCAATAAAGCAGAAATAGATGTTTTTCTGGAACTCTCTTGCTTTTTTGATGATCCAGCAGATGTTGGCAATTTGATCTCTGGTTCCTTTGCCTTTTCTAAAACCAGCTTGAACATATGGAAGTTCAGTTCACGTATTGGTGAAGCCTTGCTTGGAGAATTTGAGCATTACTTTACTAGCCTGTGAGATGAGTGCAGTTGTGTGGTAGTTTGAACATTCTTTGGCATTGCCTTTCTTTGGGATTGGAATGAAAACTGATCTTTTCCAGTCCAGTGGCCACTGCTGAGTTTTCCAAATTTGCTGGCATATTGAGTGCAGCACTTTCACAGCATCATCTTCCAGGATTTGAAATAGCTCAACTGGAATTCCATTACCTTCACTAGCTTTGTTCGTAGTGAGGCTTTCTAAGGCCCACTTGACTTCACATTCCAGAATGTTTGGCTCTAGGTGAGTGATCACACCATCGTGATTATCTGGGTCGTGAATATCTTTTTTGTACAGTTCTGTGTATTCTTGCCACCTCTTCTTAATATCTTCAGCTTCTTTAGGTCCATACCATTTCTGTCCTTTATCAAGCCCATCTTTGCATGAAATGTTCCCTTGTTATCTCTAATTTTCATGAAGAGATCTCTAGTCTTTTCCATTCTATTGTTTTCCTCTATTTCTTTGCATTGATTTCTGAGTAAGGCGTTCTTATCTCTCCTTACTATTCTTTGGAACTCTGCATTCAAATGGGAATATCTTCCCTTTTCTCCTTTGCTTTTTGCTTCTCTTCTTTCCCAGCTATTTGTAAGGCCTCCTCCAACAGCCATTTTTCTTTTTTGCATTTCTTTTCCGTGGGGATAGTCTTGATCCCTGTATCCTGTACAATGTCATGAACCTCCATCAGTAGTTCATCAGGCACTCTGTCTATCAGATCTAGTCCCTTAAATCTATTTCTCACTTCCACTGTGTAGTCATAAGGGATTTGATTTAGGTCATACCTGAATGGTCTAGTGGTTTTCCCTACTTTCTTCAATTTAAGTCTGAATCTGGCAATAAGGAGTTCATGATCTGAGCCACAGTCAGCTCCCCGTCTTGTTTTTGCTGACTGCTCCCTTCTTCCTCTTTGGCTGCAAAGAATATAATCAATCTGATTTTGGGGTTTACCTTCTGGTAATGTCCATGTGTAGAGTCTTCTCTTCTGTTGTTGGAGGAGGGTGTTTGCTATGACCAGGGCGTTCTCTTGGCAAAACTCTATTATCCTTTATCCTGCTTCATTCTGTACTCCAAGGCCAAATTTGCCTGTTACTCCAGGTGTTTCTTGACTTCCTACTTTTGCATTCCAGTCCCCCATGATGAAAAGGAGATCTTGTTTGGGTGTTAGTTCTAAAATGTCTTGTAGGTCTTCATAGAACCATTGAACTTCAGCTTGTTCAGCATTACTGGTTGGGGCATAGGCTTGGATTACTGTGATACTGAGTGGTTTGCCTTGGAAACAAACAGAGATCATTCTGTCGTTTTTGAGATTGCATCCAAGTACTGCATTTTGGACTCTTTGGTTGACCATGATGGCTACTCCATTTCTTCTAAGGATTCTTGCCTACAGTAGTAGATATAATGGTCATCTGAGTTAAATTCATCCATTCCAGTCCATCTTAGTCAGCTGATTCCTAGAATGTCGACGTTCACTCTTGCTGTCTCCTGTTTGTCCACTTCCAATTTGCCTTGATTCATGGACCTAACATTCCCGGTTCCTATGCAATATTGCTCTTTACAGCATCAGACCTTGCTTCTATCACCAGTCCCGTCCACAACTGGGTATTGTTTTTGCTTTGGCTCCATCCCTTCATTCTTTCTGGAGTTATTTCTCCGCTGATCTCCAGTAGCATATTGGGCACCTACCGACCTGGGAGTTCCACTTTCAGTGTCCTATCTTTTTGCCTTTTCATACTGTTCATGGGGTTCTCAAGGCAAGAATACTGAAGTGGTTTGCCATGCCCTTCTCCAGTGGACCACATTCTGTCAGACCTCTCCACCATGGCCCTTCAGTCTTGGGTGGCCCCACACGGCATGGCTTAGTTTCATTGATTTAGACAAGGCTGTAGTCTGTGTGATCAGATTGGCTAGTTTTCTGTGATTATGGTTTCAGTGTGTCTGCCCTCTGATGCCCTCTCGCAACACCTACCGTCTTACTTGGGTTTCTCTTACCTTGGATGTGGGGTATCTCTTCACGGCTGCTCCAGCAAAGGGCAGCTGCTGCTCCTTACCTTGGACGAGGGGTATTTCCTCATGGCTGCCCCTCCTGACCTTGAACGTGGAGTAGATCCTCTCTGCCCTCCTGCATCCATGTAGCTCCTTGGACGTGGGGTAGCTCCTCTCCGCCGTGCCCCTGACCTCAGACGTGGGGTAGCTCCTCTCGCCCACGCTTCTGCGCCATCTGTCACATACTGAAATAAAATGCAACTTGTAATCTAGTTTTGTTTTCACTACGATAAAATGCTCAAAAACACTTTGAGATAAAATAACAAATCCATTTGCAGCTAAATAATATTCTAAGGTATAGTTTTGACTCTCCTTTTGGTACTTACATTTTAGTTGCATGCATACATGCTAAGTCGCCTCAGTTGTGTCCTACTCTTTTGCAACTCCTTGGCCTGTAGCCGGCCAGGCTCCTCTGTCCATGGGATTCTCCATGCAGGAGTACCAGAGTGGGCTGCCATGCCTTCCTCCAGGGGATCTTCTGGACCCAGGGATCGAAGCCATGTCTCTTATGTCTCCTGCATTGGCAGACAGGTTCTTTACCACTAGGGCCACTTATGTCCTCTAAATGCATCTAGCAAGATCAATAACACTTTCTTAAACCCTCTTGTACCATAGCACAATTTTCTCTTCTGTAATTTCCCTCATATTGACCTCATTTTACCTCCTTATGGATATGTTAAAAGTAAACATCTTTAGTGACTTTACTCGGAAGTCATGTGCCATGCAGAGAGTGAGCTCACAAATAGAGAACAGCCAGCTCTTATCACGTGTCGCAGGGTGGTTGAATCCAGTGTGAATAACAAAGCTTGTCTTCTTTCACATTGTGGATAGCTTTGTGAAGAGATAAATTGTACTAGATTTCCACAACTCATAATTGCAGAAATATCTCAGGTATATGAGCAAAATAGCTCTACTCTCTAACATAAAGATAAACCTTCTGGTTTCTTGCTCAGCTGCTAAGTTGTATCTGACTCTGCAACCCAATGGACTGTAGCACGCCAGGCTTCCCTGTTCTTTACTATCTCCTGGAGTTTGCTCAAACTCATGTCCATTGGGTTGGTGATGCCATCCTGCCACCTCATCCACCACATCCTTCTTCTCCTGCCCTCAATCTTTCCCCGCATCAGAGTCTTTTCCAGTGAGTCAGCTCTTCACATCAGGTGCCCAAAGTAGTGCAGCTTCAGTTTCAGCATCACTCCTTCCAATGTATATTCAGGGTTGGATTCTATCTAATACATATTCCTGATTGTACTTCACCAACTGCTTATGAGTTGAAGTTTTCACCATGGCTCTGTCACTTCATTTAAAAATTTAGGTCTATAAGGCACCAGGTACAGATATATTAAAACACTCAGTTGAAAATATGTTTCCAAACCAATAAGAATGAATACACTTTAGATATTTTCAGCCTATTTACTGATTCCCTAGTGGCTCAGTCAGTTAAGAATCCTCTTGCAGTGCAAGAAACCACCTGCCAATGCAGGAGACTGCCTGCCGGTGCAGGAGACCTGGGCTTGATCCCTCGGTCAGGAAGATCCCCTGGAGAAGGAAATGGAAAACCACTCCAGTATTTTTGTCTGGAGAATTCTGTGGACAGAGGAGCCTAGTGGGCTACAGTGGGCTACCCTAGTGGGCTACATTGGATCACAAAGAGTCAGACATGACTTAAAGACTAAACTACAACCAACACCATATATGTTAATTGAAAAATGGATAAGATGATGTGGTTCCTGCCATTCTCATTAATGTAATCCTGATTCCCAGGTCCATGCCCCAACCAACACTAATAGAAAAGAAAAAATAGAAATGACTTTTAATAGAAAGTACCTTATTTTCTCCATACATTGAGTCAGTTCTGATTATTGAGTGTATCCCTATGGCTCTTTCATATCTAGCATTGTGAGTTCTGAGTAATGAGCAATTAGACTTCAACAATGGGATTCCAGAACATAATGAACAATATGCCAGGTATTTAGTTTCAGTATCTTCATTTCTATTCACATCTCTATGTACTGTGTGATTTTTGCCTTAATTTAATTTTAGTGCCATTATTGTATCTTCTGTTTAATTTTTTTATAGCTTGCTATAATTAAGCTTTTATTTGGAAGTCATTTTAAAACCACTGCATCGTTGTCATGGAATTGTTGGTAATGTGTGATTACATTATGTTGTCTTTTGCCAGGACACTCTTGTAAATGAAGCATTATCCTCAGAGATTTTCTTGGCTGAAAATGTAAGTAATTAAAAATGTAAACAAATATTATCTGTTACATATGCTGCAATAATAAATACTTCAGTATAATACAAGTTAATGTCTCTTTTGGGATACAATTTAATCCTGCTACAACATGTTTTATAAATGGACAAATAAACAGTTAAGTACTTAATGCCTTATCTACTATGGTATGCAGATACCCAGGGCTTTTATATGCTTCTCTCTTTGTGTATTTATGCATTTCTTAAGAGGCATTATCGAGAATCTTTTAGTATTATTGTTATTTTATAGCAATGCCAGCTGTGAAGATGTGAAAATTCAATCAAAACCTCCCAATTAACATCTAATATAAATGATAGCCTAAGAAAATGGGCACTTTTTGTCTATAGATTTTAGGACAAAAGTTACTATATCCTGTTTGGAAGCCAGTTTGGCAATATGTATCAAAAACCTAAAAATGTGCACAACTTTTACTCATTAACTTAATTCTTAGAAATTATCCTAAAATGGTTGAAATGCACGCAAAAGAGAGTGTACATAATTTTCATCATTTTATTATTGTCAGTATCAAAATATTATGCATAACCTAAGCATATATCTGTAGAGAATTGGTTTAGAAGAATATAGTAAATTCATAAAATGGAATGCTATGCAACCATAGAAATAAAATTGAGGGACTTCCCCGGTGGTCCAGTGGCTAAGGCTCCATGCTCCCAATGCAGGCGGCCCGGGTTTGCTCCCTGGTCAGGGAACTATATCTCACGCTGCAACTAAGACCTGGCACAGTCAAATAAATGAACAGAAATAAATATTATTTTTAAAAAATCGAATTGATTGAAAAAATCAAATCAAAAATCAAGTGACATGATAACATAAAAGTTTATATTTATGAATAAATAACAGCAATTAAAAATAGACTTAACAAAAAACAGCATTCCAATGATTATTTACATTTGTTAAAAAAGAACTCATGTTGGGGTTCTTATAAGCATTATCTATTGTATATTACTGATTATGTCCTTACTAAAGGAAACCATATAAAGAGAAGTATTAGATTAACTAGTTGAATAGGCTGATTTTTTAAAACAAATTGAAATATTTGGTATAGATAAATAGCTTGAACTTTTTCAGACCTGTTCCCAGCCTTTAAATAATATACATGAAACAATATATTGTACTAAAAATCTAAGCAACTGAATTTAAATCAGATTTTTTTAAAGGAGGTAAAATATCATCAGAGAAATTCCTGTGGCATGTCTAGAAACTGTATCTGCCTTTTATATATAAGGATAACTTTACCTAAGTTTGGTTAAAATAGAAGATGGTTTTTAACTCTGTCCAGGTGAGGATATTATCAAATATTATCAATTTTTCTTCAAATAACCAGAAAACTAGATAAAAACAACTATTTCAGCAAATAGAAAATTGACAATTGCCATAAAACAATCTGAGAAGAATTTATGTTTAAAAATGTGCTGAGTTTTGGGCAGTATTATTTTGAATCTGTAGCATTCTGGCTGAGGTATTTTCCTGTCTCTTCCCACCCCACCAGTTACCCCTAATGGGATAAGATATTTTTGGCAGCTTCTTTGCAGTACACTAAATTTAGCGTGGTGGGTGGTACCTACCCCCAGCAGCACTGTTAGTAGACATGACTTCACGAAGACAGGTGAAGAGAGGAGGGTCAGCGATTCAGTGTACTTAGCCTATGTTTGCCAGTCAAGCACAGTTTAATTCTGTTGACTTTGTATACGTGCTCTATGGAGACTGGAGAAGCTCCAAGATATGCATACAGTTCTGGCCAGCCCAGAGGCTGTGCACATGCACATAGGAAGCCTGAAAGAGCCCACATAGAAGGTAAAACCTGAAGTAGATCATAAATATCCTCACCAAAAAAAGAAAGAAAGAAAGAAAAGAAATGGTAATTATGTGATGTGATGGAGATGTTAGCTAATGCTATAGCAGTAATCATTTTGCAGTGTAAATACATGTATCAAATTAAGGTGCTGTATGCCTTAAACTTACACAGTGTTGTATGTCAATTATATCTCAGTAAAGCCGGAAAAAATGTCCTGAAATCTGGAAATGACACAGACATATCAGTAAAGAATGATAGCCATACTAACTAATCACTGATGGATCAGATTGGGATTCTCAATAAGTACACACACACACACACACACACATATATGTATATATATATATATATATGTACACACACAGGTATATATTAATTATATGTATATATGTACATATCTAATATGTGTGTATTATGTGTACATATATAATACACATACACATATTTTAGAAATTCTGGAGTTGAAGAGTATCGTAATTGAAATGAAAAACTCAGTAAATAGTTCAACAGCAAACTCATGATGGCAGAAAAAAGAATAAGTGAACTTGAAGGTAAATCAAGGAAATTATACAATCTGAAAAGGAAAATAAAAAAGAATGAACAGTCTTAAAGACCTGTGGGTCAACATAAGGTGTACAATGTATATATATTCAGAGCCACCAGAGTCCTAGAAGAGAGAGAAAGGGCAAAAAAAATACTTGGAGAAATAATAAAATTTGATGAAAAACAAAATCTATACACCCAAGAAGATCAACAAAGCCCAAGAAGGATAAGTAAAAGAGGTAGTATTAGAAGAGGTGGCGTATATACACATCATAGATTTTTGAAAGATAAAAGAGAAAACAAATGAAGAAAGAGAAAACAACATATCACATATGTGGGAGAATAATGACAATCAACAGCTAACTTCTCATCAGAAACGGTGGAGGCCCAAAGTATGGAATAACACATACAGAATGCTGAAAGAAAAAGCAGGGAAACAAAACCAAATGTAAATCTGTCAACCAAAAGTTCAATGTCCAGTGAAAACAGTATTCAAAAATAAAAGCATGGGGAGGATTTAGTAGACATACTCCCTCTCCATACTGCTAAAAATTTAGAAATCATGTATAAAATACACATTAAAAGAATTTGAAAACTGTAAACAATAAGGCACCTGCTTAGAGATTTTATGCCCTAAGGACTAACATAGTAGTGTCCCACGTGGTTGCTTTATATCTCTCAGGATGAGTGACAAAGAAGGTGACAACAAGGAATGACATTAGTCTCAATAAAAAACTTCTCTTTCCAGACAAAAAACCAAGAAGGGTGAAGTCTGGTAAGACACAAATACTTTTACACAGCAACCACACTACTCCAGGCAAACACTATCCCCATCACAGCCAGTAGCAGTCAAGTGAAGAATCTAGACTTTCACCATTGCCAGGATGTAATGCGGTACCCCAACATTTCCCATTGCTCTGAGGTGGTATCAGAGAAATCTTATTGGGGAGCTGGGACTTCCATCCCCATGGGATGATAAGGAGGCCCTTCACCTCAGTGTAAGTGAAAGACAGCATAGGTAGCAATAACAAGGTGCCCTGTCCCCTTCCCAATATGGTGTATTAATGCAGGTCTAGTGAAAAGCCTGAATTCATACTTATGCCCAGTGGTAATAAAGAGCCCTCCCTTTCAAGAGTCGTTGGAGTCAGAGTGGAAAAACAGTACTTGGACCTGTAGGAAGAAGATGGTGCTGCCTTTTCCCCTGTCAAATCATTGTAGGAGGTCTGCTAAAACACAGATTTAAATAAGACCAAAAGTATTATATAATAATTCACAAAATGTTTAGGTTTAGACTGTAAGTTACTTATACAAATAAAAAGGTAGATGTCAACATGAATAAGAAAAGATGATCTTAATTGATGATAACACCAAGATGACACAGATGTGAGCAGTGTCTGAATAATTTTAAAGAAGTTAACCAAAAATACTTCAACTAGCAATTATGAACTTGCTTGAAACAAATTAAAAAATGGGAAGTCTCATCAAAGATATAGACTCAGAAAACAAACATAAGAACCAAACAGAAATTTTAAATCATATAAGACATTTAGAACATTGTGTAAAAAAAAAATCACTATAACTAAAATGAAAATTCAATAAATGAGCTGAACAGTAGGAAGGAGAAAACAGAAGAATCAGCTTGAGGATAGCAAAACAGAAACTATCCAATCTGAACAATAAAGAAAATAGACTGAAAAAAATGAGCAGAATCTTAAGAAAATTTACTGTAACAAAAGATGTAACATTTGCATCATTGTAGCCTGAGAGTGAGGAGATAAATTAATGTATCTGAAAAAGCATTTAAAAAGATAATAGCTGAAAAATTCCCATATTTTGTAAAAGACATAAACCTGCAGATTCAAGAGCTGAGCAAACTGCAAACAAGATAAATTCAAGTAAATCAATGGAAAGACACACCTTTTTCAAATTTCTGAAATCTGAAAGAAAAAATTCTTGAAAGCAGCCGGAGAGAAATCATGCAATTCCTAGAGGGAAGAAACAAACCAAATGGTAGTGAATTGCTCAAAAGAAACCATGGAAGTCAGAGGAAGTGGCACAATATTTTTCAAAGAGCTGAAAGAATAGACCTGTAGACTCAGAATTTTGTATCTAGTTACAATTTTTCCTTTACAAATAAAGGGTAAATTTAAAAATTCTGAGATTCTGAGAATACCCTGTCCTAAATGAATAGTTAAAAGAAGTTCTCTAGGCAGAAAGGAAGTGATAAAAGAAGGAACCTTGGAACATTAAGAAAGAAGGAAAGACAAAAGATGAAACAAAATTAGTAACAGATTTTCCTAAATGAATTTTCTAAATTATGTTAGATGATTTAGGGAAAATTTATAATACTATCTAATATAATTACATTAAATAAAAATCATCAAATGCAACAATTAAAAGATAGATTGGTAGAGTGGATAAAAGAAACATAATCAAATTATATGTTATCTGCAATAATCTCATTTTAAATATATTCATATAGTTGAGATAAAAGTAAAAGAATGGAAACAGATAAATCATGCAACATTAGTCAAAGGAAAGCAAAAATAGGTAATATCAAATAAAGTGGATTTCAGAACAAAGCAAATTACCTGGAAGAGACAAAGATATTAATGATAAAAGAGTAATCCCAACAAAAAAATATTATTCCTAAATATGAATACATCAAACATAAAAAATTACTATAAGTGTGAAACAAATGTAATAAAACTGAAAGGAAAAATATCCAAATTTACAATTATACATGGAGATTTTAACACTGTCAACAAACAATAAAAAGACTAAAGATAAACATAAGCTATAAAAGAGTTCAATAACATGATCAACCAATAGGATCTAGTTGATATTTATAGAATGCTGCACCCAACAACAAATATACCTTCAAGTGTCCTCAGAACATACACCAAGATAGACTATATACTTCAGAACATATACCAAGACAGACCATATCCTGGGCAATAAATAAATCTATCTCAACAATTTAAAATAATTGAAATCACACAGAGATTTTTGACTACAGTGTTAGATATAAGTAGTGGAAGGATAACAGGAATATTGCCAAACACTTCAAAAATGAAACTCACACTTCAAAAAAATTGTATAGTTCAAACAAGAATTTTCAATGTAAATATAAAATAGTCCATTAAATTGAATGAAAATGAAAACACAGAATATCATAATTTTGAGACAGCAACTAAAGCAGCGCTGAGAGGAAAATTTTTGCTTACATTAGAAAAGAAGAAATTTATGACCTAAGTTCTCCCATAGAGAAACTAGGAAAAAATCTATAATCTAAGCTCTTCCATTGAAAAACTAGAAAACTAGGAGCAAAATAATCTCAAAGCAAGCAGAGAAAGGAAATAATAAAGAGCACGTATCAATGAAATGGAAAAAGTAACATCAATACAACAAATAACTCTTCTTTGAAAAAAGCCAGTATATTTGACCAACCTTTGCTGGACTGACAAAAAAAGAGAGAGAACTCAAATTGTTAATATTAGGGATGAAATTGGGCCTATTATTACAGGCCTTTCAGAGAGCAAAAGCATAATAAGGGAGTACTATGTATATCTCTACAAATATAAATTTGATTCATTTAGGTGAAATAGACTAAATATAAATAATTATATTTAGGTGAAATATAAACTGCCATAACCAGTATAAAATAGGTAATTTCAATAGTTCTATAACTATTAAGGAAGCTGAATTCACAGTTAAACTTCCTGAAACAGAATTCTCTATTTTTACTGGTTTCACTGGAGAACTCTACTAAATGTTTAAAAAGGACCTATCACCAATTTCACACAGTAAATGGTAGGAAATAGAAGATGAAGGAACATATACCTATTCATTTTATGAAGCTTGGATTACCCTGATAGCAAAATCAGATGAAGATAGTACAAAAAAAGAAAACTGGAGACCAATATCTTTTATGAATTTTGACTTAAAATC
This sequence comes from Okapia johnstoni, assembly GCA_024291935.2. Taxonomy (NCBI): domain Eukaryota; kingdom Metazoa; phylum Chordata; class Mammalia; order Artiodactyla; family Giraffidae; genus Okapia; species Okapia johnstoni. Next base: position 10,600,821 of record CM044319.1, read on the forward strand.
TTCATAAAATATTAGCCAATTGACCCATCAATGTGTAAAATGAATAAATGTATAAAACAGAACAAGACTAAGTGATACTATAAAAGTATGCAACACTGATTCAACACTCAAAAAATCAGTGTAATCCACCATGTCAATAGACTAAAAAAAAAATCACTACTTCAATTGCTGCGGAAAAATTATTAGACAAAAATTCATCAGTTATTTATTATAAACCCTCTCAGCAAAAGAAGAGTAGAGGTAACTTCTTCAACTTAATAAAGAATATTTACAAAATAATATAGCAAACACATTAAATTATGATGAAAAGCTGAATATTTAACCCTTAACATGAACAAAGCAAGCGTATCTAGTTTTTTCACTTTTATTCCACACAATGCTGGAAAATCTAGGTACTACAATAAGACAACACAAAGAAATAAAAGGCACACATTGCAAAAGAAGAAGAAGTAAAACTGACCTTATTTGCAGATGACATAATAGTTTCCATAGAAAATCCCAAGGAATCTACAAAACAAAAGCCTGTGAATAATAAGTGACTTCAGCAAGGTTGGGGAATACAAGATCAACACTCAAACATCAAGTAAATGTTTTATATACTAACAATGAGTATGAGGAAACTGAAATTAAAAACATAATACCATTTAGAATTCCTCAAAAAGAAAATGAAATGTGTAATGATATGTTTGTATATAAATGTGTATATCTAACACATTTATCTGGAGGAGGACACGCACCCCACTCCAGTATACTCTTGCCTGGAGAATCCCCATGGACAGAGGTGCCTGGCAGGTTGCAGTCCATGGGGTTGCAGAGTCAGATACGACTGAGCAACTAAGCACAACACATATATAAGATTTATATAATGATGATTCAGAGCTCATGAAAGAAATCAAGAGCTAAATAAATGGAGAGACATAGATGTTTATGGATTGATGACTCAATGTAATTAGGATGTCAGTACTCCCCAGATTGCTCCATGTGGCCAGTGTGATTCCTATTAAAATCCCAGCAATAGCTTTTGTATATAGAGATAAGTTTATATGCAAATTTATATAAAAAGGTATGTTGTTGTTGTTCAGTTGCTCAGTTGTGTCTGATCCTTTGTGACCCAATGAACTGCATCATGCCAGGCTTCCCTGTCCTTTATTATCTCCCAGAGTTTGCTCAAACTCATGTCCATTGAGTCAGTGATGCCATCCTACCATCTCATCCTTTGTCATCCCCTTCTCCCCCTGCCTTCAATCTTTATCAGCATCAGGGTCTTTTCTAATGAGTCAGCTCTTGGCATCAGGTGACCAAAGTATTGGAGCTTCGGCTTCAGCATCAGTCCTTCTAATGAATATTCAGGGTTTATTTCCTATAGGATTGACTGGTTTGATTTCCTTGCAGTCCAAGGGGCTCTCAAGAGTCTTCTCCAACACCACAGTTCAAAAGCATCAGTTCTTCAGTGCTCAGCTTTCTTTATGGTCCAACTCTTACATCCGTACATGACTACTAGAAAAACCATAGCTTTGACTATACAGACCATATCTATCTATCTATCTATCTAGAGAGAAAGAGTGTCAAAACAATATTGAAAAGTAAAAATGAAGTGGATGAGTCATGAACCTTAAGTGGTGTAACCTTAAGTTTATATAAATATTGATACATAACTATAGTAGTCATGACAGTATGGAATTGGCGGTTGGATAGATACATAGAACAATTGAACAGAATGGAGAACAAAGGAAAAAGTCCCCACAAATATGTTCAATTGATTTAACAAAGGTGCTAAAACAATGTAATTCAACAGAGAATGGTACATATTTCAACAACGATGATAGAACAATTGCAAAAAAAAAAAATGACCTAAGCTTTTACTTCTTTTATGAAAGATAGCCCAAAATATATAACAGAAAGCAAAATGAAAAACTATGAAACTTTTACCAAAAAAAAGAGAAAATTTCACTATCTAGAGCTAAATAAAGAGTTGCTAGACTTGATATCAAAAGCACTATCCATAAAAAGAAAGATTGATATTTTAAACCTCATCAAAATTGCTTTCTGAAAAACTAAATCATTCAGTTGTGTCCGACTCTGTGCGACCCCATAGATGGCAGCCCACCAGGCTCCGCCGTCCCTGGGATTCTCCAGGCAAGAATACTGGAGTGGGTTGCCATTTCCTTCTCTAGTGCATGAAAGGGAAAAGTGAAAGTGAAGTCGCTCAGTCATGTCCGACTCTTAGCGACCCCATGGACTGTAGCCTACCAGGCTCCTCCGTCCATGGGATTTTCCAGGCAAGAGTACTGGAGTGGGTTGCCATTGCCTGCTCCAAAATCAAGAGAACAAGAAGATAACTTCAGACTGGATGAAAATATTTGCAAAGCACTCTGTTAACAGTTTCACAACTTCTTATAAAATTAAATGTACATTTACCCTGAGATTGAAAGAATTACACTTTGGGGCATTAATCCAGAGAAATAAGAGCCTATGTTCATACAAATACCTGTATAAGAAAGTTCATAGCAATTTTATTAATAAAATCCCCCCACTGAAAACAATCCAGGAGTCCTTCAATAGGTAAGTAACTAAACAAGCTAAGGTATGTAAAGACCATGGAATTCTCAGTTCAGTTCAGTCACTCAGTCATGTCTGACTCTTTGTGACCCCATGAGTCGCAGCACGCCAGGCCACCTTGTCCATCACCAACTCCTGGAGTTTACCAAACTCATGTCCATCGAGTCTGTGATGCCATCCAGCCATCTCATCCTCTGTCATCCTCTTCTCTTCCTGCCCCTAATCCTTCCCAGCGTCAGGGTGTTTTCCAGTAAGTCAGCTCTTCACATCAGGTGGCCAAAGTATTGGAGTTTCAGCTTCAACATCCGTCCTTCCAATGAACACCCAGGACTGATCTCCTTTAGGATGGACTGGTTGTATCTCCTTGAAGTCCAAGGGACTCTCAAGAGTCTTCTCTAACACCGCAGTTCAAAAGTATCAATTCTTTGGTGCTCAGCTTTGTTTGTAGTCCAACTCTCACATCTATACATGACTACTGGAAAAACCATAGCCTTGGCTAAATGGACCTTTGTTGGCAAAATAATGTCTCTGCTTTTTAATATGCTGTCTAGATTGGTCATAATTTTCCTTCCAAGGAGTAAGCGTCTTTTAATTTCATGGCTGCAATCACCATCAGCAGTGATTGTGGAGCACCCAAAAATAAAGTCAGCCACTGTTTCCACTGTTTCCCCATCTATTTCCCATGAAGTGATGGGACCAGATGCCATGATCTTAGTTTTCTGAATGGTGAGCTTTAACCCAACCTTTTAACTCTCCTTTTTCACTTTCATCAAGAAGCTCTTTAGTTTCTCTTCACTTTCTGCAATAAGGATGGTGTCATCTGCATATCTGAGGTTATTGATATTTCTCCCAGCAATCTTGATTCCAGCTTGTGCTTCCTCCAGCCCAGCATTTCTCATGGTGTACTCTGAATATAAGTTAAATAAGCAGGGTGACAATATACAGCCTTGACATACTCCTTTTCCTATTTGGAACGAGTCTGCTGTTCCATGTCCAGTTCTAAGTGTTGCTTCCTGACCTGCATACAGGTTTCTCAAGAGACAGGTCAGGTGGTCTGGTATTCCCATCTCTTTCAGAATTTTCCACAGTTTATTGTGATCCACACAGTCAAAGGCTTTGACATAGTCAATAAAGCAGAAATAGATGTTTTTCTGGAACTCTCTTGCTTTTTCGATGATCCGGCGGATGTTGACAATTTGATCTCTGGTTCCTCTGCCTTCTCTAAAACCAGCTTGAACATCTGGAAGTTCATGGTTCATGTATTGCTGAAGCCTGGCTTGGAGAATTTTGAGCATTACTTTAGTAGCGTGTGAGATGGGTGTAATTGTGTGGTAGTTTGAGCTTTCTTTGGCATTGCCTTTCTTTGGGATTGGAATGAAAACTGACTTTTTCCAGTCCTGTGGCCACTGCTGAGTTTTCCAAATTCACTGACATATTGAATGCAGCACTTTCACAGCCTCATCTTTCAGAATTTGAAATAGCTCAACTGAAATTCCATCACCTCCACTAGCTTTGTTCTTAGTGATGCTCTGTAAGGCCCACTTGACTTCACATTCCAGGATGTCTGGCTCTAGGTGAGTGATCACAGCATTGTGATTATCTGGAATTCTATTTAACAACAACAACAAAATGAAATATATATACTCACATAACATGTTTCAATTTCTAAGATATTTTACTTACTGACTAAAAAAGCCAATCCAGAAAGTTTACATACTATATTATTCCATTTATATACATTTTGAAAAGACCAAATTTCAGTAATGGAGAACAGATTCATGGTTGCCTGGTATTAGGGCATTATGGGAGGTAGGAGGAAATTGAATAGTTAAAAAATGGTAACACAGATGATCCTTGTTGTGATGAAACTATTCTATATCTTAACTGTGATGCTTGACACACAACTGATGTGATGAATTATACACACACACACATACAAACACAAATGAGTGTAGCTAAAATAGGGGACATCAGAATAAGATAGGTGGATTGTATCAATGTCAGTATTCTAGTTGTTATATTTGAATATAGTTTTGTAAGACATTATCAGTAGAAATTGCACAAGAGTATGAGCATCGTTTCATATTATTTTTGTACAAATGCTTGTGAATCAACAATGATGTCAGTATAACATCAAAAAGTTATACCACAATCAAGTAGAGTTTACTCCAGTGATGCAAAGCTTGTTTAATATTCAAACTATCAGTGGAATCTACCATATTAGCAGGCTAAAAAAGTAAAATCACATGATCACATCAATCAAGACAAGACACAGACTGGAAGAAAATCAAGAAAGTTATATATATTTGACAAGGGCTTCCCTGGTAGCTCAGCTAGTAAAGATGCAGGAGACCCCAGTTCAATGCTTGGATTGGGAAGATCCCCTGGAGAAGGGATAGACTACCCACTCCAGTATTCTTGGGCTTTCCTGGTGGCTCAGACAGCAAAGAATATGCCTGCTATGTGGGAGACCTGGGTTTGATCCCTGGGTTGCAAAGATCCCCTGAAGGAAGGCATGGCAACCCACTCCAGTGTTCTTCCCTGGAGAAGAGGAGCCTGGGGGGCTACAGTCTATAGGGCTGGACACGACTTCGCAACTAAGCACACGCACATATATCTGATAAAGGAATTGTATCTGGAATGTATAAGAATATTAATAACTCAAGAGAAGATATACAATTCAATTTTTAAAAAAAAGAAATCACTTTTTTAAAAGAAGAAAATATATGAATAGATAATATACTCAACATTACTAGTCATTATATAAATGTGAAGGAAAATCATGAGAGACCACTACAAATCCATTCAAATGGCTGTAATCAAAGAAACAGACTAAAACCAAGTGATGGTGAAGATGTGATGAAAGTGTAATTTTCATGCATTTCTGATGGGAATTTAAAATGTTACAGCATTTTGGAAAATAGTTTGGTAGTTTCTTAGAAAATTAAATATCAACTTACCATATAACCCAAAAATTTTTCTTCTAGAAATCTAAGAAAAATGAAAATACATTCTCACACAAAGACATGTCCACAAATACAGCAACATTATAATCAAAATAAAGTGTAGAAAAAATTCAGTTGGTTAGCTGATAAACTGATAAATTGTGGTATATCCATACAATGCAATATTGAGCTACTAATACTTGCTTGTCAAAAACATTATGCTCAGGAAAGGAGCCAGAGGCAAAAGATTGCATATTATGATTTCAGTTACTTGAAATGTCTAGGAAAGGAATATTATGGAAGTAGAAAAACACGTCAGTGATTGCCTAAGACTTAGGAGTAAGAACATGGGTTAACTGTGAAAAGGCACAGGAAACTTTTGGTGTTGATGAAAATGCTCTAAAACTAGACCATGGTAATATTTTCACATCCTTATAAATAATCTACCAGTATCACTGAATTGTGTATTTACAATGGGAGGCTATTAAGATATGTCAATTATTTATCACAATAAACCTGTTCAAAAATAAACATTGATATATTAGTACATGTAGCAAGTATTTTGGGGCTTTCCTGGTGGCTCAGATGGTAAAGAATCAGCCTGCAACGCGGGAGACCTGGGTTTGATTCCTGGGTCTGGGAGATCCCCTGGAGAAGGGCATGGCAACCCACTACAGTATTCTTGCCTGGAGAATTCCATGGATAGAGGAGCCTGGCAGGCTCCAGTCCATGGGGTCACAAAGAATCAGACACGACTGAGTGACTAACACATACACAAGCATTCTATTTGAGCAAATGTAAAATAGACTATTAAAAAAGCCGAAGTCCTTCAGTCAACACATGTATAATGCAGAATTATGATGACTATTCTTCATTTTGTTTCTTATATTTTGTGATGCAAATTGTTACTGTTTTCAAGACAACAGATTCCCTTGAGAAGTGCACAATACATTCATAAAATTTAGTTTAAGAAAACTTACACTTTATATTCTCTTGTCAAGTTGTGTTCTTAAAGAACCCATTGATTCCATCATTTTTAGAAACATAGTTCACACTCTAGTGTTTCCTGATGCTTCGGTAGTTCTTCGAGCAGGTGAACACACAGATGTATAGCTATCTTTATCAGGAAACATTTGTTTAATGTCCACCTGTGCACATGCATATTAAATACTCAGTTTATTCATTTTATATTTTGCATCCTTATAGGGTAAAAAATGCTGTAACAGTACTTTCTCATGTGATATTCTAAAATTGTAAATTAAAGGGAGTCTCACTCACCAGTGTAGTGTCAGATGCAGAGATTGAACAGTAAAAGCTAGAGAAAGCCTTGACAGTCAAAGATACATTGCATATCTTAAGTGTGGCTAGAATCAAATCATTTCTTCTGGTCCTTAATATCTAGCTCTAGTTTGTTTCTTTTCTCTCTGCCAATGCACACACTTTTAGTATAAAATCATCAAAAAAGACCTCTTTATGTATCTTACCTATACCTAATGGCATGCAGAACTGGTTAAACATATGTGGTCTTTGACCTTAAAGCAAATAGTTTAGAACAAGTAACATATAAGAATGGCATATGAACAACTAAATACATATGATTCTAATATTATGCCATAGTCTTTAAAAATATGCTTGCTTGTCATTAATATTTTGTGGAAATGATAATGGGCATTCATAGAAGTTTGAATCATTTATTTTACATTAATCTTCATTCACTTTTATAACTTCATGTGAGGATTTCTCAGGCTGTGTTTCAAAGGGGTATAAAGAAAAGTAAGGGCTGTCACAAGTAATTTATATAAGAAGTTTAAGAGTTAGGCTTCCTTTTTTAGATTGTTGTTAATTTTAAAGACTTTTTTTTTTCAAATCTTTGAGAAGAAGGCTAACTAGATTTAATGGCCCCAATAAATATCCAGGTGTATCCACTAGCGTTGAGAAGCTTATGTCTTTGCATATGTGGGAGTTTGCTGATCAAGCAGTGACTCATGCAAAGGAAGAGGAGAAAAAGAAATCCTAGTGGCACATTGGAGTTAAGTGCTCATTTTGTGGTCTTCTCCACTGCAGAAAAAAAATGGAAAATGCTGCCATTAATTAAATCCCTGTCTTATGAAGGCAAAATGTCTTCAAATAAAGCTTAACAGAAGTAGAATTTCAGTTAGAGAAACATATGTTCAACATATAGATAGTTCTACCTCCACTTCTCCAGTTTTAAAAGAGTTACAGGAATCTCGGCTGTCGTCTGTTATTACTGTTTCAAAGCAATAACAAAGAGAGGAAGAAAAGCATTATTAATCAGAGAAAGTTCTTAATCACTTTTTTAAATAAAGGAAAACAGTGAAATATGTCAATAGAATTCACGGTGGCATTTGTATTATGTTCATTCAATATCACAGATACTTAGATTAAGTTAAGAGAAAGGGGCTAAACCTCAATAATGCGTGTCTTTCATTTGTATGCCACTTCCCAATACAGAGTAGACCCCTGATAAAAATGGTACCTATTTTGTGTTTTCTTTTCATGATTTAAAAAAAAAGTGTTATTTTTGGAACATAATTGTTTTGCAATATTGTGTTAGTTTCTACTGTGCGACAAAGGTATATATATTCATACACTCCCTCTTGAGCTTCCCTCCCACCCGATCCCCATCCCACCCTTCTAGGTTATCACAGTGCACAGAGCTGAGCTCCCTGGAATGAACTGGGAGAGCAGCATTGAAATAAGTATCTATTTTCTAAATCAGCAAGAAGGATTTCTGGAGGAGATATCCTTTCAGTCCTCATTAATTTTGAAATTGCTATTTTTTGAAGAACAGACCATGCATCAGACATTAGTCCTCCTATACCCTCTATTTCCTTCCCTCTCATCTTCTTTGCTCTGTGGATGATAAGGGATACCAAATCAATAGCTGAGTAGAAGAAGCAGATATAACATTCCCAGAGACACTAGAGACAGGAAATAGAAGCAACAATTCATTTTTCTGTCTCAGTTTAGATTGTATTTATACCACCTGCTATGCCTGTGGGAATAGAATCTATAGTAGTGTCTTTAGACACAAACTTTCTTTTAGTGACTTTCCTTTTTCTATTCAGTGTGATAAGATTTTTTTCTGGTAGAAGTAGCCTATGGCACTTGGCTGAAGAGATGAGCCTTCAATGAGATATAGGAGACAAAGAATGACAAATTAAAATGACAAGGTTGTCTTATAAGATTGTGATCCAGTGAAATGAAGTATTTCTGGCCCAGTCAATGTAGACAGCATTATGCTACGTGGTAATAGATTGCAAGACCTGGGCAGCCTGTATATGTCTTTGAGATAACTGAATTTGTCACTATCAACACTCTCCCAAATTGTGTCTTTCCTGACTTTTGAGAATAGGAATATGGACAAAGCTATACATATAAGTCAAGTATTTAGGGATATTTTATTTTTCCAAGAAAAAAATACCTTAAAATTTTAATAATGTATTAGTCATTGGCATGAAATTAATCCAAAGACAAGCCTTAAATTAATGATTAATAACTCCAAAAGTGATGTGACCTTTGGCATTCTGTTTATTGAATGTCTTGTTACATCTGTTCCCTCATAATTCTGCCTGGTAGTCAACCACATATTCTCTCCTGAGCTTCCATCCTGCCTGCTGAACATCTTTACCTAGTGTTAAAAACTTCCATCCAAATTGAATACACATTCGGTTAAATTGTAGACTTTCTTATATAAAAACTGGAAATGCAACTGCAGATTATCAGGGGAAAGTTTGTTTAATCTATATTTAGCTGCTTGGTGCTAAATGAGGAGGGGTCAGAGAATAGAGAATTATAAGCATGCTTGAGTAGGATAAATTTTAGAGTCATCTCTAACATGCCATTCTTTGTCTTCTTTTACAAAATGTCATAGGTTTGTTTCTTTTTTGTTTGTTACAAACATCTTCCCCTTTCTAATCATTCTGTCACCTTCCTAACAAGATCCTCTTTTCTTTTTAAAATGAGAAATATAATTTATTTATGGTCTCTAACCATATCATAAAATACTTTCTGTGAAATACTGAGAATATATAAGTGAATAATATTTTTGCTTGTATAAAAGTTCTTCTTGATTGTGGCAAAGTATGTTAACAAATTGGGGCTAACCATTGTAGGTTGTATTTGCTGTGTATTTTGGAAATATTCTAAGATTTCTTGAGGATTGAAGCCAAGAAAATGTTACCTCCTCATGAAACAGTTGATGTCTTCATTTGTGGATGGCCATGTGTTTCATCTTTTGGCTGGTTGAAGATTTTGCCTTCTAGTTTATTGATGCAATCATTACAAAAAACTAGAAAATGGTCTGCTCTTTTCATATCTTTGTGACACTTGTAGGATGGCAAGATTATCATATTTTTGTCTTTATTTAAATCTCATGCCCATTGCCCACAGTTAGATTATGTTTCCTTTTTTTATTTATATAGTATGAGAAATATTTTAGATGATTTCTATTTTCCAAACCAATTTCCAGAACCTTAAATAATTAGGGAAAAAAAAGTTGGATGAATGATGTCAAACCTGATTGTTGCATAAATCTTAAACTCCCTAAAGTTCAGGGATCTTGGGGCAACTCTTTCATACCCAACTATAGGGAGTGCGTATTACAGCAGCCCTCTGGATGCAAAAAGATTTGAGTGAAGGAGTGTCTTGTAATTCAGAAACACGAAGGAAAGTTAAGGTAGAGCTATAATTCCATACAGTCAAACAATAGAATGGGAAAGACAAGAGATCTCTTCAAGAAAATTAGAGATAGCAAGGGAAATTTCATGCAAAGATGGACACAATAAATGATAGAAACGATATGGACCTAACAGAAGCAGAAGATATTAAGAAGAGGTGGCAAAAATAAACAGAACTATACAAAAAAGATCTTAATGACTCAGATAACCATGATGGTGTGATCACTCACCTAGAGCCAGACATCCTGGAGTGCGTAGTCAAGTGGGCCTTAGGAAGCATCACTATGAACAAAGCTAGTGGAGGTGATGGAATTCCAGCTGAACTATTTCAAATCCTAAAATATGATGCTGTTAAAGTGCTGCACTCAATATGCCAGCAAATTTGGAAAACTCAACAGTGCCACTGGAATGGAAAAGTTGTTTTCATTCAATCCCAAAGAAAGGGAGTGCCAAAGAAAATTAAATTACTGCACAATTTCACTCATTTCACATTGGCTTAAAACTCAACATTCAAAAACCAAGCTCATGGCATCCAGTCCCATCACTTCATGGCAAATAGATGAGGAAAAAAAGGAAACAGTGACAGACTATATTCTTGGGCTCCAAAATCACTGCAGATGGTGTCTGAAGACATGAAATTAAAAGACACTTGCTCCTTGGAAGAAATGCTATGACAAACTTATACAGAATATTAAAAAGCAGACGCTTTACTTTGCCAACAAAGATCCATCTAGTCAAAGCTATGGTTTTTCCAGTAGTCATATATGGATGTGAGAGTTGGACCATAAAGAAGGCTGAGCATCGAAGAACAATGGTTTTGAACTGTGGTGTTGGAGAAGACTCTTGAGAACCCCTTGGACTGCAAGGGAGATCAAACCAGTCAATCCTAAAGGAAATCAGTCCTGAATAGTCATTGGAAGGATTGATGCACAAGCTGAAGCTCCAATACTTTGGTCACCTGAGGCAAAGAGCTGACTCATTGGAAAAGACCCTGATGCTGGGATTTTATGTTGGAAGAGAAGAGGATGACAAAGGACGAGATGGTTGGATGGCATTACTGATTCAATGGACATTAGTTTGAGTAAGCTCTGGGAGATAGTGAAGGACAGGGAAGCCTGGTGTGCTACAGTCAATGAGGTCACCAAGAGTCAGACACAACTGAGCAACAGAATAACAACAACAATCACTCTTGGGAATAAAAAAATCCCTTATGCTGAATCAGGAAATCATATATACATATTCCCATAACATGAGAAAATACAAAGTACCTCTCAAACTCCCCATGTTTACCCCATTGTCTTATTTTTGGAAAAAAAAAAAAAAAACTAGATTTTATTCAGTTCCCATTTTTAGATTTTTCCAATGTGTTAAGTAGAGGAAAATAAAAAAGTAAATAATAAAATTTCAAAATGAAATTTAAAATTCTCAAATGAAGTTCAAGACCTGAATGTGGCTTACTTTTTAGATCCATGCAGATAAGAATCAATAAACATAATCTGTCCTGTAAAGTTAGGCTTTTAAACTATATAGTGCTCAATATACTATTTTACCTCTAGGGCCAATGGTAAGAAAATAGGTGACTTCAACATCAAAGATAAAAGTATATGAATGAGCTCAGTGATGGCCATAGCAGACACAATATGGTTTAAGATGAATAAACAATTTCAATACATTGAATTAATTAGATTGGGCTTAAGCTTGTAAGCAGTCTGTTTTCTCAAATCATTACAATAACTTGTTCAAAAAGTGCTGGTGTGTAATTGCCTGAAGTCAGAGGATAAAAAAGAGAAAAAGCTGAAAATCTATTATGTCCGTGTTAACAGTCTAACTAAACTAATTAACTGCTATCTGGATTTTCACACCTCTATTTCATGATCTTTCTTGCCTCAAACCTCCAAGCTTCAAAAGCATCAAACAAACAAAAAAATCATTTGAAAGAAACAATACTAAATATAATACAAAATATTACATTTTGCAGAGAAGGCAATGGCAACCCACTCCAGTACTCTTGCCTGGAAAATCCCATGTACGGAGGAGCCTGGTAGGCTGCAGTCCATGGGGTCGCGAAGAGTCGGACATGACTGAGTGACTTCACTTCCACTTTCATGCATTGGAGAAGGAAATGGCAACGCACTCCAGTGTTCTTGCCTGGAGAATCCCAGGGATGGCAGAGCCTGGTGGGCTGCTGTCTATGGGGTTGCACAGAGTCAGACATGACTAAAGCAACTTAGCAGCAGCAGCAGCATTACATTTTGAAAATCAGTTGCTCTTATTTCCTCTACCTTCCTATGTTTACTGCTGCTGCTGCTAAGTCGCTTCAGTTGTTTCCGATTCTGTGCGACCCCATAGATGGCAGCTCACCAGGCTCCTTCGTCCCTGGGATTCTCCAGGCAAGAATATTGGCGTGGGTTGCCATTTCCTTCTCCAGTGCATGAAAGTGAAAAGTGAAAGTGAAGTCGCTCAGTCGTGTCTGACTCTTCGCGACCCCATGGGCTGCAGCCTACCAGGCTCCTCCGTCCATGGGGTTTCCCAGGCAAGAGTACTGGAGTGGGGTGCCATTGATTGCTTGACAAACAAACTTGTCATATATAGTCTTATGTCTAATCACTTACGTGCACACAAATAAAAGAATAAAATATTTTCTGTACAGCTAGCATCATAACCATGTCATATGTGTAGCCACTTTAAAATTTAATACCAAGAATGAGAATTCCTAATATTCTAGAAAAGCTTAGAAGATCTGCAAATTCAAACTTTTAAAATAATAAAATAAAAATTCAAATCAAATACCAGTGCCCAGCTCTTCATAATTGTTACGCAAAAATATTGAAAATGTTTCCTTTAGTTGCTACCTGGATTTAAATATATTAAACACTAAGTTATAGTTAGAATCAATTTATCAACATACCCTTCCTTCACTAGGATATTCTCTTCTATATATATGTGTGTCTGTATATATATACATTTTTCCCCAAAAGCTCTACCTCCAAATACCTTCACATTAGGCATTTAGGATTTTTTAAAGATCCTTCTTATAAAACTGAGGTATAGTTGGTGTACAATATTATATGTTTCAGGTTTAAAACATAATAATTCACAATTTTTAAAGGTTATATTTCATTTATAGTTATTATAAAATGTTGGCTATATTCACTGTGTTGTAAAATTTATTGTTATAGCTTATTTGCTTTATACATAATAGTTTGAATTTCTTAATCCTCTATCCCCTACCCCTATCTTGCCTCTCCATTTTCCTCCTATTTTATATTTAATTTTTAAAGAGAGAGACATGAAAAATAAACACTTTTTTAAATTAAGAAGTTATGCTTATATAATAGGAAAGTGACCAACAGCCAACTAAGATCAAAGACAAAATATATTGAACTGTAATTTGATTATTTTTGTCTTACATAAATATTTAATATGGTTCAATCAGATTTTATTTGGATTTAAATCAGAATTCCTCATTTCTTATACATTCCAATTGATAAAGCTGTATAATATAAGATTCTCCAAAAGCCTGACAGTTTTCAATACTATTTAATATCAATTTTACCCCTGAAAATTTGAAAAACATATTCTTAATATATATTGATCTCTAAATAGCAGTTTTCTAAGTCACTATAATAAGATGTATTTTACTGAAGGTAGTTATTCACATAGAATATTATCTTATCCTCTTGTAGAAGATATTCTGATTTTGCTCAACAATTGGTTTTACAGATACGTATTTCACTGTGATTTACTTTGTATAATATAATTTAATTCTATTCCATTTATAAGAGGAGATGATAGTTACAGTCTTTTCTATTCCAAAACATATATTTGCCTTATATTATTTAATATAACCCAAGATCAGGGATGGCAGCTGAGAGTGCCAGGCTGCGATGGCACAGGAGCGATGGAGAGGAGCTACCCCACGTCCAAGGTCAGAGGCGGCGGGCGAGAGGAGCTACCCCACGTCTGAGGTCAGCAGCTGGCATAGAGGAGCTACCCCACGTCCAAGGAGCGTGGCTGCAGGGGCGCAGGAAGGCTGAGAGGAGCTACTCCATGTTCAAGATCAGGAGGGGCGACCCTGAGGAGATACCCCTCGTCCAAGGTAAGGAGCAGCGGATGTGCTTTGCTGCAGCAGCCATGAAGAGATACCCCACGTCCAAGGTAAGAGAAACCCAAGTAAGACGGTAGGTGTTGTGAGAGGGTATCAGAGAGCAGACACACTGAAACCGTAATCACAGAAAACTAGCCAATCTGATCACACGGACCACAGCCTTGTCTAACTCAATGAAACTAAGCCATGCTGTGTGGGGCCACCCAAGATGGATGGGTCATGGTGGAGAGGTCTGACAGAATGTGGTCCACTGGAGAAGGGCATGGCAAACCACTTCAGTATTCTTGCCTTGAGAACCCCATTAACAGTATGAAAAGGCAAAATGATAGGATACTGAAAGAGGAACTCCCCAGGTCAGTAGGTGCTCAATATGCTACTGGAGATCAGTGGAGAAAGAATAACTCTAGAAAGAATGATGGGATGGAGACAAAGCGAAAACAATACCCAGCTGTGGATGTGACTGGTGATAGAAGCAAGGCCCGATTCTGTAAAGAGCAATATTGCATAGAAACCGGGAATGTTAGGTCCATGAATCAAGGCAAATTGGAAGTGGTCAAACAGGAGATGGCAAGAGTGAACGTCAACATTCTAGGAATCAGCCAACTAAGATGGACTGGAATGTGTGAATTTAACTCAGATGACCATTATATCTACTACTGTGGGCAGGAATCCCTTAGAAGAAATGGAGAAGCCATCATGATCAACCAAAGAGTCCAAAATGCCGTACTTGGATGCAATCTCAAAAATGACAGAATGATCTCTGTTCGTTTCCAAGGCAAACCATTCATATCACGGTAATCCAAGCCTATGACCCGACCAGTAACATTGAAGAAGCTGAAGTTCAATGGTTCTATGAAGACCTACAAGACCTTTTAGAACTAACACCCAAACAAGATGTCCTTTTCATTATAGGGGACTGGAATGCAAAAGTAGGAAGTCAAGAAACACCTGGAGTAACAGGCAAATTTGGCCTTGGAGTACAGAATGAAGCAGGGCAAATGCTACTAGAGTTCTGTCAAGAGAATGCCCTGGTCATAGCAAACACCCTCTTCCAACAACACAAGAGAAGACTCTACACATGGACATCACCAGAAGGTCAACACCAAAATCAGATTGATTATATTCTTTGCAGCCAAAGATGGAGAAGCTCTATACAGTCAGCAAAAAGAAGACCGGGAGCTTACTGTGGCTCAGATTATGGACTCCTTATTGCCAGGTTCAGACTTAAATTGAAGAAAGTAGGGAAAACCACTAGACCATTCAGGTATGACCTAAATCAAATCCCTTATGATTATACAGTGAAAGTGAGAAATAGATTTAAGGGACTACTAGATCTGATAGACAGAGTGCCTGATGAACTATGGATGGAGGTTCATGACATTGTACAGGAGACAGGGATCAAGACCATCCCCATGGAAAAGAAATGCAAAAAAGCAAAATGGTTGTCTGAGGAGGCCTTACAAGTAGCTGTGAAAGGAAGAGAACCGAAAAGCAAAGGAGAAAAGGAAAGGTATTCCCATTTGAATGCAGAGTTCCAAAGAATAGCAAGAAGAGATAAGAAAGCCTCCCTCAGTGATCAATGCAAAGAAATAGAGGAAAACAACAGAATGGAAAAGACTAGAGATCTCTTCAAGAAAATTAGAGATACCAAGGGAAAATTTCATGCAAAGATGGGCTCGATAAAGGACAGAAATGGTATGAACCTAACAGAAGCAGAAGATATTAAGAAGAGGTGGCAAGAATACACAGAGGAACTGTACAAAAAAGATCTTCACCACCCAGATAATCACGATGGTGTGATCACTCACCTAGAGCCAGACATCCTGGAATGTGAAGTCAAGTTGGCCTTAGAAAGCATCACTACGAACAAAGCTAGTGGAGGTGATGGAATTCCAGTTGAACTATTTCAAATCCTGAAAGATGATGCTGTGAATGTGCTGTACTCAATATGCCAGCAAATTTGTAAAACTCAACAGTGGCCACAGGACTGGAAAAGATCAGATTTCATCCCAATCCCAAAGAAAGGCAATGCCAAAGAATGCTCAGACTACCGCACAATTACACTCATCTCACATGCTAGTAAAGTAATGCTCAAAATTCTCCAAGACAGGCTTCAGCAATACGTGAACCGTGAACTTCCAGATGTTCAAGCTGGTTTTAGAAAAAGCAGAGGAACTAGAGATCAAATTGCCAACATCTGCTGGATCATTGAAAAAGCAAGAGAGTTCCAGAAAATCAACTATTTCTGCTTTATTGACTATGCCAAACCCTTTGACTGTGTGGATCACAATAAACTGTGGAAAATTCTGAAAGAGATAGGAATATCAGACCACCTGCCCTGCCTCTTGTGAAACCTGTATGCAGGTCAGGAAGCAACAATTAGAACTGGACATGGAACAACAGACTGGTTTCAAACAGGAAAAGAAGTATGTCAAGGCTGTATATTGTCACCCTGTTTATTTAACTTATATGCAGAATACATCATGGGCTGGAGGAAGCACAAGCTAAAATCAAGATTGCCAGGAGAAATATCAGTAACCTCAGATATGCAGATGACACCACCCTTATGACAGAAATTAAGAAGAACTAAAGAGCCAGCCTCTTGATGAACGTGTAAGAGGAGAGTGAAAAAGTTGGCTTAAAGCTCAACATTCAGAAAACTAAGATCATGGCATCCGGTCCCATCACTTCAAGGCAAATAGAATGGGAAACAGTGGAAACAGTGTCAGACTTTATTTTTGGGGGCTCCAAAATCACTGCAGATTGTGATTGCAGCCATAAAATTAAAAGACACTTACTCCTTGGAAGGAAAATTATGACCAACCTAGAGAGCATATTTAAAAGCAGAGACATCACTTTGTCAACAAAGGTCATTCTAGTCAAGGCTATGGTTTTTTTGGTAGTCATGTATGGATGTGAGAGTTGGACTATAGAGAAAGCTGAGCGCTGAAGAATTGATGCTTTTGAAGTGTGGTGTTGGAGAAGACTCTTGAGAGTCCCTTGGACTGCAAGGAGATCCAACCAGTCCATCCTAAAGGAGATCAGTCCTGGCTGTTCATTGGAAGGACTGATATTGAAGCTGAAACTCCAATACTTTGGCCACCTCATGCAAAGTGTTGACTCATTGGAAAAGACCCTGATGCTGGGAAGGATTGGGGGCAGGAGGAGAAGGGGATGACAGAGAATGAGATGGCCTGATGGCATCACTGATTAGATGGACATGAGTGTGGGTAAACTTCAGGAGTTGGTGATGGACAGGGAGGCCTGGCGTGCTGTGATTCATGGGTTGCAAAGAGTCAGACACGACTGAGCGACTGAACTGAACTGAATATATCATGTGTAAAATGTTATAATCATAATATTCTTATATTGTTTATTTCTTTATTGTTTGATACGCTATATTTAATTTACTCAGTTGTAAACAGAACTACCCATGAACAATTTTCCTATTCTTGTTAATAAAAAATTCTTTCTTGATGAATTTTCATTCATGATTCATGAATAACCCTGAATCTGAAATTACATGATCAATTTAAATAAATTAATGATTCACAAACCACAAATCATGTTATAGTCTATGAGCTATACCTGCTACTAGTCAGTGTAAAATTCATGCACTGAAACGTTAGAGAATAATCAGACCTTAATTTCTTGTATTGCTATCCCTCTTTCATGCTCTCTTGTGTGTATATTATCTTGTTAATTTCTACACTTGAGTTCTGACTTCAAAGTGGCATTGAAATTCAGCAGGACACATTTCCTGTATGTATCCAAGGTTGGTTGTGCAGTTGGTGAGAACACCTGGCTAATGAATCCAAGGTCATAAATCTACTACTTTGTGCACCCATTTACTTAGTTGTATACAAAGATTATGGATTGCACCCTTTATCACAGGTAACTTTCTTATGCATATATGTTGTCACTAGAGATGTCTATCTGATTGTGTTTTGAAGGATCAAAGTAAATCCATGTGCATGGTTGGGAAAAGCATTCAAAGTGCATGTTTGCTCAAGACTGAGTCAGCATCTTCTTCACCCAGGATTCCTACTGTTCTGTGTTGTATGTCCACATACCTTGACACTCTTCTCCATATCTCACACAGGGTAATGTTGGGACTCCTCAGGTTTATGGGAGAGAACCCCTTACTAATCATGTTCTGCTACCCTGCTGCACCCATGATGACAGAAAAGTGAATCTAACACTCAGAGTTACTGTAACAAATCTTATTCTTCTAGCCTTTTATTAACATCATGAAAAACATAAAATTTTTTTAATCAAGCATCATAAACTCCACATGCTTATGAAATTCTTATATATTATGAAAAAAGTTATAAGTCAAAAAGCAATTTTTTCTTTCTGCTGTTGCTGCTGCTAAGTCGCTTCTGTCATGTCCGACTCTGTGCGACCCTATAGATGGCAGCCCACCAGGCTCCCCCGTCCCTGGGATTCTCCAGGCAAGAACACTGGAGTGGGTTGCCATTTCCTTCTCCTTCTTTCTAGTTATTTATAAAATCATTTTATAAGACTATATGTATTATCACCATCTAGTCCCTCCTAGCCTTTAAGGTGTAATAGCTGTTTTTTATATCTGTATACAAATATATGGCTTAGAAGATATATATATTTATTTTAATGTAAACAGGAAAGTAACCAACAACATGAAGGAAGATACAGAGTTTAGAGCTAATATCTACTCCATTAGATTTCATTTTCTAATGAATTAAGCCTTTGCCTATAAGTATTTATGTTGTTCAGGTGTCAATAAAAATTTAAAAAGCAGTCTCCGGTTAGTGCTAGAATGGAGGCCTTCGAGTGTAAAGACTTAGAATAGCTGCTGGCCCAAATAATAAAATATAAATAAGGCAGAGAATATTTACAAATACATTTCCAATGTCTAAAAGTAAAAGTATTAAAATATTATCAACCAAGCATGTGAATCTTGAAACTTCTGTGTAAATGTCAAAAGTTATATAATGATCATGTAGGATAAAATCCTTGTACTATTGAAGTACAGATGGATTTCTTGTACACACTCCCAAAATACAAAACTGCATTGTGGTTTGTACCAGTTAAAGAACTCCTGTAAAAGAAAAAGATAAGAATCTAACTAGAAAAATGGTCCAATAGAGCATTTCTACTGGTAAAGAGAGAAACGCAAGTTAAAATAAGAGTCTACTTGCAGTAGCATTTGACAGTCCTCAGTGGAATTTAATGTGCAGATATCTCTGCCATATGACTCTACTGTTTCATCCCTAAGTGTGTATGCCATTCAGAGAAATGCTTGCTTAGATTCATAAGGGGATATGTACAAGAGTGCTTACTTCAGAGTTGTATATGTGTGTGTATGAGAGAGTTGGAAAGAATCTAAGGGTCTATCAATAAGGAGATGGGTAGGTAAATGCGTGGATGTGCATAGTGAAATAGTTTGTGCAATAGGGGGCAACAAGCTAGAAATACACAGAGGAAGAGGAAATCTTAAAACTTACTGCTGAGTAAAAAAAAAAGTAAAACAACAGCAGAAAAGTAAAAAAAAAAAAAAGTAAAAGGAACTATATCATAATAGATATTATGTAAAAGTAAAAATCCCGATATACACAAAACAATCTTTTAAGGATTCTTACATATTGTACAAATTTACTTTCATATTAGAGTGAGTACCTATTGGGAAGAGGCAAAAGGGAAGAAAGATGAGGACAATGGAGAAAGAAAGAAAAGCAAAATAAATGACTGTTGATCACTGTTTCAGAGATGGACAACAACAAGGTATCATGAGTTAAAAATTTAACTTATTCCTTCACATCTAAGGTTATAAAAGAGAAAGAAAATGGAAGAAGAGGAAAGAAGTGACAGAATAAAGAAGACAGAGAGAGTCTAATTCTAAATTGCTAAGAATGTTATTTTAAGTAAGTTTTTAATTCGAAGTAACAGTGAAGTCAGTGTTCTCAAAACATCTTGACACCAGTACATTCAGCAGATAGAAGTGACTTGTTTATCTTATACTTTCAGCAAAGGCACTGCTGGTTCTCATTCAGCACATGCTTCTTACATTCTAGCCATGATACTCTCAGATTTATTAATAAGGGAATTGTTTTTCTAATAAGGCTATTCATGTGATGACATGACCATGTGACTTCAGATACATTTGGTGAACTATTACAATCTTAAAGGAATACATTGCGCATATTGAGCTTGATTAGAAAAAGTGCCACTGATTGCCCTACAGCTAAACTCTTTATTAATTTGTGCCATGCAATTTCTAGTTTGAAATTCATAGGCATTTAGAAAATTAATCCTTCACAGAGAGAGGATAATTCAGGTGGTGAACTTAGTAGAAGGAAGGCCTTTTGGGTATTTGCTTTGGACACACTATCCCCAGCAGACCTAAATGAAGAGCACTCTCTGAACCATTTGCCACAAAATCCTTTCAACAACACAAGTTCAGATGTTGGCCTTCATCATCTTATGGTGCATGAATAGCTGTTGCATTTACAATAATCCTTTGCAATTCAGACTTAGAGTGCTTTACATAGTACTACTATGTAAATCAGTACTATTGATTTAAGTAGGTGTAAATAGGAAATCTAGGGGACTAGACATAAAACAATTAATACTATTAACCTCACACACACACAAACAAAAAAGCCACCCTTCTTCCTCAATCATAGAAATCAGTGTTCACAGGAAAATCTTTCAAGGAAAAGCCAACCGTGATATCACAAGTAAAAGATTATAACTAAATTTTCTGCCAGCCAGCTATGTGGAAACTTCCAGCTGAATTCTATTCCTGGTAATTTCAGTTCAGTCTTCAGAGTTTTGTGGTATACATATCAAAGTGCAGAATCAACTCCAGAGCATAAGTACATGAAATAAAAGCTGGTTTCCATAGAAAAGGCAGTGAGATGATTCAATTAAAATAACATTATTTAATAATTTCATATTTCTTTCACATAACTCCAAGAACCAAAATAAATTCATATAGCATTATAAATAAGTATATGTCTGGCTGGAAACATTGTTCAAAGGGTGATTATCTCTAAAAAATCTTTTCAAAGTAAATATGAACAAGTTAACACTTTGGAAGTCAGTCTTAACCAGTATAATAATAATACAATAACAGAGATGCATGTAGTCCATACATATCCATGTGTACATGTGTGTATACACATACACACAACAGGTATAACTACCTGTAGAATAAAAGCATATGTATAAATGGAACTTGAATTTAACAAACATGTACATATCTTCCACTTTGCAAAGTATCTGTCCTTGGTTGTCTAGAAAAAAGTAAAATGTATGTGTCAGGTACATTTTTTAAAATGAAGTTTTACGTATTACCATTGCCCTTGCTGACAAAAGTTCTTAGGAAAATTAATGGATGATACTTTAAAACATTTCAAGTCTGTGATTTCTCCTTTCTCCATCAGTATGTTCTAATATTGTGGCTAAAACTAATTGTGAAGACTGTTTTGGTTGATGATTATGGTACCCACGAAGCTATTGGCAAAATCAGAACTGTCTCCTGAGCTGGGAAAGTGACCAACTATGTCTCTTTCCTTTTTATTGTTGCTGTTTTAAGAAAAATAATTGTATCTCAATAATGATGACAATCCCTAATGAGAACTTACACTGGAGACTGTGTCTGTGCAGGCACAAACTAATAATCTGAGCAAAATTAGGCAGCTGATTGACGTTAGCTGGATGTATAACATTCAAGGGATGTCTTTGCACATTGTGGCTATTTATTTATCAGTAGTTTCTGGACTGCATACAACCTCCTAGCCTTCAGCTAAGTTTATATCTGTTAATATCTGCATATAGGACAGAGGGCCCTGATTCCTTTCTGATAATAAGGTTAAGAGCTGAATACTGCAAGTTCATCCTCTGCCAATCTTCATGCCTAGCATTTGATTTTTGATATTTTCTTAATCTTAATTTAAATAACCTAATATGGCCTACCAATAATATGGTCTGTGATTTTCATAAACAGGTATCTCTGGGAAGGGGTCAGTTTTAGAAATAGTAGGTTATAGATAAGTAGGTTATAGAGCAGGTACCCACTCCAGTATTCTTGCCTAGAGAATCCCGTGGACAGAGAAGCTTGATGGGCTGCTGTTCATAGGGTTGCACGGAGTCGGACATGACTGAAGCAACTTAGCATGCATGCATGCATTGGAGAAGGAAATGGCAACCCATTCCAGTATTATTGCCTGGAGAATCTCAGGGACAGAGAAACCTGGTGGGCTGCCGTCTATGGGGTAGCACAGAGCTGGACACAACTGAAGCGACTTAGCAGCAGCAGTAGCAGCAGCAGCAGAGGAGGTACACTTGGGTTTTGAGGCCGTTGCACATCTGTGGCCAATTCTGAACAGATTTTCACCACCTTTCAGCCACAGCCGTGATTCTATGCTGGCAGGTTTGTAAACATCTTTAAAACAACAAAATGGGTGAGAGAGGTTAGGAATAGTGATATAGTAGCAACCAGATTGACAAACACACCACGTTGTTATCTTTTATTCCTGATTTAAAAAAAAAAACAACTACAGGTTATTAATTTTCATAGCACATATAGAGGAACAAGAGAAATGACTTAAATGTCTATTACCACCTATTATCTGGGACTACATTAAAGAGGTACTGGTCAACTTAGCTTCATTTGTCCTCCAGACTCTGCAGAGATGTGAGGCCAGGCCAAATGGGGTTAAAGCAGACAGGGAACTGATACAACTGGGGATCGTTAAAAGTGATCGAGGGTCAGCCCAAAGGAAAAGTCAGCAGAAAACAGGGCTGAGAGCTCTTTACAAGCAGAAGGGCAGGGTCATGTGTATTCAGGAAACAGCCTAACCCCATCCAGAGAACTTTGTTGATTTAATTAGATTTTGTTTAAAATTCCAAAGTAGAAGCAGCTTGGTCAACTTTGATTCTAAATATGCCAGGGGAAAAGAACTGTTAATTTTCAAAAGTAATATTATTGAAGCATTTATGAAATAGTAAAAATCTTGGTCATGGTAAAATATATATATATGTGTGTGTGTGCATATATATATATATATATATATATATACGCACACACACATATATATATATATATATATATATATATATATATACACATATATATATGAATATAGGGCACAGATGTTTCCTTGCTAACAACATGTTATCATCTTTATCTTGACCATTTAATACATAGATTGTGGGTTTTAGTGGGAATCTGTTTATTCATGTACTTTTAGGTTATTGGTTTTTCTGTTTCCGGCTCAGATTTTCATTCCTTCACAGTATTTTTCTGAGAAGGCAATGGCAACCCTCTCTAGTACTCTTGCCTGGAAAATCCCATGGATGGAGGAGCCTAGTAGGCTGCAGTCCATGGGGTCTCGAAGAGTTGACATGACAGAGCGACTTCACTGTCACTTTTCACTTTCATGCATTGGAGAAGGAAATGGTAACCCACTCCAGTGTTCTTGCCTGGAGAATCCCAGGGACGGGGGAGCCTGGTGGGCTGCCATCTATGGGGTCGCACAGAATCTACACGACTGAAGCGACTTAGCAGCAGCAGCAGCAGCACAGTATTTTCTGGATGACTTTCCAAATAAATTATTTGCTCTCAAATCCTTGTCTCAGAGTCTATTTGGTGAAACTAAACCAACACATACAAATCCTAGTAATTACTTAAATTTGATCCTTGATTCACAGAGATGTTTTGAAGATCATGTTTGCTAATGCATGCTAACATAGTTTTTAATAATAAAGTGATACAAGTGGAAGTTATTCAATTTCTTCCACCAAAACTATGAATTTTAAAGACCAAAAGTTTTTATCTTTCTACCCTTTGTAATTTGCAGAATTAACAAAATAGAGGAGGAATTTAATAAATATCCATGAAAAAAATGCTAGAACTTTGAGCCTTACTTGGTCACCAAAAATATTTTGAAAACTAAAAAAGGATTTGGTATTCTCATGGGTACATATTTATGGGAGATGCTGCTGCTGAGTTCTACCTTCCGCTCTGCTTCTGTGAGAGTAAAGGCATAACACAGATCTAGGGAAGGGAGGCGGTGAAATGGGCATTTAGTACAGATATCAGTCTTCCCTCGGTATCCTTGGGGAATTGATTTCAGGATCCCAACAGAAAGGAAATTGGGATTCTCAAGTCCCCTATATAAAATTGCATGATATGTGCATATAACCTATGTACTTCTCCCTATATACTTTAAATCATTTCTAGATTACTTACAATACCCAATACAATGTAAATGTAAATAGTTAACAAATATAATTTACATGTTGTATAGATAGTTGCCAGTGTGTGAAAAATTCAAATTTTGCTTTTTGGAACTTTCTGAAATTTTTAAAAATTATTTTTGATTCACCATTAGTTGAATCTTTGGTTGGAGAACTCAGGGACATGGAGGCCTGACTGTATTAGCTAAAACTAGATCCATACCTATACTGCTCCTTGCCTACAAAAGCATAGGAAGACAGAAAAAAATTCTGAGTCCTGCATTCCAGTTATTTTCTAAGGGTAGGTTAAACTAAGAAAGATGATAAAGGAGGAGATGGACTCAGTCTCAGTTCATTCCCAGTATTTTTGTCAATTTTCCATGGAGCCCTGGAGGTTCTATCTCTTCTAGAATTTGCCAGTTTAGGCATGGCTTACACAAGTGGTTCTCAAAGTGTGGTCCTCAACCACACACATTAACAATATCTGAGAGCTTCTTAGAAGTGAAAATTCTTGTTCTTAATTTGATATGTGTATATATTACAGAATAATCACCACCATAATGCCAGTTAACATCTATTACCGTACATATAGTGACAAAATTTTTTCTTGTGATGAGAATTTTCAAGATCCATTCCTAACTTATTTTGAAATATGCAGTACAGTATTATTAACTATAGTCATCAACCTGTACATTATATTCCCATTATTTATATATTTTACAACTGAAAATTTGCACCTTTTGACTCCCTTCAACCCATTTCATCCACCTGCCACCTCTTGCTTCATACAATCACTGATCTGTTCTTTATATCCATGAGTTGTTTTTTCTTTTGTTTCTTTTGTTTTTAGATTCCATAAGTGAAATCATATGATATTTATCTCTCTCTGATTTATTTCACTTAACATAATGCCTTCAAGTTTCATCCATGTTGCTTTAATAGGCAAGATTTCATTTTTGTTTGTAGAGACATGTAAATGTCTCAGATATTTTTATCCACACACCACCAATGTACATTTAGTTTGTTTGAATGTCTTAGCCATTGTAAATGATGCTACAGTGAACTGATTTTGAATTATGTTTTTGTTTTCTTTGTGTAAATATTCAGAAATGGACTGCAGGATCATATGGCAGTTCTATTTTTAACCTTACTCTTTTCCATAGTGGCTGTACAAATTTACATTTCTATCAGCATTTCATAAAGGCTTCCTTTTCTCCACAACTTTACCAATACTTATTATTTCTTGTCTTTTTGATGATAGCTGTTCAAGCAGGTGGGAGGTGCTTTCTCATTATGGTTCTGTCTTGAATTTCCCTGTTGATTGGTGATGTTGAGTATCTTTCCTTGAATCTATTAGCCATCAGTATGTCTTCTTTGGAAAGATATCTATTCAGATCCTCTGCTCATTTATAATTGGATTGTTTTGCTATTGCCTTGTATGAGTTCTTAATGTACTTTAGATATTAACCTTTATCAGATATGTAATTTACATTTTCTCACTTTTTAATTTTGTTGGTTTCCTTTGCTATGCAGAAGGGAAATTCTTGAGTCCCACCATAGACCTACTGAATCAGAAGCTCTGGATTTGGAGCTCAGTAAAGTGTGTTTTAACAAATCTTCTAGGTGATTCTGACATACTCTAAAGTGTTAGAACCTCTGATCCATAGTGATGTTTTTGGATATGCTGAGAATGCTTCTAGTTTGACGTAAAAGTCCTAGAACCAATTTAGTCTCTTAAAATTCTATTAGACCAAAATTTGCCTGTGTCTGTTTTAGAGCATCTGAAACTGATGATCTGAGTTACATTATTTGAGCTTTCACGTGCCAGAGCAATAGGAAGAAGCATTCAGGATTTCTAGGAATAAGACATTAGAAATCAGGTCCTATAAAACTCAATGAGGGTAAGGGAGAGCAGAACCCTGTGTGCATTTCCAAAGGAGGACAAAGCTAAGTTAGTCTTAAGAATGGATGTTTCTCTCCCAAATGGCTGACTAGGCTGTCTAGAGAGAGAGAGAAAGGTCTTGCTAAAGTACAGCTTATTTCACCAAATCCATCTCAATGATACTCAAATGTATCATTTTCTTGGGAAACAATACCACTTATTCTTGATCTTGTTTATGTTGCTTGATAAAAGAACCAATGTGATCTCTTTGGTGACCTCCAACATTCTTAATAAATACTGACTCTTAAATAAGTAATACTTTCTATTTTATTTGTAAAGTTCATGGAAATTGGATAAAATGGCAGTTTATTTATATTTAGTTTTGTATTTTAATGATTATTAATATGTTCAAACTCAGTATTTCCATGACCAATCTGATGCTTGTACCTTGGTATTCAACTTGGGACTGTCTCAGTGTTTGGGATCCTCACATTAAGCTAAATGTCAAAAATCAAAGACACTATAAGGAAAGAAGAGGAAATAACCAGAAGACTTGAAAGTCAACTAGTGAGGAAGGTTAAGGGAATTCAGATTAAATGATTTAGAAAAGGGAAGGGTGAGAGACATCCTATCACTCTACCTCAAGTTTATGGAGAATAGTCACTCGTACTTCATCCTTTCAATGACAAGAATAAAAAGATGAGCTTAAATTGCAGTAGGTTGGATATAGATTAACTGGAATGACCTTGGAATTAGGGTTAATTGGAATGTCTCATAATCAGTGGAACTGGATTTCTTCAGTGGCAAACTGAGCCGTGATTTAAAGAGAAGTAAGCCTGAGCATTTTCATTCCTAGTCCAAGTTTGGGAATGTATTGTGGATTCCCACTATAAAAATTCAATAAATTGCAAGGTATTATGGGAAGTGACCAGTTCTAGTTCATTAATGACTTCACTCCAGTTATTCATGGATGTTAAAAGGATATTTACAATCTATATGTTAGGAAATCTTTAAGTTAGTGACCTACCATTTAGCCAAAGCTTTATATTTTTTTCTAAATTTGACCATTATACTTTCCATCATTTCCAAATGTTGGCAATTCTCCTTTTGGAAAATATTCCATTATAAAACAAGCTACCGAATTTTGTAAAAAATTGTTGTTAAATTGTTTTGTAAAAAAAATTGTTAAAATTAAAAAAAAAAACTGATGAGGTTCCAAATAGCTCCTTTATCAAAAGAAGTGTTCTTTTCATGATAGAAAAATTGGGATTCATTTCTGAGAGAAGTGGCATTCAAATTCATGTAGCTTTTAAGCTCAATAGAAAAGCTGAAATGTTGTATTTATATTTCAATTTATTTCTTTTATAATGAAGGAGTTGAGTTTACTAGCTAATGAATTTGTTTCAATAAAAGAAAAGTTTGGTATTTATTGTATTTTTAAGTGAAAAAAAATTAATGTTTTTTTTTTAGCAGTTTAGGGGGAATTAAAATCTTATGTGTGCCTGTATAGGTGGGAGGATAGCTAGATATATGGTTATGTATGTGTATATATGAATACACACATGCACACTCACATTTCGATTTCTAAATTATTACTACAACAGAATCTCTCCAGGAGAGTCACCCAGAACATGATCGATATAGATGAAATCTTTAGACTTGGTAAATGATTAAACATCAAAGAAACTTTGGCTCAAGTTTATGTTATTAAATCTTTGATTTTTAAATTGAGAACAGTCAGTGTTATACAACTAACCTTAAAATTATAGACTCTAAAACTATAGTGTGCTTCCTCCTTAAAAGTAATTGTATTTCAAGCTGATAGACATATAAACATGTATTCTGTAGTTGTAAGAGTTAACATAGTAGTGTTGCATGTCAGTTTAGATAGTAATGATTTGAATATGCTTATAATTATCATTGCATTATTTTATTAATCTTTGCACATCTGTTAAATAACACTTACAACACAACTATATAAATCCATTAAATAGATAAATGTTTTGATTATCTTTTATTGTTTATTTTTCATCTTCAGGGATTCATTACATTGACTATACCTTTCAAAACATAATCTACAGCTTAATTAAGCCTTACAGTTATAAATTTTGAGCCAGCATATTAAGAGAGAAGTTATTGCTTTGGGGGTACACTATTACTAATGAATGTTTTGCTCTGAAACACCACTCCTGGTATAAAATTCTAAGTCTATCCAAAAGAAGCTGTCCTTGATTTCACTATTCACAAATTCATAAGTCAACTTTTTATGTATTATAAGCTTCTTAGGAACAAAATCCAAACCCATTGATGGCTGAGCAAATTTCACAGCTTGTAGAAAAGACACATATCATTGTAATGTGTGAAATTTTAATCAAAAATGTTATGAAGGAGAAAGGTAAACTGACTGCTATAATTAATGTGTTCTGACACAGAGATTTAGCTGGCACATTTGTGGACTGTGCTATGCTATGTTAACTGTTCCATTGCTTAAGGACTGTCAGTTTGAGATATTCCTATGCTATGGTTTTACCACTCGACACATTTTCCTAGAGCTTCAGCTTTGTCATGAACTGAAATGTTAAATCATTTCTTCCTTGGCTTTTCTATTAATATTTAGTTAGGTGTCATGTGTGTCTGGTGATAGGGTATGTTATCTTCCTTTAAAAAGCAGCTTCATTTAAAATTAAACTATACAAGCATTGCTGTTAAAATGAATCATCTTGTGTTATATTTCTCTTCTATTTAAACATTATCCAATGTCTTAAAGGTGAGAGTATTGAGTAAAACTAATTGAGGTAACGAAGAAATTAGGAACTGTACCCACATGAAACATATCAAAATAAAATATTTTTATTTTATATAATACATTATACAACATATATTTCATAATTAAATAGTTCTTGCTTGACCTCACAAAGTAAACAAAATATTCTCCATATAAGAAATAAGCTCTGATTCTAAAAGGACACTTGCTATGTATTTATATTTTGGAAGTAGGATCAAATTCAAGAACTATTTGTAAAATATTGCTAAAATATTCTTTCATGCCAGACCCTGGGTAAATAGTAAGTTTCATGCCAGACATTGGGTTAGATAGTGGCTCTATATTTCAGAGAGATTCTTCTGAAAATTATAGATTGGGTTCTTGGCTCTGCTGTGTCAATCTCCTTGCAGAGATCTACGGCAGGCTCTCTCAGAGCACTGCCAGTGTGGTTGTGCAGTAGACAAAAGACATACCTGAAAGCGGAAGACAGAATGCCACTTAAATTAAATAGGAAATGAATTGGCCAGCAAGTTGGCATGTCTGCTGAGACAAATCATGGACAACATGTCTCTCAACAACAAAACTTATTTGTTTTCTCTTGCCAACAGATTCATCACTGCCCAGGCAAAACAGGCAAAATACATTAGTGTCATGGTAAACTGATAAAGAGAAGTGCC
Organism: Okapia johnstoni; assembly: GCA_024291935.2. NCBI lineage: Eukaryota > Metazoa > Chordata > Mammalia > Artiodactyla > Giraffidae > Okapia > Okapia johnstoni. Next base: position 10,630,680 of record CM044319.1, read on the forward strand.
TCAATCTAGCATCCTCAATGGCGAAAGTCTTAGGGCAGTATTGATCTGTGTTATATAAATCTTGTTTTCTGTCTGCAGAAGTGAATCAGGAATGACCCGTAAGGTTAACAAACATTGTAATGTCTTTCAACCGGGGCGGATGCCTGTGAGTTCCACACATTGTATTTGGTCAAGTTCCATCTTGTCATTTTTACCTCCAAGAAGCTTAACTAATTGCTGGAAATCATAAGAGTGTTTGACGGAAGGAGAGAATTCCTACAATTTTTAACCCCTCTCCCATCCCCTCTTTTTTTTCCCCTGAAGTCTTAACAAGCAGTCAAAGCCAAGTAGCGGAAAACAATCAACACTGAATTAGTCAGCAGGAGTCTTCACTTAGTTGAAAGTTTATGTAATTGGCATGTCATGTTCCTGCATTGCCAAGAACAGACCTGATTAAGCTGATGCATTTTGTTTCAGTAAAGTATGACAAAGGGAGCTTCTCATCCTTTTGAGTTACATGTCAGGGTATGTGCTTAACATGATTTTCTTCTGTTGAGAAGGGACTCAAGGCTAACTGTATATGCTGTGAATGATGAAATAAAAATTCTTACCAAACTAAGACTTGACAAAGTTTTGGAGACAAAACAAGAGCAGATATCAGTAGTGAAAGATAATTATCAAAGAAAATTTATCAGCAAAAGTTCAATTACCCATAATAACCTGCTTTATTTTACAAACAGTGGACTCTTAAAAGAATGACAAATTCAATCTTATGTTATAGTGGGGGGTTCACCTGACCACAGATGCTTTCTCCACATGAAGTGTTTTATGCTTTTACTTATTAAAAAATTGTCTCTGTAGCCTTAACAAATTTTTACCATAGAATTTCTCTTTAGAGATTAATCGGACATTTGAATTTTGTCTGCTAACTTTTTACAATGCTTTATTAGGCTGTGAATGATGGATTTTGTCCTTATTTGGAAAGTCAGCCTTTATGGTGAAAAAAACAAATGCCTAGCATTAGAAGAGACTCTATAAAGCTTATGATATTTCATTTTTATTTGCTCACGCTAGTGTTCCTCTTGTCATAACCTTAAATCAAATGATAGATTTGAACTTAGCTTAGATTATTAAAGCTAAAAGAGAGCAGTTGCTGAGGGAGCAGTCCACGCATCTCTTGCGTCACAGTTGACAGTATAAAGACGACATTCAGGGAACTAATGGAGTTTCTTTTTCTTCTCCCTTTTTGTCATAGAAAGGTCAAACTAGTTTTCAACATTTTTATGTATGTCATTCTCAATATAGCAACAGAATCTCTTATGGAAAACAATGTAAGTAAATGTCTCCACGATGCTACTAGTCACCTGATCAAAAGCCAATGTTAAAAAACACTTCTAATGACTGTCTCTTATGCATCAGTGCACCTGCTAATGAGCTGCCAGAAAAGGCTTTGTAAAGCTTTACTAAGATAGAGCAGGAATGTGAGAAGCCTGAGATATAACTTCCCTGCTGTGATCCCTGCCTTTCTATTAACAGGGAGCCTAGACTTGGAGCTGCTAATGAGCATGCTGGAAAGAGTGTCCAAACCAGTGCAGGCTGGAGACAATTCACCTGTCTGCTTTCAGATCTGGGGTATGATGCATGACAGTAAGACACTTGGTAGTAGCTTTTCTTTAAATAATTTAGATATTTATTGATTTTTCCCTCTCTATCCCCATATTTTTAGTCTCTGCATTTTACTTTCAATGATTTCTAGCACCATCAGAGAAAAAGGATTATTCCTTCCATTGCCTTACTTCCCCACCCACACAAATAAGAAATTAATGTCATTATGTCATATAATAGTAAAATGGAACACTAAATTAGTTCTTTGCAGGGAAGAGAAACATATGCTTTTCAGAGATGATATTTATAAAGTGAGTCAGCTGACATTAATACTTTTTAAAAGCCAAAAGATGGCTTATTTGAATTAAAGGAGTTCAAAATATATTTTGACACTTAAAACAATGCAGAGCTTAAGTTAAAGACCTTTCTTCCTCTAGCAATACCTGGCACAGCATCTTTATCCATGGGCAAATCCCAGCAAGATCTTTATAAAGAATGCTTACTTAACTTGGTAGAAATTCCTGGCCTATAAATGAAATAGTTAACTGCAAGATACCTCTCAAGTTCAATGCTAAGCTGTTCACATTACACATTTTGTTGTTATGCTTCCTTTGAGTTTTCCTAGAGGCTATTTTATTAGTTAATTTTTTTAGTCAGACAAAATTACAGAGTACAAGCTGTGTAATTTCACCAATTTGCAATGCCACAGTTATCCCAGAAAGAGAATCAACATCCCCATCCATTAATTACAATCCTGACTATCTTCTAGAGTCCCAGGAGGCAGCCTGTGCGGTTCACATGGGCTTGTGCTATCTGTCCCTTCCAGTTGCCAATGTTCCTATTTTCCACAGCTCACCCTTGCTTTTTCTCGGGTTGATGCAACATGCCATGGGAAATTGCAGGCTCCGTGGCAACTAGGGAGATAAGAATGCTGTGTGCCTCGGCAGCCCCTTTTATCCAAGGATCTCCAAAGAGCTTTATAAAAATCTATTTTTTAATCCTCCAGATACCCCCATGAAATAGATATTAGCCTGCCTACACAGCTAGCAGAGTGGAAATCAGAGAGCATCTACCTGCATCTCAGCCTTGAACCCTTCTCACTATTGGATCTAGTATAAGGAGAGAGCTTGAATTCTGAACCCCATTCTGACAACGTGTGGAGAAGACTGGAATACATATTTCCTGCTAGAAAACTTATGAGACCCCAAAGAAATTGAACTGCACATAAGTACATTTTTAAAGTGTACTAAACTGAAACACAGATTATACCATAAATATTTGAGGTAACAGCTGTATTCCAGTTGGCCTGATTTGGAACTTTGTTACCAAGGAATCCTTCCTTTCTCAAGCTTAGTACTCGAAGTACCCTATTTTAATTCTTTATTTTGTAAACAACTTGCTGAAAGGGTAGGGGGAAGAGAGGTTACCCAGTAAAGATTTTGGAGCAAATTTCAATTCTGCACAGCTTATAAAAATTAGCTTCTTGCTCTCAGGAGACAATCTAAGAGGAAAGGGAAGAAATTGTTAAGCTTATAAGCAGAAATGATATGCATATCATGAATATAACCTGCTACTGCTAGAGAGTTACATTTTGAGAATTTCACTATTTGTTTTTATAAAATACTGAGAGAAATATCTCTTTTTCTGATACTTCCTGTGGAATTCTTTCACTGCATATCCACACCTATTAGAAAAATAAATTCTTCATTAATGTAGTATTTTCTAATTAAGTGGTATTGAGATATCATGGAATGTTCTGTTAAAGCCTGCCAAGCTACCCTAAGGAGCAAAGTAGATACACTGTCATCATCCTTCAAAATTTTACATACACAAAATTTTGTTTTAGCATAAAGTTTTATCTTTTAATCTCAACTATCTTTCAAAATATATATAAATTTTAAATATATAATTTTCTTTGTTTTCTGATCTTAAATATTCTTTACCACTCAGTGACCAAATATTCAGAAACTAGATAAATATATAAAAAATAAATTATCAAACCAAACTATAAGAAAACCTGCTTTCCTTACTCTTTATTTTCTTTAGCATCTGTGTTTGTGGAGAAATGCGTATAAAGCACAATATTATCTTAGCCAATAGATCAGCGATATTCTTCTCTAAGCAAGTGAGTTTACTGATAGTAAGTTAGATACTTGGAAAGAGATGTTCATGTTTTGAGCCACTGGAGTCCTGTTATAGGACTCTGAGTGGTGACTTATGCTCAGTTTCAATTTTTGTATTTCTCAATTCTATCAGTAAAATATTTGAGGAAGCATCCTTAATATATATGCATTTATGTGTAAATTATATTTCTGCTACTATACTCAATATATAGATATTCTAAAATACACATAAAGAAAATATTAAGAAGGATGAGAAAAAATAAAATATACATTTCATTTATTATCTGGGTAAAATATGCTTTGTTTCTAGTAATGATATTAATTATATAATATTTTAGTAAATGATATATAATTGGATATGATTCCTTAATTTTATTTTTGGAATTCTTAGTTAAACTCTTGGTGGCATAGCAGTTTCCAAAGACTGGCTCTAGATTCAGTTTATTTTGATGCTCAGTTTTAGTTGTTAACAGAGCTGAAAATAATACCTTACAGAGTTATTATGAAGGAAGTGAATTTATGAAATCATTATAGTGATTTTTAAATTCCACTCCCTCCCCAAAATAAGCCAGAACTTTCATTTTAATGTTGACAGTAAATTTCCATCTGTCTGATGACAATTACTTTTGCATTTAATTGAATTGAGTGTCATTTTAATGTTTTTAATGAATAGCTTCAACATTGCTAGAATTCTTCATTTGGAAGATTACAAAACATGTTAGAAAATTCTTTCCAAGATTTTTTTTTCTTTTTAAGTAGACAAATCACCTTGGCCAAAAAAATCCAGAATGACAAATCATTTCTAAATATCTATTTTTATATTTTTTCATTATATTCATGTTTGTTTCAAAATAAAATTTCTCAACCATTGATATAAAAACACTTTTATTTAAAGAGATATAATAAGTTTATATACTATATTTTATATATTTATTATATATTATATTTTTTACATATTATAAAACATAATGCATAATATGTTTATTTTTTTAAAAAAACAAAGCAGCTAGTTATCATATTGCTCAAATCATTTGTCATCATTAAAGACTTGCCTTTTTATAAAGTAAAAACACATCTCTTCTAAGAACTTTCTTGTAAGATAACCAGTGAAGATTTTCATGATATTCTTCATTCATTCAAGATTGATTTAAAGATTCTACTTTTTAAATGGATTGCTTTTTATGAAATAAATCCTACTCTTTTTGTTTTGCAGTATAAAAACTGCAAATTTTTTGCAATATGTTGAAGGCAGGTAACTGTGTAAGGCCATCTCTTTTAACCACATCAAAGAATCTCATTCATTCCTCAGTTTGGAGTACATAACAATGAGCCTCCTTGCTTTGGACCACTGCTGATATCTAGCAAAGCATAAATTCTTTATGTTTCCTAGATTATAAAACTCTGTTACAGGGGCTTGCTTCCCTGGTGGCTCAGTGGTAAAGAACCTGCCTGACAATGGCAGAAGACGCAGGTTCTATCCCAGGTCTGAGAAGATCCCACTTGCCATGGAGCAACTAAACCCATGCACCACAACTATTGAGTCTGTGCTCTAGAGACCAGGAGCTGCAACTACTGAGTCCACCTGCCACAGCTACTGAAGCCTGTGAAACTGACACCCCATGCTCTGCAACAAGAAAAGCCACACAACAAGAAGCCCTCACATGGCAATTAGAGAATGGAAAAAATTTCTACTACAATGTCTGATTTTTTCTTTATATCCTGATTGCATGATGTGTCCACTTTGGAGACCATCATTCCAGACAGTCATAGGATGGGGTGAGGATGGTTAGAAAGCCTAGGGATCTGAATCAAATTTTATTTGGGACTAAAGCACTATACAAAAGGTCAGTTTTCATTCCAGTCCCAAAGAAAGGCATGCCAAAGAATGTTCAAACTACTGCACAGTTGCATTCATCTCATATGCTAGCAAAGAAATGCTCAAAATTCACCAAGCGAGGCTTCAACAATATATGAATGGAGAACTTCCAGATGTTCAAGCTGGATTTAGGAAAAGCAGAGGAACCAGAGATCAAATTGGCAACAATTGTTGGAACATAGGAAAAGCAAGAGAATTCCAGAAAAACATGTATTTCTGCTTTATTGACTATGTCAAAGCCTTTGACTGTGTGGATCACAACAACCTGTGGAAATTCTTAAAGAGATGGGAATACTAGACTATCTTACCTGCCTCCTGAGAAATCTGTATGCAGGTCAAGAAGCAAGAGTTAAAATGGGACATTGAACAACAGACTGGTTCCAAACTGGGAAAGGAGTATGTCAAGACTGTATATTGTCACCCTGTTTATTTAACTTACATGCAGAGTACATCATGCAAAATGGTGGGCAGGATGAAGCACAAGCTGGAATCATGATTGCCAGGAGAAATATCAATAACCTTAGATATGCAGATGACACCACCCTTATGGCAGAAAGTGAAGAGGAACTAAAGAGTCTCTTGATGAGAGTGAAAGAGGAGTGAAAAAAGCTGGCTTATAATTCACCATGCAAAAAATGAAGATCATGGCATCTGGTCCCATCACTTCATGGCAAATAGATGGGGAAACAATGGAAACAGTGAGAGACTTTGTTTTGGGGGTTCCAAAATCACTGCAGATGGTGACTGCAGCCAAGAAATTAAAAGACACTTTCTTCTTGGATGAAAAGCTATGACTAACCTAGACAGCATATTAAAAAGCAGAGACATTACTTTGCCAACAAAGATTTGTCTAGTCAAGGCTATGGTTTTTCCAATAGTTGTCTATGGATGTGAGAGTTGGACTGTGAAGAAAGCTGAGTGCCGAAGAATTGATGCTTTTGAACTGTGGTGTTGGAGAAGACTATTGAGAGTCTCTTGGACAGAAAGGAGATCAAACCAGTCAATCCTAAAGAAAATCAGTCCTGAGTATTCATTGGAAAGACCTTTGCTGAAGCTGAAAGTCCAATGCTTTGGCCACCTGATGCAAAGAACTGACTCATTGGAAAAGACCCTGATGCTGGGAAAGATTGAAGGTGAGAGGAGAGGGGGACGACAGAGGATGAGATGGTTGGATGGCGTCACCGACTCTGTGGACATGAGTTTGAGCAAGCTCCAGGAGTTAGTCATTCATGGACAAGGAAGCCTGGTGTGCTGCAGTCAATAGGGTCACAAAGAGTCTGACATGACTGAGCAACTGAACTGAATGAATGCACTATCCAAACGTAAAAAAATATAGGTTATTGGAACATTTTAGAAACATTAGGAGAATACAGAAGTCAATAGATTTCTCACATACTGAGAATATACCGAGTTAGAAAATTGAGTGACTTAAGTTGTCATTTTCAGTATTAACTCAGAGATATAACACCAAAAAGTAAACCTAAAGAGAAACACTCAAGATCTACAGAAACAGATGTGTAGCATGTTCTGAAGGACATAGAAAAAAGACTTTAAAAGTGTAAAGAGCTCTTGGTTCTTAGAATGAAATGCAGATACATGGTGGTATGGAGATAGTGGTTGCATCTAGGAGCAGGAACACCGTCACTGGTGGGACGGTTACTTTATAATATATATCTTTTCGGTTGTTTAAACTTTTTATCCACGGGCAATTTCTATTTTCAAATAAGTATTATAATAACTTGTACTTGTGATATGCTTATTATATATGGCAGGCAGTGTTCTGAGTACTTTACAAATATCAATTCATTTAAACCTCACTACAACCTCTTGAGTTGAATATCATCATTCTTATTTTACAAAGATTAGGAAACGGAGGCACAAGTAGGTTTTAGTCATAGGTCACTCAGTGGGTGGAATTTTTAATTCAAGTTATCTGGTAAATTAAGCCCTATCATTTACTTCCTCTCTAGAATAAAAAATTATTTGTTCCCAAATTTGAGGTGATTTTAATAATTCAAAATAATCAATGAAATGTATACTTATGAACATACAGTTTAGCTGTACTAAATACTGAAGAAACACTATTTATACTGCAGTACATCCCTTGTAATCACAAACCCTTCCACAGACCAACAAGCAAAAAAACAAAGTTCATGAGAATCCATGTAGTCTCAGTCAGCATGCAGAAGATGTCTTCCATTTAATAAGAAAAAATGAGAAATTTGTTACAAACTTTGTCTTAAAAATGGTTAATTATTTTCTAACATAGAACCCTTCAATCACATATACTTGCTCCTGCCTTGAGGGCTTTTCTCTCAGTCAAAGCCCCCCCCCCCCCCCCCAAAACACCCTCATAACTAATTTTGCTCATCTTTGAAGTGTCTTCCAAAAATCTTACCAGATTAACACATTTTATAGCTATTTTTCTCTAATGTAAATTCCTTGTCAGACATGCGTGGCCATTCTTGCTCAGATTTTTTCTTAGAAATATTTTCATTTATATTATTTCTCTTTTTTTAATTTTGATCAAATTCTTGATAAATGACTTAATTTTCTGTTTTCTATACTGCCTTTAAGTATGGAACTCAGTAAATATTACATGGTGAGGTTGTTAAGGAAATGAATAAGATATTATACTTGCTGTCTGAGTATTTAAAATTTTGTAGAGAAGATGTTTGAAAGTTAAACATTATATTGAGAGTTAAACATAACAGTAAGTGGTTGAGAAAAAAACTAAATATCTGTATATACAGTCAGTTCAAAGCCATCTTCCTTAGATTGTTTTTTGGACCCCTGATAATACAACTTACATACATATTTCTAGCATTTTTCATAAGATTTAAAAATTCCTCCAAAACAGCATGATATGTAATGTTTAAATTTAAAAATATGTCAGTCTTACATAATGTACAGTTGTTTCACAATGTTCATTCTTAAACATTTCAAATTACATTTTTTTCAACTCCTTTTTGTCTGTTAGGATCCCAAATACTTATGTTTTGTTCTTTCTTTTAAGTCATGTGGCATAAGTTCCACATGGCTAAATAACAAAGCAGCATGTATCAAAATAAAACACGGCTTACTTAGTTTTTTCTCCTTGGGTGTAATTTCATGGTGCAATAGTTAGATAAGGTTATCATTTTAAGGAAACTCAATATATGTGTGTGAAACTTCTAAGACAACATAAAGTAGGACGCTTGTGGTTTAGACATATTTTATGCAGTGATAAGTAATGGAGAAATCACATATTTGATTCATATTTACTATGTCCCTTATACTGTATATGCTTCCCTGGTGGCTCAGAGGGTAAAGTGTTTGCCTGCAATGCATGAGACCCGGGTTCAATCCCTGGGTCTGGAAGATACCCTGGAGAAGGAAATGGCAACCCATTCCAGTATTCTTGCCTGGAGAATCCCATGGATGGAGGAGCCTGGTAGGCTACAGTCCATGGGATCGCAAAGAGTTGGACACGACTGAGTGACTGCACTTTACTTCACTTATACTGTATACAGGGCTTCCCTTGCGGCTCAGCTGGTAAAGAATCTGCCTGCAATGTGGGAGATCTGGGTTCGATCCCTGGATTGGGGAGATCCCCTGGAGAAGGGAAAAGCTACCCATTCCAGTATTCTGGCCTGGAGAATTCCGTGGACTGTATAGTCCATGGAGTCGCAAAGAGTCAGACATGAATGAGTGACTTTCACTTTCACTTTTTACTGTATACAAGCTATCTTTGAGGATATGGAACATTTTGGGGGGCCTTCATCAAGCTACATCATGCAAACAACAAAATGTATATGCTGAAATTGACAATAATTTGCAAATAAACAGTGAAGTATCAATATGTGATCCTACTGCTAAGGAGCAGAGGGCTCCACAAGACTGGCTGCCATTTTCTCCACGTAGTTTTCTTCCTTGGCTTGGAAATCTGTCTCCTACATTTGTAACCATACTTTGAAAACAAATATTAGAGTACAGAAAAACATACAATTAAAAGTGAGTTTTCCTACCAATTCTTTTCTCTCCTTTCCTCCATAACACTAAATACTAAGCTCTTAATTCTACTAATATGTCAACCATAAATGGCTTCTATTGGTTTCTCATTAAGAAAGACAAAGAATTGATCTCACTAATATTGTCTTCTTCTTAAACTACTTCCAATTCCTAAATTTTTACCTTTAGTTATATGCTGCTGCTGCTGCTGCTGCTAAGTCGCTTCAGTCGTGGCTGACTCTGTGCGACCCCATAGACGGCAGCCCACCAGGCTCCCCCGTCCCTGGGATTCTCCAGGCAAGAACCCTGGAGTGGGTTGCCATTTAGTTACATGGGTTACCTCTAAAAATCTAATTACTAATGTTTTATTTCTTGATCCATAACTTTTCACTGTTAATAACACTTCATCTATACGTGAGCAGACATTGATACTCTGTCTTTTCCTCCATCCCGCTTTCTTTTACCACTCCCAACTTTTATTAGCTGTGTCATTAGTTTGTACTTTTCTTTTTCTTTCTCTGCCTTTCGTCCTTCTTGCCTTCCTTTCTCTTTTTCTTTTTTCCTTCCTTCCTACCTTCTTCCTTTCCTTTTCTTTTTCCTCCTCTTACTCCCTCCTTTCTTATTTCTTTTCTTCTACATAAATTTATACTATGTAATAATAGTGTATATTATACAGTAATAGCACAAAATAAAATCTATATGTATTTATACATAATAATTTAGTTTCCTATACTTTGTACCTATATTAATTCTAAAAGTTTCCATGATTAGTATTTGAAGTATTATTATTGTTATAAAGATAATGAGTTCTATAGAGAGCATAGAATGCAGTATGTAGTCATTCAGTCACTAAGTCATGTCCAGCTTTTTGCCATCCTGTGAACTGCAGTGCGTCAGGCTTCCCTGTCCTTTACTATCTCCCAGAGTTTGCTCAAACTAATGTTCGTTTGAGTCAGTGATGCCATCCAACCATCTCATCCTCTGTTGCCTTGCCCCTTTCTTCTCCTGCCCTCAATCTTTCCCAGCATCAGGGTCTTTTCCAATGAGTCAGTTCTTTGCCTCAGGTGTTCACAGAATTGGAGCTTCAGCTTCCGCATCAGTACTTCCAATGAATATTCTGGGTTAATTTCCTTTAGTATTGACTGGTTTGGCCCCTTGCTGTCCAAGGGATTCTTAGTCTTCTCCAGCACCACAATTTGAAAGCATCAATTCTTTGGTGCTCAGCCTTCTTTATGGTTCAACTCTCACATCCACATTGGTTCTGTTAGAAAAGCAAAAATTTTTGAATTAAATATGTAATCTAAATATCAAGGTCAATATCTTTTATTTTCTTACAATCAATCAATGCCCCCAAATTTGGAGCTATGACTTTCTTGAACAGGTGAACAAGTAGTTTCTAATTGTACAGTTACACTACTGGAATCATCATGAAATTTGGACTGGTTTTCACTTCAGGGAAATAGATATCCAGTAAGATATTAAGTATTTGTGAAGAATAGAATTTGCATTATCCAATTTGCAACTAATAGTATTATATGTATATTCTGGGATACAGCTATAAGTGAAAATTTTCTAGACAGCATCTTATGATCTCAAACTTAATACCTTTTTTTAGAAAAATGGGGATGTAGGAGAAGAGTTTGGCATGTGTGAGTTTCACACTTAAAGAAAACCACCTATTTCTTATCAAAGTCTTATGTAATTGGTTCATTTCGACCTATGGCAATGGACTCTCACATGGAAAAAATGTGTCAGTTAGTAATAGAAAATCAAATCTGCTTTCTTTGGAAATGTTTTTACACTGTAATGGATATTTAAGTGAGTTATAACAAGAGAAAACTTAACTAAAACTTCTAAGTTATATTTGGTTGCCTATTGTGCTTTGACACAAGTGGGGGTTATTGATTGTTAAGATTCTTTACTGGCCCTGCTTCTAGAGTTCCTGAAGCTTTTTCTCTTTTAATAAATACCCTTAGCTTGAATTTAACTATGACAAATGACCATTGGTATATCTGTTTGTTTCCAGTAACTGAGCAGGCAGTCTATAACTCCATGTACCATAGATTTGTTGTGTTATAAAAATCTAATTATGTTAATATTAGTCATTTACAATGCTATGTTCTGATAGCGATGTCTCCTTGACTCCTGGAAAAGATGTAAATTGATCACTTAATCCAACCAGCACATACACAATGGTCTTCTGGATTGCTACCATAATCAACATACCCAGAAAATAAAGACTTTAAATATCTATCTTTAAAAGATCTGAATCTCTAAAGTTTTGGTTTAAGGAAAGTATTTCGAGGATTACACTACTAAATTGATCAATCTGAGCTATTTACCATTTTCTAGGTTCACTGATTTTTCATCTATAAAACAAGTTAATTTACTAATTATTATTTCATATACCTTCTAGATTTAAATTTTCTATGATTGTGAGATTCAAAGCTAACAACAATACAATAATAATATATATTAACATATAATGTATAAACTTAAGGATATTTAAATTTAGATGTATTGCCTCTTATATGTTTAAAATTATGAGGACAACCCTGCATTAGTGCTGAAAGTTTACATTGGAAAACTCTTGAAATTATATTAATGTAAAGCTTTCTTGAAACTCTTCTTCAATTTTGGCAAAAAATTTAATTTTTTTTCAATGTAATACTAAAGAACATATATGTTATATGGCTAAAAATGATTAATAAAAGTTGAAATCAGTTAGTAATTTCATTAAATAAAATGGGAAATAAGTGGCACAAAAGGTGAAAAGTAAATGCCTCTTCCATGTCCTCATTTAACTCATAAATAATGCAAGTAGAATTTTGTCTTAAATGTTTATTGAGACTATACTCTCTTGGAGAACTTTTAGACTTTTCTCTCCTTGTGCTTAAATGTTCAATTTCATTAATATACACTTGACATGAGTAATAAAGTATAAATATTTTACAGAATCAAAATTCTAAGAAGGAACTATGTAACAGTTGGTATGTTTCTTAAAGAAGTTCCCTCCAAATTAATTTAAATTGGCTCTGGAATAAACATTGAAAATTTGCTTAAGGACCATAAGATAAAGGTAATTATAAATGGCAGAGCATCCCACTTAGGGGAGTTGTCTGGTGGGGTGTTTGGTGTTCATCCAAGTTTTTGCTAACAACTTTATTAATTAACTGGAAGAGGAAATAAACAGCATGCTAATTAAATTTGCAGCTGATAATAATTGCAAAATGTTGCCAACTCCAATGTAAGAAAAGAAAAAGAAACAAAAAAAAGCATATTGGGTTGATACATGATCTGAACTGATATATGATAAGGGAACAAGAAATAACAAATATGATAGAGGAAAATAAAACAATATAATGATGAATATCAACCATAAAGTGATGAAAAGAATACATTATTAAATACTTTTAAAGATTTCTATATCTATAACTAATTATATTATGCTATTCCTTTCTCTGGAGATCTTCCTGACCCAGGGATCAAACCTGGGTCTCCTGTATTTCAGTCAAATTCTTTACCATCTGAGCTACCAGGGAAGCCCAATATAACTAATAAATATTATAAACTTAAATGTGATAGAATATGTACATGACCATCTGTAATACTTTCATATCTTGAATATGTGTGAAGTCGCTCAGTCGTGCCTGACTCTTTGCAACCCCATGGACTGTAGCCTACCAGGCTCCTCTGTCCATGGGATTTTTCAGGCAAGAGTAGTGCAGTGGGTTGCCATTTCCTTCTCCAGAATCTTGAATACAGACATCATCAATGATCAATTCAAGAGGAAGCCTTAATAGAAAGATGCATGAAATCTTGGTGGTTGCGATTTGGCAAGATCAATGTGATAGCTAAGGTAAGAGTATTGTTTATCAAATTGAGTCATATTTAGACTTTATTCTATCTAATCTTCATTTGAACACTGTATCCATCAGTGTTTACACAGTATTTATTCTTGAAGGCTAGATATCGGGATTTTAAAAAAATCCTAGATTTCTTGCTTTTTGAATGACAGCTGTATTATGCACCATATGCCATGCATACTGTCAGGGGTTTTGCTCACAAAGAATAGGTTCTGTCAAATAGTCAAGCCTAGCTAGCCATAAAATAGAAAAGAGACAAGGAAAAATAGCAAGTAAATAAAAACCTTTAAAGACAAGTTTAAATAAAGATGCAGTTTTTTATTTCCTTGCTCTCCATAATCTATTCTCCCATGATATCCATATTACAGGAAGACTTCATAGATTTAATTCTCACAGTATCTTAAAATAGATCCTTTACATTGCATATCACATTATATGTTTACCTGTCTCCCTTCACCATATGGGATTCTTGAGGACAGAAACCTTATCTTAAACATCTTTGTAATTTTCAGCATCTAGAGCCATGTCTGGTTTCTAATAAATGCTCAGATGAAGTTTACTGATTGAATATATGCTACATAGTATTTTGGAAATCTTCCTTGACTACATTAGCTCTCTGACATTGAAAAGCTTTTTACCTCTGAGTCTCATTCTTCTTATTCCTAAAAGTGGAGAAAATATCTTATTTTACATGAATTTGGATAAATCCTATGTGTAAAATATAGTGCTAGTGCCTAGCCTATTAAACAACTTCAGCTTCCCTCCCTTTTTTCCTTTGTTTTTTATTTTCTTTCAAGGATCTTACCAAAACCAGTCTGTGTAGAGATTATTCCTCTAAAATAATTTAGTTAATTAAAAAAATTAGAATATTTATGAACATCAGTATTTTAAAGGAATAAATGCTTCCAAGAGAATTAGGCTTAAATATTATTAAACTGCTATAATGGTCATATATGTTTAACACTTTTTTCTTGAAATTTGTAGTTTTCTTTTTAGATTTTATCCAAATTATATGTTCAACTCTATATGCTTTGTTAAGTAGGTGTTAAGTGACTTACCTTGACTTCTCATAATGATAATATGTGAAATGATCTTATGATTTATGTATTTGGGAATTTTAAGACAATTATTAGTTAGAATACTGTATGACCACTCCATAAAATATACACATCATCATAAAATAACTGCATATGGAGCATTTAATCCTGAACTTCTAAAGATGAAAAGTGAAAGTAGTTACAATAATCATTATTTTCAATTTTATGTAGTTAAGTGGTTTTACACAAGAAATTAGCCTTCCAAATGACATAGTTATAATGTGTTAATGGTAGCATAATGTGTTATTACATTATGCAACATGATTTCATGGATATTATGTATGGCATTTTAGAAACTCATGTACTTATAGTTATTAGAAGATACTCAATTTTTTAGACCACTTTCTTAACCCTATTACTTAATGTAATCCTTGAGTGGTTCCTCTGCCTTTTGATGAGGCCTTTGTATGGATTGTATAACCTATTTTCTAAGTTTAACTTACTGCTCCCCAGTTGCTTTATTATCAACTTTTTGTCTTCTTCTCTTTTCAACTGAATATTTAGAATATTGTCTTAAAAGGATCTCAAAGTCAAGAAGTAGTAATGATCTAATGTATACAGTTTATAAAAAGCGTTTTGGTTTTGAAAGTTAGCTAATTTATATAGTAAATCTTAATTTATTTAGATGGAATTGGATATTTATTTTATCCTCATTAACACCAAAAATAGTGCTTTATTCCTCATAATTTATTCAATTATTTAATAGCAAATTATCACTTATTAAATGCTCAGCATTCAGTTAAATTCACTACTTGCTGAGCACTTGCTTTTTGTGAGACCATGCACATAGTTAAAAACAGACCTTCCTTTAATACACAGTGGGATTGAAATCCCAGATTTGACACAATTCCTGTGTGAATTCAGGCAAATTAATCTCTTCCTAGACTCATTTTTTTATATGTAAAAAAAATTTAGTCATCATCACTCCAAATATTTTTAATAATATATTGAAATAAGATAGTTAAAATGTTTAGCATATGGTACTTGTTCACTACATAAGATATATTGTTATTCTAATTAATAATTAAATGTGTCAAGTGGTCGTATTACAAAAGTAAATGAAAAGTTCAGTTTTATGGATTTAGGAGCTGAAAAGATTACATAATCAAGTAAGATTAAAGTCTTTGCACTCAAGAAATCCCATGTAGGTTTTGTGGAATAAAGTTAAGAATTGAATACAAACATTTGTAAAGCAGTAACTTCAGAGGAAGTCAGTATGTTAATTTCTGTCCTCAAATATAAGAAAGCACTATGGATATTCAGGAGAAGGGAATTGATTGATTATGGCTGAGGAAGATTAGAAAAAGTTTAGAGGGTTGAGTTTGAAAGGTACGTGGAAATCAAACTTTTGAAGAAGGCTGGAAGGGTTTTTGAAGCCAAGAAAGAACTGTGGACAAAGTCATGAAAGCATTAAGTTATTGAGTGTTTACGAGGTCAAGATCCCTAGTATTCTATGAATGAGAGGTTCAGAGTTCAGGAAATTGAACAAACTGGTGGAGAATTATGCTGAGTGACATCAATGAATGTGACAATATATATGATTTTTTTCCTGCAGAAAATGGAGAAATATTCAATGTCAGAATCATCTCCCCAACTTAAAAGGTGTATTTCTGTATTTGCTTGTGTATGTGGAATATTTGTCTGTGAAAATTATGGCAGTGTTTTAGGTTCTATTCACAACAGCCCAGAACCTGCCCTCTAGCTTCTTATAATCTATTTAGATGTCCATTGCAATAGACAAATGAAGGACATACAGAAGGTGGTCTGAAAATGATCGACATGTTTGAGACAGTAAATTAGAAGGAAGAAGATAATTCTGATGAGTGTTTGGATGCAGTAAGGCAATATTTACAGTCTGAGAAGACCCAACAAAGAGTGGGCAAGTACAAGCAAAAGATTTATTTCTCAAAACAGAGGTGATGACAGCATTGTTCCCGGCTTTTTTCCTCTATTAGCTAGTAGTCCTTAATACAAGCATGATGTTTTTACCCCAAGTTTGTTCTCTTCATTCTCTCCTTCAAGCCACTCTATAAATTTTCTTTTACTTCTTTGCTCTCCTGCTTTTCCTTGGGTATGGTCAAGAAATGTCTCTGGCAAGAAACCTGAAATGAAGGGAATGTCAACTAATAGTATAATCTATATAGGGTATTGAGTCAGTATGGTCTTTGAACCATGGTTCTTAGCTGTTCTGAGCTGCATCATCTCTTAAATGGGGGTATTAATAATACCTCCATTACAGGGTTCCTCTGGGGATTAACTTCAATAATGCATGCAAAGAAACTAGCACAGTTCCTAGCATGGGTATGTGCTCAATACAATTTAACATTTATTGTTGTCTTAGTGGTGAACGTGCTAGACTAGTGCTTTTGGAAATTCTAGTTTCTTCTGTCTTTTCTACTTATGGACTGACTAAATTAGAGCATGTCATTTAACATTTCTGACACTGAGATCTAAGTTGTTAACATCTCACCCAGATGTAAAGAGCAAATAGAACAATATGTAAGATATTGCTATTTGAAGCATGGAAAGTTTTGCAAAGGTAAGACACTATCTTTATCAATGTGGTTATTAATAATAGTAAAAGATGGGGGCGGTCCTAAGATGGTGGAGGAATAGGATGGGGAGACCACTTTCTCCCCCACAAATTCATCAAAAGATCGTTTGAATGCTGAGCAACTTTCACAAAACAACTTCTGAACACTGGCAGAGAACACCAGACACCCAGAAAGGCAGCCCATTCTCTTTGAAAGGAGGTAGGACAAAATATAAAAGACATAAAGAGAGACAAAAGAGTTAGGGACAGAGACCCGTCCTGGGGAGGGAGTCATGAAGGAGGAGAAGTTTCCAAACACCAGGAAACCCTCTCACTGGCAGGTATGTGGGGAGTTTTGGAATCTCAGAGGGCAACATAACCCAGAGGGGGGAAAACAAACCACAGAATGTACGCCTAACTGCAACTCCCAGTGGAGAAGTAGCCCAGATGCTCATGTCCGCCACCAGCGAGTGGGGGCTGAACAGGGAGGTGTGGGTTGCCTGATTAGGGCAAGGACTGGGCCTGAATGCCCTGAGGCCAATCTGAGGGAGCTAACGTGAGACAGCAACCCAAATGTAGGATAGCCAGAGAGAAAAAAAAAAAAAGAAAGAAAGAGAACTTTCTCGTGAAAAGCTCTAACCTAAGGCACAGCCTGGCAGACTCACAGAACAAAGGATTGAGTGAATACCAGAGGAGAGCTAGCCAACTGCAGACCAGTCCATCCCTCCATGGGAGTCAGAGAGGCAGGTGGGCAACACTCAAAGCTTGAAGGCAAGGGGAAATCTCAGCCCTAGAGGTGGCTGCTGCTAAGTCACTTCAGTCGTGTCCAACTCTGTGCGACCCCATAGACGGCAGCCCACCAGGCTCTTCCATCCCTGGGATTCTCCAGGCAAGAACACTGGAGTGGGTTGCCATTTCCTTCTCCAGTGCATGAAAGGGAAAAGTGAAAGGGAAGTTGCTCAGTCGTGTCCAACTCTTTGCAACCCCATGGACCACAGCCTACCAGGCTCCTCCATCCATGGGATTTTCCAGGCAAGAGTACTGGAGTGGGGTGGCATCCTCCACTAAATTGTGAGCAGGCTCCCAGTTGCTAACCAAGTCTTCCTGGGATCCTGGATGTTGACATCTGCCAGGAGGGTTGCAGCCTGAGATCAGCTCCCCAAAGGAGACACATGGCACACCTGAGATGGCATTCTTGTGGTGCACCCAGGAAACCAAGCGGCTGAGACTGGCAGGTGATTAAGATAAACAGACCACCTGGGACATTGAGCTCGCCAAGCACCTGGTCACCTGAGCTTCTCGGACCTGGGAAGAACACAAAACGCATGCCCAACCAAGCCTGTGCCTTTGTGGAGTACCCAAGAACCTGAAACTGAGCAGCTTAGACCTGGGAAGTGCGCAAAACTCAGGGCCCTCTTTGGACAGTTCCCCTGCAGAGCAACCTGGAACATGAGCAGTGTAGACCAGGAAAGCACACGTGCCATGAGCTGAGGCAAACCCAGTGTGGTCCATATACTGTGAGCACTCCCCACACACACCAGTGATATTTGTTTGCAGTGTTCCTCCCTCCCCACAGCACAGCTGAACAAGTAAGCCTAAATAAGTGACCATCTTCATCCCCTTGTGTCAGGGCAGAAATTAGACACTGAAGAGACTTGGAAACAGAGGAAGCAAAAATAAACAAAGAAGAGGGAACTGCTTTGGAAGTGACAGGTGCAACAGATTAAAACCATGTAGTTAGCACTGACTAAGCTTTAGAAGGGGCCTATAGACCTAGAGAAGAAGTATAAGCTGGAACAAGGAACTAACTGAAACTGAACTGACCCCACACTGCCCTCAAGAGCTCCAGAGAAATTCCTAGATATATTTTACTATTATCATTTTTTATTTTTAAGTTCTTTATTACTACTTTAATTTTCATTTTTATAACCTGCTATTACCTTGCAAAAAAAACCACCCTATTTTTAAAGTGAATTTCATATATATATTTTGTGTGATTTTGTTTTGTATTTTTAATATTGTATTTTTGAGAGTCTAACCTCTACTCTAGATTTTTAATTTTGCTTTTTGGTGTTTTTTTTTCATCAATTTTGTACCTTGAAGAATCTAAGTTTCAGTACCCATTTTTACTTAGGGGTGTGATTATTGGCTTGATTGCTCTCTCTACTTTTGACTCTACTTTTTCTCTCCCAGGTTACCCCTATTTCCTCCCTCCCCCTTCTCTTCTCTACTTAACTCTGAATCTCTCTGGGTGTTCTGGGCTGTGGAGAATGCTTAGGGAACTGATTACTGGCTAGATTGGTCTCTCTCCTTTTGACTCCACCTCTTCTCCTCCTGGTCACCTCTATTTCCCTCCTCCCTCTTCTCTCTCTATGTAACTCTGTGAACCTCTCTGGGTGGTCCAGACTGTGGAGAGCACATAGGGAACTGATTACTGGCTAGATTGATCTCTCCACTTTTGGTTTCCCCTATAGGGAACATTAATTGACAAGAACTCATCCAAAAACCTCCATACCTACACTGAAACCAAGCTCCACCCAAGAGCCAACAAGTTTCAGAGCAAGACATACCATACTAATTCTCCAGCAATGCAGGAACATAACCCTGAGCATTAATATACAGGCGGCCAAAAGTCACACCAAACCCATAGACACCTCAAAACTTACTACTGGACACTTCATTGCACTCCAGGGAGAAGAGATTAAGCTCCACCCACCAGAACACCAACACAAGCTTCCCTAACCAGGAAACCTTGACAAGCCACTTGTCCAACCCCACCCACAAGGAGGAACCTCCACAATAAAGAGGAACCACAAAATTCCAGCATACAGAAAGGCCACCCCAAACAAAGCAATCTAAACAAAATGAAAAGGCAGAGAAATATTAAGCAGGTAAGGGAACTTGATAAATGCCCACCAAACCAAACGAAAGAGGAGGAGATAGGGAGTCTACCCGATAAGAATTCAGAATAATGATAGTAGAGATGATCCAAAATCCTGAAAACAAAATGGAGTTACAGATAGATAAACTGGATAGAAGGATTGAGAAGTTGCAAGAAATATTTAACAAGGAACTAGAAGAAATAAAAAAGAGTCAATCAATGAATAATGCAATAACAGATCAAAGGCACTCTGGAGGGAATCAACAGTAAAATAACTGAGGCAGAAGATAGGATAAGTGAGGTGGAAGATAGATGGTGGAAATAAATGAAGCAGAAAGGAAAAAAGAAAAAAGAATGAAAAGAAATGAGGACAACTTCAGAGACCTCTGGGACAATGTTAAATGCCCCAACGTTCGAATCATAGTAGTCCCAAAAGAAGAAGACAAAAAGAAATACTTGAGGAGATAATAGTTGAAAAATTCCCTAAAATGGGGAAGGAAATAGCCACCCAAATCCAAGAAACCCAGAGAATCCTAAACAGAAAAACCAAAGGTGACACCCCAAGACACATAGTAATCAAATTAATGAAGATCAAACACAAAGAGCAAATATTAAAAGCAGCAAGGGAAAAGCAACAAATAACACACAAGGGGATTCCCATAAGGATAACAGCTGATCTTTCAATAGAAACTCTTCAGGCCAGAAGGGAATGGCAGGACGTACTTAAAGTGATGAAAGAGAAAAACCTACAACCCAGATTACTGTACTCAGCGAGGATCTCATTCAAATATGAAGGACAAATCAAAAGCTTTACAAACAAGCAAAAGCTGAGAGAATTCAGCACCACCAAACCAGCTCAAACAAATGCTAAAGGATCTTCTCTAGACAGGAAACACAGAAGAGGTTTATAAACTCAAACCCCAAACAACAAAGTAAATGGCAATGGGATCATATTTATCAATAATTACCTTAAATGTAAATAGAATGAATGCCCCAACCAAAAGACAAAGACTGGCTGAATGGATATAAAAACAAGACCCATATGCTGTCTACAAGAGACCCACCTCAAAACAAGGGACACATACAGACTGAAAGTGAAGGGCTGGAAAAAGCTATTTCACACAAATGGAGACCAAAAGAAAGCAGGAGTAGCAATACTCATGTCAGATAAAATAGACTTTGAAATAAAGGCCATGAAAAGAGACAAAGAAGGACACGACATAATGATTAAAGGATCAATCCAAGAAGAAGATATAACAATTGTAAGTATATATGCACCCAACTTCTGCACAATTGCACTCATCTGACACACTAGTAAAGTAATCCTCAAAATTCTCCAAGCCAGGCTTCAACAATACATGAACCGTGAAGTTCCAGATGTTCAAGCTGGTTTTAGAAAAAGCAGAGGAACCAGAGATCAAAATGCCAACATCCACTGGATCATCGAAAAAGCAAGAGAGCTCCAGAAAACTTCAATTTCTCTTTTATTGACTATGGCAAAGCTTTTGACTGTGCAGATCACAATAAACTGTGAAAAACTCTGAAAGAGACGGGAATACCAGAACACCTGACCTACCTCTTGAGAAACCTGTATGCAGGTCAGGAAGCAACAGTTAGTACTGGACATGGAACAACAGACTGGTTCCAAATAGGAAAAGGAGTACGTGAAGACTGTATATCATCACCCTGTTTATTTAACTTATATGCAGAGTACATCATGAGAAATGCTGGGCTGGAAGAAGCACAAGCTGGAATCAAGATTGCTGGGAGAAGTATCAATAACCTCAGATATGCAGATGACACCACCCTTATGGCAGAAAGTGAAGAAGAACTAAAGGGCCTCTTGATGAAAATGAAAGAGGAGAGTGAAAGTGTTGGCTTAAAGCTCAACATTCAGAAAACTAAGATCATGGCATCTGATGGTTTACTTCATGGCAAATAGATGGGGAAACAGTGGAAACAGTGAGAGGCTTTAATTTTGGGGGCTCCAAAATCACTGCAGATGGTGATTGCAGCCATGAAATTAAAAGACACTTACTCCTTGGAAGGAAGGTTATGACCAACCTAGAGAGCATGTTAAAAAGCAGAGACATTACTTTGCCAACAAAGGTCCGTCTAGTCAAGGCTATGGTTTTTCCAGTGGTCATGCATGGATGTGAGAGTTGGACTACAAAGAAAACTGAGCACTGAAGAATTGATGCTTTTGAACTGTGGTGTTGGAGAAGACTCTTGAGAGTCCCTTGAACAGCAAGGAGATCCAACCAGTCCTTCCTAAAGGAGATCAGTCCTGAATATTCATTGGAAGGACTGATGTTGAAGCTGAAAGTCCAATACTTTGGCCACCTGATGCAAAGAGCTGACTCATTTGAAAATACCCCACTGGGAAAGATTGAGGGCAGGAGGAGAGGGGGATGACAGGGGATGAGATGGTTAGATGGAATCACCAACTCGATGGACATGGGTTTGGGTGGACTCTGGGAGATGGTGATGGACAGGGAGGCATGGCATGCTACAGTTCATGGGGTCACAAAGAGTCCGACATGACTCAGTGACTGAAATGAACTGAACTGATGCACCCAACATAGGAGCACTGCAATATGTAAGGCAAATTCTAACAAGTATGAAAGGGGAAATTAACAGTAACACAATAACAGTGGAAGACTTTAACACCCCACTCACACCTGTGGATAGATCAACTAAACAGAAAATTAGCAAGGAAACACAAACTATAAATGATGCAATGGATCGGTTAGAGCTAGTTTATATCTATAGGACATTTCACTGCAAAACAATGAATTTCACCTTTTTCTCAAGTACACACGGAACATTCTCCAGGATAGATCACATCTTGGGCCATAAATCTAGGCTTGGTAAATTCAAAAAAAATTAAAATTATTTCAAGCATCTTTTCTGATCACAATGCGGTAAGATTAGATGTCAACTACAGGAAAAAAAATACAAATATATGGACACTAAACACCATGCTTTTGAATAACCAACAAATCACAGAAGAAATCAAAAAGGAAATCAAAATATGCATAGAAACAAATGACAATGAATACATGACAACCCAAACCCTATGGGATTCAGTAAAAGTGTTAAGCAGAAGGTTCATAACAATACAAGCTTACTTCAGGAAACAAGAAAAAAATCAAATAAATAACCTAACTTTACACTAAAGTACGTAGAAAAAGAAGAAATGAATAACCAAAAGGTTAGTAGAGGAAAGAAATCATAAAAATTCGAGTAGAAATAAATGAAAGAGAAACAAAGGAGACTACAGCAAAAATCTACAAAACTAAAAGCTGGTTCTTTGAGAAGATAAATAAACTAGACAAATCGTTAGCCAGACTCATCAAAAAAAAAAAAAAAGGAGAAGAATCAAATCAACAGAATTAGAAATGAAAATGGAGAAATCACAACAGACATCACAGAATACAAAGGATGATAAGAAATTACTATCAGCAACTATATGCCAATAAAATGGACAACTTGGAAGAAATGGACAAATTCTTAGAAAAGTATAACCTTCCAAAACTGAACCAGGAAGAAATAGAAAATCTTGAAAGACCCATCACAAGCACAGTAATTGAAACTGTAATCAAAAATCTTCCAGTAAACAAAACCCCAAGACCAGATGGCCTCACAGGTGAATTCTACCAAAAATTTAGAGAAGAGGTAACACCTAGCCTATTCAAACTCTTTCAGAAAACTGCAGAGGAAGGTAAACTTCCAAACTCATTCTATGAGGCCACCATCACCCTAATACCAAAACCAGACAAAGATGCCACAAAAAAAGAAAACTACAGGCCAAATATCACTGATAAACACAGATGCAAAAATCCTTAACAAAATTCTACCAAACAGAATCCAGAATCCAACAACATATTAACAAGATCATACATCATGACCAAGTGGGCTTTATCCCAGGGATGCAAGGATTCTTCTCTATTTGCAAATCAATGTAATACACCACATTAACAAATTGAAAGATAAAACCCATATGATTATCTCAATAGATGCACAGAAAGCCTTTGACAAAATTCAACATCCATTTATGATAAAACCCTCCAGAAAGAAGGAATAGAAGGAATATACCTCAACATAATAAAAGCCACATATGATAAACCCACAGGAAACATTATCCTCAATGGTGAAAAATTGAAAGCATTTCCTCTAAAGTCAGGAAAAAGACAAGGGTGCCCACTCTCACCATTACTATTCAACATAGATTTGGAAGCTTTAGCCACAGCAATCAGAGAAGAAAAAGGAATAATAGGGATCCAGACTGGAAAAGAAGAAGTAAAACTCTCACTGTTTGCAGATGATATGATCCTCTACATGGAAATCCCTAAAGACACCACCAGAAAATTACTAGAGCTAATCAATGAATATAGTAAATTTGCAGTATATAAACTCAACACACAGAAAACCCTTGCATTCCTATACACTAACAATGAGAAAACAGAGAAATTAAGCAAACAATTCCATTCATCATTGCAATGAAAAGAACAAAATACTTAGGAATAAATCTATCTAAAGAAACAAAAGACTATATATAGAAAACTATAAAACACTGATAAAAAAAATCAAAGATGAAAAAATGGATGGAGAAATATATCATGTTCATGGATTGGAAGAATCAATATAGTGAAAATGAGTATACTACCCAAAGCAATCTATAGATTCAATGCAATTCCTATCAAGCTACCAATGATATTTTTCAGAGAACTAGAACAAATAATTTCACAATTTGTATGGAAATACAAAACCTTCAATTTGTATGGAAATACAAAAACCCTCAAATATCCATAGCAATCTTGAGAAAGAAGAATGGACCTGGAGGAATCAACCTGCCTGACTTCAGACTATACTACAAAGCTATGGTCATCAAGACAGTATGATACTGGCACAAAGACAGAAATATAGATAAATGGAACAAAAAATAGAAAGCCCAGAGATAAATCCACGCAACTATAGACACCTTGGAGAAAGAAATGGCAACCCACTCCAGTATTCTTGCCTAGAGAGTCCTGTGGATGGAGGAGCCTGGTGGGCTGCCCTCTATGGGGTCTCACAGAGTTGGACACGACTGAAGTGACTTAGCATGCATGCATGCCTATACACCTTATTTTTTATAAAGGAGGCATGAATACACAATGGAGAAAAGACAATCTCTTTAACAAGTGCTGCTGGGAAAACTGGTCAACCACTTGTAAAAGAATGAAATTGGAACACTTTCTAACACCATACACAAAAATAAACTCAAAATGGATTAAAGATCTAAATGCAAGACCAGAAACTATAAAACTCCTAGAGGAAAACATAGGAAAAACATTCTCTGACATAAATCACAGCAGGATCCTCTATGATCCACCTCCCAGAATAATGGAAATAAAAGCAAAATAAACAAATGGGACCTAATTAAACTTAAAAGCTTTTGCACAATGAAGGAAACTATAAGCAAGGTGAAAAGACAGCCTTCAGAGAAAATAATAGCAAACGAAGCAAAGGACAAAGAATTAATCTCAAAAATATACAAGCAGTTCCTGCAGCTCAATTCCAGAAAAATAAATGAACCAATCAAAAAATGAGCACAAGAACTACACAGACATTTCTCCAAAGAAGACATACAGATGGCTATAAACACATGAAAAGATGCTCAACATCACTAATTATCAGAGAAAGGCAAATCAAAACCACAATGAGGTACCATCTCACACTGGTCAGAATGGCTGCTATCAAAAAGTCTACAAACAGTAAATGCTGGAGAGGGTGTGGAGAAAATGGAACTCTCTTCCACTGTTGGTGAGAATGCAAACTAGTACAGCCACTATGGAGAACAGTGTGGAGATTCCTTAAAAAACTGGAAATAGAACTGCCATAAAACCCAGCAATCCCACTGCTGAACATACACACCAAGGAAACCAGAACTGAAAGAGACACGTGTACCCCAATGTTCATTGCAGCACTGTTTGCAATAGCTAGGACATGGAAGCAACCTAGATGTCCATCGGCAGACAAATGGATAAGAAAGCTGTGGTACATATACACAATGGAATATTACTCAGCTATTAAAAATAATCATTTGCATCAGTTCTGATGAGGTGGATGAAACTGGACCCTATTATACAGAGTGAAGTCAGAAAGAAAAACACCAATACAGTATATAAACACATATATATGGAATTTAGAAAGATGGTAACAATGACCCTATATGTGAGACAGCAAAAGAGACACAGATGTAAAGAACAGACTTTTGGACTCTGTGGGTGACAGCAAGGGTGGGATGATTTGAAAGAATAGCATTGAAACATGTATATTACCATATGTGAAATAGATCGCCAGCCCAGATTCAATGCATGAGACAGGGTGCTCAGGGCTGGTGCACTGGGATAACCCTGAGGGATGAGCTGGGGAGGGAGGTGGGAAGAGGGTTCAGGATGGGGAACACATGTACACCCATGGCTGATTCATGTCAGTGTATGGAAAAAAACTACTACAATATTGTAAAGTAATTAGCCTCCAACTAAAATAAATTAATTAATTAAAAACATAATAGTAAAACATAATAACAAGCTTATTTGGGGTCACAGATTAATGGCTGGTTGTTATAGAGCTGATAACCCTGGGCTATCAGATGTTAACAAACTCAGAACAGAAAGTTAGTTAAACTTTAGGGTTATTTGTTATCACTCAATAACTCACCTACCCTGATGTGCAGTCTGATTTTAGAATAAAGTCGCCAAGCACAACAGACTGTTAGTGTTGTTATGTGGTATCTACATCAGGTAGACACAAGTAGTTATTTAATCAGAAAAGTGATTTATCCTAAAACATAAGGATAATTTATGAGGTTTTTCCATAGGCATAATACTAGTCTCCATGAAAATAAAATATCATTGCTTTTATTCTAGTCTAATTAACCATCATATCTGTCTTATCAGTAAACCTATATTTGTGTAATAAGCATTTTAGATAGTGGAAAGTTAAAATTTTCAGTCAAAACATTCTTTTTATATCACTCTCTTATAAGTAAATTTCTTAGAATCTCATCAGTTAGTAAAGAGGCTTCATTGACCTGAAAGGTTGAGAACAGATCAGAATGTATCTCCCTTGATTCTACCACTTTGAGAGGCTCTGCTTCCACTGACAATTCCTATTTGAGTAGCTCTTTATCCACTGTTTTTTTAATTTTTTGGCTGTCTTTTTTTAAAAAAGATCCATTTATATATTTTTGAGTTTTCAGAACAATGTTTTAATTTTCCCCCTTAATTCTTAAATAAAAAGGATAGGAATACACTGACTTGTTTGGTCTGAAATCTTGAAAACGTTCCTCTAACTACTTACCTGAGGTAGCTTTAGGTTGGAACTGTTTCAAGAGAACCTCCATCCATCCCAGGAGTTACCTTCTAGTTTTGGTTTCAGGCTCCCAATTGGTCTTTCCAACCTCGAATTATTCTGTATGAAAAAACCAACACCTTTTTCTCCCCATGGTTAAAAGCCCTCATACCAACTTAGTATCTCCAAAGTTCTCTATTGCAGGGATCATTTATTTTTAATTAGAGGGTAATTGCTTTAGTGTTATGTTGGTTTCTGCCATTTATCAACATGAATCAGCCCTGAGTATACATATGTCCCCTCCCTCTTGAACCTCACTCCCATCTCCCATCCCATCCCACTCCTCTAAGTTGTCAGAGCTCTGGGTTGAGCTCCCTGTGTCATAATGCAAATTCCCACTGGCTCTCTGTTTTACATATGGTAATGTATATGTTTGGGTTTCCCAGGTGGCTCTGGTGGTAAAGAACCTGCCTGCCAATGCAGAAGACATGAAACTCAGGTTTGATCCTGAGTTGGTAAGATCCCCTGGAGGAGAGTATGGCAACCCTTTCCAGTTATATATGCCTGGAGAATCCCATGGACAGAGGAACCTAGCAGGCTACAGTCCATAGGGCCACAGACTCAAACACTACCGAAACGACTTAGCATGCTTGCAATGTGTATGTTCCAAAGCTACCCTCTCAATTCGCCCCACCCTCTCCTCCTGCTGTGTCCACAAATCTGGTCTCTATGTTTGCATCTCTATTGCTGCCTTACAAATTAGTTCATCAGTGCCATTTTTCAAGACTCCATATATCTGCAATAATATATACTTTTTTCCTCTCTCTGACTTACTTCACTCTGTATAACAGGCTCTAGTTTCATCCACTTCACTAGAACTGACTCAAAATTCATTCCTTTTTGTGGCTGAGTAATATTTCATCATACGTATGTACCACAACTTCTTTACCCATTCATCTGCTGATGGGCATCTATGTTGCTTCCATGTCCTGGCTATTGTAAATAGTGCTGCAGTGAACATTGGGGTACATGTGTTTTTTCAGATTGTGGTTTTCTTGGGGTATATTTCCAGTAGTGGGATTGTTGGGTCGTATGGTTGTTTTATTCCTAGTTTTTATGAGAAATCTCCATACTGTTCTCCATAGTGCCTGTATTAATTTACATTCCCACCAACAGTGCAAGAGAGTTTCTTTTCCCCCACATTCCTGTCCAGCATTTATTTATTATTTGTAGATTTTTGATGATGGTCATTCTGACCAGTGGGAGGTGATATCTCATTGTAGTTTTAATTTGTGTTTCTCTAATAATAAGTGATATTGAACAGTTTTTCATGTGTTTTTATTAGCCGTCTGTACGTCAGAAAAATATCTACTTCTGCTTTATTGACTATGCCAAAGCTTTTGATTGTTTGGACCACAAAAAACTCTGGAAAATTCTTAAAGAGATGGGAATAACAGACCACCTGACCTGCCTCTTGAGAATTCTGTATGCGGGTCAGTAAGCAACAGTTAAAACTGGACATGGAACAACAGACTGGTTCCAAATAGGGACAGGAGTATGTCATGGCTGTATATTGTCACCCTGCTTATTTAATTTATATGCAGAGTACATCATGAGAAATGCTGGGTGAGATGAAGCAAAAGCTGGAATCAAGATTGCCAGGAGAAATATCAATAAACTCAGGTATGCAGATGACACCACGCTTATGGCAGAAAGCGAAGAGCCTCTTGAAAGTGAGAGAGGAGGGTGAAAAAGTTGGCTTAAAGCTCAACATTCAGAAAACTAAGATCATAGCATCTGGTCCCATCACTTCATGACAAATAAGTGGGGAAATAATGGAAACAGTGACACTCTTTATTTTTTGGAGCTCCAAAATCACTGCACATGGTGACTGTAGCCATGAAATTAAAAAACACTTGCTCCTTGGAAGAATAATTATGACCAACCTAGACAACCTATTAAAAAGCAGAGACATTACTTTGCCAACAAAGGTTCATCTAGTCAAAGCTATAGTCTTTCCAATAGTCATGTATGGATGTGAGAGTTAGACTATAAAGAAAGCTGAGCACCATAGAGTGGATGCTGTTGAACTGTGGTGTTGGAGAAGACTCTTGAGAGTCCCTTGGACTGCAAGCAGATCCAACCAGCCAATCCTAAAGGAAATCAGTCCTGAATATTCATCGGAAGGACTGATGCTGAAGCTGAAACTCCAATACTTTGGCCACCTGATGTGGAGAACTGACTCATTTGAAAAGACCCTGATACTGGGAAAGATTGAAGGCAGGAGGAGAAGTAGACAACAGAGGATGAGATGGTTGGATGTCATCACCAACTCAATGGCCATGAGTTTGAGTAAACTCTGGGATTTGGCGATGGACAGGGAGGCCTGGCGTGCTGCAGTCCATGGGGTCCCAAAGAGTCAGACACAACTGAGCAACTGAACTTAGCTGAACTGATATCTTCTTTGGAGAAATGTCTGTTTAGGTATTCTGCCCATTTTTGATTGGGTTGTTTATTTTTCTGATATTGAGCTGCCTGAGTTGCTTATATATTTTGGAGAGTAATCCTTTATCATTTGTTTTATTTGCAATTATTTTCTCCCATTTTGAGGGTTGTCTTTTCATCTTGTTTATGGTTTCCTTTGCTGTGCAAAATCTTTTAATTAGGTCCCACTTGTTTATTTTTGTTTTTATTTCCATTACTTTAGGAGAAGGGTCATACAAGATCTTCCTGTGGTTTGTGTCAAAGAGTGTTTTGTTTATGTTTTACTCTAAGGGTTTGTATTTCTAGTCTTAAATTTAGATCTTTAATCCATTTTGAGTTTATCTTTGTGTGTGTGTGTGTATGGTGTTAGGAAGTGTTCTAATTTCATTCTTATTTATTTTGCTCTTCAGTTTTCCCAGTACCACTAATTGAAGAGACTATCTTTTCTCCATTGTATATTCTTGCCTCTTTTGTCAAAGATAAAGTGCCCATAAGTGCATGGGTTTATCTCTGGGATTTCTATCTTATTCCATTTGTCTATATTTCTGTTTGTTTGTTTTTTTCCCTGTACCATACTGACTTGATTACTATAGCTTTGTAGTATAGCCTGAAGTCAGGCAGATTGATTCCTCCAGCTCCATTCTTCTTTCTCCAGATTGCTGTGGCTATCTGGGGTCTTTTTTTGTTTCATAAATTGTGAAATTTTTCTACTAGTTCTATGAAAAATGCTATTTTTCAGTTGATAGAGATGGCATTGAATCTGTAGATTGCTTTGGATAGCATAATCATTTTCATAGTATTGATTCTTCCAACCCAGGAAATGGTGTGTCTCCATCTGTTTATGTTGTTTTTGGTTTCTTTCATCAGTGTCTTATAGTTTTCTGTATACAGCTCTTTTGTCTCCTTAGGAAGATTTATTTCTAGGTATTTTATTCTTTTTGTTGCAATGGTGAATGGAATTGATTCCTTATCTTCTCTCTCTGAATCTTCATTGTTAGTGTATAAGAATGCAAGGAATTTCTGTGTATTCATTTTGTACCCTGCAACGTTATTAAACTCACTGATTGCCTCTAGTAATTTTCTCATAGCATCTTTCAGGTTTTCTATGTATAGAATTGTGTCATCTGCAAACACTGAGAATTCTACTTATTCTTTTCCAATCTGGATTCCTTTCATTTCTTTTTCTTCTCTGATTGCCAAGGCTAGGACTTCTAAAACTATATTGAATAATAGTGGCAAGAGTGGGCATCCTTATCTTCTTCCTGAGCTTAGAGGAAATGCTTTTAGTTTTTCACCATTGAGAATAGTGTCTGCTGTGACTTTATTTTATATGGTCTTAATTACGTTGAGTTAGGTATTTTCTATGCCCATTTTCTGCAGAATTTTTTTTTATCATAAATGGGTACTGAATTTTGTTGAAAGCTTTTCCTGCATCTTTTGAGATTATCGTATGATTTTTATTTTTTATTTTGTTAATATGATGTATCACATTGATTGATTTTCATATATTGAAGAATCCTTGCATCCCTTGAATAAACCCAACTTGGGCTTTCCTGGTGGCTCAAACAGTAATGAATCCACTTGTAATGCAAGAAACCTGTGTTTGAACCCTGAGTTGAGAAGATCCTCTGGAGGAGGGCATGGCAACCCACTCTAGTATTCTTGCCTCAATAATCCCCATGGACAAAGGAGCCTGGCAGGCTACAGTCCATGTGCTGGAAAAAGTTGGACACAGCTGAGTGACTCAGCACATAGCACATGATATTTTAATGTGTTGTTAAATTCTATTTCTTAGAATTTTGTTGAAGATTTTGTATCTATGTTTATCAGTGATATTGACCTGTAATTTTCTTTTTTTGTGACATCTTTGTGTGTTTTGCTATCAGGGTGATGGCGGCCTCATAGAATGGGTTTGGAAGTGTCCTTCTTCTGCAGTATTTTGGAACAGTTTGAGAAGGATAGGCGTTAGCTCATCTTTAAATGTTTGATAGAACTCACTAGTGAAGCTAACTGGACCTGGGCTTTTGTTTTTTAGATTTGTTCATCATAATTTTGATTTCAGTGCTTGTGACTGGCTTGTTCATAATTTCTATTTCTTCCTGGTTCAGTCTCGGAAGGTTGGACTTTTCTAAGAATATGTCCTTTTCTTCCAGGCTGTCCTACTAAAATGGTTTAAAATTCTTCAAGCAAAATTATTTCAGAAAGTAATGTTAAATCCTTAACTATTATGTAAAACTATTCTGTGACACTATTTACATGACAAAATGATACTTTGTTATGCTTTGAAGTTTTTACCACTTTTCTTTAGATATCTTATGTTTTTCTCTTTATACTTCTCCTTAAAAGATGTCAGTCAGGTATAAAGTTATTCTCTTTGCAGTTTCCCTTTTGTGATGAGAAAATTATCAACCACAGAATTAAATAAATTATTTGAAACATTTTAGGCATTGTGTATTTTTGCTCAACAAATACCTAAAGAGATGAAATCAACTGAAACAGCAAGTAATTTGTTCTCACCATCTGTTCTATTTGTTTCAACAACTGTGCACACTCATCATGCCTTAATTTCAGCTTTTGTTATGTGTCTTGTGAATAAACAAGCTATAGAACAGCTCATATTCCCTATGTACAACTGTGTCAAATGGGTAGTCTAGTAAGGTGCATTGACAGATTAAGGAGAAAGAATAAAGATCTTTAGCTAAAAGCCAGGAAAATCCAATTTATTTTAAATAAACCTCATTTAAACCTATAATTCATTAGACATTGCAACTTAAAATAGATGATTCTAAATCATCTGTCACCTTCTGCCAGAAATATGCTACAGACAATTCTTGAAATGTGAAGAATGGCCTAATGAAAATGTATTAATAAAAGAAATTAGTTGATGCTCTGCCTTTCTTTCCTCCACTCAGAGGATTAAATTGTCTACCTCTCACAAGGGGCAATCATATGAAAGCTTCTATAGATGACTTGTTTACTGATTACCTAACTCCCTTCTCAATTCCCTTCTCCCTGTCTACGCCTCACTACAGAGACTGAAAGGTCTAGCTAATTTCTTTCTCAATCTCTTGTAGATTAGAAATAGTCATATGATGAGTTCTGGCCATTGAGCTATTCAAGGACTTGTGCTCTAAACCTTCTGAAGTGAGTTTTCTTCCTTGATGAAAAAAGAGAGGCCCTCCTGTAAAGGTCTCATGTATGTCACTCTGCTTCCCACCTTTGTATGTGGTTGTATGATAACATAATAATTAGAGCTATAGTTATTAAAAAAAAAAGGAATACATCAAAAAACTGAATGTATTAAAGATGGATATAAAGTTTATGGGTTCTTGATGATAACATTGAGCTCAATTAAGTGACCCTAGTATAGCTTGACTCCAGACTGATCATCCAGTCAACAATAAACACCAAATTTCTGTATACAACAGGTTTCAGAAACTCTTGCTGCTAAAGTGTAGTCATCATCAACATCATCTGGGACTATGTAAAATGTAGACTCTCCATAACCTCCCCAGACCTACTGAATCAGAAAAACACTTTAATAAGATATCCAGGTGATTTGTATGCACGTTCAAGTTTAAGAAGCTCTGATGTAAGCCCCTGTAATGTGGCCGTGATAAAGAAACTGGCTGTAACGCGAGAGACCTGGGTTTGATCCCTGGTTCAGGAAAATCTCCTGGAGAAGGAACTGGCAACTCACTCCAGTGTTCTTGCCTGGAAAATCCCATGGAAAGAAGAGCCTGGTGGGCTGTAGTCCATGATGTCACAAAGAGTCGGACATGACTGATAGACTAACACACACACACGAGGTATCCATGGTGTTACTTGCAGTTGCAAGTTACCTTAAGTGACAGAACTGCTAAATTGCCAAGGTCCTGTGATCTTCTCTATTTAGTATATGTGTGCACTTAGTCGCTCATTTGTCTGACTCTTTGTAACCCCATGGACTGTAGCCCTCCAGGATCCCATCCATGGGGATTCTCCAGGCAAGAATACTAGAGTGGGTTGCCATGCTCCATCCTCCAGGGGATCTTCCCAATCCAGGGATCGAACCCAGATCTCCTGCATTGCAGGCAAATTCTTTACTGTCTGAGCCACCAGTAAAGTGCATTTAGTATAAGGTACACCACATTTTGGGCATCCCTGGTCGCTCAAACTGTAAAGAATCTGCCTGAAATACATGGAACCTGGGTTCCACACCACATTTTAACACTTCTATTTTCCCATATTAGAATCAAAGAAATACTATACTTTTGTGGTTCTCAGTTTTTCACAGTAAAGGATTCATATAATTTTAGCTTTTCTTTCTTCTCTATTTTCTTTTGCTTCTTCCTTCTTACTAGAAGAAAAAAGCTTTCACTCTATTTTTCTTTCAGTTCTGTTCAGTTCAGTCACTCAGTCATGTCTGACTCTTTGTGATCCAATGGACTATAGCACGCCAGGCTTCCCTGTCTATACTAACTCCTGAAATTTGCTCAAACTCATGTCCATCAAGTCAGTGATGCCATCCAACCATCTCATCCTCTGTCATCCCCTTCTCCTCCCACATTCAATCTTTCCCAGCATCAGGATCTTTTCAAATGAGTCAGTTTTTCACATCAGGTGACAACAGTACTGGAGTTTAGCTTCAGCATCAGTCCCTCCAATGAATATTCAGGACTGATTTCTTTTAGGATTGACTGGTTGGATATGTTTGCAGTACAAGGGACTCTAAAGAGCCTTCTCCAACACCACAGTTCAAAAGCATCAATTCTTCAGTGCCCAGTATTGTTTATGTGAAAGTCCAACTTTCACATCCATACGTGACTACTGGAAAAAACATAGCTTTGACTACACGGATCTTTGTTGACAAAATAATGTCTCTGCTTTTTGATATGATGTCTAGGCTGGTCATAACTTTTTTTCCAATGAACAAGTGTCTTTTAATTTCATGGCTGCAGTCACCATCTGCAGCGATTTTGGAGCCCAAATAAAGTTTGTCACTGTTTCCATTGTTTCCCCATCGATTTGCCATGAAGAGATGGGACCAGATGTCATGATCTTAGTTTT
Source organism: Okapia johnstoni (assembly GCA_024291935.2). Taxonomy (NCBI): domain Eukaryota; kingdom Metazoa; phylum Chordata; class Mammalia; order Artiodactyla; family Giraffidae; genus Okapia; species Okapia johnstoni. Next base: position 10,665,504 of record CM044319.1, read on the forward strand.
CTGAATGTTAAGTTTTAAGGCAACTTTTTCACTCTCCTCTTTCACTTTCATCAAGAGAGTCTTTAGTTCTTCTTCATTTCTGCCATAAGGGTGGTGTCATCTGTGTATCTGAGGTTATTGATATTTTCCCTGGCAACCTTGACTCCGCTTGTGCTTCATCCAGCCCAGCACTTCGCATTATGTGCTCAGCATACAAGTTAAACAAGCAGGGTGATAATATACAGCCTTGACGTACTCCTTTCCCAATTTGGAACCAGTCTGTTGTTCCATGTCTGGTTCTAACTGTGGCTTCTTGACCTGCATGCAGATTTCTCAGGAGGAAAGGAAGGTGGTCTGGTATCCCCATTTCTTGAAGAACTTTCCACAGTTTGTTGTGATTCATGCAATCAAAGGCTTTGGCATAGTCGATATCAGAGGTAGATGTTTTTCTGGAATTCTCTTGCTTTTTAGTGATCCAACAGATATTGGCAATTGATCTCTGGTTCCTCTGCTTTTTCTAAATCCTGTTTGAACATCTGGAAGTTCACAGTTCAAGTACTGTTGAAGCCTGGCTTGGAGAATTTTGAGCATTACTTTGCCAGCATGTGAGATGACTGCAATTGTGTGGTAGTTTGAACATTCTTTAGCATTGCCTTTCTTTGGGACTGGAACGAAAACTGACCTTTTCCAGTCCTGTGGCCACTGCTAAGTTTTCCAAATTTGCTAGCAAATTGAGTGCAGCACTTTCACAGCATCATCCTTTAGGATTTGAAATAGCTCAACTGAAATTCCATCACTCCACTAGCTTTGTTCATACTGATGCTTCCTAAGGCCCACTTGACTTCGCATTCCAGGATTTCTCACTCTAGATTGGTGGTCACACCATCTGGTTATCTGGGTCATGAAGATCTTTTTTGTATTGTTCTTCTGTGTATTCTTGCCACCTCTTCTTAATATTTTCTGCTTCTGTTAGGTCCATACCATTTCTGTCCTTTATTATGCCCATCTTTGCATGAAATATTCCTTTGGTATCTCTAATTTTCTTGAAGAGATCTCTAGTCTTTCCCATTCTATTGTTTTCCTTTATTTCTTTGTATTGATCACTGAGGAGGGCTTTCTTATCTCTCCTTGCTATTCTTTGGCAGTCTGCATTCAAATGGGAATATCTTTTATTTTCTCCTTTACATTTAGCTTCTCTTCTTTTTTCAGCTATTTTTCAGCTAAGCCCTCCTCAGACAGCCATTTTTCCCGTTTGCATTTCTTTTCCTTGGGGATGGTCTTGATCCCTGCCTCCTGCACATTGTCATGAACCTCCATCCATAGTTCATCAGGCACTCTGTCTATCAGATCTAATCCCTTGAATTTATTTCTCACTTCCACTGTATAATCATAAAGGATTTGATTTAGGTCATACATGAATGGTCTAGTGGTTTTCTCTACTTTCTTCAATTTAAGTCTGAATTCTGCAGTAAGGAGTTCATGATCTGATCCACAGTCAGCTCCTGGTCTTGTTTTTGCTGACCGTATATAGCTTTTCCATCTTTGGCTGCAAAGAATGTAATCAATCTGATTTCAGTATTGACCATCTGGTGGTTTCAGTATTGACCATCTGAGGATTTTTCTTTCTTTGCATCTTTCCTTGCCTTCTTCATTCTTTAAATAATTTTCATTATTTGGGTCTCATACCAATATACACGTGTGTTTTATATATGTATATATATACATAAATACATATATTATAAACTATGTTTATATACAAATATATTAAATATGTAATGGATTATATATTTATGTGGGCTTCCCCAGTGGATCGGTGGTAAAGAATCTGTCTGCAATGTAGGCTCAATCCTACATCATTGGGTTGGAAAGATCCCCTGGAAAAGGAAATGGCAATCCACTCCAGTATTCTTGCCTGGGAAATACTATGGATAGAGGAGCCTAGTGGGCTGCAGTCCATGGGGTAGCAGAAGAGTCGGATATGACTTAGTGACTAAACAACTATATATTTTTATGTAATATAAAACCTACAGATGTATGCTAGCACTGCCATTAAAAATTAAATAAGACCTGGATCTTACTTGTAATCAAGATGCTAGTCTTCCCTTATGTTATTAAACAACTCATCTCTTTTTTGAGGAAACCCAAATATAAATTTTGATAAAAGGAAAAGAAACACATGAAACTAGGAAAATAATGTGTCACAGTGAAATAGAAATAAAGTAATGCGCCACCAAAGCCTTACATGGGTTCCATGTAAAATTTTCACAAGAGATTTCATTTCCTGGTCAGTTATTTTTAATTAATCTTGCTGTTTTACTCAAGAATCAAAATTAAAGAGACATAGTACTTACTAAAAGCAAAATTTATTTTTTCAATGATATCTGAAAGATATGATATTTTTAAGAGGAATTTACTTTTATCCCTGAAAGATTGCACTATTTTAAATTCATAAAAGCTAATGATTTTGTGGGTTGACCTGGAGCCTTCATCACTACGAATATATCTTTGAAAGAATCCATTCCAACTGACTGACTCATAAACAAGTTTGGGGAGTTTATTTCTTTCGTAGCAAGATCGACTCCATCGCCTAGAATTTTGGTATTTGCAAGTTTAGTACCATTTAAACCAAATTGATTGGAACTTATTATTTACTATTCAGAGTAAAGAAAATCACCACTTAGAGAGGGTTAATTTTGTTCAAACTCCAATTCAACACACTCTGCATGTATTCTGTATGTTATTCTTCACAATATCACTATATTAGGAACTAGTGTCAGAGATGATACAAACCAGGATAACAAATGATTACATAACAAAAGAGGCTTGTTCATTTCCATTATGAATATGAGTTTCAAGAACCAAAGATATGTATTTTTAAAGTGAATACTTTTGTTAGGTAAGCAATTGTATTTATTTATTTATTTATTTTGCTGTTCAGGAAAGCTTACTTTGAAACTGATAATGCTATGTGACTTCTGGCAAAATAATTAATTTGTGCCTTGTGGAGATTTATGGGCTTCTTTGGCTTGTCCCTTGAGACAGAGTTGGGAGGTAGGCAGAGCTATTCCAAAAAGCCTGCAGAATCAGGCCCGCCATGGCTGGTGCCCTTTCTACCTGCTGTTCTGGACACCAGATGCTTCTCTCTGCTGTTGTGACAGTTGGGAAGGCACTGTGTCTTGATTCTTTTCATCATCCTGCTGAGCCTGTTCCTGAACTTTTGACAGTAGCTGCTGCTTAATGACAGCAAGGCTGTTGGTGAAATGGCTGTTGCTTGTGTTAAATGATCTATGAATCTATGATCAAACACTGTGGTCTGGAGAAAGTGGGTGTAGAGCTAAATGTGGCCTGACCATTTAATAAGATGAGTTGGGAAAATGTTGTAAGAGAAACCAAATACAAACAAGGCTTAACAGGATGGTCATCAGAATACAAAGACTTCCTTATTATAGCATGGGAATGACCTGGCTGATGTTTTCAAGTTCAGCAGTGAGTCACATTTTTGATTGAGTCTCAGGAGTCAGAGGGTCTTCCCAATGAGCCCACTTTTTAGTGGCCAAATGCTACTTACACATCTCTTCTCTGCATGCCACAGGTCCCTATGATTTATATTGGGTGAAAGAAAGAAAGAAAGTGAAGTCTCTCAGTCGTGTCCAACTCTTTGCAACCCTGTGGACTGTAGCCTGCCAGTCTCCTCTGTCCACGGGATTTTCCAGGCCAGAATACTGGAGTGGGTTGCCATTTCCTTCTCCAGGGGATCTTCCCAACCCAGGGATTGAACTCAGGTCTCCTGCACTGCAGACAGGCTCTTTACTCTCTGAGCCACAGGGAAGCCCAATGTTGGGCAAAGCAGAGATTATTCTCTACTTCATAAAAATTCATTATTAAGGTTTTACATGTATATTATCATATGTGAAACAGAACACCATTCCAGGTTCGATGCATGAGACAAATGTTCAGGGCTGGGGCAATGGGATGACCCAGAGGGATGGGATGTGGAGGGAGGTGGGAGGGGGGTTCAGGATGGGGAACACATGTAAACCCATGGCTGATTCATGTCAATGTATGGCAAAAACCACTACAATATTGTAAAGTAATTAGCCCCCAACTAAAATAAATAAATTTATTAAAAAAAAAAGAAGGTTTTATGTTTTACCATTATAAAGATTTAAGAAAGGGCATTGCAAAGAGCTGTGTGAATATGGAAACTGTAAAGATTGAGGAGAAAATCACTGTTATTATTAAGCTATAAAATCAATGATGGGATTTGTACACTGCAGAGACTTAGTCAGTCAGTCAGTTCAGTCACTCAGTCATGTCCAACTCTTGCGACCCCATGAACAGCGGCACGCCAGGCCTCCCTGTCCATCACCAACTCCCGGGGTCCACCCAAACCCATGTCCATCGAGTCGATGATGCCATCCAACCTAAATGAAACTCAAAGCTTTTCCCCTCTGCTTTCAATTAAAACTAAATGTTTTAAAGCCAGTCTAAGATAAACAGAAATAAGGGCTTCCCAGATAGAGCTAGTGGTAAAGAACTCGCCTGCCAATGCAGGAAACATAAGAGACCCGGGTTCAATCCCTGGGTTGGGAAGATCACCTGGAGAAGGAAATGGCAACCTACTCTAGTATTCTTGCCTGGAGAAGCCCACTGACAGAGAAACCTTGTGGGCTATAGTTCATAGGTTCGCAGTTGGACACAACTGGAGCTACTTAGCACACAAAGGGAAATAAATTCATGCTTTGTAAATCTTGACCAGACCTTTGGTACACAACCTGTGAGTGCTGGTTAGGACCTGCAGCACCCAGTACATTGAGTTCTTAAGACTGCATATGGACAGAGAATGGCAATGTGACCTTCATTGTCAAACTGCCTACAAGTTGACTTGAGTCATATTACACTAGATCTACTCTAACAGATGTCAGTTGACCTGCAAGAGAAATGTATTGGCTTTAAGAAGTTACATTAGTCTGAAAATAATTTTTGTTTTGTGTTTTTTGGTTAGAGGAGTGTTAGAGGCTAGATTTTAAACAGTGTCAGAGAGCCAGAGAAAATGAGGGGCTAGGAAATAAGTTCCTCCTAATCGATTCCATAGCCAGTTGCTGGACAGGCAAGACCATTTCCATAAAATTTAAATGAGACATTTAAATTGGCTCACTGTATAAATTACTCTACATAGATATTCTCTTATCTGACATACATGCTAATTTAGATCAGTCTTGCTGCTACACAGAGTGTAGTTTATGTAAAATGGGTAAGGATTTTAAAAAAAAAATTAGGTTGGCCCAGTGAGCAGGTTAAACTAGAATAAGAGGAGAGAATATTTCTCCCAAAGCTTACATTGCTCATAAAATTAGATGCAAAAATCTTACATTAATCAAAAATTAAGTTTGAGCTCTTCATTACAGAGATATAAGGAATTTACAAATTACAATAGGATGATTACATAATAGGAAAAACTCTGGGTTCCAAGAGCCTATAGTGCTTCATTTGAGGGAAAAGTAAAAAAATAATCATCAGCAACTGAGGACAAAATGGAACCTAAGTTTGGAGATTGAGTTTCACGACTCTCCTGAGCCCCATAGGTTTCCTCTGTTGAGAAGTGGAACACCCTCCAAAGAGCAAGGCGTGAATAGTGAGGGGAGTAAACTCACCCAATCTGTCATATCCTTCCTTTGGCTTCCTGCCTTCCCCAAATACACTGAAGCTGATTTTAATCTTCCTTTCCTGCCTCACCTGTGTTGCAGAAGTAGTACAATAGCTTTGCATCTGAAACTTCAACTTAATTAAAAACAAAAATGTCTGCCCTGAGGTTAATGTTAAAAAAAATGGCATGAGTTCTTCCAAATAAACACTTGGTCCCTACGTAATTTCATCATTAACATGAGAATACTGTAAAAATAGAGGTGTTTTTAATTACTCTATGTTTGTTGTTTTTTAAAATATGAGTTCTTTTCTTATTAAAATACAGAAAACAAGTCCATAATTATATTGATTCTTTGAAGAATTAGAGTATTCTCATGTGTTTGATTCTCCAAAATATTAGAATATTAGAATACACATTCCTCACAATTAACATTTTGCATCTTTAGGTACTTTAAATTTATATTTGGGAAAGTATTTAGAAATTCATGTAGTAATCTTTTTAACTTTTTATTTTCTATTGGGGTATAATATGTAATAATAATAATGAGCTATATTATATTCTCCAACTAAATGATATATATATACTGATAGAATACCAAGGAATTAGGGAATTTTGAAGGATATAAACATTACGATGATTACAAGTCAGATAGTTTAATTATATCTGAGGGAATCTGGAACTCAAGATGCCTTGAAGGCCATATAGACTCCAGGAGTTTCATATGTCTCCTCTTAGAGACTGAACTGTGTCTTTCCTAAATCTCTATGCTGAAGTCCTACCCCAACCCCTGACTACCTCGGAATGTGACTGGATTTGGAGATAGGGTCTTAAAATGTAATTAGTTTAAAATGTTGTTATTAGAATGGACCTTAATCCAATCTAACTGGTGTCCTTATGAGAAGAGGAAGTTTAAACACAGACACATACAGAGGGAAAACCATGTAAAAACCCAGGGAAAAGACAGTCATCTACAAGCAAAGGATAGAAGCCTCAGAAGAAACCAACCTTGACAATACCTTGATTCCACAATTTATAGCCTCTATAACTGTGAGGAAATAAATTTCTGTTTTTTAAACCACTCATTCTGTAGTTCTTTGTCATGGGAGCCTTAGCAAACTAACAAAGTACTCCAGGGATTAGAAAGAAGTAACGTCTTCCCCCAATTGCCTTGCATATTCCCCCCAAAATAATAAACTCTGAGACAATCTAGTTGATTAACTCCCCCAATAATTCACTAATTAATTCATACTTTCAACAAATAAGCACTAATTGATTATATTCTATCCACTAGTCACTTGCTAAATTCTGGAATAAGGATAGCTTCTCAAGTAATTCAGAGCCAGAAAAAGACACAGACATGCAGAAATAATTGCTGTCAATGTGGAAGATGTCAAAGAGAATGTATTTATCTCTTTATACATTCACTCATTTTCCAATTCCAACGCACACTTGTTGAGATTTTACCATGCGCCAGCATTGAGACGAAGGAATATTGACCTCTCATTGGGAGATATTTCAATAAAGTTCTCTCTAGTAATGTGTTCATTCTTTAATGAAGAAGGAAGGTTTTATTCAAAGTATTGTAGTGGCTGTCATCTGGTTATCCCACCAGTATCACACGCTTAAACCTCCGTAACAGTGCTTATTATCTTCCCCCAGCTGAGTCTGTTCTTGCTGATTCTCTCATCATGTTCCATGGCTCATCCATCCAGTCACTCAAGTCAAAACCTGAGCTTAACCTTGAGACATGTTTTTACTTCAACCCCTATCTATTAGATCATCAAATCTGAGGACTTTCCTCAAATATCTCTAAACACTTCCTTACCATACCTGATTCTCCATTGCAAGGCTTTGTCATCTCTTGCTTCAATTAGGTTAGACTTAATTATTGTAAATCCAAAATCTATGATTTAGATTATTAACTTCTTTAGTAGGAGGACTTCTAACTCCTACTGTCTCTCATGCTAATCAATCTTTCATGTTGACTCCAGAATTATATTTCCAAAGCAAAAATATAGGTATGCAACTTCCTTTTATAATATTTTCATGAATGCTGATGAAATATAATAAGAATTCCTTAATCCAAAATACTATATTACTATACATGATATCAGCCACTTACCAGAACACATCTTATACTCTTGTCATAATAAAATTAAGATTTTGGGATTTTAAATATAAACTATAAGCCTGAATAGAAATAGGGGGGAAAGGGAGGATTTTTTTCAGTAATAATCACACTAAGGAAAAGATGATCATCTTTAGATCACAATATTTGTGTGCCTTTTTAGTATATATGATTTGGTGTTTATTAAACTACATGTTCTTGTTTAGCTCCTACTTATAATTATTACCATCATCATTCTCCCTGCAATATGCATATAAAACTTTGATCAACAGAGGAAATCAGTTCAAAATGTTTTCCTCAATTGTATTTGATTTTCTGGGAGAAATCTGACTATGTAAAATCATATAATGGACCCATTAAAAATGTATAATTAAATTAAAAATCTCCATATTCTTTTCTCACATGATAAGGAGTTTTCAGTAAAGAATATTTTAAATGAAAATTAAAACATTCAAACTTTTAATTTGATGAAAGCAATAGCAAAAATTGTAGTAGTGTTTTCATGAATAGTAATATATGTATTACTTTTCATATGGGCTTCCCTGGTGGCTCAGAGGTAAAGAATCTGCCTGCCAATGCAGGAGAAGCAGGGTCCATCCTTGGGTCTGGAAGATCCCCTAGAGGAGGAAATGGCAACCATTCCAGTATTCTCGCCTGGGAAATCCCATGGACAGAGGAACTTGCTGGACTACAGTCCATGGGGTCACAAGAGTCAGACATGACTTAGGGACTGAACAGCAACAATATATGTATTATATCTTATGATATCCAAATTTTATGTGCTGTATATAACTCCAGAAGGAGAATCAAGGAGTTACTGAATATAGCTAATATTGTTTCCCCTTACATTAATTAGTTTGCAGTTTGCTAAAATATAATTCAGCATCCATTTCTTCAGAATAATAAATATTCAGAAAAAAAATGACATATTTTAAGTCAATAACCTCAGATACACAGATGACACCACCCGTATGGCAGAAAGTGAAGAAGAACTAAAGAGCCTCTTGATGAAAGTGAAAGAGGAGAGTGAAATAGTTGGCTTAAAGCTCAACATTCATAAAACTAAGATCATGGCATCCAGTCCCATCATTTCATGGCAGATAGATGGGGAAACAGTGGAAACAGTGGCTGACTTTATTTTTCTGGGCTCCAAAACCACTGCAGATGGTGACTGCAGCCATGAAATTAAAAGACGCTTACTCCTTGGAAGGAAAGTTATGACCAACCTAGACAGCATATTAAAAAGCAGAGACATTACTTTGCCAACAAAGGTCTGTCTAGTCAAGGCTATGGTTTTTCCGGCAGTCATGTATGGATGTGAGAGTCGTACTATAAAGAAAGCTGAGCGCTAAAGAATCAATGCTTTTGAACTGTATTGTTGAAGAAGACTCTTGAGAGTCCCTTGGACTGCAACCAGTCCATCCTAAAGGAGATCAGTCCTGGGTGTTCATTGGAAGGACTCTTGTTGAAGCTGAAACTCCAATACTTTGGCCACCTGATGCTAAGAGCTGACTCACTGGAAAAGACCCTGATTCTGGGAAAAATTGAGGGCAGGAGGAGAAGGGGATGACAGAGGATGAGATGGCTGGATGGCACCACTGACTCGATGGACATGGGTTTGGGTGGACTCAGGGAGTTGGTGATGCACAGGGAGGCCTGGCGTGCTGTGGTTCATGGGGTTGCAAAGAGTCGGACACGACTGAGCGACTGAAATTAACTGAACTGAACTGAACTGAAAGAATAATTCTCTCAATTATTGATAGCAAAAACTGACAATCTGAGTCTTTAGACATTGCATTCTTGTTTTTTTTCCCATCAAAAATCAAATTACTGATATTTCTAGCTTCCCATTTTGGCATTGTTAGAAATCAATAAATATTAAGAAATTATTTTCAAAAGACCAACAGTTTCTGGCCATCCAGCCATGAACATTGTGCTCAGACATTCAAGCCTTCAAGAGCCACCATGGAATTCATGCGTGTTCTGGGAGGGAACCATCGAAAGACTGTAAGGATGTCTGAGGATAAAGGCCCTGAATATTATGCTAAGAAGCACTGATCATCAAAGAGATAAAAAAGAATTCGCTTGATTTTAATGAAATCTTTTTAAAGTGTAGGAGAGCTGAGGAAATGTAGAAAACATCAGTGATTTGCGAAGCAGATTGGAGGAGACCTCTATTTTATTCAGAAGACTACTTGGTGCCAGAAAATAATTAGATAGTCTCTTGGAAATGACTTAATGGATGACCCTTGTTCTGGACTGATAAACTCCTGTCCAAACTCGAAGTTATTACCCAAACTGGATCTGTTAAAACTCTCTTTCCTACACTAGTTGGGATTGGAGATAGAAGTCTCTCATTGCCATTTCCAGGGCTTCTTTTAAAAAAGCTTTTCCTGCTCTACAAGTTTTGAGGCTAAATGGAAGTTTCCAGCCTCCAGGGCTGCTAATTTAACAGCTTTTGTAAGAATTAGAGTTCAAGGAAAATAATCCCTTAAAAAAAAACTGTACATTAAGTGATTTCTCGCTAAATTATGAGAAGGCCTTGTCTACCAATTACTAAGTATTAAAAAGTTACCAATTATTAGGGGCTTTCCTGACAAGGTCATTTATAAAAGAATCATTCAATCTAGCTAGAGAAACCACTGCTGAGAACATAACTAAAAACAATTCTTCAGTTAAATTCTAAGGAAATTAATGTTTCTGTTATCTATATTTATATTTAGAGAAGGAGCAGTGAGAATGTTTCATCCTTGAACTGAGAAACTACCTCTGAGCTCTTTGCAGAGAAAAAGAAGAAAGTTTGATTGCAATGGCAGGCTAGAACAGTTTGGATGTGCAGGGTATTGATTTCTCTTCTGTATTTATTCTATTCTTGTGTTAGGAAACGTTAAGTATCTGGAGAGAGATGGCAAAGTGGACATGTTAAAAAACAGTTTGACATGATTGAGTCTTCATATTTGTCAAGGTGTTTACCAGCTCTATAAAACTGTTTTGTTTCACATTTTTGTTCTCAATAGATGTCATGTCCTTGAAATGTGGCAGATTCATGTACTGAAGTATCAGTTTTTCAGTTTAACACCAGATGCAGTCAGTTCTATATTAGGAAGCAGTGGTTTGTTGATATTCCCACAAGTTTTTGCTCCCTTTTTTACTAATAAAACAGTTGGTAAGTGTAAGGAATTGTCTATATTGTACTGTTAACCACACAGATCAAACACCATTCTTAGCACCGTATTCTACCAGCCATGGCCATTCTTTAGTCATGTCTCAAAAGGTACCACAGTTCCCAAGTTGGTTTCTCTGGCAACTGTAGAGACAGTTGAATTACAATTCATAATTGACCAGTCACTAGCCCTAGGGATTTTTCTTTATCCGCCAAGTTTCCATGAGTCCTGTGGAGTGTGGAAAGCGGTGGCCCCTCCCAGTTTCCTGAGTCCTTTGAGACAGAGCCGGTGAACCACAACCCTCTGTGTTCTGATCACTGGAAAGGTTTTTTTTTTTTCTTTACAATTCATTCAGAACTGCTTTCATTTTCTTAAAAGACTGTTATCCCAGAGAACAGTGCTGCTTGTTTTGGATTGTTTTGTGTTCTTCATACCTGTTGAGCTCAAATTATGCTAAAGCTGCCAACTCACTTTATAAAGAGTCATCTGGAAAACAATTTGAAAATGTCACCTTTTTGCTTCCTTTACAAACTTCACTCCAATATGACTCCAATATAACCCAATATAATGGGAATGATAACTTGTTAGGCTCCTAAAATGTCTCTTAGTTATGCCTCATGTGAAAGCTATTTCAGATAACTGTTTTGAGTTCAAGAAGTTACCAGACCATGTCTTAAATAAATTTGTGGAGAACTCCTCAGCTCTTGAAAGAATATTTTGTATATTTCTTTCTAGGTTTATGTATAAGAAGTGCTGGCATCTGAAAATGTGCTAGTTAATTTAGGCACTGAAAGTCTGTTAAATTTGTCACAAATATAGAATAATTCCAAATGAGCCTGATAACCAGAAGCATTATGTATTTTGGGATATATCCAAGTACATTCCTCCATTGGTTGGTATATAAATAAATTACCAAATTTAGATATCTAGGGTAGTTGCATTTGGAATTATAATTACTCAGAGTTGCATTAACATTTATTTTTTTATTTTCCATGAATATCAGTTTCATCTAATTTGATGACAATGGTAGACTGATATGACTACTTACCATTTTAAATTCACATCAGGGTCTGTACAGTGCCTGGACTATGTTCAGGTCAGAGAGAGTGTGAAATTGCCATTCTTCAGAGAAACAGAGCCTGTAGGCACCAACGTCACAGAGGCAACTCTAATGCCACTAGGAAAGAAACACTTCTTTTGCTTACCATCGTCAGTCACCTTATTGATCACTGGTACCCTAAGAGGAAATGTTACTATCAGTGGTACAAATTAAGCTAGAGAAATAACTCAATTAACATGATTCCAATGCCACAACCACTTTTTCACGATATGGTCTTGCTCACTCAGTGACTTTCCTGTTTCATTGATTCTGGGCACTTGGGTTCCCTAAGAATATATATGACCAAGTGCTCTTTCTTTTGCTCTTATGGTTTACCATAGTACGAATTACTGCAGATGTGAGTGTTCTTATTGGCATACATAGAAGAATGACCTTACTTTTTACTGCTATTATAAAAGCACAGTTTAAACCAGCCTTTCAATTTTTGTGTGACAGAAGAAGGGGCTAATCTTATGGGTCTTGACCTCTCTTGAGTATTCAAACTATTGATGACAGAGCACAAGGCTCTTTACATTCCCTGCTTGTCATTTTCTTGGCCTTAGATGTCTTCCAACCCATTTCAGTGCATATGGCTTATTGATGTCCTGTGTTGGCGGGCCATGCCTCTTCTCAGCCTCAACACCTCTGGTCTACTCTTCCATAAGGATTAAGGAAAGAAACAACCTTCCTGAGCCCCAGACCCAGCTTTCTACATCTCCAATTCACAACTGTAAAAATACTACTAGTGGTATAACATCTCCTCGCTTATTAATAAGAATACCTCATCAATGCATTATTTCAAGCAACTAGTTGACCATCCAATTTCATCACTCACATTTGTTCACTAAACTGTTGGAGACAGTTTTAATTTCTTTCATTGCAGATGTCTCAAATCAGTTTTACATTTAATTTTTCCTGAAGTTTAAATGAGGATTCCAGCTCCTATGTTTATTCTTCCCTTATTCATTATCAATACTCTATACAGATGTAAGCAGGAACATTTTCTAATGCCTCATAAGGATGCGCAAATGAAAAATATAAACTTCTTAGGGATACACTGCAGGCAATAAAAAGAGGTTGCAAACAATACTGAAAGGGGGCACCCTAAGCCATCTGTCAGTTTCATGGTTTTCCTTGGAGATTCCAAGGTCCCTGCTACTCCTGCATTCCCTCAGAGGGGTTCCTTATGCAGGTGACATCACCACTTTTACCATATGCAATTAGCCCCAGAGTGTGTACTGGACACAAAGACACCCACATAGAGTCTGGTCAGCAGAGTGTACGTTGTCCTGGCGAGAGCACTTTTACCAACTGGGTTGCCTTAAAATGGATGAGACTGACAGACCCAATCAGATTTTCATCTCTTTTGTGAAGTTTGAATGGGACATTCAAAGAAAGGCTGAAGACAATAGGGGGGTAAAGTTGCTGACAGATACACAGAAAGGAAGCAGTAAGCAGAAACTATGGGGATGTAGGACTCAGGGTTAAGAAAATGCCTCAATAGAGAAAAGAATAATGAGGGTCAGCTTGCAAGTGACAGCAGGGGCTGTAGATGCAGAGAGAGAATGAGTGAGTTGGCATCATGTGCAACAGTAAAACAGGGAGGAGAGGTGACTAGTGCTGAGGAGACAGCTTGCTTCTCTAGAGCTATTTTTACTCTAAATGATCGTCCAGTTCTCCACGGGACTTGGCTGCGTGGTTGTGGTATATTCTGACAGTTGTTTCTGTCACCATGAACCAAGTTAGGCATCTGTATTGCTCTTCCACGTTTCCCAATTTATCTTCTCAAAAAAATAAATAAATAAATAAATGGTCAGAGGGTATGACTATTCTTAGGAGACAGGAAAAACTAGCACATAGCCATAGTCACTTTTGGTGCGGGGCAAGGAGTGTAGATGATCCCTAGCTTAGATTACTTGCAGTCATATTATTGAGAAAAGTTACAGATTTGGCCAAAAAATTGCTTACATTAAAAGTGGTAGTAAAAGAATTGTCAGGGTATGTATTTCCCAATTGTTTCCTGAGGGACATGTATTGAGGCAATTCTTAATAATGAGAGTTTAGAATGAGGGTAGTGTGTTAAGTTTGGAAAAGATTTAGCATGTGTATTAGCTTATTAAAAGCTCTGTAAAGTCTTGCAATGAAGCACAAATATCACTTCTGTTTAACCTACCTTTTCATTTCATTAGAGCAACAGATAATATCTCACCAAATTATTTTTTCTGTGGTATGCAGTTTTTAAAACTTCAGTTTATATAAATGATCTTAATACATTACATCTTATAAAAAGATAGCTGTCCTTGAGATTGTACTTAGCTATGAACTATTCTAAACTTTGAAATTTTTATTGGTTCTGATATCATGCAAGAGGTCTTAGAAATAATACTAAAGGTATATTGGTTATTGAAATTTCTATAAATACCAGTGTGAAAAATTTCCTTCTGTCTCTTCCAACCCACCCTCTGGCTTTATGTAGTAGAAGGAGATTTCCTTTGTGAATTGTTAGTGAAGTTTAAAGGTTTTGTAGGTAAACTTTCTAACCTGAGAAAACTGGAAGAGCAGTAAGAACAAGATGTGAATATAGTCATCTTAAGCTCTCCGAAACAATGTGATAAAGACTGAAGGGAAAAATAGGGATTAGATAAACACATATTTCATAGCCCTTATGTGGCTATTGTTGGATTTAAATACTACTTGTCACAAGATATTAAAATACCGGGTATTCTGAGGTATGCAACTTGACACGAAAAGTAAAATATTCAAATTTTACATTTCAGTAAAGAAGATGGTAATTAACACTATTTTAATCAGTCTAATTAAGGGAAAAAAAGGAAGAGGAAAAGATTTTAATTATAAAAGCAATTATTGGTTCAATCTAAGTAAGATTTTTAGTAATGTAAAAGTAGAAAATCAGTTATTAAATTTTTTGATATCTCCTTTAATAACTCTAAAAATAGAATGGTCAGTAAAACATAGTTACAGGCAATCTTTATATAATCCAGTAGCTTTTTAATCTGATAATATTTATACATAGAGTTGTGTGGGAGAAGGCAAGAATATTAATTTTTTCTGACTGTTGAAATAACAAATGTACATTTTGAAAATTTGGAGCAGCATAAAAAAGAAATTGCCACTCATAATTATGGTGTTTAGCATTATTGACTCTTTTCTATTTGGCAGGTATTTTCTTCTAGTCTTTTTTTATGAATATAACCTTTTACAAACTTGAGATGTTGACTACATACTTTTCCAGTTTTGCCTGTGCTATTATTTTATCAATATTTCCACATTTTTCATACAACTTAAGCAAATAACGATGATCAAAAACTCTCCAATCCTCACCTTAAGAGTTACATAATAGTCAGTTGTAATTTATTTCACGTTTCTCTAGCATTGGTTAATTCAGGTTGATTTCTGTCTGAATAATTTAAAGTGTTTTACCAATAATACTGTGAGGTGTGTAAATCTTTTTTTTCTTTAAAAAATCTGTACTTTCGGGTAGATTCCAAAAAGGAGATTAATGGGTCAAACGTTTCAATGTTTCAAAAACTTGAGATACACATTTCAAATATTTTGTTATAACTCTTGTAAAAATTTACATTCTTTTCTGTAACATATTAGGACCTTTACATTTACTCTTTGTGAATTTCTTATCCACGTCCTTTCTCCACTCACCTATTGGCTTTGCATTTTTCTTGTTGGTTTTATATGAAGTCTTTTCATACAACTCTTATTTTACATATTAAATAAAGGTATTGCTAAATATTTTCTTAGATTATTTGCTTTTATGTTATTTTAATAAATAGAATATTGGTGATTATGTTCTAAAAGCTATTGATATTTCTGTACATTTTTTCCTTGTAAGCTTAGTATATCTAATTGTCCTAGGACTCAGGCAAATTAGGGATGAATCCTCTCTCTAGGCTCTTATACTTGCTGCAAGAGAGAATTTTCTAAATGCTTACAGAGAGACTAATAAATAGGTCTTATTGCTTATTTCTTAGAATTTTTTTCTGGAGATGGGGAAGAGGTTTTCTGAACTTACTGCTCTATGGTAATATCTCATGAAGATTCTGAACATTTCAGTGCAACCAAAGTTTTCTCTAGCCTTTCACAGAATCAAAGAGAATAACCTGCAGTACATGTAAACAATGAAGATTTGAACATTAGATTAGATAGAGGTTGTTCTCTCTCCCATAAATGCAGTCTACCACTTAGAAAAGCAGCATCTAAATCTTGGGCAAACTTGTTTATGAAAAGTGGATGATAGTTACAGATTGTTTATTTCATCTGATTCATAATACTATCTCTTATATTAGCTCCTTTGCAGGGTCTGTTTCTAGACTATTTTATTCTATCTTTTTAACCTGAGATTTATTCTAATATTATTATCACATTTTTTATTGTGTAATTTTATAGTTAAGTTTAAAAATCTTCTATGGTACATTCACTACCATTAATTTTCTTTTTACCATTTTCCTAACTATTCATGTTTATTTAATCTTTCTAATAAAATATATCAGTCTCTAAAATCATCCCTTTAGGATTTTTGTTGGATTTTTATTAAATGTATACATTGATTTTAGAAGGATATTATAATAATATCTTTTAACAGGTAACAGAATTTACAAAAGCCAGAATTTGTGATTCTGTAAAGTATAATATATAGTGGATTGAAGTCTATTATAGTTGAAAGAATAGTGGGTTAGGCATAGGAGATCTGGTTCCTGGGATTTTCTGTCGTTGTGAACCTGGGAAAACTAATTGACTGCTCTATGGCTCAGTTTCTTTATTTGAATACTGAAGAGGTTGTACAACACATGGCATTAGAATGGTCAATGAGTTCCATTCCAAATTGTGAATATAATGAACATCTGATATTATTAAAAATAGTTGTTTTCTGCCCACTGGCTTCTTCAGAATACCATTTTAGTTCAACAACCACTCCTTCCCCAGTTTTAACACTCCTCTTCTAGGTAAAGATATATTCCATAGAAATGGATAGAAATTACTATGTATTAGAAAATTATGCTTGCCATACAAACAGATTACCTAATTTCAAGCGGAATGGCTATGTACATTATACATACCAAACTAGCATCCTAATTTTGATTGGCTTGGTTTATAATAACATAACAGCACTGTTCCTATGATATCTTACACAGAATTCCAGTATACAGAAATTAATCTGATGGAAGGAAGTTATAAGTAACCAAAAAAAGAGTTGCAAAATAAACATAGATAGTAAGAGGCTACAAAATGTATTTAATGTAAAACAAAACGTGGTTAAAATTGTTAAACATGGTTAAAATCCAATATTTAAAGCACATTTATAATTTTAAAGACATCAACCTAAGATATAAAAATAATGCTTTATAAATACTAAAGCAAGGTGTTCAAGCCATTGTAACAAAAGAAACCAGATTTTCAGTGTCTTAATACAGTTAAAATTTACTGCTCTCTACGTCATCATTCAATGTGGGGTTGTTCCTTGCTGTCATTGAGAGACTCAGGGTCCTTACTTCCTATATATCCAACATCTTCTAGGTCCTCACTTTTCTCTGCATTTAATAGTATTGATGAGAAAAAGATGTAGGAGAAGGCATACCCACTCTTTTCCACCTAAACCTGGGGACATATCACTTCTCCTCTTTCTTTTCTTTTCCTTTCAGCTTTTCCTCAGTTGTATGGTTCTACAAACTGCAAGGGTATCTAGAAAATAGATACGAATGAGGGGCCAAGAAAGAGTGAACAAACACATTTAATGATAAGAACTAGCAACCTATGCCATAGTCAGCCATTTTGGCCATGAAATATTATCTCTTTTTCTCAACATGATGAGCACATACATCTCTCTTCCAATATTGAACACTCAATCCAGTCTTTGCCCCCAATTCAAAGCCTAAGCCATCTATAGGATGGACAGCACTCTGCATCAGTCCAATTATGGCTCTAAACCTATGCACTAAACAGATAAGTTTCCTGCTCTTTCCATACCCAATGGGCAGGTGTGCTTAGTGTTACCTACCCTAGTAATCAAGATGTTAGTGCTTTAGTTAGGTTCATGCTACTCTCTGGAAGGGACTCACTCGCCCATTGCTATTGGTGTTCCTTCTCCCTTACCTCTGAAAGTTTATTCTTCTTCAGTTATTCTCCATACCACATCTGAGGTGGACATTTGGGAGTGTGTCCACCTTGGAGACTGTGCAGTATTTTTCCAATTGTTTTTAGTGGAGTGAGCTTGGGTGCCCAAAATTTGGTTGACAGTTTGAACAATCCAAGGCTCTGTTTAGCCTGGGCTCATGGTTTTATTATTACTGTTTGAGAGAGTTTTGACAAAACATGATATGACTAAGACCCATTGGCTTCTAATATGATCCATGTGCCAGTAACTATATTCCTTCCTAGAGAGTTCTTCAGCTTGATTTATTTCTTGCTTTTTTTCCCCTCTCCTTCTTCTGTGCCTCAACAGTGCTAACTAGAGATCATCTAGAATCAAACTCTCATCTTTACCACATTGCTGAATGGCTGCCTTTAACTGCTAATACTTCTAAATCATCATTATTCAGTCTTTTCCCATATTACCTCTTGTTATTGGCGGCCTAGAATCCAGTCCCAAAACTTCTAATCTTCTCAGCTCCATTTCTGTCAATTAATTATTTCTATAGCTCATCTATTTCATTTACTACCTTGCCAAAGTCACCAACAGCCATCTAATAAACACTAACACAGTGCTTCTTTCCAATTTTCCCAGAGCTGTCTGTTCAATGGTGCAAGACCTACCTCCCAGAGTATTATGCAGGCAGTTTTACCAAATATTTTACCAAAGAATATCAAAGCTTTCCAGCCTATTGGCCTCCAATATTGATTGGTTCTTCATTACACATGGCACACTCACTTGCTGAATATTTTTGTATATTTTATATTAACATCCCTCTTTTAGTATTATCTTCTCTCTTGGTCAGTGTATGTTAATGGCAATAACAACTCCAAATTTTTAGTATCTTAAATCAATAAAGCTTTATTTTTCAAATATCAAAATCCAGTATGGTTGGCACTAGAGCTCTGCTTCACAAAAATAGAAGGCTCATGTGGCTCAACCATTTTCTAGGATGTTGTTCTTTTCTGTGCTGAATAGATGGATGGGGAAATAAAGTGAAAAGAAAGTACACACATTTTTAGTTGCCTTGATCCCCAAAATGATACCTATCACCTCTATTCACAGCCCATTGACTAGAAACCCACTGCACCGCTGTGATAACTGCAGTAGACTCTGGGGAATGTATTCTAGATGTACTCACAGGGAGAAGAGGAACCCAGAAACTCTGCCACAAGACTACAAATACTTAATGAAAAGGGATAAAAATACAGTGCTTGTTAAAGCTGTCTGTTACTATCACCTCTTCCTTAGCTCAGCTCACCTCTAGTATTAGGACAGAAAAGTGTACAGCAATACTATAGTTCCATCTCTCCACTTTCGTATGACTTCCTTCCACATTTAATCGTTCAAGTATCACAGTCCTGAAACCTGGGAACCTCTAGCTGTTCCTTGCTTGCCACAACCCCTACTCCATTCTCAAAGAGAATTGTTGGTAAAGGCAGGTGGCACTGTTACTTGGCAGATGCAGGGAAAAGAATAAATGATGGCTGTTTCAGGCCACTGAATTATAGGATGTTTTCTTAAGCAGGAATAGTTGATTGATACATCCCTTAACAGGTAACAAAATGGACTCTCATAAAAATTACTTGCCAAAATCAAGAGCCGGGGTATATAATGGGATGATTTTATTTTCAGGTATGTAAGCTTTATAACATTACCTTCAGTTCAAACTTAGTTTCTATGGGAAAATACCCTATGCCATGGCTTAAGTTCCAAATGGCAAAGTTTATATACTCTCAATGCAAGCAGAATTAAAATTCTATTAGAGAATGAAGCTTTGTTTATGCTTTTTGTTACGGTTTTCTAGAGTGTACTTTAAGCATTGGCTATAAGCCACATTGGGACATTAAGTAATCACAATACTAACACATTTCAACATTCAGCTGGCAACAAGGCCTACAATTATAGTTAAGCTTTTATTCTCTGTGTCTGCAATTATCTAACCAGTGAAAGGAGATTTTCATGATTGCCATTAAGGGTTTAATTATGATGAGTCAGATACGAGAACAGTTCTTAGCGAGACATCCAGGCATCCCTGTGGGTAAATTGGCCCATCGGAGGACATGCCTGGAAGGATAGACCAAAACAGTAAAGGCAGCCAATCTGCACTACCGTGAACTCAGGACACATCACTGCTGCTCTAGTTCTCTCTCAGCAGCTTCATCAGGTACAGGCCATCAGTGGCCTTAGTGCCTTGAAAGGGCCAGTTGACCTCAGGTGAAAAACATTCTTGTCTGATGCAATTCTCTTGCTCTAGAAGTCTGACTACTTACCTCATAACAAAGGGTAAAATAAAAGAAAATTCTTAGCATCTAAGTAGTAAGAAACAAAGTAAACACTTTGAGTTACTTGAAAAAGAACTGGAAGACTGGATATCACTAACTCACTGGTTTTGTTTATTGAATGTTCCTGTCACTTTGATAGCCCATTTACAAATGTAATCAAACATTGAATATTTTGTAACTTTGTTATAAATCGTATCAAACTATTTAAATCTAAGCATGTCAGAGAAAAATATCATTGGTTTCCTTTAGCTGTTTGACAGCTGTGTTTGTTGGCAGATAATAAACCAAAAGTGCCATTGTTTTTTAAAATCTGTGGAATCCAGACAACACTATGAACAAAGGAACAACTAGGAAACAGCTGAGAGAGAGTTATTATGGAGTGTTTTCAGAAGCTAGTAAGAAAGTATGCTAAATCATAACGAAACTAAGCAAAGGTGATCTTTTTTTATCTGAGTATCTAAAGTACATATTGTTCTGATTAGATGTTTGTAAACAGGACAGTAGTAATTACAATACAGACAAAAAAAAGATCCCTTCAAGTTTTTGTTAAATCAAGAGAAGAAACATTATTCATTGTCCATATGCTGAATTTACTTTAACAAGGACCTGTTGAACCACTTTTATAGCACTAGGATATTTTTTTCTTCAGCTCAAACCAGTTCTACCATTTCAACTATTTCAAAAATAAGTTTGATGAGTTCTAGAATATGCTAGAGCATGAAAGATTCTCAGTGGGAATTTAATGCTAAGATATATTTTAAGAAAATGTGTAAAGTTACCTTAAGCCTGGGAAACATGAATTTAATTTTTCATATTTAAATTTTCCCTTAATTGATTAATTTCCCTTACAATAAATTTAAAACACAATTTTAAAATATCTTGTCAGTGATCAAGTTGAATCAGAATTATGCTTTAAATCAATTTTAAAATGTTTAAATTAATATTTACCAAGTTCTTAAAAGAGTTAGAGAATGCCTCGTGGCCAGTATTTCAAGAAAATTGCATATTAAATTCAAAGTGAAAATTTTGCAACTCTATAATTAATCGTAGAAATAGGAAAAGATAAAATGCCCCAAACAGCAAAGTCAACATAAAGTCACATTAGAAAGATGGTCACATGACTGAAAAAGGGCAAAATTCTTAGAAACTAAAACATGAAAAGAGAGCAGCATCTACATTACACAAAGTGATAAGATACAATGTTTGTGAGAGTAAAGAGGCCACTCTCCAGAAGTCTCCAAAAATAGACATCGTTTCTACTGTACAGAATTTAAAAAGAAAGCATGATTGCATTGCTCATCTAATTATTCTTTTTTTGTTTTTGTTTTCAGCACACGCTTTTGTAGCCCTCACTATAGACAGGTTATAGCCGCTAGCTAGGTATTTTATGGCATCAATTTTTGTAACCTTCTAAGTAACTCTTCTTCAGCATTACTGGTCTGGGCATAGACTTGGATTACCATGATATTGAATGGTTTTCCTTGGAAACGAACAGAGATCATTCTGTTGTTTTTTTAGATTGCATCCAAGTACTGCATTTCGGACTCTTTTGTTGACTATGATGACTACTCCATTTCTTCTAAGGGATTCCTGCCCACAGTAGTAGATATAATGGTCATCTGAGTTAAATTCACCCATTTCAGTCCATCTTAGTTCGCTGATTCCTAGAATGTTGACATTCACTCTTGCCATCTCCTGTTTGACCACTTCCAATTTGCCTTGATTCATGGTCCTAACATTCCATGTTCCTATGCAATTTTGCTCTCTACAGCATTGGACCTTTTTCTATCACCAGTCACATCCACAACTGGATATTGTTTTAACTTTGGCTCCATCCCTAATTCTTTATGGAGTTATTTCTCCACTGATCTCCAGTAGCATATTGGGCACCTACTGACCTGGGGAGTTCATCTTTCAGTGTCCTATCTTTTGGCTTTTCGTACTGTTCTTGGGCTTCTCAAGGTAAGAATACTGAAGTGGTTTGCCATTCCTTCTCCAGTGGACCACATTCTCTCAGACTTCTCCACCATGACCCATCCTTCTTGGGTGGTCCCAAATGGCATGGCTTAGTTTCATTGAGTTAGAAAAGCTGTGGTCTGTGTGATCAGATTGGCTAGTTGTCTACGATTGTGGTTTCAGTCTGTCTGCCCTCTGATGCGCTCTATTAGTGCCTACTATCTTACTTGGGTTTCCTTACCTTGGGCGTGGGGTAGCTCTTCACGGCTGCTCTAGCAAAGCGCAGCTCCTCTAGGCTGCTGCCCTTGACCTTGGACGTGGGATAGCTCCTGACCTTTTCATTTTAGGGGACTGGAATGCAAAAGTAGGAAGTCAAGAAACACCTGGTATAACAGGCAAATTTGGCCTTACAGTACAGAATGAAGCAGGGCAAAGGCTACTAGAGTTTTGTCAAGAGAACGCACTGGTCATAGCAGACACCCTCTTCCAACAACACAAGAGAACACCCTACACATGGACATCACCAGATGGCCGACACTGAAATCAGATCTACTATATTCTTTGCAGCCAAAGATGGAGAAGCTTTATACAGTCAACAAAAACAAGACCGGGAGCTGACTGTGGCTCAGATCATGGACTCCTTATTGCCAAATGCAGACTTATATTGAAGAAAGTAGGGAAAACCACTAGCCCATTAAGGTATGAACTATATCAAATCCCTTATGATTATACAGTGGAAGTGACAATTAGATTTAAGGGACTAGATCTGATAGAGTGCCTGATGAAATGTGGATGGAGGTTTGTGACATTACACAGGAGACAGGGAGCAAGATCATTCCCAAGAAAAATAAAGACAAAAAAGCAAAATGGTTGTCTGAGGAAACCTTACAAATAGCTGTGAAAGGAAGAGAAGATAAAAGCAAGGAGAAAAGGAAATATATAACCATTTGAATGCAAAGTTCCAAAGAATAGCAAGGAAAGAGAAGAAAGTCTTCCTCAGCGATCAGTGCAAAGAAATAGAGGAAAACAATAGAGTGGGAAAGACTAGAGATCTCTTCAAGAAAATTAGAGATACCAAGGGAATATTTCATGCAAAGATGGGCTCAATAAAGGACAGAAATGATAGGGACCTAACAGGAGCAGAAGATATTAAGAAGAGGTGGCAAGAATACACAGAAGAACTGTACAAAAAAGATCTTCACTACCCAGATAATCATGATGGTGTGATCACTCACCTAGAGCCAGACATCCTGGAATGTGAAGTCAAGTGGGCCTTACAAAGCATCACTATGAACAAAGCTAGTGGAGGTGATGGAATTCCAGTTGAGCTATTTCAAATCCTAAAATATGCTGCTGTGAAAGTGCTGCGCTCAATATGCCAGCAAATTTGGAAAACTTGCCAGTGTCCACAGGACTAGAAAAGGTCAGTTTTCATTCCAATCCCAAAGAAAGGCAATACCAAAGAATGCTCAGACTGCAGTCATCCCACCTGCTATTAGAGTAATGCTTGAAATTCTGCAAGCCAAGCTTCAGCAATATGTGAACCGTGAACTTCCAGATGTTCAAGCTGGTTTTAAAAAAGATGGAGGAACCAGAGATCAAATTGCCAACATCTGCTGGATCATCGAAAATGCAAAAGTTCCAGAAAAACATCTATTTCTGCTTTATTGACTATGTCAAAGCTTTTGACTGTGTGGATCACAATAAATTGTGGAAAATTCTGAAAGAGATGGGAATGCCAGACCACCTGACCTGCCTCTTGAGAAACCTGTATGCAGGTCAGTAAGCAACAGTTAGTACTAGACATGGAACAACAGACTAGTTCCAAATCATGAAAGGAGTACGTCAAGGCTGTATATTGTCACCCTGCTTATTTAACTTATTTTCAGAGTACATCATGAGAAACGCTGGGCTGGATTAAGCACAAGTTGGAATCAAGATTGCCGGGAGAAATATCAATAACCTCAGATATGCAGATGACACCACCCTTATGACAGAAAGTGAAGAAAACTAAAGAGCCTCTTGATGAAAGTGAAAGAGGAGAGTGAAAAAGTTGGCTTAAAGCTTAACGTTCAGAAAACTAAGATCATGGCATCTGGTCCCATCACTTCATGGCAAATAGATGGGGAAACAGTAGAAACAGTGGCTGACTTTATTCTTTTGGGCTCCAAAATCACTGCAGATGATGATTGCAGCCATGAAATTAAAAGATGCTTACTCCTTGGAAGGAAAGTTACGACCAACCTAGACCGCATATTAGAAAGCAGAGACATTACTTTGCCAACAAAGGTCTGTCTAGTCAAGGCTATGATTTTTCCAGTGGTCATGTATGGATGTAAGAAGGCTGAGCACAGAAAAATTGATGCTTTTGAACTGTGGTGTTGGAGAAGACTCTTGAGAGATCCTTGGACTGCAAGGAGATCCAACCAGTCCATCTTAAAGGAGATCAGTCCTGAATGTTCATTGGAAGGACTGATGTTGAAGCTGAAACTCCAATAGTTTGGCCACCTGATGTGAAGAGCTGACTCATTTGAAAAGACCCTGATGCTGGGAAAGACTGAGGGAAGGAGGAAAAGGGGACAACAGAGGATAAGATGGTTGGATGGCATCACTGACTCAATGGACATGAGTTTGGGTAAACTCCAGGAGTTGGTAATGGACAGGGAGGCCTGGTGTGCTGCGGTTCATGGGGTTGCAAAGAATCAGACACGACTGAGCGACTGAACTGAACTGAACTGAAGTAACTCTACCAAGTAGGCATTGGTATTGCTACTTTCGCACAGAGCAGGTAACAATTTGCCCAGAATCACACAGAAGTAAACGCTAGAGGTGATACTCAAATATAGGCAGGCTGTTCCATAGTAAATGAACAGAACCTCTATGCTGCACTGACTCTACAATAGCTCAACAAGTAGCTACTTCTTTGTCTATATGTATTGCCTCACCTATTTTCAGATTTCCAAGTTGTTGGAAATTAATATATAATACCGTATAATATACACACTAGATATATCAATATATATACTATATACACAGTACATTATAATAGTGTATGTATAATATTAAACTAAACTTCTCAGTCAAAATAAGTTTCATGCTATTTGTTTTCGAATGTTGAAAAGTGAAAGTCACTCAGTCATGTCCCACTCTTTGCAATCCCATGGACTCTACAGTCTGTGGAATTCTCCAGGCCAGAATACAGGAGTGGGTAGCCTTTCCCTTCTCCAGGGGATCTTCCCAACCCAGGGATCGAACCCAGGTCCCCTCATTGCAGGTAGATTCTCTACCAGCTGAGCCACAAGGGAAGCCCAAGAATACTGGAGGGGGTAGCCTATCTGTTCTTCAGCAAATCTTCCCGACCCAGAAATCAAACCGGGATTACCTGAATACAATTGAGAAATTGTGGTTCCATTGGTTGAATAAGATCATGTGTGTCCCAAAGCAAAAATATTTTCCCCCATTTTTTTTTCCTTTAGAAGAGAGAATATACCTTATAACTGAGTTCTTTCATTATCAGTGTTAGTTTTAGATAATTACAGAGCTTACCTAAAATCTCTAGACTTTTTCAAGGGGTTAAATACAAGTTTACTTATTATTCTTGGGACTAAAATCTCCCAATTTTTTTAGATTCCATTTTTTATAAATCTTTTACAGATCACTTTCAAAATCAAGATAGTGCCTGACTGTGTTACAGAGATCAAGTACTATAAAAATCCGTTACTGAAAAAAAACTGTAAAATAATGACAGCAACACAGAAGTCAGAAACTTTCCAAATGTTATACAATTAGGAAGTAATAACTTAGGATGAAAACTCCAAGGACAGCATCACACATTTATTCAAAAACTCTCTATATCATATATACTACCTAAACAAAAAGATAGAACTTTCTAGGACATCTTTACAGATGACAAAGATCCAATTCAACTGGCAACAAGGTAATCGATCTTGAAGATGCACAAAATGCATAAGAAAATCATTTTGTGGAATGTAAGAGTGGAAGATGTTTCTAAGTTAAAATATTGTTTTCAGCATGTGGAATTAACTCATATCCATAATTAAATATTTAAAAGAAAGATTGCAAATAGACATCTGACTTTCTATTCATAATCTTAAAAGCTTATATCCAAAATTTTTTCTTCTTATATGTGTTAATTATATAGTTTATGATATGTAGAATTTGTGTGTATGATCTTAAATATTTAACACTTAGAAGTTATTATCTTTAGCTGCTGTTCTCATTGATTGACCAGTAGAAATGAAATTAGGAAATTTGCTCCACTATATTTTTATCTCATTCTCTGTTCCATTGAGTACTGTTCATGATTAAGAACCTTAATAAATATTAAGTGATAATATTGACTCTTGTACTCTACCTTTAAATATACTTTTGAAACTTACATTAAATGAGTATACATTTATTTATATTAATGTATACTTATTTCGCAATCAAGAGTTTTCATATGTTTGCATATATATAGAGAGAGAGTCGGACATGACTGAAGCAACTTAGCAGCAGCAGCAGCATATATATTTGTACATGTGTATATTCTTCAGTATTCCCAGTTTTAAGTTATTAGAAGATTTGTGCTCACACATTTGTTCTCTGAACTTGTGTCAAATACTAAACGTGTTACACCATAGGCTTGAAATGTTTGGAAAGCACCAAATAATAAAGCTCTAATATTCTTATAAAAAGAAAAACAGGACCCTCAGCAACTATAGGCCATACTTTGTAAATAACAACCTTATCATTAGATATTTTACAAATATTTCATGTAAGAATAGTGTTTATGAATGTGCCACAAAATACAGACTTATGTGCTAGAGGAACATAAATTTAGACTCATTCAAGAAGATAATCCCTGGGAAGGAATTTAAAGAAATCGATTAACACTAATGAACAATCTTTCTCGAGGGGCAGATATTACAAGTATTAGGGAAAGGGCCTTACAAGTAACAGGAATTCCCATAATGTCTTTAAATGATAAATAATGGGACTTTGGCTGGAGAAAAAAGAAGTCACTGTGTGTGTGTGTGTGTGTTCACATACACCAGTGTCTTGGAATTAAGATGGGGATGGAATTGAATATCAAATTAAGATTTATATTTAAACTAATACATAATGGGATGTCCATGGAAGATGTTGATTGATAGAAAATACTTTACAGAAATGGTGATGACATGAAAATGGCCTTAAGTAAAATGATTCCTTTGACTGGGTGTATGATGAACTAAAATAGGAAGAAATCAGATCTTCGGTGAAACAGAATAGGGAGATGGTCATATCAGTATAATGCAGTCCATTCACGAGATGATAAGAGGAATAGGTGAATGGTGTCCATCTTGGACAAAAGTGTATATGTTGTCAGGACACTAGGGATAGCTTAGAGGTTTAATTTGTAATAACTAATTATATACAAATATCCATTGGAGAGAGGAGCTTGGTGGCCTATAGTCCATGGGGTCACAAAAGAGTCGGACACGACTTAGCAACTAAACAACAGCCATCAGTCAGTAGGCTCCAAATTGCATTTTCTTCAAATTAAGGAAGCACTATTCCATACTTAATTACCAGGTTGTAAGAAAAAATTGGATACAAAATTTTTATAAGAAGGTGAATTATATAAATCAATCTTGAAGCGGTACGAGAGAAAAATACTTAAACACAAACACTCCTAAGAGACTGGTCCATAGTGCCACCTTGTGTTGATAATCTGTTTCTGTTTTAGTTTTGGGTTTTTTTTGGTATTGTTTTCAAAGTCTTCTTGGTGCTAAACCACATACAGAAGTTAATATGGGTGATTTTGCCCTAATTTCAGATTAGCGAAGTATTGAAATATGTAGCAAATACATACTTACAAATAATTCTTGTCCACTAGTCAACTTCTCTGCCCACACTGTCACAAATTATTGTATTATTTTTTTCTTAACTAAAATGTGTTCAATCTACTGGGGTCTTAGAAAGGAGTATTGGGAACAGATGGATTCCGTACAGAATCTAAGGGTAGAACTAATCAAAGTGTGTCGTTTTAAAGAATTTGCAATCAAAGAAGGTACATGATGAGGGTATGCGCATTCTAACAAAACACTGCAATCAATTTTCATTGGGTAGTTTCTATTTTTTAAAAAAATTATTTTTTAAATGGTTACAAGTTACTGATAACTGTAATTTAAAAAACTTTGAATTCACTGTTTTGGAAATAATTGAAATAGTGACTGATCAAATCTGTCTTTAGCAAGTCTTTCATTTTATCTCAGCCTTCATTATTTGAACCAACAGTTGAGTACTATTTTTAATCGCTGTCCAAATGAGAGATCTTCCATGAATCTCTGGGAACCTAGTATATAAAACACTTGAGGAAGATTATGAAGACAATAAATTGCAAGCCCTATTTCTAAAGCGACTCTCCAGAATTGTCTCATGGCCTACAAGTCTGTGGGTGCCTTCCATTGAACACTTTTTCTTCCTAGAATATCATAGCAATTGTTTCTTTCCTATCTTCTCTGTCACAATGACTGATTCATTTAAGGGAAAATAAGCTTGAATTGGCTTTTTGTACTTTCTTTTTCCTCTTGTGGGGTGACCTTTATGTCCTTAAAGAAAGCCTGTTATTAAATTAGAAAATAAAGATAGCATACATAATTTATTTAGAATGTAATCTACCAAAGTACAAGACCTGTCCCTGAAAAAAAAAAAGTAGACTCCTCAGATTCTAACTTAATTCACTTAAACCACTTAATTGCAAACTTAGACATACCAACATGACTCTGGAGTCTTTATTTTTTATAGAGAAACGAAAGTGTTAATGTCATGTATACACACACATACGTACACATATGTGTGCGGTATTGTGTGTGTACCTAGTCGTTCAGTCTTGTCCAACTCTTTGTGACCCTATGGACTGTGCACCAGGCTCCTTCATTCATGGGATCCTCCAGGCAAGAATACTGGAGTGGGTAGCCATTACCTTCTCCAGGGGATCTTCTCAACCCAGGGATTGAACCCTAGTCTCCTGCATTGCAAGTAGATTCTTTGCTGTTAGAGCCACCAGAGAAGCCAATAATACACACAAAGGTGGCTCAGTGATAAAAAAAAAAAAAAAATCTGCCTGACAATGCAGGAGACGTGGGTGTGATCCCTGGGTCGGGAAAATTCCCTGGAGGAGGAAATGGCAACCCACTCCAATAGTCTTGCTAGGAAATACCACGGACAAAAGAGCCTGGCAGGCTACAGTCCATATGGTCACAAAGAGTCAGACACGACTGAGCACAAAATACATATACACGATATATGTTACAATGTTTAATTACATGTAAACTTAAAATGTTAGGTTTTACTGTATGTATAAAGTATATATACACATGTATATAACATATGTATATAATTCTACAGAAAATTTTGTATTTCTGTGGTTTTGGGATGTATAGATAATAGTATTATACATTCTATATCTTCAGCAGTATGGATAATGACATTTTTATAGTGTCCACTAGGAAATGACTAAAGCATATTATCTGTCTAATAAGGATAATTTTTGATTCTATGTAAGTTTTACTATAGGCAACATTCTCCCCTCTAGCACTCAAGTCAAAAATGTTTTATTTTCAGCGAGTTGGAGTATATTAATTAAAAAATCATTACTCTTATGACCAATTCAACAATACACTTAATTATTGTCAAAGAGTCTTAGCTCTTTATAAAAGTACATTTCTTAAATGACAAACAAGGCATTTGTCACTAACAATTATTCTGGTTGTCACGTCTTTCTTTTTCATCATAAACATTTCTGTCATTCCTTTGCAGAATACATATTTTTGTCTGTTTGAAATACATTATTTTTAGGAGGAAAGCTGCTCAACAGATTAGGGAATTTGAACTAGCCAGTGGAGAACTTAACTACATAAGCCCACTACACCTAATTATAAAAGATGAAGGTTTTAAAATTTGCATAATTGCTACTATTGGTAGGGGTCGGTAACATATTTGCATTATCTACTTATGTTCCACACCAACACTTTTAAGCACCACTTTAAAAAGTCTGCTAAGTCAGATGCTTGTAGATGTCAGAACATTATAACCTAAAATGCAGGCTATGCCTTTTTCTACCTGCACCCCTGGGTTCTAACAGCTTTCTAAAATCAACTTCTAGGTTTTGGTACTATTTCATCTTCCAAATTTTGAAATATTCTTTCTCTCTATTGTGGCACACAGCAAGAGAAATGCCTGTGCCTCTAAACCACATCCTAAGTGCTCATTTATTCCTTTTGAAAATAATCATTTTGTTTGCTATAATTCGTAATAACTAATACTTACAGAAATGGCATTCACACAATAAAAGTGCAGAGATAGTCAAGAGAAGTGGTTGGTTATAGAAATTTCCCTTTGTCTATCCAGTAACATGAGAACATTTAGCTCTTATTAGGAAATGTTTGTTTCATACCTCTTGAATGTAATATTTAGATTTGATATTTGTGTTTATGCATAGAAAATAAAAAAAAATCTCTACATACCATTAGAATACTCCAAAGAAGGAAAAGTGATGGCATCTCAGTCTACAAAAATACAAAAAGCTACAAAACAATATGATTTTTAGTTTTTATATTTCTCCATCAGTTTTCATGGAAAGCAATTAGCAATAACTATAAAAATGTTTTTGATGAAAGAGGATAGTTAACATTGCAGCTCGGTATATGCTAGTCATCTAATTATTGCTCCAATTGTGGTTTTAGTTTGTCTATTGTGTTTTTGGTAGTCTCTTCTTAACATTTTCTTCTCAAAGTACTGTATCTCAGAGCATAGTCTGTACTGTTTAATTGAAAGTGAGTAATTTGATTTATTTCAGTCAATCCATGTTAGTAATTTACCCATCCTCAGAACCCTGCTGTTTACCTTTTGTATTGAGGCATTTTCCCCTAAATTCCTATTCTGATTATTTGTTTGCTCATTTTTATGAAATTCCATATAACCTCCTACCTATTATTTATAACTGCTGTAATAATGTTTAGTTTTTATTGCAATACTCCAGGCTCTGCTCACTTCTTATTTGATATTCCCACTATGGCTATAGCAGCACATTGCACAGAGCAGGTAGTCACTATTAGTTGAATAAGTGAAGAAATAAATGAAATGCACTTGCTATTATTTTGAAGGCAGCTAATCTGTACTAGTAACAAAAAATTGAAGTGATGATCTATCATATTAACATTAGATTATTAAGGTTCTGCCACAAAGGTATTATTCATAAAATATAGTTGTAATTTTGTGTGAAGAAGGAAATGTGGAATAATAGAAAAACCATGGATGGACTCCAGAATCAGAAAAAAGCAGATTTAAATCCAGGTTTAATTTCTATCAACTCTGTAAACTTGGGCAAGTTATTGAATTTCTCTGAGCTGCAGGTTTGCCTTTTATAAAACAGGGGCAAAACTTATATCTTATTGGGTTTCAATGAGGATTAGAAATACTATCGCTAAATATTATTAAATATATCTAAAATAATATTTCTAAAGAGTTTAGATCCTGCATATATGCTCGTGCACAGTCACTTCAGCCGTGTCCGACTCTCTGCGGCCCCATGGACCACGGCTCGCCAGGTTCCTCTGTCCACAGGATTCTCCAGGCAAGAGTACTGGAGTGGGTTGCCATTTCTTTCTCCAGTGATAAAGTATGAAGTAAGTGGAAGTGAGTGAAGTGGAGTCACTCAGTCGTGTCCCACTCTTTGAAACCCCATGGACTGTAGCCTACCAGGCTCCTCCGTCCATGGGATTTTCCAGGCAAGAGTACTGGAGTGGGGTGCCATTTCCTTCTCCAGAGATCGTGAATATAGAAGCTTTTAAATTAATGGCAGCTATGATCATCATAATTTTTACTATCATCATAGCAAATACTCAAAGCCAATTTATCAATCCCCCATTTCCATTTTCTAATTCAGTTATTTCAAGTATTATTTAGCTGTTTAAACAATAGCAGCTACAAAAAGATGTTTACTTTCCTAAGGTACAGGGATTCTTTTAGCCTCCAAATATAAAGACTCTTATGATGGATGTACAGACTTCCTGGGATACCATTAGCATTTCTGGTCTCCATACACTTAAGGATTTTCATGCGGATGGAAGAGATCTGGCTGAAAACTGCACCAGGCATTTTTCTGAATGTCTCTGCCTATGATGGGAAATTTCCCCTCTCTTCTATTCTCTTTCCCATTGAAATTTATGACAGGCTCCTCTTATACTAGGAAAATGTTATGATGGGATGGGGAGAAGAAATGGTATACAACATAAAGGTGATTTCTACCAAATATAAAAGTTCAAGTATTTAATTCAAAGTGTGTGATGTCCAGGGCACTAATGCAATCACAAACTTCCATTCTCTAACACACGGAGTCACAGGAGACATATTACTTTGGCGTGATTTTTGAAAATTTTCTTAATATAAGTTTAAACTTTCAAAATTATCATAGATGTGCAAAGAAATAGAAGAGAGAACTAAAACCATCGACTATTAAATCTAAAAATGACCATTATTAGAAATCATTTCATAGTCGAGATAACAATTTTCAAATGATTGGGTGACTTCCTTCAGCTGATTCGCTAAATGAAAATGGTGAGGATTGGAATACAGGTCTTCCTTTATACTGCACTAGGTGTCTTCAGCTGGGCTATATTTAAGCACATAACTGTGAAGCAAATAAAACTCATTATCCTCCAGGATTAGTGTGACTTGAGACAGTAACTCAGGGAAAGTTCAACTCAGATATGGACATCTCCAAAATCTCTCTTGGCCTCTGCGTGACTGGGCTTGCTACCTCTGTTCTGTCTCCCAACAGATTGACATGAGCCATTATTGATGCAACAGTGTGTATGTTTTAAAGTTGTGTTCCTCTTTGATATTAGAATATTTCTAAGAGGAAACATTTTAATTCTAGTTTATATTTTTTAAAAATGTGTCATTCTTGGCCAGCACAACATTGAATCAGATGTAAAGACTTAGAGAAACAATTTAGGAAAAGTAGACTGTAGGAAAAAAAAGCAAAAGGCATTTTATTTCCACAATGAGTCATGCCTTTGTAGAGTAAGAGTGTGGAGAGTCAAACAGTCATTTTTTTTTTTTTAACAGTACAAATGTAGCTGGAAGATAAGTTATTCAGTCATAATGCTATATTCATAAAAAAACCAAACAATGTTTGCTTACAAATAAAATATGACAAGAAGATACATTTCCCCAAATTAAAATTGCTTGTGGTATGTTGGCTCTTCCCAGTAATCAAAATTGCACAGGAAGTAAGGTTGTTTGAGCTAGCTTTTGGTGAATGCGTACATTTACTTCACACTTACAGTAAATATTGAGATTTTTTTTACTTGCACTACCCAGATTCCCTTCAGTTTCTGCTCTCCTGAGGTAACTCCCAAGCCTGACAGTTTCTGTAACTTGACTCCTCAACACTTTCCAGGAAAGAAGGCTATCAATGGGCCTCTGGTTTTATTGTTAACTCCTTCATAATAGGATAAAGTCTTTCAATCATTTTCAGCTTTTTTAGTCATAGAGATAAAAAGAAAATATCTGGACACATTTTCTTTTTTACATAAGGTTAGACTATCACCCCTCAGTATAATAAAATCTGTACTCAGATTTCTCAGAGTGAGCATCAGTCATAAGCGTAAGTGTGTGCACGTGTGCATGCCATGTATTTCCTGTCATATCCTCACCTTGATGATAACGATAGTGTATGGCTCCACGTGAGTGTTTTTCTCACTGCAGATCTTTATTTTCTGGTTTTTGAACTCTTGACAAATTTGGTGACACTGTGGCTGATCCACGTTATCCCTGCTTTGTTTGGGGGATGGTCTTGCTCTCTGAGGCTTCACTTTGCCCATTTTCATTGACTTCAGGAAAAGGTTCACTAAGCCTGATCTCTCTCCATCTTTTTTCTTCCTCCCCTTTCTTCTCTCTTCTCCACGCTGGACTCAGGGGCTCTTTATTCTTCAGGTCCCCTATAGGTTAAGCCTAAGCTCTTATCCTCTCTTTAACTCACAGTCGGCTCTGCCATCTGTATTCCATAACCCTCCATATGAGTAAATAAAAGCAGGTACCAGCCTCCCAAATCTCCAGGTCTGGCCAGACAAACAGCCTGAGTCACAGCTCCCATCAAAGTTTTGTATCACCTTGAAGCAAAAACTCCCCAATGCCATTGAGACTCTTCACTTCAATTCCCTGATGTTTAAATTTGCCAGACTCCTACAGAACCTCAAATAATTAACATCAAAAGAAAGACAAATTATGGACATAAATGAAGCACACTAAGGCAGAAGGAATGGATCTATTAGTTTCTGGGATTAAATAACAATATCTTTGGAGATTCTTATGCTCTTCAGAGGGTCTGATCTGTAAGAAGGCAACTAGGGTCCCAGCCACTTTGAAAAGTTGGAGAGGTAGTTTGAACTTGCCAAGATTTTCCACTCTTCGTTCTGTGTATCTGTGCTTCTTGTTCTTATAGAAATGTTGCATTTTAAAAATAGTATGCTACTGTTGGGTAGTTAGAACAGGAAAAAGGAGTCCAGAATGGTGGTGGCTAAAAGACAAGGAAGGGAAAAGCCTTCGAAAATAGGACAAAGGAAGTTTCGAGGACCGGAGTGAGGACCTCAGGTAGAACACACAGCACTCCTGGCTAGCCCGATTTACATAGGGCAGGCCCAGAGGGGAGGAGAAAAACATATAAAAGAGGGGCCAAAGGGCCGGGTATCTCTCTCTCTTCTCTTCGTGTCAGCATACCCTCACGCCTCGAGGATATATTTTCCTTTACTTTCTAAATAAAACTGAGCTGTAGCACCGAGCCGTAACGCCGATCTGTCCGAGAGCTGTGACATGGTCTGTCTGAGAGCTGAGATACAGTCTGTCCGAGAGCCCTGACACACTGAAGGCTTTAACGTCAGTCCTTTCAAGTTTTTCTTGTGACGAGACAGAATTGAGGAAATTACACACTCCCCTGACACTACTTTGAAATTATTCCAAAATAATTGTTGTCTGAAGAAGAAACTGGTGGTTGCGGGGAGGGTTAGTATTCCAGATCTTATCAAGTTTTCCTTTCGTTTCTGTTTTTAAACGTGAGATTTAAACAAAGCTGAGCCATTCATATTACCAGTTCACAAAACATTATCATCCTGGGTGTATACAAATCCCCTCTCTTGGTAAGTTGGTTGGTTGTTGATTTTTTTTAAAAAATCTTTTTTTTCATCCCTTAACCACACCCATCACTCCCTGAATGGGCAACCATATGGATGTGTAACTTTTTATTATATTGTGTTCTTGCAAACTGTGTATTCTGTTATGTGCATGTATTTTAATATAACTGATACTGCTACATAACTCTGTTTTCTACTTGAATCTTCTATGTTTCTAGCATCCATCCTTTTTTTTAGGCAAAGCACCTGCTCATTGTTTTTAACTGTTCCAAAATGCTCTTGAAGTGTACCTACCACATTTGCCTATTTATTAGAGGTCTGAGTTTCACTTCTGAGTAAAGAAAAATAAATACCCTAAAGTTTGTTTCTTCTTTTTCTGTTTGCTCTTGGAGACATTTTTCTGTGTCTGTGTTGGATAAAGGGGATATAATGACCTAATTTAAGGCAAAAAACAAAAGGAGAAAGGGTGTGATCAGAATTATGAGTCATTTGCAATAAACAAGATTAAAACTAAAGTCTTTTAGATTCAACACTGTACAGTAATATGATCCACAGGCTTTCATCTCTCTGGACTTGCTGAGTGCTATGTGTGTGTTTGCTCAGATGCTCAGTCGTGTCTGACTCTTTGTGACCCCATGGTCTGTAGCCTGCCAGGCTTCTCTGACTATGGGAATCTCCAGGCAAGAATACTGGAGTGGGGTGCCATTTCCTCCTTCAAGCAATCTTCCTGACTCAGGGATCGAATACATGTCTCTTGTGACTTCTTCACTGGCAGTCAGATTCTTCATCTGGGAAGCCCCCTGCTGAGTGCTAATCTTGGCTAATCTACTCACTATCTCTAAATTCAGGAAAGTTACTTCACCCTGTGAGCATTGGTTACTTCATCTGTAATATGGATACACACAAAATACCTTTCTTTTACTAATTCAGAGAGATTATACTGAGCTGCTATAACAAATCAACCTCAAATCTTGAGCGATTAAAACCACTGAAGAGACCTTTTGCTCAGGTTAATGTCTCTCAGGTTCAGCTGGGAGCTCTGCTCCATGTTGCTTTCATCTGCACTGCATGGCCTAGTTTGATAAACTGACCACTTGACCACCATATAGATTTCTGACTGCTGAGATGAAGGGAAAAGAGGGCTCTGGAGTCTTACACATGGGGTTCAACACTAAGCCCACAAGTAACAACTATACTTCTGCATAAAAGTTATTGGCCATAACTGGTCTTATGACCCTACTCAACCCCAGAAGATCATAAAAGAAAATCTTACTCTGTGCCCAGAAGTTGGAGAATCTGAAATATTCAGTGAAGCATCCTAATGATTACCATATGCCTCATGTGGTCTTTGTAAGTATTAATGAAGTTATTTCTTATCAAGTGGTTGTACAATACCTCAGGCACAGTAGACACTGAATGAATATTAGCTATTATTTTATAATCCTAGGAAGCTATCTAAGGCCCTCTCCAAACTTAAACACTGCATTTTATTACTTACAAATCTTTCTTTTTTCCCTGTATATCATTAGAAAAATATGCCAACACTTCCTTCATGTTTCAGGTG
Organism: Okapia johnstoni; assembly: GCA_024291935.2. Lineage (NCBI taxonomy): Eukaryota > Metazoa > Chordata > Mammalia > Artiodactyla > Giraffidae > Okapia > Okapia johnstoni. Next base: position 10,702,667 of record CM044319.1, read on the forward strand.
AGTGGTTATTTTCAGTACCTTGATACTTATTCCATTTCTTTTGGCTTTCCTAGCCACTGGTTCTTTGCCAGTTCTGTCATTATAACTGAATCATACCTCTTGGATCTACCTGCCCTACTGGCCTTGATGACAATTGGTGACAATCACAGCTGCCTTTGTTATGGCTTTGTTTGTATATTTTGTCATACAAGTAAAGGTATTATAAAAACGAGCACTTTTTTAAAAGTGAAAGAGGGGCATAAAGTCAAAACTAGGATTGTCTCAGGGAAACAAATGGATAGTCAGTCTATTTATCTCAGCAATAAACCAATGAGCTGTTTTCATAGCTTCTTATGGTCCCCTTATTTCATATGGTGCCAGCTCACTAGGCTTATCCTAATTTTGAGGATTTCCTTCATTTTTCAAGATATCTCAATCATCACTTTTCCTGGGCATCTTTTCCTAGTTGCCTCATTCCTCCAAAGTTAGTACGTTCTTCCTTTGTGTTCCCAAAGAAACAGGAGTCTACTTCACGTGGTATGAAAATTATTTATTTCCGTGTCTATCTCATAAAGCTGTGGGGTCCTTGAATACAGGGATCTCATTTCATTTGTCTTTGTATTCCCAGGAAACTGCAGAGTCTTGACACACACTCTGCTATCAATGTTTGTTGCACGGATGAATGCAGTGCTAGAAATGTAATACCTTAATTAAGAAACCAAATCTTTCACGGGGTGGGAAGTGGATATTTCAGGCATTGTGGAAGGACAGCTGGATAGGTTTTGAGGAAGAAAGGTATTTCACGTTTTCCCTAAGAATTTGCATTAGTCAACTTTGTTGTTTACATTTGAATGCTGGCTCTAATTGATTTGTAGCATTTGGTGTCACTTTATTAGAATCACAGTGCTCCAACACTATCTCTATAGGATAGTTTTAGATGTTCTAAAAACTGCAGATATTTCATTAATAAAGCAGTAGCAATAATAATCACATATGTCTTTAGAGGATTTAAGCCCTTTAAATACCTATACTTTTTTAATTAAAAAAAGTCCCCAGTTCCATCTCTCTCTTTAGCAAGCTTACTAAAACTCCCTCCCAAAATGACTGGTGACAAAAGTTTTAAAAATTTGCACAATGGTTCCATAGCCTCTATAACTCTTACTGGGATACACTTTCTCTATATTCCCTTTTTTCCCACCTTGGACATTCATTATTGTAATAACTTTGGTCTCTCATGCCTCCAAATGTGTGCATGTACAGTCATATGGCCAGAGACTGTGGGATAATAATTAGATCATATGATTCCCTCTGTCAAAAATTGTTAATAAGGTAGATCCCTGTGATTTGAAAATTAAAGACCGGTATGCAGTCCATGGGGTTGCTAAGAGTCGGACATGACTGAGTGTCTTCACTTTCTCTTTTCACTTTCATGCATTGGAGAAGGAAATGACAACCCACTCCAGTGTTCTTCCCTGGAGAATCCCGGGGAAGGGGGAGCCCGGTGGGCTGCCGTCTATGGGGTCGCACAGAGTCGGACACTACTGAAGCGACTTAGAAGCAGCAGCATGTCCTTTTAAAATCCTTTCAAAGTCTTTCCTCAATGAGACCTAGATTACCTTCCCAGACTCGGGACCTACTACTGCTCAGCACACTTCCTACTCTTCAGTCACACAGTGGCCTGCTTGAATGTAATGTGAACTTGCACAACAGTATCTTTTTTACTGTTCTTTTTCTTCCTTACCTTGTTTTTCTTTAAAAAAAAAAAAACCTCAATTTTTCATTATCTAACTTATAAAGTCTCTTATGATGAATGCACAGACTTAAATGATGCACCTTCCTTCCATTTCCATATATTTAAAAATTTACCTTGGTTTAGCTTTTATGTCTCCAGCAGATTTTCAACTCAATGGAGTCTTTCATGTCCTGTTCATATTTATTCATTTTAGCAATTACGTACAATCCTGCAAATCATGACCAATTTTAAAATTTTAATTGAATTAATCATTATAAAATAGCTTACTGAATTAGAGCTCTAGTTGTGAAATAAGACATTATTTTTTAAGCTATCAGTTTTGGGGGATGGACTGGACTTTCACAGTCCAGTCTTTTATCTTTCTCAAATGATTTTACACAGGTTCATATGTATATAGACTGAGGACAATGTTTTTTATTTTGTGATTTCAGTTTCTTTCTATATATCAAGAGTTATAAAGCAATAGTGGAATGTACTTTATAAAAATATAAAAATATTTTGCAAAATATACTCAATGATGATGAACACAAAATTGTTAGTATTATTTGAGCTAAAATCTCTAATAATCTTACTATAAGCTGATGCATAATGCCTATAAGAGTGACATCTGGTGGCTCATAGGGAATGTTACAATTCAGTTCAGTTCACTCAGTTCAGTTCAGTCACTCAGTCGTGCCCGAATCTTTGCGACCTCATGGATGGCACCACACCAGGCCTCCCTGTCCATCACCAACTTCCGGAGTCCACCCAAACCCATGTCCATCGAGTCGGTGATGCCATCCAGCCATCTCATCCTCTGTCGTCCCCTTCTCCTCCTGCCCCCAATCCTTCCCAGCATTAGGGTCTTTTCCAATGAGTCAACTCTTCGCATCAGGTAGCCAAAGTATTGGAGTTTCAGCTTCAACATCAGTCCTTCCAATGAACACCCAGGATTGATCTCTTTTAGGATGGACTGGTTGTATCTTCTTGCAGTCCATGGGACTCTCAAGAGTCTTCTCCAACACCACACTTCAAAAGCATCAATTCTTCGGCACTCAGCCTTCTTCACCATCCAACTCTCACATACATACATGATTACTGGAAAAACCATAGCCTTGACTAGACGGACATTTGTTGGCAAAGTAATGTCTCTGCTTTTCAATATGCTATCTAGGTTGATCATAACCTTCCTTCCAAGGAGTAAGCGTCTTTTAATTTCATGGCTACAATCACCATCTGCAGTGATTCTGGAGCTCCCAAAAATAAAGTCTGACACTGTTTCCACTGTCTCCCCATCTACTTCCCATGAAGTGATGGGACAAGATGCCATGATCTTAGTTTCCTGAACGTTGAGCTTTAAGCCAACTTTTTCACTATCCTCTTTCACCTTCATCAAGAGGCTCTTTAGTTCTTCTTCGCTTTCTGCCATAAGGGTGGTGTCATTGCATATCTGAGGTTGTTGATATTCTCCCGGCAATCTTGATTCCAGCTTGTGTATCTTCCAGCTCAGCGTTTCCCGTGATGTACTCTGCATATAAGTTAAATAAGCAAGGTGACATTTTACAGCCTTGACGTACTCCTTTTCCTATTTGGAACCAGTCTATTGTTCCATGTCCAGTTTTAACTATTGCTTCCTGACCTGAATACAGGTTTCTCAAGAGACAGATCAGATGGTCTGGTATTCCCATCTCTTTCAGAATTTTCCACAGTTTATTGTGATCCACACAGTCAAAGTCTTTGGCATAGTCAGTAAAGCAGAAATAGATGTTTTTCTGGAACTCTCTTGCTTTTTCGATGATCCAGAGGATGTTGGCAATTTGATCTTTAGTTCCTCTGCCTTTTCTAAAACCAGCTTGAACATCTAGAAGTTCCTGGTGCATGTATTGCTGAAGCCTGGCTTGGAGAATTTTGAGAATTACTTTACTAGTGTGTGAGATGAGTGCAACTGTTCAGTAGTTTGAGCATTCTTTGGCATTGCCTTTCTTTGGGATTGGAATGAAAACCGACCATTTCCAGTCCTGTGGCCACTGCTGAGTTTTCCAGACTTGCTGGCATATTGAGTGCAGCACTTTCACAGCAGCATCTTTCAGGATTTGAAATAGCTCAACTAGAATTCCATCACCTCCGCTAGCTTTGTTCGTAGTGATGCTTTCTAAGGCCCACTTGACTTCACATTCCAGGATGTCTGGCTCTAGGTGATCACAACATCGTGATTATCTGGGTAGTGAAGATCTTTTTTGTATAGTTCTCTGTGTATTCTTGCCATCTCGTCTTAATATCTTCTGCTTCTGTTAGGTCCATACCATTTCTGTCCTTTATCAAGCCTATCTTTGCATGAAATATTCCCTTGGTAGCTCTAATTTTCTTGAAGAGATCTCTAGCCTTTTTCATTCTCTTGTTTTCCTCTATTTCTTTGCATTGATTGCTGAGGAAGGCTTTCTTATCTCTCCTTGCTATTCTTTGGAACTATGCATTCAGATGGGAATGTCTTTCCTTTTCTCCTTTGCTTTTCACTTCTCTTCTTTTCACAGCTATTTTTAAGCCCTCCTCAGACAGCCATTTTACTTTTCTGCATTTCTTTTCCTTGGGGATGGTCTTGATCCCTGTCTCCTGTACAATGTCACGAACCTCCGTCCATAGTTCATCAGGCACTCTGTCTATCAGATCTAGTCCCTTAAATCTATTTGTCACTTCCACTGTATAATCATAAGGGATTTGTTTTAGGTCATACCTGAGTAAGCTAGTGGTTTTCCATACTTTCTTCAATTTAAGTCTGAATTTGGCAATAAGGAGTTCATGATCTGAGCCACAGTCTGCTCCCGGTCTTGTTTTTGCTGACTGTATAGAGCTTCTCCATCTTTGGCTGCAAATATAATCAATTTGATTTTGGTGTTGACCCTCTGGTGATGCCCATGTGTAGAGTCTTCTCTTGTGTTGTTGGAAGAGGGTGTTTGTATGACCAGTGCGTTCTCTTGGCAAAACTCTATTAGCCTTTGCCCTGCTTCATTCTGTACTCCAAGGCCAAATTTGCCTGTTACTCCAGGTGTTTCTTTACATCCTACTTTTGCATTCCAGTCCCCTATGGCGAAAAGGACATCTTTTGGGGGGTGTTAGTTCTAAAAGGTCTTGTAGGTCTTCATAGAATCGTTCAAGTTCAGCTTCAGCGTAACTGGTCAGGACATAGACTTGGATTACCATTATATTGAATAGTTTGCCTTGGAAATGAACAGAGGTCATTCTGTCGTTTTTGAGATTGCATCCAAGTACTGCATTTTGGACTCTCTTGTTGACCATGATGGCTACTCCATTTCTTCTAAGGGATTCCTGCCCACAGTAGTAGATATAACGGTCATCTGAGTTAAATTCACCCATTCCAGTCCATCTTAGTTCGCTGATTCCTAGAATGTTGATGTTCACTCTTGCCGTCTCCTGTTTGACCACTTCCAATTTGCCTTGATTCATGGACCTAACATTCCATCTTGCTATGCAATATTGCTCTTTACAACATCGGACTTTGCTTCTATCACCAGTCACATCCACACCTGGGTATTGTTTTTGCTTTGGCTCCATCCCATCATTCTTTCTGGAGTTATGTCTCCATTGATCTCCAGTAGCATATTGGGCACCTGCTGACCTGGGGAGTTCCTCTTTCAATGTCCTATCTTTTTGCCTTTTCATACTGTTCATGGGGTTCTCAAGGCAAGAATACTGAAGTGGTTTGCCCTGCCCTTCTCCAGTAGACCACATTGTGTCAGACTTCTCCACCATGACCCTTCTGTCTTGGGTGGCCCCACACAGCATGGCTTAGTTTCATTGAGATAGACAAGGCTGTGGTCCGTGTGATCAGATTGGCTAGTTTTCTGTGATTATAGTTTCAGTGTGTCTGCCCTCTGATGCCCTCTCGCAACATCTACTGTCTTACTTGGGTTTCTCTTACCTTGGACGTGGGGTATCTCTTCATGGCTGCTCCAGCAAATTGCAGCCATTGCTCCTTACCCTGGACAAGGGGTATCTACTCATGGCTGCCCCTCCTGACCTTGAATGTGGAGTAACTCCTCTCTGCCCTCCTGTGCTCACGCAGCTGCCACTCCTTGGATGTGGGGTAACTCCTCTTGGCCGCCGCCCCAGGCCTCGGGCTCAGGGTAGCTCCTCTTGGCTGCCGCTCCCAGCCTCCGGCCCGGGGGTAGCTCCTCTCGGCCAGTCATGTCCAACTCTTTGTGACACCATGGACTGTAGCACAACAGGTTCCTTGTCCATCACCAACTCCTCGAGCTTGCTCAAGCTCATGTCCATCAAGTCAGTGATGCCATCCCCATCTCGTCCTTTGTTGTCCTCTTCTCCTCCTGCCTTCAGTTTTCCCCAACATCAGGGTCTTTTCCAATGAGGCAGTTCTTTGCATCAGGTGGCCCAAGTATGTTACAGTAATCTACCAGTTTTAACCTCTAAATAAATTTGTATTTGAGTAACACAGTTGGCTCTGTACTAGTAAATTAGTCCTAATTATTTTGAATATTTGCTCATGCCTTATGGAGAAAACTAACATGCTGTATGTTTTATTGTCTAACATATACAAGTTTTAAGTTCATATTTTCAGCTAGTAAAAGTTGGCTAAGTTGCAAACCTGGGTTCTTCTTATGCCTGAAAAGGGTGGAAGGTAGAAGAAGGCGTTAAAGCACCTGTAATGCACACCACTGTAACTCAACTCAACCCTCCCTAAACAACCCTGGTCCTCCCTAGAACATACATGTCATCATTTATCCTATGTACCCGGTGTATACTGTGGTGTAACAAATAACAAAAGACTGGAAGCTTGGAGTTCTAGACCAACCTTACCACTATGAAACCATGTGACCCTGAATCAGTTATTTAATTCCTTGGGCCTCAATTTCCTCACTTGAAAAACTGAGACTAGATCTCCTCCATCTTGAAAATTCTTAATGACAGGGATTTAATCGATGGTGGTGGCTAATTACAATGATATGCCTCTCCTCTGATATTTGTCTTTAAGTGCATAGAGGATAGGTATTTTAAAAAATGATAATAAAGGTTTTTTAAATTTATATTTAGCATTCATATAACATCCATTATCAGAGTACCCAATGGGATAACTCAAGATTCCCAGGACCATTGGCAAGGAGCCAAAGCTATTACAGTCACATTTGTGAATAAATTAGAAACAGCTTAGGCTCAGTTTCTCACACTCAAGAACTGACTAAATGTACCTACTGTTCTTTCCCTATCCAGTAATTTCCAAAGTGTCAGGGAATAGACTCATTAGAATCATCTGGACACTTGTTAACTTACGTCTTTCTCATACTCCCCACTAAATCTACTGAAGGGAGATGACTGGAATCCACATTTTTAACAAGCTCTCCCAGTGATAATGATATTTTTCTTGGTTTAAAAATTGCTTACTATCACGACTCACAAATCACATAGATTCACACAGAAAGAGATATTGGTACGATCTAGTTGATGAAAAATAAAGTCTTTCACATCAGGACTTGTAAACTCAAGTGTCTATAGGGCACACACTAGTAACATAAATTTTTAAGACTGGCCAAATAGGAATTAAGAGGAACTCTAGCAAACACACCCCATTGTAAAATGTGTTTATTTTTGTTTTAGTTGCTAAGTCACGTCCAACTCTTTTGCAACCCCATGGACTATAGCCCCCTAGACTTCTCTGTCCATGGGATTTTCCAGGAAGAATACTGGAGTGGGTTGCCATTTTCTTCTCCAGAGGATCTTTGAGACCCAAGATCAAATCCATGTCTCCTGCATTGGCAGGTAGATTCTTTACCACTGAGTCACCAGGGAAGCCCCCCCTCCACCCATGTAAAATAGATAGCCTTTAATTAGCTGTAGTTGTTGTCAGGAGGGAAGCTTCCCGGGCTGCCCAGTGCTTTGTAAAAAGATGTAAATAGGGTTCGTATGTGAAATCTCCAATTTGTAGGGCTTGCAGCTAATTCACTGTGAGCTTAATGAAACACCTGTGGCTTCAGGTTTATATTGTCTATTTTATATATGGTTCTCATGTGTGCCCTCTGTATCACACTTCTGTTTGTCAGCTCCAGTGCAGCTTTCCATCTGATTCATTTAACCAGCCAGATGAACCCACAGAAAACCCTATATAATGGTCATTTTATATTTTCTGTTGTCATATCCTTATAAAATTTGTCAAATTCTTATAAAATTTGTCAAAATCTTGTGTCTCTCATAAAGCATTTGAGAATTTTATTCTCCAAATGTCTGCAAATGTACTCTTTTCAGATACTTCTCCCAAATAGCTTTCCCATCTCCATATATTTAACACATTACTGAAGACATTATTCATTTTCTTAACAGATATTTCTATTAAGGCTTTAGCTTAAATTAGTGAAGATAACACTTTCAATAATAATTTTGTTAATCATTAAGTGTATTATATACAATTAGCCTTCATATATAAATTGAAATATTTAAACCTTATTATTTATTCATTATTGAGTGCCTATTACTTGCTTAACATTACTGTTATTAAAAGCAAGCACTGTGTGCATCTCTCTTAATTCTAAAGCAGTAGTCAGAATGTTTAAAGTAAGTGAATAAAAAAAGGAACTTTCTCAATGATAAAATTTAAAAAAAACCTTCTGATGAGGTGTTCTCATGAATCTGGATCCTAAGACAGCTTGAGAGAAATCCCATGGGACAAGTGGCAGAGCAAAGAACTTAAAGAGAAACCCAGCAGAAACTTTTCATAAAATAAATACTTCATTTTATATGAGTAGGGAGTTTCAGTAATTGGCAAAAGGTAGTCAAGTTTTTCTGTTTTTTGCTTAGGTGTTTTTGGCCATGATGAGTGACGAAGTGATGCTTCTAGGTGACAGGGAGACACTTGAAGTCTCATGAAGAGAAAGGAAGGAAAATTGAAGCATATAACTCTTAAAGAAAATCCATAGCCGATGTATGAGGACTCTGAGACACACCAAAGTACTATTAATTATCTCCACATATTTGAATTGGTCATCTAAAGGAACTTAGGGATTTATTGTAACCTGGAACACATCCAAAAGCCACTGTTTCTGAATATATGACATATCACCAAGACTCATATCATTGTAAAATGATATGACTAAATTAATTTGAATGAAGATAAAAGAGATCTAAATTTTATGTCCTATAATAAGCATCACTTATATGACACATTAGTGGAATTTATAGAGGGTGATGATTTATTGAATGTTAGTTATCATCATGGCCTCAGATGAGATGATGGAGAAAGAATAAAAATAAACACAAGTGATTATCTCCACTCTGCAGTAGCTTCAGTTCTGTTTAAAGAATACAAATAAAGTACAGGCATTAAAGATGCTTCAGAACAAGGTGAAACTCTGAATGCATAGTGTATTTTAATGTGAACTTGGTCCAATGAGTTTTAAGGAAGTAATGATTCAGAGTACAGTGGTGATAGCTAGGGAAATTAAATAAGCTATTTTTAATTTGTCAGCATAGCTAACTCACTTTGAGTTTTTTAATTTAATTCATTCAACCATTTATTGATTCAACAAGCATTTGTTAAGTTCTTCTCTGTATTTTTATTGAAAGGTAATATATTCACATGGCTCGAAAATAAGTTATTCTCACTACTGTCTCGTCCCTATCTACTCCCTTAAATGATTGATTTTGTTAGTTTGTTTCTTCTCCTTCTCATTTATGCAAATGCAAGAAAGTATCAATGTGATTTAAGAGTTTAACCCTTTTAGTATATAAAAAGTCACATATTATATATCCCAGTCTTTACCTTACTTCCATATTATGAGAATTCCCTTTAAAACTGAATAATACGCCAGTCTATGCCATTGTTTAACCCATCTCATGTAGATGGATACATGTTATATCCAATGTATCACTAATATGAACAGTACTAGCATTGCTGCCATAATAATCTTGTAGATGATATTGTGTTCATATTGCTTGTCTTTTCTCACCGAACTTTCTGATAGACTCTAAACCTAATAATATGTAAATCATTTTTGGTTCAAGAGAAAAGACAATTGTGATCTATCTATTTATTCACCTATAATTTTATACATGATTATATAAAGCATTATATATAGTTATGAATTATGATTATGATTATATAAAACATCTATATATAGTTATATAGATCTAACTATATATGTACCTGTTATATGTTATGTAATATATACTTTTAATTTTTTGTACACTATTAGTGTTGGTAACACTCCCTAATGTGAGTCACAGAATAGAATATTGTCCATTTCCTCTGAAGCAATTTTAAGATACCCTAAGGCAAATAAAGAGAGATGCCATTCTTTGGCTATCCATCCCTCATACTGTAATATTTTTCCTAGTAATAATCAGTTTTTCTATTTTAATTTCTTATTAGTATTAAGTTGTAGATTATTACCCAGTCAAAACATTAACTGAATCATGCCATGTCCCATGGAGTTTTATCATGTTTAAATTTTCAAAACTTGACTACATATAGGAAAATGAAAGATGTTTAAAAAAACTAGAGCTCAGGTTCTTTCCCAAGCTCCGACAGCTTGAAAGGAACTCCAACAGAGAAACAGAAGTAAAACGAAAACTCCTGGAGCCTTGGCCCACTCGTACAAGACTCTAATTGGCAGCCTTCATAGGGAATTTGTCAGTCATTCAAGTTCTATATACTGCATTCCTGATTAAATCTGAAAATAGGGACACCAGTCTAATACTATAAGTTGTCTCAAAATTAAAGTAACAAGTTTCATATTTTACAAAAGTTTGAATCTAATATGCACATTTCTTTTAAAATATATTCATATTTATTATCTTTTAATATAACTGTTGCTTAAATATCTTCAAACCGTAGGCCTTGTACAAATTAGATCATGTTTATGGTATTTTAATTCAAGGCTCATTTAGTAAATTTATCTTTTAAAAATTCCTCTGTCTAAATGTAAAATATTTCAAAGCCCTTGTCTCCAATGTGGGTACATAATAGAACACACTTGACATATACTTTTGAAAACTTTTAATATCCTTTGCTAATTGAAAAAAAGAATAATGCTGCTGCTTCAGAAGCTCTCAAAGAATTTTAAAATTATCTGGTTTTAAAATCCTGTATGCTGGTGTGGGATCAATATTATTTTGAAGAATATGTGACTTATGAAAGCTCAGAGTTAGTGGTGGAGCTCAAAATAGAACCAATGAATCTTGACTCTCAATTTATGTCTCTAGCTAACCACATTAACTGGACAATTTTCTTTCATCTGTGTATTATTAATAACATAATATCCTGTGACACAACAGAATAATAGCCTCTTTGTAGAATTACCTTAGAGTTATGTGGCACATGTTTTTAAAGAACATGCTATGTGCAGATATATATAACTTATGGACTGTCACATAATTAAATAATTGCTGGCTATTTAGATCAGGGTTTTAGCTTCCAATAGTCTTAGTCTTATAGATACGGGCCATTTAGAAAAATGATGCATCTTAAATTTACAAAGTAGCTTTTTTAAGGAGACTTCAGTTTTCTCTTACCCAGATACCTCATGAAAAGGGAGGTAGTTATAACTTTTACATCCCATCTTTATTTTAGATCTGGGATTAGGTCTGAACTGAATTAACTATTGCTTCTGGACCCAAAGGAAATTCATATTGCACAGTACTTTGTATCCCAGCTACTCAGCTTCAAATCAAAACCAATGGATTTTCCAACTTACATGGTTTTTGGTTAATGTTATTACTATTAACCATTCAAGTATCACAGTAACTTTGCTATGTTTCCCTACATTTTAACTTCTTCCCTCCCTTAATGGCAATGACAGGGTGCTGTCAGGGTTTGCATTTTATTGCTCTATTTCTAACTTCTTATATACCTTAAGGTTTTCCTCAATGGTCTACTCTTGAACTTCTTCCTCTCTTTCTGTCATAAACGTCCATGGCTTCAGTTATTGATTATATGAAGCTCATTCCTATATGTATATATAACAATAGCTTAACCTTACTCCTGAGGTTTACCTTCTAGTCATTGCTTCCTGGATTTTCATTAGCAACTCAAATTCAACTATTTCAAGCTTTCCTTAATTTCTTTACTGTTGAAGGTATCAACCTCATACACCATAGTATCCTAAATACCCCAAAGTCTGTTTATTTTCCATATTGTCTTATCAGTTCAGTTCAGTTCAGTTATTCAGTCATGTCTGACTCTTTGCAACCCTATGGACTGCAGCACACCAGGCTTCCCTGTCCATCACCAACTCCTGAAGCTTGCTCAAACTCATGTCCATTGAGTTGGTGATGACATCCAGTCATCTCATCCTCTCTTGTCCCCTTTTCCTCCTGCCTTCAATCTTTCACAGCATCAAGGTCTTTTCCAATGAGTCAGTTCTTCGCATCAGGTGGCCAAAGTGTTGGAGTTTCAGTTTCAGCATTAGTCTTTCCAATGAATATTCAGGACTGGTTTCCTTTAGGATGGACTGGTTGGATCTCCTTGCAGTCCAAGAGACTCGCAAGAGTCTTCTCCAACACCATAGTTCAAAAACATCAATTCCTTGGTGCTCAGCTTTTTTTATGGTCCAACTCTCACATCCACATAAGACTACTGGAAAAACCATAACTTTGACTAGATGGACCTTTGTCGGCAAAGTGTCTTATAATTATGTCTTTATCCCAGCTAAATTGCAAACTTCTCATGAACAGGGCCTTATTCATCTTTGTGGTCCTGGTACTTAGCACTATATAGCACCTGGCAAGAATGCATGAGTACATTACCATTGTGTAAAGGTCTGGAAAACTTTCAGGATATTTGAGATGAAATGAGATCTGTTTCATGCAAGAAAAACAATATACACTTTGTTTCATAAAATATTTCCAGAGAATAAATTATTAAAATCTACTGTATTAACATACTGCAATACCATTGCAATATGTATCATTATTATTTGATTTGGGGATATAAACAATAAAATTACATTTTTTGATGGAACAGCTTCAAAAATAGTCTTATAAACTTTATGTTCTGTTAATGTTTATGTTACTAAAGTGTTAGGTATTTATAATTATGAAGGAAATACAGTTAAGACCAAAGCATTTCCAATCAAATAGGATTTGATTATCCATTAATACTAAATGGGAGGTTCATGACCTGAGCCTAATGGGCCCTCTACAAGTTGTAGTGGACAATTAAACGACTCAGCAGTGAAACTGACATTGAGGAGCAGATTTTGCCTGCCAGCCACTCTCAGGGTTTGAATTTCACTGGATCATGTTCCAAAAGGTCAGCACTGGCCAGATGACCAGTCCAGAACTGCAGATGGTAATGTGGTCACCTGACCACTCTGGGGCTCCCCAACCTGCTGCACAGGCTCAAGTTCACTGAAAGGTCATGGCAAGCTCTGTGCCACTACTCTGGAATACCATAATTCCCAGCTACTCTCTCTTCTACATTATGTAGAATAAAATACTTTTGGTTTTCCAGCCAGAGGATAAAATCATGACACTGTTGTCACATTTGAAGGTTAGCAACTTAGCTATAGAAAGCAGCTCAGTGTGAGACAGCTTTTTCAGAAGAATGTTTATATTCTTACATACTCACCAGATCTTGGGAGACATTCAAGACACCAGTGTTCAAGTCTGACCATGCCAATTACTAGCTACATGTCCTTGTGCCTGTCATGTCATCTCCTTGAACCTCTGTTTTATTTCCTGCTATAAGCTGGAGAAAACAATGCTATACCTATCCTACCCTGCCAACTTCAGAGAGTTGAGAAATACAGCATGTAAGTCATTGGCAAACTATCTGGTGATACACAAACATACTATCCATTTTCTTTCTGCTTGAATGAGAGTCTTTTTGTGACTCTCCAGAGAAAAATGTGGAAAAGTTTCTATTCTTATTTTTGAACCACATGAGTTAAACTTAGTGATTAAATAGAAAAAAAAGCATTTATTGCCCCTAAACTTTTTTCTTAAGAGGCCCCAAAGGAGGAGACGATCTAAAAACATCTCTTGCCAATAATTCTATTGCTCAAATTTTGCCCAATCTAGCAGGAAAATGAGACTAGCTTTAATTTGAAATATTTTTATACTCTTGCTAGGGCTTCCCAGGTGTCACTACTGGTGAAGAACCTGCCTGCCAATGCAGGAGACACAAGAGACATGGGTTCAGTTCCTGGGTCAGGAAGATCCCCTTGAGGAGGGCATGGCAACCCACTCCAGTATGCATCCCTAGAGAATCCTATGGACAGAGGAGCCTGGTGGTTCATGGTCTATAGGGTCGCAAAGAGTCAGACATGACTGAAGTAACTTAGCACACACGCACACATACTTTTTCAGAGTCAGAATTAAGGAATGTATGTTTGAACATGACTTGAAGCTATTGTATTACTTATGCTCAAGTAGCATTTCAAAAAATCTTATAGGATACAATCACATAGTCTTGCTCCAGTGTTTTTATTCTTTGACAGCACAGGTTGATTGGACTGTAACTCTCACTGTTTCAATGGGGTGTTTCATTTGCCCAGAGATCCAACCTCTTGGACATTACACACTCAAGGTAAATGGGGCAAGATTATGTCCATAATATAAAGTACTCATCTACACACAAAAGAGAGAAAAAAACAAAACAAAACTGGGCTCACAAGTGATGCTGAAATCTCAAATGATGAGCTTATTTTTTTCTGAAAAGCCTCCTAAGAATAATCAAAAATGGATAGTATATATGAAAAGAACTCCTACAATACTTGCATAAGCCCTTAGCATGGATTCTACAGAGTTTGTGCACAAATGTCATTAGGAGGCAAATGACTCTTGGAGGTAAGATTTTAACCTTGCTTTAAATTGTAACATCCTAAAGAAGGGCTTGGACTTCCCTGGTGGCTCAGTGGTAAAGAACCTGCCTGCCAATGCAGGAGACCTGGGTTCAATCCATGGGTCAGGAAGATCCCATGGAGTAGGAAATGGCAACCCACTCTAGTATTCTTGCCTGGGAAATCCTGTGGACCAAAGAGCCTGGAGGGCTACAGTCCATACATGCATGTTCAGTCACTAAGTCATGTCTGACTCCTTGCGACCAAGTGAACTGTAGCCTACCAGGCTCCTCTGTCTGTGGAATTTTTCAGGCAAGAATACTGGAGTGGGTCGCCATTTCCTTCTCTAGGGGATCTTCCCACCTAGAGATCGAACTTATGTCTCCCAAATCTCCTGCATTGGCAGTCATATTCTTTACCACTGAGCCACTTGGGAAGCCTGGGCTACAGTCCACGGGGTCACAGAAGATTTGGACATGACTTAGTGACTAAGGCTTCCCTGGTGGCTCAGATGGTAAAGAATCTGCCTGCAATGTGAGAGACCCAGGTTCAATCCCTTGGGTCAGGAGGATACACTGGAGATGGGAATGGCCACCCACTCCAGTATTCTTACCTGGAGAATCCCATGGAAAGAGGAGCCTGGTGGGTTACAGGGCTACAGTTCATGGGGTCACAAAAGAGTTGGACATGACTGAGCGACTAAACAACAACAACAAAGAAGGAATTAAAATGTTTGAATTTAGAACAAATGTGAAAAACAAAATTTTTGTTTTGTTGGTTTGAGAATATTTTCACCAGATGAAAATTAAATTTGCCTGGTGTTTCCTTATTTTGCCCAATTTTATTTCTCTGCATGCAACAGCTAAGAGAACAGAGGCATGTCTCCGCATCTAGTAACCTTCTCTGAATGTTCTCAGAAAAATATCCAAGAGCACAATGGAAAAGAGGGCAGATGTACAGTCCTCCAGCCTCCCATTGGCTTGGCTTGGTTTCAGGTCCTGAGAAACTGAGAGAATGCTGATTTGCATGGTTGATGCAGATCAAAGGGAAAGCAGAGTGCCCTGTTGTTTGTGAACTTTGGATTCCTTGGAGCGAAAGCAAGGAGACAATAGATAGATAAAGTTGTCTCCTAGAAACTATAATGCTAGTATTCCTACCTTGTTTTTGTGAAAATCTGAAAACAGGGTGAGTTTTGTAGCATTCAGGAAAGGAATACAGTCATGTTAGAATACAGTAGAGATAGAGACAGTTGCTGCTATTTCTTTAAGTGTTCCTTTGCAGCGTGGGCACTCAGCATTCAGAGTAGCTTATGTTTGTGTTGCACCAGCTCTGCTGTTGGTTTATAAAAACTATCTACACATCTGTGGCTAAAACTTTCCTCTCTTGAGTATCTCCTGAAGATTTAGCTCCAAGAACCTGGATTCCTGTTTGCTCACCCAGTCACCATCCCCAATATAGTACCCACAACTGGGACTCGTCACTTACCTACTGTCTTCATATCTGGCCCCAATACATCAGTAACCACCAGTTTTTGCCACCCTGATTTATTTGCCCTGAGGGAACTTTTGGAGCAGCTGGTAGGGACAAACTGTACTCCTAACTTTTTCTTTAGTTTGCACTTTAAGGATGCTTTGGCCTTCCCTGGTGGCTCAGATGGTAAAGAATCTACCTGCAATGTGGGAGATGTGAGTTCGTTCCCTGGGTTGGGAAGATGCCCTGGAGAAGGGAATGGCAACCCACTCCAGTATTCTTGCCTGGAGAATCCCTTGGCGAGAGGAGCCTGGCCATCTACAGTCCATGAGATCTCAAAGAGTGGGACACAACTGAGTGAATAACACTGTGACTTTCACTTAATACACATTGGTTAGAAAAGGTATGCTCCATATGCCTAAGAGTGCTTCTCTGGAGACTGCTCTAGAAGCATTTGAACTATATGTAAATCTGTCACTTATCTCCATTTCTAAAGCTGACTCCCCCCCTAAGCCCCCTTTCTTTTCAGCCTAGGTGCCTCTACTGCCCCACACAACCCAAGTCTGGCTTGCAGGGTCAAGCTGTCCTTTCACAGTGGGAAAAAGCTGATGAAAATCCTTCACATAGAGGTGTTAAAAGCTTAATGATGAACACTCCCTTGAGTATCTTCATTTTGAAAGAGATTGCCTGGAGAGGTTATTGATTTACACAGAGAAATGGATTTCTAATCCTGGAATTTCTTTAGGAGGAGGGAAAGAGATTTACTTGGGTGGGGATAGAGACCATTTTTTGGGGAGGGGGGGGAGGCGGGTAACTCCCGAAATTAAATAGAAACAGCCACCTGATTTGTCCTCTGATGAGATGGCCCAGATTATACCAGTGACTTTGACCCAGATATAGTGATAAGCTTTGATAGAAAAAAAAAAAAAAAAAAACAGAGAAGAGAAGCAGGAGAGGAAGAAAGATAGGAGAGAGGGGAGAAGAAAAACTGGAGATGCACAATCACTTTACAATAATAGAAAGAGGACAGAGATTTTCATAACACCCACTTCTGCGAGGAAATGTGTTTCTAGAAAAATATTAAAATATTTAGATTAATTTGGCATAGTACAGGAGAAATGGGCTTTAGCAAATGAACTATATTAAAATAAATATGTATTAGCAGCATAAAATACAAATAAAGAACTATCTGAAAATACAGAATAAATCTAATCAAGTGTAGCATCCTTCTCCTGCATGTGCTTCCATAAGATTTTTTAAAGTTTCAATTGCTAGAGATTATGACTCCAAAGAGAAACAAAGCAAAAAAAGAAAAAACAAACATACTAGGGCAAAATGAGATTATTGTTATTGGATATCAAAGATGAGTTTTAAAAATAGCCACCTCGTATCCAGATAAAAACAGTATGAGTAAGCCAGAAGTAATATTGATAAAAATATTTAAAATAATGGTAATGTTAAGAACGATCACATGGCATTGTTCTAAATCCTTACAAAACTAGATTGTCACAACAATTCTATGAAATAGATACTATTAATATTAACATTTTAATCAGGAGGAAAAGGAAGCACAAAATGTTGATGTGGTTAAAATTAAGAACTAGCAGAACTCAGAAATAAGCCAAGTACAGAGTTCTAAGGTTTTTCTTTAGTGTATTCTGAGGCTACATATTAGCATTTCAATGCAAGTTTGTCAAAAACTTTTGCTGTGCTTTTGAATTGTCCTAATCCACTCCTTTGTTTCAGTGCTGTGGTAGTTCCTGATGACCGACTCCAAACAATGACACATCTTCACAGCGTTTACAAATCCTGCAAATCAATACTTCAAAGGGAGTAGGAACCGGTTGCTTTGGGATTTAAACAAATGGAGGACAGTGGCTTAAATCAATCTCTCAATTGCCATAATTTCATTACATTAAATAACAGCTGAAACAATACCATTTAAAATTCTAGGTTTGGAAGAGACACTAGAGAAAATTTTATCCCTCACCCTCACTTTATGGATGAGGAAATGGAGTCCTAAAAAGGGCATTAGCTAAATTGCTAAAGGAACATAATACTGAACAGGACTGATTTTCCAAAACGCAGCTTTAAGTGACATTAACCATTTGTGCTGTGGGGTGATTTGTGATATAGTTGACTTAATCTAGGATACTGAGATGGCTGACATAAAATAAGCATTTTGTCACTTTTTGTTAACCTTTATACTTTTAATCAACTTTGACTTTTGCCCAGAGGCTCTAGAATCCTCACTTTTGTTATAGCAGAGTAAATAATGGACTTTGAGATAGCTCTTCCTCCTTTCCTGTTTCCCCTCCCACGTTCATTGTTATCCTCCACTGAGGGATGAAAGCCTTTTACAAGTTTATTTCTTACGGAGGAACCATTCTTTTCTTTACTTCCTTTACTTTGTTTTTTTAAAGTGTTTCATGTCTAGAACCAAGACAGAAATTCTGGGTTGACATGCTTAGTTGATAATTTGTACTTCTTTTCCTACAATCCACTCCCTGGTTCTAGAATTATTAACTTACGTATTAAATTTTGTTTTCTAGTATGTGTGTGTATGTGTTTATACATGTAAATATATGTATATGCATACATTTTCTATGTGTGTATGTGTGTATGTGTACTAGTACTGGTAATGAAAGCTGCTCAGTCGTGTCTGAGTGTACACAACCCCATGAACTATACAGTCTATGGGATTCTCCAGGCCAGAATACTGGAGTGGGTAGTCTTTCCCTTCTCCAGGGGATCTTCCCAACCCAGGGATTGAACCCAGGTCTCCCGCATTGCAGGCAGAGCCACAGGGGAAGCATGTGTATGTGTATATATGTATAAATATATACCCACCACCCCACATTTCTTGAAAGCCTAGTGCCATCCTAGATTTTGAATTAAAATGTTAGCTCCAGCTCTTAGTGGCTACCTAACTTTACACAATTTACTTGCCTTCTTAACTCTCTTTTTTCTCCCGAATTAATACTCTCTATATAATAATACTAATAGTATTGTTTTTCAGAGCAGCTTTAAGGATAACAGATATATGTGACTGTATAAAGATCTAGCACAACATCTGGCATATAGTATGTGCTCAATAAATGTTACTCATTATTATTTTTGCCTGGCCTATAGTAGGTATTCAATAAATATTGCATGCATACTCAGTTGTGTCCAACTCTTTGCGACCCCATTGGGCTGTAGCCTGCCAGGCTCCTCTGTCCATGAGATTATCTCTGCAAGAATACTGGAGTGGGTTGCTATTTCCTCCTCCAGGGTATCTTCCCAACTCAGGGTTTGAATCTGTGTCTCCTGGGCCTCTTCTATTGCAGGTAGACTCTCTACTGCTAAGCCATGGCCTGTTCAATAAATATTACTAGTGCTTCTATTGGGGCTTCCCAGGTGGTGCTAGTGTTATAGAACCTGCTGGCCAATGCGGGAGACACAGGAGACATGGGTCCAATCCCTGGGTTGGGAAGATCCCGGGGAGGAGGGCATGGCAACCCACTCCAGTATTCTTGCCTGGAGAATCCCATGGACAAAGGAGCCTGGTGGGCTACAGTCCATGGGGTCACAAAGAGTCGGACATGACTGAAGTGACTTAGCATGCACACACAATGCCATTATCGTTATTATTATTCTGTTTCTCTGAATGTTCATAATTTCTCTCACTACCATAGCAACAATGCTTTTTAACTACCATCATATAACTTCATTCTTAAAGTAGAAAAATAGGAGCATGTAATATACTTATAAAGATTATCCATACACAACTATCATATAAAGTGTACCATAAATGGCAGATATTTTTATGGTTTTGTTTGCCAGCATCATTGTTGTACAAGGCTTGCTATGCAAATCTTCCTTCTTATCTGCTCTCGCTTCTTAATAAAGCTAGTCAGCTTAGCTCTTCAATTGTAAGAAAAATACAAAAGCACTAATGAGACAGAAATCTTCGTTCTGGCAATACTCTCCATTGTGGCTTTGGCCAGGTCATTGTCATCTTTAACATTAGTTTCTCAATCCTAGAATGAAGTCTCTAAATGAGATCTTCAACATATCTTCCAAAATTTCATGTAGAAACCATTCTCTTAAATCTATAACATGAATGAAAGCTATAGGACACTCACCAGTCACCACAAAAGCGTGTGACCAGTGTTTTGCTTTCAGAATCTGATTTTGAGATAATCCAGTGAGATTTCTTATAAAAGAGCCACATGGCCATTGGAAGTCAAATACTGAGCATCCATGTTTTAAATAGTTTTTAACTTCATTTATGTCTTTAATTTGCCTGCCTTGTACAGTGTCAGGATAAAAGGCAGTGTATACGTTACTTAGACAGCGAGGATCACAACGTTAGTCATTTGATTTGTTAATGTCATTGCAAATTTTCTACAGTATCAGCTTAGACCTTATTATCTGTGGAACCGCAGAGTGTCATATCTGATGAGCCATGATACAACATACTTTTGTCCAAAGATCTAGTTGTTGAGTAAAAGGCATTTAAGGGTTCTCATTTAAAATATATGGTGTATGGTGACATCTATCGGAGATTGTGTGTAATGAATGACATACAGCTAAAATCAAGATTCTCTGGGTGTGGTAAGCTTTTAGTTTGAGGAAAATGTATTAAATATAACAGGAAAATATAAATTCACTGTTAACACATAAGATGGGTTTTTCCCTGAAGTATTGAAGATGCTCAGTATATATCCCATAAAATAAATTGTTTCAAATGACTGGAAAAATTGAAGAGGGAGAGCAATTTCCATGGTAACCATGTAAAGGGGAATTTCTCAAAGGAAGAGTAAGGTGAAGAACAGAAATATTTTAAAAAGGCTGGACAAAAAAGGAGAATATACTTGCCAATCAAAGAAGTAAGTTTAGAAGTGGTTCTTTAGTTAAAACGTCTTTATAAAATACTGTTAACTATTTAATTCTCTAAACAATAATACTAATAAAACAACTGTGGATATACAGTTATGTCATGTACTATACCATATAAATTATATCCCCCCTAAAAAATTATATTTTCCAGCTAAAAGTGATATGTCACAGATACATCTCAGGAAGTCGGGGCAACATGGTTTGGATGGAAGAGGGAACTGGTGGTCACAAGTGTGGTTTCAGATCCCAGGTCGGCTGAACAGTGAAAGTGAAAGTCGATTCAGTCCTGTCCAGCTCTTTGCAACACTATGGACTATACCCCCGAGGCTCCTCTGTCCATGGGGATTCTCCGTGCAAGAATACTGGAGCAGATAGCCATGCCCTCCTCCAGGGGCTCTTCCAAACCCAAGGATCACACCCAGGTCTCCCGCATTGCAGGTGGATTCTTTACCATCTGAGCCACCTCCCTGGAATCCCTGGACCTTAGTTATTTTACCTATAAAATGAGAAGAGATGACAAGACAATTTCCAAGACTAAATCCAGCTTTCAATTTTCTAAGTATGATTTTTAAATAAACTTGAGAATATTTTGATTTTTAAATGCCTATACACCCACACCACTGCTGTTTTTTGTCCATAACTGTGGACAGTAACAGAAAAGTTAATGTGTCTCTGTTGGTTTTGTCTCCTCTTCAACTCTACTCCTAATCAGACTTCACATTTGGACCAGTGACACTAAAGAGAAAAACGGGGCTAAATTTCTGAGTTCAATTCCCCAGATCCTCCCAAAGCCTTTATAGCTTAAGCTAAGATTCATTGAGGGACTGTCTGAGATTTTGAAACACAACTAAATATGCATTTCCTATACCTGAAAAGAGACACTTTACCATGACTAATTATACTGTCTATGTTCAAACATTACTCATTCTGGAGAAAGCTACATGTTATTAGAATTCTTCATATTCAACAAAAGAAAAACCTTTTTCTGATGTTTGGATTTAAAGCCATGCTTGGAATACACTCAACAGTAAATTAAAGATCAATTTTCTGGGCACATATCATGTGCGAAAACTGATGTTAAAACTTCAGGCACAGTGTCTCATTCAATCTTTATAATTAATTGAAGTTTTTATAACATTTTAATAAATGAAGACAATAAAACTTTAAAAGTTATTTGATAAACTTAACATATTATAAATTCACAATTATTATGCTTCAATCTTACACATATATATTTTGTGTCACACATGCACATACACAGATTCACTTTAGTGGGTTCCTACCATCATTATAACAGGTTTAGTATTTTAAAATTTATATTATGAGATAGTAGTCAGTGGAGTGTTCAGTTTCTATAAGAGAAGGGTTAAATTGAATTTAGGGCTAACAAATAGTTGTATTTTCTATTTTTGGTGGTGTTGGTTTGCCATGGGAAATAAAACTGTTTCTAGAGTTCCTTAGATAAGGTAAAGAAATATCAGCTACCACTGATAGAAGTGAATGGAGAAATTCAGGCCCATTGAATTAAACTTAAAATATTTATCTTGAGTAATATGTGTTAAAATTTAATTTCAAAAAAATGTATTCATTTTGGCCTTTTTTGTTATAGAAGATTTTCAACATATTGAAGTAGAACAGTAAAATGAACCTCGACTAACATGAACCTGTGGGCAATCCTGCCTCAACCACAATCTAGCCACTTCCCTCAACCATATTATTTCAGTGCAAATCCTTAGCATCACATCATTTCATCTGCATATGTTCCAGAATGTGTCACTAAAATATAAGGAATTTTATAAAATCTAAATATACATTTATCACACACATCCCATAACAATAATTCCTTAGTAGATATTCAATCATTATTTGAAATTCAGTTGAATGTGGTATTTTAGATATGGAAAGAAACTTTCTTAATCTAATAAGGGTGTATTTTTAAAAAGACCCAGCATATATCATAATTACTGTTGAATTATTGAAAGGTTTTTTTCCTGGAAATCAAGGACAAGAAATAGATGCATGCTATCACTGATTGTAGAAAACATAATATCAGAATCCTAGTAATGTAAAATATCAAGGACAAAAAACATTTGTTTACAAAGCATGAAATTAAGCTATCAGTGGCATGATTGTGTACACTGAAAATACAGATTCTTAGCAAGGTAGCTAGATGTAGCACAGTTGTTGTTTGCTCTTTCATCACTAAGTTGTGTCCACCTCTTGTTACCCCATAAACTATAGCCTGCCAGTCTCCACTGTCCATGGGATTTCTCAGCAAGAATACTGGAGTGGGTTGCCATTTCCTTCTCCAGGTGATCTTCCCGACCCAGGGATGGAACCCACATCTCATGCATTACAAGGTAGATTCTTTACCACTGAGTCACCAGGGAAGCCATGATGTAGCACAGTAGCTGAATACAAAGCAAATATAAAACAGTCGATTATGTTTCTGATTAACAGAAATAAGCAGATGGAAACTGAAAAAGAAATTAAATAACATCAAAAACACAAAGTACTGTGGGAAAATTTGATTAAATAATGCAAGACCTCTACATTCAAAGCAACAATTACAATTAAAAGAAATTAAAGAAGGCCTATACAAATGGAGAGAGGAACAATGTCCATGGATTGAAACTCTTTATATTACAAGGATATCAATTCTGGATGATAGACATTTCTAACAAAAACACAAACTAATGTCAAAGAATTTATATCTGGTTGTATATTCATTTGGAATAGCACCAATTTTGCCAAAAATAGATTTACACAAAATATTACATTTGAGAGAAAATCATAAAGGTTCACAAATACAAAACAAGGGGAAGTCTGACAATTTCAGCTAGTACAGATACAATGAGTCACTTTTAGATGTAGAGAGTTTATTAATTACATGGACAGCAAGAAAAATGAGTGAGCCAAAGGTGCCAGCTCCCTGACTCCCTGAGCAACACATTGAAAAGAACAACACTGAAACAAAAAGAGGTGAATGACTGTAATACAAGTTGTAGGATAATATGTTGCCACAGAACAAAATCTAGATTGCAGCTATGAGATTTTCTATTCTGTAGCTATGTACCTAGGGGGATGGGGCGGAAAGCACCATAACTCATCTGACACAGGAGGGGATGAACAAACAGATTCATAATAACCTTCCTTTCATTAAAAACCACTATACTTTAATGATGGAGATGATGTTCCATAAAATAAGGGAAAGCATCAATTCAAGTTTTGGCAAAAGGATGCTTTGATCATAGGCCTCTGATTTCCATACACTTCTAGGTTTTTCCTAGGGTAATTATATTCTAGAAAAGAAAAAATGTTGGGGACGGAAAATGATTCAGTGATTTTACCCTAGCTAATCTACTCTATCTAAAAAAATACTCAGGAGATTATTATAATAAAATGACAGTTAAAACAGAGATTTCACAGTAAGTGGTGACCAATAGGATAGGACAATTTTGTTGACATTGAATCTCTCTATCTACCTACTTATCTATCTAAAATGAATATGCTTTTGAAATAAGAGCTTAAAGGGCTCTTTAAATGTTTAAAAAACACTATGAGGAAAAGTATTAAGAAGCCTGGAATTGAATATGAAATTGTTTTAAGAAAACATAGCAGGAAATAATGAGATGAATGGGCAGTGACCTTGCAGGAGCTCCTGAAAGTCCTCCCACACTTTCTTGTCCACATGTGATCATGAGGTGTACTTCCCAAACTTAAATAAGCTGCAGCTCAAGGCTTTGCATATATGAATATATGCAAGGTCACCAAGCTGACATGGAGAGCCATTCTCCTTTGTTAAAAAATATAATTAGCAAAAAAGATATACAGACAACAAATAACCATATGAAAAGATGCGTTACATCATATGTCATCAAGGAAAAGCAAATTAAAACACAATGTGATACTACTACTATGTATCTATTAAATTGTGAAATTTCAAAACACTGTTAAAACATTAAATGCTAGCAAGGATGTGAAGCAACAGGAGCTCTCATTTATTGCAACTAGGAACAAAAAGTGGTACAATAACTTTCAAAGAAAATTTGGAGGGTTTTTTTTGTTTGTTTTCAACAAAAATAACCATAGTTTTATCTAACAATCTTGTTTCTCGATATTTATCCAAAGGAATTGAAAACATATCCACACAAAAATCTGCACACATATGTTTAGAGCAGCTTTATTCATAATTGCTAAATTCTAAAGGCAACCTTTGAACTTTGTGGAAAATTCTTAAAGAGATGGAATACCAGACCACCTTACCTGCTTTCTGAGAAATCTGTATGCAGGTCAAGAAGCAACAGTTAGAACTGGACATGGAGCAACAGCCTAGTTACAAATTGGAAATAATGGACTATTTCAGGCTGTATAATGTCACCTTGTTTATTTAACTTATATGCAGAGTACATCATGTGAAATGCTGGACAGGATGAAGCACAAGCTGGAATCAAGATTGCAGGAGGAAATATCAATAACATCAGATATGCAGATGACACCACCCTAATGGCAAAAATTGAAGAGGAACTAAAGAGCCTCTTGATGAAAGTGAAAGAGGAGAGTGAAAAAACTGGCTTAAAACTCAACATACAGAAAACTAATATCATGGCATCCAGTCCCATCACTTTATGGCAAATAGATGGGGAAACAATGGAAACAGTGAGAGACTTTATTTTCTTGGGATCCAAAATCACTGCAGATGGTGACTGCAGCCATGAAATTAGAAAACACTTGCTCCTTGGAAGAAAAGTTATGACCAACCTAGACAGCCTATTGAAAAGCAGAGACATTATTTTGTCAACAAAGGTCCATCTAGTCAAAGCTATGATTTTTCCAGTAGTCATGTATGGATGTGAGTTGGACTATAAAGAAAGCTGAGCGCCAAAGAATTGATGCTTTTGAACTGTGGTGTTGGAGAAGACTTTTGAGAGTCCCTTGGACTGCAAAAAGATCCAACCAGTCCATCCTAAAGGAGATCTGTCCTGAATATTCTCTGGAAGGACTGATGCTGAAGCTGAAGCTCCAATACTTTGGCCACCTGATGTGAACTGACTCTTTGGAAAAGACCCTGATGCTGGGAAAGATTGAAGGCAGGAGGAAAAGGGGACGACAGAGGATGAGATGGTTGGATGGCATCACTGACTTGAGGGATATGAGTTTCAGCAAGCTCTGGGAGTTGGTGATAGACAGGGAACCCTGGCATGCTGCCATCCATGGGGTAGCAAAGAGTCAGAAACGACTAAGGGACTGAACTCAACTAAAAAGCAGCTTAGATATCTTTAGTAGGTGAATGGAAAACATGGATTAATGTAAGTTTTGGTACATCCAGACAATGGAATGTTATTCAGTGCTAAAAAGAAATGAGCTACCAAGCCATGAAAAGACATGTAAAAATGCTAATTGTATATTACTGGGTGAAAGAAGCCAATCTGAAAAGGTGATGTACTGTATAATTCCAACTATAAGAAAAGGAAAAAATTATAAAGATAATAAAAAGGCCAGTCTTTCCAGGGAGAGGGGAGAATAGTCAGAGCACAGAGAATGTTTATGACAGTGAAAATACTCTGTGTAGTATTATAATGATGAATATATGTCAGCATACATTTGTCCAAGATCATAGACTGGACAATACCGAGAGTGAACCTGAAAGCAGACTATGAACTCTGTATGATTATGACATGTCAGTGTAGGTTCATCCAGAATGTACTATTCTGGTGAGTGATGCTGATAATGGAGAACAATGTGCATATGCAGGGCAGGGGTGAATGGAAAATCTTTGAACCATCCTTTCAATATTGTTGTAACTCTAAAACTGCCCTAAAATAAAGCACAATAGATAATAAGAGTTAAATAGTAAAAATCAAAAACAATACAAAATATGTATTTAATAATTTAAAAAATTAAGTCTATTCTTGGGATAGGAAAGAAGTCATAAAGGAAATAATTACTTACATTTCAATGCAGGATTCTTATGTCATTGTTAATGTAGTATTTTTAAAAATTGAAGTTCTAGTTCTAAATGTATACACACACATATTATATATATATATATATATATGATATGTGTGTGTATATCTGAAAATAAGAAAAAAAAAGACATGAGCTTAGCATTTAAATCAGAAAAAAAATGAAAAGGAGGAAGAAAATAAATTCAAAGTGATGAAAAAAGAAGAATTTTTCCACATTAAGTTAAATATTAATTCTTCCTGATATATCCAACACTATGTTATTACCACATGGATCAGTCCCCTTGCTTATCTATAAGAAACCTAATTCCTGCATTCATAACCTATTTACTGAATAGTTCAATCTTATTATCTTTGTATACCAGTAGAATTATAAACCTGCACCACTGTGAGAAACAATGTTATCAGCTAGGTGCAATACTGATGTGCAGTTCATTGTGCCTTTAGGCTTACAGGCTCCATTCCTATCTATAATGGAACTTCCCTGTGGCTCAGGGGTAAAGAATCCACCTGCAATGCAGTAGCTGCAGAAGCTATAGGTTAGATCCCTGGGTCAGGAAAATCCCCTGCAGAAGGAAGTGGCAACCCACTTCAGTGCTCTTGCCTGAAATCCCATGGACAGAGGAGCCTGGAAGGCTACATTCAATGGGGTTACAAAGAGTTGGAGAAGACTGAAGCAATTTAGCATGCATAATGTATGCGTGCACTCTAAGTCGCTTGAGTCACATCTTCAAACCATAACCTGAAAACTGTAATCTCAAGCTAACCATGAGAAAAACATCAGACAAATTCCAACACTGAGCAGCTTACAGTGTACCTGACCAATACTCCTCAAAACTTTTGGGTCATAAAAACAAGGAAATTCCGATAAACTGTCACAGTCAAGAGGAACCTAAGAAGACATGGCAAATAAATATAATGTGGCAAAAGAGAAGATATTAGATAAAAAAATAAACTGTGAACTTTAGTTAATAACTTTTAAAAGGAACAACATGACAAGAAAAGAACAAAACGTGAGAAAAAAAAAAAACTGATATGATTAGTTCATGCCCACCTGGTGGCTCAGCAGCAAAGAATCTGCCTGCCAATGCAGATCCCTGGGTCAGGAAGATCCCCTGGAGAGGGAAATGGCAACCCACTCCAGTATTCTTGCCTGGAAAATCCTATGGACAGGGGAGCCTGGCGTGCTATAGTCTATGGGGCTGAAAAGAGTTGAATGTGACCGAAGCAACAATACCACCCAGATAATTCAGGATAATCTTTCCATCTGAAGTCTATAACTTCAGTCTCATTCAAATTCCCTTTGCCATATAATGCAACAGATGTACATCTTCCAGAGATTAGGATATGGATATGGATATGGATATGGTTGAGGGGGCAACATTTTTCTAACTACCAATGGAATATAAAAGTAACCTTGAATAAAAAGAGAAATACACAATATTTTTAACAGAATTGATACTTTTAGTCAATTAATCTGTGTAAATACAAGGCAATTTCAACACAACTTTTGGTGGATATTGAAAGAACTCCGTAAACTTATCCTAAAGTATATGTTTATATAAAAATGTAATGACCAAGAATAGCTAAAAATCACTTTTGAAAAGCTAAAGCAAATTGAAAGGAATTGTACTTCATATTGAATGAATCTAAAGCTTACATAAGCATATGCAATGATGTACTGGGGAAAGACCTGGTAAACAGACCAGTGGGAAGAAATTCCATGAGTAGACCTTTATGGATATTGAAAATCGGCTTATGAGAGATATGCCACAACAAATTAGTAAAGAAAGGCTATATTTTCTTACAGGTAATGATGGAAAACTTTCTTACTACATGGAGAAAATTAGTTTGGGATGTCTAATTTAGATCATTTAAAATTTCCAAATGGATTAAAGACCTAAATTTAAAAGTAATCTTTAAAGCTGTTAAAATCATATTTGGAACAGCTTTCTAATGCTATGTGAATTAAGATATCTTATACAGTACCTGAAAACAAAATATAATGGCAAAATTTGTGGATTTGATGACATTAAAAACAATGATTTCTTTTCACTATAAACACACATAGATTGAGAGAAGATAATTGCAATGATTCAAATCAGAGGAGTATTAATAGTTGACATAAACATATTCTCAAGTCAACTAGAAAATTATAGGAAACTCATTAGAAAAAAAATGGGCGAAATAAAATGGACAACTTGGAAGAAATGGACAAATTCTTAGAAAAGTATAACTTTCCAAAACTGAACCAGGAAGAAATAGATCTTAACAGACCCATCACAAGCGCAGAAATCGAAACTATAATCAGAAATCTTCCAGCAAACAAAAGCCCAGGACCAGATGGCTTCATAGCTGAATTCTACCGAAAATTTAGAGAAGAGCTAACACCTATCCTACTCAAACTCTTCCAGAAAATTGCAGAAGATGGTAAACTTCCAAACTCATTCTATGAGACCAACATCACCCTAATTCCAAAACCAGACAAAGATGCCACAAAAAAAGAAAACTACAGGCCAATATCACTGATAAACATAGATGCAAAAATCCTTAATAAAATTCTAGCAAACAGAATCCAACATCATATTAAAAAGATCATACATCATGACCAAGTGGGCTTTATCCCAGGAATGCAAGGTTTCTTTAACATCCGCAAATCAATCAATGTAATACATCACATTAACAAATTGAAAGATAAAAACCATATGATTATCTCAATAGATGCAGAAAAAGCCTTTGACAAAATTCAACATCCATTTATGATAAAAACCCTCCAGAAAGCAGGAATAGAAGGAACATACCTCAACATAATAAAAGTTATATATGAAAAACCCACAGCAAAACATTATCCTCAATGGTGAAAAATTGAAAGCATTTCCCCTAAAGTCAGGAACAAGGCAAGGGTGCCCAATCTCACCACTGCTATTCAACATAGTTTTGGAAGTTTTGGCCACAGTAATCAGAGCTGAAAAAGAAATAAAAGGAATACAGATAGGCAAAGAAGAAGTAAAATTCTCACTGTTTGCAGATGACATGATCCTCTACATAGAAAACCCTTAAGATTCTACCAGAAAATTACTAAAGCTAATCAATGAATATAGTAAATTTGCAGGATATAAAATTAACACACAGAAATCCCTTGCATTCCTATACACCAATAATGAGAAAACAGAAAGAGAAATTAAGGAAACCATACCATTCACCATTGCAACAAAAAGAATAAAATACTTAGGAATATATCTACCTAAAGAAACAAAAGACTTATATATAGAAAACTATAAAACACTGAGGAAAGAAATCAAAGAGGACACAAACAGATGGAGAAATATACCGTGTTCATGGATTGGAAGAATTAATATAGTGAAAATGAGTATACTACCCAAAGCAATCTATAGATTCAATGCAATCCCTATCAAGCTACCAATGGTATTTTTCACAGAACTAGAACAAATCATTTCACAATTTGTGTGGAAGTATAAGAAACCTTGAATAGCCAAAGCAATCTTGAGAAAGAAGAATGGAACTGGAGGAATCAACCTGCCTGACTTCAGGCTCTACTACAAAGCCACAGTCATCAAGACAGTATGGTACTGGCACAAAGATAGAAATATAGATCAATGGAACAAAATAGAAAGCCCAGAGATAAATCCATGCACCTATGGACACCTTATCTTCGACAAAGGAGGCAAGAATATACAATGGAGAAAAGACAATCTCTAACAAGTGGTGCTGGGAAAACTGGTCAACCTCTTGTAAAAGAATGAAACTAGAACACTTTCTAACACCATACACAAAAATAAACTCAAAATGGATTAAAGATCTAAAGGTAAGACCAGAAACTATAAAACTCCTAGAGGAAAACATAGGCAAAACACTCTCAGACATAAATCACAGCAGGATCCTCCATGACCCACCTCCCAGAATATTGGAAATAAAAGCAAAAATAAACAAATGGGGCCTAATTAAAATTAAAAGCTTTTGCACAACAAAGGAAACTATAAGCAAGGTGAAAAGACAGCCTTCAGAATGGGAGAAAATAATAGCAAACGAAGCAACAGACAAACAATTAATCTCAAAAATATACAAGCAACTCCTGCAGCTGAATTCCAGAAAAATAAACAACCCAATCAAAAAATGGGCCAAAGAACTAAACAGACATTTCTCCAAAGAAGACATACAGATGGCTAACAAACACATGAAAAGATGCTCAACATCACTCATTATTAGAGAAATGCAAATCAAAACCACAGTGAGGTACCATTTCACGCCAGTCAGAATGGCTGCTATCCAAAAGTCTACAAGCAATAAATGCTGGAGAGGGTGTGGAGAAAAGGGAACCCTCTTACACTGTTGGTGGGAATGCAGACTAGTACAGCCACTATGGAGAACAGTGTGGAGATTTCTTAAAAAACTGGGAATAGAATTGCCATATGACCCAGCAATCCCACTGCTGGGCATACACACTGAAGAAACCAGAATTGAAAGAGATGCATGTACCCCAATGTTCATCGCAGCACTGTTTACAATAGCCAGGACATGGAAGCAACCTAGATATCCATCAGCAAAAGAATGGATAAGGAAGCTGTGGTACATATACACAATGGAATATTACTCAGCCATTAAAAAAGAATACATTTGAATTGGTTCTATTGAGATGGATGAAACTGGAGCCCATTATACAGAGTGAAGTAAGCCAGAAACAAAAACACCAATACAGTATACTAATGCATATATATGGAAATTGAAAGATGGTAACAATTACCCTATAAGCGAGACAGAATAAGAGACACAGATGCATAGAACAGTCTTATGGACTCTGAGGGAGAAGGTGAGGGTGGGACGTTCTGAGAGAATAGCATTGAAACATGTATATTATCATATGTGAAACAGAACACCATTCCAGGTTCGATGCATGAGACAAATGCTCAGAGATGGGGCAATGGGATGACCCAGAGGGATGGGATGGGAAGGGAGGTGGGAGGGGGGGTTCAGGATGGGGAACACATGGAAACCCATGGCTGATTCATGTCAAAAATCACTACAATATTGTAAAGTAATTAGCCCCCAACTAAAATAAATAATTTTATTTTTAAAAAAATGGGTCAGAAATAGCAATAGTAACTGCAGAAATTATGCCTGGGTAGTTAGCAGGTGTTTGAAGTGATGCACTGGCTCATTAGCAATCAGAGAAAGAAAGAATATTACTTTCATACTGTCAAAAAATTAGAATTTATTTTCCAAGTGTTGAGAAGCGCAATAGCTGATGAGTATGTAAACTGATGTGGCCATTATACATAACATTTTGACAGTTTCCTTCTTTCTCTCCCTCTATTTCTCTCTCTCCAACAAGCAAAAAAAATGATCATATATTACATATATACTATGTATTAGGATACAGTTGCAGTCCTCATGGTACTTATATTCTGGTGGTGGTGGTGGTTTAGTCAGTAAGTTGTGTCCAGCTCTTCTGACCCCATGAACTGTAGCCTGCCAGTCTCCTATGTCCGTGGGAATTCCCAGGCAGGAATACTTGAGTGGGTTGCCATTTGCTTCTCCAGGGGATCTTCCTGACCCACAGATTGAACATGGATCTCCTGCTTTGCAAGCAGTCTCATGCACTGCAGGTGGATCCTTTACCAACTGAGTCACCAGGTAGAGATACACAGATCTATAAGTTCATATACTAAACATATTGGATTTTGGGCTTAGATAGGGATAAAGAGAACAATTAGTCAAATTAGATAAAATATGACAAGGGCCTTTCACAGACTCAAATGATAGTGTTCCATGAATTACCCCTTACAAATATAATGCATTTACCATTGTGAGTCTGGATTTGGAATTTATAATGCATCATGAGATAAGTAAAATTTTAACACATATTCAAAATAACACCCTAGAAACATTGTTTTAGTCAGTACACTGAGGCAAAATGTATTAACAGAGAAAATCCAAGTCTAGTTGCAGCAAAGCAACAGAAATTTGGAAGGGGTAGTCACAGATAGATAATTCTATATGCTGGGCAAAGAAACATGGATAAAACATACAAGAATTTCCAAATACACCCTTAACCCATCAGATATGGTGTGGGGATTGGGTGTTGATGGAGTGACTTCTGCAAGACTGGCTGTGAGGGAAGATCTGTGCAAAGGTGATGTGTTATCAGTTCAGTTCAGTTGCTCAGTCGGGTCCGACTCTTGGCGACACCATGGACTGTAGCACACCAGGCTTCCCTGTCCATTACCAGCTCCCAAAGCTTGCTAAAACTCATGTCCATCGAGTCGGTGATGCCATCCAACCATCTCATACTCTGTCATCCCCTTCTCCTCCTGCCTTCAATCCTTCCGAGCATCAAGGTCTTTTCTAATGAGTCAGTTCTTCACATCAGGTGGCTGAAGTATTGGAGTTTCAGCTTGAACATCAGTCCTTTCAATGAATATTCAGGACTGATCTACTTTAGGAGGGACTGATTTAATCACCTTGAAGTCCAAGGGACTCTCAAGAGTCTTCTCTGACACCACAGTTCAAAAACATCAATTCTTTAGTGCTCAGCTTTCTTCATAGTCCAACTCTCACACCCATACATGACCACTGGAAAAGCCATAGCTTCGACTACATAGACCTTTGTTGGCAAAGTAATGTCTCTGCTTTTAATATGCTGTCAGTTGGTCTTAGCTTTTCTTCCAAGGAGCAAGCATCTTTTGATTTCATGATTTCAGTCACCATCTGCAGTGACTTTGGAGTCCACCAAAAAATCTGTCACTGTTTCCATTGTTTCCCTGTCTATTTGCTGTGAAGTGATGGGACCGGATACCATGATCTTAGTTTTCTGAATGTTGAGGTTTAAGCCAACTTTTTCACTCTCTTCTTTCACTTTCATCAAGAGGCTCTTTAGTTCTTCTTTGCTTTCTTCCATAAGGGTAGTGTCATCTGAGTATCTGAGGTTATTGATATTTCTCCCAGCAATCTTGATGCCAGCTTGTACTTCATCCAGCCTGGCATTTCACATGATGTACTCTGCATATAAGTTAAATAAGCAGGGTGACAATATACAGTCTTGACGTAATCCTTTTCCAAATTGGAACCAGTCTGTTGTTCCATGCCCAGTTCTAATGTTTCTTCTTGACCTACATATAGATTTCTCAGGAGACAGGTAAGGTGGACTGGTAGTCCCATCTCTGGAAGTATTTTCCATAGTTTGTTGTGAGCCACACAGTCAAAAGCTTTGACATAGTCAATAAGGCAGAAGTAGATGTTTTTTTCTGAAACTCTTTTGCTTTTTTGATGATCCAGTGGATGTTGACAATTTGATCTCTGGTTCCTCTGCCTTTTTAAAGTCCAGCTTGAACATCTGGAAGTTTGGAGTTCACATACTGTTGAAGCCTGGCTTGGAGAATTTTGAGCATTATTTTGCTAGTGAGTAAGATGAGTGAAATTGTGTGGTAAGGAAATCCAACCAGTCAATCCTAAAGGAAATCAGTCCTGAATATTCACTGGAAGGACTGATGCTGAAGCTGAAACTCCAGTACTTTGGCCATCTGATGCAAAGAGCTGACTCTTTTGGAAAGACCCTGATGCTGGGAAAGATTGAGGGCAGGAGGAGAAGGGGACGACAGAGGATGAGATGGTTGGATGGTATCACCGATTCAATGTACATGGGTTTGGGTGGACTCCAGGAGTTGGTGATGGACTGGGAGGCCTGGCATGCTGCAGTTCATGGGGTCACAAATAGTCGGACACGACTGAGCGACTGAACTGAGCTGAACTTGAACATTCTTTGGCATAGTCTTTCTTTGGGATTGGAATGAAAACGGACCTTTTCCAGTCCTGTGGCCACTGCTGAGTTTTCCAAATTTGCTGGCATATTGAGTGAAGCACTTTTACTGCATCATCTTTTAAGATTTGAAATAACTCAACTGGAATTCCATACCCTCCACTAGCTTTGTAGTGATGCTTCTTAAGACCCACTTGACTTTGCATTCCAGGATGTCTGGCTCTAGGAAGAGGGTATAGGAAGAATGTGTTCCTGAATACTGTGGTCAGAATCTCCTTATCTGCTTTCTGTCAAATTTATACTGCTCTGAAAAACTTTATTTTCTGTTCAAATTAATTAACTTTCTTTTCCCTCCCTGACCCCTTCTCAATTCTATTTGTTAGGCTCTGTTATGTCTAACATTTTTACAAATACAGAAAGTATAAAAATCATACATTCTGGCAAATGTGTAAGAGAAGCCCAAGTTAAATAATTTTATTCTTTTCATAAAGACAACTAATGAAGTGAATAATCAACAGTCACTTAATATTTATTCCCTGGATAAAATGGCCACAATCTTCAATTAGCATTTTAGAAAGGGTTTTTTTTTCCACACCACATGAGATATTTTTGAATAAACGTAACATGAAGGCGACTCTGCCTTTGAAATACTTTTGGGAAAACATTTAAAATAGTTGCAGAATTTATCAACTAAAGATATGATTGGAACAGTAGAAAATAAAGACTAGGATTTCAGTCCCAGAGTGAGGAGTTGGGAGAGAAACATATTTGTTCCAAATATTTTTTCTCTTCCTTGATCTTTCTTCTCCTTCTGGTATTCCCATTTCATGTATGTTACATCTTTTGTAGCTGTCCCACATTTTTTGGATATTCTGTTCCGACTTTTTCTTTTCTTCTCTTTGCTTTTCAGCTTGGGGATTCTTTGACATATTCTCAAGCTCAGAGATTCTTTCCTCAGCCGTGTCCAGTCTGCTAATGAGTCCATCAAAGGCCTTCTTCATTTCTTTCTGTTACAGTGTTTTTGATCTCTAACCTTTCTTTCCCTTTCTAAAAATTTCCATCTCTCTGCTTCCAGTACTCATCTGTTTTTGCCTGTTGACTGCTTATTCTATTAGAGATCTTAGCACATTAATCATACTTGTTTTAAATTCTGGTGATTCCAACATCCCTGCCATGTCTGCTTCTGATGCTTGTTCCTCTTTGAACTGTGTTTTGCCTTTCGGTATGTCTTTATAATTTTTTGTTGAAAGGCAGACATTTTGAGTCAGGTAAGTGGAACTATGGCAAATAGGCTTTTACTGGTGTAAGCTGTAGGAGGAGGGGAAGCATTCTCTGGTCCTATGATTAGATCTCAGTCTTTTAGTGAGCTGTGCTCCTGGGCTGTGAACTTCACAAGTGCTTCTCAGTTTATCTGTTTCATCTTAGTACTCTTGCCTGGAAAATCCCATGGACGGAGGAGCCTGGTGGGCTGCAGTCCATGGGGTCGCTAGGAGTCGGACACGACTGAGCGACTTCACTTTCACTTTTCACTTTTCACTTTCATGCATTGGAGAAAGAAATGGCAACCCACTCCAGTGTTCCTGCCTAGAGAATCCCAGGGACGAGGGAGCCTGGTGGGCTGCCGTCTATGGGGTCGCACAGAGTCGGACACGACTGAAGCGACTTAGCAGCAGCAGCAGTACGGAATGACCGGAGGGTGCTGGAGTTCTATTTTCTTTCCTTCAGGTGGTTTAGTCTCTGGTAAAAACCTAAATAGCTAAAGGTTTCTCCTGAGGGTAAGCCTGGTTAAGGATAGATCCCTCTCCTATATTTCCCAAGTGGTAATTTCTCCCCTCCTCTTGCTGGAAACCCCAAAAGATTTTTCTCTGATCTCACAGGTTCTCACAGTGAACCAGTTACAGCTTCAGGAGTTAAAACTCATAAAAATATGGCTGAGTCCCTCTGACTGGGTCCCCCTGGAGTTTTTGTCTCTTAGACTTGTCTACACTGAACTTCTAGCAATTTGTTCAGGCTTCCCAGGGAAGCTTCTGATAGCGGATTTCTACTCCAGGAAATGGTGATTCTCTGCCTCTCTAAGTTGGGGGTAGTGCTTTGTCCTGTGGCCTCACTTCTCTGATGAATCTAACAGGTGTTGATGTTTTTACTGGTTCAGTTTTTTACTTGTCAGGATGAAGTGTGACTTATAAACTCTTTACATGCCTGACTGGAAACCAGGAATCCTAAATCTATAAACTCTTTTCTTATATTTAATTTTGTAATAGGATTTTTCTAGTCTCATAAAATTAGTTCAGTTCAGTCACTCAGTCGTGTCCGACTCTTTGAGACCCCATGGACTGCAGCACGCCAGGCTTCCCTGTCCATCACCAACTCCTGGAGCTTACTCAAACTCATGTCCATCAAGTAGGTGATGCCATCCAACCATCTCATCCTCTGTCGTCCCCGTCTCCTCCCACCTTCAATCTTTCCTAATATCAGGGTCTTTTCCAAGAGTCAGCTCTTTGCATCAGGTGTCCAAAGCATTGGAGTATCAGCTTCAGCATCAGTCCTTCCAATGAATATTCAGGACTGATTTCCTTTAGGATGGACTGGTTGGATCTCCTTGCAGTCCAAGGGACCCTCAAGGGTCTCCTCCAACACCACAGTTCAAAAGCATCAATTCTTCAGTGCTCAGCTTTCTTTATAGTCCAACTCTCACATCCATACATGACTATTGGAAAAACCATAACTTTGATTAGGTGGACCTTTGTTTACAAAATAATGTCTCTGCTTTTTAATATGCTGTCTAAGTTGGTCATAGCTTTTCTTCCAAGGAGCAAGCATCTTTTACTTTCATGGCTGCAGTCACTATCTGCAGTGATTTTGGAACCCAAAAAATAAGTTAACTAAATTGAGTTAGCTATTCTATTATCTTTCCTCTCCCACCCCTCTTCTGTTTGAAGGAAGAATTATTTACTCCTTAAATGTTTGGTAAAAGTCACCTGCAAAACAATATGGGCCTGGGAGGTGGGTGTATTATGATTATTTAAAATATTTCTTCAGGTTATATTTCTATATAACTCAAATTATTTGGTTTCTTAGGTCTCTGAATTCAACCAAAGTACAAAAAAAAAAAATGGTATCTCAGAAACATTGAGTTTTGCACATGCTATTTCTTTTTTGAAATACTTTTATTTTCACTTATTTTCCCAGCTAACTTTGATTATTCTTTAGTTTTCTTCCAACTTATCAGATGGTGGTAATTTTATGTTATATAGAACCATGTCTTCAGGAAAGACTTCCTTCATCTTAGTCAGGTTACATGTCCATGTTATGTGAGCACATGAAATCCAGTGCTTCTGTTTTATATTCCTGAATGGATGGTGTTGTCATTCCCTTGTGAAACATGAGTATGTCCCACAAGTTCATAATCTCCTTGAAGGCAAGAATTGCATTACTTCTTGATTCCTCAAAATCAACATTTGTTGTCTTAAAATATTTCTTAGATAAAATAATTATTTTATAACACTATAACTAGATTATGGTTTTAAAGAGGAAACAAATAACTTTCTCTATACCTTTATTTTGATATTGCCATTTCTGAAAAGAATTTAATTGGTCAATGTGCATTTTAAAACAGATAACCACTACCATCTGGTGGTAGTTACATGAATTACAGCCCACAGCCTCAAAGAGACTGAAAGTGGATGTATTCTTTTACTCCAGAAGTTCTTACTTAAGGGGTTGGAAAATCAGATTGGGAGGACGGTGAGCAGCAAACACTGATTCTCAAAATATTTAAAATTTCAAAGTTAACACATTATTTTTAAAATATAATGGAAATATTCAGTGGTAAATCTGTATCTGCACATTTTGCTCATATTCCCAAAGCTCAAATATTCTTTGAAGATATTTTATTAGGTGAATACACATGTAGTATAGTTACATTTCCTCACTGAGTTAACTTTTTCATCATTATGAAAGGTTCTTTGTTTCTGGCAGCTCTCCTTCCCTTATGTTCTTCATTGATATTAAATATAGCTATACCACTTCCTTTTATTATTTCCTGGCCAGTCTTTTCTATCCTTTCACTCTCAGCTGATCTATATCCTTATATTTAAAGTCTGTGACAGTCTCTCCATCTGTTAGAATGGCTGTGGCTTACATGTTGGGTAGCCCACTGGAGGGCACCAAACCTATCTTTTCTAGGGGCTTTCAAGCAATTACTTCATGTCTTGCCTTCAACAGTCGGTGACATTGTGCTATACTGGTTTGGCCTAAGCTATACCAGAAAAGGATGGCTATTCCTTGGGCAAAAAGAATGTTCTTTTTGTTCTGCCTATAGGCCTTTGCCTGTCATCTGCTTATGGCCATATGGGGAAAGCACTGAACAAAATCACATTTTAGGAATGCAGTGATTATAAGCTATACAGAGAGAACATAGGTGGAAGATGTGTAATTTATGTTATGAAATCCCAATTGGGAAATTTAACATGAGCAAAAATTATTTTTCACATTTTCCTGCATACCCTGGAAAATTATCATTGATGCTCAGTTAACAACTAAATACTAAATAGTATACAAGGTCAACAAGCTTCCCTGGTAGCTCAGATCATGAAGAATCTGCCTGCAATGTGGGAGACCTGGGTTCAGCAGATCCTCTGGAGGAGGGCATGGCAACCCATTCCAGTACTTTTGCCTGGAGAATCCCCATGAAGAGAGGAGCTAGGTGGGCTACAGTCCATGGGGTCGCAAAGAGTCAGACAGTACTGTGCAACTAAGCACAGCATTCAAGGTCAACATAATGGATGATGCAGCATCACAAGTAACAATGTGAACAATATTAAATCAGTGGTGTTAAGTATTAAGTAAATCAATGGTACAGAGAATTGAAGCTCCAATACTTTGGCCACCTGATGTGAAGAACTGACTCATTGGAAAAGACTGATGCTGGGAAAGACTGAAGGCAGGAGGAGAAGAGGATGACAGAGGATGTAATGGTTGGATGGCATCACCGATTCAATGGACATGTTTGAGCAAGCTCTGGGCGCTGGTGATGGACAGGGAAGCCTGGCGTGCTGTAGTTCACGGGGTTGCAAAGAGTTGGACACAACTGAGCGAATGAACTGAACTGAACTGAAGACACTGAAGAGGCAAGACCTATACTGTTTCCATATAAACAATTTGCAGAGAGCCACAGCATTGTAATTAATAACAATAAAAAATAACAATGGTGCTTCCTTTTTCTTGACATTGGAAAAATGAAGCTAGCCAGGAACATCCATTTGACAATACAGAAGACCAAAAAAAAAAAAAAATGAACATAAAGAGAAAGAGATTGTGCTGGTACACTGTAAAAGATGTGTACAATATATAAATACATAAATGCATTGTCTCCATACACTGTTAAAAAAAGTTTCATTAAGAACAACTGTACTTTAATGATGGAAATGATGTTCCATAAATTAAGGGAAAGCACCAAAAATTCGAGTTTTGGCAAAAGGATGGCTTGATCACAGGCCTCTGATTTCTACACCCTTCTGAGAGTTTTCTCAGAATAATGATATTCCAGAAAAGGTAAAATGATGGGATGGAAACTGATTCAGTGACTACCTGACCTACCTTATCTGAAAAAGTACTCAGGAGATTATTATAATTAAATGACAATTAAAACAGATTTCAAAGTAAGTGGTGACCAATTGGACAGGACAATTTTGTTGACATTGAATTTCTCTATCTATCTACTTACCTTTCTAAAAGGACTGTGCTTTTGAAATAAGAACTTAAAGGACTCTTTAAATATTTGAGAAACATTCTAAGAAAAAATACCAATAGAAGCCTGGAATTGAAATACGAAATTGTCTTAAGAATGCATAGCAGGATTGATTTGTGTGTGTTGAAATTTATATCATTTATATTATATAATGTTAGGAATGACTTTTTTTTTTAAAGGGATCAAATCTCTTTTTGTTCTGTGAAGGGAAGATAGAATATTTTTTAAGTATGAAAGAAAGTGAAGATAGAATGATCCATTTTTGCAAAACCAAGCAAACCAAAGCTCTGTTTATGTGTATATCAGTTCAGTTCAGTTGCTCAGTTGTATCCAACTCTTTGTGACCCCATGGACTGAAGCATACCAGCCTTCCTTGTCCATCACCAACTCCCAGAGCTTGCTCGAACTCATGTTCATCAAGTCGGTGATGCCATCCAACCATCTCGTCCTCTGTCGTCCCTTCTCCTCCTACCTTCAGTCTTTCCCAGAATCAGGATCTTTTCCAAAGAGTTGGTTCTTTGCATCAGGTAGCCAAAGTATTGAAGGTTCAGCTTCAGTATCAGTCCTTCCAGTGAATATTCAGAATTAATTTTCTTTAGGATTGACTGGTTGGATCTGCTTGCAGTCCAAGGGACTCTCAAGAGTCTTCTCCAATATCATAGTTCAGAAGCATCAATTCTTTGGCACTCAGCCTTCTTTATGGTCCAACTCTCACATCCATACATGACTACTGGAAAAACCATAGCTTTGACTAGATGAGCCTTTGTCAGCAAAATAATGTCTCTGCTTTTTAATATGCTGTCTAGGTTGGTCATGGCTTTTCTTCCAAGGAGCAAGCATCTTTTAATTTCATGGCTGCCATCACCATCTGCAATGATTTTGGAACTCAAGAAAATAAAGTCTGTCACTGTTTCCATTGTTTCCAACTCATAGCAAACTAGGGCTAGAAAGTTATTTCTTTAACAAAGAATACCTATGAAAACCCATGGCAATATTGTTTAATAAAAAATATTTATTAGTGAAAAAGTAATTCATCCTTGGGTTAAAGATAAGACATATGTAGATGATGGCAGAAGAAATTATAGCTGGGAACATCAGAAAAGGCTGAAATTAGAAAAAAAAATGAATTTGATGCATTGTAGATTGATCAAATATGAATTTTAGATAAGAGACCAGCATGAGCAAAACCATGGAGGTAAGAAAGGACAGGGAATGTGGACTAGTAACTATTTAGTTATAGTGGTTGCGTAGAGGTTCCAAGAAAGATGAAAATGGATAAATAGGTGGAGGTTAGCTTGAAGAAAGTATACTATTGTATCAATATCAGTCTTTCTTTTTATCAGTTCAGTACACAAATCTCAGAGAAGAATTTAAAACAGAAATACATTGTACCTGCATTAGTATCTATTTTTGCTAACCGAAAGAAACCTGAAGAGGATTTTCATTTTTACAAAAGAGACAAAAAGTGGAAATAACATTCAGCCTGTGTTTTGCAGCAAGCCATTATAGAGGCAGCACAGAGTCAAGCAGCAAAAATTAGACCACCAAGCTCCTTCCTCTGAAATGACATTTAACATCTCAGCATCAAACTTCATAGCTTTGAACTCTTGATATCAGCATCTGTGCTTTATCTCCATTTATTTTGTGCATCTCAGCAAGATGTGTCTTAAGTCGATAACTTCATTGCTTTACATCATTAAGAATGCTGTACTTTTGGATTGTAGGAGAAGCCTGCATAGACAACTCATGCATGATGCATACAAAGTTACTTCGGTCATTTCCAACTCCATGCGACCCTGTGG
This sequence comes from Okapia johnstoni, assembly GCA_024291935.2. Taxonomy (NCBI): domain Eukaryota; kingdom Metazoa; phylum Chordata; class Mammalia; order Artiodactyla; family Giraffidae; genus Okapia; species Okapia johnstoni. The sequence continues at coordinate 10,744,826 of CM044319.1, forward strand.
ACTGTGTAGCCCACCAGGCTGCTCTTTCCATGGGATTCTCCAGGCAAGAATACTGGAGTAGGTTGCTGTGCCCTCCTCCAGGGGATCTTCCCAACAAAGGGATCAATCCTGTGTCTGTTACATCTACCTGCATTGGCAGGCAGGTTCTTTACCACTAATGCCACTTGGAACGCCTGCATAGACAACTCACTTCTCACTAGTTCTGTGAAATATTTCCTTAATAGGCCTATTAATTTATATAATACCTATAAATTTATATATATGTGAAGGGTGGGCCTCAGTTTTCTTACAAAACTCTAGTAATAAGGAGCTTATCCTGGAGTCACAATGTGACAAAATCCCACTTTCTGGAAAATAGATGTGAGCAAAGAAAATGTAAAGGGACTCTGAGGTGCTTGAATGTTTTTCAAAGTGAGGCCGTGTGGGCCAATGACTGGAGCTTTGAACCCCATCAGCCTTGTCCAGTCTCATCATCTCTATCTGTTCCCCACCTGGAAATAAAAATAAAGGAATACATGTGATTTACAGGCATAAAAGACATTAGAAATGTGATTCCACAAGATTCGATTAGATTTAAAAGTTGAGGTAGAAAACGGGTGTCAAAACTATTCTGAGATTTTTCACCCTATTGGTTAATAACTAACAAAATTGGTGTTTATGAAAAAGACAATATCCTGGGAAGCCCTTAAGTTAGCATCCTGTGGTTGACTGAAAAATTTATATTTTGGAGTTTGTTACAAGTACTCAAAATTTTGTGTTCTTACATATAGAAGAGATGGCTGAAACAATGGAGTTATTCCATTGTCTGGATGTACCATAGTTTATTTATCCATTCACCTACAGAAAGATATCATGATTGCTCCTGGAATTTGGCAGTTATGAATTAAGCTGCTATAAACATTGGTGTGTAGGCTTTTGTATGGACAAACGTCTTCAACTCTGATTCTGAGGAAGGAAATGCAGCGATACAGAGAGAGATGAGAGAACAAGAGAGAGGGGAATACTGAATTCAATATATTGAGAAATATAGACAGTAAAAATCTAAACATCACATCATACGGCATCAGTAAACTGCAAATTAAAACATGATACCACTGTGGCAGAAATCCAATACACTCACACACCAAATGCTGTGAGGACAGGAGATAAAAGGAACTTTCTGGGTCAGGAGATGCCCCTGGAGAAGGAAATGGCAACCCACTCCAGTATTCTTGGCTGGAGAATCCCATGGACAGAGGAACCTGGCAGGCTACAGTTAATTCATGGAATCACAAGAGTCGGATATGACTTAGCACTATCTGTCTTTCTCATTCATTGCAGCTGGGAGTCAGGAGAGTACAACTATGGAAGACAGTTTGGTGTTTTTTTTACAAAACTAAAGATACTTTTATACATGATCCAGCAATCACCTTCTTTGGTATTTATCCAAAGGAGTTGAAGACATCTGACCATACAAAAGCCTACACACCAATGTTTATAGCAGCTTTTTTCATAATTGCCAAATTCCAGGAGCAATCATGATATCTTTCTATAGGTGAATGGATAAATAAACTATGGTACATACAGATGATGGAATTATTATTCAGTGCTAAAAAGAATTGAGCTATCAAGTTATGAAAAGACATGGAGGGAACTTAAATGGATATCACTAAGTGAAAGAGACCAATCTGAAGAGGTTTTAATAGATTTGATTTCAGGTATATGACATTCTGGTAAAAGCTAAAACAGTGGAGACAGTAAAAAAAAAAGGAAGAAAATCAGGCATTGACAAGGGTTGGAGGAGTGAAGGAAGGATGAACAAGTGCAGCATAGAGGCTTCTATGGCAGTGAAAATACACTGTGTGATGCAGTAATGATGGAGACATGTCATTATTCATAGATAAATGTCTAAACCCATAGAGATACAATACCAAGAGTGAATAGTAATGCCAAGTGTGGATTTTTAATGATTATGGTGTTTTAACACAGGTTTATCAATTGTAACACATGTACCTCTCTAGTGAGGAATATTGATAATGGGGGGGGGGTTATGCATCTGTGGATAGCATTAAAATATATAAATATAGACTTAAATATAGTCTTACAATATCTAAAGAAAGAAGACATATATATCAGACACCTATACCTTAGACATCTTGGTATTCTGTTAATGCATTAGTATACTGCACTACAAAAAAATTCTGCTTAACAAGTATTTATTAAATTTATGTAAAATCTAAGTAGATTTATCCTAATTTCTCAGTCTATTAACAGGATAACATAATTCATTAGAGAACAAAGGTGAGAGCCTGAGAAAAGTTATAATCAATAACAGAAGTAACAAGAAATAGAATAATTATGAAAAACAGTAATAAATATTTTTAAAATCAAGCTATTATATATTCTTAAGTATAGAGAGCAAATTGTCATCCCAACAACCTAACAACTCATCAGGGGTTTATTGGATTCCAGTTTGGAACACTATTGATGGTGAAAGCTGTGCCCAGGAATAATTAAGAAATTAACTTAAAGTTCTTGCCTTTGATTTGTATTTTTGTAAAATCACTTCATAAGAGAATACATTACAAATATGTCCAATAAAGCCATCAGTGTTTATTCAGATTGAGGTGGAAGTAGAATGGGATGAGGGATGAAAAATATGACTGATTAGAATTTACATATACATTTATAATACATTAATATGTATAATAAATATATGCCTATTTCTAAAATCTTCCTTTATGAAAACTTTTATCATTCTTACAAAAAGAGTCAGCTGAAAGTTAATTGTACTTTAAAAAATAAATAAATCAGCTAATAACCAGGGACGGGCTTTGGGAATAATTTTTCCTCATGAGCATATTTTTATTGACTCTCTAAGTTCTGGCAGGGGCAGCAAACACTAACAGTTTTAAAGCAAAATAAGAGTATGTGTAACATATTTGTAACGACCCCACTAGTTACACATACACATGCACATCATTCTGGCAGAAAGCAAACCAAATTTTAAATATTAAATTCATTTATGGAGAATACGACATTTTCCAATAGTCAAAAAGTAAGTTCTTACTGTATATATCATCAGCTGTTCAAGTAACAAACTATTGAAATGCATTCATCAAATTGGTACTTTAAAACTGCGTGATTTTTTCTTAAAACTTGGAGAATACTTATTTATTTAAACATTTGAACATTTTTCTACTCCCAAAGACTCACATAATAATAAACTTGAATCTTATCCATCGTTTTAGAAATTTTACCCTAATTTATTATTCTATACTTTACATTTTAACAAAAGCTCAATTTATCCCTTCCATCATCTCATTCTCTTCCTGCACCACAACTTCTTTACTTTAAAAAGAGGTAAGATTTAAGTGGAATTATTTTGAAGTGATTCATGATTATTAAAAGACTGTGAAGTCATAGTTTCAGTTATATGAAATTCTCAGATTTCTCTGAGAACCAAATCTGTGACCTAGATTGAAAGTTTGCTTTATAAAGAAGTGTGCCCACATTCTTGTGCTCTGTTAATATTGCATTGCTATAAAAAGTCAGACTAACAAAATCCCAGTGGAATATGTACATTGCAGCAGTTGCTAAGGTAACCCCTTTAGTCTCTAAATAGAAAAAATTTAAAAATACGTTCTTTGAGGGCAGATAAGTAAAGGCTGTCCCAAGGCTTCCTAAGACTATTTTTGTGGCAGAAGTAAGTGACTAAGGAAAATAAGTAGGACCTAAACTGAGACCTAGTCACAAGTAAATAATAAATTGGCCATTATAAATGAAATTAAAACAGCATAGGATAAAGCCCTTCTGAAATCCCCTTTAGGTCCCCACAGGGAAGAGTAGCCTCAAGCTTTTAGGTCTCAAGAAGACCTAAAAATGAGGAAATTAAACTGCATTGTCATATTCATCCTTTAGAGTGCATTCACTATTAAGACAGAAAGAATCTGAGAATATTAATAATTTGCCCACTATGCAGTATTCCTATTGAAACTTCATCTTTACTCTGGGGTGAATGTTGAAAGTATAGATTTATTATATAAGAGCCTAGAAATACCCAGAGAACAAGTTTCAGAACAAGATTAAACCACCCTCTCTCAAAAAGTATAAAATATCTAAATATATATTAGTTAAAGAGACAGCCACTGGATGTCATTGTAATGCTATGAAAATAAAAGTTTCATAAATTTTTGCTACAGAAATGCTATCAAATGCTACAGAAATTTAATAGCATTAAGCACAGTTCAGTCTACCTCACCTAAAACATCATCAAAGGTAGGCTTTCCAGATTTGTTTTATGTGGTTGTGACAGTGATATTTATTAAAGGATTTAAATGCATTATTTATTTTTCATTTTTCTGTTTTATTTGTCAACTGATAAGTAGACTGAAAATATTTTATGACTTTCCTGTTATCATACTTTGGATACTTAAGTCAAATTGGTTTATATTGTTAACTAATGAACAAACATTTTATTAACTAAGACATTATTATGGTTCAGTAGAACCAGAAAGTGAAAGAAAGTATTAGTGGCTCAGTCGTGCTTGAGCCTGCCAGGCTCAGAGGTCCAGGGAATTCTCCAGGCAAGAATACTGCAGTGGGTTGCCATTTCCTTCTCCAAGGGATCTTCCTGACTCAGGGATCAAACCCAGGTCTGCTGCATTGCAGGTTGATTTTTTTTACCGTCTGAGCCACCAGAGAAATGATTAAGATGTGAGGTCCAACCCCCATGGCATGCTTTATGTTGTCTTGAGGCTACTGAAAATAAATGATTCCTAAGGGTTTCTCAGGTGACGCTAATGGTAAAGAACTCCCCTGCCAATGCAGAAGACATAAGAGATGCAGGTTCGATGCCTTGGTCAGGAAGATCCCCCAGAGAAGAAAATGGCAAACCAGTCCAGTATTCTTGCCTGAAGAATTCCATGGACAGAGGAGCCTAGCAGGCTACAGTTCCTGGGGGTTGCAAAGAGTCAAACACGACTGAAGCGATTTAGCATGAAAGGACTGTAGGCATGCTGTACGCTCATGGAGATTAGGCAGTAGAATATTGCATCTGCCAGTGAAGTCATTTGCCTGGACTATTTGGAACCCCCTAGATTGCTTAAGACATCCTGTTCAGAATACTAGTTGAACAGAGAAGCTCCTGATAGGTTTCCACAGTATAAGTACAATTTTAACAAGTCAAATTGAATCAGTCTCTTTTCCACCCAGCTCAAAATGCTATCCCTTACAAAAATACCATTGGAAAAGGAAAAAAAGTTTGGATGAGGTGATCCTTGTTCTATTTGAAATCAGACTAAAAAGTTGAGACAGTTAAGAAGGTGCTTTACCCCTGTCTGATCTCCCTAGCTCTCTTAATAATAACTCACAATAAATCTTACTTATTTATCAAAACAAGTTTACCAAATAAATTCACTGAAACTAGGGTTCTCCCAGATTTTATGTAAATAATTCTCAGGGGTCAAGAGTTAAAAATCAAATGAGTCTATAAATCTCTTGGAACTTTACAATAAGTTTATAGTATCAAAGACTCTGAGAATTCTTACAGTAAAGGACTCACCTACATATATTTTAATATAGACTTAATACCTTTTAATTCCTATCATAATCAGTTCTAATATTATGTCTATTGTGTCATATGTATAATTTATTAACATATTTCCTAGAGAAACTACTATATTAAATTTACACACAATTATTAACCAATTATAATATTTAATTATTCCTAGACTTCCCCTGGAATAGGGAATGGCAACCCACTCCAGTATTTTTGCCTGGAAAATTCCATGGAAAGAGGAGCCTTGAGTGCTACACTCCATAGAGTTGCAAAGCATTGCAAAGCATCTAACACGACTGAGCACACAGCATACAGACTTAAATGCTACTCTCTTTTTCAATAGAAATATTTAAGTTTTATTCTAGAGCTAGCTTCTTCACATATGGAAGTAAAGTTTTTCCGAATTACTTGGGGATCAGAGTTAAAAAGTTTTTCCTACAAAGTAATATCCTTTTATCATTTTCTGTACTGATGCACCATTTCAACGACTGATGTTTTTCAGTTACTCAGGGTATTTTATTTCTACCATGCTCTCATTCTGCAAGCTTTGGAGCAGATATCCTTTTAATCTTATTGTAAGACAGCAGAAGAAATAACCCAGCATAGGTTTCATACTCTTTCTTTAGAAAACTGGTTATAAATTTTAGTATGCATCAGATACACTTGGAGGGCTGTTAAAACAGAGATTACTAGGGTACACTCCCACAGTTTCTGGTTCAGAATGTCTGCTCTGGACCTCAAGAATTTATTATATCTCATAAGTCCTCAGGTGCTACTGATGCTGTGGTCCAGGAACCACATTTGGCGAATCACTGCCTTAGGTCTTCTCTAAATGGTTAACAACAAGGACTTGAAGGTGGCTAGCTGAACTATCAGGAAAAAAACTGTTATAGCACCTTCTGCTAAACAAATTTTTAATTGACTGAATGAATTCATTGTTCATGGAACTCATTAAAAATCTATGGACTTGTTAACTAAACATCTCTTGTATGAATATTCAAGTAAAATTTATCGGCTTTTTATCAGCACAAAAATCTTATATTCACTGTTCATGAAAGTGTTATCATATATTTGAGAAATAGACTCATTCTTGTGTAACTTGTTGTCTTTGACAATTATACAAGATGGTAGGAGCAGTGTAAATAGCATCAGAGTAAAGCACTTCATTTCCATACTGGTGTGTTTTGAAACTAGTATCTTCAACAGCTGTAAGATTGGCAGTAAGACCCTGAGGTATGTTTGACACAATACCCATCTGTTTCTTTTTTGGTTGAGTTTGAGGTTATTTTTCTTCATCAAATTTCTTTATTGAATCACTGAAAGTCGTGTAACATCTTCTGAAAGTCAAAAGAATGAAAATATGTCACTTGATTGATATTTCATGGTGCAAAATGCATCAAAAGTTATTTTGATTTTGAGAAGTCTATGGTCTTGTTATAGAGATCTGGCAATGTGTATGGTCTTTAATTGCACTGTTGAGAATGTGGCAAACAATTATTTTGATAATAGGTACCAATGACAAAACAGTGAGTTTTCACCTAAACAATAGGGCTCAGTGACAGAATAAAACACATCTTAATTTATTTGTGAATATCTTGTGTCTTGAAATTCTGAAAGCTTCTTGGTTGTTTCTTCATAAGAAAACATAGAAATGTTTTCTCTAGTAATAGATGTTTATATTACACAAGTATATTCTTATGTTCTTTCTGTTTCAAAACCTCATATAGTGAGAACTTTTAAAGAACATTTTAAATGGCTTTTAAGTGTACAAGTACAAATATAAGCTGTATGTGATTTTATCAGTGCTAATAACCTAGATGACAGTCTGTTCAGATTCCGTTTATGCACAGTTGACCTATGTGTCTGGGTGTGTGCTCAGTTGCTCAATTGTGTCTGAATCTTTGTGACCCCACAGACTTTAACCCACCAGGCTCTTCTGTCCATGGAATTTTCCAAGTAAGAATACTGGAGTGGGTTGCTGTTTCTTTCCCCAAGGGATCTTGACATAGATGTATCAAAGTTAGCAGTGTATCTTTCTCTTCTGTCTAAGGATTGGTATAAAGATACTAAGAAATATATATTCATGTACATGGAACCAAGGAATTATGGTATTAAAAAGTAGGAAAATATATAAACTACTATAATCCATGCTTAAAATGTCAGGAATTGGTAAATTTTATACTCTATCTATATATTTTCTCTTTATGTCTTAATAGAACAGAGATAGTGGTGTGCATTCTACTGTTGCCAGGACTGTTCAGCAGAGTTTCTTCCTGGATATTAACTAATGTCATCTCTTTACCTTAGTTTGAAATTACTCAAATGAATTTGTTTTAGGAAATAAAAAATGATATCAAAACAATTCACAGTCTAAGTAACATATAATATTGCACGTGTGTGTTAGTCACTCAGTCATGTCCAACTCTTTGTGACTCCATGGACTGTAACTCACCAGGCTCCACTGTCCATGGAATTCTCTAGGCTAGAATACTGGAGTGGGTAGCCTTTCCCTTCTCCAGGGGATTTTCCCCACCAAGGGATCGAGCCTAGGAATCCTGCATGGCAGGCAGATTCTTTACAATCTGAGCCACCAGGGAAGCCCCAAATATTATATGTATATGTAATATAATTTTTTAATTCTCATTTATTTACATTTAGATGAAAATATTATTTTGTCTCTATATTAAAAGAACAAAGGAAAACTGAAGAATCATTGCATAGACTATACAATAAAATGAAAAGAGACATAAACTTAGAGTTTAGTTACAGAAAGAATTGTAGGGATAATCTGGAACTCTCTTTTACAGCAGAGAAATTTTGAATCCTGAGAGAGCAAATGAATTTTCCTAAAGCCAGTGATCATGGATTATAAAATCATAAAGATAGTTAGTGACAAAGTCAGGACTAGAACTTTTCTGCCAAAGAACTTTTCTACTAAATATTCCAAAGGGATGTTCAGTTAAGATGATAGAGTAGGTATCAGCAGCATTTTTTTCTCAGGTGACTACTGACTAAATATTAATATATTCTTCCCCCCCAAGCCTTTCCTCTATAGCTCCCTTTCCTTCTGTTTCCTTGTGCATAACAGCCTCTCCATGAATCATCTCCTTTTTCCTCTTTCCAGTCTGCATCCCTCATGGTAGAAGAGATAATTTCCCAAGCAAGGAATGGTCAGGTGGGACGTAGTAATGCTTGTGGAATGGGTGATGGAGGAGACAGCGCATTTGGGGAGTTGAGGTAGGAGCACAGTCAAGAGAATGGAATTTGATACTGCTAAAGTCAAACGTTCAAGCTTATTCATAAAAGTCAGCAATAATTTCCTCCCCTCAAGGAGGCATCTCCAAACACTTTGTATTTTAGCATCTTATCCATCATATCATCGTGTGTGTGTGTGTGTGTGTGTGTGTGTGTGTGTGTGTGTGTGTGTGTGTGACAGAAACAGATAAAGAGCGAAAGGGAAAGAGGAGAACTTTTTTTTCTTCCACTTGTAAAATCATGAATTCCCTAGCATGTAAAAGGACTTGGGATCACATAGCACAGTACTGAACACATAGTAGAGACGTTATTTTATGCATATATTTTATGTTCTCAGATTTGGTATTATAAGTTTATCCAGTTATTTATTGTTTGAAGGCTAAAGAATTCACTCATTATTTCATTTATTCGAAAAACATTAATTGAATGCTTATTATTGGGTTGGCCAAAAAGTTCATTCATTTTTTTCCATACCATCTTACAAGAATACCCAACTACACTTTTTGGCCAACTCATTCAATATGTGCCAGGCAGATATTGTGCTGTTACTTCCTCTTTCATATCCTCCATCACCACCACTAGTGAAGATGACACAGTAGTTGGTGATGCTGCTGATAATAAAGATGAAGATAATGATTTGCAAACACATGTTGAATGCTTACTGTTTTCCAGGCATTGCTCTAAATGTTTTACTCATTTACTTTTTAGAACAAATGCAGGAAGTATCTACCATTATCTTCATTTTATAGTTAAGAAAACCAAAGCAACAGGTACAGTGACACAGCACAAATAGTTGATGCATCTGGGGTTAGGTGACACATCCAGGGATGTGGACCCCAAGTGGAGCCACTCCAGAGACATTATGCTAAAAAGAGGGGTTCTGCCTTCATGAGTTAGCAGTCTGAGGGAGGGACAGGATACACGCGTGGACATGAGAAGTGCCAATTATGGTTTTCAAATTAAGTGCAAGTCAGTAATGCCTAGACAGGCATGCTGAAGCCTCCATGGAGAGTCGTGGAGGCTTCATAGAGCAGAAAGTAGTAAGTAGGTCTAACAGGAGTTAGCATATTTTTCATTCAGACCACCTTGCCAGTTCAGTGAATTTTTCACAGATTAATATTTTTAAATGCAAAAAGAGAAAAAAAACATAGAAAGGCAATGGAAACTAACTGTATGGGAATAAAGATTTCTAAAATACATTTGCATAAAATAACAGTGTATATTGCTGGTCCTAATATTATAGTTACCCTAATTTAAATAATTGAAAAACTAGATGTTATTTGAGACACCTGCAAAAACTGTAACCTGCTATGAAAATATCTGTGGTTTCTGTTGATGATAAAGTCACGGGTTCTGCTAATAATACTAAAGTTTGTAGACTACACTTACTTGTGAAAGATATGCGAAATTTCAGTTGCTGCTGCTGCTGCTGCTGCTGCTAAGTGCTTCAGTCGTGTCCACTCTGTGCGACTCCATAGACGGCAGCCCACCAGGCTCCCTCGTCCCTGGGATTCTCCAGGCAGGAACACTGGAGTGGGTTGCCATTTCCCTCTCCAATGCATGAAGGTGAAAAGTGAAAGTGAAGTCGCTCAGTCGTGTCCGACTCTTCGCGACCCCATGGACTGCAGCCTACCAGGCTCCTCTGTCCATGGGATTTTCCAGGCAAGAGTATTGGAGTGGGGTGCCATTGCCTTCTCCGGAAATTTAAGTTAGAAGTTAGCAAAAGTAAAGGTATTATTTTTATCCATCCACATTCATACATACATTGAATTCTATCCATGGTCTATCTGAGGTCCATAGACCCCAAGTTAAGAAGCCCTGAAAGAATAAAGAAACTTTTTTTTTTTTTAATGTGGACAAAGTGGCATAACCTGCTATGCTGTGATTTGGGGAATGTCCTGTTGAGGGCTATCTTGAGTTTATAGTCATAATCAAAAGTCCTTCCCCAAAGTATAAGCAGCATATTATTATTTTAACACCGTGAACTGCAAGACGGCCTGCTGAGAAGCATCATTAATTAAGACTGAACAGTAAGCAGTTTACTCCCTACCAACTTAGTTCCTCTTTAACTACAACCAACTTAGAATTTACAGGCTCTTGCCAGCCCTATCTTATGGATTTCAGTGTCTTAGTGGCTTGATTAAAAAGTGAACATTTGATCCCAGTGAAGGTGTAGTATCTACCTGAGCAGTCTAGGGGAAAAAAAATAAAAGATCCAGTATGTGATAATAGAGTCCCCAGTCATGCTGGGACCAGTGTTTTGGCAACCAACTGAATGAGAGAATTTAGTGAATGTCTGATTTGAGACCCAGGCTGCATCTTGGAAGGATGGAGGGAAGATAAGAAAAAAGAGGGAAAGGGAATCTTGCTTACTTTGAAAACAAGATCACCATTAAAATGTTATGGACATGACTGAAACTCAATGCTCAAATGTTTACCACCTAGTCCTTGCTACCAGGTTTTGGTGTGTGCTGAGAAGTTTCCCACAGCACATGCAAAGCTTCCACGTAGTTCATTAAGGCTTCTCACCTCTTTCTTGCTCACCCTCATCTTTGGAGGTGTAAATTAGAGAGGCAGATGTACAATCTGGGAAGTTTTCCAGCTACATATTTAGAACTTGGAGTGTTCAGCACTGTGGGCGTTGAGCAGCTTTTTCAGTCCATCATACATCCAGCGTGGGTGCCAAGAAAACCCCTCAAATGGCCCCTGCATGCTTTGTTTTAGAAGAAAATAGCAACCTTTACCAGGACAAGGCACAGTTTGTTTTTTAATTTTATTATTAAAATTTTATTTATTTAAAATTTTATTTATTTTATTATTAAAATTTTTAATTTTATTGTATAATGAATTGCTACTGAACACAGTGGAAGAAAAAGAGGACTGTGATGAAGTCCTGGAAGCCCTGAGTTTCCTGGCTAAATGATATTTGTTAGGAAAGAGCCTTAAAGGGTCCCTTTCTTGAAATTTGCAGAAAATAATTGTGCATCAAGGAGGACATTAGATACTAAAAGCCTGAAATGGTGTGAGAGCATACTTATATTTGAAAAGTACTTTTCAATTGAAGAGTGCTTTCATAAATTTTTATCTGATTTTATCCTTACTAAAACCTCATATCTACAGGACAGATGTTATTTTTCCATAATTTGATAAGGAACCAGACTCAGGTTAAGTCTCCGGTTAAGTAACCAGTGTTGTGAAGATAAGTTATGGTGGAATTAGGTGTTAATCTCTTCATTCGTGAAACTATTCAGTAGCTACCATTTGTCAGGAGATCATGCAGGGAAACAAAATAATACAGAACACTATTGTCATCTAATTCCTCCACTATCTTCTAAATAACCTAATATGGAGAAGAGTTATCTAAGAAATAGAAATAGGTAAGTATGAATGAAAATTAAAGGCAGTCTCAGAAAAAAGCATGGAAAGTTGGGAAAATTGTTCCAGTGTGTGCTTTCCGTGCATAGAGATGTATCCATCTCACACTCATTTCACAGCACAGCTGAGTCCTCTGGTCTTCTCTGCTCTAAATTTCTCTTCTATTCTTTTAAGCTGTAAAGAGTCAGAGTCCACTGATGGTAAAAATGCTCTCTTCTTTTGTCCCTTAAGTGGACAATTCTGAAACAGATTCTGTAAAGATCTTCAGAGGCTCCCAGTAAGATTGAGGGCCAGTTGCTTACAGTGGTGACCATTTCAAGCTCACATGCTGGTAATGACTTTGTTGTTATTAAGTCACTCAGTCATGTCCGACTCTTTGCAGCCCCATGGATGGAAACATGCCAGGCTTCCCTGTCCTTCACTATCTCCCAGAGTTTGCTCAAACTCATGTCCATCGAGTCGGTGATGCCATCCAATCATCTCATCCTCTCTCGCTCCCTTCTCCTTCTACCTTCAATCTTTCCCAGCATCATGGTCTTTTCCAATGAGTTGGCTCTTCCCACCATGTGGACAAAATATTGGGGCCTCAGCTTCAGTATCAGACCTTCCAATGAATAGTCAGGGTTGATTTCCTTGGTCATGAGTGTCTTTTATTTTTTTTCTCTCTTTCTCTCCATGTTCTCCATTTTTGTTTCTTTTTAACTTTTTTTAATTAAAGGATAATTGCTTTACAGAATTTTGTTGTTTTCTGTCAAACCCCAACGTGAATCAGCCATAGGTATACATATATCCCCTCCCTTTTGAACCTCCCTCGCATGTCCCACCTCATCTCAGCCCTCTAGGTTGATACAGAGCCCCTGTTTGAGTTTCTTGAGACATACAGCAAATTCCGGTTGGCTATCTATTTTACATATGGTAATATAAGTTTCCATGTTACTCTTTCCATACATCTCACCCTCTCCTCCCCTATCCTCATGTTCATAAGTCTATTCTCTATGTCTGTTTCTCCATTACTGCCCTGTAAATAAATTCTTCAGTACCATTTTTCTAGATTCCATATATGTGTGTTAGGATATGATATTTATCTTTCTCTTTCTGACTCACTTCACTCTATAATAAGTTCCAAGTTCATCCACCTCATCAGAACTGACTCAAAGGCATTCCTTTTTATGGCTGAATTATATTCCATTGTGTATATGTACCACAACTTCTTTATCCATTCATCTGTCAGTGGACATCTAGGTTACTTCCATGCTCTAGCTATTGTAAATAGTGCTGCAATGAACAATGGGATACATGTGTCTCTTTCAATTTTGATTTCCTCATGGCATATGCACAGGAGTGGGATTGCTGGGTCATATGGTGGTTTTATTCCTAGTTCTTTAAAAAGTCTGCTTACCGTCTTCCATATTGGCTGTATCAATTTACATTCCCACCAACAGTGCAAGAGTGTTCCCTTTTCTTCACACCCTCTCCAGCATTTATTGTTTGCAGACTTTTTGATGAGGGCCATTCTGACCAATGTGAAGTGATATCTCATTGTGGTTTTGATTTTCATTTCTCTAATAATGAGAGATGTCGAGCATCTTTTCATGTGTGTGTTATCCATCTGTATGTCTTCTTTGGAGAAGTGTCTGTTTAGGTCTTTTCCCCACTTTTTGATTGGGTTGTTTGTTTTTCTGGTATTGAGTTGTATGAGCTGCTTTTATATTTTGGAAATTAATCCTTTGTCAGTTGTTTGCTATTATTTTCTCCCATTCTGAGGGTTGCCTTTCATCTTGCTTATAGTTTCCTTTGCTGTGCAAAAACTTGTAAGTTTAATCAGGTCCCACTTGTTTAGTTTTGTTTTTATTTCTGTTACTCTAAGAGATGGGTCATAGGGGATCTTGCTTTGATTTATGTTATTGAGTGTTCTGCCTATGTTTTCCTCTAAGAGTTTTATAGTTTCTGGTCTTACATTTAGATCTTAAATCATTTTGAGTTTATCTTTGTGCATGGCATTAGGAAGTGTTCTAATTTCATTCTTTTACACGTAGCTGTCCAGTTTTCCCAGTACGATTTATTGAAGAGGCTGCCTTTGCCCCATTGTATATTCTTGCCTCCTTCATCAAAAATAAGGTGCCCATAGGTGCATGGGTTTATTTCTGGGCTTTGTATCTTGTTCCATTGGTCTATCTTTCTGTTTTTGACCCAGTGCCATACTGTCTTGATGATTGTAGCTTTGTAGTACAATCTGAAGTCAGGAAGTTTGATTCCTCCAGCTCCATTCTTCTTTCTCAAGACTGCTTTGGCTATTTGGGATCTTTTGTGTTTCCATATGAATTGTGAAGTGTTTTGTCCTAGTCTGTGAAAAATGCCATTGGTAATTTGATAGGGATTGCACTGAATCTATAGATGCATTTGGTTTATAGTCATTTCCATAATATTGCTTCTTCCTATCCAGGAACATGGAATATCTCTCCATCTGTTTATGTCATCTTTGGTTTCTTTCATCAGTGTCTTATACTTTTCTGTGTACAGTTCTTTTGACTCCTTAGGTAAGTTTATTCCTAGATATTTAATTCTTTTTGTTGCAATGGTAAATGGGATTGGTTCCTTTATTTCTCTTTCTGATTTTTCATTGTTAGTATATAGAAATGCAAGTGATTTCTGTGTATTTATTTCATATCTTGCAACTTTGCTAAATTCACTGATTAGCCCTAGTAATTTTCTGATACTATCTTTAGGGTTTTCTATGTACAGTATCATGTCATCTGCAGAGTGAGAGCTTTACTTCTTTTCTGATCTGGTTTCCTTTTATTTCTTTTTCTTTTCTGATTGCTATACTAGCACTTCCAGAACTATGTTGAATAATAGTGGGGAAAGTGGATACCCTTGTCTTGTTCCTGATCTTAGGAGGGATGCTTTCAGTTTTTCACCATTAAGAAAGTTTGCTGCAGGCTTATCATATATGGCCTTTACTATGTTGAGCTAGGTTCCTTCTATGCCCATTTTTTGAAGAGTTTTAGTCATAGATCGGTGCTGAATTTTGTCAAAATATTTTTCTGCATCTATTGAGATTATCATATGGTTTTTGTTTTTCAATTTGTTAATACAGTGTATCACATTGATTGATTTGTATATTTGAAGAATCTTTGCATTCCTGGAATAAACCTAACTTGACCATGGTGTATGCGCCTTTTGATGTGTTGCTGAATTCTATTTGCTAAAATTTTGTTGAGGATTTTTGCATCTATGTTTACCAGTCATTTTGGTCTGTAGTTTTCTTTTTCTTTTTCTAGTCTTTGTCTGGTTTTGGTATTAGGGTGATGGAGGCCTCATAGAATGAGTTTGGAAGTGTTCCTTCCTCTGCAATTTTTTGAAAGAGTTTTAGAAGGATAGGCATTAGCTTTTCTCTAAATGTTTGATGGAATTCTCCTGTGAAGCCATCTGGTCCTGGGCTTTTGTTTTTTGGGAGATTTTTGATCACAGCTTCAGTTTCAGTGCTTGTAACTGGATTGCTCATAATTTATATTTCTTCCTGGTTCAGTCTTGAAAGATTGAACTTTTCTAAGAATCTGTCCATTTCTTCCAGGTTATCCATTTTATTGCAAAATAGTTGTTCATAATAGTCGCATAATCCTTTGTATTTCTGCATTGTCTGTTGTAACCTCTCCTTTTTCATTTATAATATTGGTGATTTGATTTTTCTCTCTTTATTCTTGATGAGTCTGGTTAAAGGTTTGTCAATTTTATTTATCTTCTCAAAGAACCAGCTTTTAGTTTTATTAATCTTTATTTTTGTTTCTTTCATTTCTTTTTCATTTATTTCTGCTTGGATCTTTATGATTTCTTTCCTTCTACTAATTTTGGGTTTTTTTGTTCTTTTTCCAGTTGTTTTAGGTGTAAAGTTAGGTTGTCTATTTGATGTTTTTCTTGTTTCTTGAGGTAGGATTGTATTGCTATATACTTCCCTCTTAGAACTGCTTTTGCTGCAACCCATAGGTTTTACATTGTTATGTTTTCAATGTCATTTGCTTCTAGAAATTTTTTGATTTCCTTTCTGATTTCTTCAGTAACCTGTTGGTTATTTAGAAACGTGTTGTTTAATTTCTATGTGTTTGTGTTTCATACAGTTTTTTTTTTCTTGTAATTGATATCTAGTCTCATAGCATTGTGATCAGAGAAGATGCTTGATACAATTTCAATTTTTTAAATTTACTGAGGTTTGATATGTGATCCAAGATGTGGTCTATCCTGGAGAATGTTCCATGTGCACTGGAAAAGAAGGTATATTCTTCTGCATTTGGATGGAATGTCTTGAAGATATCAATGAGGTCTATCTTATCTAATGTATCATTTAACACTTGTGTTTCCTTATTAAATTTCTGTTTTGATGATCTGTCCATTGGTGTGAGTGGGGTGTTAAAGTCTCCTACTATTATTGTGTTACTGTCAATTTCTCCTTTTATGTCTGTTAGTGTTTGTCTTATGCATTGAGGTGCTCCTATCTGGGATGCACAGATATTTACAATTGTTATGTCTTCCTCTTAGGTTGGTTCTTGATCATTATGTAATGTCCTTCCTTATCTCTTATAATCTCTATTTCAATGTCTATTTTGTCTGATATGAGGATTGCTACCCCAGCTTTCTTTTGCTTTCTCTTTGTATAGAATATATTTTTCCATTCTATCACTTTCAGTCTGTATATGTCTTTAGGTCTGAAGTGGATTTTTTCTAGACAGCATATATATGGGTCTTGTTTTTGTATCCATTCAGGCAGTCTGTGTCTTTTGGGTGGAGCATTTAATCTACTTACATTTAAAGTAATTATTGATATATATGTTCCTATCTCCATTTGTTTGGCGTTGCTTTTGTAGATCTGTTTTCTTCTCTTGTATTTCTTGACATTATAAGTTCCTTTAACATTTGTTGTAAAGCTGGTTCAGTGGTACTGAATTCTCTTTAACTTTTGTTTGTCTGAAAATCTTTTTATTTCTCCAGCAATTTTGAATGAGATCCTTGCTGGGTACAGTAATCTTGGTTGCTGATTTTTCCCTTTCAGTACTGTAAATATATCCTGCTATTCCCTTCTGGCCTGCAGAGTTTCTACTGAAAGATCAGCAGTTAAGTGTATGGGGTTTCCCTTGTATGCTACTTGTTCCTTCTCCCTTGCTGCTTTTAATATTCTTTCTTTGTGTTTAGTCTTTGTTAGTTCTATAAGTGTATGTCTTGCCCTGTTTATTTAAAACCCAAGTTTATTAAAACTCAAATTTATTTAAAACCCAAGTTTAAACTCCTTGGGTTTATCCTGTATGAGACTCTTTGTGCTTCTTGGACTTGATTGGCTATTTCCTTTTCCATGTTGGGGAAATTTTCAACTATAATCTCTTTAAAAATTTTCTCATACACTTTCTTTTTCTCTTCTTCTTCTGGGACCCCTATAATTAAAATGTTGGTGTGTTTGATATTGTCCCAGAGGCCTCTGAGACTATCCTTTATTCTTTTCATTCTTTTTGTTCTGCTCTTCAGAAGCTATTTTCACCATTTTATTGTCCAGCTCACTGATTCATTCTTATGCTTCAGATATTCTGCTATTGATTCCTTCTAGAATGTTTTTAATTTCAGTAATTGTGTTGTTTGTCCCTGTATGTTTATTCTTTAATTCTTTTAGGTCTTTGTTAACTGATGCTTGCATTTTCTCCATTTTGTTTTCAAGGTTTTTGACTATCTTTATGATCATTATTCTGGATTCTTTTTCAGGACGTTTGCCTATTTCCTCTTCATTTATTTGGACTACTGTGTTTCTAGTTTGTCCCTTCATTTGTGTAGTATTTCTCTGCCTTTTCATTATTTTTTTTAACTTATTGTGTTTGGGATCTCCTTTTCCTATGCTTCAAAGTTGAATTCTTCTTTTCTTTTGGTTTCTGCCCTCCTAGGGTTGGTCCAGTGGTTTTTGTAAGCTTCATATAGGGTGAGATTTGTGCTGAATTTTTGTTTGTTTGTTTGTTTCTCCTCTGATGGGCAAGGCTGAGTGAGGTGGTAATCCTGTCTGCTGATGATTGGGTTTGTAGTTTTGTTTTGTTCGTTGTTTAGATGAGGTGTCCTGCACAGGGTGCTACTGGTGGTTGGGTGATGCTGGATCTTGTATTCAAGTGGTTTCCTTTGTGTGATTTCTCACTGCTTGATACTCCCTAGGGTTAGTTCTCTGGTAGTCT
Organism: Okapia johnstoni; assembly: GCA_024291935.2. Lineage (NCBI taxonomy): Eukaryota > Metazoa > Chordata > Mammalia > Artiodactyla > Giraffidae > Okapia > Okapia johnstoni. Next base: position 10,763,192 of record CM044319.1, read on the forward strand.
AGGGTCTTGGAGTCAGTGCTCCCACTCCAAAGGCTCATGGCTTGATCTCTGGTCAGGAACAAAGATTCCACAAGTGATTTATTATGGCATTAGGTGATATTAAAGCAAATATCCCAAAATGAGAAACCAAAGATGAACCCCAGACAGATGCAGTTGCAGAATCAGGCAAATAATAATTAAAATAATGGAGTATACACATATACATGTACACCCATGAGCAAAGTCAAAACAGTCCAACAAAAATAAAGTACAGTAGATTGACCTGGGGCACAAAGGAAATCAAAAATCATATTTACCAGTAAGAACAAAACTAACTAAAGTACAAAATGGAAAACAAAACTAAAGCAAGGTGCCAAGTGGGGAATAAAACAATGAAACCAAACTAACAGATATGTTGAGAGGAAAGGAAAGAAAGAATAGATATGGAAAGTTAAATAGAGGTAGATGAGGAAGATTTATATACAAGATTAACTGCAAGGGGAAAAGAACAGTAGGAAAAGCAAACAAAGGAATAAATGTAGAAAAATATAATAGGTTTAAAAAAATTAAACATTAAAATTAGAAAAAAGAGAGGGAAAAAATGGAACAAAGGAAAAAGGAAGAAAAAAGAAGGAAAACTCCCCAAAACTGTAAAAGCCCAATGTAGAGGCAGGAGTTTATAACAACAATAAAAAATGTGGCTGAGGGGAAAAAAAAGAAAAAAAATTCTCAAAAGCTTAATTAGATTTCATAGTGCCGATAAAACTGACAACTACAACAAGGAGGGGGTGGAGAAAAAAGAAATCCAAACGAATCTACAGAACAAGTCAAAACATAAGAATAATAAATGTTTTTCTTGAGTCACTGCTGTCAGAGTCCTTTCCCTCGCTGGCAGTCAAAGTCCACCTCACTTCCCTAGGATGCCCTCAAACACTGTGCTGATCTCTAGACTCGTTGTGGGGGCAGCTCGGATTCTAATCTGGTCCTACTCCTCTGTGTTCTTGCCTCCAATATCCACAGCTATCAGAACTAGTGTGTCTTCTTTTGTGGGAGCGCTCAATGACCTTTTATATATTCCATAGACACAGAGTCTGCCCAGTTGATCCTGTGGATTTAATCTGCAGCTTGTACAGCTGGTGGGAAGGTTTTGGGTCTTCTTCCTTAGTCACACTGCCCCTGGGTTTCAATTGTGGTTTTATTTCCACCTCTGCATGTGGGTCGTTCACTGAGGTTTGCTCCTGAGGCTGCCCTGGAGGACTTGGGTTTGCTCCTGTGAGGGCCAGGTGTGGAGGTGGTGCAGCTGCTTGGGATATAGGGTTTCTGGCAGCACCAGGTACTCAGGGGAGTTGGCAGCAAGGGAAGCAGGAAATATAGTGCTCTAGAAGGGCATGGCAACCAGTATTGGCCAATATGCTCCAGTATTCTTGCCTGGAGAAACCCCCTTCCAGACAGAGAAGACTGGCAGGCCACAGTCTACAGGATTGCAAAGAGTCAGACACTACCGAAGTGACTCCACATGCATAAACACAAGACATTTTTTGCCTGTGGCACCTCTGCCCCAGTTAGAGTTGAGCATGAAGGTGGCACAGCTGCTTGGCTTGCAGGGACCCAGACTGCCTCCACCACAGGAATTATGGCCCTATCAGAGTCTTTTATTCCAGGCTCTTGTAGCTGGCAATCAGAAGGCCTGTTTGGCCAGTCTTTCTCCATAGCTCCACCCGTTCAGGCACCTAGAGAGCTCCCTTGCCTGGGATCCTTCTCTGTTGTTCAGCATGTCAGGCACATAGAGGGGCCCCCTGGCTGGAGTCCTACTCTGTAGATCAGCATGTCAGGCACTTAAAGGGGCACCCTGGGTGGGGTCCTACTCTGTAGTTCAGCGCATCAGGCGTTTGATTGGCCAGCCTCTCTATTGTTCAGCTGCCAATGCTTGCGTGTAGAGGGAAAGAGGCTATGGTGATGGCTCCACCCCGTACACATGACTCAACAGTATCACCATGCTTCCATGGCTGCCCGGCTTTCGTCTACAGGCATTTCCCACCAAAATCTCCTTCCTCGCATTTCCTGGATCTGTCTCTCCACAGTCAACAGCAGCTCTCACCCTGGGATTGCTCCACAATCTCTAAACTCCAGCTCCCAGCTGCTGCACCTTCCAAGGGATCTAAGTCCCTGTCTGGGGTATATATGGCTGCAGCAAGGATTGTCTGATTCTCATTCCATTTAGGCTGCCACAGATCAACTGTTTCACTCTTAACCTTAAATGTTTCTCCTCTGACTCAGACAATTGCCCCAATGTGGGAATCAGACCCCTGCTTCTGTTCCCCCACCCACTGAGGGCAGGTCCAGTCCTACTAACACTAATGTTTTTCCCCCTAGTTCCTTCATCCTACCGAGTTTTGCGTGGTTCTACATATTCTTTTCTGCTGGTCAGTTACTCCTGTCCACTCTCAGCTGGTGTTCTGCATGCACTTCTGTGACTGAAGGTGTACTCCTGATGTATCCATGGAGAGAGATGTACTACATGTCCACCTACTCCTCTGCCACCGTGCTCTGCCCCTTTTTGTGTTTCATTCTTTCTAACCTCTTGCTCTTTTTCTGTGGGATCACTTCCAAAACTCTTGCTCTTTTTCTGTGGGATTACTTCCAAAATAAGTCACTCATATAGAAGCTCTTATTAAATCTCTGCCTTCTGGGAAAAGCCTAGGTGAATGCAAGGTAACTATAGGCCTTTGATTTTGTGTAACCTAAATTCCATGATTGGCTCTATGCTAAAAAAAATGAATTCTAGGTACTACCAACTCCAAAAATTAGTAGTTGAACCAAAACACTTTAGGGAAGGAAGTGAATACCATGTGTTCCATTTTGAAGGAAACTAGAACGAGTGGAGGCCAAGTTTCAACTGCTCACAACCTACACCCCAGAGTTGTAAGAACATCTTAGGATTATGTTTTTCCATCTCTCCTAATTAGAGCTCTGTGCAGAAAAATAAAAGGGGGAGGGGGAGAGAAAACACCCCTGCCCACATATTTTACCAGCACAGACTCAGCCTTAAGGCAGATTCACCTTTCAGTTATGTAGGCCCCCAACTGAGGCTTCCATTCATGTGCTCTGTTCTACTTTCATCATGAAATTCAGCTTCCCTTTTAAGTGTGATCCATTCCACGAGAACATGCTGGGAATTTCCCATCCTTTTGACTTTTCTGTGGCATCAGGACACACATGGTCCGGTCCCTGACAGCCACACTGCCATTGGCATTTTCCTCTTACTGCACACTCTGTTGTGTCAAGAAGCAATGCCTCCTGCCCCCAGGATATTATATATTGGCCTGCCCTGGTGGTTCAGTCGGTACAGAATCCGCCTGTAATGCAGGAGACAGGGTTTGATCCTGGGGTCAGAAAGGTCCCCTGGAGAAGGGAATGGCAACCCACTCCAGTATTCTTGTCTGGAGAATCCCATGAACAGAGGAGCCTGGCAGGCTACAGTCCATGGGGTTACAGAGAGTCAAACATGACTGAGTGACTAAGCACAGCACAGCAAGCACTGGCTTTGGGAATGAGCCACAGTCTAACATCTGGACACTTCTGATTTACGTTACCCTAAGTGGAAAAAAATATTCCCCCAAACCCTCATTCTTTATTTAAGTGATTAGCAGTTAGCTTATTTTTCAAAAATATAGGGATCAGCCACATGACTGGACTGCACTACGAAATTACTCACAAGAAGTTGGAGAGCTGGTCATTCAGTCTCTGTCTCCAATTATTTGCTTCAGAGGAAGTCTTCATGTGAAGGCTTTTGCTTTCAATATGATCCCAGTTTTCAGAAAGAACTTAAAAGTTTTGGCTATTGTATCTTGTTGTCTGATGTTATTAAAAAAATGGAGCTTCATTTAAACTTAATTCAGTGTAAGGTCATTCCCTCTTCAAGGTATAGTGGAGCTTAAGAATAAAAATAAATATCAGACAAAAATGGGTGCAGCACCTGCAAAGTCGCTGCATTTGATGCCTTTAAAATATTAGACAAGTGCTGTGCCATGCTTAAGTTACTTCAGTCGTGTCCGACTCTGTGTGACCCTTTGGACTGTAGCCCGCCAGGCTCATCTGTTCATGAGATTCTCCAGGCAAGAACATTGGAGTGGGTTGCCATGACCTCCTCCAGGGGATCTTCCTGACCCAGAGATTGAACCCACATCTCCTGTGGCTCCCACATTTTATGTGGATTCTTTACCCCTGAGCCACTGGGGAAGCCCATTAGACAAGTAGGAAATCCTAACTTTTAGTTGATGGCAGTTTACTTGTGGGTGTGTCAGGAGTGAAAAAAAGCACTCTTCACCTGGTTTTTGAACAAGTGAAATGGCAGGTTTTGTGATTTATATTCAAGACAAGTATAACCATATACAAAATAAAAAATCAGGGGAAAACTTTTGCCTTTTTTTGAAGCTACCACTAGATGGTATGCAAATACTCTTTCTTCAATGCTGGTTCTACTATTTTTCAGATTGTTAGAATATGTGATGGACTTGTTTATGTGATGTTCCAATTTAATTTTATTCTTATTTTTGAGACTGAGTGTAGGCAGTGGGATGCTGCTGAAATCAGGAATTTTTCATTAACTATTGTCAGCTCTATAGGACCAGTTTCATTCCCCTAAATGTTAATTGTGATACTTTGAGTTTCTTAAGCTTTACATTTTCTCATACCATTTCTCCAGTATACCTAAGAAGAAACTATTAAATAGTAGAATTTAGGGATTTTCTGCAAGTAAACTTCATATCTAGAACTTCTTTGGATTTGAAGAATTAAAGATATTTTACATTGGTGATTTTAAAAAGTTACTTAGAGGTTTTAAAAAAAAAACTACATAGTTACCAAATACAAATTTCACCTCATGCTAGGGAAAAAGAAAGAATGTGCTTTTCATATAAATTATCTAATACTTTTAATAACTAAAATTAATTTCCAATTTGGCCTATCTAAATATCTACATCTTCCAGTATATGTGAGAATACTAAATGTCCCTCTATCCAATTGAGATTCTGATCTGTTTTCTTGTAACTTATAAACAACATTAAGCTGCAATTCCCAATGAGGTAATGACATTCATCATCATATAACAATTCTATGATGAGTCCAGGTCTTTCCAAAACAATTATTATTTGAAGCACCAATCAACTCTAGCTTATAGTGTTAGATAGCATGTTCACTATTCCAACTTCATTATTCCTGCTGTAACTCAAAAGAACTTCTGAACAAAAGCCACCTACAAGATTTCCCAATCAGTGGCTTCCAGTTTGGCAGTCATGGCCTTCCTGCCATTTTTCTGGATGGGCAATTAATGAAAGACCAGTAAAGTGTAGGGAGGAAAATGAAGGTGAGGTGAGATGGCCATAAAAATCACTGACTCAGCTGTCAATATTTAAAATAAATCTTTTCTCAGAATATGTAGCATAGTCCTTTGCATTAGTTCCAGAGATTTCAGAGATAAAATGCATCTGATCTCAGTATATTATTTAGTTTGTATAACTACATATACCTACACAACTATACATATCATAAATGTAAAAAGTCATCCATATACATAACCATGTAAATAGTAAGGAATTGCCTTATATCTCAAATTATCCAAATTTTGCTGATAATTCATTTTCAGATAATTGAGATGTCATCATCAGAACTTCAATTTCATCAATTTTATTCCTCTTATTGCTCCATTTTTTTCTAAACCTTTGTCCTTTGAATCTCATACTTGCTTTCTCTGTTTTTGTTCTGAATCACAGAGAATCGCAGAGGAGGATAGATAGCCGTGCAGATTTCATGTGGCACGGAGACCAGATCAGTAGGAGTCCTCCTGCTTGCTAGTTTACCACAGAAGACCCACAAGTTATTATACCCTCCCTCTAAGTTCTGAACTCGCTGATTTCACACATGCACTATTTGTGGATGAACTAACCTCTAGCTTCATTGAAATGGAAACTTGTGGATCTATTCTCCTTGACCTGTTTTCATATTTTCTGAAAGATAATTGCAAGAGAAGGTGTCGCAATCTTTTTAATCCATAATCATTTGCTCTTGACCTCATCATTTCCTGACATCAGAAAGCTGTGCTCCTTTATCTGGTTCTGCACTGTTATTTCTCTTGAGCAACTCCTTCTCCTTCTTTAAGACATAATATTTCTTCTCTTAAGACAACAAAGAAACAAAAACTAGTGAATCCTTCCTTTGCCCCTCCACACTTATACCTAGTTACCAATTTTTATCTTTTATTTCACTGAAAATGTGTTAATATTCCAACATTTTAATTCCTATCTTTATCAGCTGTAACCTCTGCAATTTTACATCTGACCTTATTCTTCTGAGAAATGCTCACTTTCCAATATTCTATTTATTGCTACTTTAATGACATTTCTTATCTGCCTAGACCTGGGGACTATATTTATTTTTTCGACCAAAATTTCCTTTGTGAAACTCCCTTGTGTTATGAACTTTGTGATCACTACCTTGATGTGGCTTCCAGCATTCTGATAGCATATCCATTTATTCTAGGTCTTCAGCATTTCTTTTTTCTTCTTAATTATAAACATTTCTCAGGGCTCACTGCATCCTAATCCTTTTCTATTTATTTTCCACTTATTTACTTTTTTATTCACCCTTTCCTCTTTTACAGCTATCATACCAGTCTACTCATATACCATTACTAAAGCTGTTACAGTTTCTTGAGGTATCATTACAGAAGAGTTAATTAGCAAACATAAAAAGAATGCTGGGGTTAGAAAATCATTTTGTAACCACATAAAGTTAAGTATATAAACCATGTAATCTTAGCAAAGATATGTTCAGGCAAGAATCACCAATGGATGCTAAATCTAGAAGAAAATTTTGATGAGGTATAAAATATTTACCTTATCTTATCTTTCCAAATATTAATTGTTATTGATTATCTTAAGCTGTCCTTCCAAACTGTGATTAATAGCAGGAGAAAGTAAGCATCATATTACATGAGTGATAACATTAACATCACAAAAGGTTAGAGTTAGGGTTACCAGATATTATGCGCAGGTACAACATCACTTAAGCCATCACTTCAGATTCCTTAGCAATGAATTGAAGACGTGCCTTCTGAATTCAAGGATTCAGGCACAGTGCTTGTAAGCATTCAGTAAGTGTTAATTTCTTCTTTCAAATTCTTCCATACTATGTCTTCATACAACATTGCTCTTTATCTTATTCCTCTTCATTATGTCCTCTTCACTCCAGTCATATGTATATCTCCTTTCTCCAGCTAGGTTGTCACGTAGCATTTAGTATTGTGTCTCACATACAGTAGATACTAATACATACTTGTTGTTGCCATTGGTGTTTGATGATTGTATGCACTATTTTATTTGACAAATTGCACAAGAAAGGACTCTTCTAAGTTTTACACAGTCTGTTGCTATAGATATAGCATTTTCCTCTAGATTTTCATATTTTTACTTCTCTACTTCTCTCTGTGGTACCAGTAAATTATTTTCATCACATCTCTTTTTAACTTGGTTTAGCTTCACAAATAACAAACAAGAAATGCAATGATTTAATTTAAAAGACAAGCTAAATTCAATACTTATAAACAATTGCTTCCAAAATAAAGTTTATTTGTTAATAACCAAATAGAAGACATATTTATTGATTATGCTGTGGTGCTTTAGCATAAGGCTACACTAAATTTTAAAGAAGTTCTTATCTAATAGTGGCTAAAGAAGAAAGTTAAGACTGTGTACATGATGCAGTCTAATTAAATATTTTAAAATCTCATCAGTTACATTAAAATTATATTGAAAAATCATGTTTATTGATTATACAGAGAAATACAAGGTAATTATAGATTTTAAACTAAAGTTATTTTCCAATTGGGTCTAAGAAATAATTAAAGAGTTAAGGTTTAATGCATGATTTATTTTCATTAAATTGCATTAGAAGTTCATCCTTTACATTACAGTGTGTTTGTCAAATAAGGATCTTTGATTTAGAGACCAATAAGAAATACTGTTTTAGTTTTTATTATCTATTATAGTTAGCATAGAGTTTGTGCTCTTTAAAGCATATTATGATTTGTCTATATTATATCATGAAATAAGGAAAATTCATTCAATACGAATAAAATGGAATCAGATTCATTTAATATTTTGTGTAATTTTCTCAATGATTGCTTAGTAATTTTGTGATCTTTGTATAGTGATTTAAATTTTTAGCTGAGACAAAGAATTTTTAAGCTTTTTCTTAGGCAACTTTAGTGAACATATTAAGATAATAAATCTTTCAGAGATTAAATACATATTCTTCAATTAGAAAATATTGCAGTAGAACTTGAATTCTCTGCATATACAGGAAAAGCAACCACCTCATTGGTTAAAAAATTAGAAAAAGAAATTAGCTTCATGACATCCCAATCCATAACATTTTATAGCTTGTTTTTAAATTCAGAGTAGTATTGAATTCTTGCAATAAAAAGCATTGAATAGCAAATAGAACGATTTTGTTTATTTTATTTCTTTCATAGTATTTAAAGACACAATGGTATACAGAATAACTAGGGAAACAACATAACACCACTCTTTGTTAAACTTGCCTGTAGTTTCCATAGCTATCAATAACCAATAAAAATTTAAAATGTATGTAAATAGTATATTCACCAAGTCTGGAGGGTAAAAGAAGTACTATTTACCATATTCTATATCAATAAATTAATAACACATAAGTGGCACCTTACATACATCAATTTTCACTATTAACTATATTTGACAAGTAAGAAAATATACTTGTATTATCATTACTTAACAAATGAGAAAGTAGAGACTTCTAGAGGTTAAGTAATTTAGCCAAAGTCATGAAGCAAGCATAAGCAGAACCAGAATTCAACAATAGATCTGTCTGGGTTTAAAGTCTGTAGTTTTATCTGGTATGCATATTGCCTTCATGGATGTGTTTATATTTCAAGTGTGAAGGTCAAGCAAGTTTTTAGTTTCTGTTGTTCTCCTTTGTTGTTTAGTTGCTAAGTTGTGTTCAACTCTTTGTGACCCCAAGGACTGTAGCCCACCAGGCTCCTCTGTCCATGGAATTTCTCAGGCAAGAATACTGAGTGGGTTGCTGTTTCCTTCTCCAGAGGATCTTTCCAACCCCAGGATCAAACCCAGGTCTCTTGTATTGGCAGGCAGGTTCTTTACAACTAGTGCCACCTGGGAAGTCCTGTTTTCCTTTGAACATGGATATATTTTACTTTCTTCTCACCAGAAAATTGGTCAAGAAAAATATGAGAATTTTCACATAATATATCATCTTTTAACCCTATATTTCATAGAAAGAAATCATGGATGTATGTTAGTTGGGCTTCCCTGATGGCTCAGACGTTAAAGAATCTGACTGCAATGCAGGAGACTCAGGTTCGATCCCTGGGTTGGGAAGATCCCCTGGAGAAAGGAATGGCTACATCTTGATATGAATTATTTCCATTTTAAAGTGAGGAAAATAATTCTTGTTGGTGTTCAGTCTCTCAGTCATGTCTGACTCTTTGTGACCCCATGGACTGCAGCACGCCAGGCTTCCCTGTCCTTCACCATCTCCTGGAGTTTTCTCAAACTCATGTCCACTGAGTCAGTGATACCATCCAATCATCCCATCCCCTGTTGTCCCCTTCTCCTTCTGCCTTCAATCTTTCCTAGCATTAGGGTCTTTTCCAGGGAGTCAGCTCTTCACATTGGGTGGCCAAAGCATCTGTCCTTCCAATGAATATTCAGGGTTGATTTCCCTTAAGATTATTGGTTTGTTCTCCTTATTGTCCAAAGGACTCTCAACACCACACTTCAAAGGCCCTCAAAAGTTGTTGTAAGTATTAAATGAGATAAGACATCAATAAAGTTATATATAAGAAGTTACTTGCGTGTTCTACAAATATGAGCATTACTTTTACATTTCTCTAGGCTTTTAATGAGTGTTCAGTTATGACCTGAAAAAGGAGCTTCAGCTTTTGGATAAATAGTGCCACAAATTAATTCTTAACTGTGGTACACTAAAAAGTTCTGCATTTTCCCTGCAATATAACACAGATATGAGTAATTTTAAGGAATTCTAACAGGCTATGGTTTTTCCAGTAGTCATGTATGGATGTGAGAGTTGGATTGTGAGGAAAGCTGAGTGCCGAAGAATTGATGCTTTTGAACTGTGGTGCTGGAGAAGACTCTTGAGAGTCCCTTGGACTGCAAGGAGATCCAACCAGTCCATCCTAAAGATCAGCCCTGGGTGTTCATTGGTAGGACTGATGCTGAAGCTGAAACTCCAACAGTTTAGCCACCTCATCTGAAGAGTTGACTCATTGGAAAAGACCCTAATGCTGGGAGGGATTGGGGGCAGGAGGAGAAGGGGACGACAGAGGATGAGATGGCTGGATAGCATCACTGACTCGATGGACATGAGTTTTGGTAAACTCCGGGAGTTGGTGATGGACAGGGAGGCCTGGCGTGCTACGATTCATGGGGTCGCAAAGAGTCGGACATGACTGAGTGACTGAACTGAACTGAACTGGTATTCTGATACTCTGATACACTGACTGGTTTAGATCTTCTGGGAAACTAAACATTTAATGTAGTAATTGATTAGAATTTAAGTTTGTGTGTGTGTGCCCTTGATTTGAAAGTAGGTATATCTATATCTATCTATCCCTATATATGTTTTTTGATGGATATTATATGAGTCAGCTGCGTGCTCACCTACCATAATAAATAACTTGCAAGGTGACTGGTTCATACCTCCCTTTTCTGATACTGTAGACTGCCAGGTATCTCTGGGAGGGCCCTTTTGGGCAAGAATACAAATAATACTTTAAAATTTTTTCAACAGAGTGCCAATTCTACCACCTGCACATCTGGTATCTAAAGCATATGGATCTCTCTAATGAATTGCATGAATATTATCACTTTAGGCTGTTGTCACAGAATTCAATCATGAAATGATTGTGATTTAATACTTGCCAAATGTTCACTTGAGCTGGAATATTTTGCAGGTGGTACAGGTATTCATTAAGTATCCATTCCTCTGAACTCCCTAACTTCTTCACTTTTCCCTGTATTATATTAAGCCATCACAAAGTAATATTGGGTCTGTTTAAACATTTAAGCTTCTCATAAAAGACTTGAAATTGGGAATAGAGGCCCAACCCCTATGGTTATAGAGTGCCACATACAGATTATTCTTCCTTCATGAAAAATAACAGTTTTATACCCTGACATGTAAAGAACTTGGAATCTTTACTCCTAGTCTCACAAGAAAATAAAAAAAAAAACAGAAATATTTAAAATCAACACTTAGAGACCCAGTTATAGGCCCTCCCACTTTCATTAATTTTACCTTCTGGAACTCTACCAGGTTCTCACCATGGACTGGAGAAAAGTCCTCCTATGCTTAAGGCCGGAGGAGAGGAAAAGTAACAATTCTGAGATCCACCTAGAACATTCTGATGTCCCTGATGGATAAAGGTCCATTCTTAAGGGGAACTACTTTACCAGATCCTTACCTGACCTGGGGAAGGACAATAAGGTAACTCCAGCCCCCTCAAGACTTCCTGTCTCATATAAGTCAAGAGATAAAAAGGCTAAGAAACTACTCTGAAGGTCATAATCCAGGGATTCTGCCCTCCCCCTTCTTCCAGATGAAGGTTTTATTTTAGTATTATAGAATGCCTCCCCATTCCCATTACTTCACGTCATGTCATCAGGGTGCTTCTATCATTGTAGAAGACTACAACTTAAGAGAGTTGTAAGACATAGACTTCCTTTAAGAAGTTACTAGGGAAATCCAAACACAACAGAGTAAACAAATATGAGGAACCTAGAGGAACTGAAAGCCCTGACACCTATGGCAAACATGAAACTCAGCCTAACTCCAAACAGATAAACATGAAACCACTAACTAAAGGCCTGCTTTACCTCAGTTCCTATTAGACGATTTGTTGTGTCCAATAGTCAACAGAAAATTACAAGTCATGCTAACAGGCAAGGAAATAGGCAGTCTGAAGAAACAAAGCAAATATCAGATCAGACTCAGATGTGGCAGATATTTGGGAATTATCAGAACAGGAATTTAAAGCAATTAATATGCTAAGGGATCTAATGGACAATATGCAAGAACAGATGGGTAATCTAAGCAGAGAGGTGGAAACTCCAATAATCAAAAGGAAATGCTAGAAATAAAACACACTGTAACAGAAATGAAGAATGCCTTTGATGAACTAATCAATACAGTAGACTGGAAATAGACAAGTGAAAAATTAGTAAAGTTGGAAATAATGTCAATAAAAATGTCTAAAACACGTCTGAAAGTTCAAACAGAAAAAATGAATTAAAATAAAAAGGAATAAAATATCCAAGAAAACTGGGGCAATTACAAAAGAGAATGGGAAGAGGAGTACCTGGAGGAGAAGAAAGAGAGAAAGGAGCAAGAGAAATATCTGAAGGCGTACTGGCTGAGAATTTTCCAGAATTAATGACATACGTTAAAACACAGATCCTGGTACTCAGAGAACCCCAGCAGGATAAATACCACAAATGTACACCTAGGTATATAATACTCAAACATCAGAAAGTCAACCACAAGAGAAAATCTTCAAAGAAGACAGGGTAAGGGGGAAACATACCTATAGAGGAACAAGGATAAGAATTACATTGAACTTTTATTCAGAAACCATGCGAGCAAGAAGAGAGTGGAGCGACACATTTAAAGGCTGGAAAGAAAAAAAATAGCTCACCTATCCTAAATTCAGTATCCAGTGAAATTGTCCTTCAAAACTGAGGGAGAAATAAAGACTTCCTCAGACAAACAAAAACTATAGAATTTGCTATCAGTAGACTTGCCCTACAAGGAATGTTAAGAGAAATTATTCTGGTGGTATAGACAGAGACTCAGATTTGCATGAAGGAAAGAAAAGCATTAGAGAAGCAATAAATGACAGTTAAAAAAAAACTTGTAAAAATTCTTAACTAATTTAAAAGATAACTTCAAAATAATATAGCAACAATGTATGGGATGATTATATCTTATGAATAAGCAATATGAATAACAGTAATGTTGTAAAGGATGGGAGAAAGAAATTGAGAATACTCTATTATACTCTGCTACCCATGAAGTTGTATAGTTATTCGAAAGTGGACTCAGATAGTTGCAGAAGTATACTACAAACCTTAAGGCAGTCATACACAATACACACAAAAAATGAACATGAAAGGATAACATCAAAGTTTGTGAGATGCAGCAAAAGCAGTGCTTAGAAGAAATTTGAAAGCATTGAGTTCGTATACTAGAATTGAAATAAGATATAAAATCAGTCATCTGAATTACTGCCTTAATAAACAAGAGAACAAAAACCAATGTAAACCTAAAACATGAAAAGAAATAAAAATTAGAGCATAAACTAATGGAATTGAAACATGAATATTATAAATAAAACCAAAAGCTAGTTCTTTAGAGGTAACAGTAGAATTTATAAACCTCTACCCAGGCTAATTAAGAAAAATAGAAGACTAACCTCTGATATCAGAAATGTAAGAAGGCCCATTGCTACTGATTCTGTGATATTAAAGTATAATAAAAATAAAATGAGCAACTCTGTGCCCACAAATGTGATAACTCAGATGAACCAATTCTTTGAAAGATGTCTACCAAAATTTCACAAGTAGATAGACCATCTGAACAGGCCCATGTCTATGAAAGGAAGTGAATCAACAGCCAACAGTCTTACAAAAAAGATAGTGTAAGGCCTACTTAGTGTCACTGATGAATTCCACCAAAGATTTTTCTCCTAAGAAAGGCAGACTGCCACACACAACACCTCATTTGAGTGTGTCTGAAGTCTTGTAAGCTTGGCTTCCCTGTGTTCTCCTACAAATGTATGTTGAGAGCTTATTTGGTCTATCAATCATTTGAGAAAGAAATGATACCTATTATCTACAACATTATCCAGAGAATTGAAACAGAGTGTATGCTACGTAACTCACTCTAGGAGGTTAGCATTAGCATCCTAATGTCAAAACTAAAAAAAAACATTACAAGAAACTACAAATCAACATCTTACATGAACACAGATGCAAAGATCCTCAACAATATATTAGTAAATATAATCCAACAATGCAAAAAATATTATGCAGGAGCACTAGGTTGGGATGAGATGGATGACAGAGGATGAGATGGTTGGATGGCATCACTGACTTGATGGACATGAGTTTGAACAAGCTCTGGGAGTTGGTGATGGACAGGAAAGCCTGGTGTGTTGCAGTCCATGGGGTCGTAAAGAGTTGAACACGAATTTCTATTTCCCCCCTTTTTGCCCCACATGTTCCTTTCAGAGAAGTTAGAAAATATAAGTAAAAAATATTTTCATTACCCATATTGCCATTTAAAAATAACCACTGTTAATATTTTTATGGCTGTACTTTCTGACTTTTTCTTATGTTCAAATCTTAGCTTCATCATTTAGTATGTGATCTTGGACGGGCAACTCAACCTTTCTGAATAAGTTTTATCTTCAAAATGATGATATCTTCTTCATTGAACTGCTATGAAGTTTAAATGAAATAGTGCATTTTAAGTAATTAAAATAGTGCCTGGTAGTAGCTTATAAACTTAAATGTGCTCATAGCCTTTAATATGCTAATTATCCTTCTAGATATTTACTTATATCAGTTCAGGCCCCCTCCCCTTAATGCACAAATATTGAAAACAATCTGGATATCCAGCAACAACAGAGAAAAAAAAATGTGATGAAGACCACCCAGCAGGAAAAAGCACAAACTAGTGATAAGCTCAACAATATGGCTAATCTCTAAAGCATTTTTGCCAAGTGAAAGGAGTCAGAGGCAAAGGACTACATAATATGTAATCCCATTTCTATGAAGTTTAATAAGGAGCAAAACTAAAATGGTGAAATCAGAAGAGCAGTTTCATTTGGGGATGGGGTTAGACTAGAAACGGCATGAAGAAAATTACTGGGCTGTATCTCAATTGGAGTGATAGTTATATGGATGTGTATGTTTGACATAATTCTTCTAATTTCACTCCTAAAATTGGTTCTTCAGTTTTGTGTGAGAATTGTCCCTCAATTTTTTAAAAAGTCTTCATCCTCACATAATACTTGACTGTCGTGCTATCTCCAGCCGTATGTCTGTCAAAGCCATATCCAATTAACAGCTTGTGGAAATCACCCTGTTCTCTTCATCTGCCCTGGCACTTCATATATTCAGACTACTATTTTCTCTCATCTGATTTATCCAACTATCTCTTAATTAAGATCATTGTCCTCAACTTAGCTGAATGGGTTTTTTTAAATGCAAAACAGATCACATCACGTTATTACTTAAAAATCCTCCAAGGACTGTCAAATCTTGAGACAAGTTTCAATCTCTTTCTGTGTCTTTCTGGGGACCATTTGACCTGGGCCCCCACATCCCACTTTACTCTCATCTTCTAGTATTTATCCACTAGAATGTTCAGTCCCAGATATTAGAAATGTTTTTGGTTTAATTTCAAACCCCTTGTCCCCTCTTTTTTTTTTTTTTTAATGAGGAGCTTCTGTAGGATAGGAAGCACGGTGTATACCTGGCTCTAAGGCATGATGTGAAAAGAAATAATCAGGGTCAGCTGGAGTCAATCCCATTTCTTGATTACAGTTCTTCCTCCATGCTTTTTCTTTGACATGGAGCAATTCTATTTTCCACTTACTTGGCTAGTCCTACCAGATCATCTGGTTTAGACTTAATTCACTTTTTGTTCTAGGAAGCTGTCGCCAACCACATATTCTGTTCAGGACATAAATGCTACCATATTATCCTGTACTTCTCATTCTATACTTAATTACTTATTTGTCCATATCTATTTCTAGACTCTATAAATACATGATTGGAAGGATCATGTCTGTCTTGTTTACACTAGCATCCACAACATTTGCAACAATCCCTGCTCCATAGTTGGGTATCAGTAAATATATAACGATTACTGTCATTAAACAATTGAATGAATACATGAATGATGAGTAAAATAAACAATGAGTGAAAGTTATACTCTTGCCCTTTTTTAAAACAGAAACTCTATAAAATAGCCACTTAAAGATTAGTTGGATAACATTTGTAAAACTGTAGTAAAAATTTCACACACGGAAGTTTCATGGATGCTTAAGTATGCTAACATTTGTGTCAGTTGTTAACAAAAACCTCTGCCCAGTATAGGGCAAAATGAGTGAGTGAATGAAACTCAGTTGTGTCTGGCTTTTTGTGACCCCGTGGACTTTAGCCCATCAGACTCCTCTGTCCATGAAATTCTCCAGGCAAGAATATTGGAGTGGTTTTCCAAGCCCTCCTCCAGGGAATCTTCCCAACCCAAGGATTAAACCTGGATCTCCTGCATTGCAAGCAGATTCTTTACTGTCTGAGCCACCAGGGAAACCCATAGGACAAAATAGTCACAACAATTTCTACTAATAATTTCTGATATATTAAATATATTGTGAGAAGGTTAAAACTGGCCTGTTCCTATGTAAATAAGACAGAGACTATCCTATTACAATAGGTGTTAAATAGTTTAAAAGGAAAACAGTTTATAAGTCAGTCTCCCAAAGGAAACTTAAAGGAAGCAACATAGTTAATATCCTCTTATAAACCATGTTAGTTTTTAATTAAAGTAAAATTCTCAGTAGGTAATTTGAGATATAATTCATGGCACTTCTCAGGTAAAAAAAGGAATCACAAATATCTGATGACAACTATCTAAATTATTTCTTGTAAATTTATAGCCATACTATGATTTCTCATTACTTATTAAACCCTCACTATTGCCTTGGTTGAAGCCTGGAAAAACCATCAGGCATAAAAACATTTGATAGATAAAGTTTTAAAACAGTTAAATTTTTTTTTTTGCTACCTAAATATTTTCAAATCATTTTTATAGCAATAGGTTATAATGCTATTAGCCACCACTTACCACATGATTATTTATATATCAGCTAATGTTCAGTTCCTGAGCACTGAGAGGTCTTGTTTCATCTTCTCAAAAACTCAGTTATGAAAATGAATGCTAGAAATATGTCTATAATTTATTATTGAAAAATGAACATATTATTCAAAAGCATACTGACTACATTTCTGATCATTTAAAATTATAGATATGCTGTGTACATATAGGAAACCCTAGGCAGATTCCTCACCAAAATGTTGACAATGACTATGTATTACTTTAAAAACAATATTTGCAGTGTTACAAAAGGCATTTTATGACGATCACACATTACTTTATTCATCAGTAAAACCTCTTTTGTCTACACATATCTTCACTTTGAAGAGATATACTAGACTTTTATCATATTTATAATCTTTCCTCTATTTCCAGGTTCATAAATAGAAGCCTCCTATTTTTCAAGCTTTATGGATTCAGAGGGTTTTTTTTCCCTATAGTTTTTAAGTCTCAATCATGATATTTTACCAGAATCAGAGGGAGTGGGAATGGCTCAATGAAAGATAAATGAATCATTTTAAATGGAATAAATTGTAATTCTGTTTTGACTCTAATCTCTCCTCCTCATAAAAGCAAATTAGTTCAGTTTTAAAATATATTGGATCAAGATGTCCCAACATAGCCTAAGAATGTAATCATTAATCAATCACATTTCTTTACTCTTAAAAGTTGGAACGTACTTAAGAAATTGCTTAAAAACAGTATTTTCACAGCAACTACACTAAAAACTGAGTGTTTTAAACACGAGAATTTCCCAGTTTTGAGACAGACAATACAAAATCACTCCATCCAAAGTCTGCTCAACAATTTATGAAGCTGAAACTTGAGAGTACAGCTTGCAGATAACATATTCTGGTATGCTCAACAAAATCTGTGAACTTCAAGTTCAGATATTCTACTACAGTCATCTAGAGATTTTCTTATTGCTTATACTTATGTGTAAAATTTTATAGCTTTCATGTTCATGCTTCTCCAGGTTTTAGGGCAAATTTGGAGATCATTTTGAGAAACTATTTGGAACTTATTCCTACAGTCTGCCTTCTCACAAGAGTACAATGGTACCATATGTTCAATGATGTATGTTGACACAATTACTTAATGAGGTATTATCTAAAGCAAGTGAAGTCTCTGTTCAACCATTTAAATAATTTCTGCCCTTTAGATATTGACAAAAGAGCTTCATTCTTCTTTACTGACTCTTCTAATTTGTGTCAAACAAATATTTGAAACAAGTGTTCCTTGAGAAAGAACAACCAGAAAACATGCTATTTCTACTATCAGTGACTAACTGTGCTCACTTTCTTATGAAAAGGCCACTTGTACAAATAAATTTCTTGAAGGTAATTTCCTACTTCAGATGGGGAACGTTAGGGAACATGATCCAGTGAAAGACATGACCCAGGTTCAGATGACAAGAGCAAGTGAAAACTTTTAAATCCACCATCATGATTATTTTCTTGATTCCTTAGACCTGTTATGCAATTTGATCCTGTGTTTTACATTAGCAACAATGCTGAGAACCATGAGGTGTGGTGTCTCATCTTCTATCCTCTCAGTACACTTTGTCTTGCAACTAAAGATGGTGTAAGAGAGTATCTTGTCTTACAACTAAGGGTTATAAGTGAAAGGAGGTGGTGGGGTGACACTATATTTGTATTTTTTATTTATAGTATTCCAACAAATAGGTTTCATTCTTTTTGAAAATTTAGAATTTACTTTTAATATTGGAAGTTGATTGTTTTTCAAATTTGTACAAAATACTGTGCTCTAAAAGACAGGGATATTTTTTGATTCACCTTTTATTCTTTGGACCAGCACAGAGGGCTTTCTTCAGAAATGTCTATTGACAGGAAGGAAAGTTTGTTTGACTTCTATCAAGGATCAGCTGAGTAAAAAAAACCTTTTCCATCATATATAAATATTTATTTCTCCTTAAATAAATTGTTCTTCCTAAAAGGAATAAGATAGAGAGGAATGATAAATTACTCCAAGAATCTGGACAAGAAAATGTCTCTCTCTTGACAATCTTTCTCCAAATTGGTCTAAGAATACAATGAACATTCTCTGATAATCATAATATACCACAAATTAATATTATATCATTGCATATATAATTTAAAAGCCTTATTATAGTATAGTTCCATTTGTGTCTCTCCTATTTTTTGAGGTATATTGTCATTAGTTTTACTTCCATATATGTTCCAAACACCACATACATTATTATTATTTGTGAAAATAATCAATTTACTTTAAAAAAAATTGAGAAAAGAAATAATATTCATCATTCCTTCCTATATATAAGGATTTCCACTCTGGAGTCATTTATCTTTAGCTAGAGAACTTTATTCAGCCATATGTTAGTGTATATTTACTGTAGTGCATCAACTTTTCTTTACCTGAAAATGTCTCTTCTTTTACCTTGAAATTTTAACAATTTTTCCTGGATATAGAATTTTTTCTTTCAGAATTACTGTTATTTCATTATCTTTTGATTTACACTAGTTCTAAAAAAAGATGCAGGCAATATTTTAATATTCTTTTTCCACTGTACATAATTTTCTCTCACTATCAATAGTTTGACTATGATGTACCTAGATGCATTTTTTTTTAATGCTGTTTTGGGTTCACTGAATGTCTTGTATTTTAGTTGCTCTTTTTGATCAAATTTGGAAAAAGCACAGCCAGTATTTCTTTAAATATTCTTTTCTACAACTTTATTCTTCTCCTGAGACTTTGATTACATGTATGTTATACCATTTGATGCTGTCATATTGGCAACTGAGGCTCTATTATAGTTTTCAGTCAGCCTGCTCACTGTATTTTGGTTTGGATAATTTCTGTTGACTTCTTTTTATGTTTACTGGCCATTTCTTTTCTTCTGTGCAAACTGTTAGTTAAATGCAATGAATTTTTGATTTCAGATATTTTTTTTTCAGTTTTACATTTTTCATTTGTTCTTTACAGTTCTGTATCTTTTCTGAAATTTTCTGTTGCCTCACCAATTCTACCCAAATTTTCCTCTAATTCCTTTAACATATTTATCATAATCATATTGAAGTCCTGACTGCTAATCCCAAATCTGGGTCACATGCAGTTTTATTTTTAGTGAATTATATTTCCTCTTTCTTCACGTATGTGGGGTTTTTTTCAATAGTTATGAACTGTAGAAAATCTGGAATCTGTTATTGTATTCTGAAAAGTGCTGTATTTTGTAAAAGCATGCAGTTAAACTACATGCCATTTACTTGATCTTTGAAAGAATTATTTGTAGGCTTTCTTAGAGTGGTCAATTTGGTTTTTTTTTTTTTGAGTCCTCTGGTAAACTCCTCAGTCTTTGGATGCAGTCTTTTTTTTTAATTAGTTAATTTTTTATTGTGCTATGACATACCTAATATTAAATTTACCATATTAACCACTTTTTTTCTCATTAGCTTTCCATTTTATACATAACAGTGTATATATGTCAATCCTAATCTCCCAATTCATAGATACAGTTTTTATTCAGAAGGTGTTACCCTTAGGTTGTTTCACTGGAGACCCTGAGATATTTACCAATCCCCTCAAAGTGTTGAGATTCACATGGCAAGCCTATCTCTCCAACAGAGGCAGCTACAAATATCTAACACAGGTCTTTCAGCCTTCTAGATGTTCTTTTCATTAAATGGGCCTATTGATATCTTATTGTGGACTCCCCTCAGAGCTCAGTTGGTAAAGAATCTTCCTGCAATGCAGGAGTTTGATTCCTGGGTTGGGAAGATCCCCTGGAGAAGGAAATATCAACCCACTGCAGTGTTCTTGCCTGGAGAATCCCAGGGGCAGAGGAGCCTGGTGGGCTTGGTCCATGGGGTCACAAGAGTCGGACACAACTTAGCGACCAAACCACCACTACCATAGTTTAGGGTCAGTGATTTGAGAGGGGTTGTTTATAAGCACAGTTTCTGTAGTTCTTTCCTTTCTGGGATTCTTCCATGACATTCTGCTCCCTCTTAGGTCGTGAATCCTATTGTCTGACTCCTTAAACTAATAGATGGGTTTTTTTTTTTTCTCTCTTGAGTTCTGTCAGAGGCATGTCATGTAGACTTAAGAGTTCCCTCAGGGGAAAATTCAAATAAATGGAGTTCTTACACAGAATTTTTCTACTCTTCCAGAGTTAAACCTCCTCTAGTTTGTACTTGCTTCTGTTACTCTCTGGTTACTTTAAGTATATACATATTATATTTTGCTCATAGTTTGTAATCACTAGCAGCAGATGAGTTCATCCATTATACGTTTTTCTATCATTGCTAGAAGCCAGAAGCTTTCAATCACTTTTATTTTCTTAATTTTCAAATTATTAGTAAACTAAGATATTTAAAATATTTTACTAAAATTAAATTCATTTGCGTGCAAATTACCTCTTAATTATGTGACTGTTTGTACAACAAATGAATAAGAGCTTCAGAAGTTAGATATGCCATTATTTTAAAGAATATTATTCATTATGCAATGAGCATATTAAAATTTACACAAACAGATACTTGAAAGATGGCAATCAAGAATCTCAAGTCATATTTATTCAAGTATTTAATGAAGTTGCTAACATTTTTCTGATATCTCTTGGTACCACTCTTGAATTTTAACTCTATAATTGTTCAGGTTAATTTGACTATTTAAGGCAGCACTAAATGTCTTGGAAAAGGGTCTATATACTTATTCAACAAAAATGATTATCCCTAAGATATCTCACATTCATAAAATATAGTTTGCAAACAAACCTCACATATGTTTACCTGGTCTAATTCTCTTAACCACCCTCTGAGGTAGCATGCCAGTATCTTCATTTTATAGATTATAAAATTAGAATATTAAAGGGATTATGGTGACTTTCCAAAAAAGAAAAACCACACCCACAGATAGCAGGTGATGGAGCCAAGTCTTGGACTCGGATATTCTGCCTTCCCATAAAACTTTGTTTCCACTAATCCATCACAGTCTCCTTAATTGGATCCCCTCTAATTCTGCTTTGGATCTCAATGCCATTCTTTGTATAAATCAAATATAATACTTTGTGTAATCCTTTTATAATACAGAGTGATACAGGATATTTGATGCTAACTTTTAGTTTGAAACTAGTTACCTTGATGAGAAAATAAAATTCAGAATAGATTATGGAGCATGTAAAGACTGACACAGCTATTAGAATTTGGGAATCCTAATTACCAAATGTTCCATTGGTTCATGCTTGGCACAGTTAAAGAGATGCATTCTAGCTCATTGTTTTCTATCACCCATGTTTGTATTTTAAAATCTTGATCAACTTTATATTTAAAATCTTAATACAAACAATTCATTTGCATTTGAGCAGGAAATTTTTTGTAGGAAAGAAGTCAATAACTGCAAATTTGGAAGTAAAAATGTTAGAAAAATTCTGTCTCTCTTAGCATCTAATGTCTTTTATCAGACCTGAAACTGAGTTTAAAAATTTCTTGCTAATAGCTTTTTATCTCTGAAATCTAGAACTAGTCTCATTTGTCCTGTGGGAAAAAAAGAAGATGAACATCATTCAGTTTTTTATTTACAAGTCTCATTAATTTAACCACACATGAAAATTAAACTATTTTTAACTTCTAGCTCTGAAAATAAAACTTCAACCTCTCAATCCCTATACAATGTGCAGCATTTTGGTGATACTATTGATTATTATAGACATCTCCTTCTAGGTGACTTTTTTTAATTTTGCCACCGAGAATCAATTTGGCTTAAGAAATTTGCTTCCTGAGGGTTTATTTAGCTTTTCCCTTCTCTATACTATAATTACACCCTTACTTTGATTATTAGATAACCTGTAAAGAAAATGGAGCTGATTCTGAAAAGCTCTTACCTCGCTAATACACTGAAAGCTTGTGATTATAGAGAGGGAACTCTTTGAAAAACTATCATGTGACTCTTGTTACCAGGAAACCGTATTCCTACATTAAATCTCTCATACAGCCATTGCTCAATATAGACATATATAAATATGCTATACATACATATGCATATGCATATCCCAAACTTTGGACATATGTAAAAAACACGTTAAAATAAGATCTAGCCTTACAGAGATATGAGTCTACAAATCTAGTTAGACTGAAAAGCAAGTCACTTTTGAGATATAAAACAGTCAGATGATTCATCTTACATCTTAGATTCTTGACCTTAGAAATATACAGAATGGAAATTAAAAGGATAAAACAACCTAAATTTGAAACCTTTCACTTTCTTCTGTATTGAAAATATGTGTGGAGGGTAGTGAAGAGAGACATTTGGTTCAATTGTCAAAGCTGAATTTAGATATATTACAGGATTTACAAATTTATTTTCTTTTAAGAGAGTAAGAAAGACATTTCTTACTCTCTTACAAGAAAATTCTTTGGCCACCTTATGTGAAGAGTTGACTCATTGGAAAAGACTCTGATGCTGGGAAGGATTGGGGGCAGGGGGAGAAGGGGACAACAGAGGATGAGATGGCTGGATGGCATCATCGACTCGATGGACATGTTTGGGTAAACTCTGGGAGTTGGTGATGGACAGGGAGGCCTGGCGTGCTGTGATTCATGGGGTCGCAAAGAGTCGGACATGACTGAGCGACTGAACTGAACTGAACTGAAAAAGACATATATATATATCAATGTAGTCAGTTTCCTGAAACTTAAAAAGTGTTATAGGCCATTCAGACAAATTTTCCTTCTATTACTACCCTTTTTATAAAATTACAGAAAGATGCCTTTTGCAAATTGATATAATGGTTAGATGCATCAACCAAAGTATTGTTGTTCAGAAAACTTCCTTTTGCTGAGGACTTTTCCTAAAATTAAACCTGACGTAGAGTAATATTAAAACGGAGAATCATTTTGACCCAGTGGCCAGAAGGACATTGAATTTCTTGGGACCAGAAGGAAAGCTCTACTAATAGGAGCTATCTCAAAGAGCAAAATTGTTACTAGTTCAAATATACTTGAAGAAAGTGTGTTAGACTGGTGTAAATGTCGTTGTTCAGTCACTTAGTTGTGTCTGACTCTTTGCGACCCCACGGAGTGAAATACACCAGACTTCTTTGTCCTTCACTATCTCCCAGAGTTTGTTCAAATTCATGTCCTTTGAGTCGGTGATAATAATAATTTATAATAACAATTTTATAATAATAATTTATACATATTAAAAAAAACGAATTCATCCAATCATATCATCCTCTGTCGCCCCCTTATCCTCCTGCCCTCAGTCTTTCCCAGCATCAGGGTCTTTTCCAGTGAGTCAGCTCTTCACATCATGTGGCCAAAATACTGGAGCTTTAGCTTCAGCATCAGTCCTTCTAATGAATATTCAGGGTTGATTTCCTTCAGAATTGACTGGCTTGATCTCCATGTTGTCCAAGGGACTCTCAAGAGTCTTCTCAAGCACCGCAATTCAAAAACATCAATTCTTTGTCACTCAACCTTCTTCATGGTCCAACTCCCATATTTGTACATGACTACTGGAAAAACCATAGCTTTGACTATATGGTCCTTTGTAGGCAAAGTGATATCTCTGCTTTTTAATGCACTATCTACTGGTGGAATATAAAAACCTAAAACCATTGTGAAGAATTCATCAAAAGAGAAGAACTGACTTATTTGAAAAGACCCCCGATGCTGGGAAAGATTGAAGGTGGGGGGAGAAGAGGATGACAGAGGATGAGAGGGTTGGATGGCATCACCAACTCAACAGACATAAGCTCTGGGAGTTAGTGATGGACAGGGAAGCCTAGCGTGATGCATTCCATGGGTTGCAAAGAGTCAGACACAATTGAGCAACTGAACTGAACTGATCAGTAGCTGAAAAGTAATCACCAATGAAATTGTTCTTTTCCTTCATAATCTTATGTGTAGAGATTTATCTTTAAAATACATTCAGGAAAACAAAACTAAGCAAATATTCACAGAGACATTAACTGCAGCAATATTTCTAATAGCAAAGTGTTTATTTCTCATTTATAAAACTTGGTTGAATAAAATATGTTAATTCTGCACAAATGGACAATTTAGCAGATGTAGTAAAAAGGAAAATGATCTCTATGAATCAATCATGTATTTTCAGGGTACATCATGAAGTGGAAAAAACAGATTTGAAAAATATATTAGTTGTAAGACTTTTTTCTAAATGAAGGTAATAAAATATTTATACATATTAAAAAAAAATCCAGAAAGGAACAACCAGACAGTAAAGAAAATGGTTATACAGAGGGAGTAGCAATAATTAGGTGAAAACAAATGGGTTGGGAATGAAACTCTTCTAATCATATACTTTCACATTGAATTGAAAGTATTAGTCACTCAGTCATGTTTGACTCTGCAAATCCTTGGACTATAACCCACAATTCTCCTCTGTCCATGGAATTCTCTAGGCAAGAATACTGGAATGGGTTGCCATTCCCTTCTCCAGGGGATCTTCCTGACCCAAGGATGGAACCCAGGTCTCCTGTCTTGCAGGTGGATTCTTTACCACTGAGCCACACAGAAGCCCCATGTTTACACATTGGAACTATATATAATAATTTACTGTATACTGTGTATATAATTTAAATATTTTAAAATAAGTCAAAAAGAGTACAAAAGAAGCAAACACCTACATGAAAAACAAATAGAAACAAGAGAATGAAATATAGTAATATTGGTAGATTCTGTAGATTCACGGACAGAGGAGTTGGCGGACTATAGTCCATAGAGTAGCAAAGAGTCAGACATTTCAACTAACAAACAGATTAAAGTAAGAAAACTTACCTTTACTTAACATATTTACTTTGAAAATATTTTGGACTTTAAAACCAGTTTCTTTCTGTATATGTGTGAAAATAATATGCTCTCTGCATATCGTAGGAAAAACAGAGCAGGCTTTTCTGTGTTTAGGCAGCCAGTAAGACAGAATTCAGGCATTAATACGGTTTAATTTTTTTCATTTTAATTTAAATTCAGGCATTAATACGGTTTAATTTTTTTCATTTTAATTTAACTGTAAGAGAAGAAAAAGGTAATTATTTTCCTGTTATTTTCCCCATATGTTCCCCACACCCTCCAGTGTAAGGAGAACCAGTTCTGCCCAGTCAAGTTGGTGGCATTAATGATTGCTGCATCACTTTCAGCTGCTATAAGAAGCTCTGTGCAGAGATGGCTGGCTGCCGGCCAAAGGGCAATCTTCCCTCTCCTTGGCCTTTCTCATTCTTCTCTCATTAGCTGCGAATGAAATTGTCACATATATTTTTATAAGGAGACTTTTTCATGAGAACCTAACTCGTTCAATATTATATCTGGCCTGAAATTCTAGCTTCACATGCTCCTATGTATTTCTAGAAACTTTATTTTTAGCTTGTCTCTTTTTGTGCCCTGTCAGCACTTAGGGCTTCCCTCCCTCTGTAGCTGGGTGCTTAGGAAAGGCTAAAAAGACAGATCTATTCAGAAAGAAGAGTCTCATGAAACTTGAGATAACTATTTCTCTTGCTTTGCCAAATATTTATGTAGCAGCCTATAAATGAGCATTGTTCAACTGGGGTTCTTTCTCTTTCCATTAAGACCAAAGGTCAATACTTCCTTTTATGGATATTTTTTGAATATGCGTTTACACTCATGAAATCTGGATTTTTGTTTCTGTTCCTTCATCTACCAATATGCTCCAGCAACAATATAGTTCTGACATTCTGAATAAAAGTTCTGCTAGACTTTAGTGATAATGCTGTCCATGAAATTGGCGGGTTCTCTTGAGTAACACTGTGTCACTCTTACTTTTTGAAAATATTTTGTCAAATTGATTGACATACCCTGGAAATATAAATTACCTGTAGGCTTGTTCTGGGTGGAGGGCATGGTAAGGAAAATAATTTACCAAGGTCAGTGCAAAAAATAGTTTTGTTACTACTTTTGGAAATCGATCTGATTTGAGCCTAGTTTTTTAGTTTAAGGAAGAAGCTAGGTTCTCACACTCCACTTTCTCTGTGCCTTCCTTGGTCTGAAGGACAAACCCCAGAGTCTCTGATTAGCAACTTTGAAGTGAGAAGATTTGAGATATTCACTGGCAGTGCTCCTTGGTGAAAATAATTAAGAGGAATTGAAAGAATATTGAAGATCGTATTGTTTATTTTTCAATGTGATCCAAAGAATTAATGGAAGTAAACATTAGAAATACGGATTACCATCCTAAATTCATCATAGATACATGAATGTTCATGTTCATGTTTATGTTTATGTTCATGCTTATGAACAATGAGCAATATGTCTCTTTCCCTGAAAATATTTTTTCTGTAGTGAAAATTATTTTATTGGCTTCTCAGATCTAGATTTTGAGGCACTTTAATATGCTTCAAAAATTCAACTTTGACCACCACTGTGAATTATGTGAGGGACACTTTAGATAGTTCATTTTATATTAGTTAGTTTATTTTATATTGGTATACATTTAACACTTTTCATTACTTGCAATTATTTGCTTTTAATAGAGAAAGAGAGCGCCAAGCTTAAAGCCTAACTGGGTAGTGACCAGTAGTACAGTATCTAGTTAGGTTTTGAAAACCTTATTTTTGTGTTATTGTATTAATTTTACAATTATCTTCCATTTATGCAAATTTTACTATCCTCTTTTTATAATAGTGATATACATTTTCCTTATGTATTTAAGTTTAGAAAGTGAGTCATTTTAAAGAAATAGTGAGTAGATAATAATGTATATGAGGTGTGAACATCGTGAGACTTTGAAGGTAATATTCAGGAAACAGGGATGCTAAACCTAGATTAAACATGTGGTCTGAGCTACTCATCCATCAGTAACCATAAATTTGCCTCAATCTTAACCAGAATTTTTAGTTTGTTTTCTCTGGTTATACACAGCTTCTTGCCTTGGTGAGAAAATTGGTGGACAGAATTTGATTATAGAATAGGGCTCTAATTGTAACCTATGCCTTAGTAGTGTGATGAGCTAGCTGGGCAAGATAAATAATCTGATTATGATTAGCTGGTAACCCATATGGTTTAAAGAAACTAAACCACCCCCAAACTTGTAAAAATCAAATGAAAAGTTGGCCAAGGGACAGATTAGAAAAAATTACATAATCTACAGAAGTGATCGTGATTAAATCTAAAGAATCACCTGGAACACTTGTTTTAAATTTCATGCCTATGGCCTACTCTGAATAATGAGTAGAATTTGTAGTGGTGGATCCTCTAAAAATGAGTTGGAAGCAAATTACTACAGACATATGATCTTGACAATATGTTCCTGAAATATATTGGAATTAATGCAATCTATAATATATTCCAGAGGAAAAAGGCTTGTTTTAGATCAAAAGAAAGAAAAAGAACATAGGAATTAGATGATCAAGAAATGAATCTTAGATATAACACATATAAATATCTAATTTATAAGATATTTATTTCTTTTATTGGTTAATATTGTTAAAACACTATATTGATAAGAAGTAGAACTATTTGGTTTTGCCTTTTTTTGTTGTGTCACTCTATATATTGATGAAAGAACAACATTTATAAATTCTGAACAAGACAGTAATTTCTTCTATTTCCTTTGCAAAAGTTCAGTCATATGGAATATTTCTAGTCATCATAACTATTTAAATGAAATATTTACTGAAAATACTTTTCTGAATGATTGGAAAAGTGGAATGAAAACAGGTTACCATTAGTAAGAGTAGACAATCTCCATGCTAATGATCTGGATAAAAAGTTTAATTCATTGTCACATATAAAAGAATATAAGACATGGGATCCCCATCCACCTAGCCAAAATGCCATGCAAAACTCTTGTTTTCTAATCATAAAATACATGCAGGTTTTGTTGTGCTGTAATAAATAGAAAGGAGAAATTAGCCTTTTACACAATTAGACCTCATGATGTCATGATTGTGCATATATTACAGATATGCATATGGAATAAGATCTTCAAGAATCTTATGATTATAAAATAGAGTATAATATAGTCATTCCACCATAAGACAGCCATATAACATATCTAGATTTTTTTAGCTTCCTCCTTTATAAGAAGAAGCAATGAAGAAATAGATCTTAGATAAATAACATGAAAGTGAGCTTTACTACTATAGATTTTTTGTTTATTGTTTATTTATTTATTTTTGTTCTTGGATGCTGGAAAGCACTAGTGAGAGTTGGATGGTGAAGAAAGCTGAGCGCCGAAGAATTGATGCTTTTGGACTGTGGTGTTGGAGAAGACTCTTGAGAGTCTCTTGGACTGCAAAGAGATCCAACCAGTCCATCCTAAAGGAGATCAGTCCTGGGTGTTCATTGGAAGGACTGATGTTGAAGCTGAAACTCCAATACTTTGGCCACCTCATACAAAGAGTTGACTCATTGGAAAAGACCCTGATGCTGGGAAGGGTTGGGGGCAGGAGGAGAAGGGGCTAGATGGCATCACCGACTCGATGGACATGGGTTTGGGTGGACTCAGGGAGTTGGTGATGGACAGGGAGGCCTGGCGTGCTGCTATTCATGGGGTCGCAAAGAGCTGGACATGACTGAGCGACTGAACTGAACTGAAAAGGCAGTGGTTATTTGTTCTGCCATGAAATTACGGAAGTGGTAGAAACTATAAATTCTCTGATATTGCTTGAGTGCTGCAATATCTGTATCTTTAAAGCCCTACCTGCAGACACACATTCTGAAAATAGATATTTTGGTAGTGTTTTCAGAAAATATCTTTATTTCTTTTGCTTAGTTATGGGAGGGTCCAAGCTCTTATGTTCATACTTTATATTTGTAAAAAAGAAATAAATTCAGACAGTGGCTTTTAGTTCAGTTCTACCAAATTCAAGTTTTTTTTCACCTTTAATACTTTTTGAAGTTAATTGAGTACCACTGAATAAAATGAAGCAGAAAGTCCTTATATTCTACCTTTAATCACCCTTGATATTAAACTAGGGTTTAAGAATTCTCACCAGTTATTTTCACTCTTTACTGTACTGACTGTGCTTTTTAAGGAACAGACAGTACTCAACTAACTTTAAGGCATTACAGACTAATTAAAGAAGGGAGATTTACAACAGTGAACTAAGTCAAGAACTTTAAAAGATATATGCATCTGTGTTAGCTAGTGCAGTGTATGCACAGGAGGTGTAAGAAAAGGAAAATGATTTTTGTGAATTAGAAAAGGTAAAATGTGAGCTCTTGTGATGGAGTAGATACAATGTTAATTCAAGGGCAGATGGGAAAACTGTATAGTCAGGGGAATGGAGATACTAAACAAACTTTATAAACAAAAAGGAGGTCAGCTTTATTGGTAACAACTGCTGTTCCTCTTTAAAGTTGAGAAAATTGAAGCATAAAAATGTAGTAGATTTGTCAAGATCACACATCTTGACACAATAAGTGCCACTACATGAATTTCAAACTGTCAACAGGACTTTGCCAATAAGGAGCCCAAGGTTTGCCCAGAGGAGCAGCGAGAGACAGTAATATGAATAGAAAGGGTTAGGTCTCTTCTAAAACTCTATTCCTCCTATTCACTTCTACTTCTCAGTTCTGG
This sequence comes from Okapia johnstoni, assembly GCA_024291935.2. Lineage (NCBI taxonomy): Eukaryota > Metazoa > Chordata > Mammalia > Artiodactyla > Giraffidae > Okapia > Okapia johnstoni. The sequence continues at coordinate 10,793,720 of CM044319.1, forward strand.
TTTCCTTTATTTTCACTTCAATATTCTCTCCTTTGAAATTTATTTTTCATTCTAGAATTGTCTCAAAATAAAATTCTTATCTTTAACTAGGTTTCAGAATTCTCCAGCCACTGCCTGAGAAACATCAAAAATACTTTTTCTCCTACTGAACTTTTTTGTTTCTGCCTCATTCAGAGAGTTTCTCTGAGAATTAAGGACAAAGAGTAAGTGAAGAGCTGCAGACACAGCTGGACTGGCTAATTATCATTTCAAAGGAATTCAGTGGGAGGATTTTTGTCCCCCAGGTTCAGAGCTCAACTGTTTCACAGCTGTAACCATAGTAGTTTACACACAGAACCATAGAAATTGCTCACTATAGATGTCTACCTTTCTGTCACATTCTGTTCTGTCTTCCTTCTAAGCACCTCTCCCTTGAGTTTTCACTGTAGTCTTTAAATGTTTTTCTCTCAATCTCTCATCTTGTTATATTTGTTTTTCCTCCTGACATTTTATCATTTCCTTTCTTTCTCCCTCAAAAATGTCTAATGTTGTAACATATAGTTGAAAAATATTTCTTGTATTTATTACAATGCAAATTATTTTAATTATTTATTAAAAATGATCTCTAAAAATTTTAAACATGGTTTAAAATTTTGTCTCTCAGAAAGAATTTATCTATAAGGATTTATCTTGGATCTCCTTCCTGTTAAAAGATAAACTGAACCATGTTAAAATTTTTGAGTTTATTTGAACAAAAATCAATTTGAATCAAGTAGCATCCAATATAGCAGACAGAAAGGAGCTCCTAAGAGCTATACCAAACAAAGGACTTTTATAGGCAGAAGGGAGCAGGAACAAGAAATTTACAGGAGACAAAAAAGCAGATTGGTTGCTGAAGATTAGTTTCCTTTAGGGGATGGCAGAGATCTGTCAGGCAGATTGCCTAGCTAGTGCTGCCAGGCCATTCCTGATTGACTGATTTAAGATGTCATTTTTTGGGAGAGCCAAAACTGTGATTAAGTCTCAGCTTGGTGACATGGCACTTAGCAGAAATGACTACATTTGGGGCTTATTGTCTTTTTTTCTTTTTTTCTTTAAACAATCTCCAACACCCATTTTTTCAGCATTTCAATCCCCTACAACAAAAAAAATCTTACTTTTCCTTCTTTATGAGTAATATTTGGAACTTATTTTTAAAATTAATTCATTTTTTTAGTTGAAGGATAATTGCTTTACAGAATTTTGTTGGTTTCTGCCAAACTTCAACATGGATCAGCCTGCCTGGGTGCAAAAGCCCTCTTTCCCCTGTAAAATCTCTGTGCTGTGCTTAGGTACTCTATGACTTTTTACGACCCCATGGACGTAGCCCGCCAAGATCCTCTGTCCATGGGATTCTCCAGGCAAGAATACTGGAGTGGGTTGCCATGAACTCCTCCAGAAGATCTTCCTAACCCAAGAATCAAACCCAGGTCTCCCGCATTGCAGGCAGATTCTTTACTGTCTGAGCCACCAGGGAAGCCCTCTACTCCTGTTTAAAAATTTCGAAAACACTAATATATCTACATTCATTCCATTATTTAAATAACTACTTGGCTTTCAGTGTTTTTCCCTAGCGTGGGACTTTCATTTCATGTTACACTATATTTGCATACTCACAAAGCATTCCTACAATTGTGAGATAATCAGTGATGAATGCAACAAATGGTTCGCTGCAAGATTTCTCAAAGCCTTTAATGCAGTAATGTGCATTGTGAATTCTGTTTATTTTTAAAAAATTAAATTAAAAAACTTTTCCTCCAATTTTATTGAGATATAGTTGATATACAGGGCTTTCTACTGTGGTGCAGTGGTAAAGGATCTGATTCCCAATACAAAAGAGAGATGAGGGTTCGATTCCTGGGTCAGGAAGATCCCCTGAAGGAGGAAATGGCAACTCAGTTCAGTATTCTTGCCTGGAAAAATTCCGAGGACTCAGAAGACTGGAGGGTTACAGTCCACAAGGTCCCAAAGAGTAAGATAGAACTGAATGACTGAGCACACATGGGTAGACAAAATTGACATATAACACTGTATCTGTATAAATTTAAGGTGTACAGATTAATGAATTGACTGACATACAACATGAAATGGTTATCATAGAATGTTTAGGGAACATTCATCTTCTCATATAGGGTATATATTTGTAATGTTGTACATTACATCTCTAGTACTCATTTATCTTACAACTGGGAAGCTTGTACTTTTTAACTGCCTTCATCCAGTTCACTCTCACCCTAGCCCATACCTCTGGTAACCTCAAATCTGAATTCTTTTTCTTTGAGTTTGTTTGTTTGTTAATTATAATTTACTTAAAACACTATGTTTGTTTCTACTGTACAATATATAATACAATATATACACAGTATATAATACAATATAATGATTTGTTATTTCTTCCATATATGAATGGAATCATACAGTGTCTGTCTTTCTCTCTCTGACTTTTTAAACTTAGGATAACACTGTTTCAGTTCAGTTCAGTAGCTGAGTTGTGTCCTAATCTTTGCGACCCCATGGACTGCAGCACGGCAGGCTTCCCTGTCCATCAGAAACTCCCAGAGTTTACTCAAACTCCTGTCCATCAAGTCAGTGATGCCATCCAACTGTCTCATCCTCTGTCATCCCCTTCTCATCCTGCCTTCAATCTTTCCTAGCATCGGGGTCTTTTCTAAGGAGTCAGTTCTTCACATCAGGTGGCCAAAGTATTGGAGTTTCAGCTTCAACATCAGTATTTCCCAAGAATTTTCAGGACTGATTTCCTTTAGGATGGACTGGTTGGATTTCCTTGCAGTCCAATGGACTCTCAACAGTCTTATCCAACACCACGGTTCAAAAGCATCAATTTTTGGGTGCTCAGCTTTCTTTATAGTCCAATTCTCACATCCATACATGACTATGGAAAAACCATAGCTTTGACTAGATGGACCTCTGTTGGCAAAGTAATGTCTCTGCTTTTTAATATGCCATCTAGGTTGGTCATAACTTCCCTTCTAAGGAGTAAGCATCTTTTAATTTGATGGCTGCAGTCACCGTCTGCAGTGATTTTGGAGCCCCAAAACTAGTCTCTCACTGTTTCCATTGCTTCCCCATCTATCTGCCATGAAGTAATGGGACTGGATGCCATGATCTTGGTTTTCTGAAGATTGAGTTTTAAGCCAACTTTTTCACTCTGCTCTTTCATTTTCATCAAGAGGCTCTTTAGTTCTTCTTTGCTTTCTGCCATGAGGGTGGTATCACCTGCGTATCTGAGGTTATTGATATTTCTCCCAGCAATCTTGGTTCCAGCTTGTGCTTCATCCAGCCCAGCATTTCACAAGATGTACTCTGTGTATAAATTAAATAAACAGGGTGACAATATACAGCCTTGATGTACTCCTTTGCCATTTAGGCTCATCATGTTGTTGAAAATGACAAGATTTCATGTTCTTTATAGCTGAGTAATATTCCATTGTATACATATATGCCACATCTTCTTTTACACTTATCTATTAATGGTTACTTAGGTTGATTCCATATCTTGGCTATTGTAACTAATGATGCAATAAACATGGGGGTTTGAATACAGATTTTCTGATTAGCATTTTTGTTTCCGTTGGATAAATACCTAAGTGTGGAATGTCTGGATCATATGGTAGTTCTACTTTTAATTATTTGAAGACTCTCCGTATTTTTTCCATGCACCAATTTATATTCCCATCAATAATTGCTGCTGCTGAAGCTGCTGCTAAGTCGCTTCAGTTGTGTCCAACTCTGTGCGACCCCATAGACGGCAGCCCACCAGGCTCCCCCGTCCCTGGGATTCTCCAGGCAAGAACACTGGAGTGGGGTGCCATTTCCTTCTCCAGTGCATGAAAGTGAAAAGTGAAAGTGAAGTCACTCAGTCGTGTCCGACTCTTTGCGACCACATGGACTGTAGCCCACCAGGCTCCTCCGTCCATGGGATTTTCCAGGCAAGAGTACTGGAGTGGGGTGCCATTGTCTTCTCCTACCAATAATTAATTGAGAGGATTCCTTTTTCTCCACATTCTGCTAACACTTGCTATTTTTTATCTTTTTGATAATAGTTGTTCTGACAGGTGGGAGGTGATATCTTACTGTGGTTTTGATTTATGTTTGATGATTAGTGATGTTGAGCATCTTTTCATGTGCCTGTTGACCATCTGTATGTCTTCTTTAGAAAAATATTAATTCAAATAGTTTAAAAAGTGGGAGTGAGTGATAGTTGCTTAGTCATGCCTGACTCTTTGCAACCCCATGGACTGTAGCCTGCCAGGCTCCTCTGTTCATGGAAATCTCTAGGCAAGATTACTGGAGTGGGTTGCCATTTCCATTAACTCTCTATCAGAAAAAATATTGATTCTAAAATAAGAAGAGTATATTGATATTCTTGTGTGGTCTAGAAGTACCTTAGAGAATCTATTCTAGGTTTCATGCTCATTGGTTTTTACATTAAGAGTTAAAATATAGATTTGAGTTATAAACAGAACTGACACACTAATAAAAATAGAATGGTCCATGTCTATTTTTCCAAGATACCTTGAAAGGAAATTTCACATGGTAAAGATTTTGAGATATAATTTAGAGAGTAAAAAGAGTAACATTGATCTATTAATAATTGGTACATCTGACTCTTAAAGTTTGGCAGTTATCTTTGTGCCACCTGATGTCTTTTTTCCAAAATGGAATTAAAATCTGACAACCATGTGTTCTCAGTATAAACACAGATATATACAGGAATACACAAGGATTATAACAAGGTTGCTTTATTGCCTTCTGCTAGATCTGCATCAACTGAAAATTAAATTTTTTGAAGTTGGCAATTTAAATGGGAAAGCCGTAAAAATTGTGTTGAAAATAATATTTCTCTAATCTATGAGTCACTGATGATAAGACATTATTTCTTTTAGGCACTCTGATAGTGGTTATTTAGATCTTCTCATTCTTGAAAAGAAATTATGTTTCTCTAATTATAAAATTGGTTGTGTGTTTGCTGAGGTTTAAACAGATTGCTAATAAATGTGCTGTATTCAGAATTAGTCATCTTTCAAATCAGTTTAAGCTTCCCCTTGAAAGTGGGGGTCTGCTCATACCTTTACACTTTGGATTGTCAATCTACATTTAAACTGACCTTTGCCAAAACTAATTAAGGTATTTTTACCTTCAGAAATAAACATTAAGCACAGTATATGTTGGGATGCTGACCTAATTTTTGAAACTTCAACAACACCAGTGACATCTTTGCAATTAATACAGCATCGAGCTTCCTTCAAAGGGTTTCAAATGGGCAGGATGGGAAAATCTGCAAAGACCTTCCAAGGTGGAAATTAGAAAATTAATAGAGGTGACCATCGGTTCAAGAGACTATATATTTCTGTTTTCTTTATTTGCTCCTCTCCTAGCTCCTACTGGGAAATCCCACACAGAGATGTTAATCAAAATTCCATCAGAAATTGCCTCAATCTTTTCATGGCGACTCATCAACAAAAAGTCTAATGTGTGGAATGGAGTTTGAAAACTTGAGTTAAATTGAGAAAGCCCATCTCAGAGCTGAGAAAGGGGGTAGAAATTTTCCTTAACATTAGTCTGTCATTTGATACTAACACTCTAGATTCACATCAGAGATTTATATCTTATGGAACCCAATATATTTTGAAAGCTTTAACTCCCTTTCCCCCTCCTTCACAGAATCATTTCAACAGGGGCATGAAGTATCATTTCTATTGTAAGAGAGGTCACATTGCACCAGGGAGTTTTTAGAGAAGCTGGCCTGTGTCATTCTAAATTTAGTAAGTAAATCCTACTCTGCACAGACATTTGGTCTACATAATTGCTGAGTCTCAGGCTTTGTTACAGAAGCTTATGAAAACAAATGTAACTCTCTACCACAGCAATGGCCAAGTACCCTCAAGCATCTCTAGGCTTTAATTGACGCTTTTCCCAGCAAAGCACCTGCTCCTTAAACATGCAAAATTCCAGCCATATCTACACATAATAATCAGGCTGCAAAAGAGGGAAAGAGTAGAGACCCCAAGGCAGCATGAGTTCTGTACAGAACCTAAATTCTGGCATTTCTGCCAGAACTAGAAATAAAGGATTCCTTTGACAATAATAATTGGGACTAGCTGCTGAACTGTGTTCTCTTGAAAATGTTTCAGAGTTGCCTTCAATGGGAAGAAATACATGATGTTAATAAGCTCCAAATGATAATGAGACACTATTTTGTAGAGAATAATGTAAGAACTGTACCATTAAAAACAGATAGCGATTATGAATCAGGAGACTGCATAATGAACCACATGAAAAAAATTGGTTTGTCCTTCCTGCTTGCCTTGTTTTTATTTGAGTTTGCTTCTGCCATGTAAGAATTGGGAGTGTTTCACTCAATTTCTGCCATCTCCTAAAAGTTGGAAGATCTGAACAACCTAAGAGTTCATCAGTGGGTAAATGGATAAATAATTTGTGATAACCACACATAAGAATGTTATTCATTCATTAGAAAGATGGAAATCTTGTCATCTGTGACAAAATGGATGGATCTTGTGGATACTGTGCTAAGTGAAATAAGCCAAACAGAGAAAGACAAATCCTGTGTGATCTCATATGTGAAATCTAAAAACAATGAACTTATAGAAACAGAGAGTGAAATGGTGGTTGCCAGTGATTGAGGGGTGGAGAAAATGAGAAATATTGGTCATCTTGTAGTTATGAGATGAATAATTATAGCATTGTTAGTATAGTTAACAGTACTGTATTGTATACTTTAATAGAGTACTTATAATACAAGTATAACTGTAATGTTCTCACCATAACAATAACAATAAAATGGTAATTGAGGGGAAGAATGTGTTAACTAACCTTATTGTGGTAAACATTTTGCAATATATATGCATGCATCAAATCATCACACTGTACACCTTAAACTTACACAAAGCTGTCAATTATATCTCAATAAAGCTGAAAAATACATCTATTTTTTTAAATTGGAGGACCTGATGATAGTGAGCCAAACATTTCTTAGTGTCAACAATGAACTGAAGCTTACATCACCAACTCCTTGTACTTGGTCTGTTTTGCGTATCACTTGGCATCAGAGTTTGCAAATACCGCTCTAAAGGAAGTTTGAGATATAAAAATGCATTTGGTTTTCAGGCATCAAAGAGTGTATAAAGAGACCCCTAGGAGAGGAATCAAGAAACATCAGTTTTTAGGTCGTTGTAATTTATCACTACTTCTGCATATAATGAGCTCAGAAATACGTGATGTACAACTAATGTGAGTACATAAGCATTAGAAGGCTCATATTCAGAAATGACACAGGCGCTGTGAATCCATGAATTGAATCCTCACCGTGAATTTCCACCTACATTCATCTACTCTAACTTAAGGAAAAGCCTTGGGACTTTGGGAAGGCTCCTGGGTTTGGCATACAGTATAATGATCTGTCTGTGTTATAGTTTGTCTCTTGAAACAAGCAAGCATTTCTCTTCACTGAGATCTTAAGTCAAAAGATTTTAAGTCAATAATTACTGTCAGTGAGATAGAAGCACTTAATATGTGAAAATTATATACAATAGGCTTTCATAACATTTTACAACCTGGTAGCTCAGACGGTAAATGATCCACCTGCAATGGAGTAGACCTGGCTGGGTTCGATCCCTGGGTTGGGAGGATCCCCTGGAGGAGGGCATGGCAATCCACTCCAGTATTCTTATGTGGGGAATCCCCATGAATAGAGGAGCCTGGCAGGCAACACTCCATGGGGTCGCAAAGGGTCGTATATTACTGAACGACTAAGCACATATATGCATTAACTCCTTCCTTTTTAAAAACAACTCTAAAAACAGTAGCCAGTTCTTCTAGGTCTTTGTTAATAGATTCTTGCATTTTCTCCATTTTGTTTTCAAGGTTTTTGATTATCTTTACTGTCATTATTCTGAATTCTTTTTCAGGAATTTTCCTTTTTCCTCTTCATTTATTTGGACTTCTGTGTTTCTAGTTTGTTGCTTCATTCGTGCAGTATTTTTCTGCCTTTTATTATTATTATTATTTTTTAGTTATTGTGTTCTAGGTCTCCTTTTCCCAGGCTTCAAGGGAAGTTGAATTCTTTCCTTGAAGAAGGTTGAATTCTTTCTTCCTTTTGGTTTCTGCCCCTCCTAAGGTTGGTCAAGCGGTTTGTGTGAGCTTCGAATAGTGTGAGATTTGTGCTGAGTTTTTATTTGTCTATTTGATTTCCCTCTGACAGGCAAGGCTGAGTGAGGTGGTAATCCTGCCTGCTGATGATTGGGTTTGTATTGTTTTGTTCGTTGTTTAGATGAGGTGTCCTGCACAGGGTGCTACTGGTGGTTGGGTGATGCTGGGTCTTGTATTCAAGTGGTTTCCTTTGTGTGATTTCTCACTATTTGATACTCCCTAGGGTTAGTTCTCTGGTAGTCTAGGGTCTTGGAGTCAGTGCTCCCACTCCAAAGGTTCAGGGCTTGATCTCTGGTCAGGGATGCATATGCCACAAGTGGTTTGTTACGGCATTAAGGGAGAGTAAAACAAATATCCAAAAACAAGGAACCAAAGTTGAACACCAGACCAATGGCAGTTACAAAATCAGGCAAATAATAATTAAAATAATGGAATATACACATATACACATATACCCATGAGCAAAGTGAAAAAAGTCCAATAAAAATAAAGTACAGTAGATTGACCCAGTGAACAAAGGAAATCAAAAATTATATTTACCAGTTCAGGGCAAAATTAACTTAAGCATCAACTGGAAAACAAAACTAAAGCAAGTGCCAAGTAAGGGATAAAGCAATGAAAATAAAACTAACAAATATGTTGATAGGAAAGGAAAGAAAGGGAAGAAAGAAAGAATAGATATGCAAAGTTAAATAGAGGTAGATGAAGAAGATTTATATACATTAAAGATTAACTTCAAAGAGAAAACAACAGTAGGAAAGGCAAACAAAAGAATAAATGTAAGAAAATATAATAGGTTTAAAAAAATTAAAATTATAAAAAACAGAAAAGAGAAAAAATGGAAGAAGAATGAAAAATGGCGGGGGGGGGAAACTTCCATGTTCATGGATAGGAAGAATCAAAATTGTGAAAATGACTATAGTACCAAATGGAATCTACAGGTTCAATTTGATCCCTATCAAATTACCAATGGCATTTTTCACAGAACTGGAACAAAAAATTTCACAATTCATATGGAAACACAAAGGACCCCGAATAGCCAAAACAGTCTTGAGAAACAAGAATGGAGCTGGAGGAATCAAACTTCTTGACCTCAGGTTATACTACAAAGCTATAGTCATCAAGACGGTATGGTACTGACACAAAAGTAGGCCAATGGAACAAGATAGAAAGCCCAGAAATAAACCCATGCACTTATAGGTACTTTATTTTTGACAAAGGAGGCGAGAATATACAATGAGGCAGAGACAGCCTCTTCAATAAATGGTGCTGGGAAAACTGGACAGCTACATGTAAAAGAATGAAATTAGAATACTTCCTAACACCACACACAAAGATAAACTCAAAATGGATTAAAGATCTAAGTGTAATACCAGAAACTATAAAACTCTTAGAGGAAAACAGGCAGAACACTTGATGACATAAATCAAAGCAAGATCCTCTATGATCCACCTCCTAGAGTAATGGAAATAAAAACAAAAGTAAACAAGTGGGACCTGACTAAATGTAAAAGAAACTATAAGCAAGGTGAAAAGACAACCCTCAGAGTGGGAGAAAATAATAGCAAATGAAACAACTGACAAAGGATTAATTTCAAAAATATAAAAGCAGCTCATACAACTCAATACCAGAAAAACAAACAACCCAATCAAAAAGTGGGGAAAAGACCTAAACAGACATTTCTCCAAAGAAGACATACAGATGGCTAACAAACACATGAAAATATGCTCAACATCTCTCATTATTAGAGAAATGAAAATCAAAACTACAATGAGATATCACCTCACACCAGTCAGAATGGCCCTCATCAAAAAGTCTGCTAATAATAAATGCTGGAAAGGGTGTGGATAAAAGGGAACACTCTTGCACTGTTGGTGGAAATATAAATTGATACAGCCCCTATGGAAGACGGTATGGAGATTTCTTAAAGAACTAGGAATAAAACCACCATATGACCCAGTAATTCCACTCCTAGGCATATGCCATGAGAAAACCAAAACTGAAAGAGACACATGTATCCCGTTGTTCATGGCAACACTATTGCAACAGCTAGAACATGGAAGCAACCTAGACATCCATTGACAGATGAGTGGATAAAGAAGTTATGGTATATATGCACAGTGGAGCATTACTCAGCCACAAAAAGGAACACATTTGAGTCGGTTCTAATGAGGTGAATGAACTTAGAACCTCTTATACAGAGTGAAGTGAGTCAGAAAGAGAAAGATAAATACTGTATTCTAACACATATATACAGAATCTGGAAAAATGGTACTGAAGAATTTATTTACAGGGCAACAGTGGAGAAACAGACATAGTAAATAGGCTTATGGTCATGGGGAGAGAGGAGGAGAGGGTGAGGGTGAGATGTATGGAAAGAGTAACATGGAAACTTACATTACCATATGTAAAATAGAAAGCCAACGGGAATTTGCTATATGGCTCAGGAAACTCAAACTGGGGCTCTGTATCAACCTAGAGGGGTGGAATGGGGAGGCAGATGGGAGGCAGTTTCAAAAGGGAGGGGATATATGTATACCTATGGCTGATTCATGTTGAGGTTTGACAGAAAACAGCAAAATTCTGTAAAGCAATTGTCCTTCAATAAAAAATTAATTAATTAAAAAAAAACAGTAGGCAAAGCAGATATTTGCTGCTTTAATAGTCTCTGACAGTAAAAATGACTTTTGTCCAAGAATAAAAAAATAATTTGAAAAACCATGAACAGAGTTCTGATCTGTTTTCTACCAATAATAAAATTTTGAAGTGTGTTCTTTAAATACCTAAATTATCAGCAATTGAGTAAATATTATACAAAAGTGCAGTTGTTAAGAAGGAAAGTTCTGGAAATAATAGAGCTGGGTTACTACTCTGGGTGTGATGCTTAATACCTCTGAGACCTTGGGCAATTTAATAATATGTTTTATTTTTTCTCATCTGTAAAATATACGTGATTGCAGTTACCTTACAGAATTATTGTGAAAATAAATGAGACAATGCCTATTAAGTACTTGTAATAGTGGCTAATACCTAATAGAAATTCAATGCTTAATACTTAAAAGAATTATATTAAGATTTATAACAAAATACAGAATTTAAATACACCTGACTGAAAAGTGATTTAGGCTGTACTAATGTAACTTTCTCTTTATGAATTCATTGCATGTATGGAAAGAAAAAGTCAATGTGGTATTTAACTTAGGTAACTGAATATATGTATACAAAACTCCTATAAAGATGTCAGAATGGTATTTGGGAAAAAATTGCCATTGGAGGCTATTAATATTATTTGTTTTTTGTGCTACAATTTTTTTGAAAATAATTTTGTTTATTTATTGTCAGGATATTTTTATTGGAGTATAGTTGTTTTACAATGTTGTATTTCTACTGCTGATTGACTTCCTTGACAGAATATTTTTAATACTTGAAACGTTCTCAAGCATAATGCTTTTAAAAGTTCATTTCACATTTGCATTGGCAAATGGAAACATTCTAAATTGATGCTTTCTCCATTACAAATGTAAAATTTCTGTAAAGCTCTTGGAGAGTTGCAATCTGCTTTTTGGTTTACAGGAAACTTGACTTTTTGTTTTTGTTTCTGTCTTTCAGAGTTGCTATAATTCTTACTGGGTAATGAGAAACAGGTGCACAAGAGTCAAAGCTCATTAAGATGAAAACCAACTGAGGTTCATATTTCTCTGTAACAGACACAGGGCTCTAACATTTAAATAAGTATCACTCTTAATTTGTTGCATGATTGTTGTTAATTAGAAATGAATCCTGATAAAAAAAATTGCAATAATATTGATTTTTAGTCTATGAACTGTATCCTTTCCAAACACAACTAATCTGCATATTCTTTATACTGCACTGCTCACATACTTCCCAAGTTCCAGTGGCAACAATACAGGCCCCTCTAAATTGCTTTCATTGTATTCATCGAACATCATGTCTATTTAAATACCTTTACTATTGTAGGATTTCATGCAAAATTCCACTGTTCTATATTCAATTATTCGAAACATCTAAATCATTGATAATTGTTTGAGGTCTCAGCTTAACTAAAGCACTGAAAGTTTAGGTAAACTCATTGGTTTTTGAGGTTTCTATTTCTTAGTTTGCTTATAGTTTATTTGTGTACATTTTTCCAAAAACAAAGTTTAATACCTCTCAAAACTTGGTAGTGTGTAATGGGGGGGCCTGGGAGGGAATATTTGTGTACATATTGCAGATTTACTTTGTTGCCCAGCAGAAACTAATAATTGTTAAGCAATTATACTCCAATAATAAACAACAACATCAAAAAAACCAAATCATCATGCTGTACACCTTAAACTTATATAGAGCTGCAAGTCAATATATCTCAGTAAAACTGGAAGAAAATCTTTTTAAAAACTTGATAGTTTTAAGAATTATTTATAAGGTCAATGTGTTCTTTCCCTTTAAAAACAGTCTTTTAAAATATTTAAGGATGAAATAATTTTTTATTTCAATCTGCAGCTCTCTCAGATTCAGAAACTTATATAATCACACAGCAAAAAGAAAGGATAAAATCCTCTTTCAGAGATACACATGTACACCAATGTGCACTGCAGCACTGTTTACAATAGCCAGGACATGGAAGCAACCGAGATGTCCATCAGCGGACGAATGGATAAGAAAATTGTGGTACATATACACAATGGAATATTACTCAGCTGTTAAAAAGAACACATTTGAATCAGTTTTAATGAGGTGGATGAAACTGGAGCCTATTATATAGAGTGAAGTAAGTCAGAAAGACAAACACCAATACAGTATATTAACATATATATATGGAATTTAGAAAGATGGTAACGATGACCCTATATGTGAGACAACAAAAGAGACACAGATATAAAGAACAGACCTTTGGACTCTGTGGGAGAAGGCGAGGGTGGGATGATTTGAGAGAATAGCATTAAAACATGTATATTACCATATGTGAAATAGATCACCAGTGAAAGTTCAGTGCATGAAACAGGGCACTCAAAGCCCATGCACTGGGACAACCCAGAGGGATGGGATGTGGAGGGAGGTGGAAGGGGATTTTGGGATGGGGGACACGTGTACACCCACGGATGATTCATGCCAATGTATGGCAAAAACCACCACAATATTGTAAAGTAATTAGCCTCCAATTAAACAAATTAATTTAAAAAATCCTCTTACAGTGGTAGTGCTAGCAATTTTTAATTGCACTTTAATTAGCTTAATAGCTTACATTTCATTTCATGCTCCTGCTCAGTCACTCAGTCATGCCCAACTTTTTGCAACCCTTTGGACTGTAGCCCACCAGGCTCCTCTGTCCATGGAATTTCCCAGGTAAGAATACTAGAATGGGTTGCCATTTCCTCCTTCAGGGAATCTTCCCAACCTGAGAATCAAACTCATGTCTCTTTTGTGTCATGCATTGCAAGTGTATTCTTTACCACTGAACCATCAGGGAAGCCCTACTTCATTGTATATATTTTTTCATCTGGCAAATTTTATATAAAATCCTAGTGTTATTTTTACAGATTTTATTGACTCTATCAAATTGTTTTTCAGTTACTAACATATGCAAATTATTTGAATATGTACATGTTCATATCTTGGTCTTCATATGTATGTTTGTATGTGTTGTGATCTTTCCAATAGTTTTTATTAAATCTGTGTCCATAATTAACATATTCTCCATATAAAGAATAGCAAATAAGCAAATTCTTAAAATATCTAGTATTGCTCAAGCAGTTTTTTTGTAAGATACAGGGCTTTTATGCATTTACAAAAGAAGAAATTGTATTGTACAAAGGATCTAGCCAATGAAGCAGCATTAAATTATTACTTATTCTGATTCATTGCAGTGTTTGTTTATAAATTTTCTCACTGCACAGCTAATATAATGGGACTAGAAAAGCTAAAAGTAGTGTGAGAAAAACTAGTAGCCAAATATGAAAATTAGCCAGGTTTGAAATAAGCAACAGATCCTTATTAATTGACTCCTTGTATAATGCAACTTGTTGGAGGAAAACAGACTCTTGTTTGCATGTATTCTCTAAGAAATATGTTTAATGAACTACATTGGAGTTAGTAATACCTCACTATTTGTGATAGAAAGTATCAGTAAAAAGCAACTGAAATGCAAGTAACAAATATTATAAATTGGAATTGTTGGTTATTCTTACATGGTGATTTGTTTTTCTAGAAGCTGCTCTATACAACTACATTTGTAATCTTCATTTAAAAGCTTTTTGGAAATGAAAGAGTGCCCAGTGCTTTGCTCAAATGTTAAAAAAAAGTCACCTATGCCTACTACTGACAAAGGACCCATGAGTGCCTGAGTGCTTAGTTGCTCAGTTGTGTCCAACACTTTTGCAGCCTTCCAGGCTCCTCTGTTTTGGGGATTCTCCAGGCAAGAATACTGGAGTGGGTAGCCACTCCCTTCTGCAGGGGAACCTTCCTAACCCACAGATCAAACCTGGGTCCTTCATTACAGGCAGTTTCTTTACCGTCTGATCCACCAGGGAAGCCCAAAACTACCCATGAAGAGTAAGCATCTCCTCTTCAAAGTGTCTTCAGAACAGTATAAATTTTTTTAACTTCCTCTTAAATATATATTTTTCCTAGTCCTAAATTTTAATTATAGAAAATTTTATATATATACTGTAAAAAGAAAGTTGTAATATACTTTCTAACTTATCACAAAAACAAACTGTAAATGAATTTATTTTCTAATTATTCATTGCCTATTTCCTTTTAAAATTTCTATTCAAAAAGAGAAAAGGCAATTTATTGAATAAATCAGGTAGTTTTATATTTTCCTTGAATTTCATAAAATAATTTGGATCGCAGAATTTCACCACTGTAATGTTTTAAACTATACTGGTAATATTAACTTAATTGTTGGCATTTGTGTATTGGAACAAGATAACTATTTCAGATAAATGTATATTCATTACTAACACTATCATTATGACAGCTAATATTTATAAAGCATTTTCTCTATGTCAACCTTGTACTTTAATACATGATTTTATTCTTTCCTTTCAATATTACCACTATATGTCTTCAAATACAAGATGCTATCAATTATCTGAAATATCATCACATGATGCTTCCAACCAGACTATGTTTCAATGCTAAAAAAATCACAGGCTGTAAGATACATCTTGATTTTAGAGATGTGGAAATGTAGAAAAATGTGCGTTTAAAATATATCCAATATAAATACTCTAAAGAAACAAAGATGCTTTCCTAATTAATATTTTACAACACACATACACAAATGAACACATCTTAGCATTTATAAAATGAATTGCAGCACTTTGGTCTAGTTACCTTTCCAGTTACCTGAAATTGATGACTGTACATAATTACACCATAGGCTTCTGTTGTTTTGCCGCCCATTTTCTTGGTCATCTGTTAATGGCACCATCAGGAAGATCTCCTGGAGAAGGAAGTGGCAACCCACTCCAGTATTCTTGCCTGGAAAAGCTCATGGACAGAGAAGCCTGGTGGGCTACAATCCATGGAGTAGCAAAAGAATCAGGTATGACTTAGCAACTAAATAACAACAAAAAATTTGCTTTGGGAGATCTAAGAGTGGTGATTATAGTCACTCTCTTTGGATTTGGAAGCATATGTGTGCTAGGTCACTTCAGTTGTATCCGACTGTTTGTAACCCTATGGACTGTAGCCTGCCAGGTTCCTCTCTCCGTTGGATTCTTCAGGCAAGAATACTAGAGTAGGTTGCTATGTATCCAGGGGATCTTCCCTACCCATGGATCGAACCTGCCTTCTTACATTTCCTACATTGTCAGGTGAGTTCTTTACCACTAGCACAACCTAGGAAGTATGAACAACATCAAAAACACCAACCATGATAGATAGCATCCTGAAAAAACTGTCAGCTTCTTTAATATTTTGACAGCTGCCTTGGACCTGGCACTTCTAAGCCCAGTGATTTTGTGATTTTTTTTTTCTTTCTTAAAATCTGTGAGCTACCTTACTTCTTTCCAATATATTTTTCTCGTTTCGCTTACTTGCAGCTAACGGACCCTGAGTTAAAAAACCTATCAATATAGTCAAATGATCTTCGATACATGATTCTGTGGTCATTTAGATATTACAAACAATCCAATGGAAACAGAAGATTTAATTTATATGCATAGCTATAGATATATATCTTTCAGTTGGTTTTCCTTTTAATGAATTCATTTATTAATTGATTAATTAATGTTTTAATTTTATTTAGTTTGTTGGTTTTAGGAGTTCTTAGCAAAGACATCATCTGAGAACTTACCAGAAATGCAGATTCTCAGGCTTCACCCCAGATATATTGAATTATAGCCTACATTCTTATAAGGGCACCATTCTCAAATGTTAAAGTTTTAGAAAAGCACTGTTTTAAGTCATTCTGAGTCAAATGCATGAAACAGAACTCTGTCTGCTAAAGCAAATAGAAGTCACTTTCAAAACTATTAAATCCATTATACTGAGAGGCATCCATGATTATTGCTAAGTGCTCTTGGAAAACCTACAGTTTTGCAAATGGCTAATAGAGGAGGACATGACAACCCACTCCAGTATTCTTGCCTGGAGAATCCCCATGGACAGAGGAGCCTGGCGAGCTGCAGTCCACTGGGTCACAAAGAGTCGGGCATGACTGAGCTTGCACAGCACAATATTCAGTTAAAACAGTCTTGTCTATTATTTTTTAATTGCAAAATGTACTGATTCTTAAACTCAGAGAGCAGGACGTTGTTGTTCAGTCACTAAGTTGTGTGCCACTCTTTGCAACCCTGTGGACTGTAGCACATCAGGATTCCCTGTCCTTCACTATCACCCGGAGTTTGCTCAAACTCATATCCATTGAGCAGTGATGCCATCCAACTGTCGTCCCCTTCTCCTCCTGCTCTTAATCTTTCCCAGCATCAGGGTCTTTTTTAATAAGTTGGCTCTTCGCACCAGGTGGCCAAAGTATTGGAGCTTCAGCTTCAGCATCAGTCCTTCCAATGAATACTCATGGTTGATTTTCTTCAGGATTGACTGGTTTGATCTTCTTGCTGTCCAAGGGACTCTCAATAGTCTTCTCAAACACCACAGTTTGAAAGCATCAATTCTTCTGCATTCAGCCTTCTTTATGATCCAAATCTCACATTCATACATGACTACTGGAAAAATCATAGCTTTGACTATACTGGCCTTTGTTGGCAAAGTGATGTCTCTGCTTTTTAATACACTATCTAGGTTTGTCATAGCTTTCCTTCAAAGGAGAAAGCATCTTTTAATTTTGTGGCTGCAGTCACTGTCTGCAGTGATTTTGGAGCCTAAGAAAATGAAATCTGCTGCTGTTTACATTTTACCCCATCTCTTTGCAATGAAGTGATGGGCCCAGATGCCATGATCTTATTTTTTTGAATGTTGAGTTTTAAGCCAGCTTTTTCACTTTCCTCTTTCACTTTCATCAAGAGGCTCTTTAGTTCCACTTTGTGCCATTATATTACATTGCATTCTTCCATTACAACACATTATTCAACTATAAGTTTGAGATGTTAACTATTTTTAATTTTTTTAAAACAAATAAAGCATAAATATTGTCTTATAAAATATCACAATGATAAAAACAAATATAGCGAAATGCTGGAGATTCTTTGCACATTGCTTACCTCAATAATTCCTTATCTCTCCTTATAGTTAGTAATTAGCGACATGCCCTTTCAGATATTTTTTTATTCCTATGTGTGTAGCTTTTAAATAGTTATATATGTAGATCCTGGAGGAGAAATGGCAACCCATTCCAACATTCTTGCCTGGGAAATCCCATGGACTAAGGCGCCTGGCAGGCTACAGTCCACGGAGTCGCAAAAGTGTCAGGCATGAATTAGTAACTAAACAACAACAATGAGATATAAGATAGATGAATGTTCTATATGAAAATTTAGATATACAGATAGAAACTCACATATGAACTTTCAAAATGTCTCCCAAACCTTGTTGTGGAGGAAAAAATGCTCTCTTTACTTTTTTATACCTGAACTTTATATGTATCCCTATTTTTCCCCAGTAAAAGAAAATTGATTTTTCAAGTTCATGGTAAACTTCGTCAGTTCAGGTATTTTTCAGCTGATTCAGAGATAACTTACATAAAATCATGATATCAGTAGAAGACTAGTGCTTGGTCATCACTTCTGCATCTGCTCGGATATTAGGTCATACTCAGAACCTAATATGATATTAGGTCATACTCAGAGCCTAATATTAGGCTTCTTTGCTGTTTGCAGCCATAAGGGAACATGTTTGTTTTCATCTACTTCTCCCACAGAGGTCTATGGGGACTCTGAGTTCGCAAGAGGTCCATTTGCCTAGGCACGCCCAGGTAGCCATTTCTACTCTATTCTCCTGTGACATGACAGCATGGAGAACTTCAGGAACATTTACCTAGCTTTTAGGTCCCTAGGCAGCAGATGGAATAAAGGTCTCTCCCACTATCTGGTCTCTGAACTTACCTAGCAGTTCTGGTGTTCGCCTCTGATCAACACAAGTGTAAGTAGAGAGTCCTTTCTCAGCAGATATTGCCAGTGTCAACATTCTTACGACTTTCTCTATTGAAGTAAATTTTCTCATTTGGAGAGAGGGAAAATCTATCTATCGTTGTCTCTTCGCAGTTCTAACAATTATCTCTTTATCGCTTTTCTTTTTTAAACATGGAATTAGCTAGAACCTCTCATATCTGTTGAATACAGTGGTGATAGTGTGCAATTTTGCTTTTACTACTTAGTAGTTTGGCTCCTCTGTCTTTTGAGAAAATATCACTTTATCAATTTAAGAAAGTTTCCTTCTGTTTCTGATTTACCATTAAAAAAATCTGTCAAATTCCTCATGCTGGTTTGTCTCCTTGTAACTATTAATTTCCCTATACATTCACTAGTGTTGAGTTATTCTTACATTCTTACATTCTTAGGACAGATGCTACTTGGTTACAATACCAAATCTGTTAGTACACTGTTCAACTCAGTAATATTTTATCTAGAATCTTACATCTGCACTCATAAATAAGATTGTTCTACTTTTCTCTCTTTTATTAATTTTATATTTTATTTTAGTGATGTCCAGCACTATTATCAATATCCTTTGTATAAGAATATTGTATATGTCTCTACTGAAGGACTAATGAACAGTGCCTTATAGGGTTCTTTGAGAAACCAAATTTTATAATATATATATGTATATAAAATATATAGATTATATATATATTATGTTATATATATTCACATATATTTATATGTAGAAATATAAACCATATGAACCACATATATGTGTATAATATATTCACTAAGTAGTGTGCAACTCTTTTACGATCCCATGGACTGTATCCTGCCAGTCTCTTCTGTCCATTGGATTTCTCAGGCAAGACTACTGGAGTGGGTTGCCATTTCCTTCTCCAAGGGAACTTCCCAACCGAGGGATCAAACCCAGGTCTCCTGCATCACAGGCAGATTCTTTATCCCTGAGCCATTGGGGAAACCACATATACATTTAAAAGTATTAATCTTTCTTTGGGGGGAGGAGGGAGTGTCCAGCCACCAAATCCCCATGGTTCTTCTTTGTTTTTCTTTCTATTAAAATCAACTGAGTCTGGTACATTGTCACCTTGCACTTGAACTCTATTATTTATTGTACTAATTTTATTCTATATAATTTTACAAATAGGTGTGTCACCAATATCACTGCTTTCTAAAATATTTTTCATATACCAACCTTAAAGTAATCTTCCCAATGGAATAAATATCATTTTTTCAAACTACAAATTCATTATTTTATGTATTAAGGAATTATCATTTTAACTCTTGAAGTTTACTTAGGGGTAGATCTTAAATCAAAGAATTTGACATCAGTTGCTACATTTATTTAGGTAAGGAGCTGAAGGTTGGACTAACCAAGCTTGAGGGCCTTGGTATCTGAAAGACCTACACAATTTTGAAACAATCATTCAAATTCTTATGGCCTTTAAGAAAGCTTCTAACATCAGCATGTGTCAACTTCAGCTAATTTGACTACAGTTGATCCTTAGACAACAGGAGTTTGGACTGTGTGTGTCCCCTCTATGCAGATATTGTTTCCAATACATACATTGTACAGTGTGACTAACACACACACACACACACACACACACAGTCCATGATTGTTTGAATCCACATATGCAGAACTGCAGATTTTAAGGTCCAACTGTAAAGTTTTACTTGGATTTTGGACAGGGTAGAGAGGTCAACATCTCTAAACCCCAAATTATTCAAGGGTCAACTAACTGTATATCATTTGATCCTGACAAAATAAATTTCAGGTATACAGGAAAAAAAGTAATCTTCCCAATCTTTGCATTGCCATATTTTCTTCCCTTTTCGGAATGTCTCTCTAATACTCATTCACTTGTGAATATTGTACTTTATTCAGGGTAGAGACTGGATATATTTATTTCCTTATATTGATTACTACAATAAAAATAAGCAAATATTAAATAAATAATACAAATTATTAATATTTACTTCTGAATGTATTTTAGCATGTATTAGAACTGTATTAAGAAACTTCATCACATAGTTTATCTTTGTATGGTACTGTAAAATGGGGGTGAGGTATCTTATGTTTTGGGATCCTAGATAAACTAGTTTTCTCTCTCAAAGTTCAAGGGAAAAATTTGACAAATATGTATAAAGCAACAATAATATATTTTTCACTCTATATGAACATATGTGGTATTTGCATTTAAGAGTTTAAAAAAGCAAATATTGTTAGTTGTAATGTATAAAGAAAATGTGTATATTTGTCATTCATCAAAAATTTGGAGTGTTTTAGTGTGTGTCATCTTGAGAGAATTAAATGAATCTTAGCTAAATATAGAGTTCAAGTTTCTTTGAGTTTACTGAGTCTCATCTGTCTTTGCAGAATGTACAGCTTTCATTCATCTTTGGAAAATATGCCTGTATATGTGTATGTATATATATGTGTATGTATATATATATATGTATGTATGTATGTATACGTACACACACACATATATTGGCTTCCCTGGTGGCTCAGAAGATAAAGTATCCACCTGCAATGTGAGAGACCTGGGTTTGATCCCTGAGTTGAGAAGATCCCCTGGAAAAGGGAACAACTACCTACTCCAGTATTCTTGCCTGGAGAATCCCCATGGACAGCGGAGCCTGGCAAGCTACAGTCTATGGGGTCGCAAGAGGTGGACATGACTGAGTGCCTTTCCCTTTCACATACACATACACACTGTGCATAGACGTACACACTAACGTGACAAATAATTAAATGCATTTAGCTAAAGTGAGGGAACAGAACACATGAAAATGCAAGCAGTAGTGGAAACACAGAGGCAACTGGAATTTCTGAAATATATACTGGAAAATGTAACTTGATATAAAGGAGCTCTTAATTCCAGCATCAGAAATATATACACAAGCCTCCCTGGTTGGATCTATTTTAGTCTATAGCCTGCATTTTTATTAATATACCAATGTAGCTAAGTTTAGTAATTCTCTCTTCTCTGTTACCAGTTGTAAAACAACACTTCAGGAAGCATATTTTTATCTGCTTTTCACTGTGACCTGTTTAATATTAATTTTTAAAGTTTAGCTTTATCATATGATTCAAATATAAATTGATACAAATTGATTTCTTTTAAGCAATAACTGGATACCCAACCTCACCCTATTTCTTACACATTTGCACTGTATATTAACTCTACACACTGATATAGAACCCCATGTTATGGACACAGGGCACGAAAGAACTACTAAAATTAAATTTCCATACAATTTGTTAGAACACCAGCAGAAATAAAAATTAAGTACAGTTATAGTAACAAAATGTAGTTCTTACAGGTCTGAAATTCATACCCCAGGGAACCATATAGTTTGTTGTTATTTTGAGAAGAGAAATGTAAAGGAAGCGACATTCCAGGCAAGAATAACACCTATGGAAAGGCAAAAATATAAAATTGAATATTTCATATTGTGCCCAGACACTGCATGGCCCCAATACAAAGTAGCTGCAAAGTAAATATTTACTGAATGTGCCAAATTTAGCATTGATACAAATAGCTTATAAAATATTTTGCTTTTCTCTATGAAAACCCTATATGGCTAAGTCCAGTGTACATATAAGAGAACTACCAGTTGACTTTTCAAATGATTTTCGTACATTCTCACTTTTATTTCCTACCCTGGACTTAAAACCGAAGGTCCAAAATGAAATGGTTTACCCTTGCATCACCTAATCCAAATTGATTTTAATTTCTCACTCTTTCTGTCTGCATTTCTTCAACTATAGGGCACCATACATCCAATACCCAGGTCGACATATATCTGCAACCTCTTGGGCCTCTTAATCCAAGTGTGTCTGTATTTCCACAGCCACCTACCAAGGATAAACCCTTTATTAGCTCATAGTCAGATATGTATGATTCCACTCAGTTGATTTTTTATGATTTTAGGCTCTCTTCTATCTGGTGTCGGAGAAGGCAATGACAACCCACTCCAGTACTCTTGCCTGGAAAATCCCATGGACGGAGGAGCCTCGTAGGCTGCAGTCCATGGGGTCCTGAGAGTCGGACACAACTGAGCGACTTCACTTTCACTTTTCACTTTCATGCATTGAAGAAGGAAATGGCAACCCACTCCAGTGTTCTTGCCTGGAGAATCCCAGGGACGGCGGAGCCTGGTGGGCTGCCGTCTATGAGGTCGCACAGAGTCGGACACGACTGAAGCGACTTAGCAGCAGCAGCAGCTATCTGGTGTATCTACAGTATTTCTGCTATGAAAGTGTCACTCAGTTGGTCCGACTTTGCAGCCCTATGGATTTTAGCCTCCCACACTCCTCTCTCCGTGGAATTCTCCAGGCAAGAATACCGAGGTGGGTAGCCATTTCCTTCTCCAGGGGATTTTCTCAACCCTGAGATCAAACGCGGTTCTCCTGCTTTGCAGGCAGATTCTTTACCGTCTGAGCCACCAGGGAAGCCCAGTGTATATATTTCTCAAGAATCTTGTCAGTAATTTAAATATTTTCAAGATTTAATAAATTTAATATCATACAGTCTCCAATATCTTGTATTCTATACTGTATAATTTTAGTTTTACAAAGTTTTCTATCATGTAGCCTTTAAATTGGTCCTTTTCCATATTTTCTACATATAGAACTAAACACTACTTCTTTGCCTTTTTGAAAACAGTTGAGATTTCTACCTCTACATTTGAATTTTATTGACCTTTCCATAAATTATTATTTTTTGTATTTGTTTCTCAAATCTAGTTAGTTCTATGACCTCATAACACTCCTTATAAAAACAAATAACTTTTCTCAACATATGATTATGTGTCCTAATTAATTAACTCAGTAATTATTTTTATGGTAGTTGGGATAACTTTGACCTTTACACTTCAGTTTTTATTACTAGAACTTTTTTGTATTCTGTATCTTGAGATTTTTATCTAAAATACAAATAAAATAAATTTGCTATTAAAAGTGATCACATTCTGTCACTATAGTTTCGAAGGCTGGGTTCAAAAGATATTGTTATTCCAATGTAATAGCCAGCAGGAAAGATGTGTGCAGGGAAATGCACAAATTTGAGGATAAATGCGTGAAGGAGAACTTAAAAAAAAAATTTGGAGTATAATTGGTTTACAATGCTGTGTTAGTTACAGGTATACAACAAAGTGCATGTACATATATTCATTCTTTTCCAGATTCTTTTCCTATATAGATTTTAGAGAATATTGTGCTAAATAGCAGATCCTTTTTGGCTGTCTATTTATACATATAGCAGTGTGTATATGTTAATCCAAAACTCCTAATTTATCTCCCCCCAACCATATTTCCTCTTGATAACCATAAGTTTGTTTTTGAAATCTGTGAGTCTGTTTCTGTTTTGTAAATAAGTTCATTTAGATCATTTTTAAAAAATTAGATTCCACACATGAGTGATATCATGTGATATTACTAGGACTTTAAACAAAATGTTTCAATGAGAGTTCAAATGTATAGTAGATACATTTTGAATTCTTATGACAATATGTTAAGGAAATAAGGTGAGAACTATCTCCATCTAAAATGAAAGAAAATGAAGCTTAGCAAAGTTGGACAATTTATCAAAAGCTACTTAGCTGATGGCATATTCAAAAAGAATATACAGTTTATGCTGAACGTTTGTTGTCCAAACTTCCGTTTCTCAACTATAGCAATATCATACCACATGAATAGAACATTAATCAAAAATTCAGATTGAAGTGGATTTACATCTTAAAAATAGCTCATGTGAAATTCTACTTAAGTAGCATCTGTTTCCACCCACTACCTCTTCTGACTCTTTCCCCAAAGTGCAAGGAAATGATGATTGAGGACATTCAGCAGTGTTTTCATGTGCCTTACCGCCAAATTCAAGGTTTAAATTGAACTTGTGATGTGAGCTACATTGTCTGATAAGGAATCAACTATATAGTCTATAGTAAAAATTCCTTAAAGCAAAATAGATTTAATTCTAAGGTTTTTAAAATTAGAATTTGTTATTCAGCTAATAATTTCTGATGGCAACATTATAAAGAGATTTTACTGAACATGCAAGTATATGTATAATTTTTATTTTTGTCACAAATATAGTTTGTTTGCCAAATATGTGATCTGCTCATTTTTGTTTTCCATTGCAAGATTTTATTTTATTTACATTTTGCACAAGATGATGATCTAAAGACAATTATGTCTAGCACTCTATCACCTACAAAGCCTTTAGCTTATATCACACATGATTCCCAACCTCTTTTTAATATGTATTACCATTTATCACTAAGTCATTAAGATCTACAGAACTGTCATAGAGGTTAGGAAGCATCTAGAAATATGTGCACCACTGGCAGGGCTGCAGCTAATAAAAATGGGCCTCTATGTATAGTCTCCTGTGCTTCTCTCTCTCCAGTTCAGCTCCCTACTTTCTCCTGCAAGCAGGAAAAGCAGGTTTGGATATTTATGGATAAGTTTCTCGGGACTCCCTGGAGGTAGAAGGTGATATCCTTCTTATTTCTTCATTGGTAAGCACAAACTTACCAAGAAAACAAGGTCTAGAATTGAGTGCCAAAAATAAAATTCCTAGTCCTTGGTGCCCCTTTGAGGATTTACTTCTGTAAACCAAAGAATAGGGTATTTCTTCTTAGTAGTCAACATCCTTTTTATCCTACAAAGAAATATAGACAGATCTGAATCCAGATTATGGCCCATAGATTCATTTTCCTCATAGAATCTTTCTCTTACTTATTCCTTGCTTCTACCTTTATTTAAATTATCTTCTCTCAAAACTTTTAAAAGGTAACAGAGCTTTTCAAGTAGGGGCTAATATGATGGGTGTTCCTCTAATTGGAACATATTGAAGTTAAACTTGGACCAACAGGCTTTCATGGTAGACAAAGTTTTTGAGGTCTCTCAGAATTCAGAGTTTCTAAATTTGTCCACAGATTTTATTTTCTTTGGTTGTATCAGTTTCTATTCTACTCAGTTACTGTTAATGGCCATTTAATTGTTAACAGACACTTGCAAGCATTTTATACTTATCAATTTTTTAATATTCACAATGACTCAAGGAGGTTATTTTAATTCTCTAAATAGTCATATTGGTGGCAGTCTATATTAATTACAGTTTAATCCAAATCACCTTACTTTTTCAGTAGGAAAAACTCCATCATGCCTTGCCTTTAAGTGCTGTAATAATTAAATTATAAACAGACAATAAAATGATTCAACTAAATTAAACCAAATTAATTGACTCAAAACCAAATATAATCTGTTAAAAATGAAAATATCAAGTGAAAATTGGGCATGATGAATCAAGAGGTGATGTTATTATAATCATTTTTAATAGCTCTTCCTTTGGAGTTTTCCTGAAGGTCAATGACCAGTGGATTGCATTGGTAGGAAGTGATCTTAACCCATGAATTGATTATTTCGCTATTGATGAAGAGAAAACTTAGTCCATACATAACTATATTTTAAAAAGAGAAAATGTATTTAAGAAATTGAGCATTAGTCCTTATAGTTTTGAATGCAGTTTGAACCCATCCTCACTTCTAAACTCAACTGCCACTTTCTTACTGAGTCAGTTCACCCACCAGAACAATTATTGCTGATCCTCAGTTCCATTCTTTCAATTCTACAATAGTGCTTCCACTCAGCTTCTAAAACTGCCATTTTCTTGCTTAAATCCATGCGTAGGTAAGTTTCCAGCTAGAATGTAATGGTAACCACATAAATTTGAATCTCTTCGTACACCTTCCAAAAACCACAAGATCAAAAATGACAAGTAAAACAACACAACAAAGAACAGAAGATTCAGTTCAGTTCAGTCGCTCAGCTGTGTCTGACTCTTTGCGACCCCATGGACTGCAGCACGCCAGGCTTCCCTGTCCATCACCAGCTCCAGGGACTTACTCAAACTCATGTCCATCAAGTCGGTGATGCCATCCAACCATCTCATCCTTTGTCGTCCCCTTCTCCTCCCACCCTCAATCTTTCCCAGCATCAGAGTCTTTTCCAAGGAGCTGGTTCTTCACATCAGGTGGCCAAAGTATTGGAGTTTCAGCTTCAACATCAGTCCTTCCAATGAATATTCAGGACTGATCTCCTTTAGGATGGACTGGTTGGATCTCCTTGCAGTCCAAGGGACTCTCAAGAGTCTTCTCCAACACCACAGTTCAAAAGAATCAATTCTTTGGCGCTCAGCTTTCTTTATAGTCCAACTCTCACATCCATACATGACCACTGGAAAAACCATAGCTTTGACTAGACAGACCTTGGTCGGCAAAGTAATGTCTCTTTTTTAATATACTATCTAGGTTGGTCATAGCTTTTCATCCAAGAAGAAAGTGTCTTTTAATTTCTTGGCTGCAATCACCATCTGCAGTGATTTCGGAGCCCAAGAAAGTAAAGTCTCTCACTGTTTCCATTGTTTTCCCATCTATTTGCCATGAAGTGATGGGACTGGATGCCATGGTTTTAGTTTTCTGAATGTTGAGTTTTAAGCCAACTTTTTCGCTCTCCTCTTTCACTTTCATCACGAGGTTCTTTAGTTCTTCTTTGCTTTTCTTCCATTAGAGTGGTATATCATCTGCATATCTGAGGTTATTGATATTTCTCCCAGCAGTCTTGATTCCCGCTTGTGTTTCATCCAGCCCAGCATTTTGCATGATGTACCCTGCATATACGTTAAACAAGCAGGGTGATAATATACAGACTTGATGTACTCCTTTCCCAATTTGGAACCAGTGTTTTGTCCCTTGTCCAGTTCTAACTGTTGCTTCTTTACCTGACCTGCCTCCTGAGAACAGAAAATTACTATTGGCCATTCTTAGATAGGCTAGGGGACAGTGGATACCACAAACTTTTAATTACTTATAAGTAGACAAATGTAAAACAAATTCCAACAAGTTTTCATGGCTGGTGAAAGTCTGTAAGTATGAAGAGTTAGGGAAGGCAATCCTAAGTGATTCTGTGGAAAAAAGGAGTAGAACAGGAGATGTGGCAAACAAAATCACTTCCAGGAAGTGAAGTTCCAACAGTAAGTACTAAAATGCTGAACAAAATTTGAACAATGGCAGTTCCCAGCATCAGTTACAAGAATTGGGCTTGCAAGTAAGAGGAATTAGGTATTAGTCCTTGGGAAATATTACCTTTGGGGTAAGAATTTGCCATATAGAGAAGGAGTATCAGTGAAAAGATAAAAGGGACGAAGAAAAAAAAGGAAGAAGAGAATGTTAAGGATCCCACAGAAACCAAAGACAAATATGACAAAGCATCTCTCTGCTCTTCCTGTCACCATCCGTATCATCACCAACAAAATCACATTTTTAAAATACATTTTAAAATACTGGTATTAATAGAAGAGGACACTCTT
Source organism: Okapia johnstoni (assembly GCA_024291935.2). Taxonomy (NCBI): domain Eukaryota; kingdom Metazoa; phylum Chordata; class Mammalia; order Artiodactyla; family Giraffidae; genus Okapia; species Okapia johnstoni. The sequence continues at coordinate 10,821,873 of CM044319.1, forward strand.
GAGCCAGGAAAGTTATTAACAAAGAGCCTAGAATTTTAAAAAAAGTTAATGCAGTATAAAGTACTACGAAAAGTAAATAGAAAACTCAAATTAAAATATCTCCTGTGATAGATATTCTTTCCAAAAATCAATAAGGGAGCAGATGAACATGGTAACAAACTTCTAAATTGAATTAAATATTCTTAAACAAGCCATTAGTTTTTAAACAATTTTAAAAATTCACTGAAACAAATTTTAAAAACTAATGACCAAAACCAGAAAAAACACAAGGAAAAATGCAATGAAAGTCAATCAAGCTCAGAGAAGGAATTGAAGAAAAAGTTAACCAGAAAATGAAAAACAAATTAGAATGTGCCCAAGGGAGTACAGATTGGAATAAAATTTTAATAAGGAACTTTGAGGAAAGGCAGGAAAACAAGCAAGAGGGTACATTTGCCATTTTAAAAGCTGAATGAAAAAGTTTAATGGCAAAATGGATGAAATGCCAGGCAGGCAAGAAAAAATTTTTTGCTCTTTTTATAATTAGAATTACTGGAAAAGAAAAAAGACACAATAGAAATAAATATTTAAATCTTCAGGACAAGAAAACTATTTGGAAATAAAAACTAGCTTAAATTTACATGTGAAGATGGCCTACCTTGGACCTGGGAACATTATTCAAAACAAATGACTTTGAGAAATATGCTAGTAAAATGATTTGATTTTAAGGAAAAAAAAAATCATCAGGTCCTCCAAACAAACAATAAAATTATAAGGAGAAGAACATTAGTCTAGCACTAGCCTCTCAAGAGTACAATATATTGCAAAGTAACAGTGGAGCAACATTTTCAAAATATTTCATAGAAGTAAAGTTAACCAGGTTATATTCAGTCAAACTGTCTTTAATGTATCAAGTCTATAGGTGAACAGTTTTGTCTGGCAATAACCCAGAGACTATTTTGTAGGTGAGTCATTCATGAGGAATGTACTATAGAATGAGTTCATGTAAACAGCACATACTGAGGAAACCTTGGTAATTAGATTGCTGGTGGTTATTCCATTAAAACTAGGAGGAGAGGAAAAGGAGTGAAATTTGACAAAGGTAACTGTTGTATATATGAGTGTCAATGAGTTCCATTTAAAGCTGACAGACTAGATATTTTAAAAAAATTTTTTAAGAAAAAGTTAAGGGCTCTATAACTGGTACACATATAAAGATTACTAGAACAAAACAGAATCTTTCTGGAAAGCCAAATTAAATAATAAAAGAAAATTTTGTTGTGTTTATTGTAAATAAAACATGTCAGTTATAGCATAAAATAATGTTAGATTGAAGTAAAATATACTTATAACATTAAAAGTAACTGGGCAAGAATGTCTTCATTCAATACTTTTTTCGACATTAAATTGGAAGTCCCAACTAATGCAACAAGACAAGAAAAAGAAACAAAATATTTATAAAATGGATAGGAAGAAATAAAATTGTTTATATTTGCAGATACAATAATGGTCTAAGTAGATAATGCCAAAGAATCTTTAAAATAACCTGGAGAGCTAAAAAGCAATTTTGGTGAGCTGCAGGATACAAAGTCAATATATAAAAGTCAGTTGCTTTCCTATGTACCAGTAATGAAAAACTGAAATTAAAAAAATACCATTTACAAAAGTATCAAAAAGTCAAAAACTTAGGCACAAATTCAACAGCATGTATACAGAATCTATATATGAAAAACTGTAAAACATTGCTGAAAGAAATTAAAGATGAAGTAAATGAATGGATAGATATTTATGTTCATGGATTGGAAGACTCAATATAGTCAAGATGTACATCTTGATCTATAGGTTCAATACAAAAAAAAAATGAAGTCCCTCAGTTGTGTCCAACTCTTTGCGACCCCATGGACTGTAGCCTGCCAGGCTCCTCTGTCCATGGGATTTTCCAGGCAAGAATACTGGAGTGGGTTGCCATTTCCTTCTCCAGGGGATTTTCCCAACCCAGGGATCAAACCTGGGTCTCCTGCATTGTAGGCAGATGCTTTTACTGTCTGAGCCACCAGGGAAGTCTCAGGTTCAATACAATCCCAATCTAAATACCAGGGATCTCCTTTGTCAGTGTTGATAAACTGGCTCAAGTTTACATGGAAAAGCAAAAGACATGCAATCCTATTTAATGTAATATTCTCTCTACATCAGTTACCATGTTTCCTTTTAAAAACAGATTATTTTTAATCTTAATCCCAGACTTTCATTTTAGTAAAAACATATCAATAATATCTCTGGAAATGTAAGCTGACAATTAGAAAATTACAATTAGAAAATTACACCAGACTCAAGTGTATCATCATAGGATACCCTTTTGCCATTCTTAAGGAAATTGGAAAAAAATTAATTAGTTGTTGATTTTTGTTGCTCTGGGATTCCATTTTAAACTTTCCACCATTGTATACTCTAAATCATTACACATGCCTGGTGGTAAGTGTGCTGAGTGTATACAATTTGCTTTACTTAATTGCTCAAATGTTTAGTACACATCTTGGGAATATATAAACTGAAATTCACAATTTGTTTTTTATTGAACATTAAGGACTGATGATTCTTTTCATTCAGGCTTCTGGTCCTGGTGCAGTTTTTGAGACAGCTGACCAATGAATGGGTGTCATTTGAAAATCTATTTTGATCCCCAAGGAAGGCATAGTGTTATGTTCTTTTTATAACACAGGAAACTTCTGAAAAGCCTGCAACTACTCCCTTTGATTTCTTTTTTTTTTCATTTTATTTAATTAATTAATTTATTTATTTTTTAATAAATTTATTTATTTTAGTTGGGGGCTAATTACTTTACAATAATGAGGATAGTCTATTTAGAAAACATGAATTACAAACCTAGAGAGATAGAAAGAAAAGAAAGAAATAGGTCCCTGCTATTATAAAAATTTCCAAAGTCATTATAGATCTATTTAATAAATTTAGAAAGTTAAATATTATGATAGAACTAAACAATCCGGTGAAAATTTATTAAATAAAAACAAAACTCAAAACAGCTCAGTAGTTCAGTCTAGTAATAGAGTCAGTAAAATAAGATTGAAATTCTATCTTTACCTAATCCTGCACATGAGTTGATAAGCTAAAATTTATGAAATTTGCTATTACTGATCATCACACTTACCCAACAAAGCAGCTAAGTTTTGATTTGTATCACAGGCACCTGGAGAACTTGTTAAACTAATAAATGCCCCCCCCACCAACTACCATATGAAATCTCCTGGGCATTGGTCTTTCCTTTTCTTAACTAGCTCCCCAGGTAATTTTGATGCACATCAATATCATGAATCACTGTCTGAGCACATAGTAGGCCCTCTAATATGGTGTATGAAGGGAATTTACTATGATTGCTCATTATCTGTATCCAGTATTTAGAGGACCAATTTCTTTTGGTGAAACTACACTTCTTTGTCATTTTTTTGGGATTTCACTTCACATTAATACATCTATCCTGTAGGAGTAAGAGAAGAGAAAGAAATGTAAAACAAAAATTTTCCAATTTTTCTTTTCAAACATTTTGGTAAAGATTGAGTGAGAAATAGATTAAAGTCAATATTAAGAATTGTCTCAGGATGTTGTTGTCTATACTTTCCATGTTTTTGGTTATAACAGATTAATAGAGGTGATTATATTGCCTTTGGGCTTCCCTAGTGGCTCAGTTGGTAACGAATCTGCTTGCAATGCAGGAGACATGGGTTCGATCCCCAGGTTGAGAAGATCCCCTGAAGAAGGAAATGGCAACCCACTCCAGTATTCTTGCCTGGAGAATTCCATGAACAGAGGAACTGGGCAAGCTACAGTCCATGCGATCGCAAAGAATTGGACATGACTGTGCAACCAGCTGGAGAACAAAAGTGGAAAATGTGTTTTAAATTGCTTCAGAAAGAGTTGGCTCTAACCTCTACCTGCAGGTTCACTGATCTAAGCACACTCTCATGCCCCAGTCTCTTTTCACATTCTATTTCTTTTACTTGGAATTCTCTTCTCTTGCTCTTGACTTTCTTGACCTCACCTACCATGCAGTTTTCCTTCTCTGACTTCTGAAAGTGAAAAGTGAAAGTGAAGTCACTCAGTCATGTCCGACTCTTTGTGACCCCATGGACTGTAGCCTACCAGGCTCCTCTGTCCATGGGATTTTCCAGGCAAGAGTACTGGAGTGGGTTGCCATTTCCTTCTCCAGGGGATCTTCCAGGCCCAGGGATCAAACCCAGGTCTCCTGCATTGTAGGCAAACACTTACTGTCTGAGCCACAAGGGAAGTCTCTTGACTTCTAATAGGGTGTAATTTAATTGTTCCTGTGCTTGACTGCTACATTTCCTCCCAGGCAGAGATCATATTTGACCCATCTTTAACTCACCATTTCTTATCACCATGCCTTGCATATACTGGTACTTGATGTTTGCTGAAGGAATGAAAAGTTAAATGGAAAAAAAAAAAAACCTCAAAAACCTCTTGACTAAAGAGTTGTAGGTTAACAGATCAAGTCACTGGTGAAAAAATAAAACTGTCTGGTAAAATTTTACCAGAATTGTCTAAAAGGTAAATATGTGAAGCCTCTGTTGCTTTCTTCTTACTTATTCTCCCTTCCAAGGACATAGGAGAGGCAAGGAGCATAGCTGTGGTGGCCTCTGAGAAGCTGCTGCTTTGGCTGGATCTATCACTTTCCGAGTTTGAGCACAGAATCTGGAGGCAGACTGTTTGGAGTGATACTTTACGTTGCAGTCCCTGCATAACTGAATGGCATGGGCGGTAAGTTGCAACCTCTTGTATCAGAGTAGCACCTTCAGAGCCTGGAACCAGACAGCCTGAAAGCATAAAAGCTGGCCTCTAACCAGGGAAAGATCAACTCCCATCACAATAGACAGAAAAGAAAACACATTGCACTTTGTTTTAACCAGAGCTTCCTCAAGTTTAAAGTGTGGAGGGAGCTTGTAAACCCACATTCCTATAAGTAATTGATTCCAGAGGTGTAGAAAACTGCCCAAGAATCTGCCAGTGTCTGGTAATTCTAATGCAGTTAGCCTTTTGAAAATTAATGTTATAAAGCCTTGTTGTTTAGTCACTAAGTCGTGTCTGACTCTTTGCAATCCCATGGACTATAGACCGCCAGGCTCCTCTGTCCATGGGATTTCCCAGACAAGAATACTGGAGTGGGGTGCCATTCCCTTCTCCAGGTGATCTTCCTGACCCAGGGATCAAACTTGTGTTTCCTGCATTACAGGCAGATTCTTTACCACTGAGCCACCAGGGAAGCCCATAGAGTGTTGACTACAAGGGGAAAATTTCTGCTAATTACATGGAAAAATTCTAAAAATTTTCCCAAATAAATAAAAATGATTAAAAATTTCAGCTTCTATGGAATTCATCAAATAATAGAGGAACTTTATTTAATTCTCATTCTTTTCCAGATAGAGGCTCACAGTATTAGCAGTTCAGAGACTATGCTCTGGCTTCTTCCTGTGCCTTGAATTACAGGGAATTTTGTGGAAAGGTGTTTAAATAGTCTGCATCTTTATTTCCTCCTTTTTAAAGGATGGGAATAATAAAAACACTTTCAGAGCTGCTGTAAGGATAAAATCAGTTTATATGAAGTGCTTAGTACCTGGGCTTCCCAGGTGGTTCAGATGGTAAAGAACCTGCCTGAAATGTGGGAGACCTAGGTTCGATCCCTTGGTCAGGAAGATCCTCTGGAGAAAGAAACAGCAACCCACTCTAGTATTCTTGCCTGGAGAATCCCATGGATAGAGGAGCATGGCGGGCTATAATTCATGGGGTTGCAAAGAGTTGGACTCAACTGAATGACTAACACTTTCACTTTCTTTAGTACTAAGTACTGCTTCTAGGAAAAGTTAAATAGAAGTTATCAGTTCTGATGCTGTTGTAATGTACAGTTTCAAAGAGTAGATAATACTTGGATAATAATGAATATAATACAAATGGGATTGGGAAAAGGTAAAATAATTCTAAATATCTCCATTAGACAAGAGCAATGGGTTACACAAGGTATAAGTCAATTCCATGACACAAGTAAAGATACAGTTCTGTGGAGGTCCAGAAGAGAAATAGTGTATTCTTGTCTATCTAGTGTTAGTTGTTCAGTTGTGTCCAACTCTTTGTTACCCCCTGGATTATAGCCCACCAGACTTCCCTGTCCATGGGATTCTCCAGGCAAGAATACTGGAGTGGGTTGCCATGCCCTTCTCCAGGGGATCTTCCCGACCCAGGGACTGAACCTAGGTCTCCTGTATTGCAGGCAGATTCTTTACTGTCTGAGCCCCCAGGGAAGCCCAATGTTTTCTGCTATAGAACAAAAAACAGAGAAGGCATTGCAGATGGAACAACATTTGATTTGGGCCTGGAAGGATCAGTAACCTATGAACATATGGACAGTAACATCTCTGCCAGAGGAAACCTTGAGCAAGTTTTAGAAGCATTGAAACACACATGGTGTGTACGAGTGAGAGAGTGCCTGTTTTGATTTATCAGTGTAGTAGAAATATGATAGAAATGTTTCATGAATCTGAAAAATATAGAAATGTAAGCCTCGGCTTATTTGATGGCTTTTTCCACACAGGTGCATCTAACATGAACAGAGCAGCAGACACTTATTTGCAGCTTGAGAAGCAGTTCCAGAGGTGGTAACTGGAATGCCAATATCATGGCCTTTTCAAAATGCAGTGAGTCAATTGGAGTCTAGAGAAGAGGTCTTTATTAGTCGTGGATAAATATTCAACTGAGACTGTCACATGAACCTAACAAGAGGGGAGATGCTGAGAGTATTGAACAGATGCAGGCTTTTCACACTATGGTCTCCAGCTTTTTTCCAAAGGGAATATTAAGACAATGACAGCATTTATAACCAGAGAAGACTAACATCACAGCCTTTGGTAATGAGCACCATAACATAAGGCCAACAGGATCTAATCCCGGCTCTAGCATTGACCCTTCCTATGCTCTGGGGGAGATTTTAAAGTATTAAGACCACGCTCCTTCCAGGGCTGTGACTCCAAACCAAGTTGAAACAAAAATCATTATAGTAAAAATTTCGAGACCTTGCTTTAGGCAGCAAAGTTGATGCTATTAACAAAGAAATATTAAATGAGTGCTGTGTTTTTGGACTTAAGGCAAAAATATGTATATGTTAGCCATGCAAGCATCTTATGAATATCAAGTTACTAGAAGGTAGTTACACCCACAATAGAGACTTGCTGATAATATGATGTGTTTATTCTTTTCCTTCAGGAAAATTACATAATAGAAAAAAGTATGGAGCCAAGTTCAGATGTTCTAAATTTATCACAGAGACTCTTGTTTATGTTTCTCTATATATTAAAAACTCATGTGCTTGAAATTTATGTATGCATATGTTTAAAATATATATGCTCAAAACATATATACACATGTGTTTAAAGCAATAATACAAATACTTGTAGGATTTCCTAAAAGGATTTTCATTCACATATGTTACTGACCCCATTAAGAATCCAAAATTGTACCTGGTGTTTACATACTGAAAAGGAAGTTATTGAGGATGCCTCACTGAATAGACAACCCTAGATTATTTCTACCTTATAATAGTAGTGAGCCAGCCTCACGTAAAGTGTAGACCAAGTTGTTGTTCCTGAATAATATTAACATGTCAGATGTAAGGACATGGTTTGTTGAGTGACCTCTGGAATTCAACATGGCAACCTTTAGCTCTGACACTTTTGCTGACTAATATACTTGGTAACATTACTGACTTTTCAAATGACATATCGTTTAAACTTCCAAAATGAACACACACATTGGGCCCACATCAATTATTGACATCATCAGAATGACAATACACCAATACAATATCACCATAGAGGTGTCACATAAAAAAGATAAAAAGATACCCAACCTATTTATTCAAAAATTATCACTAGAATAAACATGCCTTCATTCAAGTATGAAGAATAATAGTAAGGTGAACCTAGGGCCAAGTGGAAGAGTCATGTCTGTAAACATCTGACTTAATCTTTAGTATAAAGGAGTGAAGGGAGGAGCTGAGTAGGTCAGAAGGGGAAAACACCAAACAAGCTTTGATTTAAATTATTTAATGAGTTCTATGATTTCATTATTGCTAATGTTTTTATAGAGAGAACAGGCCTTGTGGTATTAAGTACATCCTAGTAATATTTTTAAATCACCATTTATATTCTGGAATATTAATGAGTGAATATTTTATTTGAGAACACTTTATGTGCAGAAGTAATTCCTAATTTTCTTAATTGATAAAATATATTGCCTATAGAAACATGTATCCTTTAAAATAAGCTTAGGAAAATCCCAACTTTACTTTTTTATGAGTAATGTCTACTTCTGGTCAGATAGCAGGGCATCATGAATTTGGCTAGTTTTCCCAATAAATAAATTATGTCCTGAGGCAAATTTGCATGCTTTGGGACTTTGACTCAACAAAATTGTGTTATGTGTCTCTTTATTCCTCCTAAAACTTAATCCTCAGAGCTTGTAAGCAGAACTAAAATGGCTCTTTAATATTCGTGTACCACCTTTTGGCTTTTTATTGTTTTATTCTGTTTGAGTATGTGCTCTGTTTATCAAAAATATATAGGATACTGGGGGAAATAATTTACCATGGCCTAAAGAAATCTAGTTTGACAAAGATTTGCTATATATATATACTATGAATCAAGAAATATTTACTTGAATTTTTGTTGATATATAGTATTCAAGAGTCTCAGGCAGAGAAATTAGTCTGGATGTTGTGAGATTTGTGGATTTGAGGCAATCACCTCATCAGGAAGATGATGCCATGGTCCACGTTAGAAATGTCCAAACTTTACTCAGGCTCTGAGCAAGATGATGGAGAAAGAATCAGAGAAAAATTCAAGGAATACTAAAGATGTAAATTGGCTCCTTCTAATGATTAATTGTATATAGAGACAACTGAGGGAATGAAAAGAGCTGAGGATGTTTCTAAGATTTTTTGCGTAGGTTGGAATTGTTAATGATATCACTAGGTGCAATACAGAAGGTATTGCTTGGAGGCAGAGGAACATGATGACTTAATCTTTGGAGTATTTTAATTTGAAGGTTCTTCAAGACATGCAGATAGGGCTTTCCACCTGAGATGTGAAATTCCAAAGCTCAAAGAAATCTCAGGGATAGATATAGACATTTAGTCAGGAACAGTATATGGTAGTAGAGCAGATGAAATCACTTCTGGAGGGAATGGAGAGGAAGAATAAAAATAGTTTGATGGCAAAACCTTGTAAATAGTATTGATGTTCAAGACATGGATAGAATAAATGGTACTATAAAGGAAAAGACTAGAAAGATTGGAAAGGTAGAATAAGAACCAACAATATGGATTCAATGAAGCAAAGTGGTTTCGTGAATAAACCAAATTGAGTGTTCACTTAAAATATCAGCTCCTTTGAAGCAAGATACTTGCCTGACTTGCTCTCTGCTGCATCCGCAGCACCAGGAGTAATGTCTGAATCTAAATGGACACTCAAGTTAAAGGAGTGAACAACCAGCAATATAATGTGTGCTATAGAGGTTTATTCAAATAACCACTAAAAAGCCCCCATGGATGTGGTGATTGAGGACATTGGGAAAAGTGATTTCAATGAAATGGTGGGAGCAGAGGTCAAACTCTCAGGCAAGGTAAGTAATACAAACACTGAGGGATGACTTCTTTTCAATACAGTTGTATATAATGGAAAAGTAAGAGGAAGACATTTCTTAAGTTAATAAAAATAAAGCTTGGGAGACAAGATTATCAAAAGAAGAAAGTTTTCAAATGTCAGCACATAAAGAATTGGGGTCAAGACATCCTAAATGGAGTATAGAAAGGACAATCCCACAACCATATTGTAATTTCTTGATGACATGGACAGTATCTCACTGAAATACATGTGGATTCTGACATAAAGCAGGTGCTCATATTGGGTGCTCTTGCTGAATCAACTTCACCTAAAATGTTTAACTGTATGCCAAGATGAAAACATATATTAATCTGTACTTATCAGTCCAGTCCTTGCTCTCTCTCCCTTTTGCCAGCTTGGCAACACAGAGATCTCAGGAGCTGGGCTCACACTTAAAGGAACAATGATTGAAATGGGCAGAGAGGCTGTTACAATCCATAGAAAGGGCTTAATTATGCTCCATTCCTGTGAGCTCTGAGGAAATCAGATGAAACCACTGCTCTTCATTATGAAAATAATTCTCACTCATCTAGAGACCAGATGTGTTTTGTGGCACTTGAAAATTTTTATATGATTCAAGGGTTTGAATCAGATGCTAAAGCTATTTGATATTGATAAAATACATATTTTAGAGCTGTTTGTGGACTCAAAAGTTTGTTCCTATGGATATAATGAAATTACTTTCACATGTTTGCCTGTATATTGAAAAATAGTATTATTTTAAAACCATAATGAATGGATGGGTGGATGGATGAATGGATGGGAGGGAGGGAGGAAAGGAAACAAACACAAATTATGGTTTTAAAATAATACTATTTTTCAATATACAGGCAAATATGTGAAAGTAATTTAATTGTATCCACAGGAACAACCATTTTTATCTTAGGATAGATATACATATGAGGAGGGTATGGCAACCCATTTCAGTATTCTTGCCTGGAGAATCCCCATGGACATAGTAGCCTGGCGGGCTACAGTCCATAGTGTCGCAAAGAGTCAGACACCACTGAGCGACTAAGCACAGCACAGCACAGATATACATATAAGCTGGATGATTTCATTTGGGTGATTATATTCCTATCTTGTTTCATGTTTCTCTCTTGCCTTTACACAGCTGGTTTACAGTATTTGGTACATTCTTTGGTATCTGTATTTTGTTATATAAGTTACTGTTGCTCTGAAGACCATGAGCATTTGGAGCTTTGTCATTGACAGTTGCAGATATTGGGAGCTGTTTGATCTAGGTTTGCAGGATGTCTCAGCAGATCTTTAATCCGATGTGATTGTGCCAAAATAACCTGGCACCATGCATGTACAATATGTCTGTGCTAAAAATTTCCACAAAAATTTTGGATGAGTAACCTCGCAAAGTAACTGGGATCTACTATTTTAAAAGCAGAACTAATGCAATTGTGCTTATTGTTTTCAAATCACACAGGTATGTTATCACCAAATATGCTCCTTTGCTTAATATACTCTCCATAAATATGTGTTATGCATGGTTTCCCTTAAAAATGTCAATTTAACATATAGGTGCTTATTTATTTTTTCTCTGTAGTCATGACAGTAAAGCCTCCATTGCCTATTTAAATGTTCATTTGTGATGGGAAACTACTTAGACTATCTCCTAAGACTCTTTTAGATCACCTCAGAAAAGTCTGTGATATAATCAGCTTTAGAATCAACTATAAAGATCATTGGGCTTCCCTAGTAGCTCAGCTGGTAAAGAATCTGCCTGCAATGCGGGAGATCTGGCTTCTATCCCTGGATTGGGGAGAGCACTGGAGAAGGAAAAGGCTACCCACTCCAGTATTCTTGCCTGGAAAATTCCACAGACAGAGGAGCCTGGCAGGCTACAGTCCAGGCAGTCGCAAAGAGTTGGACACAACTGAGCGACTTTCACTTTCATAAAAATCAAAGGGCTTCCCAGGTGGTGCTAGTGGTAAAGGACCCACCTGCCAATGCAGGAGATGTAAGAAACATGGATTCTATACCTGGGTCAGGAAGATCCCCTGGAGAAGGAAATCGCAACCCACTCCAGTATTCTTGCCTGGAGAATCCTAAAGACAGGAGCCTGGTGGGCTACAGTCCATGGGGTCACAAAGAGTCAGACACGACTGAAGCAACTTAACATGCACTCACATGAAGATCAATAATTAGCTAGAAAGGGGCGGGAAAGCATTGACTTGATTTGTGTTAATGTTTCTCAAACTTTCATGGGCCTAAAAGTCACTTTGGAAGCTGAGTAAAATTGTAGTTTGATGAGCTGTATCTCATGCCTACTGGATAGGAATCTATGGGTATGGAGGCTAGACCAGGAAATCTAATAACTGCCTTTGGTGAATTTTATGTCAATAGTCCCGGACAAAAACTATGTCCAGGCAAAGTTTTAAAACTTTCTGGAATTCAATGCCAGATTTTTTTTATCTTAGTTTCTTTCACTTTCTATTCACATAGGAAGCTATTGTGGAATTATCAATAGACCGTCACAAGTCTGGCAGCTGAGAGTGAGTGAAGTTCAAGAGAAGAGAAAGAGGTTCCTCCCTTTTCTCTTTGGACAGGACGTGGTGATAAGCTATCCATACTTAAGCAAACTGACCAGGGAAGTGAAAGGAATTATATCACTCCCTGAGCAGGTAAATTTGCTATTTGAATTATCTAGGGAATTGACCTGATTTTTTTCCTTGTTAGTGGAGTCTTGGTCTAAATTTGTCCTCATTGCTCATGCACACCAAGTATAATAAGTAGTCAGATAAATCCACTGGTCCAGAGAGCTCTTAAAACATTTGCATTAGTCTTTCATTAGCGACAAAGTTGAATTTTATTATTAGTTGAATTTTAGATATTATGAAGAATTTTCATGGAAATTGCATCATTTAAGCCTTAATATTAAGTTCAGCACAAGATTTTTGTTCCATGTTCATGCTTAAAAGATTGAAAGTCCAAAAAAAAAAAAGCTAACAGCTTGGCTACCTGGAAATCAGGGACTAAAACCCAGGTTCCCTGACACATTGTTTAGTGTTAAATCTTTGTGCTTGATTTATTTTTTTCTTTAAAAAATAATTTTAAAATGTTGATATGTATTAGAGTCTATTAGAATATTTTAAGTTGCAAGTTACAGAAAGTCTCAATCTGGTCTAAACAATAAAGGTGATTTATTGAATCTTCAAAGCAAATGATAGTATAACAACTATTGTTTCAAAGAAGCTTGATCCTGGAACTCAAATAAGAACTTAATATTAATATTATCCTCTATTTCCTCACCCAGTTTACCACTGTCAACTCAATGCTGATGTCTTGCAGCACCATCTTTCTCTGTGGCCATAAAACAATGGCCAGGAACACCCAAATCAAAAATTTTCTTATCCAACAGGAAAGAAAAAGCATTTTGTTCTTTTTTGGGCCCATGGCAGGATTAAAATTTCATTGGCCTGGTTTGGGTCATCTATCCAGTTCTAAGGGCAGAATAGATGGTATGATGGTTTGAGTCAAGCAGAGTTCACACTGGAAGTTAATTCTCTTAAGCCCATTGTTAACGGAAAAGGATATTGTGGATATCAAAAGAATTTTGCTTATCAGAATTCTGTTTTCAAAGTCCCAATATATTTTATTATTGATTTTTAAAATATTTGCCTGGTCAGCTGGAGGCTTGTGATAATGAAGTCAAGAGACTGAGTAACAAACTGATTAGACTAGTTTTATTGAGGAAAAATTCCATGATTCTCATAATTTTGGCCAGCATTCTGACAATGCTTTACTTTTGATAATGAACCAGGATGGAGACTGTGCATGATGCATAATAATCTTTCTTTTCTATTAAGATGATAGAAATGTAAGATGATATGGATATATAAAATATAAAATAATATATGGATATATAAAATATATAATAATAAAATAGGGTATACTCTGTACCACTGATCTCTTAAGGACTTGGTGGGCTATTTCTTCGGCTTTATTCCAGACCTGCTCTCCAGAGACTTACTAGAATGAGGAAAGTTAGCTTATTTGAAACAGCATTGGCACTAATTACTAGATACACACAAAAAAATGAATCAGTGGAATAAAAATATGGAAGCAAAAGACAAATAAGGAGAATAATTTTCATGGATCTCCTTTAGAATTCTCCTATGCCAAAAGAAAAACTCTGAAGTTAGGAAGGTTTGGTTATCTTGAGAGAAATCATTCCAATTTTAAGAGCAACAGGAGTTTACACAGAAAAAAGTAAGCATTAAAGTGTTCATTCAATGAACAAATATTTCTTAAGCAACGATGCTGTGCAAAGGATTTACTTAAGCATCCTGTTAAATTACTGCAGAGGATAGATGGAGTCTGTTGCTTTTCTTTTATGTTTGATATATTTATGGATTGAGTAGCCTCTAATCCAAAACTTGCTTTAGGAGGATATTGATTTGCTTTTTGAAAATCATAACTTCTTAACTCTCAGTTCAAGTGGTTGCCATGTATTAACCATACCTCAGTACTAGCAATGAGCCATGACCAACTCACCTGGCCAAGAACAGAATTTCTGTTTCCCTGTGCACACTAACTGGTTCAGAGATTTACCCACAACAGATCAACCGCAATTATTTAAGGACATTTTGCTGAAGCTATTAAGAAAGGGAAACTGGTATTACTTTTTACATGAACTACTAAGATACGGGGGCTTCTCTGATGGCTCAGTGGTAAAGAATCCTCCTGCAATGCAGGAGACACATTTTTTCCTGGGTCAAGAAGATCCCTCGGAGAAGGAAATGGCAACCCACTCCAGTATTCGTGCCTGGAAAATCCCATGGACAGAGGAGCCTGGTGGGTTACAGTCCCTAGGGTTGCCAAAGAGTCAGACATGACAGTGACAAAACACACACACACATGTACACTGAGATACAGGCATCAAGCTTCCGGGGGCCACCACTTGGAAGGGAACTGGCTGAGAAGTAAGCAACATGGAAAAGAGAAGAGCTGAGAGATGCAAATGAAGATCTAGTCCTGATGATAACATTTGAGTGGCTGAAATGTTACTATATACTTTTCCTATATACTTTTCAGTTGGGCAAGCCTGTACATTCTCTTTTCTGTTTAAACTAGGTTGATTGTGTTTCTTACACAATTAAATAATAGATTAACATAGTTTCCAGGGTTTATTAAATATAAACCCTTGCTTTTCAAACAAATCGTTGAAAGAAACTATATATGATATAAAGAGAATGCAGCAAATTATAGTGGACATTGTGTTAAGCTAAATAGAAATAGTTTCTATACGTGATTGAAATTTTCTAAGGGATAAACTCAGTTTAACTGCAGAATTTCCCAGTAGAAAACATATACCCCTCCTATATCAAAAGGAGTCTGAGATTTCATCCCCTTCATGCAAAGACTAATGCAGAAACAACGCCTCTGTATACTTCTGCTGTTTTTCAATAAAATGTGTCTATTTCACATAGGATGCTACTCCAGAGTCAGGAAATTTTATAGAGATGACCTCAGGCATTTACTTTTACCTTAGCGCTTCCCTAGTGGATCAGTAGTAAAGAATCTGTCTGCCAATGCAGGAGGCACAGGTTTGATCCCTGATCCTGGATGATCCTACATGCTTTGGAGTGACTGAGCCCAAGTGCCACAACCACTGAGCTGGTGCTCTAGAGCCCAGGAGCCACAACTACTGAGCCCGTGTGCCCAGAGCCTGTGCTCAGCAATGAGAAACCACCGCGGTGAGGACACAGTGCACTGCAACCAGAAAGTAGCCTCCGCTTACCCCGACTAGAGGAAAGCTTGTGTAGCAGGGAAGACCTGGCACAGCCAAAAATTAAATAAATAAAGAAATACATTCTCATAATTTTACCTTAAAGAGGTTAAACAGGGAATTTGAAAGTTGTAGATTTTTGGTCTAGCATGTTCATCTAAGTGACTTTCTGTTTGTGACATTTGGAAAGTGCAAACCGTGAAGCAACTGAGTGTTTTGACAACTCCTAAAATAAATGGTCAGAAACCATAAGAGGGTGCCAAACTGCACTTTTAGTTTAGGTTCTAGTAGGGAAAATCATTCTTTCTTACTGAGGTAAAATTTGCATATAACAACAGCCACAAAAAACCCTCCATAATGTATAGGTTGAGAGCTGTGATAAATGTATATACTAAATATATCATAACAACCACCACACCAGTAAAGATACAAAATAATTTTCAGTCACACAAGAACATACTCTGATAAAGGGTTCCAGTCAAACAATATCCCTTTAAACAGTCACTGTCTGATTTTTCATTTTTTCTTTACAATTTTTAAATTTTTATCTTTATTTTTTAAATCTCTGTAGAATATTTGCCTTTTCTTGAGCACCATATACATGGAATAATAAGAGTATTTACTCTTTTGTGTCTTATTTTATTGCTTAACATAATGTTTTAGAAATGTACCGGTATTAGTAGTTCATTTTAAAATCAAATCTATTGGGTTATGATTTACATAAAATAACATTTAAGATTTTAATGTATAATTCAGTGAGTTTTAACAAACTTACATGGTCGTGTAACCATCACCCAAACAGTGATATAGACTATGTCCAACACCACAAACATTTCCCACATACATTTTTATGGTCAACACCTTTCCCTACCCTGCATTCCTGCCAAACACTAATCTCTTTCTGTCACTATAGCTTTGCCTTTTTTAGAATTTTATAAAAATAGAGCTACAGATTGTGTAAAGTTTTGTGTCTGACTTCTTTAGCTTAAAATAATGCTTTTACAGTTCACTCATTTTGAAATGTAGTAATTTGCTCTTTTCTGCTGCTGGATATTATATTATTGTATCTTATTATATGACTATACCATGATTTGTTTGACTATGGGCCAGTTGATAGATATTTTAAGCTTCTTCCAGTTTGAAACTATTAAGAATAAAGCTTCTATGAACATTAAAGTGCAAATATTTTACAGATAATTAGTTTCACTTTTTTTCTATTTACACAACTGGCTAGTTGGATAATGTATGGTAAATTTATATTTAACTTCATAAGAAATAAAAAAGTCATTTTCCAGTTTAGCTGTACCACTTTGTATTCCTGTTGGAGTAGGTCACGGAGAGGACATGACAGCTGATTGACCTGCAAGCTGGACTCCAGCAATTTGAGGCTCCTCACCCCTCCCCTGTCCTTGGAATGTATCAATACATTCCACCCACCATTTCCCACAGTAGACACTGTCCCAACAGCGCAGCCTTGAGAAAGCAAGCTGTTGTTGAGACCATCTGGACTGAATCTGCCGACTGAATCCCAGTGAGTTCAGTTCAGCCACTCAGTTGTGTTTGACTCTTTGCGACCCCATGAATCACAGCACACCAGGCCTCCCTGTCCATCACCAACTCCCAAAGTTTACCCAAACTCATGTCCATCGAGTCAGTGATGCCATCCAGCCATCTCATCCTCTGTTATCCCCTTCTCCTCCTGCCCTCAATCCTTCCCAGCATCAGGGTCTTTTCCAATGAGTCAACATTTCACATGAGGTGGTCAAAGTATTGGAGTTTCAGCTTCAACATCAGTCCTTCCAATGAACACCCAGGACTGATCTCCTTTAGGATGGACTGGTTGGATCTCCTTACTGTCCAACGGACTCTCGAGAGTCTTCTCCAACACCACAGTTCAAAAGCATCAGTTTTTTGGCTCTCAGCTTGCTTCACAGTCCAATTCTCACATCCATACATGACCACTGGAAAAAACATAGCCTTGACTAGACGGACCTTTGTTGGCAAAGTAATGTCTCTACTTTTTAATATGCTGTCTAGGTTGGTCATAACTTTCCTTCCAAGGACTAAGCGTTTTTTAATTTCATGGCTGCAATCACCATCTGCAGTGATTTTGGCGCCTAAAAAAATTAAGTCTGACACTGTTTCCACTGTTTCCCCATCTATTTCCCATGAAGTGATGGGACTAGATGCCATGATCTTAGTTTTCTGACTGTTGAGCTTTAAGCCAACTTCTTCACTCCCCTCTTTCACTTTCATCAAGAGGCTTTTTAGTTCCTCTTCACTTTCTGCCATAAGCGTGGTGTCATCTCCATATGTGAGGTTATTGATATTTCTCCCGGCACTCTTGATTCCAGCTTGTGCTTCTTCCAGCCCAGCATTTCTCATGATGTACTCTGCATATAAGTTAAATAAGCAGGGTGACAATATACAGCCTTGACGTATTCCTTTTCCTATTTGGAACCAGTCTGTTGTTCCATGTCCAGTTCTAACTGTTGCTTCCTGACCTGCATACAGGTTTCTCAAGAGACAGGTCAGGTGGTCTGGTATTCCCATCTCCAGTAAAGCCTCTGTATAAACTTTCAAGGTCGGTAGTCTGGTGCGGAGATCTCGGCTTTGGGTTGCTAAAGGAAAGCCTCTTGTGTAAATTCCCTTGCTTATTAAACGTGTCACCTAATGATCTGAAGTGGCCTGGCTTCTTTGGCCTCAGACCCCTGCCCTCTGTGTACTATGGGGCCTAGTTTGCAGACCAACAATTCTCACTAGCCACATGTAAGAATTCCAGTTTCTCTACCTGATCACTAATAATACTTGGTACTGTCAGTTTGATGTGTGCCTGTGTGTGAATGTTTGGTTCATTTTAGCCATTATAAGAACCGTGGCATAGCTATCTAGTGTTTATAATTTGTATTTCTTCAATAATACGATGTGGAACATTTTTCCATGTGATTATTTGCTATGTATACTACTTTGATAAAGTATCTGATAAGAGATTTTGTCTATTTATTTATTTTTAAGTTGTTTGTGTTTTTAAAATGTTTATGTGTGTTAATCACTCAGTACTGTCTGACTCTTTGTGACCCCACGTACTGTAGCCCTCCAGGCTCTTCTGTCCAAGGGGTTCTCCAGGCAAGAATACTGGAGCGGGTTGCCATTCCCTTCTCCAGGGGATCTTCCTGACTCAGGGATTGAACTTGGCTCTGCTGTGCTGTAGGCAGATTCTTTACTATCTGAGCTACCAGGGAAACCCCAGGGAAAGTGTTTATGTAAATCCAAGTTATTCATGATTTGTTTTGCAAATACCATGCTGTTCCTTTTTTAAAATAGTATGTTTTAATGAGCAAAACATTTTGATTTTGATCAAGTCCTATCTATTTATTTACTTCATGATTTGTATCCTAAGAAATATTTGCCTAATCCAGTTTTCTCCTATGGCATTTTTTTCCAGAGTATATCTTTAGCTGTTACATTTAGGTTTATTATTCATTCTTATTCTAAATTCATAGTGGTGTACGTAAGGCATGAGGTTCATTTTTGCATATGGTTATCCAATTTTGTTTCAGCACCGTTTGTTTAAAATGCTATTGTATTTGTTTTCTGTTAGTGCTGTGACAAATTACAAGAATTTTACTAGCTTATAATAGCACAAATTTATTATCTTATAGTTTTGGAGGTCAGATGTCCAAAATCAGTGTTACTGAGCTAAAGGTTTTGGCAATGCTGATTTCTTCTGGAATTTCTACTATGAGAGAATCCTTTCGTTATCTTTGTCAGAGTCTAGAGGCTGCCAAGGCTCCTCTAGCAACTTCCTGCATCTTCAGAGCCAGCAGTGTAGCACTGTCAAATCTACTTTACTGAGTCAGCTTCTGTTCATGTTGCCTTCTTTCACTCTGAATCTTCTGTCTTCCTCTTATAAGGATCCTTGTAATTACATTATACCCACCAGAATAAAATCATTGTGCATGTTCAGTTGCTCAGTTGTGTCTTGACTCTTTGCAATCCCGTGGACTATAGCCTGCCAGATACCTCTTGTCCATGGAATTTTCCAATCAAGGATATGGGAGTGGATTGCCATTTCCTACTCCAGGGGATCTTCCTGACCCAGGGATTGAAACTTTACCTCCTGCATCTTCTGCATTGGCAGGCAAGTTCTTTACCATTGCGTTACCTGGGAAGCAAAAAAAAAAAAAAAATTGTGCCCACCCAGAACAACCCAGAAAATAAAGATATTTTTTAAAAAGTAAGTTTTATTTATTTTTAAATTTTTGGCTCAGCTGGGTCTTTGTTGTTTTGCATAGGCTTTCTCTAGACGTGGCAAATGGGGATTACTCTTTTTTGAAGTATGCAGGCTTCTCACTGTGGTGGCATCTTGTTGTGGAGCACAGACAGGACGTAGGCACACAGGCTTCAATAGTTTTGGTGCATGGGCTAGTTGTTTCTTGGCATGTGAAATCCTCCTGGACCAGGGATCAAACCGGTGCCCCCTGCATTGGCAGACAGATTCTTATCCACCACTAGGGTAGTCCAAAGATCTTTAACAACATTAGCAAAGTCCTTTTTGCCATATAAGGTAATATTTCTTAGGTTTAGAGGATTAAGACATGCTCATCTTTGGGGGGAGACATTATTCAACCTACCATACCCATCATTTCATTCACTGAGTTACTTTCGTTGTAAATCAATTGACCATATTTGTATGAGTCTCTGTCTGAACTCTGTTCTCATCCAATGATCTATATATCTATCCTAATACCAGTGCCACACAGTCTTAATTACTGTAGCCTGAAAATGATTAATGAATTCATGTACTGTGACCCTTCCAACTCTATTCTACTTTATTGCATGTTTGGCTATTCTAGATCTCCTACGTCTATAAATGAATTTTTGAAGTGGCTTTTTAATATCTACATCAAAGCCTATATATCATTTTGAGGAGCATTAACAGCTTAGTAATATTAGATTTTTTGATCAGTGAACATATTATTTAAGTCTTCTATAAC
Source organism: Okapia johnstoni (assembly GCA_024291935.2). Lineage (NCBI taxonomy): Eukaryota > Metazoa > Chordata > Mammalia > Artiodactyla > Giraffidae > Okapia > Okapia johnstoni. Next base: position 10,842,332 of record CM044319.1, read on the forward strand.
TCCCTGATCAGGTTTTTTATAGACTTCAGACTATAGACTTCAGTATTAGATCTAGGGGCTTTCCCAGTGGTTCAGTGGTAAAGAATCTGCCTGCAATGTATGAGATGTGGGTTCAATCCCTGGGACAGGAAAATACCCTGGAGGAGGAAATGGCACCCCACTCCAGTATTCTTCCCTGGGAAATTCCATGGACAGAGAAGCCTGCTGGGACACAGTCCAATGGTGTTGAAAAGAGTCAGACATGACTGAGCTACTGAGCATACACAAATAGATCTAACCATATTTTGTTAAGTTTATTTCTATGTATTTCATATGTTTATGATGTTAAAATGGTATTTGTTTTTACATTTTAATTTCAAATTGTTTGTGGTAAGCATATAGAAATACAATTGAATTGTCTACCTTTATTTTATATCTTATAATTTTGACATAAATCCATTTATTAAGTTTAGTAGGTTTTGTATATTCTTTAGAATTTTCTATATTGATAATCAAATTATCTTGAATAATGACAATGTTATTCATTCTTTTCAATCTGAATGCTTTTTACACTTTTCTTTGATTTATCGCTCTGTTTAGAATTTCCAACATTATGCCAAATCAAAATTGTGAGAGCTGGACATCCTGCTTTGTTCCCAATCTTAGGGGATTTCATTATAAAGTATGATGCAAATGAAGTCATGCAGGTTACTATCTTGACTCAAGATGTCCCTCTGTATTTTTTATTTACTGAGAGTTTTTAATTATGAATTCATGTTGAATTTTTTATATATCATTTTTTGCATCTACTAATATGATATTGCTTTTTTGTCTCTTGAGGTAAAATACATTGTCTGTTTTTTATCTTTAAACCCCAAAATTTTGATATGCATCTGCATTCCTAGGATTAACTCACTAAGTCTGATGTATTATTGTTCCTTTTGTATAGACTTTTTTTTTTTACTGTATGATCTTTCTTATATGCAAAATCTAAAGAACAAAATCTCACAGATACAGAGAATAGATTGGTGGTTGCCAGAGGTAGGAGCTGGAGAGAGGGGAGCAAAATGAGTGAAAGGGGTTAAAAATAACAACTTACAGCTATAAAATAAGTCCTAGGGATATAATATATAGCATGGTGACTGTAATTAATAATTTATTATGTACTTAAAAGTTGCTAAAAGTAAATCATAAAAGTTCTCATCATAAGAAAAAAAATTGCAAGTATGTATGGTAATGTTAACTTGTCTTACTTGTATGTTGAGAAATGATCACAGTATCAAATTGTGATGTACCCCGAAACTGTTAGATCTGTTACATGTCAATTATGTCTCAATTAAAAAAACTACTTTGAGTTATGATTGGCACAGAAAGCTTGCAAATATTTAGTGTAAACTTTGTGATGAGTTTGCATGATTTTAAATTTTTGTACTTACTAAATTTATAAAGCTGTGTCTTGGAAGAGATCTGATATTTTCCTACTTGTCCTGTGTTTCACAGACAGTTTCCCACATTCTTGTGTTATCCTGTATGCAGGTCAGGAAGTAACAGTTAGAACTGGACATGGAACAACAGACTGGTTCGAAATAGGAAAAGGAATACGTCAAGGCTGTATATTGTCACCCTGCTTATTTAACTTATATGCAGAGTACATCATGAGAAATGCTGGGCTGAAGGAAGCACAAGCTGGAATCAAGATTGCTGGGAGAAATATCAATAACCTGGGATATGCAGATGACACCACCCTTATGGCAGACAGTGAAGAAGAACTAAAGAGCCTCTTGATGAAAGTGAAAGAGGGGAGTGAAAAAGTTGGCTTAAAGCTCAACATTCAGAAAACTAAGATCATGGCATCCGGTCCCATCACTTCATGGCAGATAGATGGGGAAACAGTGGCTGACTTTATTTTTCCAGGCTCCAAAATCACTGCAGATGGTGATTGCAGCCATGAAATTAAAAGATGCTTACTCCTTGGAAGGAAAGTTATGACCAACCTAGACCACATATTAAAAAGCAGAGACATTACTTTGCCAACAAAGGTCCATCTAGTCAAGGCTATGGTTTTTCCAGTGGTCATGTATGGATGTGAGAATTGGACTGTAAAGAAAGCTGAGCGCTGAAGAATTGATGCTTTTGAACTGTGGTGTTGGAGAAGACTCTTGAGAGTCCCTTGGACTGCAAGGAGATCCAACCAGTCCATCCTAAAGGAGATCAGTCCTGGGTGATCATTGGAAGGACTGATGTTGAAGCTGAAACTCCAATACTTTGGCCACCTGATGCGAAGAGCTGACTGATTGGAAAAGATCCTGATGCTGGGAAAGATTGAGGGCAGGAGGAGAAGGGGACGACAGAGGATGAGATGACTGGGTGGCATCACCGACTTTATGGACATGGGTTTGGGTGAACTCAGGGAGTTGGTGATGGACAGGGAGGCCTGGCCTGCTGTGGTTCATGGAGTTGCAAAGAGTCGGACATGGCTGAGCAGCTGAACTGAACTAAACTGTGTTATCCTAAGTCTGTGGTTTTTCTCCCTCCATTGAAGGTATAAGTAACACCCTGGGAGGAAAAGAGGAGTTGGCAAGTTTGTAACCATCATAGTGTGGATGGGCTTGAGCAAGAAGCCCCAATAAATGTTAAACTAGAGAAGCATTATTTTGTCAACAAAGATCCATCTGGTCAAGTTATGGTTTTTCCAATAGTCATGTATGGATGTGAGAGTTGGACTATAAAGAAAGCTGAACGCTGAAGAATTGATGCTTTTGAACTGTGGTGTTGGAGAAGACTCTTGAGAGTCCCTTGGAGTGCAAGAAGATCCAACCTGTCCATCCTATAGGAGATCAGTCCTGGGTATTCATTGGAAGGACTGACGTTGAAGCTGAAACTCCAGTCCTTTGGCCACCTGATGTGAAGAGCTGACTCATTTGAAAAGATCCTGATGCTGGGAAAGATTGAGGGCAGGAGAAGGGGACAATAGAGGATGAGATGGTTGGATGGCATCATCGACTCAGTGGACATGGGTTTGGGTAGACTCCGGCAGTTTGTGATGGATATGGAGGCCTGTCGTGCTGCAGTTCATGGAGTCAGAAAGAGTCGGACACGACTGAGCGACTGAACTGAACTGAAGAGAGGAAGTAGGTTGGGAGCAAGGTGTTTCCCTAGTCTCTATTTCTCTCCACTGACTGCTCACTAGTGGTCAGAATTGCAGTGAAATAAATACATTCCTAGTATTCAGAAGGCAGAGAGGATAGACAGAGACCTTCCCTGTACCTACTCCAGACTTTGCACCATGATGGCCTAAATATGCAGCATCTAGACATGGCGCCCTGTATGATAAGCCCTACCTGTAGGGCTGTAAGTGTCTGAAGCTCAGCAGTGGGACTTGTGTTCTGCTGTCACACTGCAAATGGGGTGACCAGAGTTGGGGCTTCACCCTCTGGGTCTTAAAGTTTCCCCAGCTGAGAAGTGTGAGTTTTGAATGAGATGATTCGCATCTGACACAAGCCAACACCCTCTTTTTCTACATGCAGGGGAGCCCAGCAGACACATAGTTGATCAAGGAGATTTGTAAGCAGCTGAAAGATTTTGAAAATCTCAGATGGCTGGTTTCTGCAGGGCAGAGTTATATTCCTGGGGTGGAATCAATTAGCTGATGGTGAGTGGTTAAACCTGCTCAAGGAGCTGCCTGAACTAACTAGTTATCGTCAGTGAGGTATGGTGAGACGCACCAGGAGTGCGCTTCAAGTCGGGAGGGCCTTGGTGTCCCATAGTCCATCTTCATGTATCTGGACCATATTTTCAGGTACCTACCTAAGCAGGGCCTTAAATAGAGCCTTAAATGTAGCTGTCATGGGTGGTGAGGGGCTGCCAAGCTCAGCATGTGCAGCAGGTTCAGAGATGTTGGAATTTACTTGGTTGTGTCACACAAAGGTCCATCTGGAGAGCTTTCCCTTCCAAGAGGCTCTTTAACTGTAAAATGCACCAACAGATGTGAAGGCTGGGCTGCTGGTGACAGACTGACCTCTGAGAGGTTCTCAAGGCCTTGTGCAGGACTCACTCTTCAGGCGCCTGGAACAGGGCTTGGCAAGCTAAGTCTTCCCTCAGCCTCCTCTATCTTCCTCTCCTGCTTCTCCCTCATGCATTCTTCTGAAATTTGTAGAGGTGTGTGTGTGTGTAAGACGTTGAATTATATTTTCTCGTAATATTTCTAATTTTGAAATCGGTATAATGATGGCCTTATAAAATGAAAAACTGTAAAACTGGCGTTGTTTGTGCCTTATATGATTGGTAAAATTCACCAGTGGGTCTAGAGTTTTCTTTCTTGGTAAGTTTTTAATTATGAATTTAGTTTCTTTCAGGGCTAACAGGATATTCAGGTTTTCTGTTCTTGATCTAGTTCTGATAATTTGTATCTTTCAAAGGATTTGTTCATTTCATGCAAGTAGTCAAATTTATTGGCATAAATTTTTTTCATAAAATTCCCAATTATCAGTTATCTGTGGTAATGCCCTAATTTATTTTCTGATGTTGGTAATATGCATTTTCTTCTTATATTGGTAATATGCATTTTCTTCTTATATTGGTAATATGCATTTTCTTCCTTTTTAACAATCAATTTATTTTATCCATTTATTGTGCTTTTTAAAGAAACAGCTTTTGAATTCATTTTCTCTTTTTTGATTTTCTATTTAACTAATTTCTCTTATTATTATTTCCTTATTTCTACTTACTATAGATTTAGTTTGATTTTTTCCCCCTAGTATCTTAAGTTGAAACTTAAATCACTGCTTTGAAACTTTTCTTATTTCCTGAAATGATCACTTAATTTAATGCTATAAAATTCCCTGAAAGTACTGCTTTAACTCTGTGCCTCATATTTTTGTATGTGATATTTTTCTTTTCATTCAATTCCAGTTATTTTATGTCTTGCCTTGTAATATCTCTTTTGAATATGAGTTTTTGCAAAGTGTGTTATTTAGTTTTCAAATATTTGAAAAGTATCCAGATACCTTTTTAGTTTTGTTTTGTTTAGAGAACACACTTTGTAAGCATTCAGTCCTCTTAAATTTCTTTTTAATTTTTTATGGGCCAGAATATGAACTGATTTGATGAATGTTCTGTGTACACTTTAAAAGAATGCTTATTCACCTAACATGGAACAGAATGTTCCATAAATACCAGTTCTATAAATGCCACAAAGCTGAGGATGATATTCAATTCATATGTATGTTTATACTTGTTCTATCAATTTTTGAGATATAGGCATTGGAATATACAATTGAGTTGATTTCACATTGATCAACTTAACCGTTCAATTATCAACAGGACTAACAGGTCTCAAACTGTTTTTACTCACAAAATAACTTTTTATTGAAGACCTCAAACCATCCTAAGCTTGCCTATAAACAAAGCACCTTTGTACCAGGAAGCCCAAGGTCTATCATGGTGAAGGTTTTTTGAAGTAGGCTGATTTGTAGGCATATTCTAATTATGTGACCAGCCCTACTGGAGCCCCTATTACCACCATGTACTGAAACCAGGTACAAATTATAAATCCAATTAGTATTTCTAAACAACATTGTCAAGCTGTTAAATCCTGTTGTGAAACAATTCACAGACCAATGGTTGCAGATTATTATCTTTACAATAGATTCCATAACATTGCCCAAGGGTAAGTAACTCTGAAGATAGGCATGATATCAATTCAGACCAGCTGAAGTAAATCCACATAGTACCAGTTAAGTGTAGGTATCAATTTAAGAAGACAAACTAACACAATTTCTGTGAAAAATGTTATCATATTTTTGCACCAACTTAACTATTCTTACTGTCTTTGCCTACTGTAATTTGAACTTTGTTATAAGCTTATGCTTATAGATTAGAATGAATAACTCATTATTAATAAGATAGAAGTCCTCTTCAGGTCCACATCTTCCATTGAGACTGCATCCTTAGCAGATTTTAACTCAGTTTCCTTGTGCATTTGATCAACTATGTCTGTATTACCATGTCTTATTTTCACCTATCAAATTGATAGGTAAGAGTTGATTAACCAATTGACCAATGATCTCAGTATTGTACTAAATTGCAGTATCACTATAAATATTAAAAATATAGTTTTAAAAAAATCAGAAATTATGACTGTAGTATTTGTTACTTCCCAATTGAAATAACTATTTCCTGTGCGCCAAATATTACTGCTGCTGCTGCTAAGTCACTTCAGTCGTGTCCAACTCTGTGCAACCCCATACACGGCAGCCCACCAGGCTCCGCCATCCCTGGGATTCTCCAGGCAAGAACACTGGAGTGGGTTGCCATTTTCTTCTCCAATGCATGAAAGTGAAAAGCGAAAGTGAAGTCGCTCAGTCGTGTCCGACTCTGTGCGACCCCATAGACGGCAGCCTACCAGGCTCCTTCGTCCATAGGATTTTCCAGGCAAGAGTACTGGAGTGGGGTGCCATTGCCTTCTCTGTCCAAATATTATCACATACACACATATTATCAAAGATGATGTTTTTGTAAAATGTGGAGTTCTTAAGTGTTCTGAATGAAGATACCTTCCTTCATCACAAAGGATCAGATCAAAATGGGTTTCAAATGAAAGGAATCTTTTAAGAAAACCCCTTAACTGTCTCTTTTTAGGATTCATGTAAGTTGAAATTTTTTCTATGCTCACAAGTTGTGTAATTGGAGTATCTTACTGCGGTCTATAGATGTTGCTGGAGCTGTTAAAAAGACTGATATAAAATATATTCTCCTTTTGGAAACTGTGTTAATGAGGGGAGCCATATAGTTCCATGAATGAACTACCTGTATTTTGTCAGTTGTATGCCAGGCCAATGGGATTGCCTTTTTTTGCCTCTGTTTGACATAATATATCTAAAACTCTAGCTTGCGTCATAATGCAAAGCTTATTTTCACTGTTGGTCGAGCCTGTTGTCTTAACCTTGTTCCATTTGTAAAAACTATTTAGTTGAAACTGCATGATTAAACTAAACAGCTTGATGTCTACTTCATAAAATTTGAAAACTCCCCAAGCCACCTTTATTTGCAAGATTTTTTTTTTCTTCTTTGAGAACTCTCTTCATTAAAGCAAATTTTGTTCATCTGAACATTCCTAGGCTTAGGCTTTCTCTTATTCCCCCTAAAGTACTCTCTGGTCTGGTAGGAAATGTTTTATGCCTCATGTTTGTTGTTCCTACTGTGTGCTAACTGCCCATGTGTAATTGGGAAGCATATCTTGGAACCACATATGTCCTATTTCCCAGGACCAAGTCATATGGAAAATGAGTACTCCTATATATACCTTTGTGGATACCAGAATGTCTGCCATAGGTAGTCTGTCTAAACTGCAGATACTGTATCTCTGGTATAAAAAACCGCTAGGTTAGCAGTATGGATTGGTCAACCTCAGTAACACCAATGCTATTTGTTCTTTTAGTTTTCCTTAAAGGAATTGGTATATAACACTATGACATACTAGGCAAATAATGCCTTTCATTTTAATCTTAACATTTCATAATATGATATAATCATAACCTTAGCATTTCATTAAAATTTGTATGTACACGATGATCTTCAGTTCTAACATAAAACAGAATGAATGATGTTTGACCAAGGGAAAGAAATTCCCATAGAAATTATCTCATTTGGGGTCCTAATAGTAAATATCTATAAAATGAGAGCCAAAGACATACCATGTTAGGGTTTTTCTGTTTAGACATCAGGAGAATTTCTGTTATTCTATTGAAGCATATGACATTGCCATTCCAATAATGATGTTGTTTAATGCTATCTCCCAGGTCATGGCATTTTGTTCTAGTAAGGATGGAGCATCTGAGATATCCTTACAAACATCTGAGTCAAAGCTAAGAAAGAAAACAATTTTTTGGCTTTATCTTTCTCAAGATAACAAAATAATGTTTATTCATTTATGAATAATTCCTTTGTTAATTCTTTTACCCTCAGTGATTATTTTAGTTCTTTCCATTTACTATAATCCAAACTTTTTCTCCCCAAGTATGCACTTAGTTTTGGCCCCTGAGTGCATGTTACTGGAAGAAATATATGCCTCCCTCTTCATTTATTGCCATTCATTTGAGCAAGGAAAAGAAAAATGTAGGCTTACAAACTATCCACCAGGTAATAAGGCACTTGATCTTACTGAAGCCAGTTTGGATTTATGTATTTTGAAGATTAGGGACATATATATTCAGGATTTTGTGTCTTTTGATGAATTGTGCCATTTTTCCAGTTTTATTGAGACAACTGATATACAGCACTAAATAAGTTTTAAGATCAGCAAAGTGAGTTGACTTGTGAAATGATTACCACAATACATTTAGCTAACATCTAGCATTTCATATAGATACAAAAAAAGTTTTATTTTTCTTGTGACAGGAACTTTCAGGATCTGTTCTCTTAGCAACTTGCAAATGTACCATATAGCAGTCTTAACTCTATTCATCTTGTTGTACATCACATCCCCAGTATGTTTACTTAGTATCTTATAACTAGAAGTTTGTCTTTTGACCATCTTAACTCAATTATGAATTGACCCGATAACATTATGAAACATAACTATTTATTCTTCATAATATTCCTTGGTCTAAAATAAAATTTTATCTAATTATTTTTATAGCCATTCCAACTTTGTTTTAATTTGTGCTTACATGGTATATCACTTTTTATCCTTTTACTTTTAACATATCTTTGTTTTTAAAGTAGATTTCTTGTAGACTACATGTAGTTGAGTCTTATTCTTCTCTGTTTTACAATTGGAGCACTTGGATCATACACATTTGATGTAACTATCAATATACTTGATTTACATCTATAATCTTCCTCTGTTTTCTGTTTTTTGTCATGTGTTTTTTTCCCGATAGTTGGCAAAACATTTGGTTATTTAAATTTTCCTAAAATATAAAAAACAGAATGGTTTCCTGAAATATAGTTTTTGGCAGTGAGTAAAGGTTACAATAAAAAAACATTAAACCCCAAGTTTCCATAGCAGCTTTTATTTTTCTCTAAAAAGAAAGTTCATTTTCCTACAGAGACATTCATTTAGAAGTATATTCTAATACACATGAGATTTTTTCCTAAAGTGCCAAAACTCAATTTCCATTATTTCAGAGGAGAATCATAAATCAAGGAATGGATCAGGTTAAATACTCAAGGTCATCTTAAATCCTGAGGAGTCCCTGGATGCTGTGGTAGGAAATTATTTTGATAGCAAGTAGTTGGACTAAAATTCAAACAATATGTGCTAAATATACATCTCCTGATTCTTAATTTTTTTAAAAATGTAACAGATTGCTTTCATATCTAATTATGTGGTAAAAAGACCTGAGAATGTTTTGTAAAGATTTGTTTTAAAAATTCCTACATAAACCTTGCCAAATTTTTATTCTACTGTCTATATTTTTCTTTGTTTTGTATGTCTTTTTTCCTTTCCACCAATTCCCAAGGACAATCCTTTAAAAAAAAAAAAAGCCTATTTGTCATATTGTTTAGGGGGAGGTAAGCTTACTCCCATAATCACAGGGTCTGTGGCTGTCTAGAATGTAAATTTGATCAGCCAAATGGTCTCCAGTGGTCAGAGCAGTGCTATGTGGAGTGGTCTGGTCACTGCTCACTCCCACCAGGCTCAGCACCTCCAGCATCATGACACTCAAGCCACTGAACCACTGCTTGGTGTTTTCACTAAGCCACAGTGCAGGGAATCTAAGACAGCCAGAACAACATCTTTCTTTCCCATGGACATTGTTGTTTAATCACTAAGTCGTGTCTGACTCTGCGACCCTGTGGACTACAGCACGCCAGGCTTCCCTGTCCTTTACCATCTTCTGGAGTTTGCTCAAACTCAGGTCCATTGAGTCAGTGATGCCATCCAACCATCTCATTCTCAGCTGTCTCCTGCCTCAGTCTTTCCAAGCATCAGGGTTTTTATCCAGTAAGTCGGCTGCTCATATCAGGTGGCCAAATTATTGGACATGGGCATGGATTGTATCAAATATGTGACCATATAATTCTAGAAAAATAAAGATGCAGATAAACAGATGGATCACAGGAGCCCTTGAAAGCATACAATCCAAGTAATGTTCCTCAATTAAATGTCAACTCTGAGCTAATTAAGGCCAGTATGCAATTCTTTATAAGCAGGTGGATAATGACAAGTAAGAAAGCTTCTCCCAGAGCTATGCATTTTATTGCACTCCTGGTCCCATATGTCGTTAACAGTCCAACCTGCTCCATGTATCAGAACAGCTCCAGTGTCACAGAGTTATAATGTGTGTGAATCTGGAAAACAACCTGGTTCAAAGGCCAAATCAATGCTCCAGGTACACTGCAGACACATCAGTCAGGTTCCAATGGACTTGTGCAACCATACAAGGAGCATGTAGGGCTTTGGAGTGTGGGACACCAAATCCATGATCTCCAGTGCTACAGGCTAGTGGCTCCTGAGCCTGATGGCCACCAGTTCCCCTGTGACATGGGCACCAAGATTCTGGAGCAGCCCTAGGAGTCAGGCAGCTATGCCTGCCTCACACCCAAAAGTCCCAAATGAGACTAGGAGGCATGGTCCCCTTGTCATGGGTTCTTTGTTCTTTTTTTTTTTTTTCCCTCATGCCCTGACTTCTTTTGGTTAGTTAATACTTCTTTTGATTCTATACTGTCATCATCATTTATCTTATTAGATCTGTCTCTGTATGTGTGTGAATTCTCTGGGAAAGCGAAACCAATAGGCTATATTCAGAGACTGATTTTGAGAAAATTGCCTATGTGATTGTGACAGTTGACTAGTGGTAAATCTGGATGCCCCCACAGGAGTTGATGTTCTGAAATCTGTAGAATAGGCCAAGAAGTTGGAAATTCAGGTTGGATTTTTGTGTTACAGTCTTGAGGCAGGATTCTGTCTTCTCCAGGAAATCTCGATTTTTGTCTGAAGACCATCAACTGATATAGATCGTGCTTATCCTCACAAGAATTCCTCATGTTGCCACTGTATCCATACCCACTTCTCTCCTGTCCCTGGTCTCTGCTTAACCAGTATCAGCCACAAACATCTTCTCTATTTCTATATCTTTTCAAGAATGTTATATGAATGAGATGGTACATTATGTACTTTTAGAGATTTTTTTTTTCCACTCGCATCATCTCTGGGGTTTTATTCAGGTTTCCCATGTCAGGTAATTCTAACATTTCTATCACTTTGGTCTTGACATCTAATATTTGTATTTTTGAAAACTTCAATCTGGAATCTTCCTTGTTCTTGGTATGAGGCATGATTGTGATCAGTTAAAATCTGGACATTTTTTTTGTTATGGTCTCAGACTTTGGATCTTATTTAAAGTTTGTGTTTTCTGTTTCATCAGAGAAAGAAGGGGAATGTTGCCTCATTACTTCCAGATTGGAGACAGAAGTGCAGGTTCGGCACTTGGCCTTTATTGACAACCAAAGAGCAAAGCTCCTTGTTACAATCTGGACATGCAAGTTTGAGCTCCCCACGTGGAGTTCACTGGTCTTGTGGTGGGATGGCCTCATTACTGCTGTGTGAGAGTCCTGAGTCTATGCAGGGCCTGCTGTGACACCCGTGGGGAGGGGTGCCTCATTACTGCTGTGTGGGTGTGAAAGTCCAAGCTGTGCTCTCCATTAACTCTGGGGGGCTCACTACCAGATAATGGAGATGAAGATCCTACCTCCTTACTTGATCACCTCTGACACCACCTCAGAGGAGTTGTTAGAGCATTTCATTGCAGCCTCACAAGAATGCAAGCATAGTTTTCCCACTCAGCCTTTGCTGGTGTGGATGGGGTATGGCTATAGTTTTTCTTTTTATTCCTCCTTCATTTTTGATTGGAGTAGATTACTTATTATCTAAGAATTTTCTCCTTCTAGATTGCCCTTTCCTGGCACCTTGGCTAGAAAGAACAGGCTCTTAGGGCACTCTTTTTTTTGTCTGTACTGTTTCATTTTTTAGGCTACCAGCTTCTTCAACTCCAAGTCTAAGATATGAGCAAAAAGAAACCCCGGAGAACTTACCATTGTCTTATCCTTCTGGTCCTGAAGTCCTGGCTTCTCTCTCTCCTTCTTGCTACCTTTCAGAGTCTTCTTAGAGTTTCTCAATCTCTCTCTCACATACACACAATCTATCTGATCTACCTATCTTACCTATCTATCTTTTTATCTACTGCCTATCTTAGTTTTCTAGAACTTTCTTAACCAGTACCGTATACTGGCTGGCTTAAACAACAAATATATTCTCTCACCATTCTACAGTGTAGAAGTCCATGATCAGGGTGTCAGCAGATTTGGCTTCTCAGGCTTCTCTCCTTGGCTAATAGGTGGCTCTGTGTGTGTGTGTGTGTGTGTGTGTGTGTGTGTGTGTGTTGGTGTATGTATATAAGTAGACACACACATTTATCCAGGAATTTAGTTGTAGTTAGAGGAGGAAATAAGGAAAAGTATATACACTCTATCTTCCCAGGAATGGAAGTCTTTATTGTTATTTGTCTTAATGTCATTGCATTAAAGATGTCATTATATTCTTGTCTCTATTGTATTTAGTAAAATGTCATCCAACATTTGTAAAGTTGTATCTCTCTTTGTATTATAATATATATATATATATTTTTTTTTTATTCTGGTTTTCAGCAGTTTGACTGAATGTCTAGATACGGTGTAATTTGTGTTATACTATTTTGTATTTGCTAAACTCTTTGTAGTTTATGTTCTTCACCAAATTTTGAAAAAAAAAAAGTTAGTTCTTAAATCCTCATGCACTTTTTTCTGCCTCATTTTCTCTCTCCAGTCCTTTTGAAACTCCAGTTACACATAACAGATTACTTAATTTTGTGTCACAAATCACTGAGGCACTTCTGTTTGCTTGTCATTTTCCTGTCTGAATTGTCAGATTAGATAATTTCCGTTGAACATTTTCTACATATATTGATCCCTTTCTTTGGCCATCTCCAACCATCTGTGGATCAGTTTCAGGGAACTTTTTATTTTCAGAATGTGTGCTTCTAAATTCTAAAATTTCTATTTTTTAAAATGTATTTCCCATTTCTCTACTGAGATTGAGGCAGGAGTTAGATGAACCCTTCCCCCAGGGTAAAGTGACTGGAGATTCATTCCCTGTGGATTGAAACTCTTAAGACATGAGTGCATGCTAAATTGCTTCAGTCATGTCTGACTCTGACTCTTTGCAACCCTATGGACTGTAGCCCACCAGGCTCCTCTGTCCATGGGATTCTCCAGGTAAGAATATTGGAATGGGTGGCTATGCCCTCCCCCAGGGAATCTTTCCAACCCAGGAATCAAACCTGTGTGTCTTATGTCTTCTGCATTGGCAGGCAGGTTCTTTACCAGTATCACTACTTGGGAAGCTCAAGACAAGAATAGCAGGACGATTAAGGGAGGACCACATATTTCTTGCTCTGAAAGTCATACCTCCTAAGCTACACTTGCGTAGAAAAGCTTCTTGGAGTTCAAAAGGGAGTGATGCTAACTAATACCAGGCTAGCCACAGGTTTCTTTGGCAGAATACAATTTGGCTAAGAGATTCGTGCACACACATTGGAGGACTGGAGGATCCTGAGATATATCAAATATGGACTATGATCCAGGAAAATCAAAATGATTGGCCAAAGGAAACCCAGAAGAAATACCCCATAAAAGTAATTCAAACTGCCACAAGTGTGGGACTCAGGGACTCTCCCTCTGAGTCTGCCCATGTGTCTTTCCACATATACTGTGATTTTTTCTCCTCTTACTAAATACTTGTTTTACTACTTTCCATCTTTGCAGGAGTTCTTTTCTGCATAGTTGAAGGGCCAGGGCCCTTGTCACTGACCACTGATACAGTGGCTAGGATCTGGTGCTTTCACCACTGCAACCCAGCCCAGTCACCGGCGGGGAACCCAAGCCCTGCTTCAAGCCATTGCAGGCCAAGCCCACCCGAGACCAAGATCTTCCTTATATTCACTCATTTTGATAATAGTTCCCATTTGATTTTTCAATAGGTTTTACATAACTGCTATAAAGTTCTAGAAATTCCAACTTCTGGGTTATCTTGAAATCTGTTTTTATTGACTTAAAAAAAATATGGGCCCCATGTCCCTGCTTTTTAAAATACATCTCAATATTGTAGAATATACTTGATAAAATTTTGGATTCCATTAACTTCCTCCAAAGAATGTTGATTTTTATTTTTCAGTTGGTAAATTATTGGCTGTTAATCTTGAATTATGGAGGCTTGGTTTTATGCTTTATTAGAAGAGATCGGTTTTTGTTTTATCTTTGTTCAAGATAGATATTTTAGTCGCATCATCTATAGCCTTAAGGCATGATCCTATTGTATTTTGCTGAAAAGAACCCAAATTCAAAATTTTACTTTTCTTCTGTGCGAAGAAACTGAGATATGTGTTCACTTATTTCAGCCTTACACTTGATGACTTCCGCTGTTATCGCTGAAGCCTTCTTCATATGTGCATAGTTTAGGAAACAGTCAATGATATGAGGATGGTTATGTGCAGATCGGGCCTGTCCTCTCAGTACCCTCTTTTTATCCAGGATTTTTATGCTCAATTTCCAGCAACTCTGCCTTCTGTGACCTTAAACCACTGAGACAGCATTTTTCTGCTTGAGTTCTAGTCACTTCATGCCATATGGACTAAAGCATGTTATAGTTAAAGGTAGAATTCACTGTTAAAATATAACCCCTCTTAAATTTCAAGTCTTCATTTGATTGCCCATTCCTTCAGTTAGTTATTTAAAAGGTATTTTGGTAGAGTTTATAATTGTTATCTGGGAGATCATGAAGTTATATCAATAAAAGCTATTCCTAAACACCAAAACCAAAACTTGTCTTAGTTTATATTTGTAATTAAAAGAAAATAACCAATTAAAAAAATGAAAATAAGATAGAAGGAAGCATAAACTATAACAATTTACTGATTATTAGAATGGTATAATTAAAGTTGGAGAAGGAAATGGCAACCTACTCCAATATTCTTGCCTGGAAAATCCCATGGACAGTGGATCCTGACAGGCTACCGTCCATGGGGTTGCAGAGTCAGACATGTCTGAGCAACTAATACAACACAATATTTAAAGTGCCTCCCTAATGGATTTTTTAGTTTTAGCCATTTGGTTTTGTTTTTATTTGAATAAATGTTAAGAATTTCAAGTAGTTCAATCAGACTATGAAAAAAGTCAACAAAAACAGAAAAAAGTCAGAGAAATATGGAATTTTACTTTAATGCTGTATGCTGAAATTGGATTTTTAGATTGAGTCTCAGACCAACTTTGCTACTTCTAAGCCTACATGGAACAATTTCAGTTACTATATCTGAAACCTCAAAGGAAAAATAAAGATGGACTTTTAACATTTTTTATCAGATTCTATGAAAATCAAGATTTCTCTTATGACTACAGAATTATACTATCAATAATAAAATGTCAGTCAGTGATCACTGTGTGCAACTGCATTTGCTAAACATAGCAACTACATGTTTAGAGGATATTCATAAGGAACAACTGGTGTCTACAGATGAAATTTTATGTTCTTTTTCAAAATCCTTGTATTCTTCAAATTACTTGCAAACAGTTTTCACTGCCAGAGAGTAGAGTAATCAGCTAGTTCACCTTGACTGGGAAGGGAGGCTCAGTTTCATAAAGCCAAATTTCTACTCTTGTGATTTCAGGGCAATTTTCTTTTGCTTCCATACATAATTTCAGGAATCAAAACTAATTCCTCCTTATAAGTATTCCTATAAAACTCACTTTAGTAAATAGAGTTACACAGAAAAACAATTATGTTCAAAGAATAAAATAATAATTCTCTCAGCCTAAACTAAATTTCCTAACTATGCCAATGCTGTAGCCTAGCTTTTCTGTTATTTAAGCTTGGTCCTTTTTTCTTAAACTCTCTCCTTATTCGGCTTGAAAATATACAGAAAGGCTGCCACTAGGAGGATTAAAAAGTAATTTTCTGGGAAAATACTTTTACACAAGTAAGTGCTTCTTTTAAAGATAAATATTAAGAATTATGTGCATAATTATAGTCCTTTAAGCTAAGCTACTATACTCTATTGGATAAATCTGTATTCATACTTTATTTTTTCAATGCATGATTTTTTATAAAATAGACCAGAAATATTATGCAATTTAAGTTTCAAATATATGTTATCTATAAGAAAAAAATCAATATTATTAAGTTGGCTCTTCATAAAATAGTGTGTTTTTTTTTTTTAATTTGTATACGTATTTTATTCCTAACAGTTTCATTTTGGGAGGATTTCTATGCAAAACAGAGTTCAAATAGGAACTCTGACTCAACATGGTGCTGGCTAAGAACTTTTCAGTGTTGGTCAAGTAGATCAGATATCTGGACACTGTCTCTCTATGTGGCTCCATTATAGCAGTTCTCTCCATGAAGATGGGAATGAGTATTTTGATATTTATCTTACACACAGTATATATACATGTGTGTGTTTTTCTCTTATCCTAATCATATGCCTCTTGCTCTCCCTCTCTTTCCAATTCCCCCTTCTACCTCAGTCTATCATTTCAATTTCATAAGTGTTGGTTTTGCTGGTGACCTTCTTTCTGATTCATCACACTCTCTGGGTACACATTCATACCTTCACTAAATGCAGTCTTCTTTCAAATCCTATTTACTGTCAAACATTTCCACACACAGACACCCCTACTCGCCCCCCCCCCCCGTCTCCCTGGTTATCAATCAAGCAGAGCAATACTGGACTTCATGGTATTTCTTTTACACCTACTGGTTCAACAAAGAAAGAGAGAAAGAAAGTATGTATTGGGTGAAGACAAATGTACAACTTGGCTCTTTTGCGAAAATTTTTATGTCAGGTCCTCATCTTACTTAATATTTATTATGCTGCCGCTGTTTCTGCTAAAGTATGTCTACAGTTTTCAGGAATTTGTACCTTGTTGAACCTTTACTGCAGTGTATATGACACAAAGGATTGTAGTTGTATTTTGACTCTTAAGTCCTACTATCTGCTCCTACACGTATTAGTGACTGTTCTGTTTTATACTTTGGAATAGTTAAACACATATTTTATCTAAGATACCTAAAATAATTGTGGTATTTATATAATAACAATCACACTAAGAAACTTAAGCAACAGCAGACTTAGATTGAATGTCTGGTCACCTGTTTCTGTCACTTGTCCATCCCATAATATTTGCCCCGCTTTGCATTGCATTTATATAATGTGACTGAATAGTTTTCATTCAAATGCCACATGCAATATGGCATTTTGTTACTTGTAGCTTCCTCAGATTTAAGAGGGTCAAGTTTATTTAATTCATAATTATCAGACATCCAAAGGGACTTGCCACTTATTGTAATTTATTTACCACTGTGCTTGCCTGCTAGAACTAGAATCACATTCATCTTGTTTAAATCCTCTACATTTGTTGAAATATTTAAGAGGCAATGTCAACAATGATTTAATTTAAAAAATACACCAAGAGATGTTTGGCATGGTGTAATATCTAGGTTGTGATTAGGTTTTGTCCCTTGATTATGGGCTAAATTAATTCCATCAGCATTGCTTCTGTACTGTCCCATGTTGAGTAGGATATCAAGGGCCTGCTCTTTCTTGAAAAGAAATAGTAATGGATTAATAGTCAAGGGCAGCCCTTGAAGAAGGCAGCCCTTTTGCTGTTCACTTTCAAACATTAGTGTGTACCAAAGCTCTATTGATTTATACAATTTGTTCACTTTCCTAACAGTATGAGACCATGAGCTCATGACTGTAGTTACACCTTAAATTATTCACAGATATTATAAACAGCTTACTAAGGAGAGTTTAAAATAGCAAGGTAGACAATATTAAATAGTGTTAAATAAAGTTCTTAGTGTATACATTAAGGTAGTGTATATATATGTTAGTGAGACTGACATATATAATAAGAAAGGGTTTTCCATAGTTCAAGTTATCAAAAGAAAAAAAATTCTAAAAAATTCATTTGACAGATGTGAAATATTATTTAGTATTCCTAAACAAAGAGAAATGAAGAAATGATGAAATATCTATAAATTCAAATTTTAAAAATAAGGAAGATATAAAGAGGTTAGTGTTGAACATTGAGTTGTATATCATCATTGTGTGTGTATTAGTTGCTCAGTCATGTCCGACTCTGCAATCCCAAGGACTATAGCCCTACTGGCTCCTCTGTCCATGGAATTTTCCAGATAAGAATACTGGAGTGTGTTGCCATTCCCTCCTCCAGGGGATCTTCCTGACTCAGGGATCAAACACAGGTCTCCTGGATTACAGGAAGATTCTTTACTGCCTGAGCCACCAGGGAAGCCTGTATATCATCAGCGTGCCTACCAAATTATCAGTCACTCAGCTTCTTTTGGCTTCCCTCATAATTCAGTTGGTAAAGAATCCACCTGCAATGCAGGAGACCCCGGTTCAATCCCTAGGTTGGGAAGATCTGCTGGAGAAGGGATAGGCTACCCACTCCAGTATTCTCGGGCTTTCCTTGTGGCTCAGCTGGTAAAGAATCCGCCTACAGTGTGGGAGACCTGGGTTCGATCCCTGGGTTAGGAAGATCCCCTGGAGAAGGGAAAGGCTACCCACTCCAGTATTCTGGCCTGGAGAATTCTGTGGACTGTATAATCCATGGGGTCACAAAGAGTCAGACATGATCGAGCAATTTTCACTTTCAGCTTCTGTTTGGACTCTGGGAATGATGAGAAACTCATTATGCCATGAGCAAGCCTACACCCTCATTAGACAAATTTAACTGTCATTTAAAAAACAGTTAGCTGACATTTATTTTTCTAGAATTTCTTCATGCTGCTAGACTTATATCAGAATTAAAAGCAAATGAGAAGCTAGAACTATCATTCTTTACCATAATATATATTTTATTGTCTGATTTTTTTAAGAGTAAAATTCTGCTTTATTTCTAACTACATGAGGATACTGACACTGTTGCAGTGAAAAGGAAAAAGAGGAATGAGTCATTTTTTCTTTCCCTTTCCTGAGAGCAAAGAAGATAAAGAGAACTGTGAGCAGGCCTGAACATTCCTAGTTTTTTTACTTTTAACTGCTTGCAACTCTGCATGTCTGTAACTAAGCTTGCTTTTCTGTCCCCTAACTCAGTAGGAGCTATACTTTGCACCTATTTTCCTTTGACTCTATGCTAAATGCATCCTATATCTGGTGTTTACCCTTTTAACACCCTTCCCCTGGAAGTTATGCATCAGAAAGAAGGCCACAGAGTCATCAAACTGCCAGACTCAATTACTGGGTTACTGACTGTCTTTGAAACAATGCAAGAGGAAGAAATCACGATCCTAACACCTTTGTTTCTCTTCATGACTCCTAACTGAGAGCCCTTAGCTTATACAAGCCCCTAGACTCCTCATTGGGGTGGGTGCAGTTCTTGAGGCATGAGCCAACTGTGTTCCCCTCTCTGCCAGCTGAGAATTAAAGCTACCTTTCTATTGCTTCCAAACTCTGGCTCCATATTTTTTATTCAGCTTCAGTGGGCAGAGAAAGCCAAGATTTTGGCCAGCAACAACATGAAAATAAACAGGAAAGGAAATGAGTGATCTAAGACTATGATTTTTCAGATTCATCCAGGTTGGGCTTGGTTTAAGTTTGAGATGAAGTTATGTATAGTCCTTTTATTGTAACCCATCTTCAGTTCAGTTCAGTCACTCAGTCATGTCTGACTCTTTGTGACCCCATGGACTGCAGAACACCAGGCGTCCCTGTCCATCACCAACTCCCAAAGCTTGCTCAAACTCATGTCCATCGAGTCAGTGATGCCATCCAACCATGTTATCCTCTTCCATCCCCTTCTCCTCCTGCCTTCTTATTTAAGTGACCCATCTTACTGATCAAGAATTTCATAATTTTTCATCCCTTTACTAAATAAGTATAGGGATTGTGGTTTAGTAGCTCAGTTGTGTCCAATTCTTTGCAACCTTATGGACTGTTGCCTGACAGGCTCCTCTGTCCATGGAATTTTCTAGGCAAGA
This sequence comes from Okapia johnstoni, assembly GCA_024291935.2. Classification (NCBI taxonomy): domain Eukaryota; kingdom Metazoa; phylum Chordata; class Mammalia; order Artiodactyla; family Giraffidae; genus Okapia; species Okapia johnstoni. The sequence continues at coordinate 10,862,349 of CM044319.1, forward strand.
ATACTAGAGTGGGTTGCCATTTCCTTCTCCAGAGGAACTTCCCAACCCAGGGATGGAACTTCAGATTCCTGTATTGCAGGCAGTCTCCTGCATTGCAGGCAGATTCTTTACTGACTGAGCCACCAGGGAAGCCCCAGTCTTCTTGCTATATGAGTTGTAAGATATAATTGTAGGTCTGTTGCAGGAAGGGGGACACATTCCAGGGTCCAGGAGTGGACTCTTGTCTAATACTTGGGAATGCATTGTCCAAGGAGACACACATATTGACAAAGAAAAAGACTTTATTGAGAAGAGACGTCCAAGCCAAGAGCAGCAGGGTAAGGGAACTACGCTGCAACATGGCTTGCCTTCTCAGGTTTAATGATAATAGGGTTAGTGTTCAGGTTGTCTCTGACCAATCATCTTGCTTGTTCCATATCTGGTCTGATGCAGGGTCCTTCCTGGTGGCACGCACATCTCCAAGCCAAGTTGAATTCCTGCGTGAGGGTTTCTAGGAGGTTGGCAGGACATACCTTCTCCGCCCTCCTCCTTTTGTCCCCTCTCAAGTTCTCCCCTTTGGAGACAACTCAGGCAAATGGTTATTATCTTGCTTGGCTGAGGCAAGTGGTTTTGGTCAATGGTTCCCTAAGAAGTCTATTATCAATCTTGAAATGTACCTTGAGGCCTTATTTGTTGGGATATGTATAGCTAATTTAACTTAGCTCAGTAAACACTCTTTCCTGGCTATTCTAAGCCTTTACCTTTTTTAACTGATAATAAAGTGACTTCCTTCATGGCTCTAGAGTTAAAGATCTGCCTACCAATGCAAGAGACTTGAGAGACTTGGGTTCAGTCCCTGGGTTGGGAAGATCCCCTGGAGGAGGGCATGGCAACCCTCTCCAATATTCTTGCCTGGACAATCCCATGGACAGAGGAGCCTGGCAAGCTACAGTCCATAGCATCACAAAGAGTCTGACATGACTGAAGTGACTTGGTACACACTCCATAAAGCGACTTTGTGATTGTGGCTCAAGTACTTCCCTTCTTTCCTCATCACCTGCTTCCATCCGTTAGTCTCTAAATATCTGGTATTCCTTAGAACATTCCAGAGACTTTCTTGTTGCGATTTCCAAAAGGTCCTTTTATGTAGCATCATTATTTCCTATTGAGTTCTGAATAATTTGAGAAATAGAAAAAGAATGATAACATGAGAGCCAAAATATCACCTTTGTTACTGATAATGAACAGATTATGGTAGTAGATTCTGTTCAATTCAAAAATAAATGGTCCCATCACCCTGCAGGTGATAATTGGAAGAGGCCACCATCCCAAAGAGACAACAGCCTTGGGGCAGCAGTGGAAGGATTGTTTCTGAAGCAGACAGCTTCCACCTGAGAGGAAGGGAGGAGGAGTGAGTTAAGTGCCTGGTGAATTGGCTCAGATTTACACATCAAATAGATCATTTCACCTTTCTACTGACAAAAATAGGTGAACAGTTCTTCCTCACATCAGACAACAATAGTGGTGAGGGAACTGTTCTCACTTAACACACTCATGGAGAAGACATAGTGATGGGTGAGTCTTTCTGTGCTGGTCACAGAAGCTTCAGAAAACCAATTTCCTTCAAAATGCTTCTCTTCCAAAAGAATATCAGGTGAGGTTAAAAAATACTAGTTGGCACTATTTTTTCACACTATTTTGACTAGTTTTTCTTCTAGCTTATACACTTTATTCTTCTAATACATCATGCAAGATGTCGGGCTGCATGAAGCACAAGCTGGAATCAAGATTGCTGTGAGAAATATCAATAACCTCAGACATGCAGATAACATCACCCTTATGGCAGAAAGTGAAGATGAACTAAAGAGCCTCTTGATGAAAGTGAAAGAGGAGAGAGAAAAAGTTGGCTTTAAACTCAACATTCAGAAAACTAAGATCATGGCATCCGGTCCCATCACTTCATGGCAGATAGATGGGAAAACAATGGAAACAGTGACAGACTTTATTGTCTTGGTCTCCAAAATCACTGCAGATGGTCACTGCAGCCATGAAATTAAAAGATGCTTGCTCCTTGGAAGAAAAGCTATGAAAAACCTAGACAGCATATTAAAAAGCAGAGACATTACCACACAGACAAAGATCCATCTAGTAAAAGCTATGGTATTTCCGATAGTCATGTATGAACGTGAGAGTTGGACTATAAAGAAAGCTGAGCACCAAAGAATTGATGCTTTTGAACTGTGGTCTTGGAGAAGACTGTTGAAAGTCTCTTGGACTGCAAGGAGATCCAACCAATCAGTCCTAAAGGAAATTCAGTCCTGAATATTCATTGGAAGGACTGATGGTGAAGCTGAAGCTCCAATACTTTGGCCACCTGATGAAAACTGACACCTTGGAAAAGACCCTAATGCTGGGAAAGATTGAAGGTGGGAGGAGAAGGGGACGACAGAGGATGAGATGGTTCGATGGCATCACTGACGCGATGGACATGAGTTTGAGTAGACTCTGGGAGTTGGTGATGGACAGGGAAGCCTGGCGTGTTGCAGTTCATGGGGTCGCAAAGAGTGGGACATGACTGAGTGACTGAACTGAACTGAATGGCAGTCACAGGCACCCAAACTCCTGAACAAGCGCCAGGCCTTGCCACTGTGCTCCAACCTTATGCTTTTGTAGCCATTTATTAATGGTTACTTACTTCCTTTATTGTTTTGTATTCAGATCACATTTTTAAAAATTTTAGCTATTTATAATGAAGTTTTTAAATATGACTTCCTTAGAGCAAGAGAGATTCTTAGTAAACATCACTGTATACTCACATTTTCTTTGTTTTGCTAAGTTTATAATATTTATTTCTATACACTATTATAAAAACATATTACAATGACATACTTTAAAAATTCAAAGCTATATTTTAAGTTAGAAACTGAAGTCCAGAGACACAGACTTATATGAGGTCTCAAAATTAAGGTAAGTGCATTTTTGAAAGAAAACAACCACTTCCTGATGATAAAATGTGTTAAGTAACTAACATATGAACTAACATATATATTTTAGAATACATAGAATGCATTTATTTTACAAATGTATATCTCAATTGATACAACTCTTAAAGTGTGTAATATCATTGTTCCAACTTTCTAGATAAGGAACTGAGGTTCAAAGGAATTATGCTGGCCTTAGAATTGTTGTTTGGATTTGTAATGTAAGAAATGAGAGGTGGAGTATATAATTTTTCTCAAACTGGTGTTCAACTAATTTTTCATTTTGCTAATGTATTTGGAGACTTTCTAGGATTGGATAGCACAAATTCCATTGCTCTCAGCTTCCTATACATTAGGTTTTGAGACTTGAGCTTTCTTAGGGTAGCCAATTAATTACCCCTGTTTCAATGCTTTCCAGCATCCAAAATTTGGTTGCTGTTTTCTACTCTACTGTTCTTTGACTTTTTAATTTAACTTTCTTTACTTGTAATTTAGTGAGATTTTAGTAGGGAGCAGAAGGAGGGAGGTGGGTTCAATCTGTCATCTTTAACCAGAAACTATATTTGGTGAAGATTTTGGTTTTGATTAAATTAAGCCAATAAACTAAACTCAAGAATTCTTCAACATAAGTTATTTTTCATATGTTCCTTGTATTTTGTCTCTAGATATTTAAAGACTTTTTCATTTTATACCTATTGTATATTCTAAAAGGCATTGTTAGAATAACGAAAGTTAATAATTTTCTGATATTTTTGTGCCCCGACAATTAGAGAATTCTTTTACTAACTTTAAACTGCTTAGTTTTCTTGGATAGGTAATAAACCCTTTGTTAAGATGCTTTACTTTTGAAATGTACTTTTATCTGATGTTAAATTAGATATAAACATTTGAGTTATGAGATAAATACCTTCCACATCTTTATTTTACTTAAATTATACAACTTGGCATTAGTTGAGCCTTTAAAGTTTGAATATGTTATTTATAAAATTGTCAAACTCTGGAGAGCATTCTTGAATTGATATCTGATGTTAAAAATTTCTGCTGTTTTATTATTATTTCTTTTTCTCACTCTCTCTGTATAAATAATACAAATATATTTATATAACATATATAACATATTTGATATATTTCACATATAATATAGAAGTTTTAAAACTTTTACTCAAATTTTAAAATATTCCATGTATAATTATATATAATATAAATTATGCTTTTATAATATCTTGCCTATACTTCTTGTTACATTACCTGTTGACTGTATTATCTGTTTCTCTCCTTAATTAGAATTTCCAGATGACTGTATTTTTGGGGGGTGTAAAAACTCATTTATCTATCCACTTACTGTTTTATAATGCATTTCTTCACATTTTGTCTTCACTATGTTCCCTTGTCATTTCTTCATCATTTGTTACTTTAAGGAGTCAAATATTTATCTCATTTATTTCAATTATTCATTTATATAATAATATAGTTAAAAGTTAAGAATTGATAGGTACCGCTTTGGGTACCATTCACATTTTTGTCAGAAAATATGGTTTTCTTCTGAATTATTTGGAACTGTATTGATGCTTTTGTTTTGGGTTGAATTGTGTTCTCCTCAAATTTTTATGTTGAAATCCTAATCCTCAGTACCATGGAGTGTAATGTTATTTGGAAATAGGAGTATTGTGGATATAGTTAAGATGAGGTCATGCTGGAGTGGGGTAAGCCCCTAATCCAATATGACTGGTATCCTTCATAAAAGGAACCTCATATGGATGGGTAGACATGTAGACAGGGGGAACACCACGGGAACATGATGACAGAGATCAGGGCAATGCATGTCTAATCAGGAAACCACAAAGTTTGCGAGCAAATCACCAGAAACTCGGAGGGAGGCGTGGAATAGATTCTCCCTCACAGCCCTCAGTGGGAACCAATCCTGCTGACACCTTGGTGTCAGATATCTAGCCTTTAGGACTATGGAACAATGAAAGTAAAAGTGTTAGTCACTCAATCATGTCCAGTTCTGTGAGGACCCCATGGACTGTAGCATGCCAGGCTCCTCTGTCCATGGGAATCTCCAGGCAAGAATGCTAGAGTGGGTTGCCATGCTCTTCTGCAGGGTATCTTCCCAACCCAGGGATCAAACCCAGGTCTCCCACACTGCAGGCAGATTTTTTTACACTCTGAGCCACCAAGGAAGCCCAGTGTATTGTATGAGACAATTCATTTCTATTATTTAAGCCACCCAGTTTGTAGTTCTTTGTTAGAGCAGCCTGGAAATCTAATACAATTACAATTTTCCATGTATTGTTTAAGATCTTATACTGTAAAAAAATTTTTTTCTTTGCAAAAAGCAATCGCAAAATATTTTGAAGTTTCCTGTTTAGATTAGCACTAAGTTCCCCTGGAGAAGAAAATGGCAACTCACTCTAGTATTCTCATATAGAAAATTCCATAGACAGTGGATCCTGGTGGGCTACAGTCCAAGGGGTCACAAAAGAGTTGGATATGATTAAACAACAAAATATCATTATAGTTGGAAATATTATGAAGTCACTTGAAGTTTTACTCTTTCAAAATATAAAATGTAATATCAAATTCTTTCTTTAATACATATTTATCTAGCTTATAATGTACCAAGCATTACTATGGGTGCTGGGAAAACGGTAGTGAACAAGTCATATAAGGCCTGTATTTATATATGTAAGTAACAGAGGAAAACAGATAATAAACGCATAAATATAAATAGTTTTTCAGTTTGTGTTGCATCTTATAGAGGAAATATACAGAGTTGTATATTGTACAGCAAGAAGGGTAAGGCACGGAGAAGGTCTGTCTGAAGAGATGACATTCAAACCAAGAATCAAAGATTGAGAGGGAGCCAACTAACTGGAATAGTGAGTGCACATTCTGAGCAGAAGCATCAGAAATGCAGTCCGTAAGACCAGAATAAATATGACCTGTTCAGAAATGGAAAGGAAACTAGGTTGGCTGGAGCAATGCAGAGAGTAGTTAGAGAAGTAGACCAGAAAGAAGTTATATACATCCAGGGAGTGGACTCTGCTGTGGGTCTGGCATCTAGTATACCATTTCTACTTTCCCTGGTAAGGAAACACATTTTTGTTCTAGGGGAATACTTTCTTCCCCCAATCTCAGTCCTGAGCAGAATCAGCTTGGGTCTCTTCACCCAGCATTCCCAGAGGTGGATACTTGACATGGGTCTGGCCAAGAAGCTTTCATATTACTTTGTCATGTTCAGTTCAGTTCAGTCACTCAGTCGTGTCCAACTCTTTGTGACCCCGTGGACTGCAGCACGCCAGGCTTCCCTGTCCAACACCAACTCCCGAAGCTTGCTCAACGTGTCCATCAAGTTGGTGATGCCATCCAACCATCTCATCCTCTGTAGTCCCCTTCTCCTCCTGCCTTCAATCTTTCCCAGCATCAGGGTCTTTGCCAATGAGTCAGTTCTTCATATCAGGTGGTCAAAGTACTGGAGTTTTAGATTTAGCATCAGCCCTTCCAATGAATAATCAGGACTGATTTCCTTTAGGATTGACTGGTTGGATCTCCTTGCTGTCCAAGGAACTCTCAAGAGTCTTCTCCAACTCTGTCATGTACTTGTGATCAAATCAAAGGAGAGACTCATGACGGTGAGACATGCCCTCTTCTGCAGTGTGAGAACCAGGCATTTCATCATCATGCAGATACCAGTTATGAGGCAGAGAATCAACCAAGAATCAGAATAGATTCTGGCATCACCTAAGTCCTTCATTCAGGGAACTCTGAAGCCAGATTTGTCCTAATGCAACACCTATTTTTGAGTTTGGCTTTCTATTACAGTCATAATAGAAAAAAGATTATATATATTGATTCTTAATTGTATTGCTTAAATCATTTTTTTTTACTTATTCAGCTTTTGAATGATACCAGTATTTTAAAATCTCTCACTGCAATTGTATTTGTCAGTGTCACATTGCATTTCAACAATTCAATATATATCTCTTTGTTACAACTTACACCATTCTTTATGTAAAATGACCTTCTTTGACTGGTTTGATTAATTTGTTCTGAGTTCTCTTTGCTAGTAGTAGAGGCCCAGCTTTGCTTTTGCTTTTTTTAAAAAAAAATTTAGACCCTTACATATTCTTTTGTTTTTGTAATTGCTTTCTTTCATTCTTTTTGAAGTAATTCTTGTGAGCTGATAATTGTTAGTTTTGTTTTTTTTAAGCAATCTGAATTCCAACCCTGATTTGCCAGGCCTTACATAACCTGGTTCTTCAGTAACTTCTGACTTCATGGGCAGATATTCTCAAGCTCACTGCTATAGCTATAGTTGCCTACTTGCCAGTCTTCAAATACCCCTAACACATTTTCTCTTTAATACGTGCCATTTTCCAGCATACTTTAGCAAAACCACATGCTTTGAGGGAAGAGATTTCTGTCTACTAACCATTGTATGGGTGCTCCTGGTGACTCAGTGGTAAAGAATCTGCCTGCCAAGGCAGGAAGGAGATGCAGATTTGATCCCTGGGTTGGGAAGAAGATCCCCTGGAGAAAGAAATGGCAACCCACTCCAGTATTCTTGCCTGGAAAATCCCATGGACAGAGAAGCTTTGTGGACTACAGTCCATGGGACAGCAAGAGTTAGACACAACTTAGCAACTAAACAACAACAATAGCAATCACTCTATACATAGGACCAGAAATATTGCCTAGTGTATCATAGATACTTGTTGACTGAAGGAATTGGAGAAACTATTTGGTTTTTGAAGCTATAACATTTAATTTTGGCACGTATATCTTTTATTTTGTGCTTCCTACCTGTTTTTGTTCCCCTATATAAGTAGTCTTAATCCTATTTCCTTATTAACTTCTGGAATTATTTCAAAGTTAGTCTCATGACTTTTAATTAAATGAATGGATTTCCTTAAAACTTTTCTGTGAAATTTACAGGCCAACATTATACTGTGGAATGTGGAGATTAAAGTTAAGTCTTTGCTTTAGTATCTCTCAAATCTGTGACTTAGGCAAGTTCTTTAACCTGTGACAGCTCAGCTCCACAACACAGGATAAAAAATGGTGGAAGAAAAACACAATACCTGTAAGAATGGCACCTGCTTGAAAAAGAACAGAATAGGAAATACAGCAGTCTCTTCTCCATAGTATGTACTTCCTGCTAAATAGAAATAGTTGAGTCACTGCCTGCCGGGGGAATAGGATTCTGCACTGGTTCTGCTCTCAAGGAAGAGGCTTCTTTTCCATTGCCCTCTGTGACCACAACAGAGAGGTTCTTTCTCTGTCTATGCTGCTTTAGGAGCCCCTTCCTGCTGTGGTGAGTCAGGGGCCCTAGGATTGAACACTTACACACTGTCAGGTCTTTAAATATCTTTCATCAATAGAATTCCCTCAAAAACTTAACAGTATTCGATAACACTGATTTGTTGAGCTAGTAACTGCAACCAAGATCTTGACTACAATCCATGTTATCCCCACAGCTAACATTTAGTTTAATGGCCTCTGCCTTGAGTCCAGGAATGAATAAGCAGAAATTGGATTTTTCTTAATCAAGTTTGTTTGTTCTCCCTGGTGAAAAATGCCCGATGAGGGAACCTGGATTAGGCTTGGATCTCACTCTCAACGACCATATTTGCTGCACAATTGCTTACTTCCTGATGCTCTGAAGGTATGAGCTTCAGCTTAAAGATAGAGAAATTAGTTTTAGAAGCCTGGAAAAGCACCAGGTGAAGGGATTGAGTCTACTTAGAAAGCCTGTAACAGACAGAAAGCATGTTCTTTCTCAAGGTTGTGTTTTCTTTCCTTTGTCTTTTAAATTCAATCTTTCTTTTAGCTAAATTTCTCTCTGTTGTTTTGTCCTTGCTGAAAGACACAGTGTGAACGCAACTCACTGAGCATTTTGAATTTTCATTTTATCTTTTTTCTACTTGTGTATCTCTCTAGTAGGAGACCTGTTATTCTAGAAATAAAGCAGAAGTCGTGGTGGGGAGTGTGTGAGAATAGACAATGACTATTGATTACAATGGTCAGCAACGTCTGCTAGACTCAGGGCTTAGTAAATGTTTGTTGAATCATTTTGCTTGTGTTCATAGTTGCTTCTGACAGCTCTTAATATTAAGAATGTTTTGTTACTTTAGAAATCTTTTCTTAACTCATTTTCCCCCGATGTTAATATGCCTGCATTAATTAGCATATCAAGGTGCTATATAAAATATCACAGGTTGAGCAGCTTAAAAAGGAGAAATTTATGTTCTCACGCCTCTGGAGGATAGAAATCCAAGATCAAGGTGCCAAGAGGGTTGGTTTCTGATAAGACCTTGTCCATCTGACTTACAGATGGCTGCCCTCTTCCTGTGTTTTCATGTGACCTTTTCTATATGCTTGAGTGGGGGAGAGAGCTCACTGGTGTCTTGTCCTTGCTCTTCTAGGGACACGAGTCACTGGATGAGGGCCTGCCCTTTTAACTTCATTTAATTTTAATTATCTCCGTAAGGGGCCTATCACCAAATATGGTCACACTGAGGATTGAGGCTTCAACATGAATTTTGGAGAGAGATAGTTCTATCCATAACAACCTCATTTTAAAGCAGAATTTTAGTAATAAGTGAGTTTCTCTTGAGATTTCTACTACTCTCACGGTGAATGACACCTCACCACATTTAGGTCAGAGGAATTGCTGAGAAATTGCTTTAGGTCAGAGGAATTTAAACAGTAAAATAGGGACTGGCAAAATCCAGCCCATTGCTTATTTTTGTAAATAAGATTTCACTGGAGCAGCAGAAATATGTTTGTTCCTTTGAAACCCTTTTTGTGACTATGGCAGGGTCTATATGACACTCAATACTCAAAGTATTTGTTCTCTTGATCCTTTAAGGAAAAAAGATGAAAAAAAAAAAAGAAAAAAAGGTGATGATCTCTGATTAGATGAATGCCAGAAACAACATGCAGCTGACCAAAGCGAAAAAAGAAAAAGCACATATGCACACACCTGGAACTTCCACCAGTACTATTGATGAGATGGGAAATCTTTCACACTGACGCAGATTAAGAAAAATGGATATAGAATGTATTTAGTGAGAGGGTTAAAAGGTATAATCATGTGATTATTGTGCTTGAAAATGTGAGTTGAGTTGCTAGAAGTACAATTTACCAAATTATTAGAGGTAAAAGAGGTCTTGGTAAGATACAGGGAGACACAGGAGAGAGTGAGAAGGCACTGTGAGGATTTCTGCATTCTGGTAACTGAAAATGAAGCATTCTGGGACATATTGTCTGACTAAGTAGGGTAAAGGTTTCAGTTAAGACAGGACCACGATGATTTCATTCCTGGTTTCCTTAGTTATCAGACCCCTTTGCCAAGGTAAGCCATTTGTTTTGAGGGCCTAGTGGATTCTGGGCACTGAGGATTGTGCAGTGAATTAGATGCAGGTAAGACCATGACCCGTATCTCCTCAACCTCTGGCTGCAGAGGACAGTTCTTAGGCAGGCTGACAGCTTTTCCACTCCAATAACTTTGCTTCTCCGTCTAAACGTTAGGCTCTCTCCAGAACTCAGGAAATTATTCACCCCACACAACTGACAGCCCAGGAGAACTGGGAATGGAACATTATCAGGAGAAATCTCCTCAATGAGAAAATTCTGAGGTACCATCAGTTCTGCTATAACGCTTGTTTTGAAAATGTGGATTTATTCCAACACAATCAGCATGTTAAGGAATGATTTGAGCAGATCTCAATCTTTTGTTTATGCATGATTTCTTCCATGAGAAACATTATATTAGGGATTGGCAAAATCCAGCCCATTGCTTATTTTTGTAAATAAGATTTCATTGGATCAGCAGAAACATGTTTGTTTCTTTGAAACCCTTTTTGTGACTATGCAGGGTCTATATGATCCTCAATACTGAAAGTATTTGTTCTATTGATGCTTTAAGAAAAAAAGATGATGATCTCTGACTAGGTGAATGCAGGAAACAACATGCAGCTGACCAAAGCAAAAGAAAACACACATGCACATACCGGGAACATCCACCAGGGACCTCGTGCACTGGATAAATTATAAATCGCACTCAGTCACTCCAAGGCCTTCCAACTTTTTATCAGATTTCACATAATTCTTCTTCTACCACTTTGTAGTAACTCACAAACTGCAACCCTTCCAGCATGCGCTACCACAAGCAAACATCATGCCTTCGAAGTCAAATGTCATATTTATTGTAGATTTTACTTATTTCTTAACTATTTAGCATGTGTGACATTGTGTTGCCATTTTTAAGGATTCTATCCTTCTTATGTGTGACTGTAGCTTTTGAGAATTGTGCTTCTAACTTCCCTTTTCTCCATAAGCCCTGTGATTTTTATTGCATGATTTTTGTATAGCAGAGCAATTTTTTTTTTAGGAACACATATGCCACATTCTATCAGAACTGACTGTAGTTTCTACACTCTGTTTCTAAGAAGTTCCCCAGAAGAGTGAGTCCCAACTGGCCAATCAGTGACTTGCTTGATAACAGACAGGTTAAATGGCTTTTCTTTCTTCCCTGTCTCACTTCTCTCACTCCTTTCTTTGTGCTTCCTTGGATCACTTTTCACATCAACTTGCTCCCAAGTGCTTATCTCAGGCTCTAATTCTGGGAAACAAGTTTAGACAGATTCCTGCCCACAGGGAGCATACATCCAAATTTGATAGAGAAACTACAATCAAGCAAATAAATGAACAAACAAGCAAACAAGATAAATACAGATTGTGGTGTTTTATGTAGGAAGAAACCAGGGTGATCAGAGAAAAAAAAAATAGGGGTGGTACTTTAGGGATGATGCAGGGCAGGTCTCTGAGAAGCAGACATCTGACTCGATCCATGAAGGATGTAATTGAGCCAACCTGGGTAAAATAGTAATCATGTTACAATGGGAAACACTAGCATTTTCAAAGAAAGAATCAACAAGTAGGATAAGAGGTCAACAAGTGTGATATAAAAATGCAACAAGTGGTACAGATAGAGCATCTGGAATGACCCTGGGAATCCTGAAGTCCCCAGTAGAGGCTCTCAGGGAATAATGATGGCTTTAACATTGCATTGACAGTTGTGATGGAGGGTGGTCACAATCATGATGTTGATTGATTAACAAATCTTAGTGCAGAAAAAATGAAATATATTCTCAGCCTTAGGTTTCTTGCCAATTTGGAAGAGGCACGAATTCAGACATTCATTATAGACTGGCTTGTAAAATTAAGGTATCTTATTCAAAAGAAAGAAACAGAGGGAAGAAAGGATAGATCAAGAGAAATGACATTCTGAGTGTCCACATGCTATCACTCTTTGGCACATTTTACATGTTATCCTACTCATGTCACAATAATCATACATGATAGTCTATCCAATTTTTATATACAAAGAAACTGAATCTATAATTTGCCCAAGTTCACAGAGCTCATTCAAACCAAATTGTATCTGACTCCATGCTAACAGAGAAAAAAATCAGTCAACTAATATAGACTGAGTGGATGTGAGTAATTTTAAAGAAAAGAACAAACATGGAAAAACTGAGTGCCATCTTTCAGACTTCATTTAGAAAATGTTGGAAAGCAGAGAAGACAAGAAAGGCTACAGTGGGACATGAGGTCGTCTCACATGGATCCTATGGTCTTTAGCAGTGAATTCATTCTCGTGGATCATCACCTCTGCTTATATACAGTGTCGAGCTTATTGTCAGTAATTAAACATTTGTGCTGATTTTGAAGAATTTTATGGACACAGTAGGGAAGCCAAACTGACTTAACTGTTTCGCTAATTGCTAATTAGCTTCAGTATAATGGCAGGTGTTTGCTTTTGTGTAGTTAGGAAGAGAGCCAGAATATCATTTGTAAGAAATCCTACACTAAAATTTGAAAAGTGAGAACTGTTATCAGTTGAGCAGGTTCTGGACAATAAAGCAGGTGCTTTGAATTTTTTTTTGTTGTAAAATGACATTAAGATACAGTTTAGCTCTTCTTCTACCCTTTTTATGAGTGAACTGATATATATCTAGGTCTTTCTGTCTTTCTATTTTTTCGCACATTTAGGAATGAGGCTGTTAGTAGGCTAATGGGATTAGTTCATATGGAAAAGGGTGGAACTAAAGTAAAACCCATCAGTAACCACAGCTCCTCCCCTGTTCTTCATCTCTTTTTCTTACTTTAAACTCTTCTTAAATTTATCTCCATAATTTTCAAATTTAACTTCATAAGTTTGTCTTCATAAATTTAACTTTTTAAAACAATTTTTCTTCATTATTTTTATTTTATTTTATTTTTTAATAAGTTTATTTTCTATTTTTTAACTTTACAATATTGTATTTGTTTTGCCATACATTGACATGAATCCACCACGGGTGTACATGTTTTCCCCTTCCAGAACCCCCCTTCCACCTCCCTCCCCATCCCATCCCTCTGGGTCATCCTGGTGCACCAGCCCCGAGCACCCTGTATCATGCATTGAACCTGGACTGGCGATTCATTTCACATATGATAATTTACATGCTTCCATGCCATTCTCCCATATCATCCCACCCTCGCCCTCTCCCATAGAGTCCATAATACTGTTTTATTTATCTGTGTCTCTTTTGATGTCTCGCATACAGGGTTATCTTTACTGATTGACTAAATACCATATATATGTGTTAGTATACTGTATTGTGTTTTTCTTTCCGGCTTACTTCACTCTGTATAATAGGCTCCAGTTTCATCCACCTCATTAGAACTGATTCAAAAGTATTCTTTTTAATGGCTGAGTAGTATTCCATTGTGTATATGTACCACAGCTTCCTTATCCATTCATCTGCTGATGGGCATCTAGGCTGCTTCCATGTCCTGGCTATTATAAACACTGCTGCGATGAACATTGGGGTACACGTGTCTCTTCCAAGTCTGGTTTCCTCAGTGTGTATGCCCAGCAGTGGGATTGCTGGGTCATATGGCAGTTCTATTCCCAGTTTTTTAAGGAATCTCCACACTGTTCTCCATAGTGGCTGTACTATTTTGCATTCCCACCAACAGTATAAGAGGGTTCCCTTTTCCCCACACCCTCTCCAGCATTTATTGCTTGTAGACTTTTGGATAGCAGCCATTCTGACGGGCGTGAAATGGTACCTCATTGTGGTTTTGATTTGCATTTCTCTGATACTGAGTGATGTTGAGCATCTTTTCATGTGTTTGTTAGCCATCTGTATGTCTTCTTTGGAGAAGTGTCTGTTTAGTTCTTTGGCCCATTTTTTGATTGTGTCGTTTGTTTTTCTGGAATTCAGCTGCCGGAGCTGCTTGTATATTTTTGAGATTAATTCTTTGTCCGTTGCTTCGTTTGCTATTATTTTCTCCCATTCCGAGGGCTGTCTTTTCACCTTGCTTATAGTTTCCTTTGTTATGCAAAATCTTTTAAGTTTAATTAGGTCCCATTTGTTTATTTTTGCTTTTGTTTCCAATATTCTGGGAGGTGGGTCATAGATGCCATTCTCATTTATATTATACTAACTTCTTTACTGAAATATATGTTTAGTCTTCAAGTTAAATTTTCTGTGACAATGGGGATTCTCTGTACATAAATGCTGTTTGAAATTCTTTATTTTCTACTTGAAAAACAAAGTCCTATTCCTGATACAATGTGCTCTTAGTCGGATAGGTTAATCAAGATATCAAGAAATAGGGGAAATTGCTTCAGACTTACACTACACGGTATTTTTTTTTCATAGCTTTATTTTACCAATATGAAAAAGACAAAGAAACTGTGTTGATCTTTATCTGAGTCATTTACTTCCAGGAAACATCAGAGAGTTAAGATTTCCTCTCACCATTTTGTGTGTCCTCATCATTTTATGTTTCAACAAATGGCTAACCTAACAACAAAGGACCTGCCCTCTCTCCTACTTCAAAAAATGACTCACCTCCATCTCCACCTCTCCTCGGTGATTCAGATTAGACCAGCCGCTGACCTTCTTCATAACTCCCATAAAACTCACTAGTGATTTACTTGCTTACCTGCCTCTGAAAATCTATTTTTTTATTAATGGACATTCTGACTATTGTAAAAGCCTTACTAGAATCACATCCTTAATTGTCCAATGCCTTTTATCTTCCAAAGAAGTTTGAATGACTTGGAGGAGATACTTGAATTTACACCTGGCAAAGGCTTTCAGCCTGTCCATTCTTTTGTGATCTTTAGGTACCCAGATGACTGAAGAACATAGCACATAGCAACTAGCTGGTTTGATTCACATGCTCTTGGCACAAGTATGGCTCCTAAAGCAGATAAGCCAGTATTGAAGTTCATCACCACCAAGTGATATGAGCTGAGTATTCTAGGATGACCTTCTACTCCAAAGTGTCTTATCCTTACCTTACTGGTACACCCTCACAGACCTAGCAAAGAAAACATGCAAAGGTTTTAGTTCAGTGACTAACACATAGTGAATGCTCTATTAATAGTGTGTGTGTGTGTGTGTGTGTGTGTGTGTGTGTGTGTGTGTGTGTGTATGTGTTAGTCACTCAGTCGCATACAACTCTTTGTGACCCCATGGACTGTAGCCTGCTAGGCTCCTCTGTCCATGGAATTCTCCAGCAGGAATACTGGAGTGGGTTGCCATTTACTTCTCCAGGGGATCTTCCCAATGCAGAGACTGAACCCAGGGCTCCTGCATTGCAGGCAGATTCTTTATTGTCTGAGCAACCAGGGAAGCCTCTATTAATAGTACATTTTGCTGTTATTGTTAACCAAGTAGTCATGATTCTTCTGGTAAATTACACTTTCATTTCTTTGTTTGGAAGGCCTTCTACTATGAGATGCTCATAGTAGATGCAGATCCTCTTCAGAAAATATACTTTGCTTACTTTCTATAGTATATCTAACTTGCCTTAAAAACATCCCACCACCACATTACATGTATATCCATTCTACTGGTATATATCTTTTCCACATGTATCTATTCTGGGAGGTGGGGGGGGAAACTAGCTAGAGGTAATTCAGTCTGGCAAATTCAATCCAGTCTTATAATTTAGTCTCTGTCTCTTTCAGGTCAAAACAAATTTTGAAGATACCTTCTTCCTCCTCCCTGCTCCTTTCCTAGATGGATTTCCCCAGAAGGCAAAATTGGCCCTGGTTGAGAGTAACTAGAATTGTCATTGTTTAGTCCTTTGCAACCTTGGTTCTGGAGAAGGCAATGGCAGCCCACTCCAGTATTCTGGCTTGGAAAAGACATGGATAGAGAAGCCTGGCGGGCTCTTGTCCACGGGGCCACAAAGAGTTGGATTCCACTGAGCAACTGAGCACAACCTTGGTTTGGTCACTCTACTACTCTATCTCTTAGATACTTCATCTATAAAATATATATAATAATAACTATTGCAGAGGAGTGTTACAAAAACTAAGTGACAAAGAAGGTTTGTGTGACATTGTATCTGAGGGGAGTGGGGAATGATGACTGGACCTTTGATTCACATGGTAGCCTATATGCTCCTGGGCAGATGCTGTGGTGAGGCCTATCTAGGCTGCCCTCTGAATCAGTAAGTGCTGGTCCTGTCCAGCCACTAAAGCCATCTTGTCTCATCCCCTTATCCTTAGTCAGAAGGTCCTCACACCTCACACAGGGTGGCTGCTTTGTCTGGATTCCAGGCCTTTGCAGATTTACCAAACTTAGCAGTTTCTCTGGGCTTTTCAACCAGAGCATACAGAACACCTGAACTCCCTATGCTTCACACAGGGCTTGGAAACCCAAGCATTTCAAAGATTTTTCTAGACACTTCCTTTTGTTCATGCTATTGTTCATGACAACATTCCCACATCATGATAGGTGTGACTGTGTTGTTACCCATAGAGGTTTGTGTCCTTCCTTGAAAGATATGCCACTGGCCATTGCCAATGCTCTCCAGTCCCCCATTCATGTCAGCATGTTTCTCCCATTCTATTTTTGCATCCTTCATTTCCCACATTGAAAGACAGAAAGCAAGGACACACGTGTCTGATTTTTCTACACTCTCCACATGTATACCTACTCTTAGTTAGTTACCATAAACTGGGGTTGTAATGGGTGAAATGTCTTTATTTTTACCATCCCCTTCAAGGCAGAAACCACCAAACATCCCATTTTCAACTGTGACAGTGGAGTCTAAAGACTCAAGAGACCCTTCTGGCTAGGACAAATGGGCATCACCATGATAAGCAGCAGGAGAGAAAACCAGATGGAATACTCTCAAATGCACTCTATGAGACTCTTGGTATTTGACATGATTCTCTGGAGTAAAGGAAACACTAGAAGTAATGGAGCTCTAATTTCCCAGCAGGCCAACCAGACAAGGGCTCTTTTTTGATCTCCATTGAATTTAATTAAATTAAAAGAAAATAGAGAATGAAGACATCTCTTGCAAAGCTTAATTTGTGGACAACTCACTTCTGCCAAATAATGTCATTCCTCTCCACTATAAGTTCAAATTTTCTAATGATCTTCCTAATGTTCGTAAGGATTAATGATATAAATTTAGACGTTTATACTTTGAATTGAAAACAGATTAATTCTTCCTCAAAGTGCAATTTTAATTGATGTACACCTTGCATGCTTTGCATAAACTGTTAATAGTTATTTATTCCTCTGAAGGAAATTGAACTTTTGCAATTTATTATATAATAATATCCTTGAGTTTCCCCATCATCATGTGGTATGATTAGTATATCATATTTGCTGTATCTATATTTTTAACAGTTGTGGCTTTTAAGAATTTTTTAGAGACAAGATGTACTCAACTCGCATATTAATTCTTTATGCTGTGCAAAATATCTAAATCAATAAACATTTCAGAAGAAAAAAATCAATACTTCCCAAACTCCAGGGAGTAGACTATGTCCTTGTGCTTTAGGTAAGTGTTGATGATTTGTGAGGAGACCCATAATTGGGTTGATATTGGTTTTGGCTTTGTGTTACATCTTGATTATGATACATGTTATATTACCAGTGTCACTCTTTGCCATAAACTTATGCTTTCAGGATCAGAGTCCTGTTTTCATTGTATATGTTTAGTGTGTGAGGGATATCTGGGGTCATCAGCTTAAAGATACAAGGAAGTGACTGTAAGAACAAATGTTAAAGGTGTTTTGTAAACTGCTTTGTTTATATATTTTTATTTACTAGATCATGGTAATAGAAAAGTATAGCATTTTACCCAATCCTGGAAAAAAGAAGGAACATCAGAAGTAATTGACTTCTAATTCCTTCACAACAGACCAGATGAGGGTCCTCCACTGACCTCTACTGAATTCATTTTAATTAAAAGAAAATAAATAAATGATACATTTCCTGAAATCCTAAACTCAAAATGCTAAATGTGTTATAATTGGATAGATAAAGGAGTACAGCTATAATTCATTAGGCATTATTGTTCAGTTGCTCAATCGTGTCTGACTTTTTGCAACCCCATGGACTGCAGCATGCCAGGCTTCCCTGTCCTTCACCATTTCCCAGAGCTTGCTCAAAATCATGTCCTTTGAGTCAGTGATGCCATCAAACCCTTTCACCCTCTGTAGTCCCCTTCTCTTCATGTCTTCTATCTTTCCCAGCGTCAGGGTCTTTTCCAATGAGTCAGCTCTTTGCATCAGGTGGCCAAAGTATTGGAGCTTCAGCTTTAGCCTCAGTCCTTCCAATGAATATTCAGGATTGATTTCCTTTAAGATTGACTAGTTTGATCTCCTTGCAGTCCAAGGGACTCTCAACAGTCTTCTCTAATGCCACAGTTCAAAAACATCAATTCTTTGACACTCAGCCTTCTTTATGATCCAACTCTCACATCCATACATGACTACCGGAAAAACCATAGCTTTGAATATAGGGACTTTTGTTGGTAAAGTAATGTCTCAATAGACATTACCCCCCACAAATTTTTCTCCAAGTGTTAACAGATATATATATTTTTTCTATAGTTTTTAGTCAATTGTTTGCCTGAAACAATAAATATTGGAGAGGGTGTGCAGAAAAGGGAACCCTCTTACATTGATGGTGGGAATGTAAATTGATATAGCCACTATGGAAGATGGTACGGAAATTCCTTAAAAAACTAGGAATAAAACCACCATATGACACAGCAATACCACTAGTAGGTATATACCCTGAGGAAATCAAAACTGAAAAACACACATGTACCCCAATGTTCATCACAGCACTATTTACAATAGGTAGAACATGGAAGCAACCTAGGTGTCCATTGATAATGAATGGATAAAGAAGCTGTGGTACATATATAAAATGGAACACTATTCAGCCATAAAAAGGAACACATTTGAGTCAGTTCTAATGAGGTAGACGAACCTAGAGACTATTATACAGAGTGAAGTAAGTCAGAAAGAGAAATATAAACATATACTGACACATATATATGGAATCTAGAAATATGGCACTGATGAATTTATTTTCAGGGCAGAAATGGAGAAACAGACATAGAGAACAGACCTATGGGCACACAGAGATGGGAGGAGGGAGAGGGTGAGATGTATGGAGAGAGTAACATGTACATTTACATTACCATGTGTAAAATAGATAGCCAAATGGGAATTTGCTATATGACTCAGGGAACTCAAACAGGGGCTCTGTGACAATCTAGAAGGGTAGGATGGGGATGGAGATGTAAGAGAGGTTTGGGAGGAAGGGGACATGGGTGTACGTATGGCTGATTCTTGTGGATGCATGACAGAAAACCACTAAAGCAAATATCCTTCAATTAAAAAAAAATAAAGTAGCAAAAAAAAAAACAGAGTCAATTGTTTGCTTGAAATATTAGACATCCCTAACTTCTCTAGCCAGGGTTGCTGAATGTATTCTTTTCAGTTATAATTAGGTACAAAGGTGCCCCAGGTGGATCAGTTGGGTTTCAGTGCCTGCTGTAGACTTAATTGCATCTCCCCCAAAATTCATTCTTGAAACCCTAACCCCCAATGTGACTATGTTTGGAGATGGGGCTTTTAGGAGAAAATTAAGCTTAAATGAGGCCATAAGGATTGAGTCTCAATCTGGTAGGATTAGTGGCCTTAACAATAAGAGGAAGAGAGAGAGAAAGACATCTCTGTCCATGTGCAAGTATCATGGAGGAGCCATGTGAACACACTGAGATGGCAGCCATCTGCAAGCCAGGAAAATATCCCTCACGAAAATTCAACCATGCAGGCACTCTGCCAGCCTCTAGAAGTGTGAGAAATGAACTACTCTTGTTCAGCCTTCCCAATCTATGGTATCTTGTTATGGTAGCCTGAGCTAAGACAACACCATTTTGTAAAAGCACCATTGTGCATGCATATGTGCTCAGTTATGTCTGACTTTCTGGGAGCCCATGGACTGTAGCCTAGCAGGCTCCTCTGTCCATGGGATTTTCCAGGCAAGAATACTGGATCAGGTTGCCATTTTCTACTCCAGGGGATCTTTCCGACCCAAGGATTGAATGTGCATCTCTTGTGTATCCTGAATTGGTAGTTGAATTCTTTACCACTGCACCACCTGGGAAGCTCTCTTTCTAATCAGCGTCTATTGCCTCTGCTAACATGATGATGACTCTTTTTGCCTTTTTGCCTGCTGGCCCGTGGTCACAAGGAATCCAACAGCCATGGTCACAGCTGTAGCTTATAGTTCAGAGAGCCCCTTGCAGTGTTCCAAGACTGTACCTTTTTAAAGAGGCTATATCCTCCAACCCTATAGCAACTAATGTTGCCAGGATAGAGAGCATGATTTTTAAGCAGGTATTTGGTAGTGACAGTAAGAGGGGCCAATCCTCATAGCACCCCTCAGTTCTCAGATCTATGTATTCTTATTGGGATCACAGTTCCATGTATAACTCTAATGTACTGCGTATTTATGAGTCCTGAATGATGACACCAAATTCTTGCAGAGTATTCCTTCCAATATAGCACTTTTAATAGTAAGCCATCCCTATATGAGATGAGACTAGATGCTTCTGTATGTTGCAGTATGTGATGTAACTAGTGGGTCACAACCTTATAGGCCCATTATTGTAAAATGCGTCCTTTGGTTGAATACTGTATTATGTACAACTTAATGCCTGAAGATCAGGCATTCCCTAAACCATTAGATAGTGGTTTTGGCTAAAGATTTGTAGGAAGGAAGGGAAAAGGCCATTTCTCAGAGAGGTATCCATCTATAGAGATAACAACAGGATAAACAACTAGCACATCCAAGATAGAAGATCCAGTGCAGTTAACTTTGCATCAAGTGACCCCTTCATTACCTAGAGAAACTGTGCCATCTTACTGGCTCAGTGTTGGTCTTTGTTGCTAACATGTTAGACATTCAGGGGCAGCAGTAGACTGGCCTTGGCAAATACACCATTAAGGTTAGTGACATTTTAGGTACCTGCATGCCGGAATTTTATCAGTTTCTTTTTTCCAATTATTAGCATATCTTTCAACCTTCATGTATTGTATTTCCAACCATTTTTTTTTAAATCTACCCTTTTAGCATGTAGGCTGACAAAATAATTATCAAACTGGAGAGGTGCCATGATAAAAAGATTCATAGGTTTGGCAGTAATATAAAGGTTTTGTGCTTCAAAGCAAGAAATGTCACCAACTGACTGGGTGTGCTTTGGGACATTAATGTCTATGTTTTCCCACATCAAATATATGTGTTCAGTTCAGTTCAGTCGCTCAGTCTTGTCTGACTCTTTGACCCCATGAACCGCAGCACTCCAGGCCTCCCTGTCCATCACCAACTCCCGGAGTCTACCCAAACTCATGTCCATTGAGTCGGGGGTGCCATCCAAACATCTCATCCTCTGTCATCCCCTTCTCCTCCTGCCCTCAATCTTTCCCAGCATCAGGATCTTTTCCAATCAGTCAGCTCTTCGCGTCAGGTGGCCAAAGTATTGGAGTTTCAGCTTCAACATCAGTCCTTCCAATGAACACCCAGGACTGATTTCCTTTAGGATGGACTGATTGGATCTCCTTGCAGTCCAAGGGACTCTCAAGAGTCTTCTCCAACACCACAGTTCAAAAGCATCAATTCTTCGGCGCTCAGCTTTCTTTTTAATCCAACCCTCACATCCATACATGACTACTAGAAAAACCATAACCTTGACTAAACAGACTTTTATTGACAAAGTAATGTCTCTGCTTTTTAATATTCTGTCTAGGTTGGTCATAACTTCGCTTCCAAGGGGTAAGCGTCTTTTAATTTCATGGCTGCAATCACCATCTGCAGTGATTTTGGAGCTCCCAAAAATAAAGTCTGCCACTGTTTTCCCATCTATTTGCCATGAAGTGATGGGACCGGATGCCATGATCTTAGTTTTCTGAATGTTGAAGCATATCCAATCTTATTCTTGGAAGTTTTTATGAGAAGTCTTACCTAATAGAAAATAAGACATATTTTTTCCTGTTAGTTTTTCAATGTGAATACACTTTACTCTTATGGCTTAATAGATACAGAAAGGAAATATTTTTTAAATTTGCCATTGTTTGCCTTGATGAAACAGTCTGTATAGTTATTTTTTTGATTAAGGATTCTTTACCACGCTATGTTCAAATTTGTTCCTTGGAAGAAAAGGTATGACCAACATAGACAGTGTATTAAAAAGCAGAGACATTACTTTGCCAACAAAGGTCTGTTTAGTCAAAGTTATGGTTTTTTCAGTAGTCATGTATGGATTTGAAGTTGGACTATAAAGAAAGCTGAGCACCAAAGAGTTGATGCTTTTGAACTGTGGTGTTAGTGAAGACTCTTGAGAGTCCCTTGAACTGAAAGCAGATCCAATCAGTCCATCCTAAAGGAAATCAGTCTTTGAATATTCATTGGAAGGGCTGATGCTCAAGCTGAAACTCCAATACTTTGGTCACCTGATGTGAAGAACTGACTCATTGGAAAAGACCCTGATGCTGGGAAAGATTGAAGGCGGGAGGAGAAGGGGACGGTAGAGGATGAGATGGTTGGATGGCATCTCCGACTCAATGGACATGAGTTTGAGTAGACTCTGGGAGTTGGTGATGGACAGGGAGGCCAGCGTGCTGCAGTCCATGGGGTTGCAGAGTCGGACACGACTTGAGTGACCAAACTGAACTGATATTCAATCTACCTCTCACATCTATTGGCTTTAAACTAATCTCAGCATCTGTCTACATGGTTCTTCACTGTTTACTGTTTCCTCCGTATATAGTTTCATCCATCTGTGAAAATCCTGTTTTTCTTTTACTGCTTTATCTCCCCAAGATAAATTTTCTTCTTCTATTAAGGTAAAATTCATCAAAATAGATATTTCATTTAAAATATATGAGTGGTAATACTTTTCCAGCTTTCTTTTTTATTATACAAATTGACTTAGAAATATTAACATGTCTATTTTATTTATCGTTTACAAATATATGTTTAACATATTTTTACCATGACTTGCTCTGAAAATCTGTTTAAAATTTTAAAAATTTTTGTTTGTCAATGCAAGATATACTCTCTTAAGAGCGTACTTTGACTTCTTAGGAAATCTAGAAGTATTATGGAATTTAAATTTAAGTAACATGGCTATAAGCTAATTACTATATGTGTTAAAAGGAAATATTTTTCTTATTTAAAACTGAGAAAAAATATGTCTCTTGAGGAAAGGGTTGTTTATAAATAAAACCTCTACTTCTTCATCTCCCATTTATTTTTTATCTCAGTCCATTCTGAATTTTCCTCTACCATTCAATTTCATTACCTTTGTCAAGGTCACAAATGTTTCCCAAATCCAGTGAATATTTATTAGTTTTATTTTATTCAGTGGACTTAGGTTTTCACAGCTGAATTCTTCTTTGTGAATCACATTTCTATCTTGGCTCTCATGATGCCATATTCCAATGTTTGCTTTGTTTTTCTCCTTTCTTACCTCCGCAGCTGCTATAATTTGATCTCCATTTCTGACTTATCAAAATGTGTTGTAATATTCTATGAAGCCTAATTTGGTCTCATATACCATGCAATTATGTTGGCCAGCTATTGCTGTATAACAAACAAGTACCAAACTCCATTGGCATGCAATATTAAAGTTTGTTTCATTTGTGTCTGTGGATTGGCTGTAGTGGCTCTGCTGATCTTGGCTGGACTTTTTCAGGCATCCATGGACTGGGGCTTGGATGGAGCAGGTAGATAGAATTAGCTTGCCAGCATTGATTCAAACTTAAGGTCTGCCAATAAGGCAGGTGGCCTTGTTTTCTGTGTCTCCCATCCTTCTACACTAGTGGACTGGACAGAACATGAAGACTGCAGGAGTATAAGGGGAAAAACTAGAGCATTCAGTGTTTGTAAGGATTAGATTCAGAACTGGCACACTACCAATTCCATTCATATTCCACTGACCAAAAAAGTCACATAATTGAATGCACAGTCAAGAAACACGAAGATATACTCAGCCTTTAGTGCAAGGAAATGCATTATTATGTGACAGCAGATGTGGCTATAAGGATAAAGAATTGGAGCCAATAATTTAGTTTATTTAATACCACACTTTAACTTGGGTTTTGGTAATCAATTCTATAAATAGATTACATTTTCCCCATATCAGTATCTGTGCACATAATATTCCCACTCTCTGGAATGTCGTTCCATCTGGTATTTGTGTGACTGTGTTTTGTGCAAGATTCATCTCTTCAGAAGTATGTTTTCTGACCCTTATGGGATAATCAGCAAGTTCCTCTTACTTTTTCACAGTACCCTCTTGTCTCGTACTGCAATTTTGTAGTATGCTGTGTTATTTTATTTGTGTTTTTGGATGTTTCTTTCTCCAGAATTCAAGCTTCATCAAAGCGAAGAGTAGGTTTGTCATTTTATCACTGTTTCTCAGTACCTAATGCAAGTTCTTGTGTATGGTATTTAATCAATCAATATTTGTTGAGTAAATAAAATAAAAAATATGATTGGGCTTTTTTTATTAAATTTAAAATTGCAGAAAAGAGGTAGAATCAAACCATTACACCTAGATTTTTATGCCCCAGAAATTTCTTTGCTGTGGTTGAAAGGGGGAGGCTGATAAGGTGGTTATTAAGCATAATGAAGATTATTTTTTCTTTTTTTTTTTCTTTCCTTTTAGTGTCAGACAGCCTGTTACTGTTAGAAAAATTTCATTATTTAGCCTATGGTGTAATAACATCAAAAAAGCAACGAGACCAGTTAGAACATTATTGGAATGGTGGAGATGAGATAATGACTTGGAGTAGATTGGCAAAACAAGAGATTTGGGAGGGAGATGGGATGTTCTATCTTGAACATGTAGACTTTAAGGGGATTATAAAACATCTAGTAGATTATTGGAAATGTAAGCTAGAAAAATGAATTTGTTAGAAGCTAAATAGATAGTAATTGTAGCCATGGCAATAAATAATATTATCTCTAGGGAATAGAGAGAGAATGAAAGATGTTTTAGAATTTGGCCCTAAAATGCTCCAACATTTAAAGTTTAGTTAATGAAGATGAAAGAAGAAAAGAAAACGAGAATACACAGTTAGAAAGGTAGGAGGAACACTATGCTATCACAAATCACAGTGGAAGACATGTTTTCTGAAACAGAAAACAGTAAACTAGGATGACTGCTGTTGAAAGGTTAAATACAATGTGAGAAAGAGTATACATTGGATATGGACATACTTTATGCTAACAAGAGCATATCAGAGGAGTCCTGTGGGTGGAAGCTAGAATGGGACGGTCACGTGCACTAAGTCGCTTCAGTTGTGTTTGACTCTTTGCAACCCTGTGGACTATAGCCTGCCAGGCTCTTATGTTCATGAGATTCTGCAGGCAAGAATACTGAAGTGGGTTGTCATGTCCTCCTCCAGGGGATCTTCCAGACCCCGGGATTGAACCTGCATCTCTTACGTCTCCTGCATTGGCAGGCAGGTCCTTACCACCAATTCCACCTGGGAAGCCCCAGAATGGGGTAGACTGCACATTAAATAAGGGCCAGAAATAAAGTCAGCAGGTGTAGATTTCTCTCTGAAAAGTTTTCCCAGGAAGGGGAAGAAGTACGCATATAAAATTATCATTTCTCCATATGTCTTATATCACTCCTGGACTATCTTTGTTGTTGTTTTGTTTTTCTTCTTTGTCACATGAAGTAGTCAAATATCTAGATGTGGGCTAGTTAACCCCTGGGCTTGAATCTTAGCATGACCAATTACCAGTTATTTTACTTAACCTCTAAACCTCATTTTTTTCATATGTAAAAATGGGGATAATAAACCAAATTTACTGATGTCCACAAGTGTCAAAGACATAATGAGAAAATGACTGTAATAGAGAACATGGTTTGTAAAAATTTGATTTTAAAGTGGTAAATTTCAAATACTATAAAAACAGAGTACATGTTGTCAAGGGCTTCCCAGGTGGTGATAGTGGTATAGAAACTGCTTCCTAGTGTAGGAGACATAAGAGATGCAGGTTCAGTCCCTGGGTTGGGAAGATCTGGAGAAGGGCATGGCAACTCATTCCAGTATTCTTGCCTGGAGAATCCCATGGACTGAGGACCCTGGTGGTCTACAGTCTGTGGAGTCACAAAGAGTCAGACATGGCCAGAGTAACTTAGCATGTAGGTACACTTTGTCAAACAGAGGGCCTTTTAAGATATTGTTAAAATTAATATATTTTCTTGTCTTTAACTTTAGTTCTTTGATTCTGTACTTTGTTTTACTTTTCTGTAATAGTATTTTCATTTCTCTTCACTTTCACTCTCTTCATTAGTATCTATTCCATCAAGATTTGGAAACACTTTATGCTCTTTGTTCTCCCTTTGACTTTCTGATTAGCTAAACTTTTCTCCCTGGTACCCTCCCGTATCCTTACATAATAGTTGCAATTATACAGTGAGGTGGATAATTCTCCAAACTGCATTTCCTTCCCTTAATCCCAGTCTCTCTGGGTAGCTGTTTATTTCATTTGGTACCTATCTATCTCTCGGGGGACCTATTAATATTAAACACTAAATAAAATGGTTCAGTAGCTTACTCTCACATAGCATATATTTTATGCTGGACACTTATTCTTTGTCAAACACTGTCATATGTAACACCCTTTTCCCCTTATAATAACCCTATGAAGTATGTAGTTATTATTATAGTCATTTTGTCGATGAAGAAACTAAGGCATAGAGAGGTTGAGAAACTCATCCAATTTACACAGTTACTGAGTATTGAAATTATACTCTGTAGGCTCATAGACTCTTGTTGCAACTCCAAAATTCAAAAATTCTAACAACTATACATTTTAAGGTTCACTTCTGGCAAAAAATAACCTGACTTTAGCATGAGAGTCCAGGTGCTTAAGATGGCAGTACTATCAGGAAAAACTTGTCTGGATAAGGAGACCAAAACATGTTTGCAGGTGGCAGAGAAGGTCCTCATGGAAAAAAAGAAAATACATTATTTTGACACATATATTCTTTTTAATTTATTTTTAATTGGAGGATAATGCTTTATAATATTTTATGTTGGTTGCTGCTCTACATCAGCGTGAATCAGCCATAGGTATACATATGTCCCCTTTCTCTTGAACCTCCCTCTCACCTCACACCCCTCTAGGTTGTCACAGAGCATGGGGTTCGATCTGCCTGTGTCACACAGCAAATTCCCACTGGCCATCTATTTTACATATGGTAATGTACATGTTTCAATTCATCCTACCCTCTACTTCCCTAACTGTGACACATATATTTTTTCACTGTATTTTTCCTACCTGACACTGTGCTAGCTTCTGAGTATTCAGTGATGAACTCAATATAATCTCTGGCCTCATGGAGTCCATATTCTGTAGAGAATAGAACGAGATTTCAAGGGAAGCTGGAGGAGATGGGATTTAAGCAATGTGATGCAAAGTATGGTCCACTGATGGCAGCATCAGCATCACCTGGGAGCCTGACAGAAATATAAATTCTCAGGTTCACTGAATCAAAATCTCTGCTAATGAGACTGTGGAATCTGTGTATTAACATACTTTTTACCTGATTCCTATGCACTTTGAAGTGTGAGAATAACCAATCTTGAGCACATGTAGATGGATCAGCCTTATTCGGGAGAAAGAGACAAATGGGAAGAGACAGTGAAATTCTGAGGTGTGCTGAAATGAGACAAGGTAGATTACATCAGATGTTCATTTTGCTTTGAAAAAGTAGTGAGGTCACCTACTGAGCATATTCTGCCTACTTTTCATCTCTCTGCAGGTCTGTCTCCCACTATGCCCCTACATAATTTGTACTCTAGCCAATGTTTCCTAACCACAACAACACCTTTCTGTCTTGTAGTCTTTCCCTTTTATCTTAAGTGCCTTCTTTTTCCTCTAAATTTATTTAGGTGTTCCGTTCCCTCTTGAGTCAGTGTGGCCTTCTCCTAGAAATGCCTTTCCTATAAATTCCTGCTGTAGCCTGTAGAATATAGGTTTCCTACAGCACAGACTCTGGAGCCAGGTGAATGGGCTTATATCAGCACTACAATTTAACATGTGATTTGCGAGAAGGTTAGCTAAGTTTACTAAACTTCAGTTTCTTCATTGTAAATTGGAGATGATAATAGTATCCACCTCACAGGAATACTTGGCACATGATAAGCAAACTTTAAATATTAGCATTTATTTTTTATTACCTATTTTATACTTGCCCTCAGCATATGCTACCTGTATGGTTATTTTCTATATATCTATATGCAAACATGTGTGTCTCATGTGTGTGTGTGTGTGTGTGTATATATATATATATATGTATGTATGTATGTATATATATGTGTTTTATATGTGTGTGTGTGTGTGTGTGTGTGTGTGTGTGACATACATACCTGCACACACAGATTCTCTTTCCACTGGAAAGCAAAGACTGAGTTTTCGTTGCACAACTCCATCTCCAGATAGCCGTCTGGGGACTTCACAAATGGGTTGAATAAATGATGATGTACTTGTTTTCCATTTGCTGTTTTCTATTTTGAGTTCTGGGCCAGACCATCCCTGTTAATGTATCTAACACAGCATCTCAAAATTGTGTTCAGATTGTTGCTTTGATGATTTCATTATCAGCTTCAGAGGAGAAAACAGTGATATGATAAGAACACTGAGCCTTGAATTTGAACACATCTATTTCAGGGTTTTTTAAGCTCAACACTATTGGCGCTTTAAGGCACCAATAGTATTGCCACTCTTTAATTATACAGAAGACAATTATTTGTCCTCTCTCACAGGATGCTTGGCAGTATCCATAGCCTCTATATCCTGGATGCTACTAGTTTCCCTGTTTCAGTTGTGAAAACAATAAATGTGTCTAGACATTACCAAAGTCCCTTAAATGACAAAAATTGCCCCTAGTTGAGAACAACTGGTCTACCATTGATCTATTTCTATCTGAGTTTTGTCATTTTTTAGCTGCTTGAAACCTTAATTAGGTCACTCCACTACTCTCAGCCTCAGATCCCTCATCTATAACACGTACAACATAATGTGTATAACATCTTTTTTTCCTTATAACCCTATGAGGACTTATTGTGGTATATTTTATAGTTATATATTGCACAGGAGTGTTGTGAGGACTAAATGAGACGCTATATTGCAGTGTCTCATACAGAAGTTTATCAATAATACAATTTGTTATTGCTATTTGTTATCTCAATTTGTTATTGTTATTTATTATCTCAGTTTCAGACACCTCTATTGTTTATTTAGGCAGAACAAGAGAATATTCCAAAGACACCTGAAGGGTGGGAAAAGATCATGCCCATTTCTAACACTCCTACTTCTCTCTCACCTTGGCATCACTTTCCACTCAATTTGACCCACATTTGCTGTGGGAGCTAAAATTGGCACGGTATTAAGTAAACTTCATGCACCACCTGTCTCTTCTGGCAGTCTAAACTTAAAGAGAGACAGGTCAGAAATGGAAGGAGAAAAACAAAACACAACAACCAAAACACAGCAGCAGCCAGGAGTAGTGGAATTTTGTAGTTAGAGTGAATTCTTTGTATTTAGGGAAAACATTTCTCTAGAGGCTTCAAAAGTTTCAAGTATCTAGACCAAATTTGAGGGATACTAGTTTTGATACTTGAAGAAAATAATATTCCTTAAATGGAGAACTTTATCATTATAGAAGGTAGAATATTAAGTATTCCCTTTATAGCTTAGTAGATTAATGTAGCTGCTAACCATGTAGAGTGAAATTATTCTTAAGAAATTGCTTGATTCAGCAAACCAATTCTATCTTCTTATTGTATTGAAACTATAAATAAAATATTACAATTATTTAAATAATCATGAATGCCTTTGAAATATAGACTGAAATTAAATATGTCAAAGGACGTAGATATGGGGTCCTTTCCCAAAGGATGTGATAGTTCTTAGATGTAATGCAAAACTTGATAGACCAAGTTGCTGAAGAATTGAGCTATACTGTTCAACTTGAATAAATTTAAACAATTTCCAAGTTGTTGAGTATACCTGTACATTTTCCTGACTTAAGAAAGAAAACAACTAGAGACTTCCCTTGCCAACATATGTTCTTGAAATGCTTCAAGGATCTGCAGTCTCAGGAAGACTGAGTAATGAAGAGATAGAAAACATTCCATCAAAAGAGCTGGAAAACTGTGTTTAAGGTTAAGTTCCAGAGACCCACTGATTTTCTTATATTTATTTCTGTTTGACAGAAGCCAAGCACAAAATTTTCTAGATAATTTAGAGTTTATTAAAGTAAGGTTGATTTTTTTTTAAATCGGAAAGTATAATTTAAGATCATTAGACTTCTTTCTGCAATAATAAATTGCTGAGCTGGTATTAAAATATTTGTCTACTTAATACAGTTAGCCTAAATTCCTAAGGGAGACTTGTAAAAATGTACATGAATATAGTGTTCTATAACTTCTTTCCTTTCTCCCTCCATCCCTTCCTCTCTACCTTTCTTCTTTCCTTTCTCCCATTCTTCAAGCGTATCTAGATTCCACAAATATTTATTGACTATGTCAACCTGTTTCAGATAGTTTGGTCACTGTTGATAAAAAGTAAGTTATTTCAACACTAAAAAATAGTGTCTTTGATACTAAATGTGCTATAGACACATTGTTGAGATACAAAGTATGAATGTTATAGTTACTCGATGTCTAGCAGCATTCATTAATTTTAGAATAGAATTCAAACATAAACTGCCACCAAAATAATTTGAAACTATTTTATTTTGTTTCAAAATAATAATTTGAAAGGCCTCATCTGTCTTTCTCGATTTCAAAAGGATTATAAGGAGAGAAAGGAAATATTAATAATTTCATGATTGATCATAAATGACAGGTAAAAGAGACTTCCCTGGAGGTTCAATGGTTAAGACTCTGTTTCTTGGCAGGGGACATGGATTCGATCCCTGGTTGGTGAACTAGGATCCTGTTGCACAGAACGGCCAAAAAAGGTAGGTAAATTGACACTGTCACCCTGCCCTTACACATACACACATACATACACTGAAACATACCAACAAATACACATAATCCTCTACCTCACTCCTGTTCTGGTTTATTATATAATGATTTTTAAGACTAGCTTATTGCTACAGTGGAAAACTTTACTTGATAGAGAAAGCACAGGTTTGTCTGTGATGCAAAAAGAATTTTCATCCTGTGGTTTAATTAATAATTTGCAGTTAATGTTCTCTCTGATTCCAACTACTCATTTTTATAATTACTTCTCTATATTGCTCTGGGACTAGAATTTCTTGACCTTTCGTATGAGAAACAAAAGTGAAGTATTTTGCACTTGACTTTCCTATTTTACCTGTATTTTACTGATATTACTAAGAAAACTTGCTCAGATTGTATATCATAGACTTTATAGAAAAATAAATAGGAATGACCGTGGCCTTTCCCATGATTGCTGTATATTACAAATATATTTAGTTCACTGTCATTTAATTAGAATGTTGTAAATATTTCCTGCTTCAAATATCTTTCAGGCACACACTCACACACACACACACAGGCCAGATAAAAAGTCTGACTTAAGAATTTATACTAGAATATATTCCGACTTTGTGTAGTCATTCTGTATATATCTAAATATTTATAAACAAAAGTATTTAAGCATTAAACAAAAATATATAAACATTTTGTATATACGTATATAATTATATATTTGCCATTATCTGTCATATATTTACAATTTTATACATGTAATTATAAATGTCAGGGGACGTTTAACTTTAAGGAATCCAATATGTTGTATCTTCTTTCTTGGTGTGCCACCTGACATATATATATATTTGCAATTATGATTATGCATAAATACATAATTATATATTTGCAATTATATATGTTTGCACATATATTTGCAAATTATACTTGTTGCTACATTTTATACATTTGAAAGTATTTTTCATATAATTTAAATCTCAAAAATTTTTTTCCCTGCTTGATAAAGAAGAAAACAAAGTATAATTCAGTTAAATAGTTTATTTAGGGTCACATAAGCAGACATGCTTAACCTGAGACTAGAATTCAAAGTTTCTGCTTCCTAGCTTCATGACATTTCTGCTACAAGTTTTTTTGCTGGTTGAGGATGTTATAATGCTTGTGGGGGCAGAACTCAGGAAACTGACTTGTGTCCAATTAGGTAAGCTGGATATAATCAATGTATAATGGATAGTATAATCTCGGTATAGAACACTATTAACTTAAGTCACATTTTGTGTATATCCTTCCAATGACAACAGGCAGGCAAATTTCTTTCATTCTCTGAATGCCATTTTTTGGATTTTAAATGTTTTGCCTCTCTATTCTCTTCGTCTCCCCATATTGCATGCCCCTCTCCCTGCCATACCTTGCCTTTTTCTGGGCAGTGTTCCCAGTTTAGAGTGTGTGTGTGTGTATCTGCATGTGTGTGCACTCAGGACTGTGTGTGTGCATGTGTTTCTGCTTGTTTATTGTGATGTACTGCATCCCAGATTCTGTTTTTGATTGGAGTGCTTTAGAAATTGTTATTAACATTCTCATTAAAGCTCTTTACAAATAGAAGGCAAAATTCAAGCTTCCTATCTGCCATGAAACAGGTAGACAGAGAGGCTAATTATTCATCTTTGCATTTCTAATCTTCCTCAAGGAAAAATAAAAGAGGTGTGAGTTTAGAAAACACAGACAAGGTGAATACAAAATGCTCGCTATTCTGAGACAGATGTCAGCGAATCAAGTCAATTGAAGAATAACTATGAAACAGTAAAAAAATAAAAGCTATTGTGCTGGGAAAACAGAACCAACATGATCCTGCACAACAACTTTAAAAAAGCTGTTTCCTGTACTAATCTGCTATTGTTCTTTTATACGAGATGCAAGCTTGGGTAATTTGAAATGAGAGCCAGAAGCCTTCACTTGATCTTAAAAAAAGGGAAAAAAAGTAAAAGCTAAAATAATTTTTTTTTATTTCACTTGGCAAGAACAAATTATGCAATTTTTATCACTTACTGAACAACTTTAAACTCAGTGGAAAATATCACTTAACCTCTCTAACTTGTTGAGTAACATTTGAAAACAGAACTGTACCATCTTCGTGATCGGGCCACCATAGGTGCCATAGATTGTGGCTGACCCATCTGTGAGCTGGACTTTGGTCATAGAAGCCATGCATTAGGGTTCAGAGAATTGTGGCTGTCATCCAGATTTGTCTGAGTCGTATTATTTCATAGAACTGCATGTTCACTGTGATATTAATATGCCAGGGGTTTTAGTTTAAATCAGTAATCATAAGTAGATTTAGCTTTAGTGATACAGCTGATATTTTAATAAAAAATAAGGTCCTATAAAATATCTGCGGAACATTTGGCTATATAAAAGAAAGTATAGTCAAATTTTTGTTATTAATATAATTAATATGATAGATTTACACTGGTGATCTGATAAATCTTGCCTAATCTCCCAGTAAAACACATATAAACACCCTGAGAAAATGCTATTTGACACTCCCAACTAGGAATAGTTGGTACTTATGAAAGCTTTCCAAGATAGGTTTCTAACATTTTTTCCTTTGTTCTTATCTGATTCACATTTTAATAACTTGAATCAAAGAGGAAAATGAAAAACTGGCCACCAGAGGTGTCACAACTTACTCTCTGGAAATAAAACCAATATATCATCTAATTTCAAAGAATATTAAAAAAAATTCTATTTCTGTACCTGAGTACTTTTAAGCCTGACAAGTATGAACAAGGTAATGATCTTTTAGCGACAGTCATGAGACATACTGTGTGAAGCAAAAGAGAAGTAAGGAAATTCAACTGTAGTGCAATAAAGCAGCTCATTTGTTATTTTCAAGTTTCTTCCTATCTCTGTAGCTAGCATCAAGGATTGTTCTAACCATGGGAGTCTAGTAGATTAGCCTGATCTCACAGAGGTACTCCTTGTGAATAGCCTAAATTCTGATGAGTCAATTCAACAAAAATTAAGAGGACATCTCACTTATGTCAGGCCTTGCATGGGAGCTCACGGTCATAGCTGCTATTGTCCTGATGGCAGTAAAAGGAGTAAAAGAGCATAGGAATTCCTTTATATGTCGTAGTTAGACTTTTGAGTATTGACATGGCCTTTACCCAACTTAATACTGCAAACGGCAGTGAGCTATCAGCAATTCTAATATCCCAGGAGCCTCATTCTGCATCAGCTATGCTAACCACAAAACTTGGGAGAACTAGGGAACTCTAGCTCTTAGGGGCGGTGGGTGGGGGCGGGCGCTACATCTACTTGCACATTTGTATCTTTATCTCATATATTGTTTTCACTGTTTATGATCTGCTAGTAAACTGAGGCGAAATCAATGTGCAGCAGGTGAAAATCATTTTAACCATGTTCTGAATGAAGTAGATCTTCATGGTTCACTTTGGCTCATATTTTTCTGGGTGCTCCTGAATATGCAAGAACATGGGTTCTAAATGGCAAATACTTAAGCTTTGACATTCGCTGTTCAATTTACATCCAAAGATTTTATTGTGATCAACAAAATGAAAGAAATCTGTCAAATAGTTTTTTTTTTTTAATTGACACTCCAATTCATCATGTGATTAATTACACGTGAACTGTTAATATAGGAGTTATGTACAGGGCTTTCCTGGTGACTCAGACAATAAAGAATTTGTCTGCAATGTGGGAGATCTCTGTGTTGGGAAGATCCCCTGGAGAAGGAAATGGCTACCCACTCTAGAATTCTACCCTGGAAAATTCCATGGACAGAGGAGCCTGGTGGGCTACATACAGTCCATGGGGTCATAGGTAGTTGGACATGACTGAGCGACCAACACTTTAGGTGTATAGACTCGTCAGCTTTCTCTTTGATTCTGTATGATCCTTTTTTTAAGACCACAGTAGAATCAATTGCGATATCATAAATAAGCTTTTCTGGCTCACAGTTTTGATATTTTAGATGGTATATTGTGTTCAGCAAGTAGAAGTCTCTTTATCTGGACATAATTTTTTAATCTAACTATAGTGTATTTGATCTTTACATACAGACACATTATTTAAAGAAATAAATAGAGTAAGTGTACTATATGCTTAGCTGGTGAGTACACTCTACCCTCTGGAGAAAATGTCCCAGTGCCTCTTTCATCTGCTGTTCCTAATCTGGAACAGAAGAGTTAAATTATTTGCCCAAGATAGCAAAGAGGCCATCAATCTAGTCTAGATTATAACTGAAAATTCTCACAAAGTACTCTTTTCTATTTATACTATGTGCTAAGTAGTACGAATATATTCACCATATTTGAAAAACTAGTTTATTGAAATACTAAAAGCCAAACTTGACAAAGGCAGGGAATGCCAAACCTGAAACATAATCATTATCAAAGCTAATCATATCACTTTTATATAAAGATAAATTGTAGTTTACTAGATAGGTTTATTCACTAGAATAAATATTTTTGTCTACTTACATGGTTACTTCCCTTTATTCAAAGTAGTGTAACACCAAAAAGGATCAAACCTAGTCTTGGACACTATATAAATTTAGCAAGAAAAAATTCTAAAACTAAACTGGAAAACTCTGCAACCCCATGGACTGTAGCCCACCAGGCTCCCCTGTCCAGGGAATTCTCTAAGAAAGTATACTGGAGTGGATTGCCATTTCCTTCTCCAGGGCATCTTCCTGACCCAGGGATCCAACCTGGGTCTGCTGCACTGCAGGCAGATTCTTTACCATCTGAGCTACAGGGAAGTCCAAAGTCTAATTATATTATTTAAATGCTTAGAGCAATACTTACAGTTAACTTTCAGTCAAATTCTGAAGACTCTCCCCCAAAGTCCTAAAGTCCTTTAGTGTAATTCTTTTATTTAAGCAGATGTTTTATTTGTTAAACGTCTGCCTTAAATTTATCCAATGCCACTGCTAGCCTGGCTTCCCAGGTGGCTCAGTGGTAAAGAATCCGCCTGCCAAGCAGGAGACATAGGTTTGATCACTGGGTTTGGAAGATCCCCTGGAGAAGGAAATGGCAACCCAATCTAGTATTTTTGCCTGGGAAGTCCCATGGTCATAGAAGCCTGATGGGCTACCATCTGAAGAGTCAGTCACAACTTAGCAACTAACCAACAACTGCTTGACTTAGCATGCCATTGCTAGCCTATCTGGTATCTAGGCAGCTAGAAAAAGTACCTGTTCTGGGTAATTAATTAGGAAAAGGCTTTCATTTTGGTAGAAGCACTCTCTTGGACACAGTGCTTGGTGAGCTGAGCACTGGCTAGATTTGAGTCCCCAGTCATAGCCCCAGCTGGTGCCTTTCTGCTGTATTTAGTAAGCATAAGGGTCCTGAGTTCACCCTCTGCTATATGATCATTATCTGCATTCTCAATTTTTTTTTTTTTGCATTCTCAATTTTTAAAAAGATTCTTGTCCTTTCATAAGAAACCCCGGATAACCAATGGATTCATTACCCTTATTTTAAATCTCTGCAGCCAAGATTCTAGCTTTATGCATGCTTGTATTTATCAAGAAAAGGACAGCAGCAAAAAGACAAAGCTAAACTCTTTAAGAGATAACTTTGCAAAATGTGGAAATTTAAAGAGAATAAAAAATCAGAAATCACCACTGAGACCAAACAATGAAAACTTTTAAATATTTTAGCTTAAATTCAATCCCATGAAGGTACACATGAAATATTTATACTTTAATGTCCCCAAAGTAGTTTAATCTCATCTGCCAAGCCACAGCCACAGCAGAGTACTATGTCCCACGGCTGGCAATATGCTGAACTCAGCAGGTTGGGCTCAGTTTCCATAGACAAGAGGATATGTCCTACAGGCATAAAGGAAAAGTCTATAAATGAGCATCTCCCTCAGCCCTCACCTGCAGAGCTCTCTCAGAAATGTAAAGAATTTTCTGTTTAGATCCCTGGATTTATTATTCCTTCATTGACACTAGTGGGAGAGTCAGTATTTGCAGAATTACTACACAATTGCTATATATATACACACAAACTAATAACCAATTGTCACAATTTTGAAGTACCATCTATAATTAAAGTTATAAAGTTGCTGAAAAATTTAACTATTATTAATAGCTAGCAATGAGAAGAGTTTTTAGAATGGAAGGATAGTAGAGTAAATCAATCTTAATTCATTTATCAGTTACTCAGAATAACACCATGATAAATAATTATCACCTAAAGGTGACTGGTTGTACCATTTCCTTTCAAGTGATATTTGTGACATGTTATCAGCGTACACAACTTAAAAGCTTACACATGTTTTTCTCATTTGTATAATCTAATCAAAGGTGCAAACCCTGGATCTATGCCAATGCAAACCCTCCCTTGTTACCAAGTTGCAGCCTGCACGGTCCATCTGGAGTTGCTGGCCTGCTTGATGTCAAACGACAGGTCCTACTAGCTCAGAAGATGAAAGGATGTTCAGGCCACGTGTCTGGGGATGACAGTTCTCTTTGTGATGAACCACAGAGTCATAGCTTGTTAAATAAGCCTGTGACAGTGATAAAAGACAAAGCCATCAGTTCATAGCAGAATATGGGCTATCTGCCCATGACAAACCATGCTATCTCTACTCACACAGGCTGACATTTCATAAAGCATTCCCATAAGTGGTGGCTAGAAATAGTCTCTGAAGACAGCCCCAAAAGAGAGTAATAGCTTGCCGCTTATCTTCAAGCAAATGAATGGAAAAAACCTGGAGTGCACAATGTAGTTCTCTTAGCCTCAAAGATAAAGGTGACTTCCTACTTAGAACATTTTTTATGGTAGGCCTATGTCACATAGGCCTAAATGTCACATAACTTTAAAAATTTGAGCAGTGTCATAAAGATGGCTATGAGGCCTTTGCTTTTAAATACATGTTGATTTTAAACTCCCCTTCTATTCTCGTAAGTCCATAGGCCCACTTTACATGACTGCTTCTGTTTATTCAGAAACAATGTATCTATTAACCAAATAATGTTAAAAAAACAATAATAAGACCTGTTACCTAGTCAGTGCTTACAATGTGATAGACAGAGTGCTAGTCACACAATAAACAGCTCAATGAATCCTATAACCCATCTATCATCTAACAACAACTGGATGTACCATTTCCTCTCAAGTTAGAACAGTATTGCACCTGTTTTGCAAATCAGGAAACTGAGACCCAGAGAAATACTTTACCCAGGTTAGTTCATGGATGATTCAAAAATTGGAATGTGAGACTCATAATTTACCATTTCTACTCCACCAGAATAGTAACAAATACCGTGGACCACATTATAAATATATGGATTAAAAAATGTGAGGTCTAAAGCCTTGTACCTCATTTTTGATGAACTGAGAGTTGAAATTGTTAGGTAGTGATATATCAAATATAACTTACATATCTAATTATGCCAGAGAAACATCTTCCAGATGTTTTGCAGGTGGTTATTCAGAATAAAGAAACATTTAAATAACATTCAGGGACTTGTCTGGCAGTCCCATGGTTAAGACTTTGCCTTCCAGTGTAGGGTGTCTGGGTTCAACACCTAGTCAGTCCCTAAGATCCCACATGCCTCTTGGCCAAAACCCAAAATGTAAGACAGAAACAATGCTGTAAGAAGCTCAATAAAGACTTTATAAATGGTCCACATCAGAAAATTAAATAAAGTAACATTCAACCATCCCTTTTCCTTGACTTCTTTTTCCCTTCCTCCCATTTCCCTAGTTTCTTTTTAGCCATCTTACTTTCCATGACCCCATTGTTTTTCACCTGATTCCCTCACACCTTAGGCTGTCTATGATGACTTTGAACTTGGTCCCTTATCTTCCTGATCAGCCATTTTGCTACACACACACACCTTAAAGGCAGGGTGTTAAGTTCTATTTAATCACAGGATGGTTTCACATAGTTCCGTAATTGTTTTATATATGTAAATTTTTCCTCTCTTCCCTATAAATTTCTTGAGAATGTAAATGGGTCAGATGCTTTCTTTGTCCATGTATCAGACTTTGCAGAGCCTTGGACAACTAGAAGAAACTCAGTGAATGGTTACCCAAGTGAAGTGCTTCTTTAGCAAACGGATTCAAAGACCAAAGAGGAGACTGTACCCCTGATGTTAAGAAACAATAATACCTGACAAATATAAATTCTGAATAAGCTCTCAGTAGCAATAGAAGTTTGTTTTGGGAAAAAAAAGACTTTATGGTACACTAAAATTGGAAAAAAAAATCATTTCATTCCAGTGGTTCCTACTATTCTAAAGGGATTGTTATTTTGGTTTTGATAGCCACCTTAATTCAACATGCTAATGATAGGCTTGTAATAGAATTTACAGACATATTAGGATGCAAAGATTAGTACCTAAGAATACTGTTTTAATTAGAAAATGACAAAATAAGAAATTTTAATGCTGGAATTGAACTTTTAGGTCTAAGTACTTAATCTCAACTGATTCCCACCTCTATATTTCAATCAATTCAATCAAATCATATATACACACACATGCACGCACACACACACACACACATACACACAGGAGAGAAGGGCTTCTCTGATGGCTCAGTGGTAAAAAAAAGTCTGTCTGCCAATGCAGGAGATGTGCATTTGATCCTTGGGTTAGGAAGATCCCCTGGAGAAGGGAATGGCTACCCACTCCAGTGTTCTTGCTTGAAGAAACCCATGGACAGAAGAGCTTGGTGAGCTGCAGTCCATGGGTTTGCAAAATGAGTTGGACATGACTTAGTGATTAAACAACAAGAAGAAGAATATTACAAGAGAGACTGAGAGAAGGAGGGGGAATGAGGTGGGACTTGAAATGCCAAGGCGTTTAAAAAAATATTTTCAGGTGATTTTGATGTGTATTCAGAGTCAGCAGTGATGTAGTTTAATCACAGATTGGTTCTAGAGTCTCTTCTATAACATGCCTTCCCAAGATCAAGCAACCTATTTTTTTTAACACCTTAAAACGACAGAGCAGTGTACATCATTACGCTCATGAACTAAAAAACTTGGCCACTTGTAAAATGTAGTATTTACAACCAGAAAATCACCTCTGATTAAAACATCCAAGGCTTTATATCTCAAAATTAGTGTATTTTAAACATTTACTTCATAATTTAAAAAAACATACTAGATAATATGACTTTAAATCCAATTTCTTATTCTCGGTGAGAGAACTGGAGAAATCAAGTGGAAAATGACTAAGGAAAGATTCTCAAAAACAAAACAACAGGAAAAGGAGAACAAGAGATTAAGTTGGAAAAATAATCATTACCTAGCACATTATTCTGCATGTTTGATCATATCCTTTGCTTAATTTTCAACAGCCAGCTTCAAGTCACAGAAAAAGAACACGAGAAATCTGAGTTGTTTAAGAATGCTGGCCTGCTTGATAAACTCACTTGCAAGTGAAATGAACTAATACTTCTTGAATATCTGCTATGTGAAAGACACTGTTAGAAAAATGACTTCCTGAAAGGCAGCAGGACTAGCTGGTATATGGAGGCCCTGACAAAATTAAAAAGGCTTGTTGAGGAGGGCTAGTCAGGTTTGAAAGAGACCAGAGACACCCTATACCTGGAAGCAGAGACAGAAAAATCTATCAATGTCTGAGTGGAATGGTGAAAGCAATGAACAATGATTCTAAGTGGTTTGGGAGCTTGGCCTCCTGTCATAGAAGAAGAATAAAGGTCATTAGAAAATATTAATAATTACCCACTTAGGAAGACACCCTTCTGAATGACTTGATAATATTGAACTAATGATTTCTATCTTTTCCTTGACCAAGAATCATATTATTATCCCCAAATTGGAGTTTACAGAAACGATGGGAAGGATGATATTGCAAGTGGAAGATAACATGAATTTCAGTTGTAGTTATTTAAAGTTCTCCTGGATAAGGCCCAAGAAGATCATCAGACACTGTGCTATATATAATCAAAGATATCAAAGGGATTAAGGTATTCTTTTCCAACAGACATATTCATAAGGAGATAATAAGAAACAGTCAAGTTCAACTCTCATAATAGAAAAGTTGTCATGAGATTAGAGAATATTAATTGCATAAAAATTTGAGTTGTTCAGATAATATTGTCTCTGAGTCTCAAAGAGGTACAGATCCCTTCAATTGGAAAGGACAGAAATCTGAAGGCAAAGAACCTCATATAACTTGAAGGCAACATTCCAAGGGAGAAGCATTTTGTCATTAAATGCTTAGAGGCAGGGTCTAAAACAGTCATATTAAATGATTTATTTGTTAGGAATGGGATATTTGGAAAGGTTGGCTAGGTTTAGGTACTTGAGCACATGCTGAATAGTTTGGGCTTTATTTTAGAAACAACAAGGACCCATGAAAAAGAAAGTGTTAGTTGCTCAGTTGTGTCCGACTCTTTGTGACTCCATGGGCTGCAGCCCGCCAGGCTCCTCTGTCCATGGAATTCTCTAGGCAAGAACATAGACCCTCCTTTTAGAGGGAAGTTACTTGTGATCCAAATAGTATTAGAGAAAATTGACTTAATAGTTTATATAGGATTAATGGGAGGGGAGAGAAATCGGAGCACTGAAAATCAGTTG
Source organism: Okapia johnstoni (assembly GCA_024291935.2). Taxonomy (NCBI): domain Eukaryota; kingdom Metazoa; phylum Chordata; class Mammalia; order Artiodactyla; family Giraffidae; genus Okapia; species Okapia johnstoni. The sequence continues at coordinate 10,904,283 of CM044319.1, forward strand.
GGAAATTGCCACAGGGACTAAACCTAAGGGTCTGAATTTGATCATGGCAGTGAAATAGAAAGAAAAAGTCCCATGCAGGAGGTATTCAATGAGTGAATTGAAATGTTTCAAATGCTTCTTATTAACTTTGGTACTTCTATCATTGAACTGTGATCAGAAGTCTCAAATGAGTTGATCCGGTGAAATATTAGCTCAGTTGAAATGTGTGACAATTTACCACTTAAAAGGTCACACAAGTCAAACCTGAAAAGCTTTCTTATCTGGATATAATTATTCAAACACTATTTGGAAGCAGCATTTTCACTTAGATGCCACCTACCAAAATATAGCCAGCCCTCTTAATTAGGCCTTTTTCACCCATGGATTTCATCCAAGTCAATAATGTTCCTTGGCCTCTGATATCCTTTCCGAATACTAGCTGACAAGGAGAGAACCTTCTGTCTATACCGAAGAGAGAAAATAGCATTAAATTCTAAAGCAATACAGATTCATTATCATTTAAAATGATTTTGAAAACACAAAGTTATAAATTTAAAAGCTCTACTTAGCTGGTCGGGTACTTTAGGTGGTGGTGTCCAGAAAGGTCAGCTTTGTAGGTGGCAAGAGCAATGACAATAATGAGAAAAAAAAAAACAACAACCTGTAAAAGTCCTTAAAACAAGATAAAAACTATTTAACTTCTGGATTTTTCCAATAATTGAATATTTCCTAGGTAAATTATGTTTATTGGGAATAGTTGAAATTCTTATTACCTAAAATACATGAATTTTAGAAAAATATATCCCCTAATTATTTTCCAAAGATCTATTGTTAGATGATGTAGGTAGAATCTTCATTTTGGTTCTATTTGCCTTACCTTCCCTGAAAGGCCTCAGGTTCATAAGGTGTAGCTTTCTTATTCATCAGTGATCTACTCTGTAATTTGTTCTATGTAGAACATTCTGGAATTATACAGGCATCTTCAGAACATCCTGAGAGATGATAATCCTTCATAGAAATGTGACATCTTAAATTTGGAAAATCCTTTTGAAATTATATAGCCACCTCCCACTCTAAATGGAAATACCTTCTCTGACACAAAGATATCCCTGACAGAAATGATCACCCAGACTGACTGCAAGTATTCCATTCTATAGCAATCTACTCAAAAAAAGTCTTTCTTCTATATTCCTGTCTAAGGCATTTGTAAAATTGTTGAAAAAGCAGAGCCAAAAGCTAACTCCACAGTACTGGAGACCTATTAGAAACACCACAATTCCATTATTTATTTATTTTTTTTTTGTATTTGACCCTATCTCATCACCTCGCCCACAATGACATAAGAGATTTTAAGACCTACGTTATTAGATACTTTTGAAGTAAAAGCGTTTCTAAACAGAAAAATCCAGGTGCTCCATCTAAGGAATTCTCATCTGCTGGAAGGCATTCTCATCTGGTTTTCTATAGAAAACCATGAGGTTTTCTAGTCATTTTATTTTCAAAGTGCAAATAACTGATCTATTTAATAATTTATTGTAGAATTTTTTCAAGGATTCATATAAAATTCTACAGATACATGTTTATGCTACAATTTATTGATTCATTCAGTTAGATAAATATCATTAAGCATCTACTTTATACCAGCTACTGATCTAGGTTCTAGTAATGTGATGGTACCTATATTCTCTACATTCTAGGACCTTACAGGCTTACAAGCAAAATCAAAATTTAAATAGACAATTTAAACACACTGGTAGAAGAGATAAGAAAGGAATAGTAGGAATTTTGACAGCACATTGAAGGATCATTTATTGAGGCTAATAAAGGTTTTTTAGAGGATTTTAGATCTCAACTGAGATATAATCAATAGGTGGCAGTTAAGTAAAGACAAGGATAATCAATGTGGAGGAATCAGCATGTTTGGAGGTCCTAATGATAGATTTTCAGTTCAGTGAAGAAGGTCAGAGTATATAGAGAGGGTGTTGGGCTAGATTGTGGGGAAGGTGGTAGGGAGGCTGTCAGAAGAAATGAGACAAAACAGAAGAGTATACAGAGGAGCCATAACAGCCAAGGAACATACTGTGTGTATTTAAAAGATACTGAGATATAGAAATGAGAAAGGCTGAAGGAAAGCCAGGACAGTGTGGTGGCATGAATGCCAAAGGAAGACCATTTGCAAGCAGGAGTCAATTATGCCTCAGATGTATTTTAAGAAATTAATCAAGTGTTTGGGAAGGGTTTATTGGATTTACCTACACAGAGGCTCTTGGTAAACTGGAGTGAACAATATCAGTGGAGGTAGATTTGCTAAATCCTAATTGTTATGGGTTGAGGAGAGACTGCAAGGGGAAACGTGAATATAAGTATAGAAAACCCTATGGATAACTTTACTGTGAACAGAGGATTAGGATAATACAGTAGCTAGGAAGAAATTTCAAGGGAGAATTTTTTTAAGCATAGAAATATTAAAGTTAGAAAATGTTTAAATCTGGGTATAGAATTATACCAAGGAATAGAATTAGGTATAGAAAAAGGAACAAAAATAACTTATATAAGAAAGATTTAAAAGAGAATAAGATCAAGATCAAGTAAAATCATGATAGATAAGAAAAGATACATTTCATTTTAAAAGGAAAAAAGGGAGAAAAAAGATGAATGTACATGCAGGGAAGTTTATAAGTTAGTTCATAGCTATAGGAAATCAGGAAATGCTAATCGGATGCTTTCTACTTTCTCAACTGCTTAAATGGAGATATATATTTAAATTCAATGTCTACAAGAGGGGAGAAGACCTTGCAGTGAAGAGATCTGGAAGTTGGAATGGCTTGTTTTCCAATTCATTGGAAATCCTGAGAATATTAAAGCATTGAGACATCATAAAAGTATCATCTGGTAGCACTGAAGTCTCATTTGGGGATGATAACCATAAAGTTATAACTTGTGCAGTTTTGTGAAACTTATCCATCAGGATCATCGGATTGTGGGAAAAAAGCAAACATTTAGATTAAAAATGTCTCAGAAACATTGGCTAAAATAGAATAATGGTGAGGGTTATTGGAGTTAAAATCAGAATACTAAGAGACTGAGGTAGCTGAATGATTTGTCATTGTGGAGGCAGATGTCCCTCAGCATGATGAAAGAATTGGAGTGGAAAAGAAGACAAACACTAAAATCTCCAGTGAATGAGGAACACACACACACACACACACACACACACACACACACACACATATGTATATGGAAATATAGTTGGGTTGTGTATGACAGCAGTGAGGACAGGGAAAATGGCTTGTATTATTCACTCCAAAGATGGGATGTTACAAGGAAATAGAGAAACGATGTCTTGGAGTCAGTAATTGAAATCCTGACAGGAGCAGACCTTGAGATGTGGGTGAAATAATCTCCTTCTGAGGAGTCTGCAGAAGGGCGGATGTGGGTGATTACATTTCACTTTATTTTAAAAAGTAGAAATTGGAGTTGCAGATCCAATCTCTGGTTCCTCTGGGTTTGATCAAAGATGGATGATAAGGCATTTGAAAGGTAACTGAGGTGTCCAGGATCCTCACAGTTGTGAGTGCTAAACCATTGTAAGTGATTGCTTAACGGCCACTAGCAGGTTTTGCCCCACCCCATATTAAAGAATGTTCTTACTGATATAAAGGACAAGCCAGACTAGAAAAGAGTGATTCTGACTGAGAAATAATTCTTTCTCACTACTGGTTCTAATATAACACCATGTTCCCTGCCAACTCACCAAGACTCTGTCATGCACCCTCACCAACACATGTGTCTTTACATGTGGCTTCTGGTTTGCATCATTTCCTTTTTTTGGTCTCGTTTAAACATCTGTGGCAGAGAAGGCAATGGCACCCCACTCCAGTACTCTTGCCTGGAGAATCCCATGGACGGAGCCTGGTAGGCTACAGTCCATGGGGTTGCAAAGAGTCGAACATGACTAAGCGACTTCACTTTCACTTTTCCCTTTCATGCACTGGAGAAGGAAATGGCAACCCACTCTAGTGTTCTTGCCTGGAGAATCCCAGGGATGGCAGAGCCTGGTGGGCTGCCGTCTATGGGGTCGCACAGAGTCGGGCACGACTGACACAACTTAGCAGCTGCAGCAAACATCTGTGGAGTTCCCTGTTCTCAGCCACTGCACCAGTATTAAGTGCCATACTAAGAAACAGAAATGTAAGATAACTTCACTGCCTTCCAAGGAAATTAGAAACCTAACAGATAACCAAGTAGATCTTCTCAAGGCTCTCTGATCTGGAATCTTATAAGCAGACACCTGAACTTAAAAAATAGACGGTAATTGCAACTTGCATGGGTATGCTCAGTCATGTCCGACTCCTTGTGACTCCAGGGACTGTAGCCTTCCAGGCTCCTCTGTCCATGGGATTCTCCAGGCAAGAATACTGGAGTGGGTTGTCCATTTTCTTCTCCAGGGGATCTTCCCAACCCAGGCACTGAACCTACAGTCTCTTGCATCTCCTGCACTGGCAGGCAGATTCTTTACCACTGTTCCACCTGGGATTTTTCTTTAAAACCCTGAATTTCAATGATTTTGTGATCTAGACTTAGGGTAACACTATCTTGTTCTCCAACATGCTCCAGACTATAGTGATTTTTTTGAAAATTCGAATCCCTAGTATGTAAGTGGGCATTAAACCTCTTGAGATTATGGGCCAGAATACCTACAACTCTTTGAAGCTGATTGCATTTTGCAAGCCTGCAGAGCTTGATAAGCAAGTAAGCATGGATGGAATATGTTAATACAACAAATTTTCTCTGGACATGAAGTAAACATTTATATGCTCACAGAAGAAGTATTTCTACACTCCAAAACGACAACTTATTTAAACATTTTACTTCTTTCATCCATTCATCTTATAAGTATTTTTAAATGATTACTATTGGCAAGGAAGTTGGAAGGGTACAAAAAATAACTCACAAAAATGCAATTATAAAGATGATTTTCCCCCATAGTGAAGAACAGATGTGAATGTGAATAATTATCATTTGTGAAAAATATTTTAAAGGCCTTAGGAATCTCAGCATAAATTTAGCTACAATATTTAATGCTGACTGTGGGATTATAATTACTGTTCTCAATTTTTTTATATACTGATGGATACAAGAAACTGGCAGCAATTTTTCTCAGTGATAGGCTGGTAGGGAAGAGTTGGAAGGAGAATAGAAGACTATTTACCAAGATCTCTGTGGGTGGGAGACATGGTTTTTAAAACTTCCAAGGGATTAGTATACAGTACCACCCTCCCCCTGCCCAGAAAAATCCCATGGACTGAGGAGCCTGGCAGGCTACTGTACTAGGGTCTCAAAGAGTCAGACATGACTGAACGACTAAACTACCACACCACCACCACAACCACCACAACCACCACACACATGAACAGGCACAATTGTGCATCTTTTGAGGACTTCTGGGCAAAACAAACAAAAACTATACTGAGATATTTCTTTATTCATAATTTGGGAAGACTGTCTGATGGCTAAGAGATTATCATTGGGTTTAGATTATTATTAATCTAATTATTATTTAGATAATTATTGTTGGGTTTAAATTAAACTTAATATTTAGAGTTCACTGCTTCTTATTAGAGAGTTTCCAAACTAGAAAGTATATTTAGTTAAAATTTTTAATGATTAATGACAAAATACTTTTCTAATTTTCTAATTATTATAAGTATTTTTAAAATACAGATTAGATCCTGGGTAGAAGAGGGAAAGTGATGTGAATTTCAGATTAAAACTGTATAATGAGTTTATGAAATATAAACTGAAGAAAAAGTTGAAACAAAACAACTAGACCTAATTGGGTGAATATCTTGAATGTTATGGATCAAGAAGAAAATTCTTAAATATTTCAAGGTGCTCATTGCCATGGATTTAATGAGAGGAAAGGCTTATCTACCACATATAAGACAGTAGTCAGTCATTTCAGTCAGTTCAGTTGCTCAGTCGTGTCCAACTCTTTGTGACCCCATGGACTGCAGCATGCCAGGCTTCCCTGTCCATTGCTAACTCCCTGAGCTTACTCAAACTCATGTTCATTGAGTTGTGATGCCATCCAACCATCTCATCCCCTGTCCTCCTTGTGCAGAGTCTTCTGTTGTGTTGTTGGAAGAGGGTGTTTGCTATGACCAGTGCGTTCTCTTGGCAAAACTCTGTTAGCCTTTGACCTGCTTCATTTTGTACTCCAAGGCCAAATTTGCCTGTTATTACTCCAGGTATCTCTTGACTTCCTACTTTGGTGTTCCAGTCCCCTATAATGAAAAGGACATCTTTTTTGGGGTGTTAGTTCTAGAAGGTCTTGTAGGTCTTCATAGAATCATTCAACTTCAGCTTCTTCAGTGTTACTGGTAGGGGCATTGACGTGGATTACTGTGATATTGAATGGTTTGCCTTGGAAATGAACAGAGATCATTCTGTCGTTTTTGAGATTGCATCCAAGTACTGAATTTTGGACTCTTTTGTTGTCTATGATGGCTACTCCATTTCTTCTAAGGGCTTCTTGCCCACAGTAATAGATATAATGGCCATCTGAGTTAAATTCGCCCATTCCAGTCCATTTTAGTTCACTGATTCCTAAAATGTCAATGTTCACTCTTGCCGTCTCCTGTTTGACCACTTCCAATTTGCCTTGATTCATGGACCTAATATTCCAGGTTCCTGTGCCATATTGCTCTTTACAGCATTGGACTTTACTTCCATCACCAGTCACATCCACAACTGGGTGTTGTTTTTGCTTTGGCTCCATCTCTTCATTCTTTCCAGAGAAGGCAATGGCACCCCACTCCAGTACTCTTGCCTGGGAAATCCCATGGACAGAGGAGCCTGGTAGGCTACAGTCCATGGGGTCGCTAAGAGTTGGACACAACTGAGCGACTTCACTTTCACTTGTCACTTTCATGCACTGGAGAAAGAATTTGCAACCCACTCCAGTATTCTTGCCTAGAGAATCCCAGGGACGGCGGAGCCTGGTGGGCTGCCATCTATGGGGTCTCACAGAGTCGGACACGACTGAAGTGACTTAGCAGCAGCAGCAGCAGCTTCATTCTTCCTGGAGTTATTTCTCCACTGATCTCCAGTAGCATATTGGGCACCTACCAGTCCGGGGAGTGCAACTTTCTGTGTCCTCTTTTTGCCTTTTCATACTGTTCATGGGGTTCTCAAGGCAGGAATACTGAAGTGGTTTGCCATTCCCTTCTCCACTGGACTGCATAGAAGACAGTAATAGAACCAGCTTTATTAGTCCACTTTTCCCAAGTGCAGAATAGGATGCTGATGAAATGCTCTACGCAAGTAAAGGGAGAGCTATTTAATGAGAAGTCTCATCCTGCAGGCCCTGGAAGAGGGTGAGATAAGCAGGAGGTTTAGATTTGGAGCTCCAGTGATCAAGTATTTAACAAAAGAGTTCTGTGTTCTATAAGGATATTTATCTGCCTTTGTGACCTTGATAGTCATATTGCAGAAGCAGGCATGTAGAGTCAAATGGCAAGGATTTCTATACTTGTACGATTGCATGTAAGAGTTAAGAAAATGTCCAGAAAGATTCTCCATGTCCATTCACCTCTGTGTGACAAGACAAAGCAAATCTATAATTTCCAATACAATTAACAAAAATGGCCCTGCCTGCTTATGGACTTTTCTATCCTCTCTTTTTCTTCACATCACTCTCTTTTGCTTTCTTTTTTTTTTTTCTATTTTTTAACTTTACAATATTGTATTTGTTTTGCCATACATTGACATGAATCCACTATGGGTATACATGTTTTCCCCTTCCAGAACCCCCCTTCCACCTCCCTCCCCATCCTATCCCTCCAGGTCATCCTTTATTCTTTCCTTAGTCCAATAAGCATGTCTACCAGATTTACAGAGTTCACTTAGTTTATGCCATATAGTTTATGACAAAAAGCAAGAAAAAAGAAAAACCAGGTCCATGGAAATACATACATATATGTGTAAAACAAAGTAATAATGACAGAAATGGGATTCAAATGATGACTTATAAAGTTAAAAATATCAGTACTTAGGAAATATAGTAAAATATATTTCATTTACAAACATAACAAAAATATGATTTAAGAATAACATGAATATTGTGGATTTATAGTAAAATAAAACTAATAAATAAAAGAAAATAAATTTTATTATGGCATAGAAAATAAAATTTGAATACATGGAGGCTATTGAATTAGAAATTTCAAAGCTGTAAAGAAGTTAATACATGATACATTGATCTAGAAACCTAATAAGTTATTAAATCCCAAAGTATTAATTGTTGTATTTTTTTAATATCTAAAAGAAAAAAATCTCCCATTGTATTTTTTCCCAAGTTTTCATGGATATTCTTATTTGTGCCTTATATTAACTTATTTTTAGGATTATTACATCAAATCACTAAGCAAATGACCAATTTTTTTGATACAAGATTACGCAAAGGTTTAAATGTAGATTGCAAAGAGAAAGAACACAAATAAAATGGCCAAGGAATACTTGTAAGGTACATTTGTAACTTCTATCATATGAAAGGCAAATAAGAACATGTGTGACTTCTTTTTCCACCGCAGAATGACATTTTAAAACATCATGATACTCTGTATTAGTAAGGGTATGAGGTAATGGTGTCCTCTACTGCTGGTATGAACATAAGGTTATAAAGAGCAAAATCCTTGCTCTTTAATATACTGACTCCCTGCCCCTTCCCCTGTGCCCCAGCAATTCAACTTCCAGGAAATTATCTGAAGGAAATCATTGAGTGAAAAAAAAACAAAGATGTTTATGAACCTATTTAGAATGCAATACTTCACAGAGAATAGGTCATCAACCAGCATTTTAATGGATTAGGGACAGTTACTTAACTCCCCGAGTCTCTATTTTCCCACCTTTGAGGTGGGATCAAAATCACTATCATTCAGGATTGCTATGAGGACAACTGTGATGATGTAGGTAAAACACAGAGCTTATTCTGCACAAGTAAAGTAGTGCTTGAAAAGGGCATTTAAAGAAAAAGATACATAAATACATTGTTGTTATTGTTTAGTCACTAAGTTGTGTCCAATTCTTTTGGGACCCCATGGACTTGTCCCTCCCAGGCTTCTCTGTCCATGGGATTTCCCAGGTAAGAATACTTGAGTGGATTCCCATTTCCCTCTCCAGGGGATCTTCCCAATCCAGGGCTCAAACCTGTGTCTCCTGCATTGCAGGCAGATTCTTTACCATCTGAGTGTTAATACTTGATATCTGTTGATCTAGAAATCAAATAAATTATTAAATCCTTCCTGCATTGGCAGGAGCATTCTTTACCATTGAGCTACCTGGGAAGTCCATATAAATATATTATTTATGCATATATAAGATTAAACATTTTTGTGTGTATTTATAGACTGTTTCAACAGAATATTGTTTTATTTTCTATTCAAATATAGCTTTAAAATGTTATTAATTAAAATGTTTTAAGTCATTTACTTTTTCCCTTCATAAATAGAACTGCTGAAAATGTAGCTGTGTCCCAGTACATTTACCTTTTTCTGTGTAGGTGAAAACATCTTAGTAAATCATAATCTGGGGAAAAATGAAATTGTTAAATATTTAATTTCCCTACAGCCTCCCCAACCACTTGTTCTCAGAACACACACACACACACTCACACATAGTGTACTGAGGTATACAGTAGTATTTAGTCTCATGCTCTACAATCTACTATTTCTTATTTCATAAGCTTCCCTGAAATCATCTAATGTATCCTCACGATTGCATTTATGCCTAATATTGATATCTTTAGTGCATACACTGACACTGCTTTAGAGCAAAAGAAAAATATAGACTATGACTCGAGACTGACTGCTTCAAGGAAGGACAGGTGTATTGTTGGCTCCTCTGTTCCATCTCTTTGTGTTCTTGGCAGAGCCGCTTGCCCAATATAGCAGCCTGGGACTGTTTGATTGTTTACACAAAAACCTGATTTTAGTGTCTCACGAACTACACTGCAACCAAAGTCACACATAGCAGTGACACAAGTTAATTACACCATTCTCAACAGTGTCAGAACACAGGGTAATGTGGGAGGAAGGCTACTTGAAGGAGAACTCTATTTAAACTTCTAAAGACAGCAAAAAGTAGGTTGCTTACTCCTGTTATCACTAACCAAAGAAGGAGTCAACCTCTCTGCAAACTCCACTATTTAAAAGTCTTTCTGCAGCTTGGTGTATTTTAACCTAGAAACAATGCAATCCAGGTGCAAGCACTGTGTCTCCTTTACATTTTTCTATAAATACAGAATAAATGTATCATCTCTTAAGACACAAATTGAAAAAAGTAAGTGATTTTGAGTTGACATAAAATGTTCCCAAATTTATTACTGACCAACCAAGACTATTTCTTAACAAATTTATTAGACTTAAAATTTCTAAAGCTGAACTTTCAGGTCACATTTTCTTGGATGAATAAATCCTTCCTAATTATTCCAGTCTCCTCCAGAGTGAAATGTAAGCAATGTGCTGCTCTATTTCCAATGTGGAGGTGGAATTCCTTTGGGTTTTGGTTCTCTTAGCTAGAAAGTAAGCCACAGTAACCAGAAGTTCTTGCCCTGGCTCTTTTTGCCCGACTACATTGAAAACCCTCTAGACTATTGGAAGTTCAGAATATAAGGTTAATGATCTGAAGAACTGAAGAACAGGTTTGGTAAGAAAAATCACAATAGGATGTGCCAGAATGGGTTGTGCATTTTTGTAACCCCAGTGTTACGTGGAGTGCTGAGCAAAAAAGTCATTTTGCATTTTAATAGTTAGCTTCTGAAAAGAGTACATTGTATCCCAGCATTAAGATGAGAATCAGAAGTCTCCAATGATCTCTGGGAGATCAAATGTCTCACTTAGATTAAATGAGACATTAGCATGCCATTACTTTAGCATTTCAGGTTTGGAAAATGACCTACTGTGTTTTCTGTTTCTTACTGTAATTCTGGAGTCCATTCACTTGGAATAAACTGATGGACTGACAGATAAAATGGCACTGTGAAAAGGGCTATAGCAAAACTAGAACCCTCTGGGGTCTAAACTGAAGATGTATGACAACTGAAGCATAATAAGAAGCAAATTGTTTATAGTAGGAACACTCACATTTAAGAAATGCTGTAGACTGTTCCCTGAATTGCAGTAGATGTGAATCTATCTTGAAGATATTCATGACCTGAAATGATCACTCCAGCTCCCAAAATTCATCCGTATTGGAGTTGAAATATCTTGCACATATTTTGGACAATGTAAGTATCTTTGGAATTGTTACCGTGAATTGTCATGTCTTGATTGAGAGATGGAGAACAAGAAACATGATAGGTAGCAGAGAATGGCCGGAGGGGGTAAAAAGTATTTGATTAGTTTGTTCCCACAGGGAATAATTCATGGATAACTTAAAAAGTTGAATTTTTAAATTATTCAGATGAAAGATAACATCTAAGTCTTTTATATTGCTATCACTAATATGATTATCTCAGTTCTTACATTGCTATCACTAATATAATTACATCAGTTCTAGATATGGGTAGTTAATTTAGAGCTCAAATAATCTAGCTTCCTATATGATATTTGAGGAAGTTAAGTGAAATAATTTGCACAACAATTTGCACAATCACATGCCCAGAATCAAGAATGGAATCCATACATATTCTTCCACTATAAAAGGTGGTCAAGAGGCTTGATCAGGACTTAAGAGCCCTAAGTGAAATTTTACTAAAAATATAAATACATGCACAAACTGCTATTGGTGTAGTCAATGAAGCAGAAGTAGATGTTTTTTTTTTTTCTGGAATTCCCTTGCTTTTTCTATGATCCAACAGATATTGGCAATTTGATGTCTGGTTCCTCTGCCTTTTCTAAATCCAGCTTGTACATCAGGAAGTTCTTGGTTTACGTACTGTTGAAGCCTAGCTTGAAGGATTTTGACCATGACCTTGCTAGCATGTGAAATGGGTGCAATTGTGTGGTAGTTTGAACATTCTTTGGCATTGTCCTTCCTTGGGATTGGAATGAAAACTGACCTTTTCCTGTCCTGTGGTCACTGCTGAGTTTTCAAATTTGCTGGCAAGTTGAGTGAAGCACTTAACTGTTTAAGATTGTATTTTTATGATTCATCAATTCTTATCTTTTAATTTTTACCGTGTCTATGTGCTTATATTAAAAAATTTTTTGTCTTAGCAGAATAGTTATTCTTGATTTCACTCTAACAAGTGTAATACTGTAATTAAAATACCAATTCTGTTTTCCTTTAATGTAATGATTGATAATTTTATTGTTGTTGTTTACTTACTAAGTCATGTCCTACTCTTTTGCAACCCTAAGTAAGCTGCCAGCCTCCCCTGTCCATGGGATTTGCTTTCCCTGGCAAGAATCCTGAAGCGGTTGCCATATTCTTCTTCAGGGGATCTTCCTGACCCAGGGATTGAACCTGTGTCTCCTGCATTTGTAGGTGGATTCTCTACCACTGAGCCACCAGGGAAGCCAATTACTGACATTTGTTGTTGTTGTTTAGTTGCTAAATTGTTTCCAACTCTCTGTAACTCCATGACTCTAGCCTGCCAGGCTCCTCTGTCCATGGGATTTCCCAGACAGGCATACTGGAGTTGGGATTTTCCCAACCGAGGGATTGAACCCATGTATTTCTTTCATTTCCTGTATTCCATATCTCTTACATCTCCCTTATGTTCTTTACCACTAGCGCCACAAAGATTTAAATCTGCGATTTTACTATTTTCTCACCATTCTGTCTCATTTATTCTTTTGTTTCTCCTTTTAATTTTTCTTGGATTTGCAGAATGTTTTTATTATTATATTTTCCATTTCTATTATCTTGGAAATATACATTTTAAAATTTTCTCTTTTAGTGCTTACTGATTAAAGATCCATCCTAGACTTATTACCAATAAATACAGGTTTTTAATAGTTTCACTTCCCTGTAATGCTAGCATCTTAGGACACTTTTAAGAATTCACCTCTCATGTTTGGATCATTGTTGTAATGCATTCTAAGTTTGTATTTATGCTGCAAACTTTATGATATTAAATTATTATTTTATACAAATAGTCTATATTTATACAAATATTTACCATTACCAATGCTCTTAATTCCTTTATGTGTTCCATTCATTTGCCTGGAATTATTTAACTTCTGCTTAAGAACTCCTTTTATATGTTTCCTAGGGCAGAGGCTAATAGAGTTTTGCCAAGAGAATGCACTGGTCATAGCAAACACCCTCTTCCAACAACACAAGAGAAGACTCTACACATGGACATCACCAGATGGTCAACACTGAAATCAGATTGATTACATTCTTTGCAGCCAAAAATGGAGAAGCTCTATACAGTCAGCAAAAACAAGACTGGGAGTGGACTGTGGCTCAGATCATGAATTTCTTATTGCCAAATTCAGACTTAAATTGAAGAAAGTAGGGAAAACCACTAGACCATTCAGGTATGACCTAAATCAAATCCCTTATGATTATACAGTGGAAGTGACAAATAGATTTAAGGGACTAGATCTGATAGACAGAGTGCGTGATGAACTATGGAAAGAGATTTGTGACATTGTACAGGAGACAGGGATCAAGACCATCCCCATGGAAAACAAATGCAAGGAAGCAAAATGGCTCTCTGAGGAGGCCTTACAAATAGCTGTGAAAGGAAGAGAAGCGAAAAGCAAAGGAGAAAAGGAAAGATATTCCCATCTGAATGCAGAGTTCCAAAGAATAGCAAGGAGAGATAAGAAAGCTTTCCTCAGCGATCAATGCAAAGAAATAGAGGAAAACAACAGGATGGGAAAGACTAGAGATCTCTTCAAGAAAATTAGAGATACCAAGGGAACATTTCATGCAAACATGGGCACAATAAAGGACAGAAATGGTATGGACCTAACAGAAGCAGAAGATATTAAGAAGAGGTGGCAAGAATACACAGAAGAACTGTACAAAAAAGATCTTCACGACCCAGATAATCACGATGGTGTGATCACTCACCTAGAGCCAGACATCCTGGAATGTGAAGTCAAGTGGGCCTTAGAAAGCATCACTACGAACAAAGCTAGTGGAGGTGATGGAATTCCAGTTGAGCTATTTCAAATCCTGAAAGATGATGCCGTGAAATTGCTACACTCAATATGCCAGCAAATCTGGAAAACGCAGCAGTGGCCACAGGACTAGAAAAGGTCAGTTTTCATTCCAATCCCAAAGAAAGGCAATGCCAAAGAATTCTCAAACTACTGCAAAATTGCACTCATCTCACATGCTAGTAAAGTCATGCTCAAAATTCTCCAAGCAAGGCTTCAGCAATATGTAAACCGTGAACTTCCAGATGTTCAAGCTGGTTTTAGAAAACGTAGGGGAACCAGAGATCAAATTGCCAACATCTGCTGGATCATCGAAAAAGCAAGAGAGTTCCAGAAAAACATCTGTTTCTGCTTTATTGACTATGCCAAAGCCTTTGACTATATGAATCACAATAGACTATGGAAAATTCTTAAAGAGATGGGAAACCAGACCATCTGACCTGTCTCTTGAGAAACCTGTATGCAGGTCAGGAAGCAACAGTTAGAACTGGACATGGAACAACAGACTGGTTCCAAATAGGAAAAGGAGTACGTCAAGGCTGTATATTGTCACCCTGCTTATTTAACTTATATGCAGTGTACATCATGAGAAACGCTGGGCTGGAAGAAACACAAGCTGGAATCAAGATTGCTGGGAGAAATATCAATAACCTCAGATATTCAGATGACACCACCCTTATGGCAGAAAGCAAAGAAGGACTAAAGAGCCTCTTGATGAAAGTGAAAGAGGAAAGTGAAAAAGTTGGCTTAAAGTTCAACGTTCAGAAAACTAAGATCATAGCATCTGGTCCCATCACTTCATGTGAAATAGATGGGGAAACAGTGGAAACAGTGTCAGACTTTATTTTTTGAGGCTCCAAGATCACTGCTGATGGTGATTGCAGCCGTGAAATTAAAATACGCTTACTCTTTGGAAGAAAGGTTATGACCAACCTAGATAGCATATTTAAAAGCAGAGACATTACTTTGCCAACAAAGGTCCGTCTAGTTAAGGCTATGGTTTTTGCAGTGGTCATGTATGGATGTGAGCTGTATGGATGTATGGATGGTGAAGAAAGCTGAGCACTGAAGAATTGATGCTTTTGAACTGTGGTGTTGGAGAAGACTCTTGAGAGTCCCTTGGACTGCAAGGAGATCCAAACAGTCCATCCTAAAGGAGATCAGTCCTGGGTGTTCATTGGAAGGACTGATGTTGAAGATGAAACTCCACTATTTGGCCCCCTCAGGCAAAGAGTTGACTCATTGGAAAAGACCCTAATGCTAGGAAGGATTGGGGGCAGGAGGAGAAGGGGACGACAGAGGATGAGATGGCTTAATGGCATCATTGACTTGATGGACATGGGTTTGGGTAGACTCTGGGAGTTGATGATGAACAGGGAGGCCTGGCGTGCTGTGATTCATGGGGTCGCAAAGAGTTGGACACGACTGAATGACTGAACTGAGCTGAACTGAATGCCTTTTAGTGACATTCTCTTAGTTTTTCCTTTCTAAGAACACCTTAATTTCATGTTTTCCTTTGAAGAATATTTTTCTAAGCATATGTTTCTAAACTAACAATTATTTCAACACTTTAAAAATACCAACTACTTACTTTCCAACTTCTATTATTTCTGATGAGAAGTCATCTGTCAGTTTATTTCTGTTCTTTTGGGAATAATATCTTTTTTATTAATTGCCACTTGTCAGACTTTCTCCTGGTCTTTAGTAATCTGCAACTTGACTGTAAAATTCACAGTAATATATTTGCAAATCTTGCTTGTGGTTTGCTCAGTTTTCATCTGTGTCAATGATGTTCAGCTGTTTTCTAAAATTCTCAGCTAACACTTCTTTGAAGGTGTCTGTTCTGCCCCATTTACATGTATATTGGACTTTTATAGAGTCCCTTATGTCTATTGTGCTCTTTTTTTGTTATTCTGTACTTCAGACTTGGTATTTCCTACCGTCTAAACAGGTTAAAACGGTTCATTATTTTATTAATTTTCAAATGTTGTGTTTTCTTTCACAATATTTATTTTATTCTTATAGTATATTGAGCTTCTCTTTGTCACCAATTTTCCATATTGCCCATAGTTTTTTGATTAGTCACAGTCATTGGCTTCTGATTTCAATATTTGATCACCTGAAAGTCTGATTCTACTGTCTGTTTTTCTTCTTGCTTACTGATCATATGGTCTTATCTTTTTCTTTATTACATTAAAAAATGTAAAGGTTCATATTATGGATGCCATTTTTTTCACGAGCAGTGTTCCAAGAAATGAAATAATCACTTTAACCCAATCAGAAATGGGGCCAGGTCAAAAGTGCACTTGATTATCAAGATTAACTCTATTTCTACTTTGTCTTTATTCTTAGAGTACACCCACAAAGACCTTTCAATTGAGAGTCTGGAAAGGATTTTTCTTCTCACCTCTGGGAGACTGTTGGGAATTTTGCTCTGTCTTTCAAAGTTTTCTTGAAATTATTCTTGTCTTGGGCAGCTTTTGAAAAGCAGGTACGAGAAATTCTGGCTATGTGCTTGATTGACAAAATGCTTGTCTGGTTTTTATTGTGTTTGTCTTGTTTTGTTTTGTTTTAAGGCCACCCCACATGGCATATGGGATCTTAGTTCCCCAACCTGTGCCCCTGCAATGGAATTTTGTAGTCTTAGCAATTGGACTGCCAAGAAAGTCCTCTCCAGCTGTACTCAGAATAAGCAAACATTCCCAGAGAGAAAAGCTAATAGAATATCAGCGTCAGTTCACTGCTTTCTCCAGAACCTTTAAAAATTATTTTATGGACCTTTCCTCTAGCAGAGAGACTTCAGTAAATTTCATTAGTCAGTAAAAAATTAAATATAGTTTCCAACTTAGTTGTTTAAATACTCATGCTGCCCATCTATAAATTATGTTCTTGTGAGAGAAACTGGCCATGTGATTGAGACAATTTAAGTCTCCAGCCCTGGAAGACTACTAAAAACCCTGTTGGTTTATATATCATTTCTCATTGGTTTTCTCTCTGAAGGAAGCCGATTCTCAAGCTCTAGATGACACTCAAAATTATCACATGCTTCCATGAAAAGACAACTGAAAATTCTGACCTCATCTCTGAATATTTTGCAAATTTTTTCTCCAAATATTTGGTTCCTCTAATGTTCCTTGCATTCACAGCTCTCTGATGTCTTTAAAATATGATTTGTATAATTTATCTGATTTTCTTGGGTTCTCACATTAAGAATGTTAGCCTTCTGAAATTATTTCATCTTACTTGGAAATGAAAGACTCCATAGATCTTCATTTTAATTTGAATACTAAAAAGAAGAGCAATTGTTCTCTAGTTTTCCAAAGATTTTGATGAGCCTCTATTGTCTAAAATTCACAGCCTGATACACTGTAGAGGAAGTTTGTGACCACAATACTAAAAACACTATATATATTTTTTTGTCTCTTTTGCTGCACAGTTTGTATCTTTTTTTTTTTTTTTTTTGAGGTTCACTTCAAGCCAAACTCCTCTGGGACACCTTGTCTTACTGGCAAGAGATATCTAACTTTCAATAAATTCCTTGACACTACTCTTTTCTGCCATACTACTCAAAAATAAATATTTTCAAAGAGCTCATGTGTTCCAAAATATAAAAACATACCTATTGCCTGAAATAGTTTAGATATGAATAGAGGACCAGGGAAGAATGGAGTTTGACTCTTGCCAATTTCATCTCACCCTTATAATTTTGTTTTATAAGTCTTTACTAGCTATAGATTTCATGGAAGATAAGCAAATAGGTTTTTGAAAGAAGCAGTTCTTAGATACTTTGGAAAATGTATACTATAGGTCTCCTCAGTGCTATCCTGTTTCTGCAAAGTGAAGACAATAAATAAAAAAAAAGTGCACCCAGAAATCAGTTGTTCCTAATAGCAATATCAAATTTATCCCACTGGATCTGTTAAGTTGTTCACTTGACTATTCTGCATCTGGCTATACTTAAAATCCCTCAAGAACCAGAGTTGGGTGAAAGACCCACGATCCTATTAATAAATTTTATCTTCCCAGTTTAGGTAACAGTATCCCTCTCAGCCTACAGGCAATCAGCTAGTGCCCCAAAGCACACAACTGAAGTATACAATTACTAATGTTAATAAAATGATGTCTCTTATTTTGAAAAATAGCTTATAGCACTATTGATAATATTCCAGCAGCAGACTTTGGAAATCCAGCCACAATACCTTAATGTTATTCTGCATATTCAGTAGTGTATGTTTATCAATACCTCACCACATGATTTATTTATAGCACTCATCCACTGTCCTCTAGCATTGATCTCAAGGCTGTTTTTTCAGCTCTATAGTGAAAACTCTAGAGCTCAAAATCCTGATCAAATGTCACCACTACACCAAAGCAGAGGGGTTAAGGTAAGATAAATTATTTGGGGCTTTAATTATAAAATCTTACCCAGAGCTAATATTGAAAAAAGGAGAAAAAACAACTCAGTGAGTCAGAAGATTTACTGTAATTCTCCCCTCATCAGTATAGATTGGGTTTATCCTTCTGAACCATGTGTTCCAATTTTTTTTTTTAAAGTGCTGTTGAGAAGGTGTTTAACCAGGATGTGAGTTTGGAAATGCATTTATGATGGAAAGTAAGAAAAACAAACAAACAAAGTTAATTAAAGAACTAAAAAAAATATCATTTAAAATGAGGCTAATTTAAAAATAGAAACAACCTTGGAATGGTAGTAGTGAGACCCTTACTAAATTGCTCCATTTTGTGTGTATGTAAGTTGCTTCAGTTGTATCCAACCCTATGAACTGTAACCCTCCAGGCTCCGCTGTCCATGAAATTCTCCAGGCAAGGATACTAGAGTGGGTTGCCACGCCCTCCTCCAGAGGTTTTTCCTGACCCAGGGATTGAACTCGTGTCTCTTGGTCTCCTTCATTGGCAGGCGGGATGTTTCCCACTAGTGCCACCTGGGAAACCCATATTGCTCCACTATCATTGTTGAATACTTAGAAACAAGCTCTGATTTGGATGAGTAATAGTCATCCAAATGTTACCATTTCTAACACCATAGGCTCCGAGGCATGAAAATGACTGTTTCATAAGCAAAAATGAAAAAAAAATTTCCGAGGAGACCACTGAAGTATTTTTGGTCAAATTCTTCTTGGAGCAGATTTTATAAACAAAAGACCTCTGTCTATATGGTGGAGTTGGAGATGGTGGTCAGTTCAGTTCAGTCACTCAGCTGTGTCCGACTCTTTGCAACCCCGTGGACTGCCACACGCCAGGCCTCCCTGTCCATCACCAACTTCTGGAGTTTACCTCAAACTCATGTCCATTGAGTTGGTGATGCCATCCAACCATCTCATCTTCTGTTGTCCCCTTTTCCTCCCACCTTCAGTCTTTCCCAGCATCAGGGTCTTTTCCAATGAGTCAGTTCTTAGCATCAGGTGGCCAAAGTATTGGAGTTTCAGCTTCAACATCAGTCCTTCCAAAGAACACCCAGGATTGATCTCCTTTAGGATGGACTGGTTGGATTCCTTTGCAGTCCAAGGGACTCTCAAGAGTCTTCTCCAACACCACAGTTCAAAAGCATCAATTCTTTGGTGCTCAGCTTTCTTTATAGTCCAACTCTCACATTCATACATGAACTGGAAAAACCATAGCCTTGACTATATGGACCTTTGTTGGCAAAGTTATGTCTCTGCTTTTTAATGTCTATGTCTAGGTTGGTCATAACTTTTCTTCCAAGGAGTAAGCATCTTTTAATTTCACCATCCACAGTGATTTTGGAGCCCCAAAAAATAAAGTCTGCCACTGTTTCCAGAGATTGTGGTGGGGTGTGACAATTTGCTTTTAAAAGATACCAGAATATCTAGTTTCTAGATTGCTTTATTCAAACAAAAATTTCCATCATATATTTTTAAGTACTTGGGATGCCAATAAAGTCAGTCCTCTTGTTTATATTTTTACACTTCTGTATTGACAGTATACACACATCTATGTAAGAATCAAAAGTAATATATAAGAAAACAAGATCCCATATGCTTACAAATAGTTATTGAAGTTGACCAAGGAAAAATCAGACTGCAGCTACAATAAATATTCACAAAACTGACAGGACACCATCTGGCAATGAAACATAATCTCTGAGTTTAATTAATTTTTAAGATATAATAGTATTTTCATGAAGGTTAGGAAACACAATTTGGTAATCTTAACATAATTCATTGGTTAATGTTGTTTGGAATTATAATCCAGGTAACTGTATTAATCATGATTAAACAAGAGAAACAGAATGCTTTCCTTTTATAAAGGAAAAGTAAATTAAGAGAGTTGCTGTAGGGAACTGACTGACACCGTTTGGGGGACTGGCTACACATGTCTGAAACTTGTACGGCAGGCTGTCAGGAAGGTCAGGCTGGAACACTCAGGCACAGGATAAAGGCCTTGTCAACATAGTTTCTTCTTATGAAAGCCTCAGCTCTCCTTTAAAGCCCTTTCAGCTGATTGAATCAGGCCCTCCCAAACTATATAAAATAAATTCTATTTTTAAAGTCAGCTGATTATAGATTTTAATCCCATCTACAAAAATCTTCACATCAACCCCTAAAATAGTGTTTGAAAAAATAACTGGAGATTAGCCAAACTGACCCATCAAAAAGACTACTACAGTACTACATGTAAGTTTAAGTATTTGTTGATTTACTCAAATCCCTAAAAGCATTGAATATTTCTTATTTGATATTAAAACTCTGCTCTCTTTAAGAAACCACCAAATGTGGTATGTATTATATTCTCTGATCTTTCCTTCTTATCTGGCTTTCTTGTAAATCAAGTTAAGTTAAAGAAAGCTCAGATCTTTCTTACTATAAATTTTTGTCTCAATTTTAATAAATATAATGTGCAGAGGAGGTATTTCTGGATAAAGAATTTCCTATAACATGAAGCCATATGAAAGAAAGAATATGACTTTCTACTATTTCTCTTTTTAAAAATAAAAATAAAAAATATAATGGATAATTCTGTTCACATACTAAGTGCAATTGTCGATAATGGATAGCATTAACTCTTATATATTGATGTATTAACAGCGAATTAGAGAACTTGTTTTCATAATCCTTAATTAGTATTGTAGGAATCTTAATGTATAGGAAGATAGGGAGATTTCAGTTATTGAAGAAGCTACACCGTGGTCTGTCTCCAGCATTTTAGAACGAGTGACACAAGTTTCATTGTTTGATTTTGGTTTTGTGATTTTCACTGTTTAAAATTGCGTGGTGCTCACTTTGACAGTATGTTTACTAAAATTCTATCAGCAATGCAAAAAAATCAGAAAACCTCCCTACAAACAAACGTCCAAGACCAGATAGCTTGACATATAAATTCTACAATATATTTAAAGAAGAGTTAACACTATCCTCTATTCTCTTAAAGTATTCCCAAAAATTGCAGAGGAAGGAATACTTCCAAGCTCATTCTAAGAGACCAACATCACCCTGATGCTAAAACCAGACAAAGGAATCCCCCCAAAAAAGAAAAGTACAGGCCAATGTCACTGATGACCATAGATGCAAAAATCCTCAATAAAATACTGGCAAACTGAATTCAATAATACATTAAAATAATCATTCACCATGACCAAGTGGGATTTATTTCATGGATGCAAGAATGGCTCAATACCTGAAAATCAGTCAAGGTGATACATCACATTAACAAATTGAAGAATAAAAATTATATCAACATCTCAATAGGTTCAGATAACATTTTAGACAAAATTCAACATCCATTTATGATTTTAAATAAACTCCCAACAAAATGGCTATAGAAGGCACATACTGCAATATAATTATAGCCAGCTATGATAAACCTACAGGCAACATCATACTCAGTGATGAAAAATGGAAGACTTCTTTTTTACATCTGTTTTTTAATCTCTAATCCTTAATTAATGTCTGAACATTACATTCCTAGGAAAACTCCACTTGATGTGGGTATTAGTCTTCTTCTCTATGACTTCACTGAGTTTTCACTTCACAGGATCCCCACTTCCCTGTCCTCTGGCTAGAAAGCCAGAGTTTTATTTCTCCCAGTCTGTGCATACTGTTAATAATTATGACTGCCTTTGAGACTAAGTGATGAGAGAATGGAAAGAGAGAATAAAAAGTGATAGACATCCTCTCCACACATTGGGGAACACAGTTCCTCTAGAAAGAGAGAAGGGTTCACATCTTTATACTTATAGAGTTTCTGGAGTCTGATCTAATATTGATTCCATTGCTGCTCCCACTGCCATAGGAATGCCTGGGGCTACAAAAGAGGAGAATGGATAGAACAAAAATATAGGTGTTTTCCTTCACTCTCTCTGACTCATTAGAGCTTTCTTTCTCACTCCTCAGATAGGAGACTGAGACCTTCCCTTGCCCGCTTTCTGTATACATATAGGGCACTTCATCTAAAAGCAGCAAAATACATTCTTTTCAGGAAACATTATTTTCAAGTGAGCATGGGACATTCTCCAGTATGGTTCATGTACTAGGCCAATCTCAATAAATCTAAGAAGATTGAAACACTGTCAAGCATCTTCTTCAACATAGTGAGTAGTTAAGGGCTCAGATTTCCTTTGAGTCTAGCCTGGGAATCACTGGAAGAGAAATGAAATGGGAAACTCCCCTCCATTTCAATGGTGTTTCAAATTATGGTTTCTTTTTCCAGTCCACTCACTATTTTTCAGAGCTTTTAGAGGGCTTCGGCCTGAATTGTATTCAGAGATTTTAGTTTCATTTAGTATGAGAGATCGAGCAAACATTTCTTACTCCATTTTACCCGGAACCAGCATTCACACAGTTTGTTGTTTGTTTTTCACTTAGTAAATGAAGTACCTTTCATCCCTCTGAGTAGGATTTGTTGTTGTTGTTGTTGAGTCACTAAGTTGTGTCTGACTTTCATGATCCCAGAGACTGTAGCAAGCCAGGCTCCTCTGTCCTCCACTAGCTCCCAAAGTTTGCTCAGATTTATGTCCATTGAGTCGGTGATGCTCATCTGCTGCCACTCCCTTCTCCTTTTGCCTTCAATCTTTCCCAGCATCAGTCTTTTTCCAATGAGCTGGCCTTAAGCATCAGGTGGCCAAACTATTGGAGCTTAAGCTTCAGCATCAGTCCTTCCAATGAATATTCAAGGCTGATATCCTTTAGGATTGACTGGTTTGATCCCCTTGAAGTACAAGGAACTCTCAAGAGTCTTCTCCAACACCACAGTTTGAAAGTATCAGTTCTTTGGTGCTCAGCCTTCTTTATGATCCAACTCTCACATCTGTACATGATTGTTGGAAAAACCATCACCTTGACTATATAGACCTTTGTCAGCAAAGAGATATCTATACTTTTTAATACAGTGTCTAGATTTGTCATAGCTGTTCTTCCAAGGTGCAAGCATCTTTTAATTTCATGGCTGCAGTCACCATCCACAGTGATTTTGGAGTCCAGGAAAATAAAGTCTGTCACCACTTGCACTTTTTCCTCTTCTATTTGCCATGAAGTGATGGGACCAGATGTCATGATCTTAGTTTTTTTTAATGTTGGGTTTCAAGCCAGCTTTTTCGCTCTCTTCTTTCATCCTCATCAAGAGGCTCTTTATGTTTTACTTTAAAGTGCATTTTGATCTTCAAAAGAGGGTCATTCCTCTGTAGAGTTGAACTGTACAGATTTTTAATTAACAAACTTCAGTCTTTAGAAATTACAGCAGAAAAAGATGCATATCATAGATTTAAAATAATGAATCAGAGTCACAGATCAGACTACATATATAACAAAAATATGATTTCTTTTTAGTTTAGGAGTTTGAAAATAATTGCCTTTCCCTGAATTCTCGTTAATAAAAAACCACTTATTATTGGGAACAGCTTGTGAGGCTATCATCGGATGCAGCTCATTATGTGGCCTTGCATTGCTATTATCCACTTTGGCTTAGCATGATTTACTCTTAGCAGGGTGGCAGCTTCTGCACTGTCATCATCTAAGTGCTTTATGTGAGGTAGCAGGGTGACGGTGGAAAGAAACAAGAGGTTTAGAGTGTGAGCAAACATTCAGACTTGAATTTTCCCCTTGAAAGGAGTTATTTCCCATCTGGCACCTTTTAGCTAAAAATATTAGATGCTTGCTTTCACTATTACCTCTGTTGCTGAGCCCCGAGGAAAGAAAAACGAAAAGTTAAGTATCTATAAATTGGAAGACTTCTAGGTTCATGGGAACTGCAGGCTACCTGAAGAAGTATTTGGCATGCCTGGGTCCAAGTTGTCCAGGATCTCAGTTCAGTTAAGTAGTCGCTCAGTGATGTTCCAACTCTTTGCAACACCTAGGACTGAAGCACACCAGGCTTCCCTGTCCATCATCATCTCCCAGAGCTTGCTCAAACTCGTGTCCATCAAGTCAGTGATGCCATCCAACCATCTCATCTTCTGTTGTCCCCTTATACTCCTGCCTTCAATCTTTCCCAGCATCAGGGTCTTTTCTAAGAAGTCAGTTCTGCCTATCAGGTGGCCAAAGTATTGGAGTTTCAGCTTCAGCATCAGTCCTTCCAATGAATATTCAGAACTCATTTCCTTTACAATGGACTGGCTGGATCTCCTTGCAGTCCAAGAAACTCTCAAGAGTCTTCTCCAACACCACAGTTCAAAAGCATCAATTCCTTGCTGCTCAGCTTTCTTCACCGTCCAACTCTCACATCCATCCATGACTATTGGAAAAACCATAGCTTTGACTAGATGGACATTTGTCAGCAAAGTAATGTCTCTGCTTTTTAATATGATATCTAGGTTGGTCATAGCTTTTCTTCCATGGAGCAAGTGTCTTTTAATTTCATGGCTGCAGTCGCCATCTGAAGTGATTTTGGAGCCCAAGAAAATAAAGTCTCTCACTGTTTCCATTGTTTCCCCATCTATTTCCCATGAAGTGATGGGACCGGATGCCATGATGTTAGCTTTTTGAATGTTGAATTTGAAGCCAACTTCTTCACTCTCCTCTTTCACTTTCATCAAGAGGCTCTTTAGTTCTTCTTTGCTTTCTACCATAAGGGTGGTGTCATCTGTATATCTGAGATCATTGATATTTCTTCTGGCAATCTTGATTCCAGCTTGTGCTTCATCCAACCCAGCATTTCACATTATGTACTCTGCATGTAAGTTAAATAAGCAGGGTAACAATATACAGCCTTGACAATATCCTTCCCCAGGATCTATAAAATTACTATGAACAGAACTCCCTGGATCAGGCAGCACAGTGCTGGACAAAGAGAATGAGCTAGAACAACTGGATTCTAGACCTGGTTTTACCATAGAGCAATCAATGCCTTACCTTTCTATTGTGGGTTAGAATTTTGAAACACTTAAACTCCCATGGTCTCATTTGATCTTCCCAATCTTGTTTTCAGCCAAGAAGAACTCATATTGTTTTCTCAGTTCTCAGGATGAGAAGCAAAGCCTGAACGCAGTTAACATCTACTCTCTGTTAATCTTAGATTCTTTCCACTTGAATGTCATTATTCATTTGTGTTTCTAGAAGACTCAGTTTTGTGATCTGTAAATGTAAAGAATTTCACTGAATTTTTTTCCAGGTCTTTTCAAGTTTTATCTAGTCACATTCTCACATTTTAGACACCTATCTCTTCATAAATGATTTATTAGGAAATTTTTCACAATTGCTCAACCTATAACATGTCCCACATTCTGTCACTAAGACATAAAGCATTTCTTCTGATAATACTCCAGTGCATAAGTACCAGCTGTGTATAAAGAGAGCATATTTCTTAGTACAGCATCTGATTTCCCACTGTGTGTGTGCTAAGTCATGTCCAACATTTTGTGATACTATGGACTGTAGCCTGCCAGGCTCCGCTGTCCATGGGATTCTGCAGGCAAGAATACTGGAATGGATAGCCAGGCCTTTCTTCAGGGGATCTTCCTGACTGGGGATGGAACCTGTGTCTCCTGTGGCTCCTGCTGTGCCACCAGGGAAGGGTCCAGTTTCTCACTGTGTTTATAGAATTGTACAACTTGAGAATTGCAATCTATTTTACAGTCTATTAAATTCTGTTGATTTCAACCACTCGCTGAAATTCTCTTGACTTAATTTGTCTCATTAATATAAACATCCAGTAGAAAGGCAAAAGATATAAATGGCCAATTCATTAAAGAAGGAAATAATTAGACCATATATAGATAGATAGGTACTCAGCCTCATTAATAGCCAAGTAAGTGCAAATTTAACAGTAAGATGCCATTTTGCACACATTAGACTGGAAAAATTGTAAAAGATTAATAACATACCGTGATGGTATGCATATACAGAAATGAGAAAGCTCATACACTGTGTTACTTGAGTAACAGTTCATACACTGTTAAGCCTTGTGGTTCAGATGGTAAAGAATCTGCCTGCAATGCAGGAGACCCAGGTTTGATCCCTGGGTTGGGAAGATCCCCTGGAGAAGAGAAAGGCTATGCAATACAGTATTCCTGGAGAATTCCTGGACTATATAGTCCATGGGATTGCAAAGAGTCAGACACAACTGAGCAACTTTCACTTTCACGACTTTCAAGCCCTTCATAGTGTCTGGCTTATAGCAAGCATTTAAAATGCTTGTTAAAAATCAATCAATAAAATAAACTGCTACTGCAAGTGTGAATTGTTTCAAATCTTTTGGAAAGCTATCTAGAAATATCTAGAATCATTAAAAATTCATTTAAACTTTGAGTAAGTATTGCTGCTTTTGGCAAATACCTCACAGAACTAAGAGCACTATTATTTAATAAAATATATGTAGAAGGATGTTTATTTCAGCAAAAATGCTGAAAATAAAATAATTTTTAATCAGCAAGGTAATAATTAAATAATTTTATCAGAATCCCAAGAAAACAAATAAGTCATGGAAATTTGAGGGAAGTTTATTCACAAAAGGGGTATTTTAAAAGTATAATCAGTATGAAAGCAGTCATAGATTTTGTTTTCTTGGGCTCCAAAATCACTGCAGACCGTGATTGCAGCTATGAAATTATAAGACACTTGCTGCTTGGCAGGAAAGCTATGACAAACCTAGACAGTGTATTAAAAAGGAGAGACATCACTTTGCCTGAATATTCATTGGAAGGACTTTTGCTGAAGCTGAAGTTCCAATATTTTGGCCACCTGATGCAAAATGCCAACTCATTGGAAAAGACCCTGATGCTGTGAAAGACTGAAGGAAAAAGGAGAAGGGGGCGGCAGAAGATGAGATGGTTAGATAGCACCACCAACTCAATGGAGGTGAATTTGAGTGAACTCTTGGAGATAGTAGAAGACAGAGGAAGTGGCATGTTACAATCCATGAAGTCGCAATGAGTCAGACACAACTTACCTACTGAAAAATGACAACAAGGGAAAAGCTATTTCAATAATGTAGTTTGAATAGGAATAGAGCTATTACCTTCCTGGGCTCAAAGTGAAGAATCTGTGACCAGAGCTCAGAAGGAAAGTGCAGTGGAGGAAGCCTCCTTGGGAGAAGCGGTCTTCATCTGAGGGACACAGCCAGGCAGAGGCAAACTTGGATGGAGGGATCCAGGAAATAAATACCCTGCCCTCAGCCTTTTTCTTTCATCTCTTGCCAAGGCTGCCTATTTGTTACCTCAATCAGAACCAACCAAGAGCAAGGGATGCCATAAGAGTCTGCTTCCCAAAGTGCAGAGTAGAAACAGGGGGAGGGAGAATCTAGGTCATCAAGCAAAAGGCATATAACACAATACTCATGTCACATAGCGAATGTGGAATAATGCACAGCAATGGAAATATTATAGACTGATATGGATGACCCATTTCATGGATCCATGTATGCTACATATTTGGGGAAAATGGAGTGTGAAGTTTTGAATATAATTTAATTTTAAAAGCAATAATGGTATGTATGTAAATGTATATGTGTGTATATATGTACATGCGAAGTCACTTCAGTCATCTCTGACTCTTTGCAGCCCCATGGACTGTAGCCCACCAGACTCCTCTGTCCATAGAATTTTCCAAGCAAGAATACAGGAGAGGGTTGCCATTTCCTCCTCCAGGGGATCTTCCCAACCCAGGGAGTGAACTCTCATCTCCTGCATCTCCTGCATTGGCAGGCAGATTCTTTACCACTAGTGCCACCTGGGAAGCACGTATGTATGTATACATGTATAAAAGTGTGTATATATATAGACATGCATGTGACTATGTTAACTTTTTATATTAGTGTTTCTACAAAGTGCTTTGAAATCCATTAGAATGATAGGATGTCAGAAAGATTGTGATAGTGCTAAATGCACTTTGCATGTTCATGGAAGGTGATTAGTAATATAGATTGGTTGATGGAGATGGCTGAAATATTATTTGTAATTTGCATAAACTAAATTTTGCCTTGTAATAATGACTAAACAGTGTACAGATAAATGAACCTTCACAAAAATACGATGCCAATTCTATGTTTTACTCATATACACATGGCTGGAGTTGAAATGGAGCAAAGCATAATGCGATCTGACCTGCTTTTGAGTCAGGGAGATTTAACAATCATTTGTCTATGTGTGCTAAGTTGCTTCAGTCATGCCTGACTTTTTGCGAACCCACTGAGTGTAGCCCACCAGGCTCCTCTATTCATGGGATTTCCCAGGCAAGGATTCCCTTCTCCAGGGGATCTTCCCAACCCATGGATCAAACTTGGGTCTCCTAAATTGCAGACAGATTCTTTACCATCTGAGCCACCAGAGGAGCCTCACGATCACTTGTAGTTAACTCCAAAGTCAGGAATTCAATGAGGCCCCCAGCTCTGTGGCAACTTATCTCAAAGTCAAATTTTTACCCTCAAATCTGGAATATTTTTTAGATGTTATCAGGTAACAAATCTGATTTCTACTGTTCAGCTGAGACTCTCTAAATATTCAGGAATTTTTGTTTACAGAAAGATTTTTTATAAATATCCCCTCTCCCGTTTTTAATGGGCGCGTATATTTACAACACATTTCTCATTTTTTAAAAAATATTTTCAAATGTCACTGACTATCAAATATTACCTTTTCACAAAGCTACTTGCAGACCTTGCTGTTCTTAAAACACATGCCAGACTTGGACTTGCTACAGATAACACACCACGCTTGCACAGCTGTTTCATCAGCCTCACCTGGGATCCTTTTCAAAATTCCAGGGCAGGACAGGAGTCCCACAGCCTGGTGCCTGGAACACAGCCAGTCTCACAGCACTGAGTCAATATGACACACAGTCAGTCAAAGGTACATTTTATTCTTGAGTCTAAAAGACACAAAACATCTGGTGTTCTGTCTTTCTTTCTCTCTGTCTCTCTCTCTCTCTCTCTCAATCTCTCTCTGTCTCCTTGAGAGAAATATGGATGCTCTGGCATTATGGGCACAGAGTCTATTGGGAATAATCCTAAGAGAGCCAAGGTTTATATGTGAGTGCCTGGGAAGGAACATGAGTCACACTTGGATCCTTTCAAGCCTGGCTGCACACGTGCTGAGCATTCGCCATTATTAGTTCTGGTTTCTGATGTGAGAAGCAGCAACTCCATAGCTGCTTTTTAAAAAGAAAAACTCAGGTTTGACAAAGAATTTGCTAAAAGGGTATTTAAATAGAACTCTTACTTTTTAACCTGCAGGAGTAGAGCCTTACATCAAGGATATTTGTTGGTACTTAGTGATGGATTAGGAGAAGGCAATGGCACCCCACTCCAGTACTCTTGCCTGGAAAATCCCACTGATGGAGGAGCCTGGTAGGCTGCAGACCATGGGGTCACTAAGAGTCTGAAACGACTGAGCGACTTCACTTTCCCTTTTCACTTTCATACACTGGAGAAGGAAATGGCAACCCACTCCAGTGTTCTTGCCTGGAGAATCCCAGGGACAGGGGAGCCTGGTGGGCTGCCGACTATGAGGTCGCACAGAGTCGGACATGACTGAAGCGATTTAGCAGCACTGATGGATTTGTATCCATTTGCTTGAGGAACAAGCCCTTTGGTTCTAAATTCTGATTACCTTACCTGAATGATCTACCAGATGTAAATTATACCCTTGACACTGTAAAATTATAACTTGAACTAAGTATCTTATAGTTAGTAAATTATGAATGTTGTGTTAATAAAAAATTCCATGTAGGAAGTTAAGACAGCAATAATAGTGAACGAGATAGTCTAATAATTGCTTATTCTATTTTCATGATTCATCTTTGTAACTCTGGATGCTTGAAGGTGGTGGTATAGCTAGAATTTCATAAGGCGTCTGTAAGCTTTCATCACAAATAACAAGCTGGTAATTATTGCTGAAAAACTTGCATAAATCAGGTCAAAGTCTGAGAATAATAGCATTTTCCCATGTCTCCACTACCCACTACTTTAGAACATGGGAGGTTTCCACGCTGGTAGGAAATGGAGCAGAAAGCAAAACAGTAGCGAAATAGAGCAATAAAAAGTTAAATGAATAGGTAAGCTATGGGGTAAATCTGACAAACTTCCTGTGAATTACAGCGGAAAAGCAGAATGACAGATCAATACTAAAGTTAGGATGCTGGAAAAGGGGGGCTTTATCTGAATAAGAATCTGTCAACTGTTTTCTAAGTGCAGCATTGCACTCAATCCATTTTATTCTTTACTCCTACAGTATTACTAGTAAAGGGAATCTACCAGGCAGCAATTTTGACAGTGTCTTGTTAACAGTGTGTTTGTAGATTGGAACCTACTGGTAATCCTTACGGAGCTGATACTAAATATTTACTGGCAGCCCATGATTTAATACTGACCCATAGATAAAAATGCCTGTAATTTTCCCTGCTGCCTCTCAACACCACTGATTTTCTCAGTGTCACCTGCCCTTTCCCTACTCCTCCCATACTGTGTAGCTCCTCAGGAAAAGCTAAGAATTTGCTACCCAATTAGGGAGCCTGTGGATTCAGAGATTTTTCTGGTGGCTCAGATGGTAAAGAATCTGCCTGCAGTGTGGGGGACCTGGGTTCGATCCCTGGGTCAGGAATCATTCCCTTCTCCCTCCCCTGGAGAAGGGAATGATAACCCACTTCAGTATTCTTGCCTGGAAAATTCCATGGACAGAAGAACCTGGTGGGCCACAGTCCATGGGGTCACAAAGAGTCAATCCTGAGTGACATGAATTCAGAAGCAGAGGGAAATATGAAAAGGTGTGAAAGCAAAAAAAAAAAATAAAAGTTATCTTAGGGGAAGTAGTATTTCACACTCCTAGACTGGGCTGATATGTCTACTTGGTGATCCACTGCCAAAATTTCCTCCTGAGCTAGCTGAATTTTCCACTTAGCATAATATTGGATCAAAAGACAAAAACCTCTTGTTGGGTTGCAAAAATTACCAAAAGTGTCCAATCACTGTTGAGAGACTGCTATGTAACAAGCATTTTGATAGACATTTTATTCTTACAATCAGCCTGTGAGTTATGATACTATTAATCAAATTTAAGCAAGCAAAAACTCAGAAAAAGGTTAAGTGATTTACCAAAGCCAGGGTAATGGAGTCAAAATTCAAAGACATGTCAAGCCCTAGAGAGTATCTCTGCTGCTGCTTCTGCCTTCTACATTGTCTTCTGCATTGTTAGCAGTGTTTCATATTTTAACTTGATTTAACTCAACCTTGATCCATTCAATTAGCCAGCATTCAACAGGCATTTGTAGAGTGCTGTGTGGGATACTCTGTTACTTCCTGAAGCTTCCTGAGATTAGGTGCACTGGGGAATTGTTTGATATGTGGGTGGGTCAAGTGGCTGCAAACTGATTATTTAGCTCAGGCATTTGATAGGCATTTCCTGGTTTGGACCCCCAGGGACTTTGTGGTCTGAGAATTGGAAAAGAACTAGGTAAGGGAAAGTGAGAAGGTACTAGTGACTAGTTTTACATCTTTAATATAATCACTAGGTTACATAGCCTTTAAATGTGTCAATTGAACTACATTTCCTATAGTTCTCTGTGTGTTTCTGCTTAGGGTGGAAAAAAAAAATCTTTTCATGGGCGATTTGGAAGGCAAGAGTGAAGCAGCAGCCATTTTTGTCTTCATGCTCAGGTCAAGGCATGTGCTATTGTAGTTCATGCATGTTGTCATTTAGCTGATGGTTCATCTTGGGAGGAGTGAGTAGCCAGGCCCACAACTGCCTCACCTTCCCCTCATTCTCCTTCAGTGTTTCTGACTCCTGGGACAGAACTGTGCCTAGCTCCATGATAACTGGGTCCCAGCTTCACAAGTTTGTCTTCCCTGGTAGCTCAGATGGTAAAGCATCTGCCTACAATGCGGGAGACCTGGGTTCAATCCCTGGGTTGGGAAGATCTCCTGGAGAAGGAAATGGCAACCCACTCCAGTATTCCTGCCTGGAATATCCCATGGATGGAGGAACCCGGTAGGCTACAGTCCAGGGGGTCGCAAAGAGTCGGACACAACTGAACGACTTCACTTCACTTCTGTCCTCGTAGAGTTATAATTGGTGGGTGCTGATAGATGCCAGCTGGTTCTCGAACTTATCACTTAGAGTCATCTTCTCTTCCAGACCATCTGCAACCTGTGTGTTTTAATCTCCAGGATCCCAAAACAAAGGAAGTAGTCTGACACTGCTTTCACATTGTGTGAGATCAAATTTCTATATCAAAATCTGCTTCTCTGGTTCACCTCTCACCAATATACTAGGAAAGGAGGGGCCTAAATATTTTTCCCCCTCACTTCTAGATTGCATAACCTGACTGCATCTAATACTCTTGGAAACTCAACTGTTTAGCTGCCTCAGGGATTGTGTGTCTGTGAGCCAGGAAGCATGTTCTCACCATACACCAAATCTCCCAACATCCTGATCTTAAACTTCCCAGCCTCGGGAACTGTGAGAAGTAAATTTATGGTGTAGAGATGGGAATACCAGACCATCTGACCTGTCTCTTGAGAAACCTGTATGAAGGTCAGGAAGCAACAGTTAGAACTGGACATGGAACAACAGCCTGGTCCCAAATAGGAAAAGGAGTATGTCAAGGCTGTATATTTCATCCTGCTTATTTAACTTATATGCAGAGTACATCACGAGAAACGCTGGGCTGGAAGAAACACAAGCTGGAATCAAGATTGCCGGGAGAAATATCAATAACCTCAGATATGCAGATGACACCACCCTTATGGCAGAACGTAAAGAAGAACTAAAGAGCCTCTTAATGAAAATGAAAGAGGAGAGTGAAAAAGTTGGCTTAAAGCTCAACGTTCAGACGACTAAGATCATGGCATCTGGTCCCATCACTTCATGGGAAATAGATGGGGAAACAGTGGAAACAGTGTCAAACTTAATTTTTTTGGGCTCCAAGATCACTGCAGATGGTGATTGCAGCCATGAAATTAAAAGACGCTTAGTCCTTGGAAGGAAGGTTATGGCCAATCTAGACAGCATATTTAAAAGCAGAGACATTACTTTGCCAACAAAAGTCCGTCTAGTCAAGGCGATGGTTTTTCCAGTGATCATGTATGGATGTGAGAGTTGGACGGTGAAGAAAGCTGAGCGCCGCAGAATTGATGCTTTTGAACTGTGGTGTTGGAGAAGACTCTTGAGAGTCCCTTGGACTGCAAGGAGATCCAATCAATCCATCGTAAAGGAGATCAGTCCTGGGTGTTCATTGGAAGGACTGATGTTGAAGCTGAAACTCCAATACTTTGGCCACCTCATGCAAAGAGTTGACTCATTGGAAAAGACCCTAATGCTGGGTAGGATTGAGGGCGGGAGGAGAAGGGGACGACAGAGGATGAGATGGTTGGATGGCATCACTGACTCTATGGACATGGGTTTGGGTAGACTCCAGGAGTGGGTGATGGACAGAGAGGCCTGGCGTGCTGCAATTCATGGGGTCGCAAAGAGTCAGACACAACTGAGCGACTGAACTGAACTGATTAGTCATACTGTGATTTCAAGTGCCCATTCTAAAGCCCTATGAGCTAACGAGTATCCCTCTGTATTGGGAGGCCAAATTTCTCTTCTGCACTTCAAACTTGTGTATTGGGTTGTCTACTGAGAAAGCCCAATTAGATGTACTATGTACAAAGTGAAGTGAAAGTTGCTCAGTCCTGCCTTACTCTTTGTGACCCCATGGACTACATAGTCCATGGAATTCTCCAGGCTAGAATACTGGAGTGGATAGCCTTTCCCTTATGCAGGGGATCTTCCCAACCCAGGGATTGAACCCAAGTCTCCACATTGCAGGCGGATTCTTTACCAGCTGAGCCACAAGGGGGCGCAAGAATACTGCAGTGGGTAGCCTATCCCTTTTCCAGCATATATTCTGGAACCAGAAATCAATCCAGGGTCTCCAGCATTGCAGACAGATTCTTTGCACTATGTACAAACTAGGATTTAATTTATTCAATATCAAACTGATTATTGCTCATCTCATACTCTGAAAATACAAACTAATAGACAAATACCCTAAATATTCTCTCAATGTTTTTTTTTTTTTCTTTAACTATTGGAACAACTGTCAATTCAGTGCTCAAGTCAGAATGCTAGCAGTTCTCTTTTATTCCTTGGTATTCTCTTATTCTTTATATTCAATCACTCAGCCATAAAATTTCAAAACTTTTATGAAATCCATTCATTTCTCTCCACAGCCACTATTTCAGCTTAAGCCACCCATTCTCCAAGAATTGTTAATAAGTTTGCGTATCATTAGATATAATGTAATATATGCTTTTGCTGCATGTACATTATATATTAATTGGCAATATATACTTTATATATATTTGCATGTATGATATCAAGTTATACATACTTTTCTGAAACTTACTTTTTACTTAATGTCTTATAAACTACTTTTTATCTAGTGCAAATATATGTTATGGATGTACCATTAGTTGTTTAAATCATACAAGTAATAGATGCACATAGACAAGAATGCATGCAGAAAGCTATGAAATATAGAATAAAATATTCCTTTTCCCGTGGCCCCATTTCCATTCTGCTATTGCAATCTATGCTAATAGGTTTATTGCATTAGTCACACCGAGTTTAATATTGCAACTTTAAATCTTGTGCTGTACCTCTGTTTTTTCATCTGTCAACATTAAAGATTATTTTATCTACTCCCTTAAATAAAAGATGAGAATTCACTGCATTTATATCATCTTCCATTCCTCTGCCACAAACTAGGCAACATTTTCTGATTTAGTTTTAGTTTTTCATGTATTAATTTTAACTTTAAACTGTATTCTTAAGCTTTTATTTCTTCCTTTATCAATTTTGACAACATCTACTGATTCCACTTTATGAAAAGTGAGAAAATTAATTAACCTGCTGATCTTTTCCTAGATCTTATTTTTCTCTGTATCATATCTCAATTTCTGTTGATTAAATCATTTTCCAACATCGAGATTAATAATATTGCCTAGTATGTTGAGTTACATCATTACAGTTAAATATGCTCTTTTTATTTCTAGGTTTCTTCTCAAAGGTAAAAACCAATAAATAATGTGTGTTTTACCCACATCTAACAAAATAAAATATTTGGACCATAAAAGGAGCAATAAAATGATATGTAACTGGAGATTCCAAAAGACAGGCCTCATGGCTTCTCTTTTATTTTCATTTTGAGTATCCATTTCTTCTGGATATTTTTCAACTACTCCTGTTTTTTATATCCTGTTAATACTTCCTTAGATCACCAGGAACACATCCAACTGCTGAATATGTTGAGTTTATTACTCGTTGCTGTAGGGAAGACACAGACCAATGGGAATCACTGGATATCTCAGTGAGAGGGCATTAAAATGAACTATCAGAAATTTTCTGAGTTCCTTAATATATCCTAAGTTTTATTTTCTTCTCACACTTGATTAATGATTTGACTAGGTATAGAACTGTAGGCTTAGAATTTAAAGTACTCAATTATCTTCTATAATTCAATTTCATATAGCTGATGAAAAGTCTGCGGTAAATGTGGTTTTTATTTCTTGATATATGTTTTTTACTCTCCCTCTTTCTTTTAAATCTTTCAGGATTTATCTAGGTGTGGATTTCTTTGAATTTTTTTCCATTAATTCCATGGGTCCTTTCAACATAAATATTTATGCTATCCCTCAGTTTAGAAACTTTTCTGTTGGTTTTAAATGTTTTCTCTTCTCCATTAACCCTGTTTTCTATGCTCTATGCCTTTGGGATCTATCCTCCATAAAATGTTAACTTTTCTTGGATGCTTTCTTACACTTTAACTTTTATTGTATATTCTAGGAAACTTATTTAATTTGGATCATATATTTCATCCTCAGTTATTTTGTTAACCAGAAAATTCACTATTTTTGTTTTTGAAAATAAGAACTTCCAAGAACTTTACATTTTCCTTTGATTTTCTTTTCTTTATCATGCCATCCTGATTTATTTAAAAAGTGCAGTACCATTTGAAAAGCTATGAAATTATTCATTGTATATTTTAATTACCTTTTTTTCTTTCAATGATTTGTTTCCTAGGCAGTTTTATTATTGCTGTCACTCAGGATGTTGATTGTCCTCTGCTCTCTGCTTAATCTTGATTGCTCACTTACAATTAATTGAATGACTAAATTGATTAATATAGTCAGGGAGCCTGGAGACTTAACCAATTGCTAAAAGGAGGGGTTGACTCTGGAGATAGAGCAAGATAAGTTATTTCCCTCAACAACAGATTGGATTTTTCAGTTCCTATTATCTGGGCTTCCCTGGTGGCTCAGATGGTAAAGAATCTGCCCATAATGTGAGAGACCCTGTTCCAGTCCCTGGGTCGGGAAGATCACCTGAAGAAAGGAATGGCTACCCATTTGCCAGGAGAATTCCATGGACAGAGGAGCCTTGATGGCCACAGTCCATGGGATTGCAAAGAGTTGGGCATGACTGAGTGACTAACACTTTCAAACTTTCATACGTTATCTGATATGGCAGTCAGGACTTGCTCAAACCTCCAGTGTGCCTCTCTCCTAGGACCTTAAACCCTCCACAGACAGATTACAAACTTACTTCAGTTTGTGTCAGGATTTTATCCAGAGGGCAAAATACTTTGTATCAAGTCACTTTTCTTTCTTTCTTTTTTTTTTTTTTCAGTACAAGAGAGGAAGGAGTTACTTAGCTTTTTTGTTATCAATTATGTAATGACTTTTTCTGATGGCCCCATGGCCCTCTTCTGTTCTCAGGATTTGTTGGCTTTAATTTAGCACACCTTTAGGAATCACTTGGGAAAACTAGTACTCAAGTATCATGGGCTTCTCTCTCTAGGGCCTCTCTGGATGTTTGTGTAGGATGAACTGAGCACATATCTGTGTGAATTAGAGACCCCCAGAATTGCAGTGTACAGCTTGAAAACTGAGCTTTGCTATTTCATCTGCACTGAGTCTCTACCTAGCTCCTGAAATGTCTCCAAATTCTTATCTTCATGGATTCCCAGTGATATTCTTTTTTGTCTTAAAAAATATTTTAAGTACTTTAACGTGACTTTGGAAGTGCAGAAAAAAACAAATATTCTTAGATGAATGACTTGAATTAGAAACCATGTATTAGTTTTATTATTTCTTCTAGATATTATCTGTATTTAGATTAATACTCTAAATATTATCACTCTAAAATTGATGGAATGGGGAAAATAATC
Organism: Okapia johnstoni; assembly: GCA_024291935.2. Lineage (NCBI taxonomy): Eukaryota > Metazoa > Chordata > Mammalia > Artiodactyla > Giraffidae > Okapia > Okapia johnstoni. The sequence goes on from CM044319.1 coordinate 10,941,997, forward strand.
ATGTTTCTTACAACATTTATGTATAAAAATTTCAATTCTTTTTGAAAAATTATGATTGCCTCAGGTTAACTCAGGGTGAGAAATTTGGAGGGAACTATCTTTATCAGATTCTGATCCTCTAAACGTAGAAGTACATTAAATAAAGGTTTATGTATATAAGTGAGAGAGAGTCATAAGGATGAAAATTATTTTAAAAAATAAATGATAATATTTATGCTTGAGAAATTCCTCTACTTACAAATTTCAGGTTAGATAACTAAATTTGATTTAAGGGCAAAAGGATTAGAAACTTGTAGTTAAGAAAGAAGAAATAAAGAGATAGAAAGGAATAAAGACCTGATTACTGACTGTCTCTTTCTCTCCTATTGTAGCCAATGTGAAACAGTCAATTGTGTCCTTGGTTTAATATTTGTCAGCCAAAGAAGGATAAGGTATGTGTCTCACCAGTTGGGCTACCTGAGAAGAGGATTCTGCAATAATCAGCAGGATATTTATCAGAGAGTGCTCTTAGGATCAACACAGATGGAAAGGAAACAGGCGGACATAGTTGAACTAGTTTATAAGCCCCAGACCTCAGCACACCCCAGATATAGCTTTGGAACTCATTTGCTCTTTCAGAGATGTCTTGAATTCAGATGAAGGAGCTGAGGCTGTGTATCCTGGGGATGATCATCCACTGGATATGGGCACATTTGAAAAGAGGTGTGACTTGACAAGTAGCTTTCTTTTCCTGTGGATAGCCCCCCAAAACTCCAATAGTTGACTACTATCCTCTCACATCACACCCATCAGCCAGGGAAGTATTTAATATTATAATAAGCCCTTTATTTCTGAGAGGAGCTCAAGGCGTCTTACATCAACTATAATCTACCCTTTCTACCACTTGGAATCACTTCTTACAGGTTCTGGGAGCATCTTCCTTCTCTTGGTGAAAGGGAAAATAAAGCAGAAAGATTAGTGGGAAAAACTAGCCCGGGGTAGTAGCCTCAGGTTCCAAGAGCACACCAGGAACTATTTCTCAAAAGCCATAAATCTCAACTGTAAATGCAATGGCCTTGCTCCAAAACCCTAGAAGGGTGCATGATATTCTCCCTCTAGGGCTTATCATAAAATCAGCACGGGTATCCCTTCCCACCACTAATATCTCTAACACCACAGGATCTACTGAGTCATATGTCCACCACCCAAGCAGCCGAGTTACTTGTACTGAAGCTTGGAATTACCACAGAGCCCTTCCGTGCTCTGGGATACACTCATAGCTGCCAGCATTTCAGACACTAGCTATATCCCCAGGTGGAAAATATGCTACCTCTGGGTCTATCAGCTGCTGTGTTTCATTCTTCATGGTGGGAGGCACAAGATGCATTAGTTTGTCCTTTACTTTGGAGAGAACTTCCTCACACAGAGAGATCATAAATATTTTTATTAACTTGGTGGGCCTTGGAATCTTCCTATGATTTGTTTTGTGCTTTCTGGAGGACATATGGCTTACAAGACTTTAATCATGCTGGCTACTTCTTGCTCATGCAAGTCCAATTAGAATAATGTCATTTATATGATAGTGAAACAAAATGATATTCAGACATCCTGAAAACTATGTTATGACAAAGGACAGACAAGCTACCAGAGCCCTAGCGCAAAACTGTAAATATATTCTGTTATTTGGTTCTTTCTTCTGACAAAGATACAAAGGAAAACATTCACCAGATCAAATTAATGACCACTTACCAAGTTCCTGAGGTCATGCTAATTCGTTCTAACAAATATTTCACATCTGGCTCCACAGCAATATTTGGAGCTACTATTTTCTTGAGTTTACAGTAATTCACTTTATTCTTCAATATTTGTTGTCTTTGGTTTTGCTCTTTGTTATAGGAACATGACCTGTATGAAACAGAGATAGGAGGATGGCTGTTACCTCTGCATCCTTTAGGTATTTCAGGGTGATGCTAATTTCTATTCTTCCCCTACCATGGGAGATGTGATTTATTTGCTCTCCTAGCAAGGTGTATAGGTGGTACAGTTTCAGAGACATCCTCTTGGCCTTCATAGCTCTTACACTACAGGCCAAGAAACCATTATATGGGTTGGTGAAAGTGAAAGTGTTAGTCGCAGCAAATATAACCATTATACATTTAGGGACTCTAGAAACTGCCATTGGGTGAGTCTGCAAGTCCAGTCAATCCACTGTGAACTATGACTGGGCTAGAACCCTGTTTATTATCTATCCTCATATGATCCCACTATAACAGAGAGCATGTGTGATAAGTCGCTTCAGTCATGTCTGACTCTTTGCAACCCTATGGACTATAGCCTGGCAAGCTCCACTGTCCGTGGGGATTCTCCAGGCAAGAATACTGGTGTGGGTTGTCATGCCCTCCATGGGATCTTTCCAACCCAGGGATCATACCCATGTCTCTTATGTCTGCTGCGTTGGCAGGTAGGTTATTTACAACCAGTGCCACTTGGGACTATAATAGAGTTCAAATCAGTTCAGTTCAGTCACTGAGTTGTGTCTGACTTTTTGCGACCCCATGGACCGCAGCACGCCAGGCCTCCCTGTCCATCACCAGCTACCAGAGACTACTCAAATTCATGTCCGCTGAGTCTGTGATGCCATCCAACCATCTCACTCTCAGTTGTCTCCATCTCCTCCTGCCTTCAATCTTTCCCAGCATCAGGGTCTTTTCCAGTAAGTCAGTTCTTTGAATCAGGTGGCCAAAGTTGAGTTTGATGTTGAGTTTCAGCTTCAACATCAGTCCTTCCAATGAACACTCAGGACTGATCTCCTTTAGGATGGACTGGTTGGATCTCCTTGCAGTCCAAGGGACTCTCAAGAGTCTTCTCCAACACCACAGTTCAAAAGCACCAGTTCTTCAGTTCTCAGCTTTCTTTATAGTCCAACTCTCACATCTGTACATGACTACTGGAAAAACCATAAACTTGACTAGACAGACTTTGTTGGCAAAGTAATGTCTCTGCTTTTTAATATGCTGTCTAGGTTGGTCATGACTGTTCCTCCAAGGAATAAGTTCAGTTCAGTCACTCAGTCATGTCCAACTCTTTGTGATCCCATGAACCGCAGCACGCCAGGCCTCCCTGTTCATCACCAACTCACTGAGTCCACCCAAACCCATGTCCATCAAGTCAGTGATGCCATCCAGCCATCGCATCCTCTGTCATCCCCTTCTCCTCCTGCCCTCAATCCTTCCCAGCATCAGGGTGTTTTCCAGTAAGTCAGCTCTTCACATCAGGTGGCCAGAGTATTGGAGTTTCAGCTTCAACATCAGTCCTTCCAATGAACACCCAGGACTGATCTCCTTTAGCATGGACTGGTTGGATCTCCTTGCAGTCCAAGGGACTCTCAAGAGTCTTCTCCAACACCACAGTTCAAAAGCATCAATTATTCGGCGCTCAGCTTTCTTTACAGTCCAATTCTCACATCCATACATGACCACTGGAAAAACCACAGCCTTGACTAGACAGACCTTTGTTGGCAAAGTAATGTCTCTGCTTTTTAATATGCTGTCTAGGTTGGTCATAACTTTCCTTCCAAGGAGTAAGCATCTTTTAATTTCATGGCTGCAGTTACCATCTGCAGTGATTTTAGTCTCTCACTGTTTCCCCATCTATTTGCCATGAACTGATGGGACCATATGCCATGATCTTTGTTTTCTGAATATTAAGCTTTAAGCCAACTTTTTCACTTTGCTCTTTCACTTTCATCAAGAGGCTCTTTAGTTCTTCTTCACTTTCTGCCATAAGGGTGGTGTCATCTGCGTATCTGAGGTTATTGATATTTCTCCTGGCAATTTTGATTCCAGCTTGTGCATCATCCTGCCCAGCATTTCTCATGATGTACTCTGCATATAAGTTAAATAAGCAGGGTGACTGTATACAGCCTTGATGTACTCCTTTTCCTATTTGGAACAAGTCTGCTGTTCCATGTCCAGTTCTAACTGTTGCTTTCAGACCTGCATATGGATTTCTGAAGAGGCAGGTCTGGTGGTCTGGTATTCCCATCTCTTAAAGAATTTTCCACAGTTTGTGGTGATCCACACAGTCAAAGGCTTTGGCATAGTCAGAGAGACCAACTTGGGACAAGGGGGCTTTTTGGTCCTTGTTTATGAGTCTTTGAATATAAGCTTTTGCTGGAAGAAACTATGAAGTTAAATGAAGCAATTTTCTTTAACTAACGGTAATTCTAAAGAGAAATGAATTTGAAGACACATTCCAACAGCTAGGGAAAAAATCCTTCACTCAAAAATGTGATCTAGATGATGCATTATAGCATGTATTTCATGATGCGATCCATTATAGCTTAAGTAACATTTTTCAAATTGAAAATGGAAAAAAAAATTTGTGGCAAAATAATGTTAATAGTTCCTATTCTAGTTGTTTTCAAAATGTGACTAGAATAAAATTATTTAAATAAGAAAGACACTCATCTGTAAAAATGTTTCATTTTAGACTCTGTTGGAATTCAAATGTAAATAAATGTCCTACTTTCAAGATTATATTTTAAGGGTGTGTACAAATAGTAAATACATATATTAATAAATATATGGGATAATTTCAGAAATTTAGTAATGAGGATATGTTTTCTGGATAATTTAGGATATTTCATCGGGCAACAGTTCTATGCATATGTTAAGTATTGAGTGGAACACAGAAAAAAAATATATTCTGTCTTTATCCTCTGCTAAATTAACTAAACATAGAGGTTATTAGGCTGATGTGATTCTAATGTCCTGATAATAAACAAACTGAAATCTAAGCCTGTAAATGCCTCAAAATGTTAGGGATGCATAGAAAAGAATAACATAATGTAATTTGCAGCAATACGGGTGGACCTAGAGATTATCCTTCTAAGTGAAGTAAGTCAAATGCAAATATCATATGATATCACTTATATGTAGAATACAAAAAATGATACAAATGAATCTATTTATAATACAGAAATAGACTTTCAGACCTAAAAAACAAACCTGTGGGTGTGTGCTTAGTTGCTCAGTTGTGTCTGACTCTTTGTGACCCCATGGACTGTAGCCCACCGGGCTCCTCTGTCCATGAGTTTTCTCCAGGCAAGAATACTGGAGTGGTTCCCATGCCCTCCTCCAGAGGATTTTTCCGATCCAGGGATCGAACTCAGGTCTCCCACATTGCCGGTGGATTCTTTATCACCTGAAGAGAGGGATAAATTAGAATTTGAGGATTAATGGATACACAGTACTGTATATAAAATAGATAAACAAAAAGGACCTACTGTATAGCACAGGGAACTATATTCATTGTCTTGTAATAACCTACAATGGAAAAGAATCTGAAAAAGAATATATGTGTGTGTTTGTGTGTAACTGAATCACTTTGCTGTATGTCTGAAATATTGTAAATCAACTATGCTTCAATTTTTTTATACAACATATGATAAATAAAACATGGCTTCTTCCTTTAAGAAAACCAGGGACAATCAGTCACAACCAACCAACCAGACTTTAAGCTGTAACAAATCAAGTGATTTCCTCTCTTTACTCACAGTTTCCTGTCTGTCTCCTGTCCCTGGAGGCTCCTAACCACATCCTGTTTTGTTCTATCCCATTTGAATAGACTAGTGCTCAAATAAATTGGTAAAAATTTTAATATGCTTCAGTTTATCCTGAATACTTCCATGAATTTTCAATCTTACTGGAGAAATCAGAGACGAATACAGACATATCTCAGAGATACTGGGGGTTCAGTTCCAGACCACCACAATAAAGTGAATATTGCAATAAAGAAAGGAACATTAATATTTTGGTTTGCTAGTGTTTATAAATGCTATGTTTACACATAGTATTCTATTACTATTAAGTGTGTAATAGCAGGTCTAAAAAATGTACATACCTTAATTTTAAAATGCTTTATTTCTTCAATTAAATAAAAAAGATATTTGCATCTAAGGGCCTGTGAACTTAAATATAAAATGTGCTGTAGTGGGATTAATATTTTAGGGAAAATTGAGGGGTGACTGTAAAAATGATTTTTGAACATACCCCCATACAAATACTTTATTACTAAAGCATGCTAACCATTATCTGAGACCTCAGCAAACTGAACTCTTTTTGCTAATGGCGGGTCTTGCCTCAATGCTGATGGCTGCTTGCTGATCAGGGTGTGGTCGCTGAAGTTGAGCGAGGCTATGGCAATTTCTTAAAATAAGACAACAGTGAAGTTTGCTCTTCCTTTCATTTGAATGCTTGGGAGCCATTGTAGGATTATTATTAATTTTTTGTTGTTTAGTTGACTTACTACATTAGTTTCAGGTGTATAGAGTGGTAATTTGATATTTATATAGGTTATACTCCATATAAAGTTATTATAAAATATTGACTATATTCCACGTGCTATACATTACATCCTTGTAACTTAAGATTTTACACCTAGTATTTTGTACCTCTTAATCCCCTTCATCTCTTTTATACCTCCCCTCACCTTGTCCCTTTTAGTAACTAGTTTGTTTTCTGCATCTGTGAGTCTGTTTCTATTTTGTTATATTATGTTTGTTTTATTTTTGATTCCTCATATAAATGAAAATACACATTATTTGTCTTTCCCTGACTTATTTCACTAACCGTAATACCCTCTAGATCTATCCATGTTGTTGCAAATATTAGCTGGCTTAATTTCAAAATTGTGTTTTAGGGAACATGGAGCCCCAAGGAGAGGGAGAGAGATGGAGTAGCAGTCAAAACATATGCAATATTTGCCTATTAAGTTTGCTGCCGTATGGGCCACATTCCTGGTGCCTCAAAATAATTACAATAGTAGCATCAAAGATCACTGATCACAGATAACTAACAAAAATAAAACAATAATGAAAAAGTTTAAAATTTGCAAGAATTATCAAAATGTGACACACAGATATGGAGTGAGCAAATGCTGCTAGAAAAATGGAACTGATAGACTTGCTTAATGCAGGGTTGCCACAGACCTTCAGTTTATAAAATGTGCAATTTATCTGCAAAGCTCTGTAAAGTGAAAAAATGAAGTGTGCCGAGAGGAAATCTGCAATCTGCAAATGAGAGTGATTAAGACTCAAATAAATGAACTAGACATTAACTGCTGTGCCATGTTTCTGGAAGTGTACTCACAGATTCACCAGAGTAGATGCATTGCATTTTTTGTTAAAAATGTAGATTCTGGGGAGCTACCTCAGATTCAAAATTTCTAGAATAGATCCTGCATTCTACTAGCATTGCAAGTCATACTGATGTACAGTTATGTGTGAGAGGAACTTGTGAAAATGGCAGCTTATAAGAGGTTAAATAATTGTCAGAATGCAATAAAGAATCTAGGAGTTATGAGTCTTGAGGCAAACCATGAACTGGATGGAATTTAGATCAAGAAAGAGGAGAGAGAGGCGGGGCTAAGATGGCGGAGGAATAGGACGGAGAGACCACTCTCTCCCCCACAAATTTATCGAAAGAAAATCTGAAAGCTGAGCAAAGTTCACAAGACTACTTCTGAACGCTGGCAGAGGACGTCAGACATTAATCAAGTCAGCGCATTATCTTCAGAAGGAGGTAGGAGAAATTATAAAAGATAAAAAGAGAGACAAAAGAGTTAGGGACGGAGACCCGTCCCGGGGAGGGAGTCGTAAAAGAGGAGAAATTTCTAAGCACCAGGAAACCTTCTCACCGGCGAGTTTGGGGGAAGATTTCGAATCTCGGAGGGCAACATAACCGGGAGAATCAATAAATAAAACCCACTGATTACGTGCCTAAAGGCAACTTCCAGTAAAGAATCCCAGACGCCGGCATCCGCCACCAGCAAGTGGGGGCTGAAGGGAGAGGAGCGGGCGGCACTGCTTGGGGTAAGGACCGGGCCAAATGCCCTGAGGGCAATCGGAGGGAGCTAACGTGAGATAGTAACCTAAACTGTGGGACAGCCAGAGAGAGAGAGAACTATCCCGTGAAAAGCCCAAAGCTAAGGCACTGCCGGCCCGCTCACAGAACAAAGGACTGAGCGATACAGGGGAAGAGCTAGCCGGCTGCGGACCGCCCCATCCCCCGCTGGACACAGCGGGCAGGCGGGACCAGCCAGAGCCGGAAAGGGGCAAACTCGGCTCCAGAGAGGGCACCCCCTACAAAACTGCAAACAGGCTCCCAGTTTCTAAGCAAAGACTGCCTGAGATCCCGGAGGGTCTACAGCCGCCGGGAGGGTCGCAGCCAGAGACCAGCTCCCCATAACCGACACAAAGCACACCGGAGCCGGAGCCGGGCGCGCCCGTAAACCGAGGCGGGGACCAGGGAGGTGATAAGCCGCACCGCCCCGTCAGGGGAGAGTGCGCTCGCCAAACTCCTGGCTGCCTGAGCTGCTCCGACCGGGAACGGCGCAAACCGCCGGCCCAACCGAGTCTGCGCCTTTGTGGAGTACCTGGGAAGCGCGCCCGCGAACCGAGGCGGGGACCAGGGAGGTGATAAGCCGCACCGCCCCAACAGGGGAGAGTGCGCTCGCCATACTCCTGGCTGCCTGAGCTGCTCCGACCGGGATCGGCGCAAACCGCCGGCCCAACCGAGTCTGCGCCTCGGTGGAGTACCCGGGAAGCGCGCCCGTGAACCGAGGCGGGGACCAGGGAGGTGATAAGCCGCACCGCCCCGACAGGGGAGAGTGCGCTCGCCAAACTCCTGGCTGCCTGAGCTGCTCTGACCGGGAATGGCGCAAACCGCCGGCCCAACCGAGTCTGCGCCTCTGTGGAGTACCCGGGAACCTGAACCTGAGCAGTTTAAACCTGGGAAGTGCGCGCATATCAGGGCCCACCCCCCGGCAGAGCAACCTGAAGCCTGAGCAGGGTAGACGGGGGAAAGCACACACGCCGTGAGCGGGGGCGAACCCAGTGCGGCCGAGACACTGCGAGCTCTCCACACACACGCCAGTGATATTGGTTGCAGTGGTCCTCTCTCCCCACAGCAGGACTGAGCAAGTGAACCTAAAGAGACCACCTCCGCCCCTTTGTGGCAGGGCGGAAATTAGACACTGAAGAGACCTCCAAACAAAAGCCAAATAAACAGAGGGAAGCGCGTTGGAAGGGACAGGCCAACAGATTAAAATCCCTGTAGTTAACACGGACTGCATTGAAAGGGGCCTATAGATCTTGAAAAGTATAAGCAGGAACAAGGACCTATCTGAAACTGAAGAGACCCCACACGGCTCACAACTGCTCCAGAGAAAGTCCGGGATATATATTTTTACTATTATCATTTTTTTTTTTTTTTTTTTTTTTTTTCTTTTCTTTCTTTTTTCTTTAAGACCTCTATTACACCTTTAATTTTCATTCTCATAACCCACTACTACCTTGAAAAAAAAAAACAACCCTATTTTTAAAACAAACTGCGTACATATATCTTATACTTTTTGTGTTTTTTTTTATTTTATTTTATTTTATTTTTTTTTTTTTTACTGTTTTTTCCTGTTTTTCTTTTTTTTTTACTGTTATACTGTTTTACTGTCTTTTTTCTTTTTATACTGTTTTCTTTTTTCTTTTTTTTTATATTATATGATTTATAAGAGTCTAACCTCTACTCTAGATTTTTAATCTTTGTTTTACATATTTGATATCAATTTTGTGCATTTAAGAATACAATCTTTAGTACCCATTTTTACTCAGGAGTGTGATTACTGGCTTGATTACTCTCTCCCTCTATTGACGCTCTTTCTTCTCCCCCAGGGAACCTCTATCTCCCACCCTCATCCTTCTCTTCTCAACCCAATTCTGTGAATCTCTGAGGGTGTTCTGGGTACCGGAAAACACTTCGGGAACAGAATACTGCCCAGATCTCTCTCTCCCCTCTTGATTCCTCCCTTTCTACTCATCCTCACCTCTACTGCCTTCCTCCCCCCTCTCTATGTATCTCTGTGAACCTCTCTGAGGGCTCCAGACTGTGGAGAGCACAGAGGGAAGTGCTTACTGGCTAGACTGCTCTCCCCACATTTGAGTACCCCTCCTCTCCTCCTGGTCACCTCAGCCTCCCTCCCCTTCACCTCTCCATGTAACTCAGTGAACCTCTCTGGGTATCCCTCACTGCAGAGAATCTTTTCACCATTAACCTAAAAGTTTTATTATTGATGCTGTATGGATGGAGTAGTCTTGAGGCTACTGCAAGAATAAGACTGAAAGCCAGAGGAAACATTAATTAATAAGAGATCTTCCAAAAGCCTCCACATATACACTGAAACCAAGCTCCACCCAAGAGCCAATAAGTTCCAGAGCAAGACATACCGCGCAAACTCTCCAGCAATGCAGGAACATAGCCCTGAGCATCAATATACAGGCTGCCCAGAGGCACACCAAATCCATAGACATCTCAAAACTCAATACTGGACACTCCATTGCACTCTAAAGAGAAGAAATCCAGCTCCACCCACCAGAACACCGACACAAGCTCCCCCAACCAGGAAACCTTGACAAGCCACCCATCCAACCCCACCCACAGTGAGGAACCTCCACAATAAAGAGGAACTTCAAACTACCAGAATACAGAAAGGCCACGCCTAACACAGCAATCTAAACAAGATGAAAAGGCAGAGAAATACTCAACAAGTAAAGGAAAATGAGAAATGCCCACCAAACCAAACAAAAGAGGAGGAGATAGGGAATCTATCTGAAAAAGAATTTAGAATAATGATAGTAAAAATGATCCAAAATATTGAAAATAAAATGGAGTTACAGATAACTAGCCTGGAGACAAGGATTGAGAAGATGCAAGAAATGTTTACCAAGGACCTAGAAGAAATAAAAAGGAGTCAATATATATTGAATAATGAAATAAAGGAGATAAAAGACACGCTGGAGGGAACCAAGAGTAGAATAACAGAGGCAGAAGATAGGATAAGTGAGGTAGAAGATAGAATGGTGGAAATAAACGAAACAGAGAGGAAAAAAGAAAAAAGAATCAAAAGAAATGAGGAAAACCTCAGGGACCTCTGGGACAATATGAAACGCCCCAACATTCGAATCATAGGAGTCCCAGAAGAAGAAGATAAAAGGAAAGGCCATGAAAAGATACTCGAGGAGATAATAGTTGAAAATTTCCCTAAAATGAGGAAGGAAATAGTCACAGAAGTCCAAGAAACCCAGAGAGTCCCAAACAGGATAAACCCAAGGCGAAACACCCCAAGACACATATTAATCAAATTAACAAAGATCAAACACAAAGAACAAATATTAAAAGCAGCAAGGGAAAAACAACAAATAGCACACAAGGGGATCCCCATAAGGATAACAGCTGATCTTTCAATAGAAACACTTCAGGCTAGAAGGGAATGGCAGGACATACTTAAAGTAATGAAAGAGAAAAATCTACAACCCAGATTACTGTACCCAGCAAGGATCTCATTCAGATATGAAAGAGAATTCAAAAGCTTTACAGACAAGCAAGAACTGAGGGAATTCAGCACCACCAAACCAGCTCTCCATCAAATGCTAAAGGATCTTCTCTAAACAGGAAACACAGAAAGGATGTTTAAACACGAACTTAAAACTACAAAGTAAATGGCAACGGGACCATACTTATCAATAATTACCTTAAATGTAAATGGGTTGAATGCCCCAACCAAAAGACAAAGAGTGGCTGAGTGGATACAAAAACAAGACCCCTACATATGCTGTCTACAAGAGACCCACCTCAAAACTAGGGACACATACAGACTGAAAGTGAAGGGATAGAAAAATATATTTCATGCAAATGGAGACCAAAAGAAAGCAGGAGTCGCAATACTCATTTCAGATAAAATAGACTTTAAAATAAAGGCTGTGAAAAGGGACAAAGAAGGACACTACATAATGATCAAAGGGTCAATCCAAGAAGAAGATGTAACAATTATAAATATATATGCACCCAACATAGGAGCACCACAATATATAAGGCAAATACTAACAAGTATGAAAGGGGAAATTAACAATAACACAATAATAGTGGGAGACTTTAATACTCTACTCACACATATGGATAGATCAACTAAACAGAAAATTAACAAGGAAACACAAACTTTAAATGATACTATAGACAAATTAGATTTAATGGATATTTTCAGGACTTTCCACCCCAAAACAAGCAATTTCACCTTTTTCTCAAGTGCACACGGAACTTTCTCCAGGATAGATCACATCCTGGGCCATAAATCTAGCCTTGGTAAATTCAAAAAAATTGAAATCATCCCAGCCATCTTCTCTGACCACAATGCAGTAAGATTAGACCTCAATTACAGGAAAAAAAAAAACTATTAAAAATTCCAACATATGGAGGCTAAACAACACGCTTCTGAATAACCAACAAATCACAGAAGAAATCAAAAAAGAAATCAAAATATGCATAGAAATGAATGAAAATGAAAACACAACAACCCAAAACATGGGACACTGTAAAAAAGCAATGCTAAGGGGAAGTTCATAGCAATACAGGCGTACCTCAAGAAACAAGAAAAAAATCAAATAAATAAACTAACTCTACACCTAAAGCAACTAGAGAAGGAAGAAATGGAGAACCCAAGGGTTAGTAGAAGGAAAAGAAATCTTAAAAATTAGGGCAGAAATAAATGCAAAAGAAACAAAAGAGGCCATAGCAAAAATCAACAAAACTAAAAGCTGGTTTTTCGAGAAGATAAACAAAATTGACAAGCTATTAGCCAGACTCATCAAGAAACAAAGGGAGAAGAATCAGATCAACAAAATTAGAAATGAAAATGGAGAGATCACAACAGACTACACAGAAATACAAAGGATCATAAGAGACTACTACCAACAGCTATATGCCAATAAAATGGACAACTTGGAAGAAATGGACAAATTCTTAGAAAAGTATAACTTTCCAAAATTGAACCAGGAAGAAATAGAAGATCTTAACAGACCCATCACAAGCACGGAAATCGAAACTGTAATCAGAAATCTTCCAGCAAACAAAAGCCCAGGACCAGATGGCTTCACAGCGGAATTCTACCAAAAATTTAGAGAAGAGCTAACACCTATCCTACTCAAACTCTTCCAGAGAATTGCAGAAGATGGTTAACTTCCAAACTCATTCTATGAGGCCACCATCACCCTAATTCCAAAACCAGACAAAGATGTCACAAAAAAAGAAAACTACAGGCCAATATCACTGGTGAACATAGATGCAAAAATCCTTAATAAAATTCTAGCAAACAGAATCCAACATCATATTAAAAAGATCATACATCATGACCAAGTGGGCTTTATCCCAGGAATGCAAGGTTTCTTTAACATCCGCAAATCAATCAGTGTAATTCACCACAGTAACAAATTGAAAGATAAGAACAATATGATTATCTCAATAGATGCAGAAAAAGCCTTTGACAAAATTCGACATCCATTTATGATAAAAACTCTCCAGAAAGCAGGAATAGAAGGAACATACCTCAACATAATAAAAGCTATATATGACAAACCCACAGCAAACATTATCCTCAATGGTGAAAAACTGAAAGCATTTCCCCTAAAGTCAGGAACAAGGCAAGGATGCCCACTTTCACCACTACTATTCAACATAGTTTTGGAAGTTTTGGCCACAGCAATCAGAGTGGAAAAAGAAATAAAAGGAATACAGATAGGAAAAGAAGAAGTAAAACTCTCACTGTTTGCAGATGACATGATCCTCTACATAGAAAACCCTAAAGATTCTACCAGAAAACTACTAGAGCTAATCAATGAATATAGTAAAGTTGCAGGATACAAAATTAACACACAGAAATCCCTTGCATTCCTATACACCAATAATGAGAAAACAGAAAGAGAAATTAAGGAAACAATACCATTCACCATTGCAACAAAAAGAATAAAATACTTAGGAATATTTCTACCTAAAGAAACAAAAGACTTATATATAGAAAACTATAAAACACTGATGAAAGAAATCAAAGAGGACACAAACAGATGGAGAAATATACTGTGTTCATGGATCAGAAGAATTAATATAGTGAAAATGAGTATACTACCCAAAGCAATCTATAGATTCAATGCAATCCCTATCAAGCTACCAATGGTATTTTTCACAGAACTAGAACAAATCATTTCACAATTTGTATGGAAGTATAAGAAACCTCGAATAGCCAAAGCAATCTTGAGAAAGAAGAATGGAACTGGAGGAATCAACCTGCCTGACTTCAAGCTCTACTACAAAGCCACAGTCATCAAGACAGTGTGGTACTGGCACAAGGATAGAAATATAGATCAATGGAACAAAATAGAAAGCCCAGAGATAAACCCACGCACCTATGGGCACCTTATCTTCGACAAAGGAGGCAAGAGTATACAATGGAGAAAAGACAATCTCTTTAACAAGTGGTGCTGGGAAAACTGGTCAACCACTTGTAAAAGAATGAAACTAGAACACTTCCTAACACCATACACAAAAATAAAAACTCAAAATGGATTAAAGATCTAAACGTAAGACCAGAAATTATAAAACTCCTAGAGGAAAACATAGGCAAAACACTCTCCGACATAAATCACAGCAGGATCCTCCATGACCCACCCCCCAGAATATTGGAAATAAAAGCAAAAATAAACAAATGGGACCTAATTAAAATTAAAAGCTTTTGCACAACAAAGGAAACTAGGAGCAAGGTGAAAAGACAGCCTTCAGAATGGGAGAAAATAATAGCAAACGAAGCAACAGACAAACAATTAATCTCAAAAATATACAAGCAACTCCTGCAGCTGAATTCCAGAAAAATAAACGACCCAATCAAAAACTGGGCCAAAGAACTAAACAGACATTTTTCCAAAGAAGACGTACAGATGGCTAACAAACACATGAAAAGATGCTCAACATCACTCATTATTAGAGAAATGCAAATCAAAACCACAATGAGGTACCATCTCACACTGGTCAGAATGGCTGCTATCCAAAAGTCTACAAGCAATAAATGCTGGAGAGGGTGTGGAGAAAAGGGAACCCTCTTACACTGTTGGTGGGAATGCAAACTAGTACAGCCACTATGGAGAACAGTGTGGAGATTCCTTAAAAAACTGGGAATAGAACTGCCATATGACCCAACAATCCCACTGCTAGGCATACACACCGAGGAAACCAGAGTTGAAAGAGATGCGTGTACCCCAATGTTCATCGCAGCACTGTTTACAATAGCCAGGACATGGAAGCAACCTAGATGTCCATCGGCAGACGAATGGATAAGGAAGCTTTGGTACATATACACAATGGAATATTACTCAGCCATTAAAAAAAAATACATTTGAATCGGTTCTATTGAGATGGATGAAACTGGAGCCCATTATACAGAGTGAAGTGAGCCAGAAAGAAAAGCACCAATACAGTATACTAATGCATGTATATGGAATTTGAAAGATGGTAATGGTAACCCTATATGTGAGACAGAATAAGAGACACAGATGCATAAAACAGTCCTGTGGACTCTGAGGGAGAAGGTGAGGGTGGGACGTTCTGGGACAATAACATTGAAACATGTATATTGTGATATGTGAAGCGGAACACCATTCCATGTTTTATGCATGGGACGGATGCTCAGGGATGGAGCGTTGGGATGACCCAGAGGGATGGGAAGGGGAGGGAGGTGGGAGGAGGGTTCGGGAGGGGGAGCACATGTGAACCCATGGCTGATTCATGTCAATGTATGGCAGAAACTACTACAATGTTGTAAAGTAATTAGCCCCCAACTAAAATAAATAAATAAAGAAAGAAAGAAAGAGGAGAGAATATTTTAGACAAGGGGAACTGAATCCTAGAGATAAATAAATGATCAAGAGATATTTAAGATGGATTGAATAGAATAGACAATTATGATGTACAAATTAGAAAACAGTAGGAAATGAAGTTGGGCAGAGAGTTTGCACCAGGTGGTAGAGAACTCTGAATGCCAGACTTAAAAGAATTTTTAACTTTATTCTGGAAGTCACAAGGAATATTTGATTTTTACAAAAAGAGAGTATTGGTACAAGCAAAGTTTTGAGAATATCAACCTGGTGTGGTACATAGGATAGCTTGAATTCAAGAGATACTCTAAACAGGATCTCAGTTAAGAGATTGTTGAGATAAACAAGGTATGATGTCAATGGCCTAGATTAGCAAGGGAAAATACAAGAGGTAGATGGATATGAGAGATTACAGAAATACTTCATATGCTTTCATTCATTCTTATTTTTATGAAAGCTGAGAGTTATTTATTATCCTGAAGAATTCAGATAAATAAGATAAATATTTGATATCACTTATCAAATGAGTGATATTTGATAAGTGATAATGTGGGCCTTGTCTGATCACTAGCATGGAGCTGATACTCACTGAGTGCCAGCTCTAACACTGATTATTATTCATATGTGGCACAAATTTGTGCTATCAGGAAAGGACCATAATTGACTAGAGTCTGAAGTGCTGAGCTCAAATGCTGGCAAGGTCTAGCTTTTTGCTGACCCACCTATGGTATGCAGAGAATTAGTTACACAAGAGAGCTTTAAGGTCCTCTAAAGTTCTGAAAGTCTCTGATTTTAAGAAATGATAACTTAATAGATCTTGTAATAGATATCCTATAAAAGAATTTGTATCATACATTATGAAAATAGTAGCAGTTTCTTCAGTCTCTTCTAGACAGAGATAATCTCCTTCTCACATTAAGGTTTTCTTTTTTTAAATTCCTTTATTTGTGCTATTTTCAGGATACAATATAACATTTGAGTGTGAAAAAAGAATTTTATTTAAAAATTACGTAAGAACCAAGTTTTAGTGTTCCATGAAAGAAAATAAACAGTGTGGTAGATCAAAGATTAGAACTAGGCATCTTTCATTTAGTTATACTTGTAGAAATCATTTTACAAACCTAGTTTCTAAGAAAAAAGACACAGAAGCATAAAGTAATTTACAGATGAACTGGCAAGGCAGAGAAATTGTTGGACACTCAGCTTTGCATGTTCAGTTTAAGAACCAAAAAATATGATTGTGAACTGTCTTTTACGTTACCCATGAAGAAAATGGTCCAAATCAGACTTGTCCTATTGAAAATTGTATACTGCAAAGACAAATACCAGTATTTTTAAGTTTGGAAAACAAACTGCTTTCTTCAGTTTAAAATCATTGGTTTAAAATAAAAACAACTTGCTTTCCACAATATAATCTCTCTAGGGGGAAAAAAAAAGAATGGGGGTGGGAATGTGTGCCTTGAAATTTAGCATTTAGGTGAGCATTTCTAGGGAAATCCTTTTTTTATTAATATTAGGAGGCAATATGTAAATCAAAAGCAGCTTTAAAACAAATTAAGTTTATTTAATGGCACTCAGTAACTATGAAAAGTTTTTGTGTCAACAAGGACTTATTTTAAGATAGATTTGTTTTTGACTAAAAAATACTCTTCCTGATTGAAATTGTGGCTTAGATGTTCTGTTAATCGTTATTATGGAAATATTCACCCTAGGAATAATTAGAATAGCAAATTTCTCAAGTATATTAAAAAGAGATTCAATTACCCAAAATGTATTTATATTTGTTTCTAAGGTTTACATTTAGTGAGTTTATATATACCAATATAGTGAGTCCTATGTGTTGAATATTGAGTATTTGAGTTCAGTTCAGTTCAGTTCAGTCGCTCAATCGTGTCTGACTCTTTGCGACCCCATGAATCACAGCACGTCAGGCCTCCCTGTCCATCACCAACTGCCGGAGCTTACCCAAATCCATGTCCATCGAGTCGGTGATGCCATCCAATCATCTCATCCTTTGTCATTCCCTTCTCCTCCTGCTCCCAATCATTCCTAGCATTAGGGTCTTTTCCAATGAGTCAACTCTTCGCATGAGGTGGCCAAAGTATTGGAGTTTCAGCTTCAACATCAGTCCTTTCAATGAACACCCAGGACTGATCTCCTTTAGGATGGACTGGTTGGATCTTCTTGCAGTCCAGGGGATTCTCAAAAGTCTTCTCCAACACCACAGTTCAAAAGCATCAATTCTTCAGTGCTCAGCTTTCTTCACCATCCAGCGCTCACATCCATACATGACCACTGGAAAAACCATAGCCTTGACTAGACGGACCTTTGATGGCAAAGTAATGTCTCTGCTTTTAAATATGCTATTTAGGTTGGTCATAACTTTCCTTCCAAGGAGTAAGCGTCTTTTAATTTCATGGCTGCAATCACCATCAGCAGTGATTTTAGAGCCCAAAAAAATAGTCTGCCACTGTTTCCACTGTTTCCCCATCTATTTCCCATGAAGTGATGGGACTAGATGCCATGATCTTAGTTTTCTGAACGTTGAGCTTTAAGCCAACTTTTTGACTCTTCTCTTTCACTTTCATCAAGAGGCTCTTTAGTTCTTCTTCACTTTCTGCCATAAGGGTGGTGTCATCTGCATATCTGAGGTTATTAATATTTCTCCTGGCAATCTTGTTTCCAGCTTGTGTTTCTTCCAGCCCAGTGTTTCTCATGATGTACTCTGCATATAAGTTAAATAAGCAGGATGACAATATACAGCCTTGACGTACTCCTTTTCCTATTTGGAACCAGTCTGTTGTTCCATGTGCAGTTCTCACTGTTGCTTCCTGACCTTCATACAGGTTTCTCAAGAGACAGGTCAGATGGTCTGGTATTCCCATCTCTTTAAGAATTGTCCACAATTTATTGTGATCCACACAGTCAAAGGCTTTGGCATAGTCAATAAAGCAGAAATAGATGTTTTTCTGCAACTCTGTTGCTTTTTTGATGATTCAGTGGATATTAGCAATTTGATCTCTGGTTCCTCTGCCTTTTCTAAAACCAGCTTGAACATCTGGAAGTTCACGGTTCACATATTGCTGAAGCCTGGCTTGGAGAATTTTGAGCATTTCTTTACTAGCATGTGAGATGAGTGCAATTGTGAGGTAGTTTGAGCATTCTTTGGCATTGCCTTTCTTTGGGATTGGAATGAAAACTGACCTTTTCCAGTCCTGTGGCCACTGCTGTATTTGAATTAGCTACCTGAAATTTAACAAAGAAATTGATTTGCCCTGATATTATGCACCAGACAATTGATATAAACCCAACCAGAATAAAACATGTGCATAAAATTTTTTAAATGTATGTATTATTTTCATAATATAATGACATTTATCTTGTTTTCAAATCAGTTTTAAGAGTTTTAGAATAAATGTTCTTTTTATGTTTTATTCTCAGCAATATAATGTTTAGTTATAATCAGTGTAAATAGGGAAAAGCATGTGAGATATGTAATTTCATCACCAGCTTTGTCTTTGGAATCATACTAACAGAACTATTTGGCAGAGAAGGAGCTGAGGGAGGTAGGTGTGAGGTCTGTTATGTAGTCACTGCTGGGCCATGACTGGGAGGCAGCATTAGTGTTGAGAAGTACAAACATATCACAAAGCCACTGCAAGGGGACTCAGAAGAAGCATCCAGAAATTGGGAGGCCTAAATAGATTTAGGCAAGAAGTCCTTCAGATACCCTTGGGGTATCTTAAAGGTATCATAAGGGCCCTGTGGCTGGGAGACGTAGATTTTTCCGACCTTGAAAAACACACTTGAAGATTCTCTCCCCTCCAGACCCACTTAAGAAGAATCAGTGCCCCAAAACAATTTTTGGAAAAAAAAAAAAAGAGAGAGGAAAAAATACCCCAAGAGGGATTTTAATAACTTGTTGAGCAGGTTTTGAATTTGGAAGGCACACGTCAGAACTAAATATTCCCATTAACCCCATAACTAATAAAAGCAATTCCTAAAAGTATACTGCAAGATATCAGAGGATTTGTAGACTGATTTCACATTTTCAGACCTTGCTTATTTTTTCAGCAATGTTTATTCCCAAATGAATATTTGACAAGGTAGGAAGCTGAAAGCTGTCTTCATTATGTATTTTTCTTTTTCAATTCAAGCCAAGAAACTATGGAAGATTGGAAAAGTGACAGTAAAGAAAGAGCCGGAAATCTGGGTCAGACATAAATGCATGGTGATAAATACCTGAACATGTTTGAATTATAGCATTCTGAGCAGGTGATAAAGATTGCTGAATTATCAACCTGCTTTTTCTGAAGCCTTAATTTGTGTCACTTTGAGAGCCTCATTTTATACTACACTATGAATTGAGTTTTATTTCATTAATGACTTAATTAGAGAAATAAGCCCATTGACAGGTGAGATGAATAGAAAAATTAACAGCTACTAATTAACAAAATTTTTGTTACTTCTTTCTTTCCTTACTTTTCAGGATATTCACTGTACACAGAATTGCACAATTCTTGAATGTATTTTGTTGAATTTTATCCACGTTTAATTCAAAAGTTCTCCCAGTTTAGGAAACACATACTGTATAAATATGCACAAGTCTGTATAATATAGACCCTTGAGGCATGACCAGAAGATTGTTTTCAAACCTAGTGAGTTGGAACTAGGATTTATGTTCTAATCGCTGAGGAATGCATGACAAAACATATTTTTTTTATGTGTAGATATAAAATCCATTTGTTTCAGCTCCTTTTACTGATGAAAAAAAAAAAACACAGATTATGTTGCACGTAAGACCCATAATCAAAAAATTGCCGCTTTTAACAAAGCTGAGGATTAACTAAATTGGCTGCTTCCTGGCTAGCCCCTAACTCCTCTGACACCAACCAACCTCCAGAAATCTATAAAGCAGGGAGAGGGTGCATCTGTGTAACACAGATGGGAAAACAAATTGAAATACACTCCCAGCTGATGGTAGTCTGTCAGGGATGTCTTTTCATAGGCAGTGTCTCATGATTATCTATTTCTTGGTCTTTTTGAATTCTATATTCAAATATTAAACTCTTTTGAATGAATCTTAGAAGACAACAAAAAAGGGACAGAAGGTCAGCTCTTCAAATTGTAGAACTCTCCAAATCTAACTTTTAAGAAAAATTTACATTATCAGGTTTGAGAGTTTTGTTTTGTTTTTGGTAAAACTCTTTTGATTAGGGATCATGTCTTAATTCATTGCTCACACTAGTCTCATAAGTATCCTACTAAAAGAAAGAAGGTAAAAGCAGACCTTGGGTAGAATTTTGAAGGAGTGAAGTTTACATGCAGGACTTTTCTTCCTTATCAGCATCTTTCCTAGATCATTTGAAACATACTCCCCACATTCTATTTGCTGAATCCCTGAAGATCCACATGAGCCAACAATCTAAGTTTAACCCTTCATAACATCCTCTTTTCTTTCTTCCACCCAACCTCTTTCTAATGGATCAATGCCTTTTAACTTAGATCCCCATCAGAATATAGTTTCCAGGAAAGCAAGGAATTTATTTATCTTGCTTACAATTTTATCTTCAGTCTTGGTATCTATAAGTAGATCAATACATTTTATGTCAATGATGATTCATTCATTGTAACTGGTTTGAGCTAGTCATTTTCTAACATTCTAAACACTCCTGATTTAGCAACATCTCAAATTTGATCATAAAGGCAACTTCATTTCTTTAAGGTGTTAAAGAAACTGTTACATGACATATGTTAGAGTAAGGAAGACTTTATTGAAGATGGCATTATGACAATAAGTATAAAGACCAATTCAAGAGGGTTTTGCAATTGGGAAAAGAGATTGGGCTCAACTCTAAATGCAACAAGAAAAATGGGAATTTATAGCCAAA
This sequence comes from Okapia johnstoni, assembly GCA_024291935.2. NCBI lineage: Eukaryota > Metazoa > Chordata > Mammalia > Artiodactyla > Giraffidae > Okapia > Okapia johnstoni. The sequence goes on from CM044319.1 coordinate 10,963,612, forward strand.
GACCAGGGTAGGGGTTAGTGGATGAAAAATTAACTAAGATGAATCATAAAGGATAAGGAGAGATTCTAGCTAAACTGACCTAACAGGATTTTTGCTGGAGATAGAAAAATAACAATGAAATGCCATTTCATATAACTATATTCAGCATTGTACTGAGTAAATTTCTAATCTTACCATCACCATACTTGTTCACTTGATTGTCCAATATACGGTAATCAGAATGCACATAATGAGGCCAGCTGCATTTGTGTGTATTTGTGAATGTGTGGGCTGCTGTATATCACAACAACAACTTGGCCAAGCCTGGACACGGAAAAACTGGCTGTTTCCTCTATCCGTTTTGTCATCTCACCTGTAGCAAAGAAGGTTTGCAAAATCATGTCAGAATAACAGAGCCCAGGGTGATGAATGCATGAAATGAGTTGGTCCTGCAACTATAATTGAAACTGCTAACTAGTCTTAGGATTGCAATTACAAGCTAGAAATTTCTGGTCTCTTTTTGTTTGTTTGTTTTAAACTGAATGGCATTTAGAAGGCCAACATTAATACACATTAAGAACAAAAACCATTTAGTAACCCTCTCACCACCTTGCCAATTTACAAATTAAATCTGGACTTTTTTTTTTTTTTTTTGATCTTCATCTTAAAATATTTACAAAAAGGTCTTTACAATTCAGGCTTCCTTGGTGGCTCAGAGAGTAAAGAATCTGCCTGCATTGAAAGAGACCTGGGTACCATCCGTGGGTTGGGAAGATCCCCTGGATAAAGAAATGGCTACCCACTTCAGTATTCTTGCCTGGAGAATCCCATCAATAGGGGAGCCTAATGGGTTACAGGTCATGGGGTCACAAAGAGTCAGATGTGATTGAGTGGCTAACACTTTCACTACTTTACAATTCATTGTGTGGTTCCCCATTTTCATTGAGGCAGTGGAGTGCAGTGGGATGAACACTGGACTGCAATCTGGCATTTCTGGATTATGGTGTTGGCTCTGCCAGTGACTTGGTATGTAAATACAAGCTGGTCATGTACCTCCATGAGGCCTCGTTCTTCTCATTTGTAAAAAGACATGCTTTCAAATAAAAAAAAAAACAACGTGAAGGACACAGACTTATTTTTATGCTGAGATGGAATAGATATTCAAAGTATTAAGGGAAATAATGTCAACTCTTAAGCTAAACATGACCGGATTATTCCCAGAGAGGTTTGATATACCTTTACATTTACATGAGCTGTTATAGCAGTTTTGGGGTTACTTCTAAGCAAGGAAGTTAAAAATAATATTTCTGCATTGACCAGTGACTTTTATATCCATGAATGTGAAATCACTTTAGAAATTTAATGGGAAGTTATGACCAGGAAAGCAAGTTTTAAATGGTTTTTAAGAAAGGCATTATATCTTACTGTCTCGGCAAGCAAACTGAAAGCATAAAATTTTCCTGTTCTGTTTTGGGTAGTAGGAGTCAAAAAGAAGAAATACAGAAATTCTGTCAATTAATATAGAACTCAGTTGTACCAGTCAGAAGGAATTAAAAAGGAAGGAAATAACTGGTATTGAATTTAATAGTATACCTCATGAGAAATTAACAGACTTGTTTTCACCAAAGAAATCATGGAGTTTTGAACAATTAAAACCATTCATTCATTCAACTCAAAATGACATATTGAAGTGAAGTGAAGTGAAGTGAAGTGAAATGAAGTCGTTCAGTTGTGTCTGACTCTTTGTGACCCCATGGACTGTAGCCCTCCAGGCTCCTCAGTCCATGGGATTTTCCAGGCATGAATACTGGAGTGGGTTGCCATTTCCTTCTCCAGGGGATCTTCCCGACCCAGGGATCGAACCTGGATCTCCCGCATTGTAGGCAGATGCTTTACCGTCACGGAAGCCCAAAATGACTTATTGGAATCTTCTAAATGTCTAGTCCTCTTTTGGGTGGTACGGATAGAAAAGTGAACAGATAAAAAACATATTTACCCTCATAAAATTACATCCCGGTGGGGTGAGAGAACAATAAATGAGCAAATAAATGATACAAGATCTTTCAGAGAAAGACATTATGATTTGAAAAAAATATACTACAGGGATGTAGTAGAGAATGACTGTGATGTTGGTGAGATGGTTTCATTATGGAGGTAACATTTTCTGAGATCCAACTAATGGGAATAAATCAGTGTGTAAGGAAATTAATGGGCCTGAAAGATGCTCATGGCCCAGTCCTCAAAATCTATGACTATGTTACCATACATAGTAAAAGAGACTTTGCAGATGTGACTAAATTGAAGGACTCTGAAATGGGGAGATTATCCTGGATGGGCCCAGTCTAATCAATGAGTCCTAAAAACAGAGGAGGAAGGCAGAAGAGTGGGTCAGAGAGATGAGACAATGAGTCAACTTGCTGTTGCTGATGATGCAGATGAAGGAAGAGGGTCAGGAACAAGCAGTGCAGCAGCCCCTAGAAGTTGAGAGTAGCCCTCAGCTCACAGACTGCAAGAAAATGGAAAACTTGGTTATAGAATTGTAAGGAACTAAATTTTGTCAGCAACCCAGAGGACCAGGAAACAGATTCCCCCCTGGAGCCTCCAGAAAGAAATGCAGAAATAAAACTCAAGGGCTTTATTTGCTCTAGTAGAGAGCTTAGGTTTGTTCTAAATGAAGTTCAAACACACCATGGTCTGTGGTCTGTAGCCTGCCAGGATCCTCCATGGAACAATACGTGGCAAGAATAGTGGAGTGGGTACCCATTCCTTTCTCCAGGGTATCTTCCCAACCCAGGGACCAAACCCAGATCTCTTGCACTGCAGGCAGATGCTTTACCATCTGAGCCACCAGGGAAGTCCTCAAAGACACGAGAAGTCTTTAGATCAGATTATGGCATAATTTATTTTTTAAAAAAGCAGTAGTCTAACTGCCAGGTGGTAAGTAGGTTGTAGAAAGCAAGAGTGGAAGTGCCAAGGGCTACTAGGAAATATCAGAGTCATCTATGTAAGATGATGGTGTATTGGAAATAGCAATAAATAAAGCATAGATGGATCTAGGATCTCACTGGAGGTGGAGTCAGCAGCATGAATTGGTGGTTTGGAGCAGGAAGTCAGTGAAGGGAAAGCAATCAAGAATGACTCATGGTTTTGCTTTAAGCAATTGGCTGGATGGCAGAGGTTTTTTTTTGTTTTTTTGTTTTTTGGGTTTTTTTTAACATGGGGGAAACTGGAGAAGAAAACATAATCCCTTTTGACTAGTGATGATAATCAGTCAGGAAGATGGACTCTCATCGATTGACCAAAACTAGTCTAGGGATGTTTGGATTTCATATTTATTACTCAGGGAATGTGGGAGTCTCACTTATCACTTTCTTCAGCATCTTGGTGAAACTTAAGAATATTTATTGAAGTGTGGGCTCTACAAAACTCAACTCAATCCCTTTAGGCATCACTGACACCATGGCAACCCGAGCCCATATGCTGTGGGTTTATCTTACTTTACCTCCAGCAGCTGTGGCATTTATCTTACTGAAGGATATGATATACTAGCAGATTTCCTTTGTGAACTGGCAAGACAAATTTTAAAAGTACTTGTCAACTATGCTCTCAAAAGGGAACTGGAAAGGGTAGTTAGAATAATAGTTATAATTTATTGAGATCCTATTCTGTGCCAAGCACTGAACTTAGTGGTTTACACCTATTTGTGTGTTTGTTTGTTTGTTTGTTGAGATATATCCTACGTATCCATTTTACTATGTGCAACACCAATGTTCAGGGGAGTTAAATAACTTGAGGTCACAGAATGAGCAAGAGCGGAGTTGTGAGCAAACATAAGCTTGTGATTCTTCATAAAATGATATTTTGTGTAATATATATTTATACTCACACACATACACATGCACACAACCTCAATTAAGAACCATAGCATCCCTTTAAGGAAAGCATTATAATTCCCTTCTTTTTCCTGATGGAGAACTTGAAGCTTAGAAGGCCTAATACATTTTTTCTAAGCTCACAGAGCTCCCATTTGGAGCTTCCGGGATTTGTTATAATTCTAAATCTCAATCCCACTTTGTTTCTTAGACTTATTTCTCCAATATAAAAAGCAGAAAATAGAGGACATTTATTAAAAATGATTCAATACTAACATATGCAGGTACTTTTCTAGGAATTTAAACAGTCTTTTAAAAACACCTAATTGCTAAGACTTCTGCTTCTCATCATGATAGAGGAATAGGTACCTGACTTACCTTCCTGCCATCATCAGTACAAAACTGGACAAAATGTAAGAACCTGCATGTAAGAACCTATACTGCCTGTTTGAGGCATTGAATATCAAGCAGTGCAGTTCTGTGATCCTTCAGAGAGGAGAAGTGCACAAAACAAGAACCAAGTTCTTCCAGATTTCTGCCTGGGAGAATTTTCTGGACACAGAACATGAGTCCAAGGAAAGAATAGAAGTACTGGTAAGTTGAGAAGTCAAACATCTGAGTTTGGACTCACTGAAGTGTCTAGAATTTGTGCAACAGGGCAATTGAGAGAAGGAAACAATGCAGGCAGGAGTGCAGAAACATGCTTGTGGATTTCCTCTGGTCCTAGGTATGTACTAGGTTGTGCACGAGCAGGACAAAATTCACTGAGGCTTAACAGAGAGCAGATGTAGTGCAACTGAAACTCGAATGTGACTATCAGAGATAACACATAGTCAAAGATGCTGAAATTCTGGCTCATCCAAAGTGGAGAAATGTCAAAAAGTACATTGGGCATTCAAATAAAACCCTAGAAAGAATAGATTTTAGGATTAAGGATCCTACCCTAGAGTAAAATAATACCTTACAACTGAGGACAAAACTGAAATGGCACCTTCCCCCCCAAAAAAGGAAAACTGACAGTTTCAAGAGCATCTCCAATAATTTATCTATGTGTTAGAGCAAAAAAAAAATGCTTTTTCTAGGAAGAATACAGTACTGAATGCCTATTATCATCCATCATCTCCAGTAATAAATTAAAAAAAAATTACTAGACTTTTAAAAAAGCAAAATAATGTAATAAATAATTTTTAAAAGGTTATAAACATATATCCTGGGCATATATTAATAAAAGATGAAAGCTCCAATTCAAAAACATAAGTGCACCCTCTGTTCATAGGAGCACTATTTACAATAGCCAAGACAGTAACAAGCTAAATGTCCATTGAAAGATGAATGGATAAAGTAAATGTGGTATATGTATACAACAGAATATCACTCAGCCATAAAAAGAATAAAATAATGCCATTGGCAGCAACATGGATGGACTTAAAGATTATCATACTAAGTGAAATAAGTCAGACATAAAAATACAAATATCACATGATGTCACCTCTATGTGACCTCTAAAAAGTTGACACAAAGGAACTTATTTACAAAACAGAAATAGACTCACAGATATAGAAAATAAACTTATGTTATCAAAGGGAAAGGGAGGGTAATTAGATTTGGGAGATTAGAAGATACACACTACTATATTATTTTTTTTAAAGAAACTGTTATAGTTAAAAGCTACAATATTGGAAAAGAAGAATTTAGTGGATATACTAATGAAAAAATCAGATACTGCAAATAAAAAACTATGATCAGTGGACCTGAAGACAAAGCATGGGAATTGTTTAAAATAAAAACACAGAGAAAGATAATTTCAACCTCTGGAATGACTTTTGTGGAACTCCATGGACTCACACTCTATCTAAACAATAGGTGAAAAATACATTTAAAAAATGTTTAAAGTCTCTGGAAATTATCCTAAGGGTACACAGAAAATGAAGCTACATTTTTTAAAGGAAATCTACTAAATTTTTCGAATAATTGTCCTAGGAACTTGAACTTCAACCTGCTCCATATCCACGTCAGTGTGACAGAAGCTCTGCTATGTGTGAATGTGGCCAAAAAGATGGGAACAAGTGATTCCTGTCTCCTCCCAGTGCCTAGTCAAGGGATATTGTATCTTTCCAGGAAGAGAAGCATGTCTCCAGCACTTCTTACACCCCACTGCACCTTGAGTTGCAAAGGCTAACTTCCTGGTATATGTAACCAAAAGGTTGGTGATTATTTTTACCACCTATCTCTACTCAGAGGATGGATGCCAGGTGGGGAATACTGGTGCCCTAATTACCCTTACCCCACTTTCTCCATAGCTCAGTTTTTAAAGAATCTTGCCTGCAATGCAGGACACCCCAGTTAGATTCCTGGATGGGGAGGATCTGCTGGAGAAGGGATAGGCTACCCACTCCAGTATTCTTAGGCTTCCCTTGTGGCGCAGCTGGTAAAGAATCCACCTGCAGTGCGAGAGACTTGGGTTCGATCCCTGGGTTGGGAAGATCCCCTGGAGAAGGGACAGGCTACCCACTGCAGTATTCTGGCCTAGAGATTCCATGGACTATATAGTCCATGGGGTTGCAAAGATTAGGACACGGACTGAGCGACTTTCATTTTCACTTTCTCATAGGTGGCTCAGTGGTAAAGAATCTGCCTGCTGATGCAGGAAACTTGGGAGACGTGGGTTTGATCCCTGGGTCAGCAAGATTCCCTGGAGAAGGAAATGGCAACCCATCCCAGTGTTCTTGCCTGGGAAATCCCACGGACAGAGGAGGGCTAGAGTCCATGAGGTCGCAAAGTGTCAGACACAACTGAGCGACTAGCACTGTCACTTGCTTGCTTTCTCATAGGTTGGAGGTTTCCTGTTGAAAAAGACAAACCAAGAAAACTAGAGACTATTACCCTAACCCAGTATAGTGCTTATGAACTAAGAGAAGCAGATCACTGTACCCACAGCCACTGCAGAGATTTTGCCTTAGGCGAGAGGCAGGCCATAAGAAATGAGTGATCCAAAGTTCTCCCCAAAGAAATCTACTTTATTTGAAACAGAGTGTGGAAAAATTCAAGCCTAAGGGCACGCTTAAAAATAATGAAGATTTTGGTGGTAAGCAATTAAGAAGTGGCTGGTAACTGCATAAGAGCTAAACTGTCAGCAGGCTAGTTTACCAGAGAGAATCTGGAAAAAAGACAATTAAGAAGAGCCCTACTAGAGTGAGGGGAATAAAGCCTCATTGACTGGCCTTAAAAGCTACCCTTGCAAAGGCACCTGGGGTTTAATTGACCAGACTGTGGAGCATAGTGTTCCAGGGCATTATTGAAAACAATAGGACAATCAGCTGGAAATTAGTGGAGCCTAATGACTGGTATGATGCCAACAGAAACATCAGTTCAGTTCAGATCAGTTCAGTCGCTCAGTCGTGTCTGACTCTTTGCGACCCCATGAATCGCAGCACGCCAGGCCTCCCTGTCCATCACCACCTCCTGGAGTTTACCCAAACCCATGTCCATCGAGTCAGTGATGCCATCCAACCATCTCATCCTCTGTCGTCCCCTTCTCCTCCTGCCCCGAATCTTTCCCAGCATTAGGGTCTTTTCCAATGAGTCAACTCTTCGCATGAGGTGGCCAAAGTATTGGAGTTTCAGCTTCAACATCAGTCCTTCCAATGAACACCCATGACTGATTTCCTTTAGGATGGACTGGTTGGATCCTCTTGCAGTCCAAGGGACTCTCAAGAGTCTTCTGAAACACCACAGTTCAAAAGCATCAGTTCTTCGGTGCTCGGCTTTCTTCACCATCCAAATCTCACATCCATACATGACTACTGGAAAAACCATAGCCTTGACTAGACGGACCTTTGTTGGCAAAGTAATGTCTCTGCTTTTTAATATGCTATCTAGGTTGGTCATAACCTTCCTTCCAAGGAGTAAGCGTCTTTTAATTTCATGGCTGCAATCACCATCAGCAGTGATTTTGGAGCCCCGAAAAATAAAGTCTGACACTGTTTCCACTGTTTCCCCATCTATTTGCCATGAAGTGATGGGACCAGATGCCATGATCTTAGTCTTCTGAATGTTGAGCTTTAAGCCAACTTTTTCACTCTCCTCTTTCACTTTCATTAAGAGGCTCTTTAGTTCTTCACTTTCTGCCATAAGGGTGGTGTCATTTGCATATCTGAGGTTATTGATATTTCTCCCGGCAATCTTGATTCCAGCTTGTGTTTCTTCCAGCCCAGCGTTTCTCATGATGTACTCTGCATATAAGTTAAATAAGCAGGGTGACAATATAGAGCCTTGATGTACTCATTTTTCTATTTGGAACCAGTCTGCTGTCCAATGTCCAGTTCTAACTGTTGTTTCCTGACCTGCATACAGGTTTCTCAAGAGACAGGTCAGGGGGTCTGGTATTCCCATCTCTTTCAGAATTTTCCATAGTTTACTGTGATCCACACAGTCAAAGGCTTTGGCATAGTCAATAAAGCAGAAATAGATGTTTTTCTGGAACTCTCTTGCTTTTCGATGATCCAGCAGATGTTGGCAATTTGATCTCTGGTTCCTCTGCCTTTTCTAAAACCAGCTTGAACATCTGGAAGTTCACGGTTCACCTATTGCTGAAGCCTGGCTTGGAGAATTTTGAGCGTCACTTTACTAGCGTGTGAGATGAGTGCAATTGTGCAGTAGTTTGAGCATTATTTGGCATTGCCTTTCTTTGGTATTAGAATGAAAACTGACCTTTTCCAGTCCTGTGGCCATTGCTGAGTTTTCCAGATTTGCTGGCATATCGACAGAAACATCAGAGATAGACAACTATCATCCTGGTAGACACTGTCATACCAGGATGACTGCAAAGTAAAAATGTATATTTCTTCTTCTGTGTTCTCCTAACTAATTTTAAAAGCAATTGTACAAAATTGTATATAGCAATTGAATCGTTTAACCCATAAAATATAGAAGTGAAATACATTTGATAATACATGAGTGAAACAGAAAATGGGTGCAAAGCTTCTATTTCCCTAATATGAAAACACATTCTCGGTGGGACAGTATTACCATTCTGAGGCCAGTATTATTCTGACTTCAAAACTAGATGAAGATATTACAAGAAAAAAAAAAACAGAGTCCAATATCTTTTATGCATAGAAATGTAAAAATCCTCAAAAAAAGAAAAATACTAGCAAATTGAAACTAGCAATATACAAAAAGAAAGAATCTTACACCGAGGCTAAGTCGCATCCCAGTGGTGCAAAATTGGTTGAGTATGTGAAAGCCAATTAATGCAATACACTATATCAATAGAATGAAGAACAAGAAACATGATTACATCAATAGGGGCAGAAAAAAGTTTTGACAAAGTTCAAAAGCTCTTCATGATATGAGAAAAAACCCTGCAGTTAACTAGGAATAGAAGAGGGATTTTTAACCTGAGCAATATGGTGGAAAACATAATCTCAATAATTATATTAAATGTAAATGAACCATACCCTCTAAATAAAAGGTAGAGATTATCAGACTAGGGAGAAAGGAAGGATAAAACTATTTATAATCTTTAAGACATGTATTTGAAATATAAAACCATAGGTAAATTGAAATAAATTATGAAAGAACTACATTTGGAAAAAAGTTCACTAAATATCATCTGAGTCATTTAAAAAATTATCAAAGTTTCAAAGTTATCAAATTTTCTATAAATGTGTTTTTGAATTTGTTTCTAAAACTAAGGTAAATTTTCTTCCTTTCATAGATGAACTTTGCCAGAGTGTAAGAGCATTATGATGACCATACCATAAAATATTTCAAATTACCTTGGTATTTGAAAAATGTATTACTTTTCCTGTGTTATCACCCATCTTGCACCACATAGTTGCCATTCACAATAGAATGAACTGTACAGTCATATACTGCCCACAAAAATGTTAGTTTTACTTTAGTGTGGTTGAATTAAATATGGACATATGGTAACATTTTCTCCTTTAATTATGATTTTAATGCATGCTTCTATAGCCAAGTTATTTAATAATTAGTGAAAGTTATACACTTTTAGTAAAAAAATTATACATACTTAAAAATGTACACATAGACATACACGGGACTCTCTTATAGTTTCAGATTGAGGAGCAAAACACTGAAATCCATCCTTGAACTCTGGCTTAAGAATCTACCTTGAAGTTAATATCACGTAGAAATGAAACTGCTGTTGTGCAGGGATTGAATTTCTCTTCATGCAAGTTCATAACTGAAGACAAATGCTTTCCTGTAGAAATTATACAGAATTGTTTACTCTTAAAGACAGATTTGGTTTTCTGTTAAAATGGCATTTTTATCTTTATAGAGAAATTTTGTAAAATTTCATTAAATGGAAATGAAAAGGAAATTGTAGTTTTTCACTGCAGCCCACATATGTGTGTATGTGTCTGTGTGTATACATGCCGATGGTGATGCCACACTGGATGAGCTGGGGGTAAAGGCTGAAGAAAACTAGAAATATTTTCTGTCACATGGAGTTTGACATGTAATGAGAGATAGATATGAATACAAACTCATTAAAATAATAACTGGATTGAAGGAGTTACTCAGTAGTGCTCTGTGGCAAGCTTAAACAAGATTTGACCTCATTTAAAAAGGTAGGGAAGTCTTTCTTTTAAAAAGAAATGTAAATTGCGCTGAGATATGGCAACCCACTCCAGTATTGTTGCCTGGGAAATCCCATGGACAGAGGAACCTGGTGGGCTACAGTCCATGGGGTCTCAAAAGAGTCAGACATGACTGAGCAACTGAACAACAAATGGAATAAAGAGAGGGAGGGAGAAGGGGAGTTACACATGTAAAGAAGAAAGGAAACATTTTTGTAGGAGCAAATTTTTGTACGAATACTCCATGGCTTGAAGGATTGTGAAATTGAAATCTTTTACATAATATGCTTATTCCTTTCTATATATACAGACTGTAAAGAATCTGCTTGTGATGCAGGAGACCAGGGTTTGATCCCTGGGTCAGGAAGATCTTCTGGAAAAGGGAGTGGATTATTCTTGCCTGGATAATTCCATGGACAGAGAAGCCTGGCAGGTGACAGTCCGTGGGGTCACAAAGAGTCGGACACGACTGAGCGACTAACACACACACGCACACACATATACACAGAGGTGTCAGGGGCAAGTAATAACCCTTGTGTTAGTACTGTGTCTGTAGGTTTGGCACTGAGTGGTTTGTAGGTTGCTCAGAGTAGTCTTGGTTACAGTTGTGATATGTTGCTAATAGTGTCCCTTTCATTCTCAGAAGTGTCCATCTTTAGATAATGAATGGAATAGGCATTACATCTCTTCTGAGTATCTGAGGACCTCTAGAAGTCTGAATATTTGATCTTTAAGGCTCTTTTTAGCTATGAGTCCTGTTGCAAGGGACTTCCCTGTAGCTCAAACAGTAAAGAATCTGCCTGTGAACCTGGGTTTGATCCTTGGGTTGGGAAGATCCTCTGGAGAAGGGAATGGCAATCCACTCCAGTATTCTTGCCTGGAGAATTCCATGGACAGAGAATCCTGGCGGGCCACAGTCCGTGGGGTTGTAAAGTGTCAAACATGACTGAGTGAGTAACACACACACTATTGAAATAGTTTTGATAGCCGTGAATTTCTGGCTATTTCTGTTTCCTTATAATTTCAAAATTAGTTTTTTCTTTGGTACACTATATCTGTAATCATTGCAATACTATTCATTGGCAATGATGCTACTGTTTAACTAGAAGTAAAATTATTCTGTATGCTTCTGTATGTGTTCATAGATGCATTTCTGCATGTGTCATTGTATGCATAACCTATTAATTGGCACTGCCTATACCTTCTGAATATCCCTGTATGAACAACCTGGCCTTTGATGATTGATTAATTTGTAGTATCCTCAATCTTTTTTTTTTTTTCACCTATTCATACTAAAATGTGGAAAATTACATGGTAACCTTATGTGTTTTCTCACTGCCACCTGGTGGCAAGAGTATAGAAAAGACAGCAAAACAAAGATGGATGACCCGCCAGATGGAAAGTCATTTCCCATAGCGTGAAAATCACGTCATGTTCTCGAACATTTTTTTCAGACTCCTAGTAGAAGCATTTTCCGTATCTGAGGTTTGATTCTTTCAATGAAGTATACACATAATCCTAAGTAACAATAAGGAATGAAATCGTACATAATTATTGAAAAAAAATGAAAATACTAACATTTTAAAAGATCTACTTTAATTATTAACATATAACTTCAGAGTGCTTTCTTTGAGTAACTTTTAAATTTCAAGGATAAGCTTTGTTGAAAATTCTCAATTTTGTATGACTTCACTCTTTGTAACTAAAGGAAATCAAGTATCCTGATATTTTAAAATATATAATAATAAATAAATTTTTGAATTAAGTAAATATAGCTCCTGTCTTCCTTTTGTGGCCTAAGTCATTTCTAAACTAAAATCTTCATAACTTAAATCACTGTTTTTAGCTTTAGTGTCTAGTCTTCATTACTAGCTACTCTGATTTTATTCTTTAATGTGTAGAAATTTCATTATATTCTTTGAAAGAATATATATTTAAAAAATAATAATACTGAATATCACTTTGACTCTTATTGCTCAAAGTTTTCTAATAGGTTTTGCTTTTAATAAATGAATTTCATGGATTATTAGGGTTGACTTCTATGGTCTACTCTTTCTATCTGAGGAGCTTTTCAGTTCAGGATTCAACATTTGTCTTAATTATTTTATATGTGCCTACTGTAGTCGCCCAGCCTCCTCTGTCCATGGGGATTCTCCAGGCAAGAATACTGGTGTGGGTTGCCATGCCCTCCTCCAGATGAACTTCCCAATCCAGGGATCAAACCCAGGTGGATTCTTTACCATCTGAGCCACCAAGGAAGCCCTATGTAGCATAGATATTCTATTTAAGTTATTCATATGTACTATGATGTATTTCTATATTGGAGTTATTGAATCCACATGCTGTATACATTTATTATCAAATTAGTGCATCATTTTCATAGATTTATCAAAATATAATTGACATATAACATTGTGTAAGTTTAAGGTATATAAAATAATGATTTTCTGTAAATCATAGCAAAATGTTTACCACAATAAGGTTCAGTTCAGTTCGGTTCAGTCGCTCAGTCATGTCTGACTCTTTCCAACCCCATGGACTGCAGCATGCCAGGCTTCCCTGTCCATCACCAACTCCCAGAGCTTGCTCAAACTCACATCCATTGAGTTGGTGATGATATCTAACCATCTCATCCTCTGTCATCCCCTTCTCCTCTTGCCTTCAATCTTTCCCAGCATCAGGGTCTTTTCCAATGAGTCAGTTCTTCACATCAGGCTGACAAAGTATTGGAGTTCCAGCTTCAGCATCAGTCCTTCCAATGAATATTCAGAACTGATTTCCTTTAGGTTGGACTGGTTGGATCTCCTTGCAGCCCAAGGGACTCTCAAGAGTCTTCTCCAACACCACAGTTTCAAAAATATCATTATCATCATCATCAACTCTTTGGTGCTCAGCTTTCTTTATAGTCCATCTCTCATGTACATGACTATTGGAAAAACCATAGCTTTGACTAGACAGACTTTTGTCGGCAAAGTAATGCTTCTGCTTTTTAATATGCTGTCTCTGTTGGTCATAGCTTTTCTTACAAGGAGCAGGCGTCTTTAATTTCATGGCTTCAGTCACCATCTGCAGTGATTTTGGAGCCCAAGAAAATAAAGTCTGTCGCTGTTTCCACTGTTCCAACAATAAAGTTAGTTAGCACATTCTTCACCTCACATAATTACCGTTTTGTTATCGCCATTATAGTAAGAACTTTAAGACTCTACCCTTATGGTAACTCTCCTGCTTTTACCAGCCTTCTTTACATATTTTATTGCATCTGGTTCTCAAATCACTCATGGGAGAGAAAGATGGGGGAAATAGAACTAAATAACCTTATCTCATAAATAAGAAAATAGGAACATAAACTGGACAATTGGGGAATTATTGAAACTAAGAATTCTAGTTCAAACACCAGACTTTGTTTCAATACAACACAGCAGATGATGAGAACAATTCTTCTCTGCTTTGCAAATGTCCACTGAAATCTAACATCGCTAAGGAAACTTAGCGAGATCCTGAAGACACCCAGAGGAGGTATGAAAGAGGGAAAGAACATTATATTGGATTTTGCTAGGTGTATGGCATGGCCTCTGCTGAAAAATTAGAATTATAACACATTATTCTGTTTCATAAGAGGATTAGTGTTAATTTATGCAAAGCTCCTAGCACCATGCTGGTCAGATAGTAGTTATTACAAACAGCTATTATTAAGAAGAAAACATGAAGCTCACAAGATTCTTGCAGATCATCAGACCTGTGCAGCAGGCAGGTCCCCTAAGATAAACTGAGTTGACCATGGATTACCTAACATTATATTGCCAGGTATTACTCCTGAATTTCAAAGCTACCCTATATTCTATTTGGCGCCTAGCAATGACTTTATTGCTGTGATATTAACACTAATTGGGAACAATATGTGTTACTAATGTTTGCAAATTGAATTCCCTTATCTAAAGTTACATATAGTTACAATTGCTTTTCATTCAACCCCTACATGAGGACCTATCTTATTCCTAGCACTGTGCATGAGAGTTTTAATAAAATAAACAAGTAAACAAATAAAGCTCAGTGCAATACCAAACTGAATTATAGGAGAGAAGGAATTGAAGAAAACAACAAATTAAAAACTCAGCCTTATAAATAGATAACCATTCCTGGATGTTGTATGTGTGTGTGTGTGCATGCATGTGTATGTGTTTTAATGAAATAGTATTCATGTCTGATCACATAAGCAAAATCAAGCTATGTAACACTATTGCTTGTAGGAAAGAGAAGTGAGTGGGTTTTCGCCAGGACTCAGAACTGAGAAAACACTGCCAGGTGCCAAGAGATTCTAACCAACTCAGTATCTAAGAAAAGAATAGAGAGGGCAATAAATGGCCTGGGGAGAAAAACAAAAAGTATCACCTAGTAACCACTTAACAGTAGCTTGCAGAGGCTAAAACATTCTCAGGAGAGCTGAGACTTATGCAAAAAATATAGAAAAGGGAACTGTGCTTGGCGGGGGGGACCTATGCTAAAAGCTACTGTTTTAGAAGAAGGTATTCAGAATAAAAGGGGAATGTTTATGTAAAAGATGCAAGAGAATCTGATAAACTGAGTAAAATCAGTTTTGAAAGTCCAGGAAATATGAATAGTTAATGTAATGAAAAACTTCATATTTCTCTGCAATAATGAAATGGTGCATATTTTATTCAATATATTTATTGGTAACTCTGCTCATAAACAGATGAAACTGTCTTTAAGTGAATATATTATATAATATAAAATTATAAAAATATATTTGAATCTAATTGAGTAATTTTTTATTTATTTCATTTTATTTATTTATTTTTATTTATTTTTTTTAATTTTCTATACATTGTATGGATCACTTCTTTTTCTTGGTTGTCTTTTTTTTTT
The DNA here is from genome assembly GCA_024291935.2 of Okapia johnstoni. Classification (NCBI taxonomy): domain Eukaryota; kingdom Metazoa; phylum Chordata; class Mammalia; order Artiodactyla; family Giraffidae; genus Okapia; species Okapia johnstoni. The sequence continues at coordinate 10,978,955 of CM044319.1, forward strand.
AATTGTTTATTTATCTATTTTTTAACTTTACAATATTGTATTTGTTTTGCCATACATTGACATGAATCCACCATGGGTGTACATGATAATTGAGTTTTTAATTAAACAAACACTGAGCATTTTCTTTACAAAGTAAGTTCCATTTGTGTGTTTAAGTTTAATTTTCAAAACATAGTGTTTTATAAACAGCTGTGGTTGAAAAGTCTACCATAGTTTCAAGCATGAGAAGCATAATAAAATAAAACCACACACTCATGATTTAAAGTATTGCAGAAATTCAAGCATTATAATAGATGGTCTACAAGTTAGACAAGGAAATTGCCTTACTAAAAAGAGAATATCATATATCTCCAGGCTGATAGAAAAATGAAAAAAAAAAAGTTAAAAGATTCAGTCTTTAGGAATCTGAGTCATCAAATGTTGAATTATTGAACTATGATTCTTCTCTGATTCCATAATACAGAGACAGGAGTAGTCAGTTCCTACTCAAAGTTGATCTTTAACAAATAAACCACCAGAAGATTGAATGGAGATCTGTATGGTCTAGTTATAGTGAACAGAAAACTTGAACAAGAAGTAAACAAATCTGTAAAAGAAAAGGGCATCTAATTATAACTCTACCCAGAAACGTATGGAGAATGATGGATGTACAAAGGAAACTTAACTCGTAAAATGGATGTCTGAGTTTATTGAATGGTTTATTTTTTAAGAAGAAAAAATGAATATGTGTTGAGGGATTGTGGGTGTAGGTGTGTATTTCTCATACAACTATGATTTTCTACTCTGGCTTCACATGTCATCTGGATCACTTGGAAAGCTTTTTTAAAAGAGGCATGCTTGTGTCTCACTTTAAAATAATTAAAATAAAATCTCTGGAGGTAGAGCATTTTAAAACAGTTCTTCAGCTGAAAATGTGGTGCAGCCCTGGCTAACAAACACTGACTAATATCAACAATAATAGTAATTCACTCTGTATGTATCAGGCACTGTGTTATATAATTGATTCAGTTCAGTTCAGTCGCTCAGTCGTGTCCAACTTTTTGTGACCCCATGAATTGCAGCACGCCAGGCCTCTCTGTCCATCACCAACTCCCAGAGTCTACCCAAACCCATGTCCATCGAGTTGGTGATGCCATCCAACCATCTCATCCTGTCATCCCCTTCTCCTCCTGACCCCAATCCTACCCAGCATTAGGGTCTTTTCCAATGAGTCAACTCTTCCCATGAGGTAGCCAAAGTATTGGAGTTTCAGCTTCAACATCAGTCCTTCCAATGAACACCCAGGACTGATCTCCTTTAGGATGGATTGATTGGATCTCCTTGCAGTCCAAGGGACTCTCAAGAGTCTTCTCCAACACCACAGTTCAAAAGCATCAATTCTACGGCACTCAGCTTTCTTCACCGTCCAACTCACACATCCATACATGACTACTGGAAAAACCATAGCCTTGACTAGATGGACCTTTGTTGGCAAAGTAATGTCTCTGCTTTTTAATATGCTATCTAGGTTGGCCATAACCTTCCTTCCAAGGAGTAAGCGTCTTTTAATTTCATGGCTGCAATCACCATCTGCAGTGATTCTGGAGCCCAAAAAAATAAAGTTTGACACTGTTTCCCCATCCATTTCCCATAAAGTGATGGGACCAGATGCCGTGATCTTAGTTTTCCGAACGTTGAGCTTTAAGCCAACTTTTTCACTCTCCTCTTTCACCTTCATCAAAATGCTCTTTAGTTCTTCTTCACTTTCTGCCATAAGGGTGGTGTCATCTGCATATCTGAGGTTATTGATATTTCTCCCAGCAATCTTGATTCCAGCTTGTGTTTCTTCCAGCCCAGCATTTCTCATGATGTACTCTGCATATAAGTTAAATAAGCAGGGTGACAATATACAGCCTTGACGTACTCCCTTTCTTGTTTGGAACCAGTCTGTTGTTCCATGTGCAGTTTTAACTGTTGCTTCCTGACCTGCATACAGGTCAATTAATATAATTGATTAATATTCTGTTAATAATCCTCACAACAATGCTGGTGGGTTGGTATGGTTTTTATTCCATTTATATGAGCAAGTGGATGATTTGGAGAGGTTAAGTAACTTGTTCAATTATAGGGACTGGAAAGGAGAAAAAAATGTTTAACTGATTTCAAGAGGTTACAACCTACGATTACCAAATCTACAAGTTTGTGCAATTATTTTCTTTGCTCATTCATTTATTCAATGATCATGTTTCAAGATAATATTATGTATTAGAACTTGGAAATATGGATAAATAAGATATGACCCATATCCTTGGGACATTCATTCCTAGAATCTTCCTAGCTTTTATGCCTAGAAGGTAACTGTGACTACCGTTGGCCCTATGCTGCTCGTGTGTATTTTTCCTATCTCTCCATAGTAGCTCTTCAAATAGGAATTCCACAGCAGCTGTAGAAAGGCATTTTAAGTTGGTACATGGGTAGCATTCTCTACTTGGACTTTTTATCTTTAGCTTTGGTAGTTGTTGGCTCATAAGTAGTTCAAAGGTGGGTTTTAAAGAATTAAACCCCCCTCCCCAGAGAGGTGTATTTGGCACCTGTCTTAGTTGGATATACTTGCTAACATTTAGACCTACAGCACTATAGCATAGTTCCTATCTAGTATGTAATGGATATTGAATAACTTTTTTTAATCTAAGTAAAGTCCGTCTAGTCAAAGCTATTGTTTTTCTGATAGTCATGTATGCGTGTGAGAGTTGGACTATAAAGAAAGCTGAACGCCGAAGAATTGATGCTTTTGAACTGTGGTGCTGGAGAAGACTCTTGAGAGTCCCTTGGACTGCAAGGAGATCCAACCAGTCCATCCTAAAGGAAATCAGTCCTGAAAATTCATTGGAAGGACTGATGCTGAAGCTGAAACTTCAATACTTTGGCCACCTGATGTGAAGAACTGACTGATTGGAAAAGACCCTGATCCTGGGAAAGATTGAAGGTAGGAGGAGAAGGGGAGAACAGAGGATGAGATGGTTGGATGGCATCACCGACTCAATGGACATGAGTTTGAGTAACCTCCGGGAGTTGGTGATGGACAGAGAAGCCTGGCATGCTGCTGTCCAAGGGGTTGCAGAGTCGGACATGACTGAGAGACTGAACTGAACTGAACTGAACTGACTGAATCTAAGTAAACCACATTAAATTGGAGTAACACCTCAAGATGCCTGAGTTGCTGAAGATTTCATAGCTTTAGGTTTCTTTCTCTTTTCACAGAATGCAAACTTTCCACTCCAAACTTCTACTAATGGTGCTATGAAGGCATGATGGTGGTTCAGTCACTCAGTCGTGTCTGACTCTGTCACCCTATGAACTGCAGCCTGCCAGGAGGCATCTTTTTCCATGAGATTTCCCAGGCAAGAGTACTGGAGTGGGTTGCCATTTCCTTCTCTAGAGGAACTTCCCGACCCAGAGATCAAACCCCACTCTCTTGTATTGTAGACAGTCTCCTGCATTGCAGGTAGATCCTTTACTGACTGAGCCACCAGGTTGGGAAAGGTCTTATTAATATAAATAATGAGTCTGTTTTGTGTCTTCTGCGAGGATCTATTTATTCTCATGATTTGATCCATATTTGTGTATTCACAGGGGTAAGAGTTTTAAAAAAGTGCCATGTACTCTACCGTGTCCCTCATTAAATATTAAGCAGATATTAATGGAATTAAGCATTACACTGATTCCAGAAAATTAAAATTAGCAGTCATCATTTGATCGCTGAGCTTTTATACTTTAAAGCTTATATGTACAATTACAGGAAAGACTTTGGGCAATTAAAGCTCTTAACTTTGGGAGAGAAAAATGTAGCGAATTCTCTGATGGAAGAACACAGATACTTCCCCACAGAAATGTGCACTAACTCTTGGGATTTCACTGCTGAATTTTGAGTTCTGTCAAGAACTATCAGTGAGAGAATCTCTCCCACCAGACAAAAATCTGAAAAAGAAACATGTTTCCTTCACGAACCCATAGTTTTCATGTTTTCTTCCCTAGAATCCAGGTAGAAGGAGGAACCTGAAAATGAAACTTAATCTTTTATAATTGCATAGAAATGACTGATTCAGGGTTTTATTTAGGAACGTGTGAGTGAAGGGAAAAAAATTCATGTGAGACATCTTACTCGTGCAGATCTTGTTTGAGCCACTAGCCTCATCAGTGAAAAGCTGTCAGAAGAAACTCCCAGATCTGATAGCAAGGACCGGCCACAAGCCTCAACAGGCAATGAACCGGCTGGTACATTTAATTTTAATTAAGCCAGGAATGAAGGCTTTGGGGGCAAGCTGGCTTTGGGGGTGCCGTGTGTTCATGGAGTTACTTTCTATTCATGGAATCATTTGAAATCATAGCAGCTGGTGTGGATATTTAACTGACCGATTAAAAGAATTTTATCATTTGACTCCTGCCAAATGTTTGACATAACTACAAAATAATCTCTGAATTATGCACACCTTTATGGCTGTTTGTTCTCCTGGGAGGTGAAGCTTTCAGCCAGAATTACTGTCTCTCCTGAATTCAGGCCAGCTCTTCCTCTTTTCGTTTCCTGTCATAAGTAATAAATGAAAAATAAACCATTCCATTCTTTTTTGTTTTTTTGCAAAAACACTAAAGACTCAGAGGTAATGTTTTTACCCTAACTCCAAAGAAGTGGAGGAGGCCAATTACAGCTGTCGAAGGCAAGCTGGACTCTGTCCTTGCAGGTAATACGATCTGCCTGACACTCACCATCTGCACCTTCATAGCACAAGTTGCTATCAAATTACACTTCCCATAAAGAAATTAAAGAAAAAATAGAATCACACACAATATGTAGATCCATCTCCCCAGTGTTACTAACATTTGCCTTTGCCATCATGACTATTAGGAGGAAGGATATTTGTGACCAGCTCTACAACTAAACTATATCTGGATGACCACTACCAAAATACGACCTTATGCCTGTAATGCCACCTTTGCATATCCTTAGGAAAACAGGGGGCAATAGGTTCAGTGAGCCATTTATTCTCATTCTAGAATACAGAAGGGGTTTTCTTTTTTAAAGAAAAGAAAGAAAGAAAAGAAAATACATCCACAGGACTGTTCTATGCATCTGTGTCTCTTATTCTGTCTCACATATAGGGTTACCATTACCATCTTTCAAATTCCATATACATGCATTAGTATACTGTATTGGTGCTTTTCTTTCTGGCTCACTTCACTCCGTATAATGGGCTCCAGTTTCATCCATCTCAATAGAACCGATTCAAATGTATTTTTTTTAATGGCTGAGTAATATACCATTGTGTATATGTACCACATCTTCTTTATCCATTCGTCTGCCGGTGGACATCTAGGTTGCTTCCATGTCCTGGCTATTGTAAACAGTGCTGCGATGAACATTGGGGTACACGTGTCTCTTTCAATTCTGGTTTCCTCGATGTGTATGCCTAGCAGTGGGATTGCTGGGTCATATGGCAGTTCTATTCCCAGATGCATAGAACAGTCCTGTGGACTCTGAGGGAGAAGGTGAGGGTGGGACGTTCTGGGACAATGACATTGAAACATGTATATTGTCATATGTGAAGCGGAGCACCATTCCATATTCTATGCATGGGACGGATGCTCGGGGATGGAGTGTTGGGATGACCCGGAGGGATGGGATGGGGAGGGAGGTGGGAGGAGGGTTCGGGAGGGGGAGCACATGTGAACCCATGGCTGATTCATGTCGATGTATGACAAAAACTACTACAATATTGTAAAGTAATTAGCCCCCAACTAAAATAAATAAAATTAAAAAATTAAAAAAATAAAAAAAAAAGAAAATACATCCAAGTTGAGAGTCCTATGACAAGTATTTCCCTTCTGAGGCAAAATTTTCATGCAATTAATAAAGAATAGAACTGGGAAGCAATTCGCTTTTGTTAATAGCACGTGCCTGAAAATATCCAGAGACTTTTTTTTTTTTTTTTTTTTTAGCTATAAGGCTGCAGCTTGCAGTACAAGGAGAGGAGGGGGAGGAAGTATGTGAATTGGGAACGCTTAAAATCAAGATTCATCTCTTCCTTGTTCCTATTCATAGCGCTTATTGATCTTAACCTCTCAGTACATTGCTTCTTTTCCCTAGGTATATTTACATGCTATAATTCCTTTTCTCTCTTTTTTTTTTAAAAAGGTCCTTAGGTCACCTCAAGTCCCTGTTCTGCTAATGAGTTATGTCTCCTTTTACCTTCGTCACTGTGGCTTTGAGAATCCCCATTTGCTCAGTTTCCCTCCATGCCTCTCAGTTAACTGCAACTTTTCTCATTTATCTCTAGCATTCCATTAAATGGAAACATTGCTCATTCAGTGCACAGTTTAGTCACCATGCTCTTAACTCTGCCCCACTAACATTTTATTCTCCTTTCTTATTTAAATTCTAGCCATATTCACTGCTTCATTAATATTCTTTCTTGGTTTTCCTTCAACCTCTGTGATCTCCTCTTCTCACTGCATCAAGTCCTTCTTTTTTTCATTCCTATTGTGTGACCCTAGAGTAGAACCTTATCATTTTTTATCTATAGGACTTCAAAACTCTTCCAATTAGTACCCTTCCACTGGTTGGCTGAACTTCCAATCCTTCTTTCTGCTTGCTGCTTCTCCTACTGGCATGTAACAACACTCATTTCATCTCCCTTGCCTTATTAAAATCCTTTACTGATTATTAGGATAAAACCGAAACTTATCATATTCTGCATTAGTTTCCAGCTTCATTAGACACTCATCTATAAAAGGAAACCATATCAAATTGTTTGCAAGTGACCTGACTGCTTCATTTTCCTCATCATAGTTTAAACATTCTATTCATTATTTTAGTAAATTCCATATTCCTCTTTTTCACCTGGTTAAGTACAACCTATATTTTATGACATATTTCAAATCATATCTCCCTGGGAAATCAACACAGACATCATATGCAAACAGCCCAATGTTCTTCACTGTTTCCTTTGCAATTCATACATGCCTGTGTAGTTACTTATTATCCTGCTTTGCAGTGGACTGAATCCTGCTAGTCGACTCATCTCTTTCTAGCAATGGGCTGTTTTTTTGTACTGTTTTATTATTTTTTAATTGATGTATTCTTAGTATTTAGAATAGAGCCAGATGCTTGTAACTCGTTAGTTGTAAGAATGCAAGGACATAAGAGAGGAGGAAAGAAAGGAAGAAAAAGAAGGGAAGGCAAAAAGGCAGGCAGGAAAAAAGAAAGGAAGAGAAAAAGAGAGGGAGGAATGGGGAGAGATAGATGCGTTATTATGCCAGCCCAGCATTCATTCACCCACTCAGCCATCCGTCTGGTAGTAGTTTCCATAGAAATCACCCTCTCCTATTCCTAGTCCATCTGATTCAGGTGGAGTTAATCCCACACTTGGCTTCAAGGATGGACATATGGATTTTAAAAATATAAGAATTAACTTTGTCTGCCAATTCTGAATGTGGAAGCTTTGAAATCTAAAATGCTTCAGATTTGGTGTGTGTTTTCTAAAAATATGTCAGATTGGAAGTGACATTGTATACTCCTTTAGCATATATATCAACAAAGTTAAAATGTCTATTAAATATCCAGCAGGTGTTATAGCCCAAAAGTCTAATCTGTGAATTAGCTCGTTACTGTCAGTGATATATAAAGTCATTTATCCATGCAAATAAGCTTGGATGCAAGTTTATATGCTGTTTATAAAACTTACTTGAACTTTTGCCTGGAACATCTTTATGCCTACCTTATATGTTAATATTATTTTGTTCATGACAGAACAGCTATTTTTGACCCTTTTTTTTTTTCTTTTAGTCAGTCATAAAATTCTCTCTCTGAGATATCCCAGGAATTCCATATTTCCTCTCCATCTCCACAGTTCTCATTTCTGTCATCATCTTTCTTAGTTCTCTAGTGGTACTAGCTCCTGGAGAAAAGCAAGTTATACTCCACACTTTCTTTACCCAGAAGCACAGATGTGGCAAGTTGACAAAGTCAAAAACTGTATCCAGCCCACAGATGTATTTTTCAGAAGCCAAATTGTAACAATTTAAGAATTTAACATAAAGGCTAAATTTTGAGCTTCTCATGAAAAATAATTTCCAACAAACCTAGAGCCCAAGTTCTTTCCCAGTAACTGTTGCAGTTTAAATTGCATCTCCCCCAAAGATAGATTAAAGTCCTAATTCCTGGTACTTATGAATGCATCTTACTTGGAAACAGACTTTGCAGATGTAATCAAGGTAAGATGAGGTAATACTGGATCAAGGTGGGCTTATGACTAGTGTCCTTTTTTAAAGGCAAATTTAGACCCAGACACAGAAACACTAAGAGGAGAATGCCATATGAACATACACAGATACAGGGAGAGCATCATTGTGCCAGAGATACATCTACAACCAAGGACCGCTGAAGATTGCTAGCTAGGAAGCGGCAGGAAATGATCTTCTTCCCCTGAAGCCTTCAGAGAAAGCGTGGCCTTTCCAATACCTTTATTTAGACTTCTAACCTCCAGTGCTCAGTAGCTCAGTTGCATCTGACTCTTCGAGGCTGCATGGACTATAGCCCACCAGGTTCCTCTGTCCATGTGATTCTTGAGGCAAGAACACTGGAGTGGTTTCCACTTCCTACTCCAGGGGATCTTCCAAACCCAAGGATTGAACCCATGTCTCTTGTGTCTCCTGCATCGGCAGGTGGATTCTTTACCACTCGTGCCACCTAGGAAGCCTCTTAACCTCCAGAAGTGTGAGACAACAACTTTCTATTGTTTTAAGCCAATCAACAACTTGTGGTACTTCATTATGCCTCCCTAGGATACTAATACAGCAGAAATGGGCTAGGAATGAATAAAGGTAGATGGGGCTTGTGATCTTCAATTGAAGGAGATCACTCTATCACCCTCTATATTTTATGGGTCACCAAAGCTAAGTGTTAGTGGTCATTTGTCATCTTACTTTTCCTTACTCACATTACATCTTTGGTCCCTATAACACTTTAAGCTTATGACATCTTCAGTTCAGTTCAGTTCAGTCACTCAGTTATGTCCGACTCTTTGTGACCCCATGGAATGCAGTACGCCAGACCTACCTGTCCATCACCAACTCCCAGGGTTTACTCAAACTCATGCCCATTGAGTTGGTGATGCCATCCAATCGTCTCATCCTCTTTCGTCCCCTTCTCCTCTAGCCTTCAATCTTTCCCAGCATCAGGGTCTTTTCCAATGAGTCAGTTCTTCGCGTCAGGTGGCCAAAGTATTGGAGTTTCAGCTTCAACATCAGTCCTTCCGATGAATACCCAGGACTGATCTCCTTTAGGATGAACTGGTTGGATCTCCTTGCAGTCCAAAGGACTCTCAAGAATCTTCTCCAATACCACAGTTCAAAAGCATCAATTCTTCGGTGCTCAGCTTTCTTTATAGTCCAACTCTCACATCCATACATGACTACTGGAAAAACCATAGCCTTGACTAGATGGACCTTTGGTGGCAAAATAATGTCTCTACTTTTTAATATCCTGTCTAGGTTGGTCATAACTTTCCTTCCAAGGAGAAGTGTCTTTTTATTTCATGGCTGCAGTCACCATCTGCAGTGATTTTGGAGCCCCCAAAAATAAAGTCTGCCACTGTTTCCACTGTTTCCCCATCTCTTTCCCATGAAGTGATGGGACCGGATGCCATGATCTTAGTTTTCTGAATGTTGAGCTTTAATCCAACTTTTTCACTATGACATTAAGTAGTATATATTATTTATACAATTCTCATCAATATGTTTTGTTGCTGCTGCTGTTCTCAGTGTAATTGATGACATTTTGGATATTGACTTCATCTTGTCAAAAAAAAGAGAAAGAGAAATATCTAGGTCTCCACCTAGATGTTGATATTTTGTGGTGGATAATTCTTTATTTGAGAGGTAGTCCTGTTCTTTGATAACTTCCCAGAAGGTTCAGTGATAAAGAATCTACCTGCCAATGCAGGAGACATAGGAGATGCAAGTTCAATCTCTGGGTGGGAAAGATCCCCTGGAGAAGGCAATGGCAACCCACTCCAGTATTCTTGCTGGGATAATCCAATGGATGGAAGAACCGTATACAGTCTATATGGTTGCAGAGTCAGACATGACTGAGCAGGCACTCACACCTGTGCTTTGAAAAATGTATGTTGGTAAATCACAGCAGGATCCTCCATGACCCACCCCCCAGAATATTGGAAATAAAAGCAAAAATAAACAAATGGGACCTAATCAAAATTAAAAGCTTTTGCACAACAAAGGAAACTATAAGCAAGGTGAAAAGACAGCCTTCAGAATGGGAGAAAATAATAGCAAACGAAGCAACAGACAAACAATTAATCTCAAAAATATACAAGCAACTCCTGCAGCTGAATTCCAGAAAAATAAACGACCCAATCAAAAAATGGGCCAAAGAACTAAACAGACATTTCTCCAAAGAAGACATTACAGATGGCTAACAAACACATGAAAAAGATGCTCAAACATCACTCATTATTAGAGAAATGCAAATCAAAACCACAATGAGGGTACCATTACACACCAGTCAGAATGGCCGCTATCCAAAAGTCTACAAGCAATAAATGCTGGAGAGAGGTGTGTGGAGAAAGGGAACCCTCTTACACTGTTGGTGGGAATGCAAAACTAGTACAGCCACTATGGAGAACAGTGTGGAGATTCCTTAAAAAACTGGGAATAGAACTGCCATATGACCCAGCAATCCCACTGCTAGGCATATACACCGAGGAAACCAGAATTGAAAGAGATGCGTGTACCCCAATGTTCATCGCAGCAACTGTTTACAATAGCCAGGACATGGAAGCAACCTAGATGTCCATCGGCAGACGAATGGATAAGAAAGCTGTGTGGTACATATACACAATGGAATATTACTCAGCCATTAAAAAGAATACATTTGAATCCGTTCTATTGAGATGGATGAAACTGGAGCCCATTATACAGAGTGAAGTGAGCCAGAAAGAAAAGCACCAATACAGTATACTAATGCATGTATATGGAATTTGAAAGATGGTAATGGTAACCCTATATGTGAGACAGAATAAGAGACACAGATGCATAGAACAGTCCTGTGGACTCTGAGGGAGAAGGTGAGGGTTGGACGTTCTGGGACAATAACATTGAAACATGTATATTGTCATATGTGAAGCAGAACACCATTCCATGTTCTATGCATGGGACGGATGCTCAGGGATGGAGCGTTGGGATGACACTGAGGGATGGGAGGGGGAGGGAGGTGGGAGGAGGGTTTGGGAGGGGGAGCACATGTGAATCCATGGCTGATTCATGTCGATGTATGGCAAAAACTACTACAATATTGTAAAGTAATTAGCCCCCAACTAAAATAATAAAAAAAAAAAATTAAAAAGAAAAAAAAAAATTAGAAGCTAAATTTTAAAAATTTAAAAAAAATAAAATAAAATAAAAAAATAAATAAATAAAAAGCTTCTGCAAAACAAAGGAGATAATAAAATGAAAATACAACCAAAAAAAAAAAAAAAAAGAAAAAGAAAAATGTATGTTGGCATCTCAGGCCTCTACTCTCTAGATACTTGAAGCACCTCCTTTAATTGTGACAACCAGAAATGACTCTAGATATCATCACATATTACAGGGATCTAGGGAGGGGCCAGGAGGAGGAGGAATGAGAAAATCTCCCTCACTGAGAACTGCTTTCCTAGGCTGTTTTTCCTCTCCAATCTCATAAAAATAAACATAGTAGCACACTATAATAAATGTTTCAACATAAAATATTTACACTTCTGTCTTGTCACCTGCTTTATGTCTTGCTGTTAAGAATTCTCTTTCCTTAGTCTATGACAAAGAGTGTTAATTGCTTCCCAGTATCCCTTTGGCTATGGCCTTAATGAAAAACACTGATGCTATTTATATATTAATATTAAATATTGATATTTTATTTGGGCACATTGCCATACAGATAAGAAAATTCAGAGTGTGGCCAGTGAGAATATGTGAATAGATACTGGCCTGTAAGATGTGAGTGGGAATCGATGTGAAATTTCCTTAAAGTGCCATGAGAGAAAGGCCTTACTCTTATGCATTCCTTTTATTTTTTTTCCCTGCTACCAGAAATATGACTGTGATTATTGGCGCTCTGGCAGCCATCCTGAGGCAATTCACTAAAAATAGAGGAAGAAACAAACCATGGATCTTCCTTAACTTACAATGGGGTTACATCCCGATAAACCCATCCCAAGTTGAAAATATAAGTGAAAAGTACATTTAATGCCCCTAACCTACTAAACATCATAGCTCTGCTGGCCTAACTTAAATGCACTCAGGACACTTACATTAGCTTGCAGGTGAACCAAATAATCTAACATGAAGCCTATTTTATAATAAAGTATTGAACATCTCACATAATTTTTTGAATACTGTTCTGAAATTGAAAAACAGAAGTTTTGTGAGTGTGTTGGTTGTTAGCCTCCTGATCTTGTGCTGACTGTGAATTCCACTCACTGCCACTGCCCAGCATCAGGAGAGACTGACATGCTGCATACAGCTAACTTGAGGAAAAAAAATCAAAATTTAAAGTCTAGTTTCTACAGAGTGCATATTGCTCTCATACCAACATAAAGTTGAAAAATCCTAAATTGAACCATCATGAGTTGGGGAACTTCCTATGGAAGTCTTGGTCCCTGAAACAGAGGAGCTGTCACATAATTTCTGCTCTGCCTCCAACAGAACTTCAATTCAGGGTAGAAAAATAAAAAAATCTTATGTCATTGACTTCACTCTTATTTCAGGTATTCTGCCCCATAAAATACAGCCCATCTCTTGTTATTCATGGTCCATTTTAATTCTTAGAAGCTTTCCCAAAGTTTATTTTATAATAATTTGCACTATTACTATATTGACTCACACCTAGCTCTATTTAAAATTTTTAAATTGTCAAGTTTTTTCTTATATTATGGTAATAATAATATGTACTTTGTGAGTCTGTGTTTCAGATCAGAGATAATACATATAAATCACCTTACACATTGCCTGTATGATGGAAATGTTGCTATAATCATGAGGACAATTATAACAACTGTGATGATGATGATGATGATATCTGAAGGTATCTTCAATTAGCACTCCTATATTATTCAGTGAAATCATTCCAATGATTTTTAAAGTTTTTTCTTTGAGAGGCTAGAATATCTGGCTAAGTGAAACATATGTTTAATTAGCTATATTTTGTGTATATTGTATGAAGTATAGTATTAAGCACAAAAATTAATAATTTAAAAATAATTTAGTTTAAATTTAGTCTTTTAAATCCAAATACAGTTATTTCCATTCAGCCACTAGATCTGAAATCTGGCTTCACCAACTGTATATCAAAACCTGTAGATGCCTCGGTATCACTTCTAGAGATTCTGATGTTATCATTGTGAGATGGAGCCTAAACATTGCAGTTGATTACATTGCACAGGAAAGTTTGAGAACCACTGCTTTAATTAGCATTCAGGATAGGCTCTTTCCCTATGATTTGCTAGTTGTCAGAAATTAGGAGCCTGGCACATGGTGGGAGTGAACAAATGTAGTTCTGGTTGTCTGGGTGTTAATCAAAGTAATCACAAGATTTCCTTTGTTTTCCATCATACTCTTCTACTCCTATTTTTCTCTCTGTGTTGATAATTTGTCATTCTAAAATAACAGAGGAATTTGTTAGTTAATTTAAAAAAATGGATATGAACACTCAGGGTAACAATTGAAAAGGAGAGATCATTAGAATGGCTTGGCATCAGAATGGATGGCATTATTTAACCCAAATTGCCTTGACTCCCAGACCATTGCTCTTCTTACCTCTAGCAGTGAACTTTCTTTCCATGGTTTTTTTCACCCTAAACTGAAGGGAGAAGGGAAACAAAGAGAAAAGAAATTACTCTTTTTGGAATACTGGAAACTGCCTTTAACAAGTTACAAGATGAAATAAAGCCATACAGAATGAAGGGATGACATTCTGCTTTTTAAAGCCACTTAGTATTTCTTAATATCCACTTTATATGAGAAAATCATGTATCAAACCATTGCTTCATCTCCTTCAAAATCGAATTTGCTAAAATATTACAGCTTATAGCAAGTAAAATCCAATTCTTATGCCCGGAGGTTGGTTTTAAAATATACAGACAGCATATTATCACTTGCTCTAAGTGGATATTATGATCTAGGATTTAAAAGAAAGCATTGTATATACTCAATTGCTGATGTCAAATAGGTTTTGGAGTGGTTCAGCTTTAAAAATAGAAAATGGATGAACGTTGGGGTACACGTGTCTCTTTCAATTCTGGTTTCCTCGGTGTGTATGCCCAGCAGTGGGATTGCTGGGTCGTATGGCAGTTCTAGTTCCAGTTTTTTAAGGAATCTCCACACTGTTCTCCATAGTGGCTATACTAGTTTGCATTCCCACCAACAGTATAAGAGGGTTCCCTTTTCTCCACACCCTCTCCAGCATTTATTGTTTGTAGACTTTTCGATAGCAGCCATTCTGACCGGGGTGAGATGATCCCTCATTGTGGTTTTGATTTGCATTTCTCTGATAATGAGTGATGTTGAGCATCTTTTCATGTGTTTGTTAGTAATCTGTATGTCTTCTTTGGAGAAATGTCTGTTTAGTCATTTGGCCCACTTTTTGATTGGGTCATTTATTTTTCTGGAATTGAGCTGCAGGTGTTGCTTGTATATTTTCGAGATTAATTCTTTGTCAGTTGCATTATTTGCTATTAATTTCTCCCATTCTGAAGGCTGTCTTTTCACCTTGCTTATAGTTTCCTTTGTTGTGCAAAAGCTTTTAAGTTTAATTAGGTCCCGTTTGTTTATTTTGCTTTTATCTCCATTACTCTGGGAGGTGGGTCATAGAGGATCCTGCTGTGATTTATTTTGGAGAGTGTTTTGCTTGTTTTCCTCTAGGAGTTTTATAGTTTCTGGTCTTACGTTTAGACCTTTAATTCATTTTGAGTTTTTGTGTGTGGTGTTAGAAAGTGTTCTAGTGTCATTATTTTACAAGAGGTTGACCAGTTTTCCCAGTACCACTTGTTAAAGAGATTGTCTTTTCTCCATTGTATATTCTTGCCTCCTTTGTCAAGATAAGGTGTCCATAGGTGCATGGATTTATCTCTGGGCTTTCTATTTTGTTCCATTGATCTATATTTCTGTCTTTGTGCCAGTACCATACTGTCTTAATGACAGTAGCTTTGCAGTATAGCCTGAAGTCAGGCAAGTTGATTCCTCCAGTTTCATTCTTCTTTCTCAAGATTGCTTTGGCTATTTGAGGTTTTTTATATTTCCATACAAATTGTGAAATTATTTGTTCTGGTTAGGTGAAAAGTACTGTTGGTAGCTTGATAGGGATTGCACTGAATCTATAGATTGCTTTGGGTAGTATACTCATTTTCACTATATTGATTCTTCCAAACCATGAACATGGTATATTTCTCCATCTATTTGTATCCTCTTTGATTTCTTTCATCAGTGTTTTATAGATTTCTACATCAATGTCTTTTGTTGCTTTAGGTAGATTTATTCCTAAGTATTTTGTTCTTTTCGTTGCAATGGCGAATGGAATTGTTTCATTAATCTCTCTTTCTGTTTTCTAATTGTTAGTGTATAGAAATGCAAGGGATTTCTGTGTGTTGATTTTATATCCTGCAACTTTACTATATTCATTGATTAGCTCTAGTAATTTTCTGGGGGAGTCTTTAGGGTTTTCTATGTAGATAATCATGATGGTGTGATCACTCACCTAGAGCCAGACATCCTGGAATGTGAAGCCAAATGGGCCTTAGAAACATCACTATGAGCAAAGCTAATGGAGGTGATGGAATTCCAGTTGAGCTATTTCAAGGCCTGAAAGATGATGTTGTGAAAGTGCTGCACTCAATATGCCAGCAAATCTGGAAAATTCAGCAGTGGCCACAGGACTGGAAAAGGTCAGTTTTCATTCCAATCCCAAAGAAAGGCAATGCCAAAGAATGCTCAAACTACCACACAATTGCACTCATCTCACATGCTAGTAAAGTAATGCTCAAAATTCTCCAAGCCAGACTTCAGCAATATGTGAACTGTGAACTTCCAGATGTTCAAGCTGGTTTTAGAAAAGGCAGAGGAACCAGAGATCAAATTGCCAAAATTCGATGGAACATTGAAAAAGCAAGAGAGTTCCAGAAAAACATCTATTTCTGCTTTATTGACTATGCCAAAGCCTTTGACTGTGTGGATCACAATAAACTTGGAAAATTCTGAAAGAGATGGGAATACCAGGCCATCTGAACTGTCTCTTGAGAAACCTGTATGCAGGTCAGGAAGCAACAGTTAGAACTGGACATGGAACAACAGACTGGTTCCAAATCGGGAAAGGAGTACATCAAGGCTGTATATTGTCACCCTGCTTATTTAACTTATATGCAGAGTACATCATGAGAAACACTGGACTGGAAGAAGCACAAGCTGGAATCAAGATTGCCAGGAGAAATATCAATAACCTCAGATACGCAGATGACACCACCCTTATGGCAGAAAGTGAAGAAAACTAAAGAGCCTCTTGATGAAGGTGAAAGAGGAGAGTGAAAAAGTTGGCTTAAAGCTCAACGTTCAGAAAACTAAGATCATGGCATCTGGTCCCATCACTTCATGCAAAATAGATGGGGAAACAGTGGAAACAGTGTCAGACTTTATTTCTGGGGGCTCCAAAATCACTGCTGATGGTGATTGCAGCCGTGAAATTAAAAGACGCTTATTCCTTGGAAGGAAGGTTATGACCAACCTAGATAGCATATTTAAAAGCAGAGACACTACTTTGCCAACAAAAGTCCATCTAGTCAAGGCTATGGTTTTTCCAGTGGTTATGTATGGATGTGAGAGTTGGACAGTGAAGAAAGCTAAGTGCCGAAGAATTGATGCTTTTGAACTGTGGTGTTGGAGAAGACTCTTGAGAGTCCCTTGGACTGCAAGAAGATCCATCCAGTCCATCCTAAAGGAGATCAATCCTGGGTGTTCATTGGAAGGACTGATGTTGAAACTGAAACGTCAATACTTTGGCCACCTCATGTGAAGAGTTGACTCATTGAAAAAGACGCTAATGCTAGGAAGGATTGAGGGCAGGAGGAGAAGGTGACGACAGAGGATGAGATGGCTGGATGGCATCATTGACTCGATGGACATGGGTTTGGGTAGACTCCGGGAGTTGGTGATGGACAGGGAGGCCTGGCGTGCTGTGATTCATGGGGTCACAAAGTGTTGGACACTACTGAGCAACTGAACTGAACTGAACTGATGTAGAGAATCATGTCATCTGCAAACATTGAGAGTTTTACTTCTTCTTTTCCAATCTGGATTCCTATTATTCCTTTTTCTTCTCTGATTGCTGTGACTAAAATTTCCAAAACTATGTTGAATAGTAGTGGTGAGAGTGGGCACCTTTGTCTTGCTCCTGACTTTAGGGGAATGCTTTCAATTTTTCACCATTGAGGATAATGTTTGCTGTGGGTTTGTCATATATAGCTTTTATTATGTTGAGGTATGTTCCTTCTATTCCTGCTTTTGGAGGGTTTTTATCATAAATGGATGTTGAATTTTGTCAAAGGCTTTCTCTGCATCTATTGAGATAATCATATGGTTTTTATCTTTCAATTTGTTAATGTGGTATATTACATTGATTGATTTGCAGATATTAAAGAATCCTTACATCCCTGGGATAAAGCCCACTTGGTCATGATGTATGATCTTTTTAATATGTTGTTGGACTCTGTTTGCTAGGATTTTGTTAAGGATTTTTGCATCTATGTTTATCAGTGATATTGGCTTGTAGTTTTCTTGTTTTGTGGCATCTTTGTCTGGTTTTGGTATTAGGGTGATGGTGGCCTCATAGAATGAGTTTGGAATTTGAAAATTGAACACTAACATCTTCATTTGAAAAGGTTTAGGGTAGTATTCCTTTGGGTTGGTTGTAAACACACTGTTACTTTTGGGGGGTGGAACTCTCATAGAAAGTACATTGAAAGAGGTTATTTATAACAGAGAAACATCCATGTTAGCACCCTCAGAGGTCAAGGAAATAGAACAATGTCAGCACTCGGAACCCCCTCCTGTCACTTCTCACTACCTACCCTTCCCTCCTGCAGAAGGTAACCACTGTTCTGAATTTTATGGCAAATCTTTCTTTACTTTTCTTTATAGATTAACTAATTAAGCATGTATCCATAAGCAATAAGATTAGTACTGTCTGACTTATAAAATCATATATAATTTATAAAAATGTATGTAATTGCATATAAGTGAAACTATAAAATTTATGTTCTCTTGGGTTCATCTTTTCAATCTATATTATGTTTGTGAGATTCATTCATATGATTTCCTATAGTTGAAGTAAAGTTAATATTAATGCTACTTATTATCCCATTGTGTTAAGAAGCCACCATTTATTTATCCATTTTACCTTTAATATATATTAGATTATATTCACTTTGAGGATATGATAAATTAGACTGCTATGAACATTCTTGTATGTATCTTTCAGAGAATCCAACAGGGATTTGTGTCACAGTTAAGGAGCTTGACAAGCAGGGAACTGTGGAGATAATTAATAGATGGACAGTTAGCAAGAATATTGCTTAATATATAGAAGAATGAATGTCCACAAGACTGAGAAAAACTGTATCACTTACCATTGTTGTTGTGTTTAGTCACTAAGCTGTGGCTAACTCTTTTACTGTAGCTTGCCAAGCTCCTCTGTCCATTGAGAAGTTACAGTTCTTTACCCAGTTTCTACCTGGGCTAATTTTCAGACCCCAAATTCATTGACTTGAGAAATAGCTGTTTCCTCATGAGACAGGATACAGTAACAGCAGGGCAAGTGTATACAGTAATAATACTGAGTCCTTTTTCAAAGTGACATGTAAATTTACTCAGGTTACTATTCACTGAACAAAATGTCCAAACATTTAGAGGACCTGGAGACACAGTTTCAAGTTGACTTTTATCCTGAGGGACCTGAAGCATCACTGTTGCCCACTGGTTATGGTAGAGGTTTATGTGGGAGCAGGTAATAAACTGTGTCCTGACCTAGCCTCAGTTCACATTGGTTATTTGGGTCTGTAGACTGAACTGGTGATCATTTCTGTTTCTGAGTATATAATTGTAAAGTACATCACATGGTAGATGGCAAAACATTGGTTCCTTGGCCTATGAGGTAGGACATATCTTCAGTGGGGAATTGAAAGTGGGAACTGCAAAAGCTGCCAACTCCATTTTCTGCTAAAGTAATGAATAAAAACATTTTACATCCCAAAGAGAAGACAGAAATTAGTGTAATTTTTAAATGTCTAAAGTATACAAGGGTAATATCCCCATCATATATACTTATTTGATTTACCAGTCTGACTCCTACAGGAGCCAGACAGGACGATACAGTAGATTACCTCAAACTTAACCAATTAATATCTTATTTACACATGAGGTACCTTATGTAGTATCTTAGCTGGAGTAGATGAAAATAGGTATTAAAATAGGTATAGGTATACACCTGGTCTCAGGTATATAGCCATGGTCTGGCAACTGCATTGTTTTTCATGTCTGTGGAGAAGGAGGAACTGAAAATAGTTCACATTCATATGGATGGAGGAAGTATATATTTATTATCTTCCACAAGTGCTATGTTAATTCCGTCAGCCTCTATCATAATATAGTCCAAATGCACCTGAAACAGTGGAACACTTCACATGATATTTGATCCAGCTATTAATCAGATCAAATGAAAAGTGACAAATACATTGGAGATTATTGTACAACACATGAATTTCTGCCACTTTGGACATGTGACCCAGCAGAGTCTCTGATAGAAGAGTTACCTGTGATGAGAAAAGATCCTGTATAGCAGAGTTTGTGACAAGCCCCAGTAGAAAAATTACAACACATACTCCTGTGGTTCTGGAGAAAGCAGACAAGTACATACTGGTTGAAAAGCAGCCTCTGGAGTGATTCTGGGCCTTGGTAGAGAGAGCCTGACTAAGTATCATCAAGCTACCATGCAGCTCATCTTGAGTGAAGTTCCATCAGACCTGTCAAGTCATAAAATCAGGTTGGACCCATTGGCAATCCATAATAAAGTGGAAGTGGTTCAATTTTTTTAAATATATGTCTTTAATTTATTTTTGGCTGTGTTAGGTCTTTGTTCGGAGAAGGCACTGGTGACCCACTCCAGTACTCTTGCCTGGAAAATCCCATGGACAGAGGAGCCTGGTAGGCTGCAGTCCATGGGGTCGCTAAGAGTCGGACACGACTGAAGCAACTAAGCAGCAGCAGCAGGTCTTTGTTGCTGTGTGGGCTTTTCTCTATTTGTGGTGAGTGGAGATTACCCTCTAGCTGCTGAGAGCAGACTTCTCATTGTGGTGGCTTCTCTCATTGTGGATAACAGGCTCTAGGGCATGGGGGCTTCAGTTTCTGTAGCACATGGGCTCAGTAGTTGTGGCTCTGGGCTTCAGAGCACAGGATCAATAGATAAGGCACACAGGTTCAGTTGCCCCACGGCATGCGGCATCTTCCCAGACCAAGAATGGAACTAGTGTCCCCTGCATTGGCAGGAGGATTCTTTACCAATGGGCCAACAGGGAAGCCCCAAAGTGGGTCATTTTGGATCAGAAAGAGGGCCAAGAGCACACATGTTTCATGCCAGGTAATCTAGACTGTTATGTCATACATCACTGTCGCACCAGAATCTCCTCTTAGCTCACATGCATGGTTTCTAACAGGGCAGATTCTGAGTGTGGTAGGTAGAGTAATGGACCTTGAAATATATTCTCATTTTAATCAGAAATATGTTAGATTGAATATACTAGGTTATGTGATAGAGTGGGTTGCACAGTATCCCCTAAAAAATTCATGTTCACTTAAACCTCAAAATGTGACCTTATATGGAAATAAAATCCTTACATATGTAATTAAGGATTGAGATGAGATAATATTGGCTTAGTGTAAAGTGTAAACACTAAACCAAATGAAAGTGTCCTTATAGAGGCAGAAGTGATGCAGAGAAGAAGAAGATGACAAGATAGAGGCAGAGATTGGGAGGGTGGCAGAAGAAAGACAACCAAAAATGGTAGCATGAGAAGGAATCTGACTTACTGGGATGGCTTTGAAGATGAAGGAAAGGGAATATGAGTGAAAAAATGCAGGTGGCCTCTAGGAGCTGGAAAAGGCAGAGAAAAGGATTGCCCTTTAGAACTTTGAGGAGGAAACCAGTGCTCCAACACCTTGATTTTAGCCCAGTGATTTTTTTCACTGTACTGTGTAAAATAATTGTATACTTAAGTTTCTGCTAAACCTTTGTTCCTGCTGATCCTTTTGCCCTGATGTTGGATAGTTTCCACATCCAAATTTTACTTTTTCTTCAAACATAATTCAAATACATCTACTTTCAAAAAAGCCTTTCCTGGTCACTTTAGTCCTTATCAAATGTCCTGTTCTCAAATGAAAAGTAATATTACTAGTCTTTATCAATACACTGATACATTCACATAGTTTTTGCATTAAGTACTGTTGATTAACATGATGTTATTGTTGTTGTTCAGTTGCTCAGTTGTGTCCAACTCTTTGTGATCCCATGAACTACAACACACCAGGCTTCCCTGTCCTTCACCATCACCTAGAGCTTGCTCAAATTCATGGACATTGAGTCGGTGATGCCATCCAATCATCTCATCCTCTATCATCCCCTTCTCCTCCTGCCTTCTACCTTTCCCAGCATCCAGATCTTTTCCAATAAGTCGGCTCTTTGCATCAGGTGGACAAAGTATTGGAGCTTCAGCTTCAGCATCAGTCCTTCCAATCAATATTCACGGTTGATTTCCTTTAGGACTTACTGGTTTGATCTCCTTGCAGTCCAAGGGACAAGCTTATCTTCTCAAGTAATTTTTAAGCTATACAATAAGTTTCAACCAGAAACAGATGGCACACACAAGTAAGATAATTTGAGTAGAGTTTATTTACAAAAAAATAATTTACAAAGATGTGAGTGTGTAGATGAAGCATAAGGGATTATGGAATAACCTCGGGATATTGTTAGCAAGTTAATACAGTCCCTAACCGTCTGTGGGGTCGCACAGAGTCGGACACGACTGAAGTGACTTAGCAGCAGCAAGCAAGAAGACACAAAAGGGAAGGAATAGATAC
This sequence comes from Okapia johnstoni, assembly GCA_024291935.2. Taxonomy (NCBI): domain Eukaryota; kingdom Metazoa; phylum Chordata; class Mammalia; order Artiodactyla; family Giraffidae; genus Okapia; species Okapia johnstoni. Next base: position 11,001,155 of record CM044319.1, read on the forward strand.
CAGAACTCAGAAGGAAAGAATATTTTGTGATCAGCTGTCTTGAGAGGAGCAGTGATTGTTGTTTGAGAGAGACAGTCAACCTTGCAAGAGAGCTTGCAAGGGAATAAATACTTTGGTCTCACTTTAGTTGGTGCTGCTATTGACAGATTCAGTCAAAATCATAAGGCAAGGGAGTCCTATTAATGTAATCCATGTAGTTCTGCCTCCAGGGACAAAGAACAGGGTGGAAAATATTGGAAAATGGATTCGTGGAGGCAGATAGAATAAGGGCTTCAGTATCATCCAAAGCATTCATAGGTCCTAGCAGAATTATAGGAATATTATATACATATATACTTTATAAACACTTGTTAATTGTATTTACTTTAATGTAATTATGTGTTTAATATGGTATGTATTATATGATTGTTATTTAATGAAATTAGTATTTTTAAATAGTTACCATCTAATAGGCCCATTTACTCTAGTCTTAAGGATATATTTAATACTAGTAACCATAACAAACTCAAAAAAACCTTTGTTTCCTGGAGATCACACATGTCATATACAGAGAGTGTATGATAGAACTATAAAGTACTTTGGCACATACCAAAGATGCATTCTACTAGATTTCAAATTTCATAACCAAAAACTTCATCTAAATAATTTATTGATTTATTAATACAAAAGGTCAATTATGTGACAAAGTACTACACAGTAGATACATTTATCTAAAATTTATATGTGGAATTTTTTAAATTCTGTGTTAAAATTAAGCAATATTATTTGTTTTAAAAATATCATTAATTTTCTATAAATCCTTACAGTGTTTACTTAATACTAGGTAAACAAGTATGGGTTTGTATATGTATATCAGAGCCTCAACCTTAACACTCAAGTCCATGTGTGTATGCTTTGATATAAATAATTTCCACAGATGCAGAGCATTGCACCTAACAGCTAAACTTCAGCCAAACTTCTGCTTAGTTTAGTTCCACACATTACCTTTTTGATTAAGATATGTTTTCTGGGAAAATCAGGTATTAAATCCCTTAATTTTAATGCTCAACATAGTCTTTTTATATTATTCCATGATAAATCAATGACTCTAAGAGGAGTTGTAAAGCTTTTTCAAATGTTAGTATGAGAATTGCACTAATTTAGTCACCATTTCAAAGCATTAATTTTTAGTGCACTTATGAATATCTGTTGGCTCCTTTTATGAAACCCAATTAACTCTCCATTTCCCTATGAGTTTGCCAAAAGCCTCTTTATCAAGATATCAAAATGAGTAGATATTTATTAATCAAAATGTCAAACATTTAGAAAAAAAAGATTTAAGAACTTAGAATGAATCTTCATGGACAGAATCTTAGACACAGACATTTATCATCAATTATTTTCAGACAGCCTAATTTTTATTATTGTATACCAAGTGCATTAAAAGCACTATGAAATGTACTATGGGAGAAAAACGATACATTGGGAATAGACAATGTTCTTAAGAAGTTTCTGACCTAGATCTAAAGGAAACAGAGGGGAAAAGAAAATTATAACTCTAAGTGCCTAGATTTAGGAACTTGAGGTGATATCAACTGTACACAAACAAGTAATACGGGAAAAACACCAAACATTTGAGCTAACCCCTATAGAATGAGGTTGTAATTGGTTGTTTATTTTGTTTGTGTTTGTCTAAGATTGAAGAAGATAACATTTCAGGAAGAGAAAATGACACAGCAGAAAAGCAGACATTAGAAAGTATGGGTTTTTCTTCTCAGCCAAGTATTTTGGTTAGACAAATAAATCTATTTGATTATGTCCATTAAGAAGAGGCTATGAGGGACATTTACAAGACCACCTTCTTCTCACTGCAACTGGAGGTGTTTGCATCATTTGCAGCCAGAATATTTATATTCAGTCACTTCTTCTTAAAAGGAGATCATACATACATGATCAATGATTTGAAATAGTTAAAATAACTGAAAAAGAATCTGCTAATGTATGAAATGTCAGTTAACTGTTGAATCAGTTATCAAAACCTTCCTCCCGTCTATCAAAAATTAAGTTTTTCCCATAAGGATTTATTTCTCTATCTTCAGACCAGAATTTCTCTCTCATTTTTTTGTGTCTGTAGCCGTTTGTATGATTCTCTGAGACAAATAACCATATGATATAGTATTGGTTAGCAACCTCAAGAGTTTCTGGGGTGAAACTAGCAACTGATCCTTGTACAGGGAGGGCAAGAAGAAACCAAACAAAGAGGCATGCCACTCGAGATGGGTAGGTGACAGGTCTAGTAAACAAGGGAACTTACTTATGAGGCTCCTCTTGGGTGGCCACAGGATAAATGTATCTCTAAATCTGCCCTCTAGAATCTTAAGAAGGCCTTAATGGGGTCGAGAGATATATACAATGCAGATGATCTCAACAATATTACTCTCTCAAAAATGCATCCTAGAAGCAACTCCTAGTACAGGGACAATAGGCAGATCCCACATTCCAGACACAGGGAAAGGAGTAAGGAATCTCCCATTGCCCCATCCTGCCCTCCCGCAGGTCAAGGGCAGTCATGTCCTCTCAATGACCTTCTCCAATGTATATTAATTTTAGAATTTACACCCAGTTAATTTTGATTTACCTTGAAATATTGAATTATTCATCAATCAATAAAAATTACATGACAGATTCCAGTTGCCTTTTCCCCTTTAAAGACTAAAAGCAAAAAGGTAATTTTGCTCAATCAAAAGAATTACACTGAGCTAAATAATTGGCTATATTTTTCTCTCCTTTTATTCAAATGTTTATTTGTAAGCTGTAAAGATGTTAACATATGTACTTGCAAATACCACATATTTTAACACTATTACTCTATTTTTAATGTGGTCTTTCTCAAAAACTTGGAAAATATAAATAATAAATTACTTAAAATTTTATTTATATCTTGAAATATACTGGTGCATGTCAAATGTTCTAAGTGCAACAGTGTCTCCCACGAATAATTTTTGCACATTTGTGAACTACTCTTTTCAAGTAATATAGTTAGAGGAAGTTTGCAGTTGTGAGTCTACTAAATAAATTATAAAAACAAAGAGGTGGAAGCAGACAAAACTGTTTGACATATAGTTTTGCAAAAATTATAAATTACATTAATCCATTTATTCTCTCCCAACAACTCACAATAGGAATTTGCAAACGTGTTTTATAACCTTAACTGAATGTTCATTCACTGAAAAAGTAATGGCTCTTAAAGCTATACAGCTTAATAACCAAGGGGGTTTATGTAAAATTTTGTTTTTATTTAGTCACTAAGTAACATCTGACTCTTTGCGACCCCATGGGCTGTAGCCTGACAAAGTCCTCTGTCCATGGGATTTCCCAGGCAAGAATACTGGAGTGGGTTGCCGTTTCCTTCTCCAGAGGATCACCTGACCCAAGGAATGAACCTGGGTCTCCTAGATTAGCAGGTGGGTTCTTTACCACTGAGCCACCAGAATTATCTGTATGTAAAATTATAGATACTCAAAATATTTTCACTAGCAGATATATTATATTCTGCATTTCTCAAGTCATAGTTACTGTTTTCTGGTTAGCAAATAATGGACTATATACAACCAAGTTCCATTCATAGCATGATTGACAAAGCAGCAAAAATACTGGTCATATCAATTGAGTTACCATGTGCTTGATCCTTGAGACTGATTAATTTTTGACACTGAGTTTTGGTGAAAATAGTACGAAATCATTAGGCTATCCTAATATAAAGACAGAATGAAAGGAAGTGAAACTCTTTGGAAATCATAATTTAGGTAAAAGTAGTTCTGTGCGCATGTGTTTGTGTCTTGTTAATGTGATTTGAGCCTTAAAGTAACAAGTTCTGTGGGACATGTGAAAGGTAGAATTTTCTCCCCAAAATTTCCCAATGTATTTTTAAAACTTTAATATTTGCAATGAAGTTTGATTTACATATGAAAATTTTAAGGGCTTCTGCAAAGTTTTGGGTCACTAAACATCTTAGAAAAATGTGCTTGCCAGAATATTTTCTATGGGAAATTATGTGAGGAAGAGTATAGAATGAAGATATTGTGTAGCCTGAGTGTGTATATACTTTCTTGAGGTCTTTGCATTTCATAGAGAGAAATTAAACTGTGGTAAAAGTTCAGACATCAATCACAACTTTTTAAGAATCTTTCTAGTCACCTTCTGGTTGAGGGTGACCATGATGCATAGTGCTGATCAAGGAGTCATAAGGTATAGTGTGCTAAGCAGAATCTCTAAGACATTTTTTAAGAGAGGGCAGTTTCAGGTGGTATACCCTTTTCTGCTCTTTTTTGCCTCTTTTCTTCTTTTTCCCCTAACTCATTTTGCCTGGAATACCAATTAGAGGCTACTTTGCAACCATAAGGGGCTTCCCTAGTGGCTCAAATGGTAAAGAATCTGTCTACAATTCAGGAGACCTGCGTTCAACCCCTGGGGGGGGGGGGGGAGATCCACTGGAGAAGGAAATGGCAACCAAATCCAGTATTCTTGACTGGAGAATTCCATGGACAAAGGAGACTGGCAGGCTACAGTCCATGGGGTTGCAAAGAGTCGGGCGTGACTGAGAAACTAACATTTTCATTTTCACTTGCAATCATAAAGAAACAAATGCAAGAAAAATAATAAAGTATAAGATGTGATAATTCTGTACCTTCAGTGGTATATACTTGAGCTGTCCTGCCCATAACTTCCTAACAAGGGCTTTTTATGGCTTAACACTGACAGACTTCTGAGTCAAGCACATTAGTTTAGAACTTTCTGTTGCTTGCAGCCAAGTGCAATTCTCAGATACACTTTCAATCACACCATGCAGAGAACTGTCTTCTCCATCACTTGATGATATTGTTGCAATACCGAAGTTGATGAGATCACCTGAAACCCCCCAGAAGAATGCCAAAGTCATGTTGCTTAATATCCATACTAATGTTAGAAAGTCTTTGTAAAGGTGAAGGATTCTAGGACTATCCTGAAGGATTATTATGAAAACATATTCAACATAGAAAATATCACACAGGAACAAAATAATGCCCCAGATGGTTTCTTTCATGGACTATTTAAATAATCATTTAGAGCAAAAAATCACCACTTTTATAATATCTTGTTTTCTCCTACTTTTATTTTTAGTGTGTTTTGTAATGTAATGTCTGCCAGGATAAACTCTATTTTACCCATAATGGTGCATGACAAAGTATCATGAAACAAAAGAAAGAAGAATTGAAAGAGGAATTTCTTGACCTGAATGTATTCCTTAGATTATGGTTGACAACATAATGAGAAATGACAGTGAAAAATGGTCTGCCAAAGAAACTGATCCAGTATATTTCTACTACTTGGTAGTATGGGCTTCCCAGGTGGCCTAGTGGTAAAGAAACTGTATGCCATTGTAGGAGACACAGGAGATGCGGGTTCCATCTCTGGGTCCAGAAGATCCCCTGGAGGAGGAAATGTCAACCCACTCCAGTATTCTTGCCTGGAGAATTGCATGGGCAGAGGAGCCTGGAGGGCTACATTCCATGGGGTCACAGAATCAGACATGACTGAGCAACTGAGCACACACATGGGGTATTAGGGTATGAAACAATAATTCAGATAAAAAATGGTGAGAGAGTACATCTTTAAAAATACAGTATGAAGAATGTAAGGAGTAGATGAGAATTATTTCCAGTGCTTAATTTTATCCAGGGCTAACAATGTTAATGACTAATTCAATGGAACACCAGTTTTGCTATTTAGATTAACTCCCTGTATAAAATGCATTAACAATATTCAGCAAAAGAATTTAATGTAGAAGACTTGAAATAAAAGATTAGTGTCATACAGTTTCATAATTATATTTTGCTCAAAAAGAGACAGAATATTCATTTAGGACAGATTAGAGAAAGAGAATTGAAAATTTGTCTTTGAAATGATTAAATATGTTCACACTGGGTAAAAGCAGCTCAAAGAATTTCAAGATCCAAACTTCTGTAAAACATTACTAAAATGTGCATGAATGTGCAGTATGGCTTAGATATACAGGGTTGGTTAAAAAGAAACATTCAAATTAGTTATCAAATTTAGAAATTTAACAGATTTGGAAGAGGGAGGCTGTTTTAGCAGTTAGTAAGGGCATGAGATTCACATATTAGTTACAAAGCTGGAAAATGAACTGAGCTGAACTCATTTTGCGACCTAAAACAGATCTCTTGATCTCAATTTTCCCTAGGTGTAAAAGTGAGCTGAGAGAGACAACAGTCCTTGTTCCCTCACCTGCCTCACTCCATGGGCAGGAACTTCCCTTCAAAGTCAGTGTAGAGAAGTGTATAGAAAGTTGAAAAGGAAAAATAATTCAAACCAAACATGAATGCACATGGTGTTGATTGTATAAGCCCTAGATTTTACTGCTATAGTAACAACCATTTGCAACTATGATTATCTTTGATTTATAGTAATTTATAGTCAAGCACAGCTATTAATTGCAAATATGTATTTCCATTCAGCAGTTTAAAGGTGGCATGGATTTTATATTGCCAAAAAGTATTTTCCTTTACTGTACGCACATGCTATTCTTCTTTGTAATGTCATTAAAATAGATGTCAAGTTTGCAGTAAATTATTTCTAGACACTTTTATAATACCAGGCATATGATACAATTGTATATCAACCTGAATGAAACATGTCTACATTTATTTAGAAATAGAATCTTACTGATACTTAGGAAATAAGATAGTTCTTTCATGTCATTGCAGTGAAACTGTTGGTGCAGATTTTTAGAGGTGCTATTTTAAATGATTGTTGGATTGTGCAGTAATTATTCAGCAATCTTCCGGGAAGGTATGGTGGGCTCATGAGTACCTTAATTATTTCATTATTCTTTTCTTTCTTTTCCTTCCAACCCTGCTTCCTTACTTTTACCCTTTGTTTTCGTTCTTTTTCTCTTTTTTTCCTTGTATTTCATCCCACTTCTCTTCCTCCATTTCTTTCTTTATCCTCTCCTTGCTTCCTCCATCCCTTCCTTCTCTTCCTTTCTTCCTGTTACCGTTTAATATCTCTCCTTCCTATCCTCATTTCCTCCTGCCTTTCCTATCTGTCCTAGCTCAACTCCAGCCATTGATCCTGCTTTGCTTCTTTTTCTTCCTTTCATGCATACTGACTCTCTTCCATCCATCCATTCATCCATTTGTACTTTACATGTTTTCCTTTTCTTTCTCCTATAACAAACATTTATTGGGTACTTACTGTGTGCCAGATGGCATGCCAAATATTAGGAATCCTAAATAAATATCACATGGTCTTCAAGGAGAGAAATGTGTGTCCAAGGTGGAAGAGGAAATTTAAAACTTAGTAAAATCATATAGAGGACTACAGAGAAAGAAGTATGGGTTGGAAAAATGAGGCTTGTGCACAAAACTTCTTTTCTATCATCCATCTCTGCTTTCAGAGACCACTTGTGATATCTAGTGCAGCCAGTGAGCAGCCCATCCCTGCTATATTAGTCATTATCATAATTAGGAATTGCCCTCTTTGCAGATCTCAGTTCTTTCAATAACCCATTATATTAGCATAAGAAAGTTCATTCTGAAGAGACCTTGGGTTAGTCAAGCAACAAAGACCACACACATGGGCTTCTGCAACCCAGCACATTCCCAAGAAAGGCCTGTCTTCAGAACTGGCCCTTGCCTAGGTTCTTACAAATTGACCTCTGAGTCCTTGAAATATCCTGCCTGAAAAGAATGCATTTATATACTTGAAGCCTTGGGCCATGCTGTGGTTTGACACCTGCTGTTGTGGAGAACTGGAGACTGAGTAGCTGAGGCCAGTTGCATAAGCATTGCATGTAACAGATCTTCAATAAAATCCTTGGATGCCAAACCTTGGTTGAACTTGTTTTGTTGGCAGCACTTCACATGTCCTTACATGGGTTGTCCACTGGAAGGGTACACCTGGAATCCTGCGTTTGGTTCTTCTGGAATTCACCTCATGTACATTTTTCCTTTGCTAGAAAGGAAATTTCAATTGGCTTTGACTGAATGGAGTGATTTTCAACATGGCTTTGAGATAATGTTTTACTTGGCTAATACATATTTTGCAATATTGTCAATTGAGACAGAAACCCCAAACATTAGAAAAGTGCACATTGGCTATTTTGTGCTAGGAAAGCACACTTTGTTGTACAATGTTGAGATCGTGAATTTTGCTAAGTACAATTGCAAACACATGTTCTATTGCAAAGTAGGTAATGAAAAGCAAATTAAAAAATAAACAATACAAATAGTTTCACTAAGAAACACTGAATAAGACCAAAGATGTATTAAAGACTTATGAAATTGTGCAACAACCATAACTACTACTTTTTGCATTGCTAATATATTAATGAGCCATATTTGTTGTGCTATTTCTACTTTTTAAATAATAAAATCAAGAAGATTAAATCATGAAAGATTGTACTTTACAAATTGTCTTCTTTTTTATTAGTGAAGGGATTTTAAATGCACAAGGAACTAATTTGAGGATGATTGAAATATTAATTTAATTATTAAAAATGGTCTTTTCTGAAATTTTATTTTTCACATCAGAATATTATGGATTTTGAAGACCAGGATAGACTAGTTTGGACCAGTTCAGACAGGATCAGACCAGTAGAAAAATGTTTAAACTGATTCAGACCAGTTAAGACCAGTCTAAACTGGTCTAGATCAAACTGGTCCAGACCAATCAGACTGGTTCATACTGGTTCAGACCGATTTAGAACAGTTTAATCTGGTTCAGACTGGCAGTCCAGACTGGATCAGACTGGATAATAGCAGTTCAAACCTGTCTAAACTGGATCAGACTGATTCAAACTGGCCCAAACTGGGCCAGACTCTTTCACACCAGCTCATGCTGGGTCCGGTCCAGACCCATCTAAACCGGTTTAAACCAGTCCAGACAGATTTAAACTGGATCAGACTGGCCTAAACCAGATCGGATCTGGTCCATGCTGGGTCAAACTGGTTCAAACCGGATCAGACCTGATCAGAACAGCCTAAACCAGATTAGACTGACCCATACCACTTCAGACTGGTCTAAACCGGATCAGACCCATTTAGACTAATTCAGACAGGGTTAAACCAGATTCAACTGATTCAGACTGGATTGGGCAGATCATACCAGTTCAGGCTGGTTTATGCTGGTTCAGACCAGTTTACAGTTTTGACTGAATCAGACTGATTCGGACTGGTTCAGACTGATTCAGACCAGTTTAGACTAGAATAGAGTGGATCAGACCGATTTCCACCTGGCTCCTCTGTCCATGGAATTTTCCTGGGAAGAATACTAGAGTGACTTGCCATTTCCTGCTTTAGGCGATCTTCCCAACCCAGGTATGAAACTCATGTCTCCTGCATCTTCTGCATTTCCAGGCAGATTCTTTACCACTGAGCCAACTGGGAGGTCTGGAAAAAGGATACTCTTTTCAATAATTGGTATGAGAACAATTGAAAGTCGTATGGAAAAAGCAAACAAAAATACTTCAATGCTTCTGTCACAGGTTACATGTAAATTAACTCAAAACAGGTCATAGATCTAAAAATGAAAGCTAAATCGATAAAGTTTGTAGAAAAAATATAGTAACAAATCCTAGTGATTTTGGCTTAGACAAAGAGTTCTCAAATAGGACACAGGAAAAAAAAGCCTACAGTATAAAAGAAAAAAATGGTAAATTGAAATTCAACAAAATTCTAAACTTTTTTCTATTAAAAAATGAAAAGGCAATTCAAAGATTAAGGAAAAATATAAGTCACATATCCAATAAAGTTCCTGTATCCAGAATATATAAAGTCTTCTTAAAAGTCAATAATGACAGGACAAACATCAATAAAAAATGGGCAATTGTTATTGATTAATGAGCAGACACTAATAAAAAGATACAAATAGAGCAATGAATACTTGAAAATAAGGTCAATATTTGTACTCATTAGCAATACATAGATCTGGTTAGCTACAGTCCATGGGGTAAAAAAGAATAGGGCACAAAGGAGCATGAGAAAATGAAACTTTCTCTATTGGATTATCTAGACCAAATCAGTGAAAACCAATTAGTCATATATGTTTGAGTCAATTTCTGAATTCTCTTTGATTCCATTATTTGTGTCTATTTAAAAGAGACTTTTTATAGATGCCTTTTGTCATGGTGAGGAAATTCCCTTGTAATTCTAACTTCATGAGTTTTTTTTTTTTTTTTTAAGGATAGGTTGATATTTGATATTGTTAATTTTTCTACATCTATTAAGAACTTCATTTTTTTCTTTTTAATGTCAATATAGTGAATTACATTGATAGATTTTAAACTATCAAATCAATTTTAAATTCTGTTTTAAAACTGAATTTTAAATTTTAAAATTAAAATTAAATTTAAAACTGAATTTTAAATTCTGTTTTAAAATTTAAAAACTGAGAAACTCTATACTTAATTCTCTAAAATTTATGTGAGGAGAGGTTTGCATCTATGTTCTTGAGAGACATAGCTCTAAGATTTTTGCAATTTCTTTATCTGATTGCTGTACCTGATTGCTGTTCTCATGATTTGGGGACTTTTACTGTTCTTCTTTCTGTAAAAGTTTCTTAAGTATTGTTATTATTTCTTACCTTAAATGCCTGTTAGCATTCATCAATGAAACCATCTGAAACTACTTTTTTCAAGAAAAGTTTACATATCCAATTTTTATTTAATAATATTCAACTATTCAGGTTACCTACTTCTTTTTGAGTGATTTTCTTAATTTATGTCATTTGTCATTCAAGATTGTGTGCAGTTTTTAAATTTGTTGGAATAAAGTTTTTTCATAGTTTTTAAAATTAAATGTCTATAGGATCTGAAGCATTGATCCCTCTTTAATTCATGACATTGGTAGCTTGTGCTTCTTTTCTTTATTCCTAATCTATCTGACTAAAAGTTTAACAATTTTATGTCAGTTATTGTTTTCATTGATTTTCTCTATAGTTTTCCATTTTTCTGTTTTATTTTTCTGCTCTTATTTTTATTTTCCTCCTTATGCACATTTTTAGGGGTTTTGTTTGCTAAAGTGTTTTGTTTTGTTTTGTTTTTTAGTTTCTTAGGTGAAAAGCTTTGATTTGTGATTTAATTATTGTTGATGTGCATTGAATTCTATAAATTTCTCTTTCATCTCTGCCTTGGTTGAATCTCACATGTCATTTTTATTTTCTTAATCAGTTCAAATTATCTTCTAATTTTACTGGATTTCTTGACTATATCAGTTAGGGTTCTAGGAGAAAACACATATAGGTAGATAGATAGATAGATGAATTATATGTAAAAATATTTAGTGTCAGGGAAAATAATTGTCTTAAGTGATTGTGTGACTGGATAAGTAGTCCTATATTTGTAGGGCAGGCCATCAAGAAGGGCAAACTGGAACTTGTGTATACCCTAATGCTGCAGTTCACAGGCAAAATTCAGTTTTCTTTAGGGAAATCTCAATTCTGCTTTTAGAGCCTTTTAGCTGATTGAATCAGGCTCACTCTTGTATAATATAATCTTGATTAAAGTAAACTGATTATAAACTTTAATTACATCTGTAAAATACCTCCCCTGCAACCCTCAATTAGTGTTTTATTGAATAATTGGGAATGGTAGTGTAGCCAAGTTGACACATAAACTGATCATCACACTGACCTAATAATTGTATAGGAGTAAACTTTTAAATTTCTAAATATTTGAGGATTGTTTATATATCTTTCTTTTTGCAATGTAATTTAATCCCATTTAGTCAGAGGACATATTTTGTATGGCTTAAATATATTTATAGAGCTTATCTTGGTGATCTGGGTGACTGTTCCTTAAGTGCTTGAAACAGTGTGATTTCTATTATTCTCTGTTGAAGTTCAGTAAATGTCAAAAGCTTAAATTGATTGATTAAGTTGTTCAATTTTTCTATATCCTTACTGAATTTTTGTACACATTTCTATCTTTTATTATAAGAAGAGTGTTGACATTTCTAAGTATGATAGACTGGTCTATTTCTTCCCTTCTGTGAATATTTTGTTTAAAATTTTTGTAATAACATTTTTAATGAGATATCCACACACCATAAGATTTTTCCTTTTAACGTGCACAATTCAGTGGGGTTATTTATTAGCATATTTATAGAGTTGTGCAACAATCACTAATCTAATTTTAGAACATTTTTATCACTCCAAAAATAAACCTTATACTCACTGGAGATTACTCTCCATTCGTCCCTCTGCTAGTCTCTAGCAACCACAAATCTATTTCATGACTCTAGGGACTTGTCTAATCTGGACATCTGACACAAATAGAATTATACCTTATGTAGCTTTATGTGTTTGGCTTCTTGCAGTCACCATAGGGGTTTCAATGTTCATTCATATAATATTATATATCAGTATTTCATTCTTTTTTATGGCCTAACAGTATCCATTGTATGAGTATATCATTTCTATTAGTTATTGATTTATATATTTTAAAACTTGTAAGTGAATAAGATCATTATATTCTCTTGATGATTTAATGTCTATCATTATGAAGTGTCCTTCATTATCTATGGTAATGGTTCTTGTTCTGATATTCACCTTTTCTGATATTAATATAGCAATTCTTGCTTTTAAAAATAGCTTTTAAAATCTATCCTTTGTTATGATTAAATTTTAAACTTATTTGCATCTTTATAGTTGAAGTGGATTTGTTGTAATCAACAATACTTAGTCTTGATTTCATCTTGACAAACTTTGCCTTTTGAATGGAATGTTTAGATGAGTTGTATTTAATATAATTATTGGCATGATTGGTTAAGTCTATTATATCGCTATTTTGGTGGAGTCTTCCTGTTCTTGATTTCTTTTCTCCTCTTCTTTTGCATTTGTTTGGAATATTTTTTTTTATAATTCTACTTTATCTTTGTTCTTAAATGATTAACTATATGTCTTTATTATTTTTATAGTGGTTGCTCTAGGGTTCACAGTATATACTTTTAGCTTATTACAATTTAAGTTCAAATAATACACTATCTTACAAGTATTATAAGAAACTTTAAAAAAGTTTTCATTTTCCCCTCTTGTACTTTGTTTTGTTATTTGAAGTGTTATCTAATTCTATATTGCTATAAACCTCAAAATTTATTATTATTTTACTTTAAAGAGTTATTTTTTCATCTTAGTCTTATGATTGTATTTTAAAAATAATTACCTGATTGATATTCTTTACTGAAGTATAGCTGATTTGCAATGTTGTATTAGTTTCAGGTATACAGCACCATGATTCCATCATACATGCATGCATCTCTTCTTCTTCAGATATTTTCCCTTATAGGTTATTACAGAATATTGAGCACAGTCCCCTCTGCTATACTGCTATAAGTCCTTGTTGGTTATCTGCCTTATACATGAAAGTGAAAGTCAAAGTCGCTCAGTTCTGTCCTACTCTTTGGGACCCCATGGACTATGCAGCCCATGGAATTCTCTAGGCCAGAATATTGGAGTGAGTAGTCTTTGCCTTCTCCAGGGGATTTTCCCAACCCAGGGATCAAACCCATGTCTCCCGCATTGCAGGCAGATTTTTTACCAGCTGAGCCACAATGGAAGCCTTATATATAGTAGTATGTGTATATATAAGTGTCTTATATATAGTAGTGTGCATATGTTAATACCAAACTCCTAATATATTCTTCTCCCTTTGGTAATCATAGTTTGATTTTTATGTCTGTGAGTCTGTTTCTGGTTTTGTAAGTAAGTTCATTTATATCTTGTTTTCTGTTTTAGATTCCACATAAAAGTGATATCACATGATATTTGCCTTTCTCTGTCTGGTTTACTTCACTTAGTATGGTAAACTCTAGGTCGATCCATGTTGCTTCAAATGGCAACGTGTCATTCTTTTTTATGGATTAGCATTATTCCAGTGGTGTGTGTGTGTGTGTGTGTGTGTGTGTGTGTGTGTGTGTGTGTGTGCGTGTGTATACTGCTCTTCTTTATCCATTCATCTGTTGATGGACATTTAGGTTGATTCCATGTGTAGGTTATTGTAAACAGTGCTGCAAATTGTAAATTGAGGTGAATGTATCTTTTCAATTTTTTTATAGTTTTCTCCAGGTACACGCCTACAAATTGAATTGCAGGATCATATGATAACTCTATTTTTAGTTTTTTAAGGAGCTTCCGCACTGCTCTCCATAGTGGCCATACCAATTTGCATTCTTATCAACCATGTAAGAGGGTTCCTTTTTCTCCACACAATATGTAACATTTCTTATTTGAGATCTATAGATTCAATGCAACCCCTATCAAAGTACAAATGGCAATTTTTAAAGAACTAGAACAAAAATTTTAAATTTGTATGGAAACACAAAAGACTCCAATAAACATTCAGTTATCTTTTTAAGAAAGTTTTTAAAACTTGTAGGTAAAATTTGTTTTTCTTTAACCTTTACTTTGCCAAAGCAAAAACAACACCCAATTGTGGATATGGCTGGTGATGGAAGTGGGGTCTGATGCTGTAAAGAGCAATATCACACAGGAACTTGGAATGTTAGGCCCATGAATGAAAGCAAATTGGAAGTGGTCAAACAGGAGATGGCAAGAGTGAACGTCAACATTTTAGGAATCAGTGAAATAAAATGGACTGGAATGAGTGAATTTAACTCAGATGACCATTATATCTACTACTGTGGGCAAGAATCCCTTGGAAGAAATGGAGTAGCCATCATAGTCAACAAAAGATTCTGAAATGCAGTATTTGTATGCCATCTCAAAAATGACAGAATGATCTCTGTTTGTTTCCAAGACAAACCATTCAGTATCACAGTAATCCAAGTCTATTCCCTGACCAGTAATGCTGAAGAAGCTAAAGTTGAACAGCTCTATGAAGACCTACAAGAATTTTTAGAACTAACACCTCAAAAAAGATGTCCCTTTCATTATAGGGGACTGGAATGCAAAAGTAGGATGTCAAGAAACACCAGGAGTAACAAGCAAATTTGGCCTTAGAGTACAGAATGAAGCAGGGCAAAGGCTAATAGAATTTTGCCAATAGAACACACTGGTCATGGAAAACACCATCTTTCAACAACACAAGAGAAGACTTTACACATGGACATCACCAGATGGTCAATACCGAAATCAGACTGATTATATTCTTTGCAGCCAAATGAAGAAACTCTATAGAGTCAGCAAAAACAAGACTGGGGGCAGACTGTGGCTCATATCATGAATTCCTTATTGCTAAATTCAGACTTAAATTGAAGAAAGTGGGAAAACCACTAGACCATTCAGATATGACCTAAATCAAATCCCTTATCTTTATACAGTGGAAGTGAGAAATAGATTTAAGAGACTAGATCTGATAGAGAGCATGCCTGTTGAACTATGGATGGCAGTTCGTGACATTGTACAGGAGACAGGGATCAGGACCATCCCCAAGAAAAAGAAATGCAAAAAGAGCAAAATGGCTGTCTGAGAAGGCCTTACAAAGAGCTGTGAAAAGAAGAAAAATGAAAAGCAAAGGAGAAAAGGAAAGATATTCCCATCTGAATGCAGAGTTCCAAAGAATAGCAAGGAGAGATAAGAAAGCCTTCCTCAGCGATCAATGCAAAGAAATAGAGGAAAACAACAGAATAGGAAAGATTAGAGGTCTCCAAGAAAATTAGAGATACCAAGGGAATATTTCATGCAAAGATGGGCTCGATAAAGGACAGAAATCATATGGACCTAACAAAAGCAGAAGGTATTAAGAAGAGGTGGCAATAATACACACAAGAACTGTACAAAAAAGATCTTCATGACCCAGATAAATCACTCACCTAAGCCAGACATCCTGGAATGTGAAGTCAAGTGGGCCCTAGAAAGCATCACTACAAACAAAGCTAGTGGAGGTGATGGAATTCCAGTTGAGCTATTTCAAATCCTGAAAGATGATGCCGTGAAATTGCTGCACTCAATATGCCAGCAAATCTGGAAAACTCAGCAGTGGCCACAAGACTGGAAAAGGTCAGTTTTCATCCCAATGCCAAAGAAAGGCACTGCCAAAGAATGCTCAACCTACTGCACAATTGCACTCATCTCACATACTAGTAAACTAATACTCAAAATTCTGTAAGCCAGTCTTCAGCATCCAGATGTTCAACCTGGTTTTAGAAAAGGCAGAGGAACCAGAGATCAAATTGCCAACATCCGCTGGATCATCAAAAAAGCAAGAGAGTTCCAGAAAAACATCTATTTCTCCTTTATTGACTATGCCAAAGCCTTTGACTGTGTGGATCACAATAGACTGTGGAAAATTCTGAAAGAGATGGGAATACCAGACCACCTGACCTGCCTTTTGAGAAACCTGTATGCAGATCAGGAAGCAACAGTTAGAAGTGGACATGGAACAACAGACTGGTTCCAAATAGGAAAAAGAGTATGTCAAGGCTGTATATTGTCACCCTGCTTATTTAACTCATATGCAGAGTGCATTATGAGAAATACTGGGCTGGAAGAAGCACAAGCTGGAATCAAGATTGCTGGGAGAAATATCAATAACTTCAGATATGCAGATGACATCACCCTTATGGCAGAAAGCAAAGAAGAACTAAAAAGCCTCTTGATGAAAGTGAGAGAGGAGAGTGAAAATGTTGGCTTAAAGCTCAACATTCAGAAAACTAAAATCATGGCATCTGGTCCCATCACTTCATGGGAAATAGATGGGAAAACAGTGGAAACAGTGGCTGACTTTATTTTTTTGGGCTCCAAAATCACTGCAGATGGTGACTGCAGCCATGAAATTAAAAGACGCTTACTCCTTGGAAGAAATTTGACTAACCTAGATAGCATAGTAAAAAGCAGAGACATTATTTTGCCAACAAAGGTCCGTCTAGTCAAGGCTATGGTTTTTCCATTAGTCATGCATGGATGTGAGAGTTGGACTGTGAAGAAAGCTGAGCGCCGAAGAATTGGTGCTTTTGAACGGTGGTGTGGAGAAGACTTGAGAGTCCCTTGGACTGCAAGGAGATCCAATCAGTCCATCCTAAAGGAGATCAGTCCTGGGTGTTCATTGGAAGGACTGATGTTGAAACTGAAACTCCAATACTTTGGCCACCTCATGCGAAGAGTTGACTCATTGGAAAAGACCCTGATGCTGGGAAGGATTGTGGACAGGAGGAGAAGGGGACGACAGAGGATGAGATGGCTGTATGGCATCACCGACTCGATGGACATGAGTTTGGATAACTCCAGGAGTTGGTGATGGATAGGGAGGCCTGGCATGCTGTGATTCATGGGGTCGCAAAGAATCAGTCAAGACTGAACGACTGAACTGAGCTGAATCTTTGATAGTTTTTTTCTTAGGTTTTATTTTGTTGTTGTTGTTACTGTTTTTTAAGTACTTGAAGAATATGGCACATCCCGTATATACTGGTATAGATTCTGATGAAAATTCTCGTTTGTATGCACTATGTCTTTTTTTCTTATCACTTTTTCTAAGATCGAAAAGTCTCTATCAAACAGTCTCATTAATTTGATTATAATTGGTGTCTTGATATGGTTTTATTTTTTTTCAGTTTGAACTTAATTGAAGTTTGCATATCTCTGGATTCAAAAATTTTAAGTTATATTTAGACATTATTTTTGAAATAATTTTCTTATCCTGACTCCTCTCCCTTTTTGACTCTAATTATATGAAGTTATATGTATGTTTGATCACTTGGTTGTTGGAGAGTTTCCATTGCTATGTCCTCAATTTCACTGATTTTTTTTTCTTGTTTCTTTTGGTAATGTTGAACTACCCTTAGTCTCATCTAGTATAGAAAGAGAGATATATATTTCAGTTGAGATGCTATATTACATATCTACAGTTTGATTTGGATCTTTTTATATCTTCCACTTCTTTTTCATCCCTTCATGTTTTCCTCTACATTTTTGGATATGGGTGGTATATTTACAATAACTGTGTGATGACCTTGTATGCTTTTCTAGCTGTTTCTATTGATTGACTTTTCTCCTGCTTTTTAATACCTAATAATATTTTGTTGAATGCTGGATGTTGTTAGTTTTGTGTCTTGTGGTACTAGATTTTGTTGTAGTTCTTTAAAGATAGCTGGGTTTTGTTCTAGAAAATAATTAGTATACCAGTATAATCCCTTTGAGACTTGCTTCTGAGCTTAGTAGATCAGTCTCTCCTGAAGGTCTAACTTCACCCCTTTATATAAATGCAATAAATTTATGAAGACTCTAACAAGTGTTCCATGCAATGCTAGGATTTTCACTTTGAATGGTAGCATGGCAACTATTCCCAACCCCATATAAGCTTTGGTAGTTGTTCTATACAATACTTTTCTTAGACTTTTCCTTTGTTCGTGGATGGTTTCCTTACATACACTATGTAGATATCTGGACTTCTCTTTCTGTACAACTTCCAAGATTCCGTTCTGCAAATTCAAGTTGCATTGATTTCCCTGAACTCCAAACTTTGTTTCCTCAATTTATTTCATTGAGCATTGATGGGGTTTCCACTTCATCTGCTGTGATCTGGAAATTCTTAGATGGTAAGCCAGGGCAATAGAGCTCACCTTGTTTTGGCTCTTCTTTCAGGGAACAGTCTCCTGCATTTCTTGTTGTCCAATGTAAGAAGAGTATTGTTTTCTACATTTTGTCCAATTATATAGCTGTTAAAACTGAGAAGTTACACCTGATTCCAGTACTCTTGACATGAATAGATGGGAAAGCCCAAATGATAGCTTTCACATTATTTAAGTTTAGGAAAAAGTTAATTCTTAGTGTACAGATTTGCTATTTTGTTGTTCAGTCGCCCAGTCATGTTTTACTCTTTGTGACCCCATGGACTGCAGCACTCCAGGCTTCCCTGTCCCTCACCATCTCTCAAAGTTTGCTGTAACATTATAGAATTTGCATGGTAGAATAAATATGTCTACAGATACAGAGACAATTTTTAAAAATAACTAAAGCAAACTTCTTCCAGACCAAAAAAAAAACAATCCAACTTAGTGTAACTCTAGGGAAAAATATTTCTGCAAGATTCAAGGATCAATTAAAATTAGGTTTAATGAATATAATAAATAATCTAAATAATGATACTAGTTCATTTGTCAACTAAGAAATGATTTAAAGATCTATTGATACAGAAGAAATTTCATATACTATCTTAGTCTTTCAAAAGCTGTAACGTATAACAACTGGCCCATTTTTAAACCAATATGTTAAATTATTTATTAATTTGAGTAAAGAAATTATTCTCTGAAACAACCTTACCAAATACCCAATCAAATCTCCAAATATATATACATATATTTTCAACAAATTTCTAGGTATATTTTATTTTTTTGTAAATTAAAAGAGCTCAGTTGGGTCACTAGCTATTTTCTACATCAGTTATTGATAAAGGCCTTGACACTGCACATATGAAAAAATTCTTTTTGCAGAAATAGGTGGCCTGTTTTGGGGAACTATCTACCAATACCTTATCCCTCACAGAGAAGACATCTAAACTTATAGTAAGGCTTACAAGTAATCAATAAGATGAGCCAAAATATTAGCCATTTGGATAAAACCTATAATATGGAGTATGTTATCACAAAATTATCTCAGGTGAAATGAATAGTAGGCATTTGAATTAAAACCAATATATAAAACATTATCAGAAAAGCATCTAAATTTTCTGAAGCAATATCCAATTTTCTAACTAAATATGTCTACGTTAGTACATTAGGAACAATCACTGGTATCAATCCAAATCACTTAGACTAATGAGTATGAGTATAATTCACCTACTCCGTTCTTAACTTTTCATGCCCCCCCCCCACACCTAGCACAGCCTTAGTATAAATTAGTTAAATCCCATATGTTAATGTAAATATTATTAATTCACTAATTTTAGATTGTCAAACAGCTGTTATTTAAATGTTCATCACCTGTCAGAGTTTATACTAAGTATTTTATATCTATTTTCCTAGTTATTCCTTACACAAAACAGAAAGTTGGGGATTATTATACTGACTATAGAAATTAAGCTATAAGTGTCACTATTTTCATTGGTTTATGTTGTAAATGACAGTTTCAAGTTAGATCTCAGTTTTTGTCCTGCCTTCTTCACTAATTCATGCTGCAGAGAAATATTGTTGTTTTAATTAATGACCTCAAAATGTCTGCCTCTTAAGGTATTATAGAGCTACATATGATAATACAAGCCAAAATCTGCCTAACTTGTAACTATAAAGTCAGATGTTTCTTAGGTTTAATGTGACCCAGTTACTAAGATAATACCCAGGATTCCCATAGAAGGTCACGTTAAAATAGCATTTATAATGTTGCATTGTGGTCATCAGATCATTAAACTATTTTTTGCTAAATTTAGAAAACTTCACACTACTTTCATTGATTTATATTCTACATTATTGAAAAATATGAACCAATTATACTGTTTATTTGACCTCGAAATGCTTTCATTCTCTGTCAGTTTAAGGGTGCTACTTAAGTAGCCCATAATTATTACTGGCTTATTAGTTTAAAGATTCAAGCATTAATGTATGATACTTAAATCATTTCTAAAGTAGGATTCTTAAGCAGGGCTGCATTAATTCTGTGGGCTTGCTTAATTTTGTATGTATGAAATATATGGAGTACTTACTATGTGCTAGGCATTGTTAAGTTTTAAAATACTGTAAATCCTAAACTACTTAAGGTAACAGAGACAAATAATTTTAAGAATCCATCAGAATCTGTTCTATATCCTTGCCCGTAAGTATACTGCATTCAGTGTTAAGCTGTACACTTGATAGGATTTCAGTGGTAGAACATATGTGCGTTGTTCAATACGTGGACTTTCAAAAAAGATCCCAAATTGCTAAAATGTTATGAAACCTGGCTTCAACACAAAATCATTTTTGTCGAGGGTGGGGATGAAGGGAGGGGTGCTTTTCCAGCCAGTGAGCAGCCATGATTGCCATCTTCTATTTGATTCTATTATTGGCTGAATATAGATTGATGTACTTGTCTCCACTGTACCAATGTATAATGCATGAACACAATTACTGGGGTAATTTGAAACAGGATGCCTTTAATCTTCTGCTCAGATCAATCAATTACAATACATAGATTATAGAATGTCCTATGATCTTACACTGAATCCTTAATAGAACTAATCTTAGAACTAAATGGGGTTGGAAAAAAATGTGAAGCCCACAGTGATTGCTCATATGAACACAGACAATGAAACTTTAACCATCATATGTTTAATTATCTGGAATGAATGAACAGAGACCACACTAAAGTTTGTAGAGTAAGAAAGAATGCTTTGGGGAACAGAGATTCACTTTTTCTCTTGAAGAAGCCACTTTTCCACCTTTAAGGTGGAATTTCAAGGGTTTCCACACTTAGTAATCTGTGAAAGTTTGTATCAGACTCATAACTAGAGACATTGTGCACTGTTATCTTTTTCACGCTAATACATCTTGTCGTACGGAGAAAAATGTGTTTAAACTGCATTTGGAAATGCCCATTTCCCTGTAAAGAATATTCATTCACTGAATGTACATGTAATTTGAAAAATATATTTGCCACACAACCTTGCTCTAACTTAATGTTATGTTACTATGCCTTTATAGTGTACATGAAACTTTAATTGCAGTGCACACGATGTATGGTGTACTCATTTATTTCTGGAGCCCTTGATGCATTTTCGGAGGAATACATTTGAACTTTGGTTTAACTAAGAAGCTAATTAGAAAAAGAAGGTATTTTAGAAATGGGAAGCTAATTGCATTCTGTGTTTCTGTGCACATTCAGTGAAGACAAGTTATGTATTTGAATATATCAGGGACACTCTCCTGAGTTTGCAGTTCTGTTGTCTGTGGCTCAGTGTAGACAAGAGTGCAGTTGCTACTGGCCGAGTCAGAGTCAGCACTATGGATAGCTCCTCACGTTTAATACCTGGGAGAGGAACTCTTCGTTTCACAGGCTCTGCTGCAGCTAGAGATCAAAGATCTGCTTTTACTGAAAACGGGGAGAAAATAAAGCCGTACATAGGAGGAGCGTGCCTATTTATATTCCGAGAGAGGGAACTTGACGGATTCAGGAAAGCTCAAGTTACCATAAGAGCCTAAGGGTTGTCATAGAGTGTTTTATGTTTTTTGTTTTCTTTTTTAAGTAAAGCTAATTAACTGGAAAATTTAACATTCCCAGGCAAATGTCTCTGATTTATTTTAGTTACTTTGATATGAAAGATTGATAATTGTTTGTTTGTTTTTTTCTTGGCTCGTGTTTCCTGGAGCAGAAATTAAAAGTTCTGTTTATTTCCTCTTTATTTATTGCAATCCACACGATCACCTTCCTAATTTAACCCTCCTTCTCAGCCCTATGCAGTTCCATTCTCATTTTTTTTCACTTCAGGCTTTAATGTTGGAACTGAAAAAAAATATGAACTCGAGTTATTCAAGGCACAGGCAGAGCAGGCTAACGGACTGCAAGAACACCCAAAACTCTATTATGCAACTAGGTGTTTTGATAGGACTTTATCATCAGTAGAAACAAGAGGTTTGTCCGTGTTCTAGTTCAGTAGTGGTGGCAAATTCCAGTAAGAGAAAGGGGCGTGGAGAGGACTGACTGTTAGGTCAAAGGAGATAATATAAATGAAAGAGAAAGAAGCAAGAAAAACTAGAAAAACAACTTAGAAAACACCATCCCCTGGCATGGCTTGTCACATGATTTCTCAAATCTCCAGGACTATTTGGACAGAAGTGTACGTATACCATGAGGTTCCCGAGTTAGCAGGCTCTGAAAATCAAGAACACAGAGGACTAGTCTCTCCCTTGAACCTTTTCCTATCCTATAGAGATGATTTCTTAGACATGGTATAAGAGAGCAGAATGGTGTGCCTAGTGTGTTCAGGAGATGAATGGTACGGGAGGTCACAACAAAGCTGGTAACTCTTAGCCCCACCCACCTTTTGTTCTTTCCCCCTCTTGCCCAGCCTCACCCATTTCAAACTCTGTTTGTTTTGTACCAGTTGCTTGCACAGTCTTTGGCTTTCCCGTCTTTCTCGCAACCTATGAGAGAGACCTAATCAACCCCAAGTCTTGCAACTCCTCAGGGGCTCAAGCAGTGGAACTGGGCATGCTCAGCGGCGGAGCCAGCAGCCTCCAGTCTTTCGGAGGCGCGGCTCAGCGCCGGGTTGGGACAGGAGTGCCAATTCAGCGTAGGCTTCAGCGCCCACCTCTGCCGCCGATCCCAGGCATCCGAGCTGCTCCCTGAGGCGAAACCTGCACCCTTGAGTGGCTCATCCTCAGTCTTCAACCTCCTGAGCCACCAAAGCTTAGAGCCACCAAAGCTTCACCCAGGAACTGTTTTTTCCCACCTGTCTTTTCTTTACAGCTAAGGGTGTTTTAGCTACTGCGGCGTGAGGAGCTCAGGAATGGGGCCCTGTGGCTGGTGGCCTCAGAGATCACCTTCCCAGTGTAGCTGTTTGTCACTGAGTTTTGGAGATTTCTTGGCTGGCTTCCGCTAAAGCACGCTTGAGTAATCCGAGCTGTAGCGGCGCCCAAGCTGCCGGGATAAAGGGAGCGTGCGTGCGTGTGTGTGTGTGTGTGTGTGTGTGTGTGTGTGTGTGTGTGTGTGTGTAGGAGGAGAGGGCGGGGATAGAAACGTCAACCCCCCCCCCCAACCCCAGCCTCCTTTTCTTTCTCCCCTTCCTGCAAAAGCTGCACAAGTCTCTCATCCCAACCCCCTTCTTCCCCCACCTCCCACTCCCCCCAGCTATCCTTACAGCTCTGGGCAACCGCCAGGTTAAGCCCATTTGCACTGGGAAATTGACGCTGTTTGGGAGAAGAGAAACAGATCGATTGCCCTTGTGACTCCCCGCCCCCCTCCCCACCCCCGCCCCCACCGCTCCCTCCTTCCTTCCCTCCCCCGCCACCTCCCCTCACCCCGCCTCCTTCCCTCTCCCCACCCCCAAACCCTCTCACCCGCGGCAGTCCGGTGTGAGGTCCCCTCCAGAAGGTGAGGGGAATGGATTGGACTCCGGTAGGGAAAGCGGGTGTCTAGAAGTGGTGCTAATGGGAAGAGATTTCTGGTTTCAAAAGAGGATGCTCTGCCACAAAGAGCGGCTCGCGCGCTGGCCTGGGCTCTAGCCGAGGAGAGATCCCGGGAGAACTCCAAGCTCGCGGGGAGCGCTCCTTGGAAGACCGGGGTCAACATGCCTGTTCGCAGGGGGCACGTGGCACCACAAAACACATTTTTGGGGACCATCATACGGAAATTTGAAGGGCAAAGTAAGTTCATTTGTTCTCTTCTCTCTCCCTCGCTTTTCGCTTCGATAGTGCACTTGGCGTCTGCCGCTTCCAAGCTGAGGAGACTCGGGGCTCCGTCAAGTTCAGAGACTGTGAAACGGAGCCAGGAGGTTCGAATGGCAGCACAAGTGTTCTCCCCGTGATATTAATTTTGATTTACATTTTAGATTATGGTCTCCATTATAGAAGGCAATTTGATCCTCCTCTCCCACTGCTCCATTATCTGCCTTGCTACTTAATGTCCTACTCTTCTACTATCTTAAAGGGAACGTACTAGTGTAACGGGTTTATATTTCGTGGCCGTTTTATTGTAGACTTTTTGAAAGTCAGGAGCAGGGCAGAGCACACTATCGGAACGAGAGAATGTAAATGGTAGCAGCGATGTAAATGTCTATGCAAGCTGTATTTTACTTCTGTTAAATTGTAAGGCTGTGGTGTGACAGGGATGCTTGCTTGCTGCTAGTTTATAGAAGCTAAACTTTGCATTGAATCCATGCAAATCCCAAGCAGGAGAATGTGGGGAAAGCAGTATCTGATCCATGTTGATTCCCGAGGCAAACAGTTCATTATTTGAAGAATATTTTTGTCCCTTTATTACCCCCTTAAATTTCCACTAGAAATTTAAAAATCAAACTGTAATAAGTAAATCCCACAAAGACTGAATGCAGAGAAATTTAATATTCTCATGTGTACTAATTATAGGGAATAAATTATTGTTATATAAATATATTGATTTTAGATCCTACACTAGTTAATTTATATCTGACATTTCCTTTAAACTCCATTAACACACATTTAATTTTGTACATTGTGCAGTTATTTTGGTGCTGCATTTAGTGGTGGGAGGATATAGTACCTTGTATTCAAAAGAAACTTGTATATCCTGCTTCATATTTTATTTGGGAATAGTAAACATAATCTATGATCAAAATTAAGAAGCCTTTTGTATTAAAGTCCCTACCACTACACAAAAATGTGAGGTCACCCAAAGTAAAAGTGAAAAGGTAGTTAACATGATATTTGCTGTGTGTGTGTAAATATTTTTGTCTTCTGGGTAATATATATTATGAAAAGGTGAACTTTTGCGTTATTGAACTGCTAATTAATGTGAAATAGTTTCATTACTAGTAGTTTCAGGATTTGTTATTTTTAACATGATGTGTGTCATATGCCTTAGAGAGCTAGAGAAAAGCCAAATCCAGGAATAATAACTACTTTAAGAAAGTTGTACTCTGAGGGCCAAGGTTGAAGTGAGGAACCTGACAGCTACAGGATGCTTCAGTGTTTGGGCTTTGAAAATATTTACCTTACAATTATATGGCATTCTGGAAATATCAGTGTGCCAGCTGCTTGTCTGAGTGCTCATTAGGACCAAAGAGAGTTATAGGGCTTGAGAACTAAACTATTTGGGAAATGATACTCTCCAAATTTGAAGAAACGCGTCTTAGTACTTTTTGTTACAACTACTCAGGGGACCATTCATTTCAGTTTTAGGGTGTCTGTGTCCAGGCAGTTTGTGATTTGGGAAGTACCTGCATTTCAGATTTCCTGTTATGCAACAAATTGTTTCACTGTTTGTAAGGATCTTGAGGAAGCTTTGTAAACGATACCATACTCTCTTCTTATTACAGATAAAAAATTTATCATTGCAAATGCCAGAGTGCAGAACTGTGCCATCATCTACTGCAACGATGGGTTCTGCGAGATGACTGGCTTTTCCAGGCCAGATGTCATGCAAAAGCCGTGCACCTGTGACTTCCTCCACGGGCCTGAGACCAAGAGGCATGATGTTGCTCAAATTGCCCAGGCGTTGCTGGGGTCAGAGGAGAGGAAAGTGGAGGTCACCTACTACCACAAAAATGGTAAAGTTGATCTATTTAGGATGCCTTGTGTTTTATTCCATTGAAATGAAATTTTGACAGTTGATTACTGAAAGTTCATAGGCAGAGAAACCCCAAATAGTCAGTTGAAGATATATGATTTGTTTATAGTGTTGCAGGAATCAAGGAATGTGGAGACTCTCCTCAGTGGATAGTAGGGACAGTTTCTTTTTTGAATGAGTACTCCGTACTCTTCAAAAGTGCAGTAACTTAATGTCACTGAGGACAAAACGCCACAAATCAATCTCACTGTTCCTTAAGGAATAAAGGCTAGTAATTTACTGGTTGTGTTGATATGCATTTGGTTGGAGAGACATACAGAGTTTTATTTCAAGAAAAGACTTACAGACAAAGCAAAGTCTTACAGAAAAATGTCTATCTGAAACTAAAACTGTTATAGTTACAAATATTTCTTGGCTCTTCAGCTTTATTTGATAGGCAACACTTTTTGTTTCTTTTGATGCTTTTTATGCAAGATTAAGGATGACATATAGGAACTTATAAAATTGGTTTAGTAAACCTATGTAAATTCAAATAACAGTCTATTCATGTATTCAAGATTTATTCTAAAATAAGAAATGGAGAAAAGGAACTATGATATGTAGAATTATTGGTATTCATTTTTACAGCTGCAGCAAAACTGGCATCTGAAACTTAAGGTCATACCTCCACTTCAAGGGCACTTTGGGAGCATAAGTACATTAGACCTCTAATAGTTCTCAAAGAAATACACATTTGGTGGGCATGCATTCTTTAAATATATAATATATTTATATGAACTTATGTGTATAAGTATTCAGATATACCCATTTAAAGTATATACTTTCTCATGTATACACTTAATGATATCTGACAATTTGAAGCTTAAAGGCAAATAGATTCAAAATGAATTTTATAGGATTTGTTGATATTGCATTAGCATTTTTTCAATTCTATTGTTAGAAATCAGTGAGGCAGAGGGGTATCTAATCAAATATTTAGGTAACTCTTAAAGTTTATAAATGAGTGATGTGTTATAATGACTCATCATTTGGTAAGATACATTCTAACAGGGAACAGGTTTAGCTCTTCCTCCTATTTTCTTATAATTAAATATTTCATGATAGAAAACATACAATTATTAAATTACTAGATTTTCCTTAACATCAATTTGAATGGGTATGAGTAACAAAGTATGACTGGAACAGGTCTGCGTAACTTTGGATTAATCTGGAATGAAACCAGTTATATCATTATCAATCAAATAGAGTTTTTTAAAGTTCTCATTTCCCCACTACTTTTTAATCAGGAGGATTGGCATACTAGAAATAGCCTAATTGCTCTGTTGTCTTGAAAGCATTTCTTGGACGGAAGCTCTCACTACCCAAATGCAGCTCATCTTCTTTGTGTGTGTATCTGATACCAACAGTTTGGACTTTTGGAATAATTTGAATGTCTTGACATTTTGCCTTATGAATATCTATCATGATGTCCCCACCGTCTATATTGTGGTTACTGTAAGGTGTATTGGTCATAATATTTTCTGGTACATTTCAGAATTTTTTCAGCTTATAGAATTTAAGTATATAATGAATCTGGACTGTATAGTTCACTTAGATAACTATAATTTTCAAATTATATTTTCAAATAGAAAAAAGTGTTACTTAATAAGCTGTAAGTAAAATGGTAATGTTTTGAAGCCTAGTTTATTTTGTACAATGTGACTGTGTGAAATGGTCTCAAAACAATTTTAAAAAGCATTTTAATGTGGAATCACAAACATGGATGTAAAAATTTCTACAGTGAAGATGCTGGTACATTGACTAATGCAAATCTTTCTATCAGTGATTGCTTGGTTATAATGAATTAAAATCTCCTTGTTTTAGACAAGGAGTCTTTATTTGGAAGCTTGTTTAGACATATAAATATCAACTTTTGTTGATAATTTTGATTCTGTTGGCTTCATTTTCACATGTGACTCAGTCTACAAGGACTTGAGTTTCTGTAGAATCAATGACAAATGCTGCCTATTTTGCTTTTTTTGATTTGGGGAACATCAGGTGATGGGCCAAGCTTTTTTTTTTTTTTTCCAAAGAAAAATATTAATTTGAGTGACCTTTGTAAATTGAGAAGACACAGTCAGACTTAATTTCTCTGAATGTAATCAACTTGTGTTTTTGCTACTAATACAGCTGCCTTGAATAGAATCTTCTGAGTGTATTGGTTTTATTCACATGGCAACTGAAAAATCAGTTAGAGCTTGTGAAGTTCAAATGCTTTTAAAGTCTTGTCTCTTAGAGACCTGCCAGCCAGCTCTACATTTATAAAAGTAGGGAAGGACAAGCACTAACATTTTCATTGGTTTGTTTCCGAAAGTTTCCCTAAATCTTTATTACTGAGGTCATTTACTCTTGACAGGTTCTTGGTTTCTTAAGTATATATGGTAAATGCCTCCTTTACTTATTCTTTATTTAGCATTTCACTGGGGTATGAATTGTGATGCAGTATGCACAATGAGCAAATTAACAAAAAGTTGAGATGTACTGTTTTCCACTTTTTCCATTCACTCACATTGGAGTACAAAAATACGAGCCTAGCCTTATTTCTGAAAGATTGTTTTCCAGAGTGGCCCAGAGGCGCATAAGTAGTTTAAACTTTTGATCTGTGTGATGAGTTCTTGTTAATTAGGTGTACGTGAGCCACATGGTCACCATTGTGAAGCAGTACTTCCTACCATACTCCTTCCAGTGATTTTTTTTTTTAACCAGGTACAACTGGGCTTGCTGTTTACCAGAATATCAGTTTTTATAAACCTGGTTATTTGCAGTAGGAATATTTGACAGCCCGTCCTTTGAGGATTCTATTTTACAGCTTAAGTCATTATTGCATAAATCATTCTTGGCAGCTGTGAAATATTGCTTGAGGTGATAAAGCTGTAAATCTTTTGACATAAAACTCTAATTATACAAAACTATAATTATGCTGAAGCTTATATAAGGGCAAGCATGTATTTTAATAGCATAATATGTGCATTTTAAAAATACCTTTTTAGCAAAAGTGATTGAGAAATAGCAAACACTTCAATTATTAACCCACTCATAGTTTGGAGATGATGTTAGTGGTAAGGTAAGAGAAGAACAATTTAGTTGGTCATCCTTTAAGTTATTGCTCATCTGGTTTGGGGTGTGTTGTGAAACAGAGCTGGCTAGTTGAAGTGCTAAACAATTTCCATCAGATCTACATATGTAATTTTTACCTTAAATTATCATGCCACTCTAAACATTTGGAAAGATCAAGGTAAACTTTTCCAAAAGAAGTAAAGGTCTTACCTCAGTAGAAAAACAGGACTTAAAATGCATTATTTTTAGAGGTTAGAGCATTTCTGTATTTTTGCCACTATACTTTCAGACATAGTGCAAAGGCAATTTTTTGTTGTTGTTGCTAGCAAATCAGAAATACCCCTTTTTCTATGTTGCTTCTAAAGGACTAAATGATGAGAAAGGGCTGAGGGAAGTCTCTTCCTGATCTACACAGGGACCATATACAGACAGGGCACTAGTCATGTTGTGGAAAGAGTGAAAGTCGCTCAGTCATATATGACTCTTTGCGACCCCCTGGACTACCCTGCCAGGCTCCTCTATCCCTGAAATTCTCCAGGCAAGAATACTGGAGTGGGTAGCCATTTCCTTCTTCAGGGGATCTTCCTGACCCAGGGATCAAACTCCCATCTCCTGCACTGCAGGCAGATTCTTTACAGTCTGAGCCACCAGGGAAGCCCAGTCATGCTGGGACCAATATAAAGTTCCAGAGGTGTCATTTGATTCAAATCAACTCAAGAAAGGTTTTGGTTTGGTAACACTGAATCTACCATCTCTAAGAATTATTTGAAAAGACCTTATGGAAAATGCTATGTTGTTAGGAGTAAAAGTGAAGATGCACACTGAGTGCCACCTCTCTCCAGGTGAAGGTCTTAGGCACCTGAGAAATAGTAGGAGGAGATGCGAAGGATTATCCAACTTTATCTCTACTTTCAGGATGTTTTCATCATAGGGTGACTAAAGTTCATTTCTACCTTCTAAATCCCAAGATGTTGTCTTGAAATTATTTTTAAAGAAAAAAAGATTACATAGACTATGAAATGAAGAAGCTTTTATATAAATGAAGAAAAGAATTTAGGGTTTACGGTTAATTACCATTCTTCCTCTATTCCTCAAAGCTAAAATAAACTTGTATATTTCCTGTAATTTTTTTCATTTGTGCATAATACAGACTTTATTAAAGAAGCAATGAAGTTTAGTTAAAATTTTAATAGCTCAAAATAAATTTTATAGCAGCTTTATAAAGTTATATGGCATGCAGATATTCAGATCTGTGAATTCCTGAATTGTGTAGTAGAGATAAAGATGGTAGTTTTGAGAGAAAAACTGAAGTGTATTTTGTGTGTGTGTAATTCAAGCAACAAGAAGGTTTGCCAGGGAGCATCTTGCCTAGAATTTGTTTTGGTGTTCATTTAAATTTTCAGTTTGTACATTTTTCTGTTCTGTCCAATAGTATTTAGTAACAAGAGTAACATAAACTACATTTTCTTCTACATATCTAAATTTCACTGGGCTTCCCTAGTGGTCCAGGTGGTAAAGAGTCTGCCTGCAATGTAGGAGACCCAGGTTTAATACCTGGGTTGGGAAGGTCCCCTGGAGAAGGGAATGGCTACCCAGTCCAGTATTCTTGCTTAGGGAATTCCATAGATAGCTAAAGTCCTTGGGGTTGCAAAGAGTATATTTCATAGACTCTAGTAGTTATTTTATAGAATTTAGATTTGATCAGTTGTATTTGTTGATAAAATAAGATTTCTCAACACTCCTCCTCATAGTTTGAAAACTTTACTTCATTATTGTTCCAAGTGAAAACAACATATCCTAAAAATGTGGGTGTGCTCTGTTCACCTCTAAGCAGGTTTGGTGCTGGAAAGAAGCTGAATTGTCTGCCAGCCTGAGAAATAACTGCTCAGTTACTTTCTCACCCAAGGGGCTTGAGAACAGGGTCAGCTTAGGGCTGTAGGCATATGCTAGATTTAGTGGAAGGAACTGATTTCTCTGGCTTTTATTGGCTTCCAATGTTGTTTTCATTTTTATTTTTTGGCTATAAATAGTCACTAAATCAATTACTGGCGGTCAGTGGCAGAGAGAGCCCTAGAATAATTGATTCACAGGGAAGTAGCAGTTTGGAGTATGAGATGTTAAGACATCAACATTCATTTGGCCATCTAATCTAGAAACCTCAGGGTCATTTTCTGTTGTTTCCTCTCTCTTCTCCCTAAACCAATTGCTCACTAATTCCTTTCACTATTTACGTTTGAAATATTTCCTAATGACAACCCTACATTCCCATCACTGCCAAGTGCCCTGTTGAAGCCCTCTTCATCCTTCTAGAGGAGAACTAATGTTTCCCTCCCTTTGCAATTCACTCTCCACTATAGCAGCAGAGAGCTATTTCTGAAATGAAAATCACATACCAGTGATAATTATCAGAGTCAGGCATCACTGTAAATGAATTTCATATACTAAATAATGAATACAACAATCCTGTAAGATACATGCTCTTATTATCCTTAGGAGAACTCTACACCCCGTAGAGATGAACTTAGCAAGTCACACTTAGGTGATGATGCCCAAACCTTTAAAAACTTTTCCATATTTTCTGCTCAACATACTCAGGTCATACTTTGGCTTAAAAAGCTATCTCCTTAAAACTCTCACAAATAAAGTTCTGGACTCTTTAATACTTGGTGCCTTAGGGGTTGAATTCACTTGGGTTTTCAAGTAGAGTGTGTTTAGAGAACTAGGTGGATTCCCAGTTCTGACAGTTACTAGGCAAACTCAATCAAGATTACCTTCTTGGTGCCTCAATCTCCTTTTCTGTTGTATATTTGGAAATAACATCTACTTTGTTAGGCTGATTGATTGTTTTATATAGAACAAAGTACATGGCATTATTCCTAGTATGATTTCTTGCCCATAAACTGTGCTTGATAAGTATCAATTAATTGAATCTTGGCAACTTTGTTTTTCCTATAAATCTTATGTTCCCATAATACTTCACTGCTCAGAGTTTCTCAAAGAAGCCATGCCCTTTTATGTCACCATAGCTTTGTTCACCCTTCAGAAGTCTTCCTTTATCTATAATAAACAAAGCCTCAGTGATTAGATTGTCTTTCCCTCAGCTTCTCACCCTAAAGAAACTATTATCATCCTTCCAAAGGCAGATCAAAACAAGTCTTCTAATGCCTCCACTGTTCATTCCTGAACTGCTGCTCTCTCCCACCCTTGGTTCTCAACTCCAGTGTAGCATCTGGAGTGTGCTTTGTGTCACTATATGTTGTGAATTTTGAGCTCATTCAAGGAAAATGCCAAGTCTTATTAATTTCTAAGTTCAGAATGTATGGAAAACTGTCTGGTATGAACTATGTGCTCAATTAGCATTCACACAAAGAATGAAGAGAGGATTAGAAACGGAACCAAAGAATTGGGGCAACAAGAAACAGATTAACATCAGGAGAGGCTGTGAAAAGTGTAATTAAAGGGAAAGTGTGATGTTTTGATTTTTCTTATATTCTTAAGAATACTTCTAAAGTGTTAAGAACAATTTTCAACATCGTTATATTAATGGACCTATTTCTTTGTTTAATAAGCTAAGGTATTAAATAACCTTCATAGCCAGTAGCTATGCAGATCGCTAAAAAAATATTTAGTAAAAATGATAAGCTATTGATCAGGAATTCTCAATAATTAGTAGTAATAATCAATAGTTGCCCATGTCACTCACTAACCAGTAAATCAAAATGATGCTTACTAGTGTCTCCAATTTGGAGAAGGCAATGGCGCCCCACTCCAGCACTCTTGCCTGGAAAAGCCCATGGACGGAGGAGCCTGGCAGGCTGTAGTCCATGGGGTCGCTAAGAGTCGGACGACTGAGCGACTTCACTTTCGCTTTTCCCTTTCATGCACTGGAGAAGGAAACGGCACCCTACTCCAGTGTTCTTGCCTGGAGAATCCCAGGGACAGGGGAGCCTGGTGGGCTGCCGTCTATGGGGTCGCACAGAGTCCGACATGACTGAAGCGACTTAGCAGCAGCAGCAGCAGTGTCTCCAGTTATATCTGTATAGCAGCCAAAGTTCTCTTCTAACTTGAATTCATTGCTGTGTTTCACACAGTTCCCGCAGGAACTTACAAGTTAGACGGTACTGGCATTTTATACCTAGTAGAACGTCTCATTCCTCACTATTTCCTTGAGAATTCTTAATTAACAGTGAAAGTTGATCTCAGGGTCAGTCAATAATGAGTGTTAAATCTAAAATTATAAAATTAGCTTATTAAAAATATAAATAATAATTCTTAATTGTTATTATCAAAGGGACACTTTCTCTCTTTGCCCTGCTGTCTACATTTAGCAAAATTATAGAACCACTAAGAAGCAATAGAATCAGGCAGCAGTAGGACATTAATCACCATGGTGAAGAAATTTGTCCTATTACTGAACAATTAGGAAGGTCAAATTGCCACTTGTCACAGATGGGTTACAAGAAAACCGAGTACCAGCCTTCTATTGCTGTGACTATTTTGAATCGTCCTCTTGCTTCTTTAATTTATGTAAAATATCTAATTGAAAAAAACCAAGGCACTCTTTCTGTGAACAGTTTAAATTAGGACAGAGGCAGCCCCTGTGCCCTTTAGTCTGTTAAATGGACACGTATGTGTACAAGCTTTCCTGTGTGTGGTTTCCACTGTTTGGCAGAGTGTCTCACACTACTTTTTACTTCTGTTTATTTATTTACCTTTGTCTGTGGTGGATCTTCATTGCTACATGAGGGCTTTCTCTAGGTGCAAGGAGTGAGGGCTACTCTCTACTTGTGTTATGCAGGCTTCTCATTGCATCGGCTTCTCTTGTACAGAGCATAGACTCCAGGTGCACGGGCTTCAGTAGTTGCAGCACGCAGGCTCAGTAGTTATGACTTGCCGGTTCTAGGGTATCTGGGCTTCAGTACTTGTGACACGTGGGCTCAGTAGTTCTGACTTGTGGGCTCCAGAGCACAAGCTCAGTAGTTGTGGCACATGGGCTTAGTTTCTCCATGACATGTGGGATCTTACCCAACCAGGGATCAGACCCCATGTCCCTTGCATTGTCAGGCAGATTCCTGTCCACTGCACCACCAAGGAAGTCCTACTTTTTACTTCTAAAAAGGGTAAAATAGCCTGGACTGGTGCTTGGTGATCAAGAATTTGGAACAAGTGAGAGAAGATTGGGGTGCATTTTGGCACTTAGTCGCACTCAGTTTGTAAAATAACTTCAAACTGAACCACACTGGTGAGCCTGGCAAGGCTGCCCAGGTCACCTTGCTTTTATTCACTTGATTTTTTCTTCCAGGATGAAGAGTCAGAAGACAGCAGGTAGAATCTCACCATTGCTGGTTTTATTGTCTCCTTTTTTCCTTCTTTCCTGAGAATCATTAGGAGTGTTTCTATTGTCGTTCATCGTTTTGATAGGACATTAGTTCTTATTTGTTGTTTAAAATATTGGTTTTGAGAAACACATAATAACTGCATGGGTTCAAGACAACTTAAAATGACCTTCTGTCATTAAAAATCTCTTCTCATACTTACCTCTGTGTTCAAAACACCATTTGTATTTCTATTCCATGAAATCTGTACTAATGACTCAAGATGGTGGGCATGATGACAAAAATTAAAGTATAAAATTGATGGTGGTTTCATAATCAATTTCTCAAGGATCAAATAAAAGAATGAAATCTTGGAAGAAACTAAATAAGGTGGTTATATGTTAAAAAAAAAAAAAAGAAACACTATTTGTGTTAGAAAAGATCTCATATTGAAATCAGAGCCCTAAGTGTTTTGAATATATCCTTAGGGTATAATTAAGATCCCATTAATTCAATAAAATCAATCGTAGAGCCAAGTAATATTATACATTGTGTGAATAATTTTTAATCAGGTTCCCACTTATTTCTCTTAGACAAAGTACTTAAAATTTCTTCTGCTTTTGATAAAAATTTCTATGTACACCATCCATTTTCTTTAATCATGTTAATCAGTTGATGTTTAGCTGTGCATTTATTTTAGGTCTTTTATACACACAGCTGTGCACTCTGGGTTTTAATTCTCCTGGTTGTAGTAATATGAACTATAGTCCTTCACCTAATATAGATCTTCTCCCAAAGGATTAATGTTAATCGAGTTCCATTTCTTTGACTGATTATGTAAATTACTTTATCTGATTTTCATGACAGCTTTGGGAGTAGATATCCCATTTTACAGATTAAAATAAAGTTCAGAGTAGAGAACTGATGATCACTGGGCAAAGTGGAGTTGAGATTTAAAATCTAGAATTTTCTATGCTTGCAAACTTTGCTGCCTCCAAATATTTTATACTTTTAAACTTTACCACATCCTATGTGTCCTAATTCTGGTTATTAATTATAGATTCTTACTGGTTGTATGAGGTGTGAATCTGATTAATTTGTACCAAAGAGCGAATGCATGAAGCAAACTTCATCCTGAGCAATTTGTATTTTAAATAGGACCATCATTCAGGATAAATCTCTATCTGGCAGATAATTCGATTTTGGTAGGGTGAGGATAGCTATTGTGTGCTTATAATCTTTGCATTGTTATTAATGGCGCTCTTTTTTTTTTTTTTTTTTTTTGCTCTTAAAAGTGTCTCTGTTTTGGACTGTCAACTTAGGTTTGGGGGACAATTGTACTGAAGGGCTCCTCGGCTACTATGTGTCCAGTACTTATCCAGAAGGTCCAAAAGGAAATGTGTGTGGTAGGGTGATTCGGGAGCTGAAGCCCTATTATGTTCTTATCCTCCCTCCTTCCTACAGGGAAGGTTTTATTTCCTGGAAAAATTATGTTATTTAACAAAATTTACCAAAATATTTAAGAAGGGAATCATAAATTTACTGGCATGCAGAGTCTTTGTTTTAATTAAAACATCTCCAGTTTTTTTCATCTTGGGCCAAACGTCACACTCAGTTCTGCTACACACCCTATTGTCTTGTGCCTCCCAGCTCCTCCCAAAGGCTGCCATCCTGTCCTTTACATGATCTCTAAATTTCTCAGCCAACCTTGTCCTAACATTTTTTTCCCATTGTCACCACAAGAATACCTATGAAATTACCTTGTAATAATTTAGTTCTATGTCTGTCTCTTCCACTCAAACTGTCTGAAAGCACTTATCAATGTATTTATTTTAAAAAGGGGAAAAAATGGAAGGAGAGCAAAAAAATAAATTTAAAGAACCAAGAAATATACTTGTTCACTGATGAAAATGTCAGCACATTCTAGAGAAGTCTCTCTCTTTCAACAACCTGTATCTAGATATGAGAGATGTAAAAATTACCAACATATGTTGTTTATTAGTTGAGTAGCTTAACTTGCTGCCATATAGCTTATATTTTACGAAGCAATTTGTTTAATACTTAATAACCTGTAGCTTTTTCTAAAAGATATTATAACTACTCAGCCTTCTTTGTTCACCTAGAAGGGAGAGGTGGTCAGGACAGTCCAGATAAATCCTTAATGCCTGCATAGTCAGTTGATTCTGGTAGGGCAAACACAGGTCAGTAAAAGGGAGAATATGTCTACATATGCTTATAATAATAAATGCAAGTTTGTAAGCCAACCTGGCTCTCCATGCATCTTGTTAGTTGAATGTACATGATAAAATACTTATAAAAGCTTCAGTTCAGCTCAGTTCAGTCGCTCAGTCACGTCTGACTCTTTGCAACCACATGGACTGCAGCACACCAGGCTTCCTTGTCCATCACCAACTCCTGAAGTCTACTCAAATTCATGTCCATTGAGTCAGTGATGCCATCCAACCATCTCATCCTCTGTTGTCCTCTTCTCCTCCAGCCTTCAATCTTTCCCAGCATCAGAGTCTTTTCCAATGAGTCGGTTCTTCACATCAGGTGGCCAAATATTGGAGTTTCAGCTTCAGCATCAGTCCTTCCAATCAGTCCTGATTTCCTTTAGGATTGACTGGTTGGATCTGCTTCAGTCCAAGGAACCCTCAAGAGTCTTCTCCAACACCACAGTTCAAAAGCATCAATTCTTCGGTGCTCAGCTTTCTTTATAGTCCAACTCTCACATCCATACATAACTACTGGAAAAACCATAGCTTTGACAAGACGGACCTTTGCTGGCAAAGTAATGTCTCTGCTTTTTAATAAGCTGTTTAAGTTGGTCATAGCTTTTCTTCCAAGGAGCAAGTGTCTTAATTTCATGGCTGCAGTCACCATCTGCAGTGATTTTGGAGCCCGAAAAAATAAAGTCTCTTTCTGTTTCCATTGTTTCCTCATCTGTTTGCCATGAAGTGATGGGACCAGATGCCATGATCTTAGTTTTCTGAATGCTGAGTTTTAAACCAGCTTTTTCACTCTTCTCTTTCACTTTCATCAAGAGCTTCTTTAGTTCTTCGCTTTCTGCCATAAGGGTCATGGCATCTGCGTATCTGCGGTTACTGATACTTCTCTCAGCAATCTTGCAGTTATTCTTATGTCTTTTTCTGCTATCTTTCTCCACACACTGAAGACAGCCTTGTACTTACATGTGTCTCCAAACACATTTAATTCTTTTGCCCCAACTCTGAGTCATGGATTGAGATTGTAAGGTCTGTATGGTATCAGCAGACCCTTCATCAGTCATATCCTGACACAGGATTTCAGTCAGCAAGGATTTCTTGTCTGTAACTCTCTCTCAAAGTGGATTAATTCTACTGTCAAAAAAATAAAATAAAAGAACAAATAGAATAAAAGACATAATCTTGAACCTCAGAGATAGCCATTGTTAAAATGATGGCATGCATACGGTCCATAATTTTTCTATACAAATATGCACACACAGACATACACTTACATATGTGCACACCCACTTTTTACACGATCAGAATAGCATTATATATACCAAACTCTCTCCTGTTTCCCTCACTGAAAAATTTATCCTGAACAGGTATGTGTTTTAATGATTGTATAATATGTATTACATGGCAAGTCCATAAATTATTTTAATATTCACAAAGTGTTGCATTGAAGGAAGTAACATATTACCAATAATATCTTATCATTGATCACTAACACTGCCAATTCTTTACAGTTATAAATACATACTAATTTTTCCTTATTATGTATGTCTAGAAATGTAATTGCTGAGTAAAATGGTAACTGTACCTTAAAAACTTTGGTGCATGTGTGCGTGCATGCTCAGTCACTTCAGTCACGTCAGACTCTTTGTGACCCCATGGACTATGTAGCCCACTAGGCTTCTCTGTTCACGGAATTTTCCAAAAATTTAGTTCCTCTTGTCAAATTATATTCCACTTAAGTACACATTTCCTGTGTATAATAAAACTTGGTATTCATTTTAATTTTTGTTGACTCATTAAATAGTATCTTACTGTCTGACCACTGAATTTACTGCAAAATTTCTGTCAGAGAATGTATAGAAAATATTTAGAGCTAACAGTGATCAGTATTGCTGAACATATGGAGCTATATGGACTGGATGAAGCAGAAGCTGGAATCAAGATTGCCAGGGAAAATATCAATAACCTCAGATATGCAGATGACACTACACTTATGGCAGAAAGCAAAGAAGAGCTAAAGAGCCTCTTGATGAAAGTGAAAGAGGAGAGTGAAAAAGTTGGCTTAAAACTCAACATTCAGAAAACTAAGATCATGGCATCTGGTCCCATCACTTCATGGCAAATAGATGGAGAAACAATGGAAATAGTGAGAGACTTTATTTTGGGGGGCTCCAAAATCACTGAAATTGAGAGACACTTGCTCCTTGGAAGAAAAGCTATGACCAACCTAGACAGCATATTAAAAAAACAGAGACTTTACTTTGCCAACAGAGGTCTGTCTACTCAAAGCTGTGGTTTTTCCAGTAGTAATGTATGAATGTGAGAGTTGGACTATAAAGAAAGCTGAGTGCTGG
Source organism: Okapia johnstoni (assembly GCA_024291935.2). Classification (NCBI taxonomy): domain Eukaryota; kingdom Metazoa; phylum Chordata; class Mammalia; order Artiodactyla; family Giraffidae; genus Okapia; species Okapia johnstoni. The sequence goes on from CM044319.1 coordinate 11,040,308, forward strand.
AGAATTGATGCTTTTGAACTGTGGTATTGGAGAAGACTCTTGAGAGTCTCTTGGACTGCAAGGAGATCCAACCAGTCCATCCTAAAGGAAATCAGTTCTGTATAGTCACTGGAAGTACTGATGCTTAAGCTGAAACTCCAATACTTTGGCCACCTGATGCGGAGAGCTGACTCATTGGAAAAGACCCTGATGCTGGGAAAGATTGAAGGCAGGAGGAGAAGGGAATGACAGAGGAAGAGATGGTTGGATGCCATCACCGACTCTATGGACATGAGTTTGAGCAAGCTCCAGAGTTGGTGATGGACAGGGAAGCCTGGCGTGCTGCAGTCCATGGGGTCGCAAAGAGTTGAACACAACTGAGAGCCCTGAATTGAACTGATGGAGCTATAGGACTGCCCAGTGTAGATGCCCCTTCCTATACCAGGTTCTCGCTTCCAAAAACTGCTTCTCACATTCACATTTTCATTTCATTGATTTTCTGGCAGTTTTCCAAGCCTCAGATTCAGAAACTCATTCCAATTATTGACTGTTTAGCATTCCTTGAAGTTTTTGTTTTTTTTCTTTCTGTTTATGGGTTCGATTTTAAGTTATTTTCAGTATTGATTATTGTCTATGTAAACTGATGAAAATCTTGATTAGTGAAAAGTTTTTATTCATAGTTTGCATATGAATATATAGTCATATATATAAATATATCTCAAAGTTTATAGCTTTGTTTAGATTCAAGTGATAGGCATGAAAGGTAATAAATTCATAATAAATAAACTTCCAGCAAGGATTCCATGTAAGAGAAATGTTGTTCAGCCACTCAGTCGTGTCCAACTCTTTGTGACCCTATGGACTGCAACAAGCCAGGCTTTCCTGTCCTTCACTGTTTCCCAGAGTTTGCTCAAACTCATGTCCATTGAGTCGATGATGCCATTCAACCAAAATGTACTTATAACTATAAATGATATCAATTATTCAAAATTACACAATAATATGTGAGGACATATGCAAGCAACAGAAACTCAACATAATATTAAATAAGCTGATAACTTTATCCCAAGGTAATGCCATTGAAATGACTGCAGAGAAAGATCGTTCTTTTTCTAGGCTGCCTTACCTAATCAGGACATGCAGAGCTCAGGTAATCTGATCTTTCTAGCTGTGACTCAATTCTTAGGTTTTCCCTCCAGGTGTTCTTTATAATGCTTGTCACTTAACCAAGACTCAGTAGGATTTATGGATTCCCAAATTGCTATTCTCGGAATTTGCTTCCTGAATGAAGGAGGACTGTACAAAAATTCCACTAATGATGCATAGTTTCAACTGTCTTATTCATTGGTGTCTATTTAGTTCTCACTCTAAAATTGCAGGACTTGTTTCTTTGCACAGTTCATGTTTCTAGAATTGAGCAGAAGGCGTCCTACTAAAATTTCATACCCCTCAACGTTCATTATTTTAAGTAAGGTCAGAACAATGTGAATACAGTGCGAGTTACACAGCATTTGTTTTAAATATTGGCTCCTTTGAGGATGCCGATAACTTAAATGATGAACTTCCCTCTGGAGCATTACTCATTTAAAAGAATTCTGTTAGTTAGTACTTTTTGTTGTTAATCTAAATTTTTTCAAAAATTTGAGGAATGGTGAATATGTTTTCTAAATCTTTACCAAGTAAGAATTTTACACTACTCTTGAGTTTTCTTCACTAATAGAAAATAAAGCTAAATGTTTGAACTACAGCTCAGCTACAGAAATGAAAATTAACCTCAACTGTAAAAAATAGGCAAGAGAAGCTTCATAAATACTTCATATATGACATTTGAAACATAACGAGTAACATTTTAATTTTTTTTCAGAAGAGAGTGCTTAGAGATAGATTTTAGCTACAATATCTGAGGTTATAGAATTAAAATATTAAAATATAAAAAATGAGGATGAAACTGACCTTTTAATTATTTTTGCTGCATGTTGGAATCCTGAGAAAAAACAAACAAGAAATTCCAGGCATTATCTTTTCATTCTAGCAGAAGTAATCATGCTAACTCTGTTAAAGAGTTCAACAAACATGCACTAAAAAAAAAAAAAAAAGAAAGAAAGAAAATTTATTCTAAAGTAATGAACTTATAACCAGGCAGGGCCTTCTTGCTCCCAACTCCATTGTTTCAGAATTAGAATAACCACCCTCTTCTATCCCCACACCCATTTTAATCATAACTCAAGCAAAAATCAGATCTTGGAATTTTTTCTTTTTGTTGATTTTAGTTTATTTATGTTTGTGTACTCTGGTATCTTGCTAATGAGTTCAAAGACTAGGCTTCCAAAATTATCTATAGCAACGTACATGTTATTCTATAACTGCGATGAATTAAGTAGTAGACTGTGGTATGAGCACTTTAATTGATATTAATAACTTTCATTTTTTGAGTACTTACAATGTGCCACTAATCTTGTGAAATCTCATTTTTTCCCGAATCTTCAGGACATCTTATGAAGTAGGTATTTGATTATTCCCATTTTATAGATTGAGAAGATGAAGTTAATAAGTTTTCCCAAGGCTACCCAAGTGAAATATAACAAAGCTGTGATTTAAGTGTAGGTTATCTTCTTTCAGAGCCTCTGACCTCAGAACCCTACTCTACCACCTCAGGCCCCCTCCTCTCCATGTAAGTTCTCTAAAACACACAGTGCACACAATCCACACAAATTTGACATTAGAGTTAAGTTCCATCTTAATAGAAAAATGTAAATTGTTTCTGGATTTTAGACACTTAAATGTTTTAAATTTTGAGGCTTCTAATTTTCTCTCAAATGCCATTAAGCAAACACTTATTTCTAGTGTTTCAGAAATACTTTAAATTCACCTTTGTTTCCCCCACGCCTGAAGTAGTTGCCCAACAAATAAATTCTTTAAATAAATATATAAATGAATTAAACCTGAGGCAAACTCTCTTAACCATTTGATCTGCCTGTTACTTCTTCAGTAATGTGTAAGTTGTCTTTTGCCCGTTTGAAAGGGACGATAAAGAAAGAGCATACCACTCAGATATTCCTTCAAGAGAAACACGGGCATCTTGAGCAGATGTTTTCACACCTACATGTTCATCGTAACAGTATTCACAGTAGCCAACAGGTAGAATCAACGTTAGTGTCCATCAAGAGATGAATGAAAAAGCGTGATGTATACCTACAAGCAAATACTATTCAGCCTGAGAAAAAAAATGAAATTCTGACACATGCTACAACATGGATGAACCTTAAGGACAGTATGCTTAGTGAAATAATTCAGTTATGTGCTGTCAACTCTAGTTACACTCTTAACAATAGAAAGTAGAATGTTGTTTGCCAGAGTACGGTAGGAGGAGGCAAAAGTGAAGTTGTTTGAGATATCAACTTTCTGTTGTACAAGATAAAAAAAAGTTCCAAAGATTGTTGTCCAACAGTGTGCACATAATGAACATTACTGTATACTTAAAAATGGTTAAAATGGTAAAACAAAAACACAGAAAAGAAGAAGCCTAGCATAGTGGCTAAGATCATGGACTCCGTAGTCAGGTGACTGTGTCTAAATCCTGAAATATTCATCATGTGATCTGCAAGTTACTTAGTTGCCCTGTCCTCAGCTTCATTATCAGTGAAATGGGAACCATGATAATAATAAGACCTATCTTGCAGGGATTTATGAGGACTAAATTTGTCTGTATTTGTGAAAGCACTTACAGAAGCTCCTGGTACCCAGTAAGTGCAATGTAAGTGTTAACAAATAATATTATATAAACATTTGAAAAAAATGTGAAAAAGAGATTGGGTTAAAAATACTTGTAAAGTTGATACGCTTACTGAGTGTTGTGCTCAAAAGGAAATTTGAAGCCACATGTGTGACTCAGTAAAAAATGTGAATGAAATTTTGATGTCAGTAGATAAAAGAAGATATCAGCAGTATTTTTTGAAAATTTAAAATGTGAAATTCCCGGGACTTTATTCTGGAGATTATGGCCTCAATCACATTCTGTATAATTTATTTTTAGACCTATTTTGAAATGCTGAAGCTCTTTTTGTTTTAGGTATAGTTGCCCTGAAAATGTCAGCAGTCTGGGTAATTTTTTACCATTTTTCTCTGCACAGCTATCTTTCAGCTACACTGCACCAGTTCCAGAATAGCATTTCAGAAACCAGTGTATTTTGAAAGCAATAGTTCCTCAAGTCACAGAGAAGTGTAAGCTCAGTTCACCTTTCCTCCTCCCTAGATTTAGTGTAAATCAAGATAAATCTTATTTAAAACAAATATGTGGAATTAATTGAAACCTACTGATTTGAAGAAAATATGTAATTATAAATACCCAAATATTGACACCATAGCTAAGGTGACCATATCATTTATAATCCAAAGCAAGATCATTTTTAATGTAAAATGGCAAGTTGTTAATGATTATAACAGGAGGAGAGGAGAAATTCAGGACTGTCCAGACAAATTGAATGTATGAGTAATCTGAATGCAACCTGTATCTGTCACTGTGTATCAGGATTTTCAAAACGTAATCCATTCTATAGTACATATTTTTCATGAAGAGTTTTTAGATTCCTGAGAATGATGAGCTTAAAAATGTAGCCACTCATTCTTGTGATGCCTAAAATGCTTACTGTATAGACAAAGGCAGTATCTTGCAATCTGGAGAAATGAGTCAGAATTCCTCTAAAGAATATATTGCACCTGCTGACCTCTTTGAAACAAGACTACAAATGAATCTTTCTATAAATACCATGTTAAAGGCTCTCAGCAAGGGAATTAACCTTAACCACTTTGTGGACCATGGTGAGTCATGAGAGCAGAATGGACAAAAGGCAAAGAGACTGAGCTCCTTGTTGAATGCCACCAGTTCTTTAAAGGATATCTTTGACTTTCAAAGATCTTATAAAGGATGTTTATCTCTGAATCTGTTTTTTAAAGCATGGGTGTGCACAGGGTGAGTGCACAGCTATCTCTTTTCTATCTTCTCTGTTAGGCTTTAGTCATATGTGTTTATCTATTTGTAATCCTGTGATAGAGTTAGCCTTGCTTTGTGCATAAAATTAATTGTCTAAAAGATTAAGAAGGAAGGACAACTTCAGAACAGTTGGGACAGATAGTATTAAGCATAAAGTTATCAACATTCTAATGAAAACAATTTAAAAAGTAGTTAATTTATTCAGAGTTTGACTATAAGTTCAGAAGTGAACTTATAGTTCTCATGAATTAAAATGAAAATTGATCTCCAAATTGAGGAGAAAGTGCAAGAATCAGAAAATCTAAATTAAGGAGTAAGAATTATTTTTCCAGAAGAAAGTTAGATGAAAGAGGTACAGCTGGTATTCCCATATTGTTTGTATTTTCCCAGATCCAGCACAAACATAAAGGAAATCATCTTTGTCTGTGAAAATTGAGTTTGTAAGTAAATTTAGCTTTTGCAGTGCTACAATTCAAAAAGGGGACAAAAGCCTATGAATAACAGTAATCACAAAAATCCTTTTTCCCTTCCAGATCCAACTAATTATTCATTTTAAATTACCCCTGGTTTTTGAGATCACTGCCCATGATAAAACATTACCAGGAGGATGTGGGGAAAACATTAAGGCATGAGAAATTATACCCTTCACATTTATCTGTCTCTTTCCTTTTGACTTATGGTGTCCCATTCACTTTATAATTGCTAAATAAAATTTCACAGAAAAAAGAAATACCTGAATAAATATATTGAGGAACTTATATGATATGTGGAAATAGAAGTTGTATTATTGTGGGTGGTCACATATTTTTCAATGAAAATGTGTCCATCTCCTTTTTAATGAACTAGGACAGAAGAAATACACAGATCTTCAGTCAACATTATTTCCAATTTATCCTTAATGAAAAGTTATATAAAAGAGCATCGTTAGTTAAGGAGTGATTTCTTCTAGTCCCTTACCCTGCATTCTTCCTCAGCTCCTTATTCTAGGAAAACATTGTCCTATCTCCAAACAAAGAAAAGTGAACTAGACAAGGTAGAAATCTTTGACAGTTGAAAAGGGCAAAATTTACTGCTTTCTTTCAAGTACAGCCAAATTAGCATTATTCTTGAAAATTTACAGAAAAGATTATCCCTTTAAAGTGATACTTTAATCTACTATTATCACTTTAATTAAAAGTTTTATTTTGAAAAATATTCAAACATACAGAAGATTTGCCAAATATTACAATGAACTCTCACACTACCTTGATATAGATGAACCTGTTTTACAAGTTGCCACGTTTGCTTTATCTTTGTCTGTATTTTCTGTATAACATATATACACATTGCTGTCTTATGTCTGTTTACTTATTTTGCTAAGCAATTTGAAAATTATCTGCAAAGATCATGACCCTTCATCCTTGAGTACTTCAGTGCTTTATACATTAATAAAAAGGAAACACATTAAGGTAGCTACAGCTTACTTATCAAATTCAGAGAATTTTATGTTGATTCAGTACTATTATCTAACACACCCTATGATCAAATTTTGTCAATTGTGCCAATATTGTCTTTTAGCTAATTGTTGTTGTTCAGTCGCCAAGTCGTGTCCAACTCTTTGTGACCCCATGGACTGCACCCTGCCAGGCTTCCCTGTCCTTCACCATCTCCCAGAGTTTGTCCAAGTTCATGTGCATTGAATTGGTGATGCCATCCAACCATCTCATGCTCTGTCGCCCTCTTCTCCTTCTGCCTTCAATCTTTCCCAGAATCAGGGTCTTTTCCAATGAGTCAGTTCTTCGCATCAGGTGGCCAAAGTATTGGAGCTTCAGTTTCAGCATCAGTCCTTCCAGTGAGTATTCAGAATTGATTTCCTTAAGATTGACTGGTTTGATCCTCTTGCTGTCCAAGGGACTCTCAAGAGTCTTCTCCAAGATCACAGTTTGAAAGCATCAATTCTTCAGTGCTCAGCCTCCTTTATGGCCCAATTCTCACATCTGGACATGTCTACTGGAAAGATCATAGCCTTGACTATACAAACCTTTGTCAGCAAAGTGATATCTTTGCTTTTTAACTCACTGTCTAGGTTTGTCATAGCTTTCCTGCCAAGAAGCAATTGTCTTCTAACTTCATGGCTGCAGTGACCAGCCACAGTGATTTTAGAGCCCAAGAAGAGGAAATCTGTAACTGCTTCCACATTTTCGCCTTCTATTTGGCATGAAGTGGTGAGACTGGATGCTGTGATCTTAGTTTTTTTTAATACTGAGTTTTAAGGCAGCTTTCTTATTCTTCCTCCTTCAAGAGGCTCTTTAGTTCCTCTTTGCTTCCTGCCATTAAAGTGGTATATCATCTGCATATCTGAGGTTATTGATATTTCTTCTGGCAATCTTGATTCCAGCTTGTAACTCATCCAGGTAATTAGCTAATTAGTTTTTAACAGTTCAGAATTTAAACCATTATCATATGTTGCAGTTTGCTGTAAGGCCTCTTTACTCTCCTTTTTGAAAATTACTTTTTGAATTATAGTTGACTTATAATATTGTGTAAACTTCTGCTATACAGCAGAGTGATTTAGTTATACATATATTAAGATTTTTAATATTTCTTCCCATTGTGGTTTATACTAGGATATTGAATATAGTTCTCTGTACTATACGGTAGGACTTTGTTATTTATACGTTTTATCTATAATAACTTACATCTGCTCACCCCAACCTCCCACTTCATCTTTAATCTCTTAATTTAAATCAGTTCCTCAGCCTTTCCTGTCTTTATGACATTGATATTCTTAAAGAGTACAAACTCATTGGTTTGTAGAATGCTCAATCTGAATTTGTTTGATGAGTTCTCACAACTTGATTCAAGTTAAAAATTTTGGTATGTTGTATCCTTTTCAGAATTGCCAAAAACATGTAATGTCAGTTTGTCCCATTATTGTTGATAAATTTAACAAAAACATGCAAGATATCTACAGGAAAATAATAATAAATATTATTAAGAGAAGTTATAGAGCAAGTAAGTAAATAGAGAGATGTTCCATGCTAATGAACTGCAAGTCTCAATATTGTAAAGATGTCCAGTCTTCACAAATTGACCTGTAATCCTAACAAAATTATAGTGGATTTTTGATATAAAGTATCAAGCTGATTCAGAAATTTATATGAAAATGCAAAGGATATAGATAGCCAAGAAGATCTCAGAAAAGAAGAAGAAAGTTGGAGAACTCTAACCACGTGATTTTAAGAATTACTATAAATTACAGCAATCATGAAAATGAGTATTGGCCTACATCAGTCAGTTCAGTCGCTCAATTGTGTCCGACTCTTTGTGACCCCATGGACTGCAGCACACCAGGCTTCCTTGTTCATCATCAACTCCTGGAGTTTACCTAAACTCATATCCATTGAGTCGGTGATGCCATCCAACCATCTCATCCTCTGTCGTCCCCTTCTCCTCCCTCCTTCAATCTTTCCCAGTATGAGGGTCTTTTCCAATGAGTCAGCTCTTCACATCAGGTGGCCAAGTTTCAGCTTCAACATCAGTCCTTCCAATGAACACCCAGGATTGATCTCTTTTAGGATGGATTGATTGGATCTCCTTGCAGTCCAAGGGACTCTCAAGAGTCTTCTCCAACACCACAGTTCAAAAGCATTAATTCTTCTGCACTCAGCTTTCTTTACAGTCCCACTCTCACATCCATACATGACTACTGGAAAAACCATAGGCTTAACTAGACAGACGTTTGTTGACAAAGTAATGTCTCTGCTTTTTAATATGCTGCCTAGGTTGGTCATAACTTTCCTTCCAAGGAGTAAGCATCTTTTAATTTCATGGCTGCAGTCACCATCTGCAGTGATTTTGGAGCCCCCCAAAATAAAGTCAGCCACTGTTTCCACTGTTTCTCCATCTGTTTGCCATGAAGTGATGGGACCGGATGCCATGAGCTTCATTTTTTGAATGTTGAGTTTTAAGCCAGCTTTTTCACTCTCCTCTTTCACCTTCATTAAGAAGCCCTTTAGTTCCTCTTTGCTTTCTGCCATAAGGGTGATGTCATCTGCATATCTGAGGTTATTGATATTTCTCCCGGCAATCGTGATTCCAGCTTGTGCTTCATCCATCCCAGCATTTCTCATGATGTACTCTGCATATAAGTTAAATAAGCAGGGTGACAATATACAGCCTTGACATACTCCTTTTCCTATTTGGAACCAGTCTGTTGTTTCATGTCCAGTTCTAACTGTTGGCATGCTGCTGTTGCTAAGTCGCTTCAGTCGTGTCCGACTCTGTGCATACATAGAGATAAACAGATCTATGGAACGGAATAGTTTATAAATAGATCCTCACGTATATAGTTAACTGATTTTTTTATAAAGGCACCAGGGTAATTTAATTGGGGAAAGATGAGGCTTTTCAATAAATGAGCTAAATTAACTGAAAAAAATACATGGGCGTAAGTAGATCCTTACATTATACTTTGCACAAAAGTTAATTTGATGTGGTTTATAGACCTAAATAGACTTCCCATGTGGCGCAGTGGTAAAGAATCCACCTGCCAATGCAGGAGACACCACGAAGTTGGGTTCGTTCCCTGGGTCAGGAAAATCCCCTGGAGTAGGAAACCAACCCACTCCAGTATTCTTACCTGTAAAATTCCATGGACAGAAGAGCCTGGCAGGTTACAGTCCATGGAATTGCAAGGAGTTGGCCTGACTGAGCACACATGCTAACTAACATTATAGACATAAATATAAAAGTTAAAGTTACACATTTTTTAGAAATAACCCCCCAAAAAGTCTTTTACCTTTCACTGGGCAAAGATTTCTTAGAAAGTATATAAAAGGCCCTACCCTTAAAAATAAAAATGAATTGTACATCTTCAAAATTAAAAACTTAAATGTAGTACTTAAAAAATTTCATTAAAGGCATGAAAATTGAGATAGACTGGGACAAAATATCATCAATGCATTTATTTGACTAAATAATTATATGTGTGTGTAGATAGAATTGATATATGTATGTGTCTACAAATCAATAATAAAATATAAATGAAAATGATGGGCAAAAGACTTGTATAGATATTTCACAAAAGAAAGAGACACAGTGGCCAGTAAGCATGTTAAAACGGAAATGTAAATGAAAAACAAAGGAAGATACTATTTAACACCCACCAGAATAGGTAAAATTAAAATATTGACAATATCATATGTTGGTAAGGATGTGGAGCTACTGAGGCTTTCATCCATTGCTAGTAGGATTACAAAATAGAGTTAATACTGAAGAACTGCTTAGGTTTCACTAGAAAATGAAAACCTACCTGCTTTGTGGTCTGGCAACTCCTCTCCTAAGTCTTTCTCCTAGAGAAATAAAAATACATATCCATAAAATGACTTGCATATATTGTTTTCAGTAGCTTTATTTGTAATTGCCCAAGTCAGGAAATGGGCTTCCCTGGTGGCTCAGTGGTAAAGAATCTGCCTGCAATGCAGGAGACGTGGGTTTGATCCCTGGGTTGGGAATATCCCCTGGAGAAAGAAATGGCAACCCACTCCAGCATTCTTTCCGGCGAAAACGCATGGACAAAGGAATCTGGCAGGCTACAGTCCATGGACTTGCAACAGTCAGACATGACTTAGTAACTAAACAGCAACAAGTCAGGAAACAACGTGAATATTCACCAACAGGAAAATAGCTAAATAAATGGTGAAGGAGAAGACGGCATCAGAGGATGAGATGGCTGGATGGCATCACTGATGCATGGATATAAACTTGGGCAAACTTTGGGAGATGGTGAGGGACAGCGAGGCCTGGTGTGCTGCAGTCCGTGGGGATCACAAAGAGTCAGACACGACTGAGTGATTGAACAACAACAACAAATAGTCATCAGCAGTACACCAGTCAGCAATAAATAAAATATTGATATAAAAAGCAAATGAGTGGCTCTCAAAACTTGGGGAAAAGCTTTATTCTTATAAATAAATAAATACTGCACAATTTCATTTATATAGACTTCAAGATTAGGAAAAACAAACTAATCTATGGTAATGGAAGTCAAAACAGATTGCCTTTGGATCAAGGGGAGTAGGAATTGACTGGGACAGGGCACATGGGAACTTTGGAGAGTGGTGGACATATTCTCTGTTTTCACTGGGATATTAATTATATGAGTCCCTGTATTGGTCCACACTCAACAAACTATGCACCTCAATTTGCATTTCACTGAACATAAATTTTCCCTTAATTTAATGAAGCCACTATTTATTTTCAGAGTCATACTGTTTTTTCTGTAACCAAATAGTCTTTACACAGACTTCAGTAAGACTTAAATAAATTCATCAAGGGAAATGCATTCTTTAATTTCTGGGCATTTACTTTAACGTATAGGGAGATTAGCGTTATATTTAATATTGCACTGATTGGATTTTTGTCATAGCAATAAAATCACAGTCCATAGCTCTTTTTCCACCTTTTTTCCTAAATTTAAAGATGTTAGCAGCATCATGATTACCAGCCAGGATTTAGTTTCATGATTTAGGAAAAAAGGTTACATGCCTGCTTAGCAACTAGTTTTGTCTATTTTCCCCAGTGGCCTCTCGGATTTTAGAAATGCCTCAAAGGAACTAAATCTATTTTTTATTATATGTTGATCTATTTCTATTCACTTTCATCCCTTATAAAAGTGGTATTTTATAACTTTGAATTCAACATTTCATCTTAAAACTACATCTAAACCAATGGCATTTAAGTCTTTCCTCCTTAATCAATGATATCTCAGTTTTGTTTAAGGGTATTTTTATTTTTAAGTGGAAAGTGAATCTTCAGTAATCTGTGAACTCTTCAGGGTAGAATGCTTGCTATTGATTTCTTCTTGTAGTTTTCAAGGCAATTTTATGGGGAAGGGCAGAAATGATCATTTTAATGAAAGTCATTTTTTCTTAGATGCTGAGCCGAAGAGTTCTACTAAAAGAAAACATGGGTCAGTAAAGAAAGGAAATAAGAATAGGACAAAGGGTTTCTTTGGTAGGGTGGATTTCTAAGTAGGATTTTTTTTAATCTGGAGGATAAAAGTTATGAGAAAATTAATTATGTAATCCAAGAGATACATACATGCTACTCATGTAGCCAGATGCTTCTTCACCAGAAGAAGCCTAGAATGGTAGAACTTTGTTTGAAGATTGAAAGAAATCATGCTTAAATGTATAGTTATATGGAATCAATATGACTTTCCCCAAGAGATGATATTCGCTGAGTTTATAAATATATCTTAAATGAAAAGTTTATTTACACTGTCAGAGCTGAGCTAGACCAGTTCAGTTCAGTTCAGTCGCTCTGTCGTATTTGACTCTGTGACTCCATGGACTGGAGCATGCCAGGCTTCCCTGTCCATCACCAACTCCTGAAGCTTGCTCAAGCTCATGTCCATCAAGCCGATGGTGCCATCCAACCATCTCATCCTCTGCTGTCCCCTTCTCCTCCTGCCTCAATCTTTCCCAGCATCAGGGTATTTTCCAGTGAGTCAGTTCTTCGCATCAGGTGGCCAAAATATTGGAGCTTCAGCTTCAGTATCAGTTTTTCAAATGAATATTCAGGACTGATTTCTTTTAGGATTGACTAGTTTGATATCCTTGCCATCAAAGGGAATTTCAGTCTTCTCCAATACCACAGACCAGTTAGAGATGCAGACGTAACATTTTATTGACTTTGACATTCACATGAAAGGCAACCAGGTTTTGTCTGGCCATGCCTTGATGCACACTTTGCTTTCTAATATGCATTATTCATCAGGGCATTCTGACCCAAGTTTTGTCTTTCTCTTTATTCTTATTTATGTATAATAGCTGAAAATCAACTCAAAACCATACCTTAAACTCAGTGCACATACAATCGTATTACTTCATATGATTTTTCTAATAAGAGAATTTTTCTCACATTTACCATAATGAGAATTGAACTATATTCTAATTTTTGTCACATGATAGGCCACTAAACATGTCACATGATAGGCCACATGATAGGCAGAAAGTGAAGAAGAACTAAAGAGCCTCTTGATGAAAGTGAAAGAGGAGAGTGAAAAAGTTGGCTTAAAGCTCAATGTTCAGAAAACTAAGATCATGGCATCTGGTCCCATCACTTCATGGAAAATAGATGGGGAAACAGTGGAAACAGTGTCAGACTTTATTTTTTTGGGCTCCAAAATCACTGCTGATGGTGATTGCAGCCCTGAAATTAAAAGACGCTTACTCCTTGGATGGAAGGTTATGACCAACCTAGACAGCATATTTAAAAGCAGAGAGATTACTTTGCCAACAAAGGTCCGTCTAGTCAAGCCTATGGTTTTTCCAGTGGTCATGTATGGATGTGAGAGTTGGATGGTGAAGAAAGCTGAGCACTGAAGAACTGATGCTTTTGAACTGTGGTGTTGGAGAAGACTCTTGAGAGTCCCTTGGACTGCAAGGAGATCCAACCCGTCCATCCTAAAGGAGATCAGTCCTGGGTGTTGATTGGAAGTACTGATGTTGAAGCTGAAACTCCAATACTTTGGCCACCTCATGCGAAGAGTTGACTCATTGGAAAAGACCCTAATGCTGGGTAGGATTGGGGTCAGGAGGAGAAGGGGACGACAGAGGATGAGATGGTTGGATGGCATCACCGACTCGATGGACATGGGTTTGGGTAGACTCCGGGAGTTGGTGATGGTCAGGGAGGCCTGGCGTGTTGCGATTCATGGGGTCACAAAGACTTGGACATGACTGAGCAACTGAACTGAACTGAACTGAACTGAGGCCACTAAACATAATTGAATACATATTTATATTTTTATTGGGAAAAATCAAATGTCTCATTTTTTACTTTTTCATTCTGATTACTTCTATCAGTTTGTAATATTTAGAATTTTATTTGTTTAAAAGAGGCTTTATTTTCATACTGTTCCTCTATAAACTGAACTAGCATGTTTAGATTACATAGGAGTATAAGACATAGCTTCTCCTTTAATTGTAGTAAACATTAAATTTAGATCTATGGTCTTTAAACTTAAAATATTTGGGGAGATTACTTTCTATGCAAAAAAAAATTTGAGATTTTTCAGAGTATAAAGACAAAATTTGTGTGTGCTACTCAGTTATTGGAAAGGGCAAAAACAGAAGTGGAAAACCAAGAAAGAAAGAAGGGAGGGAGGAAGGAAAGAAATAAAGGGAGAGAAGATTCAAATGTAGGAAAAGGAAACTGTGAAGTGGAAAGAAAACAGATATATAAATCTGTAGTGGAGAGTAAATAAGAAATAAGATAGGAAAACTGCTTCAAGATAATGAGGGAATAATAGAAAGAACTAAAAAAAAAAAAAAAAAAGGACTGCTACTTCCTCCCTCAAAAGAAAACATGCCAGTGAAATCTCAGACAAGCACAAGTTCAAGTGGGTTATCTGAGACTACACACAATGATGCTAGGAGGATGAATTCTTCAGTGTGAAGAATATTTATTCCTTAGATCTGTTTACTGTTCTATTTGGAGCTGAGGCAAGAGTGATGAATAATGGATAACAGGACACCCTAATTGTTTCTGTAACAAAGGCAGCAGAACTGGAATTCATTATATTTTATTGTGTGAGAACCATATATTGACAGTTACACAGATGAAACAACTTCCCCTCAAGAGATAACAGGTCTCTATTACAAACAAGAGATTACTTTTCTAGAAGTAGAAGCTGATACTTGGGAGCATATTTTGCCTTTCACACCTCATTGGTGAAGCAACTAGCTTGAGGTTTGTGGAAAACAAGATACTAATGATAGTGACATTTTCCCCTTGAGTCAGTTTAAAACAATATGGTCTGGAGATAAAATGCTGCAGAATCACAGAATTTTAAGATGGTAAGAAACTGGGATCATCTGTGATGCTTTTTAGGAAGTGGCACAGAGTGAATGCCCCCAAAATGCTCACTAACCTGCTTCCTGCTTGTCTGCCTTTCTACCTCTTTTCCTCCCTTTCTTCTTTCCTTCAACAGCCTTTATTTTACAAATGAAGAAACCAAGGCCAAGCAACTAGTCCAAGCTCACTGGGGATCAGGACTGACATCTTACCAGTTTCTAAAATGGGACTGGATTCCCATTTAATGATGAAAGCATTGTCTTCTTGCTCATGTTCGCAAACAAGCAATATTCTCATAAGTATAAATAAAGATTTAGTTTCTTTGCTTCATGATGAGGAACACTCTGCCTGAATTTCAAAACAGTGTTTCTCACTGAATTTGAGTAATCCCATAGCTTTCTATTTCTGCCCTGAGCATTTCAGTTGCTCTTCTGGTGTTTTTTATACAACCTTTCGTGACACTGTTTTTCCCCAATATAATATGTGAAGTGTATGAATCTGTAAATTGATTTAAGCCACTCAAGAAGGAATGGTGCTATTTGTACTGTATATTAAAATAATAGGGCACCAGCATTTGCCATAAAATGATATTTCAATATCCTAAGAGGGGAACTCACCTCTTACAGTGCATCTACAGGGGCATTAGAAATGAAACAAAACGCTGATCTGAGTTGGTGAATCTGATTTATTCTGTTTTATGAGCTCCTACAGGTAGTTTTGGTTAATGAGCTGTTGCAAGGAATTTTAGAGAATGCTAGTATTTGTGTTCATGAGAAATGCTAATATCATCCAGGCTTATCTATGCCATGAAGACAATTCAAGTTCACTGTGGAGAAAGGAAAATCAAATGAGGATAGTACATTCTAGTTATATCTAGATTTTTTGAGTTTGTGTGTTTTTTCATATTTTTCTCAGTACAGTTTCAGAAATTGAATACAATTCTTAGGAATTATGCCCTAGCTGAAGCACCTCCATCCTACAGATGATTTTTACCCATTGCCCTCTTGGCTCTCAGTTGTACCCACGAGGAAACTGGTGGTAGCACAATTACAGAAACCCCAGTTAATGACATTTTGGTTTCTATATGATCTGCCCTGCTGATTGTACTTTTAATAAACAATGAAACATTCAGTTTTTAAAAACTCTATCTCTTGATAGGGTGTTTGGTTAAAATTTTGAAAATACACAATTCCATTTGCTGCTACCCTCCTTTGGTAGATGAGGCCTTTGTTACCCTGATATTTTATTGTATATGTGTGTTGTTATTTTTGCCTCAGATCTTTAAAAAAAGAATAATAGTGTTCTGTGAGAATCATATTATTATCTATTTTATTCAGAGGTGTATGTGTCTGTGGCTCATTTTTTTCCCAAATCATTTTTGAATTTAATTCCTAAATGGTGAAGAAACTTTTATAATATATTATTTCGGTAGTATAGTGTTTTTCTCATTTACTTATATGTTGTATTACAAGGTATTTGGGGGCTTCCCAGGTGATGCTGTGGTAAAGAATCCAGCTACCAATGCAGAAGATGTGGGTTCATTTCCTAAACTGAGAAGATCCCCAGGAGAAGGAAATGGCAGCCCACTCCAGTATTCTTGTCTGGAGAATCCCTTGGACAGAGGAGCCTGGCAGGCTAAAGCCCATGGGGTTGCAAAGAGTCGGACACAACTTAGTGACTGAGCATGTACTCATGCACTAAGTCTTTGAGACATTTAAACATAGGAGGAGATCATTATTGAAGTAGCTTTCAACATAAATCTTATTACTAACTTTTGTTAGAAACCAATTAAAAACCTGTGTAACTGCCACTATAATGCAGTATAGAATTTAAGAAGATAAGAGATTCCAGAGTTGGGAGTCATAATAATAACATGGCTGTTTTTTAAACTTTTTATTTAGATGAGAAGAAGGATGAAATATTAACTGATCTGTAGGAGACATAAGGGACGGTGGTTCGACCCCTGGGTCAGGAAGATCCCCTGGAGTAGGAAATGGCACCCCACTCCAGTATTCTTGCCTGGGAAACCCCGTGGACAGAGAAGCTTGGTGGGCTATAGTCCATGGGGTCGCAAAAGAGTTGGACATGACTGAGTGACTGAATAGACACACACACGACATGGGCTTAGACCATCAATCAGAAGAGACTACTTCCCAGAAAAATGGAGAGCCATCCAAAGTAGACAGGATCAGATTCCTGGAGGCTCCTGACACTCCAGGAATAAACCTGTAGTAATTGGATAATGTGGTAATTCATGGGGTCCAGTGTAGCTGGAGTAGTTTGGGCAACATTCAGTGGGCTGTGATTGTGGCTGTTTGCCAAAGTATGCAGAAGTACTTCAGAATTTTATTAATAGGAATGGCAATACTGCATGTAATTACCAAATTATCATATTCTGTATGTGTTGATTTTATACATATATCACACTATGCCTTATTTTTATTGGGATATAGTTGATTATTATATCATGTTATAGGTGTACAACATAGTGATTCACAATTTTTAAAAGTTATACTGTCTGTAATTATTTGGCTCTATTCCCCTGTGTGCTACAATATATCCTTATAGCTTATATATTTTACACATAATAGTTTGTACCTATGGATCCCCTACCCCTATATTATGTCTATTAATTACACATACCGATTTTTTTCTCACTATAAACAATGTAACTAGCTGTCTTGCTTGGTTTAAGTCTAGAATGAGAGGAAACTATTATTTATTAGCTAAGTCCAACATTGTCTCGTAATATTCACTAAAATTCTATTTATACCAGGGTTTCAAAATTCCTTGAAATGTGGACTACTAGTGGCTGCATAGTGTTAAGTGATTTTCATTCTTGAATGCAAGTCTCCATTAGGAAAGCTTGATATGGTAAATTTCTTTCTCTGCTCCCGCAGAAAATTCACTAGAGTCGAATTGGGGAGGGGAGTTATTTATCAGGTGAGGGAATGTAGAAGATTGTACCATTCATGCATGAGATCATAGGTTTTTGTATCTAAAATTCTTTTTTATCAAGAATGTATTGATGGAATGATTCACAATTTCTTTTACTATAGCTGAATTGTTACAACATACCTGAATTTGTCTCAGTAACAGCTATTCAAATAAAAAGTTTAAGAATTTTTTGTGAATTCCTTTTACATGTCTGCTTAGAGGTTTCTTAGAAAATGAAGTTTAAAAGTTAGTAGAATTGTCTTGAAAGAGATAGATGGTATTACTGATAAGATAATTCACTGTAAGTCTGATTTTTTCCAGAGTTCTCAACAATGCTAGGGCATGGTTTATTAGATGTTCCTGTCATGTTTAGTGTGGTAAAAATGTAAAAATATTAAAATCTAATTTTCCTAAGGATAGACTTAAGAGAAATTTAGGTGAATTGTTGTATTTGTAAAACTTGGTGAGCAGTGGCTTATAATGGATAGGAAATAATTCAGTCTCTCAGTGCCTGAATAGCTTTTCCCATGAAAAACTGCGAGTGAATAGTAGACATAAGTGTCATCTAAAGGTGTTAGAAGTCTCATCAAGTTTTGATGAGCCTCACCAATCAACTTTAATGGCAGTCTAACATTTCACTACTGTTCAGTGACACTATTGTATATGCAATAAATGCACCTGATGACAAGACTGTTCTGGCAGAGGAGAGAATGCCAATCTGGCCTTAAATTTCATCTACAGTTATTTTGTGTGCTGAGTCGCTAACTTATGTTTGACTCTTTGCAACCCCTGGACGGTAGCCTATCAGACTCCTTTGTCCATGGGATTCTCCAAGCAAGAATACTGGATTGGGTTGACATTTCATCCTTGGGGGTATCTTTCCAATCCAGGGATCGAACCTGCATTTCTTGTGTCTCCTGCTCTGGCAGGGAGATTCTTTACTACTGAGCCACCTGGGAATGATTATTTTATCTTTCTATTAATTGAAAATGACCTGGGCCTGCTTGGGTTCTGGGAGGAAAGATATCTATGTTGACTCTACAGGCCACTGCATTTTCTGATTTATATCTCAACTTCAACATTTCCAATCCCCTGTTTCTGAAGTTTTATCTTGTCTGACTCTGAACATTTAAGACATTCTTAAGTTTTATAAGGAGGGTAGAGAGGAGATCTATTCTTGGTTCCCCTCTGATTTGGGCCCTTTCTTTGCCACCTAAGAATTATGAGATTTCTTCTTCTTACCATCTCTGCATTTCCTCACTACCTTTTCCATTTTTGAGTCTCAGAAATCTTTGAATCCCAGCCATCCTCAAGACACTGTACTCACACAGGTCACCAGGGATCTCTTCACTGCAGGGTTGACCTGGTCTTCTTCAGAATATACCCCCCACAACTCTCCTTTCTCACCTTTCCTGATATTTCAGCGTCCTTCCCCTCTGATTGTTTCTTTCTCATCTCGTGCTATCTTTGAACCTTAATTCTTTATTATTATTTTTTTATTTTTTTTCATCTGTAATTTAACTTCATTCCTACCTATAGAACTGTCTCCATGTCTAGTCAGATTGAACTTATTTTCAGGACAGAAATAGAGATGCAGGCTTAGAGAATGGGCATGTGGACGTGGAGGGGTAGGAGGAGGGTAAGATGATTGGGAGAGTAGGATTGACATACATATATTTATACATATATATATATATATATATATATATATTACCATGTGTAAAAGAGATAGCTAGTGGGAAGCTGCTGTATAGCATAGGGAGCTCAGCTCCATGCTCTGTGATGATCTAGAGGGGTGGAATGGGGGATGAGAGGGAGGCCTCAAGAAGGAGGGGACTTAGGGGGATATAGGTATACATATAGCCGATTCACTTCATTGTACAGTAGAAACGAACACAACATTGAAAACCAACTATGCTCCAATTGAAAAAACAAAAAAGTATCATTCCTTAATGCCTGTTAGTTATTTAAACTTCATTGCAATTCAATCCTGTATTTTACTGCCAGTCTGACCTCACTTTGGCCCTGTTTTCACTGTGTCCCTTTTTATCAAAATATTCAAGGGCTTCCCATTTCTTTCATCTTTCTGTATAAAGTCTTTGTTGATACAGGTTAAGTTTCAAGGTCTCCCATGAACTAACTCCACTCTCCAGCCTGATGTTTGTCAAACGTTTTAAACTATAACCAGAGAAAAATTTTTATATTGCAACTGAGTGTTTGTGCACATGCACATATATACACACAGTTTTACACTCATGTAATTGAAATATCATTCTTGAAATAATATTTACATAAGCTACATATAATTTACTCTTATTTTCTTTTTTGTTTCCTTTAAAATGTGAAGTTTCTGAGCCCCTAAACTGACTTCCTGTCATGATCTCATAGTTTGAAGTGGTTCGGCTTCTCAGACTTTTCACCTCTTCACACTCTACTTCCTTGACTCTCTCCAGGAGAGTTCATCTCTACCCTATAAGCACAAGAACTCTCATTTCTGAGTTTTTATTCCTATTTTTTTCCAATTCAAGTATCTTGTAATCATAAAGATATCTCTGCCAGCTTAGGCTCTTAAAAATCTCCAGTTCCTGAAGGACAACTTAGTTTCCTCAGTGAAACTAAGCCATGCCATGTGGGGCCACCCAAGACAGGTCACAGTGGAGAGTTCTGACAAAATGTGGTCCACTGGAGAAGGGAATGGCAAACCACTTCAGTATTCTTGCCTTGAGAACCCCATGAACAGTATGAAAAGGCAAAAAGATAGGACAGTGAAAGATGAATTCCCTATTTGGTAGGTGCCTGATATGCTACCCGAGAAGAGTGGAGAAATAGCTCCAGAAAGAATGAAGAGGCTGAGCCAAAGTGAAACCGACACCCCGTTGTGGATGTGACTGGTGATGGAAGTAAAGTCCAATGCTGCAAAGAACAATATTACATAGGGACCTGGAATGTTAGATCTATGATCAAGGTAAAGTGGAAGTGGTCAAACAAGAGATGCAAAGAGTGAAAATTGACATTTTAGGTATCAGTGAACTAAAATGGGCTAGAATGGGCAAATTTAATACAGATGACCTTTGTATCTACTACTGTAGGCAAGAATCCCTTAGAAGAAATGGAGTAGCCCTCATTGGCAATGAAAGAGTCTGAAATGCAGTACTTGGGTGCCATCTCAAAAATGCAGAATGATCTCTGTTCATTTCCAAGGCAAGCCATCCAATATCACAGTAATACAAGTTTATGCCCCAACCACTAACGCTGAAGAAGCTTAAGTTGAACGGTTCTATGAAGACCTACAAGCCCTTCTAGAACTAACACCAAAAAAGATGTTCTTTTCATCAGATGAAACGAATGCAAAGGTAGAAAGTCAAGAGATACCTAGAGTAACAGGAAAGTTTGGCCTTGGAATACAAAAAGAAGCACCGCAAAGGCTAACAGCATTTTTCCAGGAGAACACACTGCCGAGAGAATGCATAGTAAACACCCTCTTCCCACAACACAAGAGAAGACTGTACACACGGACATCACCAGATGGTCAATACTGAAATCAGATTGATTATATTCTTTGCAGCCAAAGATGGAGAAGCACTATACAGTTGGCAAAAACAAGACCAGTAGCTCACTGTGGCTCAGATCATGAGCTCCTTATTGCCAAATTCAGACTGAAATTGAAGAAAGTAGGAAAAACCACTAAACTTTTCGGGTGTGACCTAAATCAAATCCCTGCAATTATACGGTGGAAGTGACAAATAGATTCAAGGGATTAGATCTGATAGAGTGCCTGAAAAACTATGGACAGAAGTTCATAACATTGTACAGGAGGTGGTGATCAAAACCATCCCTAAGAAAAAGAAATGCAAAAAAGGCAAAATGGTTGTCTGAGAAGCCCTCACAAAAAGCTGAGAAAAGACAAGTGAAAGGCAAAGGAGAAAAGGAAAGATATGCCCATGTGAATGCAGATTTCCAAAGAATAGCAAGGAGAGATAAGAAAGCCTTCATCAATGATCAGTGCAAAGAAATAGAGGAAAACAACAGAATGGGAAAGACTAGAGATCTCTTCAAGAAAATCAGAGATACCAAGGGACTATTTCAAGCAAAGATGGGAACAATAAAGGACAGAAATGGTATGGACCTAACAGAAGCAGAAGATATTAAGAAGAGGTGACAAGAATACACAGAAGAACAATACAAAAAAGATCTTAATGACTCAGATAACCATGATGGTGTGATCACTCACCTAGAGCCTGACATCCTGGAGTGTGAAGTCAAGTGGGCCTTAGGGAGCATCACTATGAACAATGCTAGTGTAGGTGATGGAATTCCAGCTGAACTATTTCAAATCCTAATAGATGATGCTGTGAAAGAGCTGCACTCAATATGCCAGCAAATTTGGAAAACTCAGCAGTGGCCACAAGACTGGAAAAGGTCAGTTTTCATTCCAATCCCAAAGGAAAACAATGCCAAATAATGTTCAAGAATGTTAAAACTACTGCACAATTGCACTCATCTCACACACTAGCAAAGTAATGCTCAAAATTCTCCAAGTCAGGCTTCAACCGTCCATGAAACAGAACTTGAAGATGTTCAAGCTGGATTTAGAAAAGGCAGAGGAACCAGAGATCAAATTGCCAACATCCTTTGGATCAAAGAAAAAGCAAGCAAGTTTCAGAAAAACATCTACTTCTGCTTCATTGACTACACTAAAGCCTTTGACTGAGTGGATCACAACAAACTGGAAAATTCTTCAAGAGATGGGAATAGCAGACCACTTTACCTGCCTCCTGAGAAATCTGTATGCAGGTTAAGAAGCAACAGATAGAACTGGACATGAAACAAAGGACTGGTTCCAAATATGCAAAGGAGTACGTCAAGGCTATATAATGTAACCATGCTTAGTTTTTATATGCAGAGTACATCGTGAGAAATGCTGAACTGGATGAAGCAAACACAAGCTGGAATCAAGATTGCCGGGAGAAATATCAATAACCTCAGATATTCAGATGACACCATCCTTATGGCAGAAAGTGAAGAATTAAAGAGCCTCTTGATGTGAAAGAGGAGAGTGAAAAAGCTGGCTTAAAACTCAACATTCAAAAAACGAAGATCATGGCATCTATTCCCATCACTTCATGGAAACTAGATGTGGAAACAATGGAGACATGACAGACTTATTTTTGGGGGGCTCCAAAATCACTGTGGATGGTGACTTGCAGCCATGAAATTGAAAGACACTTGCCCCTTGGAAGAAAAGCTATGACAAACCTAAACAGCATATTAAAAAGCAGACATTACACTGCCGACAAAGGTCCATATAGTTAAAGCTACAGTTTTTCCAGTAGTCATTTATGGATGTGACACCATAAAGAAAGCTGACTGCCAAAGAATTGATGCTTTTAAACTGTGGTACTGGAGAAGATTCTTGAGAGTCCCCTGGACTGCAAGAAGATCAATCCAGTCAACCTTAAAGGAAATCAGTCCTAAATATTTATTGGAAGAACTGATGCCGAAGCTCCAATACTTTGGCCACCTGATGTGAAGAACTGACTTCTTGGAAAAGACCCTGATTCTGGGAAAGACTGAAGGTGGGACGAGAAGGGAATAGCAGAGGATGAGATGGTTGGATGGCATCACTGACTCTGTAAACATGAGTTTGAGCAAGTTCTGGGAGTTGGTGATGGACAGGGAAGCCTGGCTTGCTTCAGTCCATGGGGTTGCAAAGATTGGGACGTGACTGAGTGACTGAACTGAACTATAACAGTAAATCTTACATTTTCTGACTATCTAGTTTGTAAACTTATTAAGAATAGCACTGTGTTCCCTACAGCAGTCTAAGTGGTCAAAATAATGATAAGTACTTTTAATATTGACATATTAATAAGAGAATATTAAATTCATTTTTCAAACTGCTGGATCTCTGTGATGATGTGGAAAAAAAATAGTTTCAGAAGTCTAAATACAAATCTTATCTCTTCTAGTTGCAAGATGTGATCTTGGATGAAATCCTTAACATCTTAGAAAATTGCCGAAAGATAAAATGAGAAGGCTCATCGAAAACCTCTGATGTACACTAGAGGCCCAATGAATATTTGTTGTTAAAATCCTGCCCTGGTGCATAAGCATTTTATTACATCTATTGCTTATTTTCCCTTCTGTTTGTTTATAATATTTTCAAATGTAATGCTTTTCTCTAGTTTTCCTGTTACTCTTTTCTGATGATGCCAGTTACCCACTAGACATATTTTTCTAAATTTTATGCTTGAGTCAAGTTCAAATGAACAATAAACGGGAAAATTATAGATGCCTTCAGGTTCTTGTCTCCCCATGTAGTACTCAAAGTCTGACTTTTTAATGTTCTAGAGCAAGTAGATACAACTAACTTCTTTATCATGTTTCCTTTGGAGAAGAATGTTTGATCAAAAGATTTGTGGCCACAGTCTCTGAAGGTTAATTATATGAAATCAAACCGATTTAAGTATGTTTCACTTAAATATAAAAAAAAAGTTTCTGCAATAAAAAAGGGAATGTTTTGAGCTAATTCCTCATTATCTTTGGAAAGGTGGTGGTTTGGCCTTTAGCATAACTGGTTTATTTGACGAATTATGAGATGCTATTTTATTTTAAATTTGTGAAAGGAAGGTTTTGTATTTTAAGATAAACTAGGACACGAAGTTTTAGAGGCACATATTGCATCAGATTTTAGAACTAAATTTAAATTCATTTTCAACTTTCTTGCAATGATATATGCAGATTAAAAGGAAAGTGACACACATAAAATCATGTCTGTTAAGCATTTTGAATTTAAAAAATAGTTTTTTACTCACCAAGTCTCCCAAGAATGGAACTTGCTGGCATAAATTATCTAGAATCAGTTAGATGGCTTAAGCAGTAGGGACTTACAGCAGATACAAAGGCTAAAGAAAGGTGAGATAAGCAAACATGAATATAAATATGACGTTCCTTATTAGTTATCTACCTTCAAATTAAATTCAGTGTAAACTATTTTTTCTTTTCTGTTTCATTTTTTATTATGTGATAAACTTGTAACATTTAGTATGATGATATATTTCTGGCAGACTTTCTGTCGACACCCACTTTGTATCTTGATTTTCTTATTTTTCTCTGAATTTCAGAGATATGTTCTTAACATTCTAAACTTATTTTCTATCATCCTCTTAAAAGCATAACCTCAGTTGGTTTTGGTTTATTAAACTATAATATGAACATTATAGTATAGATTTATTATAAATGTTATTATTAGATTGTTGATGTATGTATAAGAATAGGTGAGAATGATTTACAAAACAATTCTGAAATCTTTGAATGTTTAGCAATCAAAAAATGATAAAAACTTTTATAGACTCAAATGTACCAGTTAGTGTTATTCAAATTCCAGATTACTTCTGATTCTGTCAATTAGTAATGTAAAAATTTTCAAATTATCTTTTTCTTACATATTTATTAACCTAAAAATCTCTAGAAATGTTTATATGACATGGAATAGTTAAACATGGATTATTTTGAGTATCCTAAAAGAAAGATACTTTAATAAAGCTTTATTTTTTGTAAGATCTAATGGTTTTATTATGCTTCCTAAAATATTTGCAGCAAAATTTGCTTCTGATATATAATCTGACATTTTTTTTTTAGTAAAATGAGCATTGTTATTATAGGAGTTATAAGTATTGAATAAAGCTTTGCCGTCAGTGAGATTGAGTTACATATCAATAAAGTATTGACTTTACTCTAGGAAGAGGCATAAGAAGAATTTCTAAAATGCCATTCTAACATTTCCTAGTGTTCTAAGTTAAAGGAATAGCATCTTCTGAAAAAAATCTAGTTCTTAATAATTCATATCATAAGAAAGGAGAAAATAAAGAATGTCAACAGACATATGCCATAAATGGTGTAAGTATAAAATACAAGTTTTAGAATTTCTTATTCAGATTGCCTCAAGAAAAGGGTGGAAACCATAGCCAAATAATACTTTTTGCTTTGAATTTTCTTTTATAACAAAAAGCTTCATAAAATAATATAGTTTCATATCACTGTGTAGTCAGTGATAATAATCATTCTTTAGTTAAACTAACTCTTGGATGATGGATCTCAAAAATGACTCCATCTCAGTCATGACTCAGATTTGTCTGCTGGATTCAATTACTAATGGATTAGGAAAATCTGTTTGGAGATTCTGGCTGATCAGTAGTGCTCACCCTCCAAGCACTGAGCCTTGCAGAGCAAACACTAGACTATCTAAAATAGGACTAGCACGATGGCTTATCTTGAGCAAAATTCAACTAACAAGTGCTGTTACCTCACCGCCCAGCACCCTTCTTCCTGCTGTTTTATGTTGTACTGTTGCTGCTAAGTCGCTTCAGTCGTGTCCAACTCTGTGCAGCTGCATGTATTTGTGAAATGGAAACTGATCCCCAAATTACTTATGAAAAATAGAATTATTTTATCTCATATGTTTATACATACACATGTATAAATATGCACATGTATACATGTACAAGTGTGTGCATGCATATATCAGTTCACTTCAGATCAGTTGCTCAGTCGTGTCTGACTCTTCGCAACCCTATGGACCACAGCACACCAGGCCTTCATGTCCATCACCAACTTCCGGAGTCTACTCAAACTCATGTCCATTATGTCAGTGATGCCATCCAACCATCTCATCTGTCGTCTCCTTCTCCTCCTGCCTTCAATCTTTCCCAGCATCAGGGTCTTTTCCAATGAGTCAGCTCTTCACATCACATGGTCAAAGTATTGAAGTTTCAGCTTCAACATCAGTCCTTCCAATGAATATTCAGGACTGATTTCCTTTAGGATGGATTGGTTGGATCTCCTTTCAGTCTAAGGGACTCTCAGGAGTCTTCTCCAACACCACAGTTCAAAACCATCAATTCTTTGGTGCTCAGCTTTCTTTATAGTCCAACTCTCACATCCATACATGACTACTGGAAAAACCATAGCCTTGATGAGATGGACTTTTGTTGGTAAAGTAATGTCTCTGCTTTTTAATATGCTGTGTAGGTTAGTCACACCTTTCCTTTCAAGGAGTAAGCATCTTTTAATTTCATTGCTGCAGTCACCATCTGCAGTGATTCTGGAGCCCAAAAACATAAAGTCTGACACTTTTCCCACTGTTTCCCCATCTATTTGCCATGAAGTGATGGGACCGGATGCCATGATCTGTTTTCTGAATGTTGAACTTTAAGCCAACTTTTTCACTCTCTTCTTTCACTTTCATCAAGAGGCTCTTTAGTTCTTTTTCAGTTTCTGCCATAAGGGTTGTGTCATCTTCATATCTGAGGTTATTGATATTTCTCCTGGCAATCTTGATTCCAGCTTGTGCTTCATCCAGCCCAGCGTTTCTCATGATGTGCTCTGCATATAAGTTAAATAAGCAGGGTGACAATATACAGCCTTGATGTACTCCTTTTCCTATTGGGAACCAGTCTTTTATTTCATGTCCAGTTCTAACTGTTGCTTCCTGACCTGCATTCATATATATGGTGCACTTTAAAATGGAAGTAAATTGGAGAAATAGGGCATAAGATAGTGGCTCACATTTTCAAATCTGTTAACATTTGTACTCCGTTGTTATATTTCTTCTTGGCCTGATCTTTACATGGATATTGACAATTTCTAAGTTAAAAAATAAATACATTTTTAATAATAAACATTTAGTTATAAAAGAAGCCCAGGCTGAGTAGTATAAAGTAAAATGTCAGAATCTTACTTATCTTCCTTTGAAATACAGCTCTACACCTTCAAGAGTAACTCCTTTCAGCTAGCCTCTTATGAATGCTTCTACACTAAAAGCTCTGTG
Organism: Okapia johnstoni; assembly: GCA_024291935.2. Classification (NCBI taxonomy): domain Eukaryota; kingdom Metazoa; phylum Chordata; class Mammalia; order Artiodactyla; family Giraffidae; genus Okapia; species Okapia johnstoni. Next base: position 11,067,886 of record CM044319.1, read on the forward strand.
GGATAAAGACTATCACCATGGATCCAGAGCCTCACATAGTGTCTGGTATATACTGGCATTCACTGAATATTTATTGAAAAAATAGAATGGATGTCAAAGAAGAAATAAATAAATGGAGAGATATGTCATGTTCATGGATAAGAAAATTCAATATTACCAAGATGTCCGTTCTTCCTAACTTGATCTATTCGATTTAATGTAATCCCAATCAAATTCCAACAAATTAATCTTCAGTATCAAAAAAACTGATTTAAAGTTTATATGGAGAGTAAAAAGATCCAAAATAGCTAATGCAATTTTGAAGGAGAAGAACAACCTGGAAGACTGACACTACAAGACATTATGACTTATTTAAAGCTAACCAGGGCTGTGTGGTATTGGCAAAAGAATAAAGAAATAGATCAATGGGACAGAATAGAAAGCCCAGAAATAGACTCATATAAATATAGTTAATGGATCTTTGACAAAAGAGCAAAGACAATTCAATGGAACAGAGATAGTCTTTTCAACAAGTTCTGCTAAAACAACTGGACATCTACATTAAAAAAAAAAAAAAGAATCTCGACACAGAACTTACACCCTTCACAAAAACTATTGCAAATCAAATCACAGACCTAAATGTATAACATAAAAAACTATAGAACTTCTAGAAGATATTATAGGAGAAAATCTAGATTACATTAGATTAGGCATTGACTCTTTATATGTATCACCAAAAGTATGACCCAAGAAAAACAGAAGTTATAAGTTAGACTTCATTAAAATAAAATAAAAAAAAATCTGTCCTGTAAAAGACACAGTAAAGAGAATGAAAAAACAAACCACAGGCTGGGAGAAAACATTTGCAAAAAGCATGAGAGACTCTTTTCCAAGATATATCAAGAACTCTCAAAACTCAGAAATAAGATCATCAATGAAACTATGAAAAAAATGTTCAAAGACCTTAAAAGACATCTTACCAAAGAAGATATACAGATGGAAAATAAGGGAAATGTAAATTAAAATGTTGAAATAGCACTATATACCTTTTAGAATGGCCAAAGTCTGTAACACAGGCAATATTCAATGCTGGTGAAGATGTGGAACAATAGGAACTCATTTATTGCTGATAAGAAATCAAAATGGTACAGCCACTTCGGAAGATAGTTTGACAATTTCTTGCAAATCTAAATGTACTCATATATGTAATCCAAAAATCATGTTCTTTGGTATTTTCCCAAAGGAGTTGAAAACTTAGCTCCAGAGAAAATTCTGTACATGGTTGTTTATAGTAGCTTTACTCATAATTACCAAAAATGGGAGGCAATTAAGATGTCTTTCAGTGGATGAATTATAAATATACAGTGATATATCCATACGAAGGAATATTATTCAGTGTTAAAAAGAAGTGAGTTATTAAACCATGAAAAAAAGAAAGAAAATCACTTTTCTACATCATGTCTTCTTTATTTTCAATTTGTAAATGGATGCAGAAGGATGTTAGACTTTAGGTTCTATAAATGCAAATAAACCGTGAGATTGTTTTCTGAATTTTCAGTTACTATGAAAGTTAACACTTTGAGGTAAATATTTTGCAAGTTTTTTGTTTTATTTTTTTTAACGTTTTTTACATGAAAGCATTTATTGTTCATCTATTGTGTTTCTATTACTGCAGTTTCTTATGTTCTATTTCTATACAATTCTATTAATATTACTATACTTTTTATTTCTATGCTATAATTTCTGTCTCTAATACTATAGTTTTCTATTTTAGTGATTTTCTATATAGTATTTTTAAACATATCATGATATGATCAATATCAGCTAGTTTAACTAGTGCTTCCAGTTTAAGAGTTATCTAATTACTAGTAATTATTTATTCCTTCTTTGTTTTGACCTCATTAAGAAAATAATTCTTCTTACTCCCACAACTTCAGTTTTACTGAAACCACAAATTTCATTCAAACATATAGTATTGCCAGTGGTATGAATTCCTAATGAAATGCAAAGTTTTTGTTGGTACAACTTATATAATATTATCTCAGATTACTAATATTTCTTCATTGATGACTTTACAAGAATGCCCTAAAGTGCAATGTAAATTTGCTAAAGAGCTAAATTTGAGGACTAGAAAGCCAAATATTTTCCTTTTCTATTGACAGTAATGACAGCTATTTTTAATTGCCTGCTCTCTACCCATGAATTACTGAGATAAGGAAATCTATAAAGTACACTAACAATTTGTGTCAGATACAATTCAAAGGCATTTGCTATTTTCTGGTATCACAGAACAGAGCACATAGTAAGAACTCAATAAATTGTGAGTTAGAGCATTTTTTTATCTTCATCCAAAAGCCCTTCTATTCAAGATGAAGTATGAAGAGACAAGCTGTTATTCCTAAAATAGAGTTACCTAAACTTAGAGTTAGTTTAGAGTGGTTTTATAAAATGCATAATTCTTTGATGTAGTGATAGTAGAGAAGTTCATGTCTGTGAATTTAGCTGGTCTCAGAAATAGTATAATTGCCTATGATGGAGATGAAAATGAAATGAAGTTACTTAGATTTTAAAACATTTTTGGAGGAACATTCTTTGATTTTTTTTTTGGGGGGGGAATTGGAGACACCTCAATATGTCTACCGAATATGTCATTGCCCACGTGTCTTATAACTAAGGCATGAAGACAAGGGAACATGAGGAGAGAATACTTGTAATTTTAAGTGCAGCATCAGCTTAGGTCCAAATTCCAGTAAATTATTTTGTTCTTTTACTGCCCTAAATACTACTCTGTGAATTATATACCAAAGTAAAAACCGTTTTCTTCAAACACTAAGATTCCAGAAGTAGTTCTCTGATTACAATGAAATGTTTGTCAATAATTTTAGTTCTCAGATTATCAGCCTGTGAATGATATTCTTCAGAAATGAAATTCTTTATTATCTTGTGGTACCAGAGTCTAAAAGTAGAAAGAATTTAGGCTTCTCCACAGGCAGAAAAGATTTGTTTACTAGCTATGTGTCCTTAAGAAAATCACATACTCATAAGTGTCAGTTTCCTCAGATTAAAGCAGGCATGGTAACCCTCTATGAGTGGAGAAGTAAATCCAATGTCATAATTAAAGTATCTCATGGAAGTATGTCAATACAAATGCCTTATGTTTGTTGTTAACATATTGTCAGCGGTAACTATTCCAGAAGTATTTTAAAATTCTCCCTCTTTCTTTTTGTCTATTTCTAAAATTATATTAGTTGAAGTAAATTTCTCAAGGAAATTGATCTAAAATTGAAATACATTTTAAATAGTTTAACTATCCCTTCTGAAGAAGTCGGTAGAGAATTTTAGAATTTTATTTGTAAATAAGTTGGCTGTCTCACCAGTGATATTTGAATTGTAAAAGTATTCTTGTTTAGGTTAGAATGGTATTTACTTTTCACAATAGAAATTTGGGGGAAACTAAGTAGAATACAATAGAATAAATTCAGGAGAATAATAAATTGTATGGGATCACTGGATTTTATACTCTCAGCTATGCTTTGTTATTTAAACAAAAGGCATTTTCAGTGTGGACAGAGTCCTTCCTCTTCTGACTGGTGATGTCACATCGCAGAGGTTTACTCCTTTTCAAGCTGTCCAGTTCTTCCTCTGCTACTTTCAGTACAGCTTGTGGGTCATTTGGGAGGTTCAAGAATTTCCCTAATATAGTCACTTGTTTCAAGGCTCTCCCAAGTTTCCTACCAAAAAAAATGGATCCATGTGGTTGTTAAACATATAGAATTGTGCTGTCCTTTATGGCACACTTAGCTATATGTAGCGAGTAGGAACTTGAATATCAGATTAGCATGACTGAGAAACTGAATTTTGTTATTTTCTGTATTTTTTTTTAATTCAGTTCAGTTCAGTCACTCAGTCGTGTCCGACTTTTTGCGACCCCATGAACTGCAGCATGCCAGGCCTCCCTGTCCATCACCAACTCCCAGAGCCTAGCCAAACCCATGTCCGTTGAGTTGGTGATGCCATCCAACCATCTCATCCTCTGTCATCCCCTTCTCCTCCTGCCCTCAATCTTTATTCAGTTAGATTTAAGTAAACTTGAAGCAGTCTAAATACTTTTTTTGTTAAGCAAAACTATTGTTTCTGTCAAACTACATTCTAATTTAAACCACTGAAAATTTAGCATCTAAATTGAAATGTACTGTAAGTATAAAATGGATACCAAAATTTCAAAGATTTAGTACCAAACAGTAAAATATCACATTAACAATTTTTGTATAACGTGTTGCAATAATAATATTTTTGATTTATTGGGTTAGATTAAAATATATTGTTAAAATTTATTTCACCTGTTTTCTTTCTTTTTTTTCTGTAGCTATTAGAAAATATAAAATTAAACTTATGGCCTTCATTCTATTTCTGTTGGACAATGATGATATAGAGAGATGGCAAAATAAAAAATCCCACACTGGGAAAATCAAGACCCGGATAAGTCAAATGAAGCTTAGACTGTGACCTGGGAGAGCAAAGGTAGTTTGTGGCAGAGGGAACAAAAGTTGCCAGCTCTTACAGATTCTGATTCAGAAGTTTCTACTGAGTTTAGTCTTAGCAAGTAGTATATAAAACTGTCTTTTAGCTAGAGTGCTACTGACAGCTTTACCTAACCTGTAATAGCTTAGGTTTTCCTGATTCACTTGAGTATTGGGAAACTTTTGATCATATTGTATCTCTCATTCTTTGTAAAAGAAACTAGAAAGTTATTAAACCAGAAGAATAATTCTCAAAGTAGTGCTAGAACCAACATCATCAGCATCATCTGGTAATCTTATTACAAATGCTAATTCTCCAGCCCCACTCCAAATGTACCGAATCAGAAACTCTGGGAGTGGGAATCAGGAATCTCCAATTTCAGCCCCTCAGATAATTTTGATACACTAAAGTTTGTGAACCACTGGGATATAACATTCTTGTACTGGAATACAATATTCTTGCTAACTGTTCACTAACTAATAGATTGAGATATCAGTAAGTCAACAGATATTTATAACTATAAGGCCATAATTAAGCACTGAAGCTGTAAGGAGCTCCTTAAAGTACAGTCATAATCATGACTCCCACTTCCAGCAGCTTCTTGTATTAAATCATTAGTCTTCATGAAGACCTCTAGATAAGGATTTTCCTGGTTTAGTATTTAGTTATCAATTGCCTTAATGGAGTATTCTTTGCTTTAATGGAGTATACTGCTTAGCATCCTAAAGCAACTCCTGGTTTACTGTGACATGAGTCTAGTAGACCACAATGCTTTTGCTCTTCATAGTGTACATAGAAGAATTGCTGAATGGGATATGTTAGTTTTAAGGCACTCGAGTATGCTTCATCCATTTTGATGAAAAGTGATTGTGATACTTTTTGAGAATGTCAGAACGATTATGTAACTTTTATGGTGCTAAATTATTTTGGATGTGACATTCTTGGTAAGGAAAAAGGGTGTTTTAAGAAATCACTTCAGAATCTGACTAATTTTTTATTCCAGTTTTGCTTGTGTAAGTTAAAATTTAAAAGAAAATTACTTTTTTGATATAACTGCTGTTAATTTTAGCATTCTCAATATATAAGCTTAAATACTTAAGTTGGTAATACATATGTAGCTAAATTTGCTCCAATACTACCCAACAGCAAAAGCTTATCTTTTTTGTATTATAAATTCCCAATAATGCACTTTCTCTTTTATTGTTCATTTACTTTTTTGGATGGTTTTATCAAGTCTATAGAATATTGTGCACCTGTTTTCTAAACATATCTACCCTTTTAAAATTAGTTCCAAATATATAAAAATGAATGTTTCCTTCTTTTAAACATGGATAGCCTTTTCCTCAATCTCCACATAAATCTAAATACGGATTTAAAAGAAACGAAACATGAATTTTACATTAGAATATAAAATATAAAGTCAATATATGCATGTACTACTTGAGTACATTTTCGCCTTCTTATGCAGAGATAAATTCCAGCAAAAAAGCTGTTAACTACTGTCAACCCTATAGCCTCCTTTTCCAAGCACTACTTCAACATACAAGACAGAAATGTTAAATAAACAGGACAAGTGTACAAGGACACAGCATTACTTTTACTACTTTACAGCCGGGAATTTTTCAAAGAACTTTAAACATCATGAAGGTATCAAAGGCCTCATATTCTGGCAGGTAGCATCCATGCCAGCACGGCTGACTATTGTATTTTGTCATCTAAAGCATAGGATTAATAAAAGCTGTTGCAACTTTTCTCTTCATTAGTGTTAACAAGTGCTATGCTTATTCATGTAAATAACTAATGCCTTCTCAAAAAAATGTAGTATTTGACCCAATAATGCTATAGTCCATTTTGAGTGGGTAAAAGAGAAGTACTATTCTTTACCATGACAGGTGGGCTTAGATGCTTCAAAGGGCACTTAATGGAGTGTTTAGAATCAGAGCTTGAGGTATCCTGGAGGTAAACTGTTTTAATCATAGTTTTGAAGATGATGGGTGCAGAGAAACAAAATAATTAACATAGGTGATAATAGCATGCCCAGTAAAAATGAAAAAAACCACTAATACTGTACGTGACCTTCATTAAAATGATCTGGTAAAAGCTCTAGGAAAGCTATTTACTTTCATTTTCTACAGTGCTTCACCTAGTCATTTTTTCTAAACTGATATAAGTTTTTCCACCAACAGTGCTTCTTTCCTCTTTTCAGAGGGTTTAGTGTATGCCCCCAGGCACAATGCCCCATTGTTTGTTACGGTGATGGGTTAGTAAGAGATCTATTTCTCTGGCAAAAGATAAAATAGGTATAATTTATATTTTATTGCACTTGAAGCCCATTCTGAGTATTTATAGTGTATTTGTACATATGCATATAGATGTGTGTGTGTATCCATATGTGTGAAACAAAGTGTTTTATGTTTATATTACAAAGACTTTTCTCTTAGGCAAGCACTAGTAGTACAGAACTACAGAAAAGGCAAATGTATAATTGATAATATCCTAGACTTTCTAAAGCTTTGAAGTGAAATCCAGGCACGCAAATTGTTTTACCAAAAATGAAAGTGTCTTCTTGTATGACATCAGTTTGTTCCAGCTGCACCTGTGCTTTGCCGTGATTCACAAACTGGTTGAAATTTGGCCCTTGGCATACTTTTAGCTTCAAAATGTTTGAGTATTCTAGGAGTGAAAAGGAACTGCCCATTTATATATTCTTACATCTGATTTGAGATGAATTTTAATTTTATGAATATAAGATACTTTTTTGAATAGGACTATTTGATAAAATAAGAAAGATTACTTATAACTGTTTATAGTGACACACAAAACAATCTCCTAAATATTTAATATCTGGGTTATGATGATGGATGAAATTGATGTTTACCTAATTTAAAAAAAAATACTAATTGATTAATTATGGCTAATGTTTCATGTCATTCTGCAAGAAATATATAACCACTTTAGCAAAACTGTATGCAATTTAATAATAAAATATTTTTTTCCCAAATTTTAAACAGAAGCTTACTTTTTGCCAAAAATTAAATGAAAAATTTATTGAGAAAAAATAACATAAAGACCATTCAGACCCCTCAATTGCTATATTTGAACACAGAATTTGGCACTGAATTTCTTGACAGCTTAAGGGAAATGTAGAAAGGGCCAGTTAAAAAAGGAGAAAACATCTGTTTCTCAGGGAAGCAAAGCACTCCCTAGTACTTAAAGAATAAAAGGTATTTATCCAGTGGGTTTCTACCCAAAGGATCTTTGGTAAGACATATATAGCTAAATTTGCTCCAGTACTACCCGACAGCAAACCTGGTGACAAGGGCTCATTTCTTTTAGGGTCCATGGATGAAAATCATGAACAAACTAAGAATTTCTATCAAGAATGTCTTTCAAAATCTTTTGTTATTCCCATTTCTTTCAGTTGTATTTTGCTGAATTAGAGTCAATTTAAAATTATTTTATCTGCCAGAATTTGAGATACAGGAATTCTCTGTCACTGATTGGGAATCAGATTTTTTTTTTTAGACAACAGAAGCAAACCAAGAGTATTGGCCATTATCAAAAACCCCAAAAATAGCAAGTGTTGGCAAGGATGTGGAGAAATTGGAAGCCTTGTGCACTGTTGATGGGAATATAAAATGGTGCAACTCCTAAACCGTAGGAATTTCCTCAAAAAGCTAAAAATATAACTACATAGGATCCAGCAATTCCACTTCTGGCTATTTATCTAAAACAACTGAAATCAAGAACTTGAAAAGATATTCACATTCCCATGTTCAATGCAGCATCATTCACAATAGCCTGGATGTGGAAAATCCCAAATATCCATCAGCAGATGTATGGATAAAGAAAAATGCAGTGTAGACATATAGTGGACTGTTATTCAGCCTTTAAAAAGGAAATCCTGCATTATGTAACAACATGAACTAAGCTGGAGGAAATGATGCTCAGTGAAATAAACCAGTCAGAGAAAGACAAATATTGTGTGATTCCACTTAGTTGTCTTAATGAGTTAAACTCATAGAAACAAAGAGTAGAATGGTGGTTTCCAAGGTCTGGACAGGGAGAGGGAAGTAGAGAGTTGCTATTTGAGGGGTGTAACATTTCAGTTATTCAGGTGGAGTAAGTTCTGGAGATGAATTGTACAACATCATGCCTGTAGCTAACAATACTGTATTGTGCACTTAACATTTTAAGAGGATAGATCACATATTAAATGTTTTTTACTACATAAAAAATTAAAGAATTTGTCATATTTAATCTTAAGTGATCAAAGTTTTTTTTTCTAGTGACTTTTATTAAGTTACTTTTTATTAGAGTATAGTTGTTTCACAATGTTTCTACTATATAGTAAAGTAGATCAGCTGTATGTATATGTGTATCCCTTCTTTCTTGATTTCTTTCCTATTTAGGTCATCACTGAGAACTGAGGAGTGTTCCCTGTATATACATTAGGTTCTCATCAGTTACCTGTTTAATACATAGTAGTGTGTATATGTCAGTCCTAATCTACAAATTCATCCCACCTCTCTTTCCTCTCTTGATGTCCATACGTTTGTTCTCTATGTCTGTATCTCTACTTCTGTTTTGTAAGATCATCAGTATCATTTCTCTAGCCTACAATGTTGCACTGTTAAGTAGCAGATCCAAGACATAGGGCATGACAAATGAAGCATGATATCTGGTTTCCCACAGAGACTTTATAATTTATACTTATATTTCTATCTCCATTGAAGAATCTGAAGCTCTTTATGGATGCAAATCACATTTCATTCATAGTGCGATGCCTAGCACATATTAAGTACTAGATAAGAATAAAAATAATGCAAATGTTGTTATAGATTTTCCAGCAGCACATTCTATGGGACATTTTTCTATTTTGAAACTTAAAAATTGTTTGAAGACAATATTTAAAAAAAAAACCTTGAAAGAAGGATTTATTCATAGTGCCTTTTTTTTTAAAGAAAGTAACAAAATTAAATACAAACAAGAAGGATTCAATGTTCAGTTCAGTTCAGTCGCTCAGTCGTGTCCAACACTTTGCAACCCCATGAATTGCAGCACGCCAGGCCTCCCTGTCCATCACCAACTCCCGGAGTCTACCCAAACCCATGTCCATCGAGTCGGTGATGCCATCCAACCATCTCATCCTCTGTCGTCCCCTTCTCCTCCTACCCCAATCCTTCCCAGCATTAGGGTCTTTTCCAATGAGTCAACTCTTCGCATGAGGTGGCCAAAGTATTGGAGTTTCAGCTTCAACATCAGTCCTTCCAATGAACACCCAGGACTGATCTCCTTTAGGATGGGCTGGTTGGATCTCTTTGCAGTCCAAGGGACTCTCAAGAATCTTCTCCAACACCACAGTTCAAAAGCATCAATTCTTTGGTGCTCAGCTTTCTTCACCGTCCAACTCTCACACCCATACATGACTACTGGAAAAACCATAGCCTTGACTAGACGGACTTTTATTGGCAAAGTAATGTCTCTGCTTTTAAATATGCTATCTAGGTTAGTCATTAACTTCCTTCCAAGGAGTAAGCGTCTTTTAATTTCATGGCAGCAGTCACCATCTGCAGTGATTTGGGAGCCCCAAAAATAAAGTCTGTTTCCACTGTTTCCCCATCTATTTCCCATGAAGTGATGGGACCAGATGCCATGATCTTAGTTTTCTGAATGTTGAGCTTTAAGCCAACTTTTTCACTCTCCTCTTTCACTTTCATCAGGAGGCTCTACAGTTCTTTTTCACTTTCTTCCATAAGGGTGGTGTCATCTGCATATCTGAGATTATTGATATTTCTCCCGGCAATCTGGATTCCAGCTTGTGTTTCTTCCAGCCCAGCGTTTCTCATGATGTACTCTGCATATAAGTTAAATAAGCAGGGTGACAATATACAGCCTTGACGTACTCCTTTCCCTATTTGGAACCACTCTGTTGTTCCATGTCAACTTCTAACTGTTGCTTCCTGATCTGCATACAGGTTTCTCAAGAGACAAGTCAGATGGTCTGGTATTCCCATCTCTTTCAGAATTGTCCACAGTTTATTGTGATTCACACAGTCAAAGGCTTTGGCATAGTCAATAAAGCAGAAATAGATGTTTTTCTGCAACTCTCTTGCTTTTTCGATGATCCAGCGGATGTTGGCAATTTGATCTCTGGTTCCTCTGCCTTTTCGAAAAACAAGCTTGAACATCTGAAAGTTCACAGTTCACATATTGCTGAAGCCTGGCTTGGAGAATTTTGAGCATTACTTTACTAGTGTGTGAGATGAGTGCAATTGTGCGGTAGTTTGAACATTATTTGGCATTGCCTTTCTTTGGGATTGGAATAAAACTGATCTTTTCCAGTCCTGTGGCCACTGCTGAGTTTTCCAGATTTGCTGGTATATTGAGTGCAGACTTTCACAGCATCATTTTTCAAGATTTGAAATAGCTCAGCTAGAATTCCATCACCACTAGCTTTGTTCATAGTGATGCTTTCTAAGGCCTACTTGACTTCACGTTCCAGGATGTCTGGCTTAGGTGAGTGATCACACCATTGTGATTATCTGGGTTGTGAAGATCTTTTTTGTACAGTTCTTCTGTGTATTCTTGCCACCTCTTCTTAATATCTTCTGCTTCTGTTAGGTCCATACCATTTCTGTGCTTTATCGAGCCCATCTTTTCATGAAATGTTCCCTTGGTAACTCTAATTTTCTTGAAGAGACCTCTAGTCTTTCCCATTCTGTTGTTTTCCTCTATTTCTGTGCATTGATCGCTGAGGAAGGCTTTCTTATCTCTCCTTGCTAGTCTTTGGAACTCTGCATTCATATGGGAATATCTTTCCTTTTCTCCTTTGCTTTTTGCTTCTCTTCTTTTCACAGCTATTTTTAAGGCCTCCTCAGACAGCCATTTTGCTTTTTTGCATTATTTTCCATGGGGACCGTCTTGATCCCTGACTCCTGTACAATGTCACGAACCTCTGTCCATAGTTCATCAGGCACTCTGTCTATCAGATCTAGTCTCTTAAATCTATTTGTCACTTCCACTGTATAATCATAAGAGATTTGATTTAGGTCATACCTGAATAAGCTAGTGGTTTTCCCTACTTTCTTCAATTTAAGTCTCAATTTGGCAATAAGAAGTTCATGATCTGAGCCACAGTCTGCTCCCAGTCTTGTTTTTGCTGACTGTATAGAGCTTCTCCATCTTTGAGTGCAAAGAATATAATCAATCTGATTTCGGTGTTGAGCATCTGGTGATGTCCATGTGTAGAGTCTTATCTTGTGTTGTTGGAAGAGGGTGTTTGCTATGACCAGTGCATTCTCTTGGTAAAACTCTGTTAGCCTTTGCCCTGCTTCATTCTGTACTCCAAGGCCAGATTTCCCTGTTATGCCAGGTGTTTCCTGACTTCTACTTTTGCATTCCAGTTCCCTATAATGAAAAGGACATCTTTTGGGGTATTAGTTCTAAAAGGTCTTGTAGGTCTTCATAGAACCGTTCAAGTTCAACTTCCTCAGCATTACTGGTTGGGGCATAGACTTGGATTACCGTGATATTGAATGGTTTGCCTTGAAAACGAACAGAGATCATTCTGTCTTTTTTGAGATTGCATCCAAGTACTGCATTTCAGACTCTTTTGTTGACCATGATGGCTACTCCATTTCTTCTAAGGGATTCTTGCCCACAGTAATAGATACAATGGTCATCTGAGTTAAATTCACCCATTCCAGTCCATCTTAGTTCGCTGATTCCTAGAATGTCAGCGTTCACTCTTGCCATCTCCTGTTTGACCACTTCCAGTTTGCCTTGATTCACAGACCTAACATTCCAGGTTCCTATGCAATATTGCTCTTTACAGCATCGGACTTTGCTTCTATCACCAGTCACATCTACAGCTGGGTATTGTTTTTGCTTTGTCTCCATCCCATCATTCTTTCTAGAGTTATCTCTCCACTGATCTCCAGTAGCATATTGGGCACCTAGTAACCTGGGGAGTTCATCTTTCAGTGTCCTATCTTTTTGCCTTTTCATACTGTTCATGGAGTTCTCAAGGCAATAATACTGAAGTGGTTTGCCATGCCCTTCTCCAGTGGACCACATTCTGTCAGACCTTTCCACCATGACCCATCCGTCTTGGGTGGCCCCACATGGCATGGCTTAGAGTCATTGAGATAGACAAGGCCGTGGTCCGTGTGATCAGATTAGATAGTTTTCTGTGATTATAATTTCAGTGTGTCTGCCCTCTGATGCCCTCTCACAACACCTACCGTCTTACTTGTGTTTCTCTTACCTTGGATGTGGGGTATCTCTTCACGGCTGCTCCAGCAAAGTGCAGCTACTGCTCCTTACCTTGGACAAGGGGTATCTCCTCACGGCAGCCCCTCCTGTCCTTGAATGTGGAGTAACTCCTCTCAGCAATGTATATAAGGATTCAATGTATATTATGCATTATATTGATTTGAGCCAAAATTTCAACTATTATGTGTTTGGAGGAGATCTGTAATTATATTTCTATACTAGAGAAGCAAAAAATTCATAGAAAATAAATTCCAGAAGTTTATTCAAGATTCTGTCATACAAAGTGTAGAATGTTCAGTGAATCCTTGGAAATATTCCCATAAAATTTTCTAAAATTCATGCATCTCTTTGGGAATCTTACCATAATAACACCAACTACAATGCAAATGAAGACTTTGGCAAAAATTAGCTTGTTTGAATTTATTTTCTACAATACTTAAGCAATTTTCTGGGATATAAAATTCATAAGGGAATAAAAAGTAAATTTTAAAAAGCCATAGGTCCAACCACTTTCATTTTCTGGATAAAATACTCCTGTATCTAGAAAGGAAGTTTCTAGTAAGGAAAACGGAAAAGTGCTATAAACTATACCTGTTATCTGTATATAGTGTATATAGAGGCACAAGGCAACAAAGCTTTTTGTTTTTCATTTACTGAAGGCAGAAAAATTATGTATTTTTAAAGATTGCTTGAATACACATTATAAGGAGTATTATTATTCTTACCATTATTTACATTGTCAAGGCTATGGCTTTTCTGGTAGTCATGCATAAATGTGAGAGTTGGGCCATAAAGAAGGCTGAGCTCTGAAGAATTGATGCTTTCAAACTGGGGTGCTAGAGAAGACTCTTGAGAGTCCCTTGGATAGCAAGGAGATCTAACCAGTCAGTTCTAAAGGAAATCAACCCTGACTCCTGAATATTCATTGGAAGGACTGAATCTGAAGCAGAAGCTCCAATACTTTGGCCATCTGATGCGAAGAGCCGACTCATTGGAAAAGACCCTGATTCTGGGAAAGATTGAAGGCAGGAGGAGAAAGGAATGACAGAGGATGAGATGGTTTGATGGCATCATGGACTCAGTGAACATGAGTTTGAGCAAACTCCCGGAGATAGTGAAGGACTGGGCAGCCTGGCATGGTGCAGTCCATGAGGTCACAAAAAGTCAAACACAACTGAGCAACTGAACAACAGCAACCATTATTCACAATATTCTTCATTCTATCAAGTAGGAAAAAAGATCAACATTAGTTTCCTATTTAATTCTTAAATGGGTCACTATAGACAACTACTGAGGCAATTGAAACTTCTAGCTCCATAATGCTATACACTTCATTAATTTTCTAAGTTCCTATTATCTGCTTCTAACCTTTGCTGGATTTCTGGGCTTCCCAGGTGGTGTTAGTGGCAAAGAACCTTCCTGTCAATGCAGAGGACGCAGGAGATGTGTGTTCAATCCCTGGATCAGGAAGATCCCCTGGAGGAGAGCATGGCAACCCACTCCAGTATTCTTGCCTGGTGAATCCCATGGAGAGAGGAGCCTGGTGGGCTTCAGTCCATAGGATTGCAAAGAGTCAGACACCACTGAAGCAACTTAGCACAGCACACACAACTTTCGCTGGATTTCCAGAGCTGTAATGGCCCAAAAGTCTATTTACCAGCTTTAATAGTTAGGTGCTGCCTCTGGCAAAGTGATGAATTTACTTCTGGTCCCTGGAACTCTGCTAAGGACTTCCTGTGGGTCAGAGTTGTCAACTGTGCTATCACATTTAAAGATTTGCATTGATAATTTGTTCCCATATCTTTAATATTTAGGTCACAGGTCAGGGATTTACAAACAATGGCCCATGGTTTAGAAGTAGCCCAAGGAATCCTTCAGTTTGCTTTCATTCTATTCTTGGACAATGTTCTGTTTGAATGCCTTTGTGTCTATTTTGCAGTAACCTTAGTCCACCAATTTTTGTTTTCACTTCCGATCATTACTCACCTTGGTAATAATCAAGATATATTAGTTCTTCATCTTTATGAAAGCTCTTATTTTCTCCTGAGTAATGTTGGACTTCTCTGTTCAAAGAAGGAATGTTAATACCCCAACAACTACTAATGAATGAATCAGTTCTCTTAGGTCATTTGTGTATTCCCAGCAAGAATCAACAATATCATGATGTAGGGATACTAAATAGATTATTGACTCTGATCAAGGTTTCTGGCTTGACAATGAATCACATTGGCAAGATTTCTGAGATCAAATCAAAATATGGGGAGAGACTATAGTTAATGGTGGCCACAGACTGTGAGAGATTAGCATTTGTCTAACTTCTATAGTTCCAATAGGTAAGAATTTACCATATTATGCTTTATAATTATGTCCTTGCCATATTACCCTCCACCCCATTCTTCAGCTAGATTGTAACCCAACATGGTGGGTATGCATTCAAATTATCTAAATAACTTGTGGCACCTATCTCAGAGCTTTATGTACAGAAAGCTGCCTAGGTAATTAGAATGAAATTAAGCCAAGTTTTTTTGACTCTCTATCTCCTGCTACAACTTTTTAACTTATAAAGGGATTCCAAATTTAAAAATAAAACATTATTAAGCAGAAATCGATTCTTAAAGAAATCCTGAGTGATTACTGTCAAACAAACATGAACACAATTTATTTTATTGAAGCTACATCTCTATTTCAGATACCCTGCAGTTGCTAGTGCATAGCAACTGTGGCTTGTTAGATGAAATGTTCACATATGCATTATGCTAAGTGCAATACAGAATATGGTATAGATAGCTGCTACTTCTTAGGTACCACAGGCAGTGCCTGTCCTCAGAAACATTTTCTGATAATACTGTAATCCATTTTACATTGTCTAAAACAAGCTGGGTAGCATATGACTATAGACCAGTTGTATTATCTGGATTCCATGAGGAGAAAACCTCTAAACTGGCTATCATTGGGAAGTCTTGAGCCCACTAACTCACCAGAGGCAGAGGTTTGAGCATACCAGTGGATTCTGGGCTACTCAATATCAGTGGGAAATTCTCCTTGTCAAGCAGTGTTGGCTTACAGACCTATTATGTGCTTGGCTCCTTGGCACCTCATGTACATTATCATGTTCTATTCTCTCAAGAAAACTTTCATTTTCATATTGTTATACACATTTTACATGTATGAAAACTAAAGTTTAGAAAGATAATTTTCCCAGTGTCATGAAGCAGATCAGTGATAGATATGAGATTCAAACCCGGGCCTCTGATGTCAGTGCCCATGCTTTTTCTTTGTTGTCATTTGTGGTGTACATAAACAACGTTTCATTTAAGCAAAACATAGATGCTATTGGTATAAGCAAACTTATTCTAGAATTTCAAATTTCCTGTTTGTTTGTTCCTTGGGCCTGATCGTACTTGTCTTGGAAATGATTTTCTGAGGCACTGTTCTCACCCTGTGCTCTTCTTGTTTCTTCTTTTTATTCACTCTTCCTTTTACTTCATGGAAGTAAAATAGCCAATATCTGCCTGTGAGTTTGTGCACAGAGTATGTGCATGACCCTTGCTCTTTAAATTGCTCATAAGAAGGACCCAGGATTCGTTCCTCTCTCAATGTAGAAATGGAAGTGATTAGAGCAAGATGTCCACCATTATTGTCTTAAATTGTTTATGGATCCTGCAGATGTACATGTCTATTCTGGGCATGTCTCAAGGTACTGCTGCTGCTGCTAAGTCACTTCAGTCATGTCTGACTCTGTGCAACCCCATAGACAGCAGCCCACCAGGCTCTGCCGTCCCTGGGATTCTCCAGGCAAGAACACTGGAGTGAGTTACCATTTCTTTCTCCAATGCATGAAAGTGAAAGTAAAGTTGCTCAGTCATGTCTGACTCTTAGCGACCCCATGAACTGCAGCCTACCAGGCTCCTCCATCCATGGGATTTTCCAGGCAAGAGTACTGGAGTGGGTTGCCATTGCCTTCTCCAGTCTCAAGGTAAGATCCAAAGAAACGGTCCCTGTTGTGCAGGGGTGGTTTCGTGATGCTTCTCAGTATGACTTCAGGGGTCCTCAGTGTCAGAATCTGAACGCAGATGAGGACCTCCTTCACAGCTTCCTTGACATTCTTCTTGTTTACTAGATTTGAAATTGGAGATTTTCAGAGCTAATAGTGAATGTCAAAGTGTGGATTCTGAAGATAGGACACAAGGGCTGTAAGAAGTCAGTAGTTGGGGGGTTGTCCTCAGGACAGACTTCACTCTGCTTTCACCAAAGGGATTCCATTTGAGGGGGATGTCCTTTGAAAATGCGAGTGTCCCTGGAGCTAAAAAAAAAATTTTTTTTTGAGCCACACTGGTATAGTCTAGATTCCTCGTAATTGTTGCTGCTTCTCCTTGTCTATCCTTTCTTCCCCTTCACCGTCAAATTCTCATGAAAGTATAAAGTTTTGAACAATTTCCTTCCAATTTGTCCACTAAACTCTGTAATGATAAAAATGATTTTAATAGATTGTAATTATATTATCTAATTACTGAATCATAGAACATTAAATCATTGATAATATGCAAGGCAAACCTTAATCTACAACTAATTAATGAATCTCTTTATATCTATGAAACGAGTTAACTGTCGGAGAAGAGATTAGATTTTGTGGTTACTTATTCACTTTTATGATGTTAAAAACTAAAGCATGTTCTTAATTACCAACTAACCGGGCAAAATAGTTAAGAGTGCTATGACTAGCTTAAAAAGGAAAAAAAAACGATATAATTTCACCAACTCTGATATGTATTTTACTCAAGGTCATGAATCAGAACTTTTAAAACTATTAAAACTGCAGGATATGAAGAAATAAAATTAATGTGTTTCTATACATATTAATAAGGTCATTTTTCCATGTCAAATTTTTCTAGGACATAAACCATATTATAGCTTGAAGTTAGACTTTTTTTGAAGGCATTATTATGTATTAATAATCAGAATACATAAATGGTACAATAAAGGTTGGTTTGCTAAGCCTAATTAGAAGGGCAACCTTGGGTAAATTCACTGCAGTAAAACTTCTCTGAGACTCTTTTCTCATATGGGCAACAGAAGTAAGATTAAGAGTATATCTGTATTGAAGAATATATACATGAAAGAAAAAGAGAAAGAGTAAACATTTCAAGGACTGCTGCTGCTGCTGCTAAGTCGCTTCAGTCGTGTCTGACTCTGTGTGACCCCATAGATGGCAGCCCACCAGGCTCCCCCGTCCCTGGGGTTCTCTGGGCAAGAACACTGGAGTGGGTTGTCATTTCCGGACAGTGGTTGTTAAATGTTTGTGGAAATTATTCTGGCAGTTAAGGAATGAGTATTAGAGTGAGTATATAGATGCCCCAGATCTAATCTTTTCTCCAGTGTCTCTCAGATCTTTTTCTAGTCCCCCACTGAGTGGAACTGAGTTTGAGAAGGGAAAAGGTGATGCTATCTGCAGTGTGCCTGTTCTTTATGGGAAAGAACATGGCCTGATTTTGCCTGCACAAACACCAGGTATATGATACACCTGAGTTAGTCTCTGGTACAAAATGATTGGATTCTTCCTTCTTTCCTTCCTTCCTCTCTCTCTCTCTTCCTTTCTATCTGCTACCTAGCTAGATAGCTATGCATTCATGAATCTTTTTTAAAAAATTTTTATTGAAGTATAGTTGTATTACAATGTTATGTTAGTTTCTACTGCACAGGAAAGTGAATCTACTATACACATATAGGTATCCCCACTTTTTTTATTTCATTCCCATTTAGGTCACTATTGAGCATTCAGTAGAGTTCCCTGTGTTATACAGTAGGGTCTCAGCAGTTATCTATTTTATACACAGTGTCAATAGTGTATATATGTCAATTCCAGTCTCCCAATTCATCCCAGCTCCACCTTTACCCATTGGTATCCATATGTTTGTTCTTTATGTCTGTGTCTCTATTTCTGCTTTGTAAATAAGATCATCTATACCATTTTTTTTTCAGATTTGCGTTCATCAGTTTTTACTTCCTTATTTTACCATAGAATTTCCATTCAATATGAAGGCTGAGTTTTTTTTTTAACATATCTGAAATTATACCTGGAAAATTCTGAGATGAGAAACAAGTAAGAAAGAGCAAGTTTTGTTTTAATCATTCAGCCTAAAAGTTGAACATCTAGATAATTCTCAAATTTAACACACTTTATGCATGCTAAATTAAAGTTCACTTCTGTTGGACAGTAGCTTATATTCAGAATGTTTGGTTAAAGTGAAAACAGTTCAAAAACGCTTTATTTAGAATATGCTTAAATTTTTGAAAGCATTTTCAAAGATATTTTACAACATTTTTTTTTTTTTAGTCAAGTAAAATATCTTGCAGAGAGACCCAAACAAACTTTTTGGCCAACTCAGTATAAAATTAAGGATTTTAAAACTTGTTTTATTTTTCGTAGAAGCACGAGGCTCTGAAGCTGCACTCCCAGGCTTGAATCCTAGCTCTGTGACTTCCATGTGTGTCCTCTGGCAAGTGACTTAGCTTTGTGCCTGTTTCTTTGTGTATAGAATAAGTGGGTAATAGTACCTACCTACTGGCACTGTGGTAAGGAGGAGTTGATATACGTCAAGACAAAGAAAGCGGTGCCTGTTGAGTAATAGATACTCTGTGAGTGCAGGCTCATGTTACTTGTTTTGATAGGGGTTTTCAGTTCGGTTCAGTTCAGTCACTCACTCAGTAGTGTCAGACTCTGCGACCCCATGGACTACAGCACACCAGGCCTCCCTGGCTATTAGGAACTCCTGCAGTTTATTCAAACTCATGTCCACTGAGTCAGTGATGCCATCCAACCATCTCATCCTCTGTCGTCCCCTTCTCCTCTCGCCTTCAATCTTTCCCAGCATCAGGGTCTTTTCCAATGAGTAAGCTCTTCGCATCAGGTGGCCAAAGTATTGGAGTTTCAGCTTCAACATGAGTCCCTCCAATGAATATTCAGGACTGATTTCCTTTAGGATGGACTGCTTGGATCTTCTTGCAGTCCAAGGGACTCTCAAGAGTCTTCTCCAACACCACAGTTCAAAAGCATCAATTCTTTGGCACTCAGCTTTCTCTTAGTCCAACTCTCACATCAGTACATGACTACTGGAAAAACAATATCCTTGACTAGATGGACCTTGGTTGGCAAAGTAATGTCTCTGCTTCCTAATATGCTGTCTAGGTTGGTCATAACTTTTCTCCCAAGGAGTAAGTGTCTTTTAATTTCATGGCCACAGTCACCATCTGCAGTGATTTTGGAGCCCAAACAAATAAAGTCTACCACTGTTTCCACTGTTTTCCCATCTATTTGCCATGAAGTGATGGGACCGGATGCCATGATCTTAGTTTTCTGAATGTTGAGCTTTAAGCGCAACAGGGGTTTTCAGAGCCATTAAAATGGGAAATACATTAAATAATTGAAAAATTAATGCCCCAATATATTTGATACAGTCACAGCTCAGTATCCATTCTCAGGGGCTTCTAAGCAGCACTGGTTTCAAATTCTTTCCTGAGAAAGTTGTCCCCCCAAACCCAGACTACCCATAGATATAAACAATGAAAACAAAGTCCCACATACTCCCTAACCCTTGCAAAACAAAAACAAAAAACTCCACATGCACCCTGAGTAAAGAATAGTAATTGAAGTCAGAAGAAAATCCAAAATGCAGAAAAGGTTTCCTTTTTACCTCACTTACTTGAATGTCTAAAGCAAGTTAGATATTTTATTTTTTTAATTGAAGTATAATTGACTTACAATATTGTGTTATTTTCAGGTGTATAACAAAGTACTTCAGTATTACATATATATTTTAGTAATGTATCTTTTCAAATTAGAGTTTTCATCTTTTCCAGATGTATATCCTTTTCTGGAAAAATCCTGAAGTGGGATTGCTCTATTTTTAGGAACTCCAAACGCTATTCTTAGACACCTCTGTAAACCTCTATACTGTTTTGAGGAGCCTCTATACTGCTTTCTATAGTGACTGCACCAGTTGGCATTCCAATCGCCTAGGAGAGGTTCCTTTTCTTCACACTCTTTCCAGCGTTTATTGTCTGTAGACTTTTGATGATAGCCATTCTTACTGATGTGAGGTGATACTACATTGTGGGTTTGATTTATGCTTCTCTAGTAACTAGTGATGTTGAACATCTTTTCGTGTACCTGTATGTCCTCCTTGGAGAAATGTCTGTTTAGGTCTCTGACCATTTTTGATTGAGTCATTTGTTTTTGTGATATTGAATTGTATAAACTGTTTGTATATTTGGGAAATTAACTCCTTGTCAGTTACATCATTTGCAAATATTTTCTCCCATTCCATAGACTTTTGTTTTGTTGATGATTTCCTCTTAAAGCAAGTTAAATATAAGTGACTGAAGGAAAAAAAAAAAAACTTTGAAGAAAGAAGTCTAGATATCCAAGTAATAGCATACTATGATCATAGGTCAATAAATCAGTGAAATGTTGGAAAACTTTTGATATAAATTACGAAGTGGTAGTGACATCCTAAAACTAACTATATTAAGGAAGAGCTATAATGATAGAATAAAAAGTTAGTAGAAAAGTAAGGTTTTTACTAAGGTGTTATATTTAAGACCATTAATCTTAAGTATGGGATTCACAACTGGTATATTTATCTCCAGCTAAATGTGATTCATAGCTGTTAAAAAAGACTGATTGTATTTTGGTTTATGCTATTTCATGACAAGCTAAAATCTTTTTTTTAAAGTGAAATATATACATAAATGACAACATTTGAGGTTGATTTAAAAAATTAGAAAATAGTACAGACTCGGCATAACAGAGTCATTCTTATTGGGCCCATGTCAGCTCTTACAAATGTGAGCCCAAGTTGGGAGATATCTAGGACACAATGATTCCAAAACCATCTCACCTCCTCTCCCCCTTCCCCATTCCTCCCCTGGAAAACTGGTTGTAACACTGTGGAGATTAACCAGCAGTTAAAAAGCATTGTACCCCACTGGTCCAGACTTTATTCTAAATTAGGAGCTTGTAAAATATACTGTGGCTTACATGGGGTAATTTTATCAAAGATTCTTTTTTCCTGTAAGTATTTGCTGAAACTCTCCAAGCCAAATAATGTATTCCAACTAGTACTATTTTCTGAAACCTTTAGGAAAGGAAGTGAATCTGATGCTTATTGAATATCTGATTGCATTTGACCCTCACTGCAATCCTGGGGTAAGGTGATCTGGCTGCTATTTTTGTGGATGAGAACAATGAAGCTTAGAGAGTCACTCACCCAATGTTGCCAAGTTTCCAAAGGGTGCGTGTGGAATCCTCTGGCTTAAGTTCTTTGTACTCCTTAATGGAATTAGACAAGAAATTTAAATAAAATTTAATATGAAACCACTCAAGTAGAAGTTAATTATTCAGTACTCATGTCTATATAGTTGAGCATAGGAGAATTACCACTTTTCTGGTAAGGATTAAATGAGAAATAAATATTGGGGTCAGTAGTGTTATTTACACACCTACTATGACAGAGATTGAAGGAAGGAGTTCTCACTGGTAGTCAGTATGCCAGGGTAAGAATCTGCCTTCAATGCAAGAGAGATAGGGATGCAGGTTCCATCCCTAGGTCAGGAAGATCCCCTGGAGGAAGAAATGGCAACCCACTCCAGTATTCTTATCTAGAGAATCCCATGGACAGAAGAACCTGCCAGGCTATAGGCCATAGGGTCATAAAGAGTTGGACAAGACTCAGTCACATGAAGTGACTGAGCATGCACGCAGGCATGTAGTAGCTCTGTCCCTCACTGGTGTTAAGAATATCCACATTATTTACTCTCTCAGAATGTCCATATGCTGTAAAGCCAGTGCACAGGATGGCCAAGAGGATTAATAAAACATTGTAATAGAGAATTTCTGATGTATATTAACTCAACATATTGTTGTTGACTTTGGATCAATACTTAACAAGTAACATAAGACTTTTCTTTTTAATCTTTAATTTGTTGAAGACTCTTGCTCTTCTGCAGACATTCTGCATTTCACAAAGTCCAAACACTGAGTTGTAGAAACAGTGCAAATTCAGATTAAATGGGAGTTTTGCTTGAATAAAAATCAAGATGGTTCCACACAACTTGTATTTTTTTTCAAAGTGTATCTACACATCTCTTACTCAGACATACCAGATATTAGCTCTTTGAGCTGCGACTTGAATGCACTCAATACATTTAGAAAGGAGAAACTCTGAAGTCTGGAATCACTGATGAATAAATCAGACATTCATTTACATTTCAAACGGAAACATGCAGAAAGATTCTCTTTAATGTGGGTTTCTTAGATTGTAGCTGTGATACTAAAGTACAAAAACTTTGCTGTGTTTTACTGACAACACTCTTTTGTAGTCGTCATCTGAGAGATGTCACCTTTAGGGTATACAGCCAAAAGGGTTTTTAAAATAAATTTAAAAGAGGATATTTATTCAATCTAGTCTCACACTGTCTTTCCTTCAAAGTGTTTGCTGAGGCATCAGATTGGCAAATACATCTCTGTCAACATCTGCTCTCATTTTCCAAATTGACAGCATTCGGAAGCAGAATTTGGGATTAGATGTTATTCTTAAACCTTGGATCAGCCTATAAAACCACATTCCGTCTGCTGCAGAAAAGCCTTTCTGAAAAAAATCTCAAAACATTATTGGCCTGAACCAAACACGTCCTGCAAAGGACTTAAGTTTACTTTACAAATTTTCCCAAACTTGCCAATTTTAGCTAAGTTTATCAAATGTCAAAATAAACAGTTTTCTGTAGATGGGCTAGATTGGGCAAGTTCAGGCACAGGAGCAGAGTCACTAATGACTGTTATGGGATAAAGGATTCATCATAAAAATTAGGCCTTCCACTATTGCAGAAGGAGCCG
Source organism: Okapia johnstoni (assembly GCA_024291935.2). Taxonomy (NCBI): domain Eukaryota; kingdom Metazoa; phylum Chordata; class Mammalia; order Artiodactyla; family Giraffidae; genus Okapia; species Okapia johnstoni. The sequence goes on from CM044319.1 coordinate 11,091,554, forward strand.
TGGAAGTGAAGGAAGGATAGTTGGATCATCAGAGCAGAGAATCAATCTGAGATAACATGCATTTCAGCTACCAGGTTGGACTGCCAAGGGCAAGCTGGGGTGGGAGTCTATAGGCGCTTATTACCTCACCACCTCTGTGGCTTCACGGTGAAACGCTTGGTGGTGGCTCCAGCCACTGTTAGATAAAAGGACCAATTACCAGGAAGATGCTAGATGGGGAATGGAGGAGAGTTAGGACCAGCTGAAGTCTGCCTGGTACCTCTGCACCCGTCTACCACAGCATCTGACGATGAGACCCTCACAGAGTAATGACTACTGGACTGCCCTACTTCCACCTTCCAGGTCTCACACCTATTCCCCTTGTGGTCAGCTATATTGGGCAGTCACACTAGAGAAAGGGGTTTGGGAAACACAGTTTCTAACTTAACCGGATACACAGTACAAATCACAGTATGCTCCTTAATCCACATTACGGATGCCCGTTTCATTGCTATCTTTCGTGAAGGATGTTTAATCTCTTTTTGAAGCTATTTGACTTTATTCTGTTGTCAGAATAATTCAACAGAAACACTTGGAGCCATTGATTTTCTTATTTCTTGGGTGTTTTCTTCATTAAACCTCTCCAGTGATTTTTCTCTTTCTTTCTCAGTGGTTAAGCCAAAGAGCTTACAATGACCTAAAAGGTTTTGAAGCTTGGACTCCCGATGTCTTCTCTGACCTTATCCCCCAGGCTTCTCTCTCTCCTCCCTCATCCCAATCACTCTGGTCCCCTCAAGGTTTTCTTGAAAAATGTCAGACATTCTCCTGCCTTAGTGCCTGTTCATTTGCCTTTCCTGGAATGCTTTTCTCCAAAATAGCCACATGACTCATTCCATCATTTCTTTCTGGTCTTTCTTCAAATATCAACTTCTCAGAAAAGCATTTCATGACTATTTTATTAAAATTGTATCCTTGACTTCCTGTATATCTTTCCTGATCTATTTTTCTCATTGTCCTATTCATTATTTAACAGACAATATAATATACTCCGTATGTATTTTGTGTGCTATCTTTTCTCCCACTCTAGAATGTAAGCTCCATGAGGGCAGAAGTTTGTGCCTGGTGCTTGATGAATAGGTAAGTCAATAGGAACCCCACAAGTGTTTGGTGAATATATTCAATGAAATAATCAGTCACAAAATCGTTTGTTCTGTTCATAAAGATTGTGAGGGGTTTCGTATTTTGAATGCAAGGAATAATTTTAAATGCTATATTTCAAAATTAATTACACTTGAAATATCTAGATTCCTATTAGTTTTTCATTCTGATTTTTTATTTCACTGATGATGAGACTTGAAGCATGAAGGAATGTTTGTTGTATTTACCTAGCTATCTAAATCTTTACCTTTGTGACAGCCAATCACAAAAGGATTTTCTCAGTCCTGGTAAAAAATTTGGTCTCCTCTCAAAGCCCTAAATTAGTCACTTTTCTAAGTGATCCCCCTGAAATCTTAGAGATTGGCCTTGGTGACTTATGGGTAGGACAATTCAAAACCAGTTGTCTAGATTTACTGGTTGATTTCTTACATTGACTGTGCAGCCACTAATTAATTGTTAGTAAAGTACAGTGAAAGTGTGAGTGGATTGAACCTGGATCTCCTGCACTGCAGATAGATTCTTTACCATCTGAACACCAGGGAAGCCCCAATTTTTAGGGAACCCATGACCAAAATGAACTTTTGTAAAAATTATATAACTATATCCAGAAACACCTTTACTTACTTACTATACCACTCTTCTCACTCTTCTGCTATTCCTTCCATTTTTTCCAATTTCGATTCAATCTTTATCTTCCTCATTCTCTTGTGCTACATTTAGTTGCTCCCATTTTCTGAGTGATGAGCATCTGCACAAATAATGTTAAGAGATTGCATTTGGGGTCAGTTAATAAACATAAAGGACTTAATAAAAATGTGAACTAAAATTAACAACCCGAATACACTCTCTTTGCTTTACCATTTACTGCAGTCTAACATTCTGAAAATTTTTATTTCCCTAAGTCTCATCTGTTTAAATAATAATAGATAATAATGGATTCTATCTTCATGAGGATTAGATGAGTAAATACATATAAGACACTTAGCACAATGCTGAAGACATAGCACACATTAAATCTATGTTACAATCAATGTTCAAATTATTGATACTGAAAATCAGTATTTCAGAATTACAGATTATATGTGTAAAGGTACATGTTTGGATATATAAACAAGATATAATCTGTATTGAATCTTTTAAATTAATTGTACAGTGACAGTAATGGAATATTTAAATCATCACACCAATTTATTACAGTCATTATACATGACTATTAGCTATTTTTAACTGATATTTCTTTTGAGAAAGAAACAAATCATATTAATTTAAGATAGCACCCTTTTCAAATTTTATATTTATAAGATTTTTGGTTTAATAAGTAGTTGAAATAGTGTCTTCTGCAGGAAATGCAATCTTTAGAAATAGATTCTGTCCTCAAATTTGTTGAGTTTGGAACTCTAAAACCCTTTTACAAGGATATAAGATCAGAGAAGAGGTCATATTTTCCATGTTTGGGAAAAAGTTAATTCAGTTAACTTTTTTATTAAAAAGATGTGATAAAAATGGTTTTGTAGGGTCTGAGAGTTGTGTTTGGATATTGTCACAAAACTGAAGGTACTAGTGTTTTATTTTTGTTTTGTCTCAAGAATCACATCTCAAAAAAGTGAATATTTCTCCTCTTACCCTTAGGACTCAGTTACTGTTTTTATGTTTTGGTGCACAACTACCCTAGCATTGTCACAATACATCTTTTTTTATAGTAGCAGAATATTAGAAACTTTAAAAATCCTTTAGTGAAGAATGTGTTACATAATGCAAAACTGTACCGTGAAATAATATGCAACCCTTAAAAAGGATTGGGCAGCTCTTTGTGTGCTTAAATTAAAATATCACTAAAATATGTTATTGTGAAAATGGGAGGGAGGTGGGAGGGATGTTCAAGTGGGAGGGGACATGGGTAAACCTATGGCCGATTCACACTGATGTTTGGTAGAAAGCAACACAATACTGTGAAGCAGTTATCATTCAGTTTAAAATAAAGAAAAAAAAATATGTTATTGTGGAAATGAAAGCACAGAAAAATCTGATTTATAAGCTATAACTTTTGTTGAGGAAAATACGTCTATCATTATGTCTGTGTAGTATTACTAACTAATACAACCTTTAAGAAAGAGAATTGCTTTTTGGGAAACAAGGAAAGTAGAGAGAGACTTATTTTTGTAGTTCATCATTAAAATGAATTAATAAGACAGCTTAAATTTGTTTTTACTATCTCCTTGGATACAGTTATATGGATAATACTCTTGATATACTAATCAATCACACACTAGGAAGATTTTTTTTTTTTAACTCACAATGGAAATAGATGGAAGGAAAAAAGCAGAAATACACCCAGAAGAAATGGAGGCAATTGGGAGTGGAAGAGGAAGAGGGTTTAAAAGGACATATGAGTTCATTGAGAAATTACTTACAATGCAATTAATTAAGATATGGAAAGGAATAAAAGAGGAAACCAGTGACACTGGATTGTGCAGAATTTCTTTGAGAGAGCAGAAGAGACCTTGTTAGTCAATTCAGACACTCAATTATGTCTAACTCTTTGGGACCCCATGGACTGCAGCACGCCCGGACTCCCTGTCCATCACCAACTCCCAGAGCTTACTCAAACTCATGTCCATAGAGTTGGTAATGCCACCCAACCATCTCATCCTCTGTTGTCCCCTTCTCCTCCTGCCCTCAATCTTTCCCAGCATCAGCCTCTTTTCCAATGAATCAGTTCTTCTCATCAGGTGGCCAAAGTATTGGAGTTTCAGCTTCAGCATCAGTCCTTCCAATGAATATTCAGGACTGATTTCCTTTAGGATGGACTGGTGGGATCTCCTTGCAGTCCAAGGGACTCTCAAGAGTCTTCTCCAACACCACAGTTCAAAAGCATCAATTATTTGGCGCTCAGCTTTCTCTTAGTCCAACTCTCACATCAATACATGATTACTGGAAAAACCATAGCTTTGACTAGACGGACCTTTGTTGGCAAAGTAATGTCTCTACTTTTTAATATGCTGTCTAGGTTGATCATAGCTTTTTTTCCAAGGAACAAGTGTCTTTTAATTTCGTGGCCACAGTCACCATCTTCAGTGGTTTTGGAGCCCAAGAAAATAAAGTCTCTCACCGTTTCCATTGTTTCCCCATCTATTTGCCATGCAGTGATGGGACCGGATGCCATGATCTTAGAGACCTTGTGGGAAATGTAATTGGTTCATACTGTTTTCTGCCACCAGGTGGCGTCATCAACCCTGGACAGTTGGGATGCTGAGTCAGTGACTCCTCTGTCCATGAAATTCTCCAGGCAAGAATACTGAAGTGGGTTGCCATTCCCTTCTCCAGAGTATTGTCCCGATCCAGGGATTGAACCAAGGTCTCCTATGTTGGAGGTAGATTCTTTATCATCTAAGCCACCAGGGAAGCCCCTATGAGTTAGTATGGTTTGCTAACTACTGGTTAAAGATGATCCTATTTGCAAAACAAAAATAGAGACACAGTCATAGAGAACAAATATATGGATACCAAGGGGGAAAGGGGGCGTGGGGGGAACTGGGAGATTGGGATTGACATATATACACTAATAATACTATGTATGGGCTTCCCAGGTAGTGCTAGTGGTAAAGAATCTGTCTGCCAATACAGGAGACATAAGAGATTTAGGTTCAGTCCTTGGGTCTGGAGTATACCCTAGAGGAGGGCACGGCAACGCACTCCAGTATTCTTGCCTGAAGAGTCCCATGGACAGAGGAGCCTGATGGGCTACAGTCCATCTGGTCACACCAAGAGTCGACTCAACTGAAGCGACTTAGCAGGCACTCAATACTATGTATAAATAGATAAGTAATAAAAACATATGGTATAGCACATGGAACTCTACTTAATGTAATGTGGTGAACTGAATGGAAAAGTCAAAAGGGAGGTGATACATATATATGTATGGCTTATTTATTTTGGTATACAGTAGAAATTAATGCATTGTAAAGCAAATATATTCCAATAACATTAATTTAAAAAGAAAAAAAAAAGAAAAGCTAGGGAGTATATGCAGTGAGTTACCTGACTTGCTAACATATTTCATTAATAATATTTATTTTATTTTATTTATTAATTTATAAAGGATGTTGAAGAACAAGTTGAAGTTTCTATTTTTATTTTATCCTATAACCAAAGTTTGTTAAACCATAGCCTGTGGGTCAAGTCCAGCCTGCCCTCTTGTTTTAAGTAGCTTTATTGAACTATGACACACTCACTTATGTGAGTCTGTGCCTCATATTTTTAATATTGTATGTGGTTACTTTTGCACAATTGATGGAGTGATTATGTAGCCCACACAGCCTAAAATATTTTCTATCTGGTTCTTGCCAGAAAAAAACTTTGTCTACTTCTGTCTTATAGGGAAAATATAGAGATGTTGAAAGCTGTTAGCAAATGAAGTGGGTTATGTGGAACATATAAAATGGTGCGTGTGTGTGTTCTAAAAGAAATCAACCCTGAATATTATTGGAAGGACTTTTGCTGAAGATATAGCTCTAATACTCTGGGCACTTCATGCGAAGAGCCAACTCACTGGAAAAGACCCTGATGCTGGGAAAGATTGAGAAGAGGATGAGAGTATGAGATGGTTGCAAGGTATCACCAACTCAACGGACATGAATCTGAGCAAATTTGGGAGGTAGTAAAGGACAGGGAAGCTCGGCATGCTGCAGTTCGTGGTGACATAGATGTATATGAGCCAGTTAACGTTGTTTATGCAGGATGAATTTATAGGGAATTATTGAGCTTCCCTAATAGCTCAGTTGGTAAAGAATCTGCCTGCACTAAAGGAGACTCCAGTTTGATTCCTGGGTCAGGAATATCCCCTGGAGAAGAGATAGGCTACCCACTCCAGTACTCTTGGGCTTCCTTTGTAGTTCAGCTGGTAAAGAATCCGCCTGCAATGCGGGAGATCTGGGTTTAATCCCTGGGTTGGGATGATCCCCTGGAGAAGAGAAAGGCCACCCACTCCAGTATTCTGGCCTGGAGAATTCCATGGACTGTATAGTCCATGGGGTTGCAAAGAGTTGGACACAATTGAGTGACTTTCACATTCATTCACTTTCATGCTGCTATTGCAAGAAGTGGTGGGAACCTCGCCAATTTAGGACTAGGCAGGAAGGGATAGGACTGAACTTAGGAATTGACAGAACGCAGTTGTTGAAGAACACCAAAGGCTGATCCAAAGGACCTTGGCGAGTGAGTGAAGACATAAGAAAGTCAAGAAAGGAAACACTGTAGAGGAAGATGGAGATTTATTTTAGAAATAAATAATGTATTAAATATGGCACAGTGGGAAGAGCATAGACTTCAGATCTGTGATCTAGGTTTGTGTTTTAGCTCTTCTACTTGTCATGAGACCAGGGAAAAATAACCTTTTCCAGTCTGTTTCCTTTTCTGTAACATGGGGGTGATGGTGTCTGCACTAGAGGGTTTTGAGGAGGTCAAATGAGATTACATACACTTAGCATTGTACTTGGACAACATGTTAGTGAGTAGCAAAATCAAGATTAAACATAGATAATGTAATGTAATACACAGGATTAGGGTTAATATAAAGGATTAGGGTTAATGTAAATGTCAGCGGAGGAGCCTGGTGGGCTGCAGCCCATGGGGTCGCTAAGAGTTGGACACAACTGAGCGACTTCACTTTCACTTTTCATTTTCATGCATTGGAGGGGGAAATGGCAACCCGCTCCAGTATTCTTGCCTGGAGAACCCCAGGGACAGAGGAGCCTGGTGTGCTGCCATCTGTGGGGTCGCACAGAGTCGGACACAACTGAAGCGACTTAGCAGCAGCAGCAAATGTCAGTGAAGAGGTCTTATACTTACAGGAATGATCACATGTACAGTTTAAAGGCTTTTAAAGTATTAAACACATATACACATTCACACCCGTATAATTAGACATTTAGGAAGTCCATTAGACGTTTTGGAAGTAAATAGAATACTTTTTCTTTCCTACCTGATGTAGAAATGAATTGAGAATTAGTTGGAGTGGTCAAATGACTGGGTCAGTTTTATTACTGATGAAAACTAGATTTGGCTTTTTTTGTGGTTGTTCAGTTGCTCAGTCATGTCTGACTCTTCGCGACCCCATGGACTGCAGCATGCCAGGCTTCCCTGTCCTTCACCGTCTCCCAGAGGTTGCTCAAATTCATGTCCATTGAGTTGGTGATGCCATCCAACCATCTCGTCCTCTGTTTCCCCCTTCTCCTACTGCCTTCTATCTTTCTCAGCATCAGGTCTTTTCCAATGAGTTGGCTCTTCGCATCAGGTGGCCGAAGTATTGAAGCTTTAACTTCAGCATCAGTCCTTCCAATGAATATTCAAATAAGATTTCACTTGGATACAAGCAAATAGACCTAATGATACTTCTTGTTAATTTGAACCTTAGACATTGTCACTTAGTAGAGGCATGAAAGGTCAAGAGTGTTCATCTAAGGAAAGTTTCTCCACAGGGAAACATTAAGTGTAAGGGAGTAAGTGTGCACCCAGAACATCAGTTTGTTCTTAGAACTCTTCCTGACCTTTAGACATATGTGAGTAGAAGACTAGCAAGCTTAATGGCCCCAGGTTATTCTGAAGCAAAAAAATGTGGTGTTTATATCAGTCCATTTTGATACTGTGTCTCCTCTTTCATCGGGTCTCCTCCAACATGTATTCATTTATGTGTAAAATATTTTCAGTTGTCCGGAATTCTGATGTATTACCCCACTGATATTAGTATTTATTTTATTGCTAATCCTCCATCCCTCATGCAGGAATGGTTTCACTTGTTGTATGATTTCACCTTGATGGCTTCTCTGCTGGCTCACTGAGCATTCATCCTCTTGCTTTATATATACATTGCTGTCTTTAGTGCATTTTGATGTATCTTTTTAAGCAGTTGGCGGTGGGTTTAAACTTACTGCCATACTCTTTGTTAATTTCAAATCTTTCTTGATGCACACATTGGGTTTGTATTTAAAGATTCTTTTACCTGAATGCCAACAAGGATCATTACATAGGCCAAAGTTACATTTTTTGCAACAAATAACAAAAACTAGTCCCATCACTTCATGGCAAATAGATGGGGAAACAGTGGAAACAGTGGCAGACTTTAATTTTGGGGGCTCCAAAATCACTGCAGATGGTGATTGCAGCCATGAAATTAAAAGATGCTTACTCCTTGGAAGGAGAGTTATGACCAACCTAGACAACAAATTTAAAAGCAGAGACATTACTTTGTCAACAAAGGTCCATCTAGTCAAGCCTGTGGTTTTTCCAGTAGTCATGTATGGGTGTGAGAGTTGGACTATAAAGAAATATGAGCGCCAAAAAATTGATGCTTTTGAACTGTGGTGTTGGAGAAGACTCTTGAGAGTCCCTTGGACTGCAAGGAGGTCCAACCAGTTCATCCTAAAGTAAGTCAGTCCTGAATGTTCATCGGAAGGACTGATGTTGAAGCTGAAACTCCAATACTTTGGCCACCTGATGCAAAGAGCTGACTCATTTGAAAAGACCCTGATGTGGGGAAAGATTGAAGGCAGGAGGAGAAAGGAACGACAGAGGATGAGATAGTTGGATGGCATCACCGACTCAATGGACATGAGTTTGGGTAAACTCCAGGATTTGGTGATGGACAGGGAGGCCTGGCGTGCTGTGGTTCATGGGGTCGCAAAGAGTCGGACACGACTGAGCGACTGAACTGAACTGAACTGAGTCTTAGAAAAATGATATCTGTTTTAAAATCTATTTCAATTTAATGTTATATTCAGTGTGATCATTCATGAAGTTCAACTTAATATATGTCAGTGGTTTACCTTGTTTCACACAAGGAACCAAATAAAATTCCTGGTAGGTCTTCTCTGTTGGACCCTGTTGTAAATTTACTCAGAGGTATGTATTTTAACTCTGGTTAAAATCTTGGCTCTGCTACTTTCCTTAAGGCCTTTGATAAGCTGCTTCCTTTTACTGAGACTGGCAGTTTTCTTCATTATGAAGATGGTACAAACCTCACAAAGTTGCTGGAGAGTAAAATGTGGTAATATAATTAGTATATATTAAGTAGTTAAAATAATGCTAAGCATATATAAGACATACTAGTCTCCTCAGCTTTAATATTTACCCTCCTACTTTTAATGCCACTAAAAGAGAATACTGTACTGATGATACTTATTTAGTGAACAGCAGAATGATAATAAAGATTCCAGAATCTCGTTGTAACATAAATCACTCAGCTGATATATATGCGGCCTGAGATGGTGAGTGGACACTGGGCTCCAAGTACAATTCCAGCAACAGAGGACTGAAAACAAGGATCAAGAGAGAGACAGTGGTTTTTAAGGATTTATATAGGAAGCTTTTGTGGACTAGCTGGCCCCCTGCCTATACCTTGCCCAAGCCAGGAAGTTACTTCATATTCATCTGCTGTGTTGTTGTTGTTCATTCACTCAGTCGTGTCTGACTCTTTGTCACCACATGGACTGCAGCACGCCCAGGCTTCCCTGCCCTCCACTATTTCCCAGAGTTTGCTCAAACTCATGTCCACTGAGTCAGTGCATGGCCTTAATTAAAGTTAAAGAATGAGAATGAGGAATGAGAGACAAAATCACACACAGATATCTCAAGTAAAAATAAAGTGAAACAGCAGCAGATATTATAAGAACATGAGAGTAAATCCCACTGACATCCAAGATTATAAAGTACAGTCATACCCCATGGAAAAGGAAATCAGGAATCACCAAGTCCTAGACTGAACTATTTTCTCTCAGAGGCTACATGGTTTCCATCTCTGTCCTTTCTTCCTTCTCTTCTGTTTCCCAGACCACCCTCTGAAACTCCCCTCTCTCCTTTTCTTTCTTTTCCCTCATTCCCACTCTCTTTTTTCTTTTTCTCACCTCTGCCTTTTTTCTTTCTCCCTTTCTCTCTCTCTCTCTCTCTGTCTGTCTCTTTTTCCCCCACAAACCCAGTATTTTTCACTTGTAGTTGGTTCAAAATGCAGTCTTTAAATCAATATGTCCTTTTAGCCCAATACCCAAGAATGTAATTGGTTCAGTATTTCACTATTGTAAGTACAATTCCCAGAGAGGAGCAGGTTTTACCTGGATCATTTGTATGCTGAAGCTGAAGCTCCAGTACTTTGTCCACCTAATGTGAAGAGCTGACTCATTGGAAAAGACCCTGATCCTGGGAAAGATTGAAGGCAGGAGGAGAAGGGGATGACAGAGGATGAGATGGTTGGATGGCATCACTGACTCTGGATTGGCCTTCCTAGGCATGAGACTCAGCATACTTGAAACTATATAAGTATGTTCCTTAGGAAGGTATCAGTTGTTTTCCTACAGCTTCATGCACAAGGGTTCACCAAACTGGAAGCTCTTGGAACCCCTTACAATCAGGAATTTATGCAGGCTTCCTCATGTAAGAGTATCAATTATTAATTCCATTTTTAGCCCCTCCTCTATCTCTGGAGAATGAGGGGTGTTGGCTTGGTCTTTCTGGTGACCAGCCCCATCCAGGACTTACCTGTGAGCCAACCAGTATTTCATCATTTAGGAATTTATAAGGGTTTAGGAGCCCTATGTCAGGGACGGGGGACCAAGACCAATATTTATGTTATTTTCTATTATCTCACAGCCACGTAGAGTCAAATGTTTTCATCCAAGTCCTTCACTCGGTCCACTATCTGTTGAGTACAAAAGATCTCTCCACTTCTGATCCTTGTTTTGCCGATCATTATAAAAGCAAGTGATAAAATCAGTACAATAGAAGAGAATAAAAAGAGAACAAAAATTTATTCAAGTTTAAGTTTAAGGTGAAAATTGAATATAAAATAAAATATTTTAAAGTACTGATTTAAAAATGAGGAAATTAAGAGAAAAAGACTATAGGAAGAACTTGGACCCAGGAGAAAAATTAACCAAGTACTGCTGCTGCTGCTGCTGCTAAGTCGCTTCAGCCGTGTCTGACTCTGTGCGACTCCATAGACAGCAGCCCACCAGGCTCCTCTGTCCTTGGGATTCTCCAGGCAAGAATGCTGGAGTGGGTTGCCATTTCCTTCTCCAACGCATGAAAGGGAGAAGTGATAGTGAAGTTGCTCAGTCGTGTCCGACTCTTAGCGACCCCATGGACTGTAGCCTACCAGGCTCCTCCATCCATGGGATTTTCCAGTACAATTGTATATAAATGTATATGAAAGGTCAGTATAGTGACTGAGGTGAACTGATCTAATTGAGACTTGGTATCAGTCACTTGGAAAAAGATAGTTCAGAGCTTCAAGGAGAGTGATTAGGCTAGTCCTGTGTAAGGACAAATTTTTCCTGTTTTCGGAAAGAGTGGAAAATAGTCCCCTTTGTTTTTCTTCTCTGAGTTGTCTGTGTCTCTTTCCTCCACTGTATAAACTTCTCAAAGACAAGAATGAAATCTTTCACTTTGGCACACAATTAACAAATAAATGCATTGAATTTTTTGAAGTAGGAGAAAGAAGAGCTTACCCCCAGGGCTCAGCAGTAAAGAATCTGCCTGAAGTGCAAGATCAACAGGAGACATGGTTGGATCGCTGGGTCAGGAAGATACCCTGGAGTAGGGCATGGTAACCCACTCCAGTGTTCTTGCCTGGAGAATCTCCATGGACAGAGGAGCCTGAGGGGCTAGATTCCATAAGGTCACAAAGAGTTGGGCACAACTGAAGTGACTTAGCACATACACATGAAGGAGAAAAAAAAGAGAGGCAAAAAGCTGGAGATGTCAAAGTTAGAATCATATTTAGTTTAATTATAGTCCTGCTGCTGCTAAGTCATTTCAGTTGTGTCCAACTCTGTGCGACCCCATAGACAGCAGCCCACCAGGCTCCTCTGTCCCTGGGATTCTCCAGGCAAGAATACTGGAGTGGGTTGCCATTTCCTTCTCCAATTATAGTCCTAATTGAGCTCTAATATTGATTTGTTGAAGAAGGAAAAAGAAGGGCTTCCCTGGTGGCTCAGACCATAAAGAATCTGCCTGAAATGCAGGAGACCCAGATTCGATCCCTGGGTGGGGAAGATCCACTGGAGAAGGAAATGGCAACCAATCCAGTATTCTTGCTTGGAGAATCCCATGAACAGAGGAGCCTGGTGGGCTGCACAGACCATTGGCTCACAAAGAGTTGGACACGACTGAGCGACTAATTTTTTCTTGATCCTGTGGGCTTTGAGGATCTAAAGTGTGAAATAGACTGATGTGTTTGTGGCTGTATCTTAGCTGGCTACTCTGGTACTTGCTTGACTTTAACAATACCTGTGGTCAGTGACCAGTGGGGGAAAGGAAGGCAGCTTTAATAAATACTCCAAGAGGAAAAACTATATTATTTTGAATGAATCAAGGCATGACACATGTATCAGTTCAGTTCAGTTCAGTCGCTCAGCCGTGTCCGACTCTTTGCGACCCCATGAATCGCAGCATGCCAGGCCTCCCTGTCCATCACCAACTCCCGGAGTCCACCCAAACCCATGTCCATCGAGTCAGTGATGCCATCCAACCGTCTCATCCTCTGTCGTCCCCTTCTCCTCCTGCCCCCAATCCTTCCCAGCATTAGGGTCTTTTCCAATGAGTCAACTCTTCGCATCAGGTGGCCAAAGTATTGGAGTTTCAGCTTCAACATCAGTCCTTCCAATGAACACCCAGGACTCATCTCCTTTAGGATGGACTGGTTGAATCTCCTTGCAGTCCAAGGGACTCTCAAAAATCTTCTCCAACACCGTAGTTCAAAAACATCAATTCTTCAGTGCTCAGTTTTCTTCACTGTCCAACTCTCACATCCATACATGACTGTTGGAAAAACCATAGCCTTGCCTAGACGGACCTTTGCATCCCTGGGATTCTCAGACACACATGTATACTGAGCTAGATAAGAATTTCATTGTCGCGAAGTCAAAGGGTGATACAATTGATGTTACTGGAAAAGTTGGAAATACAAGACTGTAATGGTCTAAAAATGAATGCAACAGGAAGGACATAACATGATGGAAGAGAAAGCTTTTTAGTCAGAAAATCTGGGTTCAAGTTCAAATTTTCCTAGGATATTGGCTATGATCTTTGCAACCCTCACTTTTTTCATCTTTAAAATAGAGGAAATACTAATATTTTACTTACTTATTGTCCTGATTAATTAAATGTGATAACATATATTTTCTTTTTTAAGATATATTTAGATTCAAGAACCTGAAATCCATTTACTAACTCAAATAAAATAAGAATATATATTTAAAAGAAATAAGGAAATTAATGGCTAATCAAAAGAAGTATAGCCTTTCTCATAAAACTTGAAAATCACTGTGACTATTCTTATCTGCCTCTTTCTCTCCCTCTGATCTTGTGTCTGTCATCAAGTTATTTCTCTGAATTCCTTTGCCATTCTTTTTCTTCTTTTTTTTTAGCCAGGAATAATATAAAATCTGATTACAACAAGAAATTCATTAGCTTATATAACAAAAAGTTTTGAGGTAGAACAGATCCAGAGTTGGTAACTCAACAGCTTTGCTGTGCCATCATGGACCCAGGTTGTTATCTTTATGCTTGTCTACCTCAGCTTATAGGCTTATCCTCTTAAGCTGGTCACTTCCAGGATCCCTAGGTAGATACCTCAGTCTTAAGTGTCAGCTGTCTACAAGGAGAAAAAGGGTTGTCTTTCTTACACATTTCTTTTTAAGAGAAATGACCACTCATTAGGTATTCTCAGTAATAATTTTGTTTGTAAACTATATGTGTATTAGTCACTCAGTTATGTCTGACTCTTTGTGACCCCATGGAGTGTAGCCCACAGGCTCCTCTATCCATGGAATTCTCTAAGCAAGAATACTGGAGTGGGTTGCCATTCCCTTCCCCAGAGGATCTTCCTGATCCAGGGATTCAACTCAGGTCTCCTGCATTTCAGGCAGATTCTTCACTGTCTGAGCCACCAGAGAAGGTCTAAACTATATAGCAATATACAAATGGTTTTGAATATAATCTATTGATGTATCCTATAGAAATATGCTGAAGATTCAATGTACGAAATTTTTTTAAAAGTGTGAAATCAGATAAGAGGTTCCAAAAAAAATCTGAATTTCACTCTGAGACTTACTTCATTGATAGATAAGAATATATACAATCATTTATAAACTGTTTATAGATTTGTAGAAATTTTATACATTTAAAATACCTTTCATATTAAAGCTGATTATGATAGTTGCTATAGGGAACTCTAACTTGAATAAAGAATATATCTAAAAATATCACAAGGCAGTCAGAAATATACAAAAATATGAGTGACATAAAGTCAAATGTAAGTGCCAGAGGATGGGCTGAGGAGGTCTACCTTAATACAAGGGTGAGAATTAAGAAAAACTTTATAAAGTGGCATTTGATCTCAAGAAGTTAGGACAGAGGATAAGCTGCACATGCAGGGGAGACAGAGTAAGCAAAGACTTACAAAAAGCAGAGTTTAAATCCATAAATAATGTTAGGAGATCATCAGAAATTTTATTTTACAATAAAAATAACAATGTTACCCTGGATTTTGATCCTGGAATGTCCTGGGGTCAGGTTAAGAAGTTTCAACTGTATATTTGGAAGCCAGAAACTATCAAGTTACTTGAGGAAGACAGTAACGTGTTTGGGAAAAAGAGTTGATCTGCAGTATGTTGGGGAACTTGGAGCTCTGGAGACTCTGCAGTAGTTTGAGCAAATTCATGTTATTTCAACTAGAATTGAATAGGAATGAAAATGAGAGCTCAAATCCATGAGACAGCTCCAGGTTGTAAAGGTATAAAACTTAATGGTCTGGATATAAAGAAAAAGTAATAACTTTTAAGCCTTGGGAACTGGAAGAAAGGTAATACCTTTACTAGAAAGATGGTAGAAGGAGGAGAAATGTGAAAAATGAAATGAGTTATTCAGATTTGGGTCCAATGCATTTGAGATATTGAAAGGAACTTCAGTGACAAATTTGTAAAATCCAGGTCTGAAGTTTGGGAGAAAATTTGACAAAGTTTAGAGATTTTAATATTATCACTATATTGATAATAAAAAAGAATATAAGGAGATAAAAGTGAAATCAAACCAAAGGTGAAAAAAATAATAAATACTGGTTCCTTTCTCTTAATAATATATGTTATTTAACAGCATCATATGATATTTGCAGTTTCTGCATGAATTTTTACATCTTCTTTTAATTGATTCTGTTAGAAATATGTCCCAAAGGTGTTAACATTATTGTTCTACAGTTTGTGAGACTTATGCTCAAAGAGATTAGATCATTTGCCCCAAATTGAACAGTCAAAGGCACAGAAATTATAATACTTGTGCTTATTTTAGGACTCAGAATATCACCTATAGTAATTTAGAATTAACTGAAGCTAATACAAAATCTTTGGGTTCAAAAATATTATTGTTAAATAAGTGAAATAAATGTGTATATTCATGAGATCTAATAATAATGCAGGACTTCTATATTTAATGAAATAATCTAAACATCTTTGCTGTTTCCTTCCAATTTGAATCAATCAAAGTTTATTCATTCCGATTCAATGCAGTATCAGGATGAAATGAGTTGTTTGCTGTGAAAATTCACAAGCAAATACACAGTCAAATTGACATGAACTGAGGACTGAGATATAGCATGTGGGACACCTGCAGTTGGCAAATGAAATCAACCAAATATTTCATGGATTTTACTGAAATTCAAAGTTTGAAAGCACTTTGTTAGACAGATTATGAATAAATTTAAATTTAGAAACAAGAGCATCACTTTGCTTTCTTATTGCACTTTTCTAAAATCCCAAAGGGTTAGAAACAAGTAGTAAACCTATGTTCAATATCAGTTTGCTTATAAGTACACCTGTGTCTTCTGCTTTGCTTATTTGCATCTAAGATTTTGTATTTACAAAATTTGAATACTCAACCAGCAGATGCATTTTTTAATGCTTTATTTTTAACCCATTGGGTTTCTACATTATACCATGTATTTACAGATATGTGTATATATATGTATAGTTTTACGGATGGTTCAGTAGTAAAGAATTCACCTGCCAAAGCAGGATACATGGGTTCCATTCTTGGGTCAGAAAGATCCCCTGGAGTAGGAAATGGCTACCCACTCCAATATTCTTACCTGGGAAATCCCATGGACAGAGGAGCCTGGCAGACTACAATCCACGGGGTCACAGAGTTGGACATCACTGAGTGACTGAGTGCATACACATATATGTGTATATGAGTATATACATATATGTATATATATAACTAGATATGTATATATGCATGTATATTTGTGTGTATAATATATATGTGTGTGTGTTTATATATGTTGTAAGGCACTTGTTTCTTAAAACTACATTTTTACATAGATAGGTGAATAGGGCATTTGCTCCTCGGAATGAAACCACATTTTTCTCTACCTTTCCCTTGGAGATGACCCATCTTCACTAGGCCTATAGAAGGCCTTAGTAGGCTGGTTTTAAGGGCAGTAGGTGTTAGCAACAGTCAACATTTATGAATATTCATTAATTTGTTTTGAGCAGCAATTCAACTTTGTAAATGGTTGCTGCCAGAAAAAGCTCTAATTAGAGGAATTAATTAGGACTTGGAAAGGTGAACAGAGATTTGTAAGCATTTGGAAGGAGTGCTGTTTCCTATTGAGAAAACTACCTCCCAGAGAGCTTGAGCTACAGGTTGCCTATAGACCAGGTAGAAAGATAATGGAGGGTTTCAAGTCCCAAGGGCACAAAAGAGTGGAGGTCTGTTGTTCCAGTTAGCTCAAGGCATCTTGCAGATGACAGCACACCTAGGTCTTTGCTTGGTGGAATTTATCTTTTAAAAGATCTTGTTCCCACCATTCAAAACCCACATTTAACCCCAGTATAAAGTTCAACTCATTTAAACAAGAATGATCTGATATGGAAACTATTTTCCATG
Organism: Okapia johnstoni; assembly: GCA_024291935.2. Classification (NCBI taxonomy): domain Eukaryota; kingdom Metazoa; phylum Chordata; class Mammalia; order Artiodactyla; family Giraffidae; genus Okapia; species Okapia johnstoni. The sequence continues at coordinate 11,108,621 of CM044319.1, forward strand.
GTCAGTGTGCTGCTTCTTTCCCTCTGGGTTACCTCCATAATATCCCTGCCACCAGAAGCCCAAAGGAAGCAGCTGTTCTGAATATGTACAAACAAAAGAAGCTGTTACTATAGCAACCATAGAACTCGGTGGAAAAGCTCTCCTTTAACACTAGCCAATCCCTCCTCTCTTCACCCTCCCTCTTTTCCTTTCCTGCACCAGTGTAGACTGCCCTTGGACAAAAACAATGATTGGTGATTTGACTGCACCAGAGGGGGTGGAGCAGGGTGAACACTTCACTTTGCATTTAACACTTTGCAAGAGCTGGAAGACTTGCTCCTGGCCAAAGCTTATGAAAGGGCTGCAGAACTGATACTGGCCCACCTGCTTGCTTGATTCCCTAATTCTTTATCCTCCTTAAAAATACTGCTGGTCTCTCACTTCCTACATTGATAAAACGATGTTGTCTCTTTCACTTCTGCTTTTTGTATCAGCTTTTCTCCCATGTGCACGTGCCTGGAACCCACAGCATGGCTGAGTACCATCTGTAGACTGTTAATTCCACAGGTGCTACTGAAACGTACGAAAGATAAGAGCAATTTTGTTTCAGAGGTAAAGGAGTAGTGCTATATACTCAAGGTTATCTTTGTTTCTCCACGTGGTTGAAAATGCAGACATATTTTATTAAGATTAACCTAGCTTCAGTAAACCTGTCTAAAATAAAATTTAAGTCATTTCGTCTGTTTTAATGTTCCACAAAGTTTTGTTTTGATTGATGTATCAAAATATCTTTAATTTTGTATCTCTTTTAGTAGTCAGCTTTCATTACACTAATTGCTTATACCCCCAAATTAGTTTTGAGATCAATAATTTAGCTACTTAAAATTGGTTTTTAAGTTAGTAATTTAAAACTTGGAACATATTTTGATATAGATATTATCTGCTAACTATCCTGCTAACACAAATCATGGCTATCTTGCTAAGACCCATCTATTTATCCCTCATATCACTTAAATATTTTATGTTGGCAAGGAAATGTTGTAGGATAGCAGTCTTCTTTAAAGTATAGCAGGATTGTTTATAAAAAGACCTACCTTAACCCAACAACATCTTGAAGTACGCTTTCTAACTTGGGACTTAAAATTTGTTTACATGGAAAATTAAAACCTTGAATTTAAAAAGTAATGAAGAAGTAATTGTCTTATCAGAAGTTAAATCACATTTTAATGTTTTATATGTAAAACTATGCAGAGAGGTCAATGAGACAAGATGAAAACTCAGACAGTCCAGTTATTTGTGAGGTTTAGCACATGATGAAGGGAGCTTTCCATGTCTGTAGGGAAAAAGATGAATTCGTTAACAAATGATGTGCACTATTTTAGTAATTATCTGAGGAAGAAATGAATGCACATCTTAAATCCTACATCATAATAAATTCCAAAACGGACAGTTGTTAAATGTAAACGGAAACTACAATCATAGTGAAGACCATGGGAAAAATATATTCAGAATGTTGGAAAATCACTTCATCTATCAAACTGAAAAAAAAAAAGCTTATATTTTTGTTCATATTAATGATAAAGGTTTGGAGGCCACATATTCCTCCATTGCTGGAAGCAATATAAATTGGTAAAATTGTATGAAGAACAATTCTGGTATGTCTTTTGAAATTTAAAATATACATATCCTTTAACTCAGTAATTCATCTTCTAAAAATGCATCCTGCAGGTACACTTAGACACACCAAGGATTATAGAAGACATGGTTATTCATTCCACCAAAAGATTGGGAATTGTGTTTATACTTTTGAATATGATATGGGTTAAAAAATTATTTTACATTCATGTGATAGAATAAGAGGCAGCTATTAGTGAAAAAGACTGAGAGAGAGAGAGACAGATGAGGGGAGAGAGAAGAGAAGCTTTTCATAAACTCTTTATAAACTGACAGGAAACAATCTCAAAGATTGATTGTTAAAATTTTACAAAGCAAGATAAAGAACTTTGATGTGCTCACCTGAAACTTGCCCCTCAATTTTGAGGCATATCTGGTGTCAACCAAGTACCATTTAATACAGCTATGTGTTTAGTAGTAACTCAACAAATGTTCATTGATACCAAGGATCAGAAATAAACCCTTATGCAGCCAACTTGACTGATTGATATCAGGCAGACCAAATGTCAAGTATCTGTTTAAACTTTTTAAGAGTTACTACAAAATGCTCCTTTTTTTTTTTTTTTTTTTTACAATTTCAAAATAGTTAACTTGCATTCTATTTTCCTTGGTATAGACAGCATAAAATGCAAAGTCTCAGTGATAAAATATTGACATATACACACTACTACTACATGTAAAACAGATAACTAGTAAGGATCTGCTGTAGAGCCTAAGGAACTCTATTCAATACTTTAATGACCTATATGGGAAATAAATCTAAAAAGAGTGGTTATGTGTATAACTGATTCAGTTTGCTGTACACCTGGAACTAATACAACATTGTAAATCAACTATACTCCAATAAAATAACTGTAAAAAAGCAAAACAGATTAGCAATATATTTAAGTCAAACCATTATACTATATACAAAGTATACAGTGATGCATGTCAATTATATCTCAATAAAATGGGGGAATTTGCATAAATAAAAGACGTACAGTCATAAACATTTTTTAAGTACTGTAGAATTGAAATCACAAGGTAGAATTCTCTGGTCATTTGTTTTATAAGTTTGACATTAACCTTTTTGATGGGAGCCTGTACAAAATGCTCTGTTGTAAAGTCTCTTCGACAAGAGTTGCCAAAACATGTTTGGACTAAATAATTTCTAGAGTCCATAAATGTATCTCAGTCATCTGAGGTTTTTTTTTTTTTAATTGTAGTGATATCTTCCTTCATGTTTTATACAGACTTCAAACATATTAAATTTAAAAAGTAATTGAATATTTTGTGAAGTCAAATAAGTTGTCTTGATTTAATGAAATGGCGCTTTCAGAATTAGTCACTGTTTTTAGAGGTAGTTTACTTCAATCTATTTTGGCAATCTTTATTCTAGTTGTGTTGTCAGTTACTTAGTAATATTTATTGTTTTTAAAAAATGTTTAGATTCCAGTTTATATAGACCAAAAAAGAATTATTGTTATTCGAAAGCATAATATAGGCTTTGATTCATTTTTTCATATTCTTTTATACTGAATTTTCTGACTAATAAATAAATTTCTATGAGGGTAGAAGGGCTTTTTTTTTAATAAAATTGCATCCTAAATTTAATGTTTCCCTGAATTAATTTTTAAAGTAAATAAATGAGGAAATATTTCTTAAAAAAATAGAATTACTAGATAAAAAAATCAGCCTTAGTATATCATTATGTCATGACATATTTTTGGTGCTCTCTAGAAATAAGGCTATCTTTGAAAACTATTTTCTTTAGATGAAATTCATGAGTGGAATTAAACAAGTAATATTTTTCAAGACAAAAATAATTCTATATTATCATAAATGTGAAGAATAACAAAGCCAACTAAAATATATAAATAGGAGTCAAGCTTAAAATCAGGTCTGTATTGACCATACTTTTTTGTTTCATTGTTGAAAAACCTGTTGATTTGTAATCAATTCTGAAATGTGGACTTATTAAAAAATATTTTGACAACAAAGAGGTGTTTGACAGATTTGGAAACTTAGTAAAAGGGATTTCATTTCCCTGTGCAAGACTTTTGTTTTACTAATAATCAGTACTTTCACATATACAAAATACCCTTGTTCTATTTGAATTTGTGTTTTGGATTTTAATTGTGCATAAACTTCTGTTTCATGTTAAGTTTCATGCACAAAATGTGAGTGACTTTGGCTGGTGCTAAAGTGAACTTTCCCGGTTGATAAGGGGCATCAGTTGGAGAAGGCAATGGCACCCCACTCCAGTACTCTTGCCTGGAAAATCCCATGGACGGAGGAGCCTGGTAGGCTACAGTCCATGGGGTCGCTAAGAGTTGGACGCGACTGAGCAACTTCACTTTCTCTTTTCCCTTTCATGCACTGGAGAAGGAAATGGCAACCCACTCCAGTGTTCTTGCCTGGAGAATCCCAGGGACGGGGGAGCCTGGTGGGCTGCCGACTATGGGTTCGCACAGAGTCGGACACGACTGAAACGACTTAGCAGCAGCAGCAGCAGCAGCAGCAAGGGACATCAGTAATTTCAAGCCTTATGGCCTTTTGTGTCACATACACACATAAACACACACACACACACATACACACATTCTTTCTTTTTAAGGAAAAAGTGGGATAAAGGAAAGTGAACAAAATATAAAGATTTTTTTAAATAGTCAAAGTGGAGGAAGGGAGGAAAATCATATGAAAAGCAGAGAATTTGTTATAAAAGAAAAAAAATATGGAGAATTTTGTCATCATGAATTTCACTTATGTGAAATCTATTCATTTATTATGTATTCATTTTCATTACCTATTGGACCAACTCTATGAAAGACAGTACTATGATCACTCTTCATTTGTAGTAACCACATCCTCCACTATACTCAATAAACATTTTTCTTAGGCTTACAAACACCAGTTGTTAGGAAAACAGTGTGGTGTCAACAAAGTAGGACCTGTCACCTCCAGCCTCTATCAAGAGGGCACTTGAGTACACAGTAAGGCACCTACCATATATAAGAAGCCCTAGAGAATTCAAAAAATTGAAACTCATTAAGAAGAATTATAACAGAGTGAGGGTTAAGTTGTACACACTCAGCCTCTAGAATCTTAGGATTCATTCTTCAACACAGTGTCAGAAGTAAACTGATTGGTATTTAAATATTTAGATAGATTACAAGATACATGTATATGTAGCTTTTGGACTTGTAGACATATAGCAGGATTCAAGTATCACATATTAAAGTTTTATTTTGTTATGTTTTGTTTTAGATTCTTTTCCCATGTAAGCCATTACAAAATATTGAGTAGAGTTCCCAGTGCTATACAGTATGCCCTTACTAGTTATCTATTTTATATATAGTAGTGTGTTTATCGGAGAAGGCAATGGCACCCCACTCCAGTATTCTTGCCTGGAAAATCCCATGGACGGAGGAGCCTGGTGGGCTGCAGTCCATGGGGTCGCCAAGAGTCGGACACGACTGAGTGACTTCACTTTCACTTTCCACTTTCATGCATTGGAGAAGGAAATGGCAACCCACTCCAGTGTTCTTGCCTGGAGAATCCCAGGGACGGGGGAGCCTGGTGGGCTGCCGTCTATGGGGTCGCACAGAGTCGGACACGACTGAAGCGACTTAGCAGCAGCAGCAGTGTGTTTATGTCAATCCCGTTCATGTGTGTGTGCTAAGTCATATCCGACTCTTTGTGACCCCATAGACTGTAGCTCACCAGGCTCCTCTGTCTATAGGATTTTCCAGGCAAGAATACTGGAGTGTGTTGCCATTTCCATCTTTAGGGCATCTTCCCAACCCAGGGATCAAACCTGCATCTCTTCCATCTACCTGCATTGTCAGGTGGTTTTTTTTTTTTTTTAACCACTGGTGCCACAATTTTATCCCTTGCCACCCCACCCCCACCCCCGCTCCTTATGCCCTGGTAACCATAAGTTTGTTTTGTACATCTGTGACTCTACTCTGTTTTGTAAATAAGTTCATTTGTACCCTGTTAAAGGAATTTTGACATTTATATCTTCAATTAATTTTCCACTTCCTACACCTTGAATTCAGGTCTGTTTAAGCTTTTTTCCTCTTCTTCCACCTGACCCTCTGGAGAGCAAATTTATTGCTAAATGTTGATATTACTACCAGGCTAGTCTATTTTTGGCTAGCCTGTATTCTTTTCCTCTCTTTATATTTTTCCCTGGTAACATCAAGCTAGATAAAGTCAGTATAAATGTTCTTGTCAGCATAGTGGCATTTGAATTATTTTTTGAATTTCTATTTATGGTTCTATTTGATGCTTATATAGTTATGTATGTCTAACAATTTAAAAATATAACAGCTTTTAAAAATTATGTTAGCTAGTCAGAATATGTTGGCTAGGTTCATGATGCTTCATAACATGCTAAAATGTTGTGGATTGGGGAAAATAAATTTAAAATTTAAACTGCATCTCCTTAGAGATATTTATGTTTACATGGGGTAAATTAGTTTTCGAAAAATAATTCACAAATTGTTTTTTAGATATCTATATCCAAGCCTACATTGTTTGTCCTCTGTCAGTTTGGTTCTAGCTGTTGTGCTCACAGTAATTTGTAGACATCTGACATCTGATAAGTCGCTCAGTCGTGTCCGACTCTTTGCGACCCTATGGGCTGTAGCCTACTAGGCTCCTCTGTCCATGGGATTTGTAGAGGGAGTGATTATTTATACCCAGGCATAATTCCAGTGGAATAATCAGTCTGACCATTTGTTGAAAAGCATTTATGTATTAGTTCAGATTTTTAGCAGTTCCTAATGGTTACTTAGAATACTTTTGATAGTTTGTACTGGAATTTATTGACTTACTGATGTTTAGATATTTGGGGAAGAACATATAATGTGCTGTTTGTTTATAAAATATCATAAAGGAAGGCACATGGTGAAAAATATTCCCTTGGAAAGGATTTTCTTCTTAACATTTGATATTTTCTTCTTAGTTTCTGATATAAAATATTACTGTTTTGTGGCTTAAATCTTTATAGTCACACCAGCCGTAAAATCAAAGCATCACTGGTTCTTATAGGTGTTGATGCTTTTCTTTTATAAGATGAAACTTTCTGATATACCATGTAGATTTCCCAGTTCCTGGCTTACAATTCTCTGAGTTCAGTTTTACATGAAGCCTTCAGGAACTTTATAGTCATGTAATATATTACTGAATAATATTCACCCACTTCTGATATGGAAAATATAGCAAATGAAAAGATAAGTATCTGGGAGGAAAGGCACTAGAAAGAAAGAAGGTTACAAACACTGTCTACTTGTATAAAATCTTTCCTTAAGGCAGAGATACTCCCTTATCCCCCAACACACACACACACACACCTAAGGCACATTTATAATCCTATCCTTGATTCACTATAGCACTTGACACATTTTCTGCACATCTCTGTAATAAAGACAAAGAAGCTAAATTACCTCCAGAGATTATTAGAGTAGTTGACACACAGTTAGTTGACACACAGTGAAGTGGAAGTCACTTGGTCGTGTCTGATTCTTGTGACCCCATGGACTGTACAGTCCATGGAATTCTCCAGGCCAGAATACTGGAGTGGGTAGCCTTTCCCTTCCCCAGGAGATCTTCCCAACCCAGGGATCGAACCCAGGTCTCCCACATTGCAGGCAGATTCTTTACCAGCTAAGCCATAAGGGAAGCCCAGTTGACACACAGTGGGTACTGAATAAACCTGTAGTAAATGAGGGAGCCAGCAAGCACGAGTAGTATAAAACACTCTTGCTGCAAATGCTTTCCTTCAGGTTATTTTTTCCACCAAATGATCGACCTATCTCGGGCAAAATTACCAGCCCTCTGATGTCCCTTGTCATTCACTTATTTTAACTACTTCTTAATATCTCCTTTATTTCTCCTGCCTCATTAAGTTGAACGTTTATTCTCTGTTGAGATATCAAGCTCTTACTACTCTATTTCCTACCAATTTTGGAATTTTTCTGATTAAATATCAACATGGTGATAGAAACTAGAAAGAAGAGTACTGTATAACTTGCAGTGAGTAACTTGCAGTTTTAAATAATAAAATCAATAGTGTTGATTTTAGATGCTGCCTACAATGAACAAACTATATCTACTTGGCTAAATATGGATACAAGACTTTAAAGTAGTGACCAATTGAGTGTTTAAAAAGTGACAGAAATACAATTTTTAGTGTTTATTGAGTACTCAGAGTGCTGCTCAGTGAACTATGGTCACTGTCTTAAAGGAGTGTATATTATCTTATAAAAACCAGTTTGTATAATTCAGACAAAGTTATAGAAGTTTAAAGAAATGTGTCAATTGAAGGGGATTTGGGGATATGGTTCCTGAACTACATTTAGAAAGGCAGATAAAAAATTGGACAGAAGAAAGAATTATAGTAGCAGTGATGGATCTTATCATCTTTATTCTATCCATCATATAGTAAAATGCTTTCAAGGTGTCATTATAAATCTGTTATTTTAATAGCTGAAGGTCCTTCTTCCCTCTCAGTCAAGCTGAAAAAACTGCTGGAATAATAGTTTCTTAAATGCATAGAATATATTGACTACTTATTCTGGATAAAACACAGATTAAGAATCATATCTCCCATGCTTAACTCTTTATAGTTTTCCTAGAATGTTCACATTAATTATATAATTTTAATCTCACAATTTTATGAAGTGGTCGGTCCAGGAGTAAGTATACTTATTGTGGAAACAGTGAGTGGGAGGCACAGAGATACTATGGCTAAAATCCAACTCTGGCAGCTCTGGTAAGCTTTCTTCAAACTCGAAGAAAGGAGCCCAAACTTTCAAAAGAATGTAAAAACACACACACTTGGGACATCAGAATAAATTCTGAATGAACTATATGTACAATAGCTTTAGTACTGAGAGGAAGTCTTTCAGTTTGTACCATGGAATGGGCTTTGTTGATTCCTCTGCTAATTAGATCAGAGTGAATCTAAAAACCATGCCCTTCCACTTCACTCCTCCAAAAGGTATAACACTTCCCCTCATACACCTCCCAACTTACCCACCCCCCACATCCTCAGCTTCCTTCTCCTTCAACAAGATCTTCATTAACTCAAGTAATTTGCTGCCCAGGTATTACAATGAGGACTCATTTATGTATATATTAATTCATAATATCTTTAAAAGAAATCATATACTGTGTAGGGAAAAACAACAAAGAAGACCCTAGGAAATGAGGAAAGTCTTATCCCTGGAAAGTAAAATGCCTCAACTGGGAAACCAGTGGGGGAGAGAGTAAGATCTAAAGAAGGCAGAAGGATGCAGAAAGGAAGGGGCCTTGCTGCCCTTGGAGGGGGGCAGAGAACCACTGGATCCGGCCTCCCAAATGCCCTATCCATCACTAAGGGAGGAACCTTTATGCTCCCTTTCCTTGGAGTATCAGAAAACCTACTCAAACTAGCTTACCGGGGGAAAAAATGAAATTTATTGAAAGAATTTGAGATTCTGTGAAAATGAAAGGAATGTTTAAACAGGAGGAGGGGCAGAGGCTGTACAGCCGATATAGCCATAACTCAGAAGCCATTGGAATCACAGTCTTAATGCCACCAGACAGTCTTGTGGGATTCCTCTGTGATGTGTGTCACGTTCTCACTGGGTTTCATTCATCCTGCTGCTCGGAAAGAAATGTAATTTTGAAAGTGGCCAGATTGAGATCAGACTGCCTGACTTCAAAGACCAGACACTCATTTGTACTAAGGCTTGAGTAAAAACTCTAATCTATAGCTTCCTCACCTGTAAAATGTGGTGACTAACGTAGGGTTCAGTCGCTCAGTCGGGTCTGACTCTTTGCAAACCCATGGACTGCAGCACTCCAGGCCTCCCTGTGTGTCAACAATTCCCAGAGCTTACTCAAACTCATGTCTATTTAGTAGGTGATGGCATCCAACCATCTAATCCTCTGTCGTCCCCTTCTCCTCCCGCCTTCAATCTTTCCCAGCATCAGGGTCTTTTCCAATGAGTCAGCTCTTCCCATCAGTTGGCCAGAGTATTGGAGTTTCAGCTTCAGCATCAGTCCTTCCAGTGAATATTCAGGACTGATCTCCTTTAGGATGGACTGGTTGGATCTCCCTGCAGTCCAAGGGACTCTCAAGAGTCTTCTCCAACACCACAGTTCAAAAGCATCAATTCTTGGGTACTCAGCTTTCTTTATAGTTCAACTCTCACATCCATACATGACTACTGGAAAAACCATAGCCTTGACTAGATGGACTTCTGTTGGCAAAGTAATGTCTCTGCTTTTTAATATGCTGCCTATGTTGGTCATAACTTTCCTTCCAAGGAGTAAGCATCTTTTAATTTCATGGCTGCAATCACCATCTGCAGTGATTTTGGAGCCCCCAAAAATAAAGTCAGCCACTATTTCCACTGTTTCCCCATCTATTTCCCATGAAGTGATGGGACCAGATACCATGATCTTAGTTTTCTGAATGTTGAGCTTTAAGCCAACTTTTTCACTCTCCTCTTTCACTTTCATCAAGAGGCTCTTTAGTTCTTCTTCACTTTCTGCCATAAGGGTGGTGTCATCTGAATATCTGAGGTTATTGATATTTCTCCCGGCAATCTTGATTCCAGCTTGTGCTTCTTCCAGCCCAGCGTTTCTCATGATGTACTCTGCATGTAAGTTAAATAAGCAGGGTGACAATATACAGCCTTGACGTACTCCTTTTCCTATTTGGAACCAGTCTGTTGTTCCATGTCCAGTTCTAACTGTTGCTTCCTGACCTGCATACAAGTTTCTCAAGAGACAGGTCAGGTGGTCTAGTATTCTCATCTCTTCCAGAATTTTCCACAGTATATTGTGATCCACACAGTCAAAGGCTTTGGCATAGTCAATAGAATGCATTAGAAATCACTAATTAGAAACTTAGAAATCACTGCCAAGCATCTAGAATGACATCTAAATCATCCCAATAATACTCAGCTGATGTTCTACATGTAAATATTGTATTGCTCATAATTGAAAGAATAATACTCTGTACTGATGTTGCTAAGGAAGCGTTATTGCATGCACATCCAAAGACATTTTAAGTGTGCTGTACAAAAAAATACCATATTTATGCATTCAATAAAGTGTACGCTTAAAAAGGAAATCCTTGTTAAGCAAATGCTGCAGTGAAACAAATGCAATGAAATAAAATGTTGAAGCTGAGCTTATTTGTATGCATGCCAGACACTTAACATTTCTGGTATAATTAGCTTTTAGAGACAAGTGTTTCACTACTTTTGATCACATTAAGAATGCTAGTATATGTATGATCAGAAGAAACCGTTTAAGGAACCAAAAGAGGTTTCTTAAATTAATATCACTTAGTCTCAAAGCAAAATTAATACTCTTTTTCAATTTTAAAGGTAACAAAGTGATTGTACTTTTCTAACCTGGTGTCACTGGCTTTAAGGGGATGCAGAATTATCACAAATTCATTTGAGAAATGAGTATTATCTGAAGATTGAATAAAAATGTCTTGCATACATGTGTACTCTTTCTAAAATAAGGAGAAATTATTGACTGATAAAATATAAATTAATTACTGAATAATTATTTTGTAGTATTAATTATCTCTCTAGTCTCTCTCTCTTTCTATATATATACAAAACAAAGTATTATATGTGAGCCTGAGACATTTTAAAAATTATATAAAGTTATTCTTAAATTGGAATAAGGTTTGAAACTCCTGCTTTAGAATCTCACTGAAATATGTCATATTTCTAAACTGTTGAAGATAAAGAAATGTTCTAACATAATAAGTGATATTAATTTATACCATTAAGAAATTATCTGCTGCCTGCTAAAGTTAATATTTGTGAAAATATGAGAGCTCTTTCCACTTAAGTTGTTTGATTTTTTTCCTATTTTCAGTAAACATGCTGCACACAAAGCAACACATTGATTCTTCAGTCTTTGTATCTTTTGAATGGTTTACTAGGAGCACACTGAAGCCTAATTTGGCAATCTTAGTAGCAAAGATGAGAACAGGTAATGGAAACAAATACCCATTATCATCTGGAAAGTACATGTTGATATGTTTGTAACAGGCTTAAATTATTTTGAGTCTCTGGTTTTAAGAATTCTAAGTTGTTTTCTCTGCTTTTTTTTTTCTTTTCTTATCCCCCTTTTCCCCTCTTCCATTCTTCTTTTGCCCCTTCTCTCTCTCTCCTTTTCTTCCTTTCTTTCTTATGTTTGGTCCTAATCTAATCAAACCTGGCTTGCGATTTCTTTCCAGCCCATGCATGTGAAAGAGCAATCATTTTAATTCACACTCCTCTTCTTTGTTGTAGAGATCCTAGGGTTTACATAGGCTGAGAAAATGGGTTGAGAAGCTGTGATTGGTTGATATATTATGGTCACCACTGAAGATGCACCTTGACTTAGCCTGGGGATCTACTTAAAAGATGGCATTTATGCTGTCAAGTTTACACTCATGCCACACCAGGCAGTTCTCCCCAGATTCTAACAACATTCATGCAACACAAGGGATGCCCCACTTCCTAAGATGTGCATGTGAGGCTCGGTTGCTGGTCTTCACCATTACAGAAAAGACACTATTTTACGTCTCTGTTTTGGGCAACTTCCCTTTCTGTTTCCAAGGCTTGAGTCAGTCACTTCTTTATATAGGCAAAAACAGTTGAATAATGCCTTCAGAGAGCTACATTTTCAAAAACAAAGAACTGTTGTTCATGGAGGTAAAAGAAGCTCAGATCCAATCCTTATGTGCATATCTGGGAAAGTGGGAAAATGCCTATCCTTCTCTCTCTTGAAGAGACAAAAATTTCTTAGGTCATTCAAAAAGGACTTTTTTTGGATCAGTCTGCTACACTATATTTGAATATTCTTCATATCATCCTTTGCTTCCTTAAATAATTACCTATTTTTCCTTTATATTTTTTTGGTCTCAAAATGGATTCATACGGTACCCCTGTATTTCCTCCTGTGCAGACCAAATCATGAGAGTTCAAAGTTTAGCTGTAAGACAATAGAGTTATTGTTGCTTGCTTGCTTTCATTTTTGTTGAAAGTCCTGTAAATTGACTCATGTTTAAGTATATAGGATGAGTCTAAAGGGGGCTTCAATGGTAAAGCCTTTAATGTAGAAAACATTCCTTCTAAATTTAATGCTGTATCAGTCACTTGCATATATTTTGGTGTCTAAAGGATTAACACAGCTATAGAAATATTATTTTAAAAGCAACTAAAATTAAGTTACTACCTAAGGCTAAGAAGTTTTCTGATAGCTTTTGGCTTGCTGGTTACATAAAAAATGATTTTTTTTTTCAGTTTGGCTAAGGGCTTCCAGGGTTGCGCTAGTGGTGGAGAATCCACCTGCAATGCAGGAGACACAGGAGATGTCGGTTCAATCCCTGGGTCGAGAAGATCCCCTGGAGGAGGGCATGGTAACCTACTCCAGCATTCTTGCCTGGAGAATCCCATGGACAGAGGAGCCTGGTGGACTACAGTCCACAGGGACACAAAGAGTCAGATACGACTAAAGCGACTTATCTTGCATGAACAATATATCCTCCAATACCAATATAACCTTGACGCTCATACTAGATCCTGCTCAATCTTTAATGTCTATCCATGAGCTCACACAGGGAAAGAAATGTGGTCTTGATCAGATTACTGATAAAATGATATGGCTTTATTATTAAAATTCAAATCTAGCACAAAATTTCCTGGTTTTCCTGACTTTCTCTTATCTCAAGGTATATGTCCCACATTCCTAGAACAAACCATGAAACATCCATTTGTTTATTCAACAAATATTTACTCAGATCTTACTATGTTCACTTCACTTACTATATTTCAGGCACAATGGGTCTCATGGAAATAAGAGACAAAGGATAGATTTTTGTCTCTTTTCTCTCGGTGTTAACAGACAAGAAATTTACATATATATCCTTTCTCCTTGTAGTCTTTCTCATTGTAGTGACTCAAGCTTTGGTTCTGACCAGGTATGGTGAACTCCTTGAGAATAAGGACATCTTTATTGTGTGTAGTACAAACTCACATGGGCTGAATGGCTGAGTCCTTGAAAACAACACTCAATGGCAGTGTGTCTGATATATGTGCAAAATAATTGGAGAAATTGTATAACTTGACAATTGTCCCAAGAAACAGTCTTCAGCTGCTATTTACACTAGAGATATATTCCCTCCTTACCATCTTTCAGAAATCTAAGGTCTGATTCCAGAACATGGGGTGGTGGGGGACGCAGGGGAGGGGATGCAATCCTTTCACCTCAGTCTTTGTTAAAAGTGTAAGTGAAAGTTGCCCAGTCATGTCTGACTCTTTGTGACCCCATGAACTATACAGTCCATGTTCCCTTCTCCAGGAAGTCTTCCTGATCCAGCGATCAGACATCAGTCTCCCACATTGCAGGCAGAAATACTTTAAGAGCCGAGCCACCAGGGAAGACTGAAAATACTGGAATGTGTAGCCTATCCCTTCTCCCTTGGATCTTCCCAACTCAGGACTGCATTGCAGTCAGATTCTTTACCAGCTGAGCTACCTTAGTAGCGTGTTTGTTAGCTCAGAAGAAGTACTCTCTGCACTGCAGTTCCTTTATTTAGAAATTCTGGTAACTTTGATAACTTTGTGGTTAGAACCTGCTAGAAATACACATTTTGGGGGAGAAAGGCAGCTAACTCTCTAGACATTTTAGAACGATTTTATTTTGTATTTCTCACCAGATTTAAATTCTAGCAATAAAGCTATACCATTTCATCAGTAGTCTGATCAAGACTGCACTTTTGGAAAGGCAAAAATGCATTAAATAGACTAATTGGGGAACCTGAAGGGTATTCATTAAAATCAGCTGCCTTTTCAATACATGTTGAGAGATTTTTCTGGGAGCCTTTCTTTCAAATGATACTATTTCAATCATGCCTAACATTTAAATCTCTAAACACTGATATTCCCATTTTAATTTTAGCTGGCACCAGAAGGAAATGGTAAAACAGCAGATGATTACCTCGGTAATTTATTCCACATTTTCTAACAGCTTTACGGATTCAAATAAAAAATAATAATCTAAAAATGAAAAATACAGAACTAAAATGGAACATAAAAAATATTCTTAAACTAAGAGATTTTTCCCCCCTCATATGCTCCCAAATGGTGAAAAATAAATTCCACAGTGAAATGTAAACAGGACCTAATTTTACCACTGGTTATGTTTTGATGACTAACTTGGACTTTTCTTAAACGTAGTATAGATTCAAGCCTTATTAATTTAAATTTTAGGATTATTTAGCTAAAGGATTAGCTGGTATTTGTTAATTTGCATTTCTACGATCAAATCCCATTTTAGAAACACCCTATATACAAATTGTTCTTTAAAACAAGTCCTGTAAATGTTTTGATTTAGTTTAGTTAAGAGTTCCAACTGAAAGGAACAAAGGTGAGATTTTTCCTCAGATATGATAGAAAGGAGCCTGAAGTGGGACAAGTGCTTCAACAACGAGCACTTATTGAGAGTCTAATATACACCAGGATTTGTCCTAGACTCTGGGTACAGCAATGAACAAATGGGCTAGGTCTTTGCTCTCACATTGTTTACATTCAAACCTATGACTTTTACTCCAGTTGGAACTTTGGTAAGTCATTCTACCACTTGTGGCTGTTTTTGTAAATAAAACTAGTGTCCCATTAAGTTTATATTCTTGAAATTTTGATTTATTTTGAAAGGAAGATATACAAAATTCTATCAGTCTTTTGAAGTCTGCTGAATAATCAAACTAATATTTCTTTTAAAGTGTATTTGAGAACTCATTTATGATGATGAATTTATGAAAACTCAGAATTATTTCAGTTAATATAATTAGAATAGAACATGGGCCTTAAGATAAAGTGCGAAACATTAAATTTCAAAATATGATTTGCTTCTCTTGACTACTTCTCTTAACTTTGGATTAATATTAAGGTTAATATAAATAGGATACTATTAAGGTTGCAATTTACTTCGCAAAATAAGGCAGTTATAAATATGACTGTTCTGGTTGTAGTACACTCTACTTCCAGATTTCTTTAAAATTGTCATTTAGATTTGCCTCACAATTAGTGTTTCATGTCATAACATAAATAGTGTGGTAAAGATTTTCTTGAGTCTATAATGAAATGATAATACGTTTGGATGTGTCTGCAAGCAGATTGAAATTTTTGTCATTACATCTTAAGTTAGATATACTGTATTTCTTTCAACATGTGTTTTACTGGAAACTGTTCACTCTGATCATCTTAAGATTCAAATCTCCACTCACACAGTATCATGTGAGGATTCTAACTAAACACTCCTGAGAAAAACTATATTAAATTACATTAAATAAAGCAGATTGATAAAATTGGGGAACTTTATTATGTAATAAATATGTATTAAAGGATCAGCTGTATAGGAAATACTCATCAACTATATAGGAAATATCCTTTGTTCAAAAGAAAATTGATATTTTTGTCGAGTATAATTTGTGTTGCTATTTTTCTATGGAAAAAAATGACAGAACGCTAGACAGAGATAAACAGGGAAGAATGTTGTAAAGTATGAAACTTCTTTCTGTTCAGACAGCTATGTGGCAGTCATTAGATGGAGAGTGGTGTAGATTTCCCACTCAAAGGGCACCTTGGTGGCCAGGTAATTCATATGTTGAATTTGGGTCAATATGAGGTCCTTGCTGAGTTATTCCTATTCTTTGTACTTTACCAAAGCTGTGCTCACAAGTTTCCAAAAGTTTGCTCTATGTTGAATCCAGTGGTTTCTTCATAGCTTCTTTTTTGTTTTTCTTCGCATTGTATTCATTTGTGTTGGAAGGGATTGCATTCTCTGGGGTTTCACTCTTCTCAGTATCTTCTTTTCCAGCTGCTCTTCCTCTACCTATCTCTGAAGTCTCCCTCTAATCTTAAAAATAAATATAAATTTCCCATGATTCTGCCCCTAGACTTAACTCTTCTGGTCTCATTATTTCAGTAATTACATCTATTATGTAATTTATACATTTACAGACCCAGTCCTGATCTCTTGGACATCTCTAACTGGAAAGCTTATCCACACCTCAACCTCTCAATGATTAAAATGCACTGTTTTATTTTTTATCATTTTATCCTCAACATTTCTTATCCATCTGTTAATTTCACCTTTGCTAGTAATCTTAATTCTTTAATACTTTCCATATCTTCCTTACCCCTTCTTATGAAACCACTTTAATGGTTTTAGAATATGAAATTATAATATGTAAATATATGTTTCTTAATAATTTGTTAAGTTAGAAGATAAAAGATGATGAGTATAGTCATTTGAGCTATTTACAACATTGTAGTTGATATGAAACTATCTTTACTTTCTGTTGGTAACAAAGTTGAAGAATTTTTAATGGTGTTGTGGTCAAATTTTCCCCTCCACGGGCTACCTGAATCACAGGTAAAAATCCTTTGTCTCAGAACTTCAAAGTATGATCCTGCTTGAACACAGAGAAATTAGGTAGGTGATTTCTGCTTAATTATTCTAACCTGATGTTTTCAGCTGAAAAGTGACTTGTTAAAAAGTTGACAAGGAAACCATTAAACAAACATAAGGAGAACTTTAGATAACTTGTGTTTTAAAAAATGGAAAGCAAACATATACGAATAAGTCTTGTTTTCTTCTTGAAAATCTCTCTCTGTGTTCTCCATGGTCCTGGATAGTTGCATTGTTTGGTGTCCTTAGAGAGGTTTTTGGTTTTGTTTTAGCATTAAAATATGATTAGTTACTGCTGAAAATGCAGTTGGTTATATAAGTACTTTCTTTTTAATAATTTTTGTAATGGATTATTTTATGACTGGTCTTCATCTTGGGTAAATCAGTTACCTAGAACAAATTTTTATTGACTTACACTGTAGAAAAGCATCACTAACTCAATGAACATGAGTTTGAGCAATTCTAGGAGATGGTGAAGGACAGGGAAGCCTGGTGTGCTGCTATCCATGGAGTCACAAAGAGTTGGACACAACTGAGCGACTGAACAACTGTAGAAAGGGCTTCCCAGATGGCTCAGTGGGAAACCTGCGAATGCAGGAGACACAAGGGATGCAAGTTTGATCCCTGGGTCAGGGAAATCTCCTGGAGGAAAATATGGCAACCCACTCCAGTATTCTTGCCTGGGAAATCCCATGGACAGAAGAGTCTGGCAGGCTGCAGTCCATGGAGTCGTAATGAGTCGGACACAACTGAGCACACATACATGCATGCACTGTAGAAAATGGGCAAGAAAGAAACAAGCAGAGCTAATATGAAATTTAATAGAAACAGGAAAACCTAAATTGTTTTTCTAATTTATTTTGCTTATCTCTTTTATGCATCATTCTTCTTGTAGAACATTAAATGATAATATAATATTTTGGTGGAAAGTAGTTTATCTGTATAAAGAGTATCATGAATTTTCACTTCCATTTTAATTCATTCTTTGGAAACTATGAATGCCTCCCTCGTAAAAGTAAGGTTAAATATAATGTTGCACAGGATAAGAAATGTAAGACTTTCAGAATCAGAAGGGCCAGAGTGTCACACCACTGGATACTGTTCTGAGACCTTATTATTCTGGTAGTAAAAGAATCTTGGGGACAGAGTCACGTGATCAGGAAGTAACTGGTTGTTGATGTTGTTGTTGTCTTGATTTTTAATTTGTTTTAATTGGCCTTGAAATTGAATGTAAGTGAATTAGTTTCTTCAAAGGAAAGGCAAACACTAAGCCAGTTAATTTTTTTTAATTTTAAAATATGTATTTACTAAGTGTAATAGAAGGAGGTATAGATTTTCATGAGATTCTTTCCGAGTTGGCACATTTTCTATAAAAATATTGGGAGGCATAGATTTTTTTTCTTTTCTTGATCCTGTGCATGAGAACTTGAGCAAAAGTAATTCCAAGGTGACACATTCTTCCATATACCAGCAAAACCTAAGTCAAACAAAATGTAAGTGCTGATGAAAGTTATGTAAAGCAGACTGTTCTACAGTGTTAAATGTATCTATTAACTGGTCTTTTAACTTTTATAAATGACTTAATGTACTTCTTGTGCCTCTAAATTATCTCTGTTATAGATATTCATATAAATTCATTCATTAAATATGACCTTAACTTGGAAAATATTGTATAAACTATGCTAATTCTCTTGGATACCCTTTGAGTTATCTTACTTCTTGAACTCTATAACTTAATTTATTCATTTTAGCATAAAGTTTATCTGATATTAGTAACATTTTATTCATTTTTGAGCCTGTCTGGAAGTGCTATCTTATCATTTCTTTTACTACATAAGCTAAAGTTTATCCATTATTTGTTTGCTCACATGTTTTCTTTTCCTCTGTAAGTTTAAAAATTCAGTTCCAAGACACCTCTGTGCCATCTGTGTGTTGCCATCCAAAACACAGCGAGACTGCTGTTCTTTCTCCATCCCGTTCCACTGTCACCTTCTTGCTGTGGCACCACTGCCTCGAAGCTGACACCCCAGGGTATTTTGTTGACTCCCTGGCTTTGCAAAACCTGATTTACCATCATTAATAATTTTAGAGTTTTCATCCTATCTCCTCTATGTTAATAGGGTGAATCCAGATTTGTCATTCCTTTTAATTAATCTGATTAACCTTCCTAGGCTCACATAAATCCCCAGTGTAAGTTTCTTGTTTGAAAGTAGAGAAGCCCCAATTTGAAGGTCTTTCCAGGTCATCAATAGGATAAAATTAAGTTGACTTACTAAAAAGGTTTGCTCATTCCTATCACAGCATTTCTTTCTTTCTACCTTTAAACCCTACTCAGCTCTCAGCAGGAGTGTTATCTTCCCTGCATTCAATCCTTATTATCATCGTATACTCTAATCATTTCTGTGCTATGCAGTTCTTCAGCACCCACAGAAACCCACTGTGTTCTACCAATTTGTTCTATGAGATATATTGATTTTGGTATTTTCTGTCGTGTTTAGTCTACATATGTACTTCTTGCCCATAGCTTCTAGTGTCTTGGAGGTTGTCTGACTTGAGGGTTGGCTAATTCCTTCATATATTTTCTCAAATGTCAGCTTTTTAAAAAGGCTTAATATTTCAAATGCTATTTGCTACTCACCCTTCTTCTCACCCTGCCCACATTCCTGACCCCCTTAGCCTGCTGAATGTTTTACATTTGACTTGTCACATTCCACAACACATTGTAAAGTTTGCTTATATTTTTTTTATGATGTTGTCTAAAGTCTGCCTTTATCATTAGAAGATAAATACTCCAAGGACAGAGATTTTTATTTTGTTCACTAATATATCCCATGAAGTTAGAAGAGTAGTGAATATAATAATATGTGATCCAGAAATAGATGTAGAATGGATGAATAATTTCAGTCTTCTACAGCATGTCCTGTTGTTGTGCTGCTTAGGATTTAGTACAGTGTGTTTCCAAAAAGGTAGTTAAATTTAAATTGGATAGATATACAGTCAGAGAAGAAGGAGGAAGATGAGAAGAAAGAGCAGGGGAAAGGGGATAAAAACAGGGAGAAATAAAGGAAAAGAAAAGAAAATTGATGCCTTTTGACTTTAAATCTTGCTTTGTTAGTGTCATATCTCCTTGGTTCAATCACAGGTTCATAATTTCAATAATTATTGAAAGTTTTTGCAAAAAGCATTTAGCCACTTCTATACTACTACTGAATTTGGCAATAAGGAGTTCATGATCTGAGCCACAGTCTGCTCCTGGTCTTGTTTTTGCTGACTGTATAGAGCTTCTCCATCTTTGGCTGCAAAGAATATAATCAACCTGATTTTGGTGTTGACCATCTGGTGATGTCCATGTGTAGAGTCTTCTCCTGTGTTGTTGGAAGAGGGTGTTTGCTATGACCAGTGCATTCTCTTGGCAAAACTCTATTAGCCTTTGCCCTGCTTCATTCTGTACTCCAAGGCCAAATTTGCCTATTACGCCAGGTGTTTCCTGACTTCCAACTTTTGCATTCCAGTCCCCTATAATGAAAAGGACATCTTTTTTGGGTGTTAGTTCAAAAAGGTCTTGTAGGTCTTCATAGAACTGTTCAAATTGCCAACATCCACTGGATCATCAAAAAAGCAAAAGAGTTGCAGAAAAACATCTATTTCTGCTTTATTGACTATGCCAAAGCCTTTGACTGTGTGGATCACAATATACTGTGGAAAATTCTGAAAAAGATGGGAATACCAGACCATCTGACCTGTATCTTGAGAAACCAGTATGCAGGTCAGGAATCAACAGTTAGAAGCTGACATGGAACAACAGAGTGTTTCCAAAGAGGAAAAGGAGTACGTCAAGGCTGTATATTGTCACCCTGCTTATTTAACTTATATGCAGAGTACATCATGAGAAACGCTGGGCTGGAAGAAACACAAGCAGAAATCAAGATTGCCAGGAGAAATATCAATAACCTCTGATATGCAGATGACACCACCCTTAATGGCAGAAAGCAAAGAAGAACTAAAGAGCCTCTTGATAAAAGTGAAAGTTCAGTTCAGTTCAGTCGCTCAGTCGTGTCCGACTCTTTGCGACCCCATGAATCGCAGCACGCCAGGCCTCCCTGTCCATCACCAATTCCTGGAGTCTACCCAAACCCATGTCCATCGAGTCGGTGATGCCATCCAACCATCTCATCCTCTGTCGTCCCCTTCTCCTCCTGCCCCTAATCCTACCCAGCATTAGGGTCTTTTCCAATGAGTCAACTCTTTGCATGAGGTGGCCAAAGTATAGGAGTTTCAGCTTCAGCATCAGTCCTTCTAATGAACACCCAGGATTGATCTCCATTAGGATGAATTGATTGGATCTCATTGCAGTCCGAGGGACTCGCAAAAGTCTTCTCCAACACCACAGTTCAAAAGCATCAATTCTGCGGCACTCAGCTTTTTTCACCGTACAACTCTCGCATCCATACATGACCATTGGAAAAACCATAGCCTTGACTAGATGGACTTTTGTTGGCAAAGTAATGTCTCTGCTTTTAAATATGCTATCTAGGTTGGTCATAACCTTTCTTCCAAGGAGTAAGTGTCTTTTAATTTCATGGCTGCAGTCACCATCAGCAGTGATTTTGGAGCCCCGAAAAAATAAAGTCTGACACTGTTTCCACCGTTTCCCCATCTATTTCCCATGAAGTGATGGGACCAGATGCCATGATCTTAGTTTTCTGAACATTGAGCTTAAGCCAAATTTTTCACTCTCCCCTTTCACTTTCATCAAGAGGCTCTTTAGTTCTTCTTCACTTTCTGCCATAAGGGTGGTGTCATCTGCATATCTGAGGTTATTGATATTTCTCCCGGCAATCTTGATTCCAGCTTGTGTTTCTTCCAGCCCAGCGTTTCTCATGATGTGCTCTACATATAAGTTAAATAAGCAGGGTGACAATATACAGCCTTGACGTACTCCTTTTCCTCTTTGGAAACACTCTGTTGTTCCATGTCAGCTTCTAACTGTTGATTCCTGACCTGCATACAGGTTTCTCAAGAGACAGGTCAGATGGTCTGGTATTCCCATCTCTTTCAGAATTGTCCACAGTTTATTGTGATCCACACAGTCAAAGGCTTTGGCATAGTCAATAAAGCAGAAATAGATGTTTTTCTGCAACTCTCTTGCTTTTTTGATGATCCAGCGGATATTGGCAATTTGATCTCTGGTTCCTCTGCCTTTTCTAAAACCAGCTTGAACATATGGAAGTTCATGGTTCACGTATTGCTGAAGCCTGGCTTGGAGAATTTTGAGCATTACTTTACTAGCATGTGAGATGAGTGCAATTGTGTGGTAGTTTGAGCATTCTTTGGCATTGCCTTTCTTTGGGATTGGAACGAAAACTGACCTTTTCCAGTCCTGTGGCCACTGCTGAGTTTTCCAAATTTGTTGGCATATCGAGTGCAGCACTTTCACAGCATCATCTTTCAGGATTTGAAATAGCTCAACTGGAATTCCATCACCTCCACTAGCTTTGTTCATAGTGATGCTTTCTAAGGCCCACTTGACTTCACATTCCAGGATGTCTGGCTCTAGGTGAGTGATCACATCATTGTGTTTATCTGGTTGTGAAGATCTTTTTTGTGCAGTTCTTCTATGTATTCTTGCCACCTCTTAATATCTTCTGCTTATGTTAGGTCCATACCATTTCTGTCCTTTATCGAGCCTATCTTTGTAGGAAATGTTCCTTTGGTGTCTCTAATTTTCTTGAAGAGATCTCTAGTCTTTCCCAATCGTTTGTTTTCCTCTATTTCTTTGCATTCATCACTGAGGAAGGCTTTCTTATCTCTCCTTGTGATTCTTTGGAATGTGAAAGAGGAGAGTGAAAAAGTTGGCTTAAAGCTCAACGTTCAGAAAACTAAGATCTTGGCATCTGGTCCAATCATGTCATGGGAAATAGATGAGGAAACAGTGGAAATAGTGTCAGACTTTATTTTTTTGGGCTCCGAAATCACTGCAGATGGTGATTGCAACCATGAAATTAAAAGACACTTTCTCCTTGGAAGGAAGGTTATGACCAACCTAGATAGCATATTGAAAAACAGAGACATTACTCTGACAACAAAGGCCCATCTAGTCAAGGCTATGGTTTTTCCAGTGGTCATGTTTGGATGTGAGAGTTGGGTGGTGAAGAAAGCTGAGCACCGAAGAATTGATGCTTTTGAACTGTGGTATTGGAGAAGACTCTTGAGAGTCCCTTGGACTGCAAGGAGATCCAACCAGTCCATCCTAAAGGAGATCAGTCCTGGGTGTTCATTAGAAGGACTGATGTTGAAGCTGAAACTCCAATACTTTGGCCACCTCATGTGAAGAGTTGACTCATTGGAAAAGACCCTAACGCTGGGAAGGATCGGGGGCAGGAGGAGAAGGGAACGACAGAGGATGAGATGGTTGGATGGCATCACTGACTCGATGGACATGGGTTTGGGTAAACTCCGTGAGTTGGTGATGGACAGGGAGGCCTGGCGTGCTGCGATTCATGGGGTCGCAAAGAGTCGGATACGACTGAGCGACTGAACTGAACTGAACTGATACTACTACTAGAGAGTGATTCCATTTTGTTTGTCCAGATCAAATTTGAGAAGGAAAACAAAATTATGAGAAGCAGAGAAGGAAGATGCCTGTCTAACTAGCTATATCACCTAAATCACCGGGACTGTGTAATACATTTAGATAACCCTCATGCATAAACAACATGCTATTTTCCTTTTGTCATCAATGTGTTGGCATAGGTATTCAACATTTCACATACACGTAATAGGATGGTTCATTAAACAGTTTGACAAGGCTGGAAAATGAGAAGTTAAATGAATCTGGTGAAGAGCATAAAAATCTAGTATAGCTCATCTCAACGAAAGGACTGTTGTTCTGGAAAATCCAATCTGGGTGCCACTGAGTAGCATATAGAATTTAAAATCTACACTGATGGCACTCAAGACACATTTCACAGAAGCCATGACAAAACTATGGCATGAGGAATCTTATAATGTGTTCTGAGTGTTGTTGTCCTGGTGATTTCCCTGATGGCCTTGAAATACTAAGGCCACAAGGGCATTTGCATTTCCTTTGTGCAAGTCTATACATACTGTGTTTAGTGTCTTTTGAAGACTTTTCAGAGTAAAATGATTTTATTGATGTCCAAGGGTTATCAATTCAACATCTAGTATTTCTTTGACTTTCAGACAACTACTTCAACCACACTCTCTACACTACAAAAGATCTATCAAGAAAAGTACTAACGAAAAGTCAGAATGAGTGTTTGTTCATAGGAAAGAGAGACACGCGATATAAATCACTCCATCATTTTAGTGAGCCATTGTAGGATGCACTATAAGTAGTTCTTAAGAGCCATTAGGTAATAACACATTGCCCTTTTCAAAAAATAATGTGGGTGCATTTAAATATCAAGAATCCAGTTTTACACTGGAAGTTACAAACATTAAACTTGGTTTAGTTTGGTAGCTTTCTGTCATCTCAGTGTGCTCTGGTTTCTGAGAAGTCAGTGCAGCTGGTACAGTGACTTCAATTAACAAGCCAAACTACCATCTTGAAGTAGCTTATTGGATGAGATACTGAGTTCGGTTCTGCGCACATATTTGTTGTCACTCCACAAAATCCCAGCTCTACACCCACAGCCAATTAGAATATACAAATAAAACTTCTAAAATAGTCAACAAAAATGCAATAAAAATACTAGCACTTTGTTGTCAGCTATGAACAGTAGAGAATATGTACTTGCTTTTGAAGACTATTGGGAATAATTCCCAGGAGCTGAGATACTGACTTCTGTCTTTGTCAGTGCTAATACATGAAAAGTTCTTAATGTTTTATTGTAATTAAAATTTTTTTGACTTTCATCACTGTTAAACCCTCAGAATCTAACCTCCATTCAGATAAACCTCTTTTTAAGATTCATAGTTTTCTTACTCATTCAATTGCTATTCCCACCAGATGGCTTTTTTGCTACCTTATGTTTAAAGCTTTTTTCTTATCACTTCATCTCTCTCCTCCTCTGTGCAATGGAATACTCACTCAGTCAGTGATACTCTGAAGTTAAAGTTTAAAACTCAGAAAATAAATGCATTAAGAAGATTTTGTAGGTAATTTTATATCTGTATTCAATAAAAAGATTAAGAATTTTCATATATCTTTTCCTTTTTGCTCCTTTGCTTTTATGATTGCTTCCATATGGGCAGAATTATTATTAATGGTTGACGACAGGATCATCTGGAACTTCATGATAATCCAAGAAAGATGAAGAAAAGAGTCTTTTTTTTTTTTTCATTTCTTTTTCTGTGCTATTTTCAGACGCTTCATAGGTAACTTCAAGTGTTTAATGTTTAAAATGTTGTCTTTTGAATTTCCTATGTTAATTATCTATGCTGTCCCCATACATAATCTGTAGAAATATTGATTAGTGAAGATTATTTGCTAAAAAATTGATCCATATTGACTATGTGGATTTATTAGTATTTTACCTGATTCCTGATTTACATACTAGCTTTAGGCTTATAGAAAGTTTTGTTTAAGTTTTAAGACCTTAGTGATTTCATGAAATTGGAGTTTTGAACAAATCTGGGATGAATTTCAAGTTTGAATTATTACTTCAGGCAGAAACCATGTAAAGTTTTTCAGTGTGAGATGAGTTTTGAGTTTAAGTTTTCTGGTTCATTTAAACCTGGATCTCAAAGAAATCCTCAAGGGATAAGAACCAACAGGAAATGAAGCCACACTCACTATAAATATTTTCAGGATAAAAATACTTTCTGACCTCTAACTCAAATTCTTTTTTAAATATTAACACTTATAATGTTACTGTCCAAAGCAGTCATCTTTTTACAGGCTAAGGTGACAAATTATTACTTGAAGACCACAAATTGACTGTAGCATTATTAAGAATGATTTGGCTGAAATGCAAAATTAGTGACAGTTTTGTAGTTATTAAAGCCATTTTACAAGCAATATTAATTCCCATATTTATATTGCACTTCTAGCTTGAAAAATCTGAAAACTAAAATATCCTAGGAAAGGGAAGTTGAAGAGAAATCATTGCTACATACCTGTTTCAAAAGATACCCGGTTGTAAGAATTAGAACAATAGCCCTTTAACTTAGACTATATCAAGCTCATGAGTTTTGTCTTAAAAATTATACATATACATCAAAAACAATGGTTTTTATAAAGTTTCATCAGCTCCAAGTATCAGTGTGTTAAGTGAGCTGGGAGGCAGTAGAATTTGACTTCTGAAAAAAAAATTATTGATATAATACACTTAAATGTTTCTTAATACCTTTTTTATAAATAAAGGAACTGAGATAAAATCAGAAAGTTCTGAAAAAAAAAACTCAGAAAAAAGCAATTGCAAAGAAGTTTTATCTAGTGCATGCTTAGAATAAAAATACTTATTATCATTTTCTATTTGCTTTGATCATTTTGAATTGTGATTAAACAAACATTCTTTAGAAGTAGGAAATAACATACTGTTATGTATGATTTTATTCCATGTTTTATGTTCCTTTAGGAAATATCTTCTGTGAGAAATGTAACTTTTTCAGGGAATATACTTTTACAGAAGTAGTATACTTACTATTTCTTAAGGTGAATTTTTATTGAAATTACTTGGTAAGACTTATTTTCAAACTAAAGGAAAAATCTCAATTATGAAGTTTAACCTCAGTCAGATATCTCATCTAATATTCTTGATCATTCATACTAGACTCTAGGTTTTTTGTTTTTGTTTTTTTTTTAAAGCTTTAGGTAGTGACCTTCTGTTCATGGGGTTTGTCACTATGAACAGTATGTCACTACCTAAAGCCTTTAAAGAAAATAAAAGAAAGCTGAGCGCTGAAGAATTGATGCTTTTGAACTGTGGTGTTGGAGAAGACTCTTGAGAGTCCCTTGGACTGCAAGGAGATCCAACCAGTCCATCCTAAAGGAGATCAGTCCTGGGTGTTCATTGGAAGGACTGATGCTGAAGCTGAAACTCCAATACTTTGGCCACCTGATGGGAAGAGCTGACTCATTTGAAAAGACCCTGATGCTGGGAAAGATTGAAGGCAAGAGGAGAAGGGGACGGCAAAAGATGAGATGGTTGGATGGCATCACTGACTCAATGGACATGAGTTTGAGTAAACTCCAGGAGTTGGTGATGGACAGGTAAGCCTGGCATGCTGCAGTCCATGGGGTCACAAAGAGTCGGACACGACTGAGTCACTGAACTGAACTGACACTTTCATTTTGTCAAGTTGTAAAAAGTAGATCAAATACAGTGGTTGAACAGATGTAAGTGAACCTTGTTAAGGTAAAAGAACCTTAAGAACAGAATTGAGATTGAACTGACAAATTACTAAATTAAAATGCTTCATATTTCATGATTGTTGACAAGACCCCTATATGTCATCTCCGTAAAATGACTAAAAGCTCTACTAGTCAAGGTCATATAAAGTCAAGGAGTTTTACAAGGATATCCTCAAATTTCAATGTTTTAATGCCTTCCAAGGACAAAGCATCTTTGAGCATTTTTGTTCCTTGAATGTCAGAAATGAGATAGGTAAAAATCAATGAGCAGTAGCATGTACTACTCTTGCAGGGTGTTGGGATCTGCATCTTAGCAGAACTGCCCTGCCAGCCTTCTTTCTGGAATCACAGGTCATTGTGGTAACTAAAAGCACTGTAAATTAAAATAAAACTGTATGGGTGAAACTAAACTGTCAGAACAGACCTGGTGAGAATGTGATGATCAGAGCTAGGAAGGGCTAGGAACACCTGTCTGGTAGGGAAGCTTGTTTGCCTGTAAAGAACTTAAATACAGTGAACAAAAAGTGAAAATACCAGAACCACGGAGGTGAAAAAAGGTTTGTGTTTAATCTTAAAAGTTTGTATGGGCAGCAGTTACATATCTTAAAGAGACTATTAAAAATTAACATTTGTTTAATTCAGTAAGAATGATATCATTTTCCTTGGCAACTTGTAACTTGGGACTATTTATAGAACATTCACTGAGGTAAACCAATATGGTGTTTTAAATCTCTGTGTTTTCATATATAAGTAGTCAGATGTGTTTGTCAGTATTTCAAAATAAGACAGTTCAGTTCAGTTCAGTAGCTCAGTTGTGTCTGACTCTTTGCAACCCCATGAACCGCAGCACGCCAGGCCTCCCTGTCCATCACAAACTCCCGGAGTTTACACAAACTCATGTCCTCGAGTCGGTGATGCCATCCAGCCATCTCATCCTCTGTGACCCCTTCTCCTCCTGCCCTCAGTCTTTCGAAGCATCAGGGTCTTTTCAAATGAGTCAGCTCTTCTTATCAGGTGGCCAAAGTATTAGAGCTACAGCCTCAACATCAGTCTTTCCAATGAATATTCAGGACTGACTTCCTTTAGGATGGATTGGTTGGATCTCCTTGCAGTCCAAGGGACTCTCAAGAGTCTTCTCCAACACCACAGTTCAAAAGCGTCATTTCTTCGGCAATCAGCTTTCTTTATAGTCCAACTCTCACATCCATACATGACTACTAGAAAACCATAGCTTTTACTAGATAGACCCTTGTTGGCAAAGTAATGTCTCTGCTTTTTAATATGCTGTCTAGGTTGGTCATAACTTTCCTTCCAAGGAGTAAGCATCTTTTAATTTCATGGCTGCAATCACCATCTGCAGTGATTTTGGAGCCCCAAAAAATAAAGTCAGCTACTATTACCGCTGTTTCCCCATCTATGTGCCATGAAGTGATGGGACTGGATGCCATGATCTTAGTTTTCTGAATGTTGAGCTTTAAGCCAACTTTTTCACTCTCCTCTCTCAATTTCATCAAGAGGCTCTTTAGTTCTTCTTCGCTTTCTGCCATAAAGATGGTGTCATCTGCATATCTGAGGTTATTGATATTTCTCCTGGCAACCTTGATTCCAGCTTGTGCTTCCTAAAGCCCAGCATTTCTCATGATGTACTCTGCATATAAGTTAAATAAGCAGGGTGACAATATACAGCCTTGATGTACTCCTTTTCTTATTTGGAACCAGCCTTGTCTAACTCAGTGAAACTAAGCCATGCCATGTGGGGCCACCCAAGACAGATGGGTCATGGTGGAGAAGTCTGACAGAATGTGGTACACTGGAGAAAGGAATGGCAAACCACTTCAGTATTCTTGCCTTGAGAAACCCATGAACAGTATGAAAAACATGACAAGGAGTATGTTTGTGAGGATGACATTTTTCCTATTTCTTCATTGATTTCTACCAGCTCAGCTGGTAAAGAATCCTCCTGCAATGCAGGAGACCCTGGTTCGATTCCTGGGTTGGGAAGATCCATTGGAGAAGGGAACAGCTACCCACTCCAGTATTCTGGCCTGGAATACTCCATGGACTGTATAGACTGCAAAGAGTCAGACACAACTGAGTGACTTTCACTAAAAACTAATGAATTCTGGGTTGTCAACATTTGGGAGATATGGTGAATCCAACAATTATGTGGAATTTGAAGTAGAAAAGTAGAAAAAGGCTCTTCTTGTAGTAACCCATTTCGCCAGAATTTAGGTAAATGTGAAATTTATTGTGTAATTTTGTAGCAGACGGTTATCCTTCTGTCACATTAGAACTAATATATGTGAAGAAATATTATAAAATGCATTCTCTTTAGACACACTTCTTGATAATAATGTGTCTTACTATTTGTTCTGTGATTAACGTTTTTATGAATGACATTCTGGAGGGGCACACTATAAATTCTAAGAACTTCTTTGTAGTGAGTCATTCTTATTTTTATTTTTGTTGTCATTGTTGTCTGTTTGCTCCAGACTACTAAAATTTTGGCCCCTTTATAGTGTCTGTTGATGTACCAGGTCACTGCATGAAAACATTGTTGTGTACTTTTAATTTTTAATACCAGAGATATGATGACTCTGGTATTCTAGTCATTGAGCTTACATTTAGATTGCAGTTCTCAACCAAGTTTTATTTATATTAGTAAGTTAGTGTTCTGTCATTTTCCCTTTTTCCATTTGCTAGCATTCTATATTATCTGATATAATTTTGATTTCAAAAATAGCTTCAGATTTGTCTTCCTTATTTAATCTTGAGTGCATGCTAAGTCGCTTCGGTCTCGTCTGACTCTTTGCAACCCCTTGGACTGTAGCCTGCCAGGCTCCTCTCTCCATGGAATCTTCCAGGCAAGAATACTGGAGTGGGTTGCCATGCCCTCTTCCAGAGGATCTTCCAAGCCCAAGGATCAAACCTGCATCTATTATGTCTTCTGTATTGGCAGGAGGGTTCTTTACAACTAGTGCCACCTGGGATGCATTCATTTTTTTTTCCTTTTTGTTCTTTTTCTCTTTCCTTTCGTTTTCTTTTTCATTATGTTATTATTTAGGAACTATTCTTTCTAGAGCTTCATTTAAATTATTAATTTGGTGGAATAAACACTCAAGGCATAAAATGCAAAATGCTAAAAGCAATATAAAAAATGCTCTCACATCTGTTCTCCAGCCATCAAGTTCCACTTGCTGAAAGTTACCACCTATAACCAGTTACAGAGAGCGAAGTAGATGATAGACTCTATCGTCTAGAAAGAAGGAAGGAGGGAGAGGAAAGTAAATTACAGAAGTTGACAGGATCGATCAATGAAATCATATGTCACAAACAAGATATGTGTCTTTGCTATGTTTCAAATGTTCTGTTCACCATAGAGAGTTCTCTCTGTCTCTGTTTTCCTCTTTTCTAGTAGCAAGTTAATACCATGGGGCAGTGTGGTGAAAGGATGGAAGCCTAAAATGAAAACATCTGTTCTGTGTAATCACACAGTTAGTTGAATTGCAGATAATTTGTCTAAAATGTTATTCTGTCCTCTCTGAAAAAAAATGTTTTTTTTTTTAATTTTGTTCTCAAGAGGAAAAAGGAAAGAATAAAGAAGAAAAAAAGAAAGCATTTTGTTTTTACCAACGAATGGAATATGAAAAGTATAAAGTGCAAAATAGTGTAGTTAACAAAAAGGATAAAATAAGCAAAATATATTGATGTAATTAATAAACAGATTCTAGTTAACAATAACTTCTAAAAATAAGAAAGAGATTTTTTTAGAATTTATACTCAATAAAGAAACTAGAGAAACATTTTATAATCTTCAAAAATACAGCAATTAAGTGAGAGGAAGCCCATTTTACTACTATTCTATTAACAAATACAGGATCAAAATTAAAAGAAAAATTAAAACAATTCCCTCTGTCACTCTTATCATACACATTGCTCTGGATCATTTTTAGGTCATTTTAATCTTAACTATTCAGACCACTCCTGGTTCTAGGTCCTTTCATTCTCTGAATCTATGCCTCAGTGACACAAACGCCCAGAGATGTGGCTTTCAGGTTCAGAGCATCTGTCATAATTTGGACCTTTGAAGTTACCTCCTGGTCTTGAAGATAGCATTTGGAATTCTCCATACAATGACTTTGAACTTTGGTTATCCCATCACAAGTGATAAAATAAATATATTTCCAAAACAAAGTTAAATCCAATCATCCTCTGCATCCATAAATCTTTTTCACAGGCAGTAAGATTGCTTCAAAGAAAATAAATTATTTTAACTGTAAGAAAACAAGAATTTTTAATCTTTAAGCTAGGTTTTAGAATCTTATGGGAGAAAACAAAGAAGAACTAAAGAGCCTCTTGATGAAAGTGAAAGAGGAGAGTGAAAAAGTTGGCTTAAATCTCAACATTCAGAAAACTAAGATCATGGCATCTGGTCCCATCACTTCACGGGAAATAGATGGGGAAACAGTGGAAACAGTGTCAGACTTTATTTTGGGGGGCTCCAAAATCACTGCAGATGGTGATTGCAGCCATGAAATTAAAAGATACTTACTCCTTGGAAGGAAGGTTCTGACCAACCTAGAGACCATATTGAAAAGCAGAGACATTACTCTGCCAACAAAGGTCCATCTAGTCAAGGCTATGGTTTCTCCAGTGGTCATGTATGGATGTGAGAGTTGGACGGTGAAGAAAGCTTGTCACCGAAGAATTGATGCTTTTGAACTGTGGTGTTGGAGAAGACTCTTGAGAGTCCCTTGGACTGAAAGAAGATCCAACCAGTCCATCCTAAAGGAGATCAGTCCTGGGTATTCATTGGAAGGACTGATGTTGAAGCTGAAAATCCAATACTTTAGCCACCTCATGCGAAGAGTTGACTCATTGGGAAAGACCGTAATGCTGGGAATGGTTGAAAACTGAACTGAACTAGAATTTTCATCCCACTTTGCTTCAAGGAAACCTGACTAACGTATAAGCTGAAAAGTCAATTTGTATAAATGTAAACTATTGATTAACATGGAATTAGTCCTTTACATGTTTGTAAAACAGTAGTGATAGTGGGACAAAATAAATAACAGGTAGCACCAATATATAACAGAGCATGTGGAATGTAACATTATATATTAATAAAATATATAATGACCCTATTTAATATATAATAAAAATCCATAACAAATTAAAAATTATTTTGCTTTTTTGTTTTTTAATTTACCATTAACATACCATATGTACAGTGTAACCATACCAATATGCTGTAGTGTAATACCAACACCCTTCCTCTGAAGCATTGCTTGAGTTTTACCTTGAGAATATTCAGTTAACTTATGTCTGTTATGCATGACTAATTCATCATCAAGTGTTTTTTTAATTTTATTAATAATTTATTTTAATTGGAGGATGATTGCTTTACAATATCGTGTTGGTTTCTGCCATACATCAACACGAATCAGCCATAGGTATACATATGTCCTCTCCCTCTTGAACCTCCCTCCCACCTTCCACCTCATCCCGTCCCACTAGGTTGTCCCAGAGCACCAGTTTGAGCTCCTTGCATCATACAGCAAATTCCCACTGTCTAGCTATTAGGTTGGTGCAAAAGTAATTGTATCTTTTCATTGTTGAACTTTGCTGTTTGATATAGGAATGCATTCTTAAATAAATGTAGCTATGTATGCACCATTTTAATGTACATTTCTTGCATTCTTTGCTAATGATTTATTACTTGTTGTTTATTTTGCATTTATTTTAGACTAGAGAAATGATAGTAAATAAAAAGCAAATTTGAATAATTTTTTTATTCAAGTTCAAAATGAGTAGTAAAGCAATGGAGGCAACTCACAACAACAGTGCATTTGGCCCAAGAACTGCTAACGAACATATAGTGCAGTAGTGGTTCAATAAGTTTTGCTAAGGAGACGAGAGCCTTGAAGATGAGGAGCACAGTGACTGGCCATGGAAAGTTGACAGTGACCAATTGAGAGCAATTATCGAAGCTGATCCTCTTATAACTACAGGAGAAGTTGTCAAAGAGCTCAATATCAACCATTATATGGTCATTTGGCATTTGAAGAAAATTGAAAAGCTGAAAAAGATAGATAAGTGGATGCTTCATGCTGCTGTTGCTTAGTCACTTTCAACTCTGTGCAACCCTATGGACTGCAGCCTGCCAGGCTCCTCTATCCATTGAATTCTCCAGGTACGAATCCTGAAGTGGGTTGCCATGCCCACCTCCAGGGGATCTTCCTGACCCAGGGATTGGACCTGGGTCTCCTACACTGCAGGCAGATTCTTTACTGCTGAGCCACCAGGGAAGCCCAGGTGCCTCACGAGCTGACCGCAAATCAAAAATATCATCGTTTTGTAGTGTCATCTTCTCTTATTCTATGCAACAACAGCAAACCATTTCTCAAACGTATGGTAACATGCGATGAAAAGTACATTTTATATGACAACTGACACCTTAGTGGTTAGACTATGAAGAAGCTCCAGAGCACTTCCCAGAGCCAAACTTGCATCAGGAAAAAGTTCATGGTCACTGTTTGGTGGTCTGCTGCCAGGTCTGATCTACTACAACCCTCTGAATCCCAATGGAACCATTATATCTGAGAATTATGCTCAGCAAATCATTGAAATGCACTGAAAACTGCAATACCTGCAGCCGACATTGATCAACAGAAAGGGCCCAGTTCTCCACGACACAGCCAGCTGCGTGTTACACAACCAGTGCTTTAAAAGCTGAATGAATTGGGCTATAAAGTTTTCTGTCAACCACCATATTCTCCTGACCTCTCACCAACAGACTACCACTTCTTCAAGCATTTCAAGAGCTTTTTGCAGAGAAAATGCTTGGAGGCAGAAAATGCTTTCCAAGAGTTCATCAAATTCCAAAGCATAGATTTTTATGCTACAGGAATAGACAAACTTCTGTATCATTGCAAAAATGTGTTGCTTCTACTGATTCCTCTTCTGATTAATAAAGATGTGTTTGAGCTTACTCATAATGATTTAAAATTCACGGTCCGAAACCACAATTACTTTTGTAACAACCTAATATTTTACATATGGTAATGTGTATGTTTCAATGCTACTCTCTCAGTTTGCTCCACCCACTTTCCTCCAGTGTGTCCAGTCTGTTCTCTATATCTACATCTCCATTACTTCCCTGGAAATAGGTTCACCAGTACCATCTTTCTAGATTCCATATAGATGCATTAATATACAATATTTGTTTTTCACTTTCTGACTTACTTTACTCTGTATAACCCTAGGCTCTAGGTTCATCTACCTCATTTGAACTGACTCAGATGAATTCCTATTTATGGCTGAGTAATATTCCATTGTATATATGTACCAAAGCTTCTTTATCCATTCATTTGTCAATGGACATCTAGGTTGATTCCATGTCCTAGCTATTGTAAATAGTGCTGCAATGAACATGGGGTACATGTGTCTTTTTCAATTATGGTTTTTCTCAGCATACATGCCCAGTAGTTGGATTGTTGGGTCATATGGTAGTTTTATTCCTAGTTTTTTAAGGAATCTCCATACTGTTCTCCATAGTGGCTATATCAATTTACATTCCACCAACAGTGAAAGAAGTTTCCCTCTCCAGCATTTATTATTTATAGATTTTTTAAATCATAAAGTATATTTGAAGTCTATAATATACAAGGTTTTAAATTAAGATTCAGAAAGAATTCCAAAAATTTCATGTCCTTGAGAGGATTTCAAACCATCATATAGAGCAAACTAACAGTTCAAAGCCCAGAACAGTGCTTCATGGATACACAGTGACCACAAGAGCTATAGCATTTCTTGGCAGGTCTTGGGAAGGTAACAGAAAGAGAAAAGGAAATTGCCAATGAGGCACTAGAGTTACATCGAAAAATGTTGAGGAGGTGCTCCCAATGACCAGCCCTTGCATAGGATTATAACTGGACCTGGAGTGCTTTCATTGTCTCCAAAGAAAAGACTTGTAAAAATTGTATGCAGGCTCTAACACACAATATCTCAGTTACCCTTAATAGCGCAGGATGGTCCCCACTGGTGCAATGGCATAAATGATTAAAAAATTTAAACTAGCAACTAGAAAAAAAATAGATATGGCGCCCCAGATAGTAGGGCAAAAGTAGAGAACATCTAGGTTCATGTGGCTGGCAATCCTGATGTTCGAGACAAACTAAAAGTGTGAGAGTGAGCAAATATCTGAGGATCTGTGGTGACAGCACTTAGAAAAGGCAGTAGACAGTTGATTTGAGATTAATCAGCTGGAAGGTGGATCTTAGCCATTTAGCAGCATGTCTCACAGCCTTTGAGACAGGAAATGAGGTGAATGTAGTAAGAAAGAAAGCTGGAGCCCAGAACAGGTTAGCATACAGAGGAGGTTTGGAAGAGCAATCGAAAAAAGTCATCAGGGCAAAAGTGCATTTCTAAGAACTGGAACATACAGGGCAGAGGAAGCCTGAGGCTCCCAAAGAAAATGGGCGTTTGTATTTCAGAAGGGCCTAAATGCCAGCAGGCATGGAGAGATCAGGGGAAGTTGAGCTCATGTGCAGAAGCAAAGGCAGAACTATGTCTCTCATGGCAGGAATATGATGGGGAGGGATTTGGGACCAGGAACTGGGCTGGGTCTGATTTAGACCTGATGAAATCAGTATTCTACTTTTACCAAATTCAGCATAGATGGGTTGAAGGCAGGTAGACAACTTGATTGTCTGGGTCTCAGTAAGAGAAGGATGGAAATTGAGATGCATTAGATGTTGTTTTATATTCATCATTTCTCTTGTCCTCTTTGGAGCCCACAGGAGGTAAATGTTTCCCTCATTTTCTGAATTAGTCTCAGTTAGACTATATTACTTAATAGCCAGACAAATAATAGAAAACAGGGCAGACGGGGCTCTAAGCTTCATCTTTAATACTTGTCCACTGTGCTGGGTCGGCACCAACTCAGTTCGAGTGTTTCCTTTAGGGTTCTTTTTTGCTGGGAACAACTGGGTCAGATTAGGCAGCATTCTGCATGAAGCTGATGGAGTGTAGAGGCCTCCTGACTGAGTCAGAAAGCCTTTGTCAGCAAGTTCTACAGAACCCTGATTAAATGAAAACTACCAAGGCGAGCTCATCCTTTGAAAAATGTCAAAAACTATAGGGCACTGATCATCTTAACATATAAAAGGGGTGCTTCTCTGTGCTAAAGAGCACTGTGGGGACAGATTGCTTGGTACTCAACTAAGGAGGCTCACCAAGACCTCACTCAGCAAAGAGTCACACGCAGAGGGAAGAGGGACTTTGTAAATGTGAACCAACAGCACAGTTTTATTAATAGGTGTATATGTAGGTAGATACCCAAACACACACAAACACATATTACCAGAATTGACAGCTTGGTTACTAGCTTTTATGCTTAGAATTTTACAAAAGGAATTTATTATAGAAATATGCTACCTCATGGAAGCAGGAACTAAGTAGTGTTATTCAATTTTTACAACTCTTTTCAAAAGCTATGCCATATAATCCTGAGTTGGACTCTCTTGACCTTACAGTAAAAATGCAGTAATGAGTATGCAAGCAAAATGTTTTATTTTCAGGCAGTGAAGTTGCAGAGTGTGTTTGTGATTCACTTTGAGTATTATTATTCTTATCTCTGATGTTGTTGTTTAAATCAGTCATTAATATCATTTTCTTTAAATACAGTGTGTGATCATCAAAGCATTATTTTCAAGTATTACTCTATTTAGTCTTTGTACATATTTTCCCCATGTGGAATCTTAATTAATTTAATATACATAGCTCAAATGTCTATATTTTCTTTCTTACCTGAATGACAACAGAACCTTGACACCCCTGTGTGTTATTTCTGAGAATCCCTGGGTACTCAGACCTTCATAGTGCCCTTGTGGCCATGTCTCATTTCCTCCTTCCTGTTTCCGATGATCACAGTTTGCCTTGCACTAGTCACAAGGTACTGGTCTGTTACTGTTCTAATCCTGGACCATGAGTAGGGTCTCCTTCAAAATCTCTTAGCAGCTGCTCCTTTTAGGGCTCACAAACCCTCACCTACCGCTCTGAGCTCCCATGTAGCTCAGGCAGAAAAAGCCACCCGCTACAGATCAGAAAAACAGTCTCTAGCTCAGCCATGCTTGGGATTGAGTACCTTTTCCTTCACAGGTGCTTTTGATGGGCTCAAAAAAGACTTGAGTCCATACTGAAATACGAGTCTTTAACTCACTTCACCAAACACCACTTATGCCACACATAATGTGTTCAAATTTGGGTGGCCCCAAACAAAAACCATATTCTCCAAACACTGTATTTTTCTCACTAGAAACTGTAAAGGCTTTCAGTTTTCCTCTGAAAGGATTTCAAAATTTTATCTTCTTGGGCACACTATGTCAAGGATAAATCATAGGAAGGTGAAAATGGGCTTTATGCTTTGCTGGGAATTTGTGTACATTGTCATCTTACT
Source organism: Okapia johnstoni (assembly GCA_024291935.2). Taxonomy (NCBI): domain Eukaryota; kingdom Metazoa; phylum Chordata; class Mammalia; order Artiodactyla; family Giraffidae; genus Okapia; species Okapia johnstoni. Next base: position 11,146,516 of record CM044319.1, read on the forward strand.
GTTGAGTAGGAGATCAAATTCTAGGTCCACAACTGGTTTTGGTGAGCTTATTTCTTTCTTTCCAAGCTACAGAGTTTGGAGCATCTTCTTCCCAGAACTATAATACTTGGGTTTCTATTTAGTTTTGTTTTTGTAGATGTCTGAACCTATGTATATAATTGGGTCATGAAAAAGTCTATACTTTCCCAAAAAAGCTGCTTTAGTTGCTGAATCCTCAAAATGAGGTATGAGTCTTTAAAGCAAATGTTTAATTGTCAGTCAGTATGAGAAAACACAATAAAAATAATGGCATATGAGAAAATAACAGACCTCCTACTAAATCTTTTAGCAATGGCCCTTATTCTATGTCCCTTTGCTTCAGGAAGCCCCAACACCTCTTGCTGTCATTCTTTAAATTCTGAAGGTATTTATTGACGCTTCCTACCTCCCTCTTAATAACAACTACTCTCCAATAAACCCATTTCACCTGTGATTTTATTTCCTATTTTTGGAAAACAGGGCATCACGTATGATGAGTGAGCTGTTTAAATATCCCTTAACCATAAATGCCAAATTCAGACTGAAATTGAATAAAATGGAGAAAACCACTAGACCATTCAGGTATGACCTAAATCAAATCCCTTATGATTATACAGTGGAAGTGAGAAATAGATTTAAGAGACTAGATCTGATAGAGAGAGTGCCTGATGAACTATGGACAGAGGTTCGTAACATTGTACAGCAGACAGGAATTAAGATCATCCCCAAGAAAAAGAAATGCAAAAAAGCAAAATGGCTGTCTGAGGAGGCCTTACAAAGAGCTGTGAAAAGAAGAGAAGCGAAAAGCAAAGGAGAAAAGGAAAGATATACCCATTTGAATACAGAGTTCCAAAGAAAAGAAAGAAGAGATAAGAAAGCCTTCCTCAGCAATCAATGCAAAGAAATAGAGGAAAACAATAGAATAGGAAAGACTAGAGATCTCTTCAAGAAAACTAGAGATACCAAGGGAACATTTTATGCAAAGATGGGCTCAATAAAGGACAGAAATTGTATGGACCTAACAGAAGCAGAAGATATTAAGGAGAGGTGGCAAGAATACACAGAAGAACTGTACAAAAAAGATCTTCACTACCCAGATAATGACAATGGTGTGGTCACTCACCTAGAACCAGACATCCTGGAATGGGAAGTCAAGTGGGCCTTAGAAAGCATCACTACAAACAAAGCTAGTGGAGGTGATAGAATTCCAGTTGAGCTATTTCAAATCCTGAAAGATGATGCTGTGAAAGTGCTGCACTCAATTTTCCAGAAAATTTGGAAAACAGCAGTGGCCACAAGACTAGAAAAGGTCAGTTTTCATTCCAATCCCAAAGAAAGGCAATGCCAAAGAATGCTCAAACTACCACACAATTGCACTCATCTCACACGCTAGTAAAGTAATGCTTAAAGTTCTCCAAGCCAGGCTTTAGTAATACGTGAACCGTGAACTTCCAGATGTTCAAACTGGTTTTAGAAAAAGCAGAGGAACCAGAGATCAAATTGCCAACATCCTCTGGATCATCGAAAAAGCAAGCGAGTTGCAGAAAAACATCTATTTCTGCTTTATTGACTATGCCAAAGCCTTTGACTGTGTGGATCACAATAAACTGTGGAAAATTTTGAAAGAGATGGAAATACCAGACCATCTGACCTGCCTCTTGAGAAACCTGTATGCAGGTCAGGAAGCAACAGTTAGAAGTCGACGTGGAACAACAGAGTGGTTCTAAATAGGGAAAGGAGGACGTCAAGGCTGTATATTGTCACCCTGCTTATTTAACTTATATGCAGGGTACATATGAAAAATGCTGAGCTGGAGGAAGCAAAAGCTGGAATCAAAATTGCCGGGAGAAATATCAGTAACCTCAGATATGCAGATGACACTACCCTTATGGCAGCAAGTGAAGAAAAACTAAAGAGCCTTCTGATGAAAGTGAAAGAGGAGAGTGAAAAAGTTGGCTTAAAGCTCTACATTCAGAAAACTAAGATCTTGGCATCTGGTCCCATCACTTCATGGGGAAACAGTGGAAACAGTGTCAGACTTTATTTCTGGGGGCTCCAAAATCACTGCAGATGGTGATTGCAGTCATGAAATTAAAAGACGCTTACTCCTTGGAAGGATAGTTATGATCAACCTAGATAGCATATTAAAAAGCAGAGACATTATTTTGCCAACAAAGGTCTGTTTAGTCAAGGCTATGGTTTTTCCAATAGTCATGTATGGATGTGAGAGTTGGACCATAAAGAAAGCTGAGCACTGAAGAATTGATGCTTTTAAACTGTGGTGTTGGAGAAGACTCTTGAGAGTCCCTAGGACTGCAAGGAGATCTAGCCAGTCCATCCTAAAGGAGATCAGTCCTGGGTGTTCACTGAAAGGACTGATGTTGAAGCTGAAAATCCAATACTGACTCATTTGAAAAGACCCTGATGCTGGGAAAGATTGAGGGCAGGAGGAGAAGGGGATGACAGAGGATGAGATGGTTGGATGGCATCACCGCCTCAATGGACATGGGTTTGAGTGGACTCCAGGAGTTGGTGATGGACAGGGAGGCCTGGCATACTGCGATTCATGGGGTTGCAAAGAGTCGGACACAACTGAGCGACTGAAATGAACTGAACTAACCATAAATGGGGCTTCCCTGGTGGCTCAGATGGTAAAGAATACGTCTGCAATGAGGGACACTCGGGTTTGATCCTTAGGTTGGTAGTATCCCTGGAAAAGAGAATGGCTACCCACTCCAATATTCTTGCCTGGAGAATCCCATGGACAGAGGAGCCTGGCAGGCTACAGTCCACAGGGTCACAAAGAGTTGGTCACAACTGAGCAACTAACACTTTCACTTTTTCACTAACCATAAGTGGGTCATTTATCTTCTGAGTAACTTCCAGTTGGCAACTCCGTTTTCATTCTATAACCTCTCACTTTTGCTTTATAAGAGCAGTCACTTTGTGTCATTTATTATACAGGATACTACTCAGTGAAATCCTCTATTTTGATGTAAATCTTATCCGATAGGGACCGCAATGAAACAGATATCAAAAGCTATCAGACACCAGATGTTAAGGGTTTATGTGTAATGGGCAGAAATGGATTTTCTTATAATGATACATGCAAAAATTAACGTTGGGTTTTTTTTAACAGCTGAAATTAATTTTGATCATGGGCCTCCATTCTATTCAATTAGCAGCTCATTGTGTTCAGAGTTTCCTTGGTCCAGTTCGGATTTCAGTGTGAGATTCCCTCCTTTCTCTTGGAGCCATGTCAAGAGACTTGTCAAGAGTCTTCATCCTCAGCCCAGGCTGGTATCAGTTAACAGAGTTGCACTGTTTTTCTTTTTGTTTGTTTTGTCCCCGACATCAGTCACAACAGACATCCACCCAAAATGTCCATTCTTTACATACCTAAGTCACTGGCTCACACTAGTCACTCAGCATCCTCCTTTTCCTGACCACAGGCCCTTCAGATCTACTGGCTTTTTCTCACTAACTCCAAGCTCTGCTCAAGGAAAGTTCTATAGGCTGTGAAATGATTGATAGGGTGCTCTGTCAAGGTTGCTTGTCTAGACACATCACAGCCGTTTCCTGCTATTTCATACCATGTGAGACTGATTTTAAGTCTTGCCGTCTCCCAGAGAGGGAGGCGTTAGTTCTGTTGGTTTTAAGATCTCCACATAGCTGGGTTGAAGACAAACTAGCTTGAGGAACAGGAAAGACGAAGCTCCTTTTCAAAGGCTCACATCAGCATCTAAATTTCTTAATCCTGTTTATAACTCTTTATATTTATTTATTTACTTTTATTGAAATATAGTTGATAAAAAATGTGTGTTAGTTGCTCAGTCATATTCAACTCTTTGTGACCCCATGGACTGCCAGGTTCCTCTGTCCATGGAATTCTCCAGGCAAGAATACTAGAGTGGGTTGCCATTCCCTTCTCTAGGGGATCTTCCTGACCCAGGGATCAAACCAGGGTCTTCTTCATTGCAGGCAGATTCTTTACCATCTGAGCTACCATTTCTACTGCACAGCAAAGTGATTCAGTTACATACACACATGCTGAAACATATATATATGTGTGTGTCTGTATATATATATGTTTCATATATGTTTCACATATATGTATATATTCTTTAAAAATTCCATTCCATTATGGATCATCATAGGATATTGAATATAGGTCCTTGTGCTATACAGCAGGACTTGTTTATCCACTCTATATGATGGTTAACATCTGCTAAATGCAAACTCCTGATTCATCCCTCTCCTACCCTCTTTCCCATTGGCAGCCACAATGTCTTCTTTTCTTTAACACCTGTCTCCTGTCACTATTCATATTTGTTAATTTTAAAAAGATTGTAAGAAAATTTGATTCTAACCAATTAAAGATTCTTCTATGACTATGGCTTATGATATAAGCTTTACATTTTGAGTTCTACTAAGTAGTGGCTTTTGATGTTTAAAGCCATTGATTTTGAGATTTGAAAAGGTTACTCTTAAATTATCCATGCTGTGAGTTTTAAAAGTCCATTTCAAAACTCAAAACAGTTCATTTCTGTTTACATAATCTTCCCCTGAGGGAAAAAGTACCTGATGGCTAGTTTTCATGGCAAGGAGGGCTTTCACATTAAAAAGGATGACAGGGGGGAGAAAAAAGCATAGTTTTTCTTGTTTCAAAACACACCCCACAACACAATGGCAGGGCAATTGCAGTAATAACAGAAAATGAGGGCTACATAATAGTGACTTAATGTTTCCAGATAAAGACATTGCACAAAGTCAACATCTATGGCCATTGTCATTTCCCACAGAAAAACACATTTTGTTATAAAACCACAAAAAGGTCATAACTAAAAATAAAGGACAGTTCTTTCTTTTTTTTTTTTAATTTATTTTAGTTGGGGGCTAATTACTTTACAATATTGTAGTAGTTTTTGCCATACATTGACATGAATCAGCCATGGGTCCACACGTGCTCCCCATCCTGAACCCCCCCACCCCCCTCCCCATCCCATCCCTCTGCGCCATCCCAATGCCCCAGCCCTGAGCACCTGTCCCATGCATAGAACATGGAATGGTGTTCTGTTTCTTTATGGAATATTTTGAGAGGAAAAAGATGCCATATTTTCCTGTTTATGTCATTTATCCATATCCAGAGGGATAGAATACAACTTTATCATAGGATGACACAGATCCATGAAGGAATCACTGCTTCTACTCAAGTCAAGTGGAACTTAAATGCTGTCATGTTACTGAGTAGAGTTTTTGAACGAGACTTCCTAGAATTTATGCTTTCAACAATTGAGTGGGTTTCATGGTAGCTCAGATGGTAAAGAATCTTCCTGCAATGAAGAAGACCCTGGTTCGATCCCTGGGTCAGGAAGATCCCCTAGAGAAGGGAATGGCAACCCACTCTAGTATTCTTGCCTGGAGAATTCCATGGACAGAGGAACCTGGCAGTCCATGGGGTCACAAAGAGTTGAATATGACTGAGCAACTAACACACACATACAGTAAAAAAAGAGCATAAGCTTAGGACTATGAAATACGCACATATTCAAATACAAACATTTATCTAAATTTCTGAGTCTCAGTTTACTTATTTGAGAACTGAAAAGAATACTAACTATACATGTGATTGATGTTGATCTTTTAAAATAAGGTAAAATAAGGTATGAAATAAGGTATGAAAAGTATGAAAAAACACCCATCACATGATAGTATTCAGTTAATATTAATTTATATACATTTCACTCTAAATTATAAAACTATGGAGGAAACATATATGCCATATTATATTGGGTTGGTCAAGAAGTTTGTTCAGATTTTTCATAACATCTTATGGAAAAACTTGAACAAACTTCTTGGCCAACCCAATGTAACAACTAGGTATTTTTACCGTGCTCTATACACTCCTGTTTCTCAAAACATTCAGATTTAGATCACTGGATCAAATATGTCTTCTTTTTAGGCAGGCAAGAGAAAGTTGCTGATGTTGGATAGAATAAATGGCTAGAGGACTAGAAAGATGTATGGTTTTCTTAGGCTAAGTTCTGCTGTAATAGAATGACACCACAATCTCTTATTTTTGCTCATGCTACATACACATCACAAGTTTGCTTCAGCTCTGTTCCTTATCCATCTTCTCTCTGGGACCAAAGAAGCAGCCACCATCTGGGGAATCCTGATCTCTTGGCTGGCAGGGAAGTGCAGAAGGCAGAGCCACTTGATGGCTCCTAAGGCTTCTTCTTGGAAGTGGCTTATGTCCCAATTCATTGGCCACAGCGAGTTAGTAGCCAAGCCTGATGTCACTGGGTTGGGAAGAAAAAAAATCCTGCAGTGGGGAGAGATAACAAATACGGTGAACAGTAACACAACCTAACAAAGTGGGCAAAAGTAGATGAGTGTAAAGAGGATAAGGTATTAATATAAACAATAGAGAATGGTGGGCAGTATTGGTAGCTGTCTACTCAGCTCCAATTATTTGCTGCCACGCATGATTATAGACCCAGTGGTGCCAGATAGAGGTTTTCAGAAGAAGCTGGGTACCGGGGACTGTGTCTATTCATAATTCTCTGAGTCAAACTCAGCTTCTGGATGGATCCTGGCCCTCTGGAACACTAATACCAGGTGTAACATAAGAATAGGCCAGGACTGGAAAGAATATACACTCACTGATGCTGAACACATCACATTTTTTTTTTTTTTTTTTTTTTATTTATTTATTTATTTTTATTTTAGTTGGGGGCTAATTACTTTACAATATTGTAGTAGTTTTTGCCATGCATCGACATGAATCAGCCATGGATTCACATGTGCTCCCCCTCCCAAACCCTCCTCCCACCTCCCTCCCCCTCCCATCCCTCAGTGTCATCCCAACGCTCCATCCCTGAGCATCCGTCCCATGCATAGAACATGGAATGGTGTTCTGCTTCACATATGACAATATACATGTTTCAATGTTATTGTCCCAGAACGTCCAACCCTCACCTTCTCCCTCAGAGTCCACAGGACTGTTCTATGCATCTGTGTCTCTTATTCTGTCTCACATATAGGGTTACCATTACCATCTTTCAAATTCCATATACATGCATTAGTATACTGTATTGGTGCTTTTCTTTCTGGCTCACTTCACTCTGTATAATGGGCTCCAGTTTCATCCATCTCAATAGAACGGATTCAAATGTATTCTTTTTAATGGCTGAGTAATATTCCATTGTGTATATGTACCACAGCTTCCTTATCCATTCATCTGCCGATGGACATCTAGGTTGCTTCCATGTCCTGGCTATTGTAAACAGTGCTGCGATGAACATTGGGGTACACGCGTCTCTTTCAATTCTGGTTTCCTCGGTGTATATGCCTAGCAGTGGGATTGCTGGGTCATATGGCAGTTCTATTCCCAGTTTTTGAAGGAATCTCCACACTGTTCTCCATAGTGGCTGTACTAGTTTGCATTCCCACCAACAGTGTAAGAGGGTTCCCTTTTCTCCACACCCTCTCCAGCATTTATTGCTTGTAGACTTCTGGATAGCGGCCATTCTGACTGGTGTGTAATGGTACCTCATTGTGGTTTTGATTTGCATTTCTCTAATAATGAGTGATGTTGAGCATCTTTTCATGTGTTTGTTAGCCATCTGTATGTCTTCTTTGGAGAAATGTCTGTTTAGTTCTTTGGCCCATTTTTTGATTGGGTCGTTTATTTTTCTGGAATTCAGCTGCAGGAGTTGCTTGTATATTTTTGAGATCAATTGTTTGTCTGTTGCTTCGTTTGCTATTATTTTCTCCCATTCTGAAGGCTGTCTTTTCACCTTGCTTATAGTTTCCTTTGTTGTGCAAAAGCTTTTAATCTTGATTAGGTCCCATTTGTTTATTTTTGCTTTTATTTCCAATATTCTGGGGGGTGGGTCATGGAGGATCCTGCTGTGATTTATGTCGGAGAGTGTTTTGCCTATGTTTTCCTCTAGGAGTTTTATAGTTTCTGGTCTTACATTTAGATCTTTAATCCATTTTGAGTTTATTTTTTGAACACATCACATTTTTAAGACAGGTTAGGGTCTGATCTTTTATATAAAAGATTCATATCTCCTAATATCATCAATAGATTCAAGTATTTTAAAAACACCATGCCAGACTTATAAAACATGATTTGGGCAAAATCTGGCTCACTGACCACAGTGTCTGAATATGAGGATGCTGTAGTTTAGAATCTCTCCACTGTCCTGAACTGGCAGCTTCTGAAAGGGGGTAATCAAACACGCTGTCAGATTGATACATGATGGATGAGTAGGCTGTTTTCTTGTCCTATTGTCTGGGAATGCCAGCTTCTAAGGACCTCATTTTTGTGTGACAGACAAGTCTAGAATGTTTAGATAGAATGTAAAGGATTTTTTCCACCACACAAAACATTTACAATGATAGAATTAATAAAAGTAAACAGTGATCAACTGGTATTTTACGTTCTTTCTAAATTTGAATTTGTAAATGTTCATAAAGCCATGATTCAATGGAAATCCGAAAGTTTGAAATTATAAAGATGGCTGGCACCATTATTAATGCAGTTTTATATTTAATGTGCCAGAGAAGCCATGGCAGAAAAGTGTGTTAACTGGATGTAAAGCTTGGGCTATCAAACAATGAAGTTAAACAGGGGCTAGTAGCCATAATAAGAAATGGCTCACAGTAAATTAAAATCAGCTAATTGAATTTCATTTTTCCTTTCATATCTCAAAAGATCTTGCATTTTGTGTCTTGAGCGTATGGAGATAAAGACCCTCCCTCCTCCATATCTGTCTCTTAGATATTCTAGTCCTTGCTGTGGTCTAAAATTAGGTCCACAAAGGCCACATTTGGTGTATGATAATTTGGGTAAAGGGGAGACACTGCATTCTATCTATCCTTGTATCTTCATCACCCAGAAAAGTGTATGACACAAAATAGATGCTCAGTATCTTATTAGATGAATTCGTATTCAGGATAATATAGATTTTTCTATCAAAACAATTGCCTCCCCCATTTAATATGCTAAATATTTAGCAACATATATCCTGGAGAACAAGAGTTCAAGTTCAATTTATTTTACTATTGTTGCATTTGGATCTCCTGGCCTGAATGAATGACTGGGTTACTTAGAGATAAAGATTTTAGCTACATCCTTTAGAGAAGTATTTTAGCTCAGACTATCTGTCATCTATCATTTTATTTGTCTGTCTTCCTATCTGTATCCTTATGTGTAACAGGCATAATAAAAGTACCACATGCCTGTACAAAGTTTTTTTTTTCCCCCCATATCCCATCATCTTTTCCAAATCTTATCGTAATTCTTTGAAATGGATATTAACAATTATAATTTTATAGTTACATATAAGGATATGAAAGTTCAAAGGAACAAAGCCACTTGATGAGATGAACATATCTTATAGTTGAAAACACAAGTCAACAGATCCTTAATTCTATTTCCATTATACGTTGCATTCAGTTTAGTTCTACGTGCTGCTTCAGCTGTTTAGTTACCAAGTCATGTCTGACTCTTTGCGACACCGTGGACTGTTACCCACCAGGGTCTTCTGTCCATGGGATTTCCCAGGCAAGAATACTGGAGTGGGTTGCCATTTCCTTCTCTAGGAGATCTTCTCAACCCAGGGATTGAACCCACATCTCCTTCTTGGCAGGTGGATTCTTTACCACTTAGCCACCAGGGAAGCCTTAGTTCTACCTGCTGAATCCCTAACATATGATTTTTATAAACACATACTCTTTAACCAGTAACTAAATAAATGTGAAGCATTGCTTATCCTCATGAACATATAAACTTCAAGGGGATATATTCTTCCAAGAAGGATATGAGAAAATAGAGTATTTGTATATATCAGGTTTTCTTTTCTTTTCTACATAGATCCTATTGATTTCGGGAGTCTTAGATCATTTTTGGCATTCTAGCTACTTGCATCAGAGGCATAGTCAGTTAGTTGTCCCTTTAACTTCTAATATTAGTTCAGGAGAGCAACTTCGTACTGAAATAGAAAACGAACATCTACATCATCCTCACACACAGTCCCTCTCAATGGCTGTAGAATCTGCTTACTTCAGGGTATCATGCCTACACCACCACTATAATAATTTTCAATATCAACTCTTGCTTCAATCTCTGTTCTTTCAAGAAATATTAGAATCATTTGGATCCATGGTTTTTAATTTTTTTTCATATTTTCTATCTCTTTTCATTTAAAATCTTCCAGTTTCCTAATTCAGCTGTGTCTAGTAAATGTTTACATCACACTTTAACTTTCTTATTTAAGGAACTATAATATAATTTCCACAAAATATATTTTTTTAATCAGCCTTTCCATGTTCATATTGTCTTGATTTTTTCTATATTTTCAGTTCTGTATTTTATTTATAGTACATTTAAATCTACTCTTAAAAATTTTTTATTGAAGTATGATTGATTTAGAATGTTATATTAGTTTATGGTATACAGCAAAGTGATTTAGGTGTGTGTATTCTATTTCATTCTTTTCCATTATAGCTTATTACAAGATATTGAATATAGTCCCATGTGCTATACAGTAGGACCTCGTTGTTTATCTATTTTATATACAGTAATGTGTGTCTGCTAATCCCAAACTCCTCATTTTCCCACCTTACCCTGTTTCTGCTTTGATAACCTTGTTTGTTTTCTATGTCTGTAGGTCTGTTTCTGTTTCATAAATTTCATTCATATCATATTTTTGTTTGTAGTGTTAATATTATTCTTAGAGTTTTATAGATAAACTAGCATATAATGTAGAAATAATTTTGTTGTTTTGGAAACCAGGTTTCTTGGAGAAATAAACAAGATAGATTTAAGTAAAAAATGGTAGTACTAAGTTGAAATTGTAAATGTCTATATGAACTCATGGTGTTTTCATCTTTTTAAAAAAAATTAGACTTCATCCACTAAAAAGCAAACCCTAAAAATAAGGACTAATCCAGCAATGATAAGCCTCTGGCCCGATATTTATAATTTCCTACTAAAACAAACCAACATTCCTTGGAGAATACTGATTTCACTCAGATCTAGATTGGGGAATGTGAAAGTCATGTCAGAAAGTAAGGAAACTGTTAAAGCCACTAAGGACATAACAGAAAGACACTGGAGCCAATTGAAGTGTCTTTGGCTCCCACTAGCCAAAGATAGAACAGTCCAGACAAGAAAAAAGAATCATAACCTCCATAATTTCAAGCATGTTTAAATATGAGTTTATAATAATACTTAAATAAAACCTCATTCACTAGCATTCAAGATAAACAATTCAGTTGCTTTGAAAACTGGAAGACAGAGATAACACTCAGACACTTATCCTGTTTTTCTGTGTTAATTATACCTTTGGTTACCTTCAGTGACCAAGTAATTGATAAGGTATTTTTAAAACGAAATATTCCAGATAATAAATTAAAAATGAATGATAGAAATAAAATCACACCTTTTGAAACCTCTGTGAAATGAAGGATCTCATCAATGATTATAAACTGTTTTCATCATAACAAAAAGGGATGGCCAAATATCTCATATCTCGTGATTAAAGCACACAACCGTGCCTAAGAAGTAGTAGTACAAAAAACTGGAAGCTGATACCAGTCAGTCTCTGAATCTCATGATCTAATCATCTATTTACAGAAAATACAAGGGACAAAGAAGCATGAAAAACAGCATCATGCCCAACTATGGAAAATTCTAAGAAAAAATGACCCAGTTAAAAAAAATATATATATATATAAAGCAATACAAAGAGTGTTCTAAGTGTATAAATTAAAATTTATAGTTTAAAATCTGTAGATCAAAAGAGGTAAGATATTAATATACTAAATGCAGTGATTGGACTTTATTGTATCTCAAATCAAACAGACTTAAAAATCAGGAAAGCTTGTATATTGATGGGATATCTAAGAAATACTGATAATTTGTGAAAGCATCATAATAATGTTGTAGTTGTAGTTTTTAAAGAAAATATTTTAAAAATAAGCATGGAAATATGTGAATATGGAATATGTTAAACTATTGAAATAGGAAGCAATAATCAATGTGAAATAGCATATCTATATGTTCATTTCTAAATGAAATATTGCCAATAGCAATCTGTATTTGGATTATGAAATCTTGTCTAAATCTTACCGCGTTATCAGAAACCTTTGAAATAATCTTCTAATCAAAAGACAATTAAATTGAGAACACCACACTTATGGCTAAATTTAGGCTTATAAGCTTTCTTTTTCAAATTGCAGAAATGTTCATCATCAAGCTGTTGGCTAATGTGACCTTAGCTTTCCAGAAGACGTTCCAAAAATAAAACGCACTTTCAGTGAGTCATAAAAAAAAAAAGTATCTTCCAGGGATGTTCCATGGGCTTTAACCCTTCCCTTCAATTCAGTCAGTTGCCACTATATCTATTTCTATATATTCACTTTTAATGCTGTGTGTTACACAAACACACACAGTGTAAACGTACATATGTTACTTGATCTAGCAAATCACCTATTTTTCTCAGCTAGCAAGGTTTTAGACAGGCAGAATTTACTATGTTTCAGTGTACCTATTACTCCAAAGTTGTTGATTTTCTTTATCTCGTTTTCAAACTTAAACTAGAGTTATTAGAAACATTTTAATTCTAACTTTTTCAACTGAATCTTTATCAAATACAGCATCTTTCCAGTAAAACTTAGTAAGGACTTGTATTTGAAACTGTGTGGATTGTTGCCTATGGCTACCATATGATTTCATTCATATGTGAAATCTAAAAAACAAACAAACCAAAAACAACTGACAAACAAAATAAAGCAAAAGTAAAACAAACTCACAGATACAGAGAACAGATAAGTGGTTACTAGAGGGGAAAGGGGTCAGGAGGGACAAGCAAATGGGTGAAGATCAACTGAATGATGATGGATGGCAACTAGAATTGTGATGGTGATCACTTTGTAGAGTTTATAGGTGTTGAACTATAATGCTGTACACCTGAAATATATATATATATATATATATATATATACACATACACACACACATACACACACACACACACACACACACACACACACACACACACACACACATATATATGTTTTTATAAACTTGAGAGGAACCATTCAAACACAGGTTGTTAATACAAGAGGAGGAGTGCACTAAGTCAGGATGACAATTCAGGTAGACCATTTTTTTGTCTGTTTATTTGTTTGTTTTGTCTTGAACCTGAGGATGTTGATTGAAAATAGCAAACAATTTGGGTTCGTGAGTAGGTTGAAGTCATGGTTTCATATTTAGTATCTAGCCCACATATTCCTATTTAAAAACAAGGTTACAAAAATTAGGGTTTTCACTCCATCTGTTTTAAACTGGCACTTGCATAGTCTGGGTGTTCCTTTTAATATTATAAAGTGCTTCTTGCTAAAACATGATGAAATCTTTATTCCTCAGAAAATAGAGATATTTTGTGATATATTAGAAAATAATAGACTACAACTCAGTTCACTTAAAAATAATCTTTTTGTAAGTATCCTTGGCTATTTAGCATTTTGATATATCAACCTTTTAGAATGCACTCTTGGGTTTAAATATCTTATTCCTCAAGAAAAGATAAAAATCTCTGTCACTTATACATTTAATTGTAGGCACTGAAAATAAACTATGTAACTTTACCATGTTTCATGCAGACTTACTACATTTTCTTAAACAAGATTAAGTGAGGATAGATACTAATATTACAAGGGTTTTTACTGTAAGTGTTTTTTGAAATAGCAAGCTCACACTAATGCACTGGATAAAAGAATATCTAGGACTGGAAGGGATTGTGATGATTAGTCCTGCATTCATATTGACAATGTAGAAACTGAGGTGCAGAACAGTTAGTTATCTTCTCTGAGATCTATAGCGAGTCTATTTCCAATTTGGCAGAACTAGTGTCTCCTGATGTACCTTCTTTTCAGAGAGAGTGATGTTATCACTGAATTGGAAGACAGGTGGGAGATAATGGACCAAATTTTTTTTTCATTTTTTTAAGAATTTTGAATATTTTTATTTATTCAAAATTATTGGGGAAGGGAAGTTCAGGTTAATTGAGTGTTACTAGCTATTACATATATTGTATGTTTATTATATATAATAAATTTTCAAATAATTAGAACATAAAATAATCTTGATGTAAAATTATATTTTATTTAATTTAATCTTTTAAAGTGATTTAGAAAAGATTTAAGTAATTGTAATCTTTTCAAAACATCATTATAAATATAATTTTTAAATATTGAAATTTACCCTACATAAAGCTAGCAGAAAATTAGATTGAACCTTAGCAAGTGTGTGACATTCCCTACAAGTCTTATATAAGAAAAAACCATGAACATACTATTTGAACAGTATGGAAAGGAATACAATAAAATATGAAATTCGACCTTCAAACAATCTCAGCTCCCAGCCCTACTCTTTAGAAGTAACTATATTTACTTAGGTGTCCTTCTAGATAAATTTTTAAAACAAACAATATATTTTTAGAGCAGTTTTAGGTTCATAGCAAAATTGTGGGGATAGTACATAGGTTTTTCCTATTCCTCCTGCCCCCACAAATGCATAGCCTTCCCCATTATCAACATCCTCTACCAGAGTGGTAATTTGTTACAATTGTAGAATCTACACTGACATATCATACTCACCCAAAGACCATAGTTTACATTAGAGTTCACCCTTGGTGTTATATTCTATGAGTTTGTACCAATGTGTAAAGCCATATATCTAACATTATAGTATCATCAGAAGTAGTCCACTGCTCTAAAAATCCTCCATGCTCCAGCGTTCATACTTTTCCCAACCCCACCCCAACTTCTGGCAACTATTAATCTTTTGTGTCTCTATAGTTTTTCCTTTCCCAGAACCAATTTCTTTTCTGTATTTAAAATTTTATGACATTCTGGCTCTTAAAACTGGGTTTCTATACGGTATGCCAGAAGTATATCCACTGGGCAAAATGAAGTTATCCACCTACCTGGTTAATATGATTTTATAGAGAGTAACTGAAAATATATCCGTAAGCAGAATCAGAGGCATTTGAAATTAAGGGATACATATAAATTGGAGAACAAAATGTTTTATTCTAAACTCTCTATATATTAAGTATAAAATAGATTGACATTTTTTAACATAAATCAAACATATGTAATTCAAACATCTAAATGAGTGTTGTTCCAAATAAAGTCAGTACCATGGTTCCTGTTATACTACAACATTCAAAAGGAGTCTCACAATGCATTTTTGAAAGTTCTTCCAGAGACACTTTATGAGCAATCAGTGAAAAAGGGAGTCTCATTATGTTTTAGTCACATCACTTCTTTGATGAAAAATTCATAAGATCAGCTTTGTTCATATCATGTTCCCTACAGTGGGCTTTAAATGACTTCTGGCTGTTTCCGAGACCATGCCTACTCTCAATAGATAAAAATATCCATTACTGAGTATATTAAATTTAAATTTTCACAAGTTCTGAAGGTAATGGCTAAAAGTTGAAAGAAACATGTTTGAACAATGGTCGAGTCACTGAGTCAGTGCACTGCTTGCCAAGTATTTGATTTTGAGGTGGCAACATTCCTTAGAAGTATACTACCTGTTATGTTTCATTTAACAAGTCACAATTACTTCTCAGAAACAGGGCAGATTTTGTTAAATGTGACACAGAGTTTTAAAATCAAGTATCAGTGTCCAGAGTTTGTAGAGCTTCTTTTATATGTCAGTTAAAGAATTTCATTCTTTAGAGATCATATTTAAAATTGTTGTCCTTTTCGGGTACTACTGAATTCATTCTCCATGAACAGCTATTATCTCATTCATCTATTCATTTAGATGCTAGGAATATAGCTGAAACAAGTACTTACCTCCTAGTGGAAGAAGCTGGCAAAAAACACCCAAGTATAAAATACAAGGTCATGTAGCAAGGATGTCTATGAGGAAAAATTAAGCAAGATAAGAGTCTACTGGGGGACACCATTTTAGACAATGTGATCAGAAAGTCTGCTTCGAGTGGTTGACAAATGATTACCTATCTGAACGCACACAGTTGTAATTATTGGGAATTATTATTCCCACAGTTTTCCTACTGAAGGTAACAATTGCAAACAAAGGTTCTGAAGACCTTGAGAACAACCAGGAGCTGGTGAGGCTGACGAGGAGAGAGCAGGGGCTGGTAGTAAGAGCTCCTTTCAGAATGGTGTATAGGAAAACAATGAATGCCCTGGACCTATGTATTAGCTCCATCAGTTATTATCTGTGTGCAGTTTGCTTCACCTCTGCAGGTCTTGAATCCCCAGCTGCCCCAAATAAAAATAAGAACAACACCATCTCATGGGTGTGGCAAGTAAAGAAGAGAACACAGCACTGGACACATAGATCACTGATGAAGTAGCTAATGAAGGAAGAGAGAGTAGAGACATGAGGTTGGGTCTTTCTAAAACAAAAAGAGTTAAATATCTGTTCACCTATTGAAAGGGGAATCCATAAAAAAAAATAACTTTCCAGCTTGAGCTAATAACTAGGGGTTTCCATGCAGCTATTTCTTTCAACGCCTCTTGCAAATAGCTACCATTTATTTACTTTGAGATTTAGCTCCTTTAGTGCACCTTCCAAGGTGCATATCAGCAACCTCAGAAATGCAGATGATACCACTCTAATGGCAGAAAATGAAGAGGAACTAACGAGCCTCTTGATGAAGAGGAAAAAGGAGAGTGAAAAAGCTGTTTTGAAACTCAGCATGAAAAAAAAAATAAGGTGATGACTTCCAGTGCCATCACCTTATGGCAAATAAATGGGTAAAAAGTGGAAGCAGAGACAGATTTTATTTTCTTGGGCTCCAAAATCACTGTGGATGGTGACTACACCCATGAAATTAAAAGATACTTACTCCTTGGAAGAAAAGCTATGACAAACCTAGACAGGGTATTAAAAAGCAGAGACATCACTTTGCAGACAAGGTCCAAATAGTCAAAGCTATGGTTTTTCCAGTAGTTATGTATGGATGTGAGAGTTGGATCATAAAGAAGGCTGAGTACCAAAGAATTGTTGCTTTCGAACCATGGTGCTTGAAAAGACTCTTCAGAGTCCCTTGGATTGCAGGAGGTGAAACCAGTCAATCCTAAAGGAAATCAA
The DNA here is from genome assembly GCA_024291935.2 of Okapia johnstoni. Taxonomy (NCBI): domain Eukaryota; kingdom Metazoa; phylum Chordata; class Mammalia; order Artiodactyla; family Giraffidae; genus Okapia; species Okapia johnstoni. The sequence continues at coordinate 11,163,689 of CM044319.1, forward strand.
TTCTGAATATTCATTGGAAGGGCTGTTGCTGAAGCTGAAGCTCCAAGACTTTGGCCACCTGATGTGAAGAGTTGGCTCACTGGAAAAGGCTCTGATGATGGAAAAGACTGAAGGCAAAAGGAGAAGGGGGCAGCAGAGGATGAGATGGTCAGAAAGCATCACTGACTTAATGGACATGAATTTGAGCAAACTCTGGGAGATAGTGGAGAACAGAGGGGCCTGGGTTTCCACAGTCTATAGGGTCACAAAGAGTCAGACATGACTTAGTGACTGAACAACCTTTAGTGCAAGGTGTTTATAAAAACAAAATTTAAATAATTTTTATGCATTTTTTTCAGAAACACATTAAGTATTTTGTTTGTTAAAAGAAAACTTTCTAAATCACAGAAGCATGAATGTAATAAAATAATAATTATCATAGTTGCAATCAGAAAATACCTTTCCATATGATGAGTAAATCATGTAAATATTAGTAAATTTAGCCACTTCCAGTGATTTAATATTGTAGTAAAGATTTGATCATATTTCATGACTTTTTTTTACAGTGGATTTTTTAGTTTATCTCAATTTTATATTACTGCATGATTCAAAGTGGATCTAACTTCAATTTTTCATTCAAAGGCACAATATAGCTCATTCCTAAATTGAAGATCAGTCTCTTTCAAACACTAAATGTATAAAAATCGGTTATGTATGTTTTGGGACTTTAATTCTATTTCCTTCAACTGTCATTTCCTGAGCCAGTATGATGTTATTTTAATGGTTTGATATTAAAAATAAATATATGTGATATATAATGTTATAAAGTTTAAATATATTGTAGGAAATTTTATTATAAATTATTGCTACTTAACATAGTTTTCTTGTTTCATTGTTGCCTATTGTATTTCCAGATGAAGTTTATATTATTTTATCAACCAAAAAAGTATTTTGAAGGGCTTCCCTGATAGCTCAGTTGGTAAAGAATCTGCCTGCAATGCAGGAGACCCAGGTTCAATTTCTGGGTCAGGAAGATCTGCTGGAGAAGGGATAGGCTACCCACTCCAGTATTCTTGGGCTTCCCTTTGTGGCTCGGCTGGTAAAGAATCTACCTGCAATGTGGGAGATCTTGGTTCAGTCCCTGGGTTGGAAAGATCCCCTGGAAAAGGGACAGTCAAACCTATAAAAGTATTTTGAGAGCTTTTTATTGGAATTGTGTTAAATTGGTATGTGAATTTGGAAAATGTGGCATTTTTACATGTTAAATCTTTTTATCTGGGAATTTCATGTCTTTCTCTGTAAGTGTGTATATGTGTGTATATATTTTACCAAAACTCAAAAGAAAGTATTTATTCCTCACATTTCCTCCTCCACCACAGCATCATTAGCTGTTATGGGAAGATGTAATTAAAACACAAAAATTTGTTACTATACTGATATCAGAAAATGTAATTTAAAAAAAAGTAACAGTATGAAATGTTGGCAAGGATGCTGAGAAACTGGATCACTCATAAATTGCTGGTGTGAGTGCAAAATGGTACAGCCACTCTGGAAAAATGTTTTCTAGTTTCTTTTCAAAACTAACATGAAACTACCATATGACCTGGTAATTGCATTCCTGGGCTTTTTTCCCAGAGAAAACAAATGAAAACTTGTGTTCACACAAAAACCTGTACAGGAATTTCATAGAAGTTTTATTTATTATAGCTGAAAACTGGAAACACTTCATTTGTTCATCAGCAGATGAGTGATTAAGCACATTGAGATTCACCTATAACATGCAACATTACTATGCAATGAAGAGAATGAACCATTTATTGATACATGCATCCACTTGGATGAAACGCCAGAGAATTATGTTGAGTGAAAAAACTCAATCCCAAAAGATTAAAGATTACATGTCACGTGAATCCATTTATATAATATTCTTGAAAGGACAAAAGTATAGTAATAGAGAACAGATTGGTTTTTGCTGAGACTTAAGGATGTGATATGGGCTTCCCTGGTGGCTCAGACGGTAAAGCATCTGCCTACAATGCAGTAGACCTGGGTTCGATCCCTGGGTCGGGAAGATCCCCTGGAGAAGGAAATGGCAACCCACTCCAGTGTGCTTGCCTGGAAAATCCCATGGACCGAGGAGCCTGGTAGGCTACAGTCCATAGGGTCGCAAAGAGTCAGACACGACTGAGCAACTAACACTATGGGTAGAGGTAAGTAAATGTGGCTAAAAAGGACAGCATGAGAGATTCTGTGATGATGGAAGTGTTCTGTGTCCTGACCACTGACAATATTCTGATTGTGATGATATACTATAGTTAGGGGAAATTAGGTAAAGGCTATACAGGATCTCCCAGTAGTTTATACAACTGCTTTTGAAACTATGATTATCTCAAGAAATTACTTAAAAACAAAAGTAAGTACATAAGAAATTTTAAAATGTATTATTGGCATCAGTTTTAGTTGAAATTGTGTTTAATAAAATTTGAAGTGATCTGACATTTTTACAGTATAACTTTTTTCATTTAGGGACATGTCTTTCTCAGTCTGTGTGTGCCTTTCTCAGCAGTTTTTAAAGTGATTTTCTTATTCCTTAACATTTTCCCTCTACTTCTGTGCCTATTACTTTAAAAGTTTCCAAGTAGTGTATTGACCTAGATAAAACAGGTCTAAAAAAGCTTGATTTCCATAAGTCAAGTCTTTTTCCTGTATTATCTTATCCAATGTCAAAAATAAATATTCTCTTTAAAGTTCTGATTGTATATGTGTGAAGAATTTATATTTTTAGAGCAGTTTTAGGTTCACAGCAAAATTAAGAGGAAGGTACAGAGATTTCCCCATACACTTGCTACTGCTCCCCCCTGCCATGTGTCGAGCCTCCCAATTATAAATCTCACTCACATATTTTACCAAGGATGAACCTACACTGACACATCATAATCACCAGATTCACTCTTGGTGTTGTACAAATTTGAACAAATGTGTAATGACATATATCCATCATTATATTATACAGTGTTATTATTGTCATAAAATTCCTCTGTATTCTACATGTTCATCTTTTGCCCCTCCCTCTTCCCTGGGAACCACTGATATTTTTACTGTCTCTGTAGTTTTGCCTTTCTAGAATGTCATATATTTAGAATCATATGGTATGTAACCTTTTGGATTGGCTTTTTTCACTTAGTAATATGCATTTAAGTTTCCTGCCACATTTTTTCATAGCTTGGTAGCTCATTTATTTTTATCACTGAATAATATTTCATTGTCTCATGCAAAGAGTTGACTCATTGGAAAAGACCATAATGCTGGGAAGGATTGGGGGCAGGAGGAGAAGGGGACGGCAGACGATGAGATGGTTGGATGGCATCACCGACTCGATGGACATGGGTTTGGGTAAACTCCGGGAGTTGGTGATGGACAGGGAGGCCTGGCGTGCTGCGATTCATGGGGTCGCAAAGAGTCGGACACGACTGAGCGACTGAACTGAACTGAACTGAACTGAGATGTACCTGTATTTGTTTATACATTCATATTTTGAAGGACACTTTGATTGATTCTAAGTTTTGGCAATTTATGCTTTGGCTATAAGTATATGTCTGCAGCTTTTTGAGAGAAATGAGTTTTCAGCTCCTCAGGGTAAATATCAAGGAACACAATCACTGGATCATATATGAGTGTGTTTAGTTTTATAAGAAACTGCTAAAGCATCTTCCAAAGTGACTAAATTATTTTGTATTTCTATCAGGAATGAATGAGAATTCCTATTGCTCCATATCATTACCTGCATTTGCTGTTGTCAGTATTCCAGATTTGGGCCATTCTAATAGATATGTAGTAGTATTAATATCTCATTATTTTAATTTTCATTTCCCTGATGACATATGATGTGGAACAACTTTCTATAAATTCGTTTGCCATCATATGTCTTCTTTGGTGAGGTGTCTGTTAAGGTCTTCAGCCAATTTTTAATCAACTTGTTTGTTTTATTATTGTTCACTTTTAAGAGTTTTTTTATGTATTTTGGATAACAGTCCTTTATTTGATATAGCTTTTGCAAATGCTTCCTCCCAGTTGGTGGCTTGTCTTTTTTATTCTCTTAACCTTGCCTTTCAAATCAGAAATTTTTCATGTTAATGAAATTGAGCTTATCAATACTTCATGGGTAGTACATGTATCTAAAAAGTCATCACTATATCCAAAGTCGTCTAGGTTTTCTCCTGTGTCATCTTCTAGGAGTACTATCGTCTTGCATTTTGCATTTAGGTCTGGTATCAATGTTGTGTTATTTTTGTGCATGTGGATGTCCAGTTATTTCAGCACCAGTTACTGAAAAGACTGTTTTTGTTCCACAGATTGTCTTTGGTCTTTTGTCAAAGATAGTTGACTATGTGTATGCAGTCTACTTCTGGGCTCTCTATTCTGTTCGGCTGATCTGTTTGTCTGTTCTTTCACCAATACCACACCTGTCTTGAATTATGATAGCTTTATAGTAAACCTTGAAGTCAAGTAGTGTCAGTCTTCCGGCTTTGTTCTTTCCCTTCAATACTGTGTTGGCCATGCTGGGTTTTTTTGTTTCTTCATGTAAAGTTTACAATCAGTTTGTCAGTGTCCACAAAATAACTTACCGGGATTTTGATTGAAATTGCATTTAAACTAGATTAAGTTAGAAAGCACTGATGTCTTAAAAATATTGAATCTATCTAGGAACATAGGATAGCTATCCATTTATTTAATTATTCTTCAATATTATTCATCAACTATGTATTTTTTTATCCATCAGCAGGCTACCTCCAGCATGTTTTCTAACACTGAGGGATATGCACTAAGTGGAAACATTCAAACACTTTTCAAGTTTCTACTTGTGCTACAATAGGTAAGAGACTCTTGGTCAAAGCAAATATCATAGCTGAGGTCAGAATAAGGGGCACTGGAATATACTCCAAATTTTTGCTGTGAAAAGAAGCAAAGTCATGGGAATGAGAATGGATACAAGGAAAACTGAAAGATAGGAGTCCCTTACATAGGGTTGTTGTGAAGATGAAATAATATACTTGAAAGCCCTTTGTAAATTATAATATATTTTGCCCACTGTGTTTTTATAGACATTCTCATTATTAAAATGGCATTTATAATAAAGCTGTCTTGACTGACATAATTTTTGAACAAGGATCAACAAACTTTGGTTCCTGGGCCCCATTTGTCCTTTTGCCTCTATTTATACAGCCCTCAGGCTAATAATGGGGTTTTGTTTTTCAATGGTTGTAAAAAGAACTTTAATATTTTGTATCATTTTAAAATTATATAATGATTCAGATGTCAGTGTGTATAAAGTTTTCTTGGAATACAGCCATGCTTAGTAGTTTACATTTAGAGTATAGCTTCTTTTATGCTACAGTGGCCAAGTTGAGTAGTTGCAACAGAAACCATGTAGACCACAGCAGATAAAACATTCACTATCTGGTTTTTGTATAGAAAAAGTTTGCTGGCCCTCTGTTGTTGAATACTTATATGGATCTTAGATTTTTAAACAGACATTCCTAAAGAAGTCTAGCATAGTTATATGCATCATTCCTCTCAAATCCTTCAGCGACTATTTGAAAGGGTCAGGAGTTATGATTTTTGACTAACAGTACTGATAATGTACCTGCTTTGTCAGCTAAACTCCTACAGTATTCTTTCCCCTCACTGCTCTTCTCGATTTATTTAGGCTTTCAGCTTCACTCTAGCTGGCTACCTCTCTGCAGTGTCCTTGCAGCTCAGGTTTGGACAATTAACTGATGTGAGTTTCAGTGACCAGTTGTTCCCTGCAAAGTTCATCTCAATGAGAAGTCCAGTTCTGGAAGCACCCCACCAGTACTCCCATCTGTCAGAAACAGCAAGAACTCTAACCCCCCAGCTGGATCCTGCTGGCTCTGCCCTAACACTCAGGCTCCAAGTAGAGAGCACCTCAGAAATAAGTGGATAGTTAGTAAAAGAAATAGCCTCATGCAGAACTCAGGTATTCTGACTGTAAATATGAGAAGAGTACTATATCATCCTTATAGGCATAGTTCATTAGATGTTTAGGTTACATTTGCACTTTCCATTTTATCTTTATTCAAGAAATTAAATATATAATGTTGTGTTAGCTAATTACACATGAGAGTTAAAACCTTACATTTAAGCATAATATTATGCTTATATATACTGACTTTCAATTTGGAGTGCTTTCTTTTATCTCTATATTTGATGTAATGAACAGCCACTACACTAGCATGAGTAATTTTATATAATACTGTTTTTATCCACGGCCTTGATTATAAAGTTCCTTTATAACTTGCTTTCATTTCTTTGAGTTGGCTTGCCCTCAGTAATGACATAAGGTTCTAGGTGTTCACTGCATTTGGGAATCAGAATACCGTCAATTTGGCCCATAGCTACTAGCCACAAGGCATATCCTCTGCCAATCAGATTTTCTGGCTCAGACAGAATTTTTATTATCATTTCTTTGTCTCAGAATTGCCTTCCCAGTCACGTCACTCTCTCTCAACTGGTAAAATAAGAAATCTCCATCTTATTTCTTCTCTTGACAGTGAATGATTTATCTATGACAACTTTCTCCAGTCATAAAGAATTGTCATTCCAACATCCCAAATCAGTTATTTGAAATCTATACACCTCTTTCCTTCTACATACTGAAAAAAGAGAGATTAGAGCCAGGTAGCTACATTTTGCAACAACAGCATTCAACTGGCATTTTATAATAAAATATGTATGAATAGACAGATTCCCTTTTACCTTAAATAAAGTAGGAACTGTCTTTCCTCTTCCTAGTAAAGTTCAGGGAATTTCTCTAATAAGTGATGTTTAAAATGTAAAAGTGTGAAATATTTTTTAAAGGATAACTTAAACCAGGTGTGTTGAGGGAATTCCTGGTGGCCCAGTGGTTAGGATTTGGTGCTTTCTCTGCTGGGGCCCAGGTTTTATCCATGTTAAGGGAACTAAGATCTCACATGTCTCAGCAGAATAACTCACAATGAATGAGTAGGTAGAAGAATAGTATTGAGGCATTCATTTACCATAAAATATCAACATAGATGTTTTAAAAAGGATAAATTAACCTATTTCCAGAATGTTTGGAGAATGGTTTGTTCACTTTATCATTCATTGTCTTGTGTTTGAAAATCATTCTGATAGTTGTCTATTTCAAATTCTTAAGATCTTAGACCACTCTGAGTGTAGATGAGTCGTTTTATCTCAATCACTTTTTCCTTAAGCAGCAAAGAGCCACTTGCTTGTTTATGGAAAGCGTGAGGAGAGAGTAGTGGAGGGCTGTGGAGAAGGACTCTTGCAGACCCTCTTCCAGTGCTGGAGAGCTGCCTTACTGAGTGGGGTGGAGGTGGACTGAAGATGATAATCAAGCAAAGCAGGAAACATTCTCACAAAGAACACCGACATGTGTGCTGAGAACCACGGAGGGAAGAGCGTGAAGCATGAAGCATTTTTCTGTGATTCTCAAAATCTGCTTTTGTTCCCCTGACGTTAAAATTGTTCACTTTGTTTTTTAAATTCTAAAGATGCCAAAAATTCACTGGCTAAAAATATGAGGGGAAAAGCCTTAATAGAGTTAAAAAAAAAAAAGTGTAGCCAATTAAAGTGCCAAGTGAACAGTCTTGTACAAGAGGGCAAAGCACCCTTTGATCAAAGTACTCAGGTCCTGTTGGGAAGCTTTGAAGAGAAAATGCAGCATCCTAAATGCACAACAATGAAAAGGGGACAAAGACAGATAGGAAGAGGGGGTGAGGAGCCTGAGCTCCTTTTGTCTTCTCACTCTTCACCTTTTCAGATGTACTGCCTATAGTATGCGTTTGTTTGGGTGTTTGTTTTGGTCCTTTCTCCCCCTCTCCTCTTGAAAGTAATAGCTATTGTAAAGCTGCTTCACAGCAGGAACCCAGGTGTCTGCTGTGCACTTCTTTTATGGAAACAAAAGCACACTTACTGTGTGAAGCATTCAGAACTTACTCTGGCTGTCTGGCTTCTAAGTTGAGAGCATCTTTTACCCTCTGCAATTTTTGAGTTATGTTAACTGCTGAAGAAAAACATGACTTTTGGTCACTAGGAAAATGTTCCACTAGATTGTACAGACACACAATAGCTCTAGAGTTGTTCTTTTAATGAAAAGAATATGAGCAAAATTCCCATTGAAATCTCTCAATGAAAATGCAGGATGTAGATGGGAGAGGCGCAATGTTTTGTGACTTTTGCTGAGCAATGCAAGTTGCAAAATCCTTTTACAGGTATAACCTTCTTCCCTGTTTCACCCATTTATACTTTATCAAGGTATTGCTCCCCAGAGACTGTTTTCATAGTTCCCCCCTGGCAAAGGCAGAGACTAAGAGATAAATGGGGGCAATAGCAGCCTCAGTGAAAGAGTTCTAAAAATACAGTACCTCTCAAGATCTCTGCCGACACAGAAAGCTCAGAAATGATATCTGGATATTGCTTTAGGAAACTATTCAGCCTAGAGGGCATGCGCTGAATGAAATGGGGCAAGAATATCATGTAATCTACATTTGCCCTTAAAAACTTCTGCCCCTTGCCACTCGGTTTCCACATATCATTTCAAAGCTTTTCCTGTTATTTTTAGATAAGGATATTTTCAGCTGTGAGAAACTGTGTTATAAAAAGTGCAGTGGTTCTTTTAAACATCTGATAGGTGAGTTTTTTAATATTGAAGTGACACTGAAGAGGGTCATCGTAGGAATCCAAAGCAATAAAATGGTGGTTTGCAGGCCATATCTGGACCACAGATGTGTCCAGTTGGATCTGTAATATTTTAGAAATATTTGAGCAAACTTTTAAATTCTTTAAAATTCATTTTTAAAAGTTGAGGTTTGCAGCTTTTCCTGAAAATGTGGATGACCTCTTGGAAGACACTAGGGTTGTATTCTCAAATGACAAAATTGGTTTGAGCTAAGTAACAACAAGGCTTCCCTGATGGCTCAGTTGGTAAAGAATCCACCTTCAATGTGGGAGATCTGGGTTTGATCCCTGGGTTGGGAAGATCCCCTGGAGAAGGGAAAGGCTACCCACTCCAGTATTCTGGCCTGGAGAATTCCATGGACTACACTCCATGGGGTTGCAAAGAGTCGGACGTGACTGAGCGATTTTCACTTTCAAATAACAGCAAGGTTTCCCAGATGGCACTAGTGGTAAAGAATCCACCTGCCAATGCAACAGTCAAAAGCAACACGAGTTCAATCTCTGGGTTGGGAAATCCCCTGCAGGATAGCATCGCAACCCACTCCAGTATTCTTGCCTGGAGAAACCCTTGGACAGAGGAGCCTGGTGGGCTACAGTTCATAGGGTCACAAAAAGTCGGACACAACTGAAGCGACTAAAGCAACTAAAGAGCAAGTCTGGCCAGTGTTGGCCAGAATCCCTGATACCAATCCAGGTCCTTAGACAGGTCATGTGTTATGACCTTCCCTCATGCATGTCACCTGCTCTGAGGACTTTAAAGTGTGTGATCCTTGTTCCAGAAAAGCATTACTATTGGAGTGTGTCTTCTCCCAAATGTTAGTGAACAATAGAGCTAACTAGTTTGTAGTTTCTGAGTGTGTATAGGTGAACACACTAGTTTGTGGTATTACCTTGTGCAATTTTGTTGGTGGTTGCATTAAACTTTCCATAGTGTCAGTACCAAAATACTAACAATAGGCCTGGGTCAGCAAATCAGGAGGAAACAGAAACAGAAAGTTCTAAACTAATCCGGAATCTTGGTCAAAAATATCTAGAAATAAACTAATCTAATTTTGTCATACATACATACTTTATATTTTATGGGTTAGCATTGTTTCAAATTACTATGGTGGTCCCCATAGACATTTTAGTGCTTTAGAGTCCACAAGGAATTTATTGGGCTAATTCTGAACTGGACTTCAAAGCTCTTTTTGAATCTTGGATGTAATTTTGGATATCAAATTTATTTTATATAACTATGAAGCTGAGCTCTTTAACATTTGACCATCTCTGCTCCATGATGGGGAAATCCTTGGTGGTCACTCTGAAACTAGTGTATTCCTACTCATTCTTTTCTCTCTCTCTCTCTTTTTTTTTTCTCCTTATCTATCTAGTTTGATAATCACACATGCACAGAAGGATGAGCTCCCTTCAAAACCCACTCACATTTAATTCCTTCAACATCCACTGTTTAATGATCAAACTTTATGATTTTGTGGCAGTACATGTTTTTGAGTATCTGTAATGCCCTGGGCCTTCTCCAAGAATATGTATTTTAAGTTACACAAACATTGAGCAGAGACGGGTGTTTCTAAGGGTTGAAGACACAGAAGTGCTTAGGAATGGCTTGAGTAGAACATTAGCAGAGGGAATGATGACTAGTAAGCCAAGCAAATGTATTCCAAACACCTACAGCGAGAAAACCAAACTCTTAGAGATAGGGAGCTTGAGATGTTGGGAGAAATATGAACAGATCTGTTGGCTGGAATAAAGGTTTGGAATTGAAGGGGCCTTCAATTCCAAGCTTAAGAGCTTAACGTTTATACTACATAGATAAGAAATAGCCACAGAAGTCTCAGATCAAGGGATTATGACATAGCTTCTATGCAGCTAGTGGGGAAATGGAGTTTTTTCATTCCAGTTTGTTCATTAAGTATGTGCTGTATACCAAAAACACTGTTCTAGATGATAAAATACAAGCATGAATGAAGAGATCAAAATGTAGAATTAATCATAGGAGAAATAAGCAAACCACAGAAAGACTAGTCGGGGTATTAATAAAGATACAAAACTTACAATAGCTCTACATCAAACATATACACACACATAACACCATCCACACTGTCTTGTCTTCAGCCATATTGAAGTGTTCTGACATCCCCAAATACACCTTCTACATGAGCAGTTAAGAACCTTTTCTCTAATGAACCACCGGTACAAGTAGTTGCGTGTCTTATCATTCAGTTGTTTTAGGGAATAGAGAAAATGCCAATAATTACTGGATGGAGAGGTTTGGTTTTCAGGATTTTGCTCAGACAATCACCACCACCAAGGAACCAGCATCTGGGTCCAGGCATTCTCAACACTTCACCATCATGTGTTATTTCTTTTTTTTTTTTAAGTCAACAATTTTATGGTGCTTACTTTAAGCTAGACACTGTTTTAGACACTTTATCTTAAACTTATATTAGTTTTTAATAACTTTCATTTATTTGTTTTCTCCAGGATCAGAATGAATTCCATTTGGTCATCACAATAAACCTATCTCATAAATTGTGTAAGTTATATAGCATCAATTTGATAGATGGTAAATTGAGCCATATTTGAACCTTATGGATTATTGGGCTATACTAATGACAAGGTTTAGCATATTACTGTCCACTGCTATCACTAAATCTAACCTTGATTCTTTCCTCTGTCTGATTCTTTAAATAGTAGCAACAATAACATAAGATCATTTATTAGGTGCCTACCCTGTGTTTCCATAATATGTACTGAAACCAAAATTAGGCGATTCTAAGAATATACTCCCTTCTTCTATTTCATAGCTGTCCCATCTGGCATTCTGTCAATCTGATCTTCCCTGTCTCCATACCTGGATAACACCCACAGTATTCTTTCTCTGGTCTTTATTCGGGGTGATAGGGAATATATAAAAGGTGGCTGATTGACTCCTCTTAGGTACATATCATACCCACTACTCTTAAAAGTCATTCTACTTATCTCTAAGCAGTTCTCTTTTGCACTCTGTTGAATAGCTATTCCAGTCTTTCACCATCCCAGCAGTTCCTTGTTCTGCCTTACACTTGTCATTTTTAGTAAATGGCCTAGGAGAAAAAGGACCTCCCTAGCTTTGCTGTTCTAACATTTATAAGCTCCTCCTTATCCTCACCTGTCTGTCTCACGTCCTTTGATCCTGTCTTAAGGGATGAGGTCTTCCCCTAGAGAGGAAGCTAATTGCTCTGCTTATTCCTCTAAACCCGTGTCCTTGTTCTTTTTTTTTTTTTTCAGGACTTCGATTCTCAGTAGTTTCATTTTTCTTATTTTTTTTTTCTTTCATCAGTCCCTATCTCATATTCTTTGGCATATGAGTTTAACCTTACCTTATGTTTAACCTTACCTTAGTTTTAGTAAACCCAAACTTTCTCTGTACCCTCGTAATATTCAAGCTACTATCCTAAGCCTTTTATTGTTTTGTTCAAACAATCCCTCTAAAACTAGTCAATACTGCATTTATGCAATCAACAAATAACTGTTCAGTGCGTGAAAGTGAAAGTGTTAGTCACTCAGTCATATCCAACTATTTGTGACCCAATGGACTGTAGCCCACCAGGCTCCTCCATCCATGAAATTCCCCAGGAAGAATACTAGAGTGGGTTGCCATTTGCTTCTCCAGGATAGCTTACCGACACAGGGATCAAACTAGGGTCTCCCACATTGCAGTCAGATTCTTTACCATCTGAGCCACCAGAGAAGTTCAGTGCCAACTATATGCTAAAAATGATTCAAAGGTCTATTGTTGATAAGTGAGCAGCAAACAAAATAAATTTTTTTTGTCCCTGTGTCACTTAAATGGTAGTGCTAGCTGAAAAAAAAAAAAGCACAGAGTGAGTGTTGTGAGCTAGTAATTATTTGGAGCAAAATGAGGACTATAGCCTGAGAGACAACATATCAGATAGTCCTGAGAAACTGCTCCAAAGAGGTAAGGGGGAAGGTCAGTTATATAGGTGATTTTGGTGAAGGGGGAGTACATGCAATCAAGCACATATTTTTTGCAGGTTTCTACTAGTCACAAGGAGCAATTGTCACCATGAATGACTTTAGTGCTTTTCTAATAGGCATGAGGAGATGAAAGAATTGGGATCATGAATTCATCTCTTGAAAATATCTAACTAACTGGAGACCTGTTCTGCCAGTTTTTTTCCAGAGCACAGAATTCCTCATTTCTAATCTCCATCCTGAACTCAGGATGTTCAGGGGGTATTGAAGGTCAGCAGCTGCGGCAACTCATGAGTTAATCCTTGTAGAGGTAGATGGCAAGTGCCCATGACAGGTGACAATTTTTAGTTGAGAGTAGTTGGGAAACAACAATATATCTTTTAAGAAAGTATTATGCTGTGTTTTAACATTAATAAGAGCTCAGTAGTAAAATAAGTAGGCAAGGATGATAGGGAGGCTATCATTTAAAATGGGACAGTGGGGGAAGGAGTCACTGAGAAACATCATTGATGGAACATTTAAATGAAAGTGATACCTTGACAAGGAAGAAAGCAAACATTAAATCTTGACCTCAAAATTGAAGTCAAAATCAACGTGTCAGTCACTCAGTCATGTCTGACTCTTAGCGACACTACGAACTGTAGCCATCAGGCTCCTCTGTCCATGGGATTTCTCAGGCAAGAATACTGAAGTAGGTTGCCTTTCTCTTCTTCAGGGGGTCTTCCCAATCCAGGGATCAAACCCATGTTTCCTGCATTGCAGGCAGATTCTTTACCATCTGAGCCAAAAGGGAGTATTGAAGAGTACCTGGTTATTCAACAAAACGATAAGGAGGTTAATCGGCCTGAAGCCGACTGAGGGGGACAGTGGCAGGAAGAGATGATGTCAGATGTGTCAGAAGACAGCAGTTAGCTTCTGGTCTGTCCCACCCTATCTTTTTACCTCTTTGGGTTACTTCTTATGCTCTATATCAAAGCTATTTATACTCATGTCCCATCTCCTTTGTTTGAACATCATTTTCTTTACAGTAGGGTGTAATCTTGTTCATCATTGCATCCCTCACAGACCCTACTTTTTTTTTTTGATACAGTGGATATGCTTGATACATTAATGGAATTAAACTGAATTAAATATGACTTTAGAAATAAAGTATTTTGTGTTTCCGTGATAGCTCAGGGGTAAAGAATCCACCTGCCGGTGCAGGAGACATGGGTTTGATCTCTGATCTGGGAAGATCCCGCATGCTGTGAAACAGCTAAGCCTATGTACCTCAACTGTTGAGTCTCTGTTCTAGAGCCTGGGAGCTGCAGCTGCTGAAACCCATGCGCCCTTGATCCTGTACTTTGAAACAAGAGAAGCCACTGCAATGAGAGGCCCACACACCCCAACTAGAAAGGAGTCCCTGATCGCCATGAGTAGAGAAAAAGCCTGTGCAGCAGTGAAGACCCAGTATAGCCAAAGACAATAAATAAATAAATTTTAAAAGTGAAGCATTTCTTTTTAAACATATATAAAATTATTTCAGCTAATTTTTTTCTAGATGATATTGGGTGCTAGCTACACAGTTTATGATAAAAACTGTATAATTCATATACTCCATAGTCTTAAGCAAAATAATATCTGAATTTGGTCATTATCTACTGATGTCAAAGCCTTTTCCTTAAAGGATAATTATCCTAGTGCTTTTTACCTTTTGAATTTATGAATTCTGTGCTTAATTATTTAAATCAAAAGAGTATTAAATGAGTTTCCAAATGTAACTTCAAATTTATTGCCAAGATAAAAAAAAAGCTCAACAGAAATGGAATCAATTAGATATTTTTTAGTCACATAGATTTGGATCCTCTTCCTTTGGTTTCCAAATGCAAGGAGTAGAAATAACATTCCCTAAATGTGCACCCTCTTAGGGGACAAAATATGGACTGTCAAAAGATGTGTCAATAAGTTGTGTCCTTGGGCTTAAGTGGATGCATATTCTAATATACTGTGAGGGAACACCAAGAAACTGGAGTTATTCTGAGGCTTTCAGAAATAGAAAGCTTCCCCACTCCAACTGTGCTCGTTAAAAATCTCCGTAACACACACTGTAAGCAAATAAAGTGCTGTTTTAAATGACCAGACCAACCTCTAACTGCAGTTGTTACATTTTTAGGTATGAGAAGCAATTTAAAGTTGTTTTTATTTCCTATGTGGACGAGCATGATTCCAAGCCTCTTTCCTCCTCCAGTCAACTGCATTTCAGAGGTGACTCCTGTGGGTGGAGGCAGTTAGAGGCAAATAGTTTATCAGGGGCTCTGCAAGCTTCTGAAATAAAAATATGTTACAGAGATACCAGATAATATATTTTCTGGGAAGAAATTTGAATACCTTTGATTATGTGAAATGGTATGATGTTCAAAGGTAACAACTTTGTTGGAAGGCCTGTCTGAGCTCCCGAGTGGGCTCAGCCGTGTGCTTGCTGTGACTTGTCAGATTACCTAACCTTTCTGCTCTTCAGTCTTCCGTTCAATAAAATGGAGGTAACAGGGATGCCTACCCTAGAATTTTTATAAGGATAGAAGTGTGGACATGTAGTATGTAGCAGACTTTCTTGTTATCACCATCATTCATGTTATTATCAAGGTCATCTACAAAATGGCTAAAAATATTTTTAGGTGATTATAGTTACCCTTCTGCCTTTTTTTTTTCTTGGAAAGGTTCTTGGTTTCTTGTTTCTCTAGATTAAAAGGTAAACTTTAAATATTTTCCGGGGTTACTGGTTTGGTTAAGTCATCTTAATGGCAACAAAGCACCATGGTCTTCAACAAAGCTTCCTGAGCCCTCCTGTCTTTGAGTAATAGAGCACAAAAGATTTTACATTTAGCAGGACACTCTTCTGTGACTTGAAATTGTACCTCTGTGGGCATGCACAGCAGAAGCTCAGCAGAAATATCAGGAACTTTGAAATGTGGAGTCTGACTTTTAAATCAAGTACAATTTTTGTAGAGTGTGTTTTCTTCCCAACATTCTAATTTTATTGCATTATGAATGCTCCAGCTGGAAGCATTATCTGACAGTTGGTTTAGCGTCTTCTAGCTTAATTTTTAATGCATTTTGGGGATTTTTCCAACTCATCCCCCAAAATTCATTGATAAGGAAAGATTCAATGAATTTATTATTAAATACAACTTTTTGCTGGATGCTTACAGCAAATTTAAATGGGCAAAGGCTAATTTAAAATCTTGTTACTTGAGGTGGGTCTTCCTGGTCCCCTGTAATACAACATAATCCATTTTATCAGCCCAAGAATAACAATGGATGTCTTTAAAAGGACAAATCTCTAAACATCAATGTAGAACATTTTACAATTTACACTGTAAGTAATTTACACCAGGCGAGGCAAAAAAGAATTGTGTCCTGACATGGTTCTCCCCTTTGAGGCTGTTTCAGTGTTCTGAAAAGGCAAATGTTACAGTCTTCCCACAAATGAGGAGGATAGTTCAAGATTTATGAATCTTATCTGTTTGATCAGGACCCTAGCAATAATAAAATTGCCACTACACTCTTCAGCTACTCAAAGTTTGTGTTCTTTAAATACTTAAAAAAATGCCACCCCATACCTTGTTCCACATAAATAGATATTATTTCTAGTTCTACATTAAAAAAACAAGCATAGAGGATGTACTCATGGTTCCGATACAACCTTGTTACTGAATATGTTATGTTATCTGCATGTAAATTCTGTAATATGGACATGTTTTAGTTTTTAGATTATTTTGGAATAAATTTCACAATTATTATGAAAGGTTTTTTATCAGCTTTTCTCTTGATTCTGGTATAATTTAGTGATTTCTGTATAGCTTTCAGTTTGTGAATTGAATGCATAATATAAATGAATTATGATTTATAAATATGACTTTCAAAAGAAAAAAAAACATAATGAGAAACTATTCAGAAATGTTAGGAAAATTAACTCATTTATTCTAAGTTTTACTGATCTTAATTTTGCCAAAACAAAGATTTTCAAAAATATAAGAATCTTTCTTGCTATAAACATTTTTCCCCCTGAATTTCCTCTTCCTTACCCTCAATTCTACTTCCAATTAAGCTTTAATTAAGAGGACAGATAAAAAATATTCTTTACTGTATATATGTCAATGCCAGTCTCCCAATTTATTTCACCATCACCCCCTCCCCCATTCATATATACACTATTGATACTATGTATGAAATAGATAAGTAATGAGAATCTTGCTCAGAGGTCTCTACCCAATGTGACGTTGGGAAGGGAAATTCCAAAAAAGAAGGGATATATGTATAGGTATAGATGATTCAGTTTGCTTACAGTAGAAACTAATACAACATTGTAAAATAACTATACTGCAATAAATATTTAAAAGATAAACACAAATAATACAGAAAAAAATCATTTTTTTTTCCTCCAAAGACAAATACTCTAGGTTTCTGGTATCTTTGTATGTTCCACCTGGCCATAAAGTCATTTTGCCTTTAATCACCTAGAGATTCCAAGTGGGAGTTGGGATTTCTGAGACAGCTGGCTAATACCCAGGCTCAAAACAACAGGGAATTTGGAAGAGGGATTGAAAGAAATTGTCTCTTCCGTTGCCCAGTAGGGTTCTTTTCCTGTTTTACGAAGCTGGAAAGAGAAACTCTAGCTGGATGAAGCTGTGGATTCTTTTTTTTTTGAAACATATATTTAAAAATCATAACTCTTCCAAAAGACAAAAGCTTCTGAAAATTTGACCCCTACATTCACCTTAAACCAAGAGAAACCAACTCATAAAATACAGGCTATAATTTCTATACAGCCAAATGTTGCATTTTGAATCAGTTTAAACTCATGGGAGAAAAAAAAACAACAATGTCCATCCCATCTTTCCCTGAGATTTCAATAATTTGATTGCTTCCATAATTGACTTTATTTTTTTATTGGTCACAGTAAAGTAAGAATAATGCTCTGCCATTATTTTGCACCTTTTTAATTTTCAAATCCATCAACACCTGCCTACCCTGCAAACTGGCACATTTCTCAGGGAAAGTTAAGTACAGGAAATACTATGCGATTTAGTCAAGGTCAAACATAATTTCAGTGGCTAGGAAGGCGTAACAGGACACCTAAATCTATGTTTTTACTCTGGAAAATCTTATCACAATACTTTTCAAAAATCTCATTTACACAGTTATTCGCTAATATGGTTTTAATGCTAATCCTTTAAACTGTATTTGAGAAGCAGAAGTAATAGTATTACTATAAACGTATACCTTGTACCTTTATATTTTCCATGTGAATAAAAAGCGTTCTATTATCCTTTTCTCTGCCCTTTTCCGAGAAACTCACATATGATTTTTGAACAGTTGGCAGGTTGATTACTTGATGAAGGCACATATTCTACTATTTCTGACATTTTCACAAGAGCATATATGGCACCTCAGAAATGCTAAAAGTTCTAGCTACAAGATAATTGAGTCACCATTTCAAATGACTTCTGTTATCCTTCTAGTACCATTATGACTGTGGAGACAGGTAACGCCTGTCCAAAAGAAGTTAGTGTTAGTTTTTGGCCAAATTCTAAAGTAGTTAAATTTAAGTTTTATGCTTGTTTATTTCATCATTTAAAAAATACCTACTCCTTAAAAAGAGATTGCTATCATATAGACGTTATATATAAGGTTTAACATTATCTCTATTTAAGTATGGATGTGTCTTTTGAAATTTCACCATAAAATATAATGATAGAGACATTATGTATTCATACAAATTATTTCCTTCTCTGATATTTCATATTTCTCCTAATGTATTCTGTCAAGTTCAGATGCTTACGCTGTCTGTCATGAGGTGTCTCACATATAAGATGGAGAAAATGCTAGCTACTTCACGGATTAGTGTGAGGATCAAATGAGATATTGCATAATGGATGGTGAACAGTCATATCCAGTACTGAATATTATTGTTTATTATAGTTATTTACCTCCAACTACTATAGATAGTTATACTATACTATCTACTATACTATACTATCTACTAACTACTATAGATATATCAAAAATGATCCTTTTGAATATATATCATATCCAGCATTTTTAAAGTCTTTAATACCACCCAATATTAATCTGGGTCCTTGATGCCCTCCTGAGCTACTGCAATATGTGTGTGTGCGTGTGTGCGTGTATGTGTGTATGAGTAGGATTAGCTAAAAAGTCTGTGTGTATATTTTCTATAAGTTGACATGGAAAAAAACGAACAAATTTTTGGCCAACCCAATATATATTGTGGGCTTCCTCAGTGGCTCAGCAGTAAAGAATCCGCCTGCAATGCAGGAGATGCAGTTTTGATCCCTTGGTCATTAAGATCCCCTGAGTAGGTCATGGCAACCCATTCCAGTATTCTTGCTTGGAAAATCCCATGGAGAGGAGCCTGGCTGGCTATAGTCCATAAGGTCACAAAGAGTCAGACACAACTGCAGTGACTGAGCACAGCACAGCATGTATATTGCAGTAGTTCAGGAGCATTTATTGAGTTCTGATAAAGATCTAGTATTTTAGGAAACCTAGATTTCCAAAAATGAATCAAACACACTTCCTCAAGAAATATGCAGGTTAATTAGGAAGAAAAAATTTTGCAGAGATTTACAATTAATACGACTAAAGAGGATTGAAAAATGCCAACTAACCTGGTTAAAGTAACAGTTAAGCGATAGTATTCCAGACAAAGGTATCCACTTGTTGTAAGCGACAGAGTGTTAACAGAAACAGAAATGCAGTGCTTTAGTTGTATGAATAATAATTTAACTTGGAATTTGACTTCTTTTCCTTCAAATATTGGAACACATGTCTTGCGTTCTTTCCTATCACATCTACATAGCATTAACTGTTTGACGGATTATCATGGGGTAATTGTTACAATTATTTTTAGACTAGTTTTAAGCAATTCCAGTAAATGATGAGTAATATCATTTGAGGCACAGTATTTCATTGATTGCACTAAAGTGATAAGACATTATATTCAAGATGGGAAGCAGATGTCTCTACCTGATGGTGGGTCATTTATTTGACAGAACAAATTGGTATCATATAACTTATTTTACTACTGTGGCTAATCTATGCATAATATAGTGTAATGGCCTCAGAATTCAGTACTCCAGCAGGAAGAAGGGAGATAATGATGGAAGTCTTGCTTTGTCTAACTATTGTGAATATTATGCTTATCAAAATCAGTAATAACAATGATGATGATAATTCACCTGGCTGATGTTTCTCTCTTCCTGTTTGTCTTTTAAAGGACTTAACAATTTAAAATAATATTTTATCTCCTTTTAGTGTCCTTTAGTAACTAAAATTGTTTGAATTATACAGTGCTGATGAGCATCTAGATAATTAAACTCTAACCCTTAAATTTCTTTTTAATTGTCTAGGTACTGACTTTTAGAGGTATTCTGAGGGATTATGAGATTATAATTTTGAAGAAAAGGTTATGTATGCCCAAAATAGCCATTTCTGACAGAAACCAGCATATCTGGCTTCTTCCATCAACATCATCTTTTTCTGGACATTTTGGTACTGAAAATAGTAAAGTTACTTATAAGAGATTAAAATACTATGTAAATTTATTTTAATCAGGGTAAATTTTTAGAAATAGTATATAAGCATTTATTAAGCATTTCTAGCATATATAGTAGATCATTACAAAAAATAGATATATTTATACATTTGCTTAATATAATAATTCTCCAGGTAACTCATCAGTGATAATCTTACCAGCAGCATTTTTATTTTGCATGTTTCATAGAAAAATTTTTTTCAGACTTTATACTAGATAAAACATAAATAAAATCTAAACCACAAGAATCAGTGTGTCCTAATTATTTATACCTGATAATATTCAAAATGTCTTTCTTTTTTTTTGCTGTTCCCCAATGAGTCCTTAAAACCATTACATTTTGACAGTGTCCTTAGTAACAATTCATTGACTATACTGTGGTAATTCTGAAAGAGCCAGGAGTGCAATATGCTTGTCATTTCTTATTAGCTGAGCATCTGATTATGGAGAAAATTGTTGGTCCACCGAGTTATAAAACCAATGCCCTGACACAGAGGGCAAACACAAAAATAATTCAGTTTCAAAAGAAACCCCAAAACCTTAAAAAGAGCAATCAATATTTAACTATTTTAATAAGCCAAAACTCTGATTTTAAAGACACCAAAACAGATTTGTTGTATCATGTTCATCCAGGAAAAAAAAATCAAACTGAATGAGCAACAATATTCCAATTTGTTAAAAAGTCTTTGACAGACTCAAAAACGAAACAGATTCCTAAATGTTAAGGAAAAAACTGAGAGCAACAGTTTTGAAACCTCTGACACAATCACTAAGAAACAGATTCTGTTAGCTTCAAAGAAATTGGAAAGGATCTTTATTTTTCAAATATGCTGACAGTCAGAAAGTAATGGATTTTTTTAAAAGAAGAGGCTTCTTGCAAGCATTTACATTTTTACATGTAGATTTCTGGAGTGGCTGTCTGGTAGAGCAGGGGATGACAGTTCTACATTTTATTCAGCCTCTTTCCCTTTCCCATGCACACCAAAAGTGGGTATTTCACAATATGATCCTTAAAGAGTAGAAATTTTCTCCCTGAAAGGAAAGCAGAGAAGCTGACCTGTGGAGCTTGCTCTTCAACTTTCTACTTACAAGTTTGGTCAGTTTGCAGCATGAGTGAGGATTCTGAGTAGCATCTCATGACTCCACAGCAAAACTGTAAATGGATGAATGTGTTTACTTTTGGTGTTTTCCTAGAGCGATATTTAAGATGTCTTTTCTCTTCCTCTTGGCTGAGGCCCTAGGAGATGTTGTACCTCCATACCTGTGTCCCCAATACTCATCAGTTCCCACTCCATCATCACAGCACTCGCTCCAGCTAGGGGATATATTTACATATTCATTGGGAATTCTCAAGTTTTTTTTTGGAAAGAAAAAGTAAATACATGAAGATTTATCAAGTTTAGTTTTTTTCTACCATCCTTAGTATCATACCATAGAGGTGGATGCCAGCTTGAAAGACTGGTCATAGCTACAAGGTATCACTCTTACTTTTAATGGAAATATATGTGTATATCTTCTCTTGGTTGGAAAAGGAAATGGCAACCCACTCCAGTATTCTTGACTGGAGAATTCCACAGACAGAGAAGTCTGGCAGGCTTGCAGTCCATGGGGTTGCAGAGAGTCGAACTGACTGAGCGACTAACACTTCTCTTGCTTTCCTAAGGTCATGTTGTTTTTTTTCTTTCCTTTTCCTTTCACTTGCATTCTCCTTAAGTGGAGGGCAGTGGGAAGAGATACACAGTCTTAGAGCAATAGAATTGAATGGCTCTTTCTGTTCTGTGCAATGGAAGACCTTTTATTTTATTTTGAAATTTTGTGAGACAGAAAACTATTCACCAGAAATAGGAGAAAAGGACTTTTTTTTTTAGTTGTTAGAAGTGATTATCGGCTGTGAGTTAACCCTTACTAAATTAAAAGCAAGTAAAACAGGGGCTATCAAATTTCAAGCAGATCTCAAGTGTTGTAAATCTAAAATATGAATGTTTGAAGAGATACAATCAGAACTAAGAACAGATTCCATCACGTAGTCAGTTGTGGATTACTGAATGCATACCTGATGCAGTTCTACTATATGTTTTTAACCAGAAATTTTATTTGAGAATGAGGATAGGAAGAGGTATTGGTTTACCTCAGTGCCTCACCTTATATTCCTATGTTTCTACTTTTCTCTAATCTCTGATTTTCTAAGAAAAATAGCTTCATCTTATTGGAGTCAATTTCTGAACATGAAAACTAAGAATGTTAATTTTCCTGTGGCAGATTATTAACAGTTTGAGTGTAAGATTATAGGTTTCCTAAAATGAATGCCACCCTATTGTTATTGTTCAGTCAGCCAGTCGTGTCAATTTTTTGCGATCGTATGGACTGCAGCATGCCAGACCTCCCTGTCCCTCACCATCTCCTGGAGTTTGCCCAAGTTCATGTCCATTGCATCAGTGATACCATCCAGCCAGCTCATCCTCTGATGCCCTCTTCTTCTGCCCTCAATCTTTCCCAACATCAAGAACTTTTCCAATGAGTTATCTGTTCCCATCAGAAGACCAAAATACTGGAGCTTCAGCTTCAGCATCAGTCCTTCCAGTGAATATTCAGGGTTGTTCTCCCTTAAGATTGACTGGTTTGATCTCTTTACTGTCCAAGGGACTTTCAGTTGTCTTCTCCAGCACCACAGTTCGAAGGCATCAATTCTTTGGCGTTCTTCTTTATTTATGGTCCAGGTCTCACAACTGTATGTGACCACTGGGAAGACCATAGCCTTGACTTTATGGACCTTTGTCAGTAGAGTAATGTCTCTGCTTTTCAACACACTGTCTAAGTTTGTCATCGCTTCCCTGCCAAGAAGCAATTGTCTTCTAATTTCATGACTGCAGTCACCGTCCGCAGTGATTTTGGAGACCAAAAAGAGGAACTCTGTCACTACTTCCACCTTTGCCCCTTCTATTTTACATGCAGTAATGGGGCCGGATGCCATGATCTTAGCTTTTTTTTTTTTTTTTTTTAGTATTTAGTCTTAAGCCGGCTTTTTCACTCTTCTCCTTCACTCTCATCAAGAGGCTCCTTTAACTATATAAAAGGTCACCCTATTACTCTCCTAGTAGTCAATATCACTTACAAATTAGATTCAAAGCTCAGACGCTTGGGGTAAGTAAACTAGAAAATCACAGCCTCCAGCTCATTTTTTCTCTAATTCTCTCTCCTTATTGTTAAGCCTGTTACTATTCTATTTTTACTTCAAACCCATAAAACATTTAATTCCTAAAAGAAGACAGTTTTTCACACATATGAATGGAATACTACAGATATCAATGAAAGAGAGTTTTATACTGTAAAATTAATTCCTTTTTCTGAAAATGATATGTACTCTAACACTTAAGATTATGGATAAAAAGCCATGCAACTTGTAAGCACTAAATCTCATTTTTAATTTCTCCTTCTGCTTCTGATTCTTTTCTCTGGATCATTGAAGATAAGTTTTCATTTCATTGAATAACTACAGTCTACCTCTTGTTTATTTTCATTGCATGTAAATTAATCTTTCCAAGTCTTATTAATATGCTATCTTTTTAAAAAGAAAGGAAATACATGATACACAGATTTATCAATCTGCTTTTTCCTACTGTCCTTAGTATCATACTGCAGAGGCAGATGTCAACCTCAAAGACTGATCATAACTATAAGGTATCACCATTACTTTAGTGGAAATAGATATTTATCTTTTCTTGGTGTCCTAGGTCATGTTGTTTGTTTCTTTCATTTCCCTTTCACTTACATACCCCTTCAGAATTAAATGGAAGTGGAAGGCAAAGGGAAAAGGTGGTATCAGTTTTCAAGATAAAATGAATTGGCTTCCTATCAGTTTCCAAAAGCCAATTTGATTTTTATAGTATTGTGATGAACAGTGAATTTCAATTTGAAATTTGAAAACTATTATGTACTGATGAAACTTCCACCCTTCCAAAATCCAATAGCTGTATATTATTGAATACAGACATAAAATACTCTACTTGATAGCAGATAAATAGACTTACATAAATTACACAAGTAATGGGGTCACAATTTTCTTCCTTTGGGAACACATGGAATTTTATTCCCTTATTATCGTTAATATCCAAAAAACACTGCAAAGTAAGGGTATCTAGATTTAGTAAAAATTTCCACTAATTGAGAAAATAATACTTTAAGAACTTCAGTTTTGTGGTTTTTTTGTTTTTTTAATTCCAAGTCAGATGGGAGTTGCACTGGGGCAATCTCTTGGCTATGAGGAGTGCTTCTACAACCCACCTCCTCTTAGAAATTTTGTCATAACCTGTCCTCCATTCCTGGCAAGCAAATTCCTTGGAAGAGCAAGAACCTACCATATAGCCTCTGATGATACATACTCATTCCCAAAGACTATGCACCAGATTCCTAAGTAAGAAGCTTAAAGAATCATTAGAGTTCAGACTTAAGTGAATATCAAGTACACATACACACATGCACATACACACACTCTCCAAATGGTTGTGTTCAATTCTGCAAAGATCTGTGAAAGTTCACTGCCTCTCTGCCAGAGTGAAATAACCCTATTAAAAGTTGAATTGCTATGATGGAGAGACAAATTTGAGTTCTGTGCTATCATAACAATTACCTGTTCTAGATAGCTTTCTCAATCATATCAGATGCCTTTTTTATATTAGTTGTAGAAGCCCAGCCTCCAAACTATAGTAGAAGTCTACTCACTATTTCTCAAATTCTGATGTGCTGATGAGAGTTCTTAATAATATACTATGTAAATTACTGACAAGTATGTGAATTAAAGTGGAGGAGATTGTTAACATAGTTCCTCAAATGTTTTCAGAATGAGAGTTTATATTATTGAAATATGTAGACACTTGTCAATAGCTAGATGTTATGCTTGTATAACACTTTTCTCTAAGGGACTTTGAAAACACTCTCACATTAATCCCCATAGGCTTTATTATGAAATCACTGCACCATTCAAAATTGACAGTAATAGAATACAGTTCCTTCTATCCATAATATCTTAATTGACTCCTTAGTATCTGTAATCTCCTCTGAGATAACAGCTAGTCTTTCTTCTTTCCATATTTGTTAACATGAGAAAGGTTTAATATTCATGTTCAGCATTTATTGCCACATGTGTTTCATAAATTTGGAAATTGTCCTCATTCTTTTCACTCATTAACTCAGAAATGTCACCTTTTTTTAATAAGGTCTTTGTGCTATGTAACCAACCTAGACAGCATATTAAAAAGCAGAGACATTATTTTGTCAACAAAGGTCCGTCTAGTCAAGGCTATGGTTTTTCCAGTAGTCATGTATGAATGTGAGAATTGGACTATAAAGAAAGCTGAGCGCCAAAGAATGGATATTTTTGAACTGTGGTGTTGGAGAAGACTCTTGAGAGTCCCTTGGACTGCAAGGAGATCCAACCAGAGTATCCTAAAGGAGATCAGTCCTGGGTGTTCATTGGAAGGACTGAGGTTGAAGCTGAAACTCCAATATTTTGGCCACCTGATGTGGAGAGCTGACTCATTGGAAAAGACCCTGATGCTGGGAAAGATTGAGGGCAGGAGGAGAAGGGGACAACAGAGGATGAGATGGTTGGATGGCATCACCGACACAATGGACATGGGTTTGGGTGGACTCTGGGAGTTGGTGATGGACAGGGAAGCCTGGCATGCTGAGATTCATGGGATCGCAAAGAGTCAGACACGACTGAGCGACTGAACTGAACTGAACTGCGTTATGTGTTATGACCTACATGATCAACAGTCTCCTGCCACTCTGTCAACATTTTTCATAAGAGACATCATATTGCCAAACCTATTCAACCTTCTACCTCTTGCCTTCAATGTTTCTTTTCTTCCTTAACTATTCTGATTTGCATTTGGTTGTATGCACCCATGTCATAACACATTGCACACTGAAAATGACCTTCCACTGATCTGATGCTGTTTAAACATGGAATAATTCTTTAGTGTTACCTGACTAATTTGTACTACTTCCTGAATATATGGTACTCTTTTGATGTGTGATGAGAGCTAATCTGGAGAAAACATAGTCTCATGCTCGAGTTGAAAACCACTTATTTATACTCACCATATCCCCCTTGAAAATGTAGTGACTTCTTTTCCTTTATAATTTTTATCTTTAAGCTATATCAAGGCGTTATATTAAGATATATCCATATCCAGATGCATATGTGCTGAGTGTGGTCATTTTTCGGTAGTCAATTCACCCAAGAGCTCCTTTGAGATGAAGAATCAGAGTTAAGCTAAGGGATTTTGTGCTGTGTTTCAATGGGCAATTTTAAACAAGTAAAAGGCCATTATCAAATGATCCATGTAGGTAAACTATTTAGAGTTCCTTCCTCCAAAAGCATCTTGTCCCCACGTCCTCTGCCTACTTGCAAACTATTTGGCCTTCTTACCTATGCTGCATGTATGCTCATGCTCAGTTGTGTCCTACTCTTTGCAACCCCATGGACTATAACCCACCAGGCTCCTCTGCCCATGGGACTGTCTGGGTATGCATACTGGAGTGGGTTGCCATTTCCTCCTCCAGGCTTACCTAGATATAATTTAAATCTGACCACTTAACTTTTTTATAAATTAAAATAAATGAGCATGCATTTTTATTTCATTTACTTATTTAGTTCATTTCTCTGGATTATTTAAAAGTTTTGGTTTGAAACGTTGGCATTTTCTTCCTTATCAGTATCTCTCCCTCACACACACATTTTCTTTTGCTGGATTACTTGCAGTGTGCTGACAACTTTACAGTGTTCACTTTTATTGGATTACATTTATTTTTGAAGTGGCTTCCAAATTCTCCCATGTGGCCCCTAATTCTTGAACACCAGTATTTGTTTTCTTTTCCAATGATTGAAAATAAAACACAAATATGAACTTTCTTCAACCTTTGCCATCTCACTTCAAGTACTGCTTTTGTCCTTAAAAGTGCTGTGCCAGCATATAGTCTAAAATATCGATAAAGGAAAAAAAATCAAATTATCTGGAGACTCCCTTGTACCTATTGGATTTTTCAGTAAAACAGTGAAGAAGTGAACAGTCTATTCCCTGATGTCACATAGTCTTTTTCCAAATTTGGTATACTGTATTTTTATTAAAGTAGTCAAACACTTTAACTGACATTTCAGATACAAAAACATGTGTGTCTTGGGTATATAAGTGAGTATGTGTGTGTATGTTCACTAGGATATTTTGTTTATAGAAGTCTTACATGAATTCTGAGATCCACGGTTCATTGTAGTCATGATTTAGCTTTGATTACAAAAATCTAATGTTCATGTCAAGATTAATCCTCCTTAGACAACACCAGTGTCATGGTGTTAATAATAAGTAGCTGCAAGCTATCATATTTTCAAAACTAAACACAATGGGTTATTCCATGATTCCAATAGATCAGCGGTCGTAGAAATCACTGGAGAAAAAACAGTAGTCTTTCTTTGAAGCTATTGAGATTATGATCCTGTCCTAACAATCTCAGGAATGTTGGTATTTGATGTCTTCCTCAAAGACCAGATTGTTGCACATGCCTTCAAATAACTGGCATTTTTTAAAATTAATTGATTGTAAGTCATAGAATAGTGATATTTGGCTTGAAAAAATGTGAAGTTATCTGTTAAAAGGTATTTTTTGAAGGCAGTTTTTCAAATTTTATCAGTAATCTTGGCTTGTTATTTAATTGAAGGTGTGTGAAGAAAATGTATAACCAAGGTACAAGTTTTTAGCCTTATTGCAGTGGAATTTTAGGATGGACCTCATACATATGTGCCAAATATAACCTTTGTTTGTTTTTGTGTGTAGCCATGACCTAACCAGGCAGAACTTGCTATAGTGGACTTAGTTGAGTTATATAGAGTTACATATGAAATATTTATTATTTTTTGAGAAACATAACATTTAATAGTTTACTACTGTAAAAACTTCCATGGGAGAATAATTGTATTAGTGAGAGCCATGCATATAAAAGCTCAACAAAGTGGGGACAGAACTCTGATCTTGCCTGATGAATAATGCCTTTTAGTCTGTTTTCAAATTAAGCTTAGAGATAAAAGTTTATTCAAACTAAGGTCTCCACAGATTAGAAAAAGTTAACTACTGGCCTAGAGTGATGTACGTGCTAAGTCACTTCAGTCATGTCCAACTCTTTGGACCCCATGGAATGTAGCCCTCCAGGCTCCTCTGTGCATGGAATTCTCCAGGCAAGGATACTGGAGTGGATTTCTATACCCTCCTCCAGGAGATCCTCCTGACCCAGGGATCAAACCTGCATCTCTTAGGTCTCCTGCATTGGCAGGCAGGTTCTTTACCACTAGTGCCAACTGGGAAGCCCCAGAGTGACAAAAAACCGCATATACAGCTGAAAAAATAAATAGCAATGGTGTAGGAAGACAGTTACTAACAAAGGTCCTAGGAAAATGAAATAACTCAAAATAATCCAGAGGAAACCTCCACTTCACCTTTTCTATAGATTTTGGGACATCAGCATGCTTTCTATTATGTTAAGATGTATGTTCATTTAATCTCACGTTAGATATTTAGAGAGATTCAGAATCTGTTGTTATTGCTTTGATGTAGTAGTCCATCTCTATCATTCATCCTGTGAAAATATCCTCTCTCTGAATAAAAGCGTGACTAAAATTCCAATTATTTGAGACAATAATATAGACCAAATTCTACTATTTAAAGACAGACATTTCTTCTCTCCTGCACTTCCCCCTGTTGGATTATGTTAAAAAAAAAAAAGTCCTGACAGTGTTAGCCACTCAGTCATGTCTGACTCTTTGTGACCCCTTGGACTGTTGCCTTTCAGGCTCCTCTGTCTAAGGAATTCTCCAGGCAAGAATATCGGAGTGGCTAGCCATTCCCTTCTCCAGGGATCTTCCTGACTCAGGGATTGAACCTGGGTCTCCTGCATTGCAGGCAGATTCTTTACCTTCTGAGCCACCAGGGAAGCCCATATAGATGGCAATTATTCTTAGAGGACCTGCTTATACATGAGATAGCTATGCTTATCCTCTCCATCCTCTTCAGATATTTTTATCTGAAAGGCATGTTGGAATGTTCATCTATTTCCTCTATAATAAAGAGAAACCCATTTAGTTTTAGATTAAATTATTCATGTCACAATCCTGGAGAAATGCATAATAGATAAGTACCACTGTTTACTTGAGTTCATAAGGCTCTAAAAAGCACTAAATGCATTTTAATTGGAAACAATACAGGCAGATTTAACTGATCCTTGCATACTGTAGCTCTTGAATTGAATTTACATATACTAGGCATCATCTTTGTCTTTTCAGAGGCAAATTTTCTTTTAAGATCTCTGTGCTACTGAATAAGGGATAAGCCTGAATAGCTGTAATAATTAAATATAATACAATAACTAAGTATTGTCTTCAGTATTTAGTATCATAGGAATAGAATAATAGATGCTATTTATGTGAAATGAACTGTGCCAGATATTGACTTGGGAAGTTGTTGAGTATTATTGCATTATTATTAGGGTTTACAGCTCTGTCAAGGTAGTGGGTGATATGCCCATTTTACAGATAAGAAAATCAAGACTCAAAAGTTACACTGCTATTAAGTGGCAGAGAAGGGATTCATTTCAAATCTTTCCGACTCTTTCTGAACTCTTTGCACTATAGCAGTTTATAAAACTCTGGGAGATAAGGTACTTTTACATACCTGGTAAATAATAGGGAAATGCAACATGTTATTAAGTTAGGTTGATGCAAAGTATTAAATTAATATTAATACAATGTAGAAAGCAGAGACAAAAAAAGAAAAACAGAATCAGGGCAGTAGAAGTTAGTAAAGAGATAGCATAGAACATAGATAACTACCTGAAAAATACTTGTACCATGTTCAACATTCATAACAGTAAAAGACTATGTTGCCCTTTATTGCTTGGTAAGCATAGCTCCACTGGAAAAAATGTGAATTCATTTTAAATTGACTGTTCTAAAGAGAGATAGTCCTGTACTTCTACCTAATGCAATGAAATAGCTTGGTAGGAACTATAAACCTCCTAATTGCTTAATGAGTTTTTATTTCATTTTCAATATTTTAATATTAGTCCTACATATGGTAAACCATCACTAGTAAATTTGCTATTTAATTGTTCCCCTGTGCAACGAAATATGCTTTAATTAAAAATTTCTTGAGGAAACCCTTGATTAAAGTAATTCTGATTGTACACAAATGATTTTTATTTGCTTGAAAGGCTCTTGGGCCATTTTACTTAGAAACCCATCTTCTGAATGTATACTTCTAAGAGAATATCAGTTTGGTGATTATCATGAACAAAAAAAGCTGAATTTTAAATTAACATAGTCTTTATTCTGTCCCATGGTTCAGCCCTCAAAACAGTGGGCTCTTAACTAGTGGTATGCTACTGAATGTTTCACAAGTGGTTTTCTGGTGAGGAAGGGAGCTCTAACTTGTAGTGTTTGCCAATTTTTGTGGTAAATACTTCCAATGTGGCTGATCCTTCATCACCAATCTGATATCACTGTACTCGGAGTTGTGAAGAAATACCCAGTAATATACCTTATGGAGTATTTCTGCTGTACAGTTAAAGTAATATAAATAACCTCAAGAGTATAGATGATAAAAGTTATAAAATAATTAGGAAGTGAGTGTTCTGATATTTGTGTCCTTTGTTTTTCCTATAGTTTATTAAATTCTAAATTTATGTAATTTAATTTTCAGTAACCTGTGCTTGGGCTTCTGTGATGACTTAGTGGTAAAGAATCCGCTTGCCAAGCATGAGACCCGGGTTCAATCCTTGGGTCAGGAAGATCCCCTGGAGCAGGAAATGGCAACCCACCCCAGTATTCTTGCCTGGAGAATCCCATGGACAAAGGAGCCTGGTGGGCTACAGTCCATGGAGTCACCAAGAGTCGGGCACGACTTAGTGACTGGACAACAACAATAGCTGTGTTTAACCACTATCTGTCTCACAGTCATCCTGAAAATTTAGCAATCACTTCTTGAGAGTTAATGTGACCTATAATGAGGCAGTATAAGTGGCTGCAGCTGATATTAAGCAGTACTACCCCCACTGGTACTAAGCATGTCTTTTTCTCCATAACTGCATAGCAATGCAAAGCATCAAGGATTTGAAAATGAGAAAGTAGAATATGAAGACAGTAGTGTCTGAAAATGGGCCAAAGTTAATCAATCAGGGTGAATTTCAAGGCTAAAGTTGTTATCAGCCATGTTCTTCTTCGTGGGCATTTGATTGTTGAGGGAAGATGGCTGGACATTACATTTTTGGATTCTCCGTGCTCATATTAACCTTAATAATCTAGTCATGGAATCTTGGAGACAACAAATGGCTAAACTACTCTGATAAAAATACTTTCTTCTCAAAAAACAGACAACTTTTCCCATGCTGAAAATGAGCTTTACTGGAAATTTTTCGTCTCTAATGAAGTAGAGGTTGAAACTTCATCTGAGATAGCTTGTATACCAGGCAGGTTAATGATCCTCAAGAATTTGTACTAGGCCTAGCTAGGAGTACCTGCCTGGAGAATCCCATGGAAGAAGAGCTGTACAGGCTACAGTTTGTAGGGTCACAAAGAGTCGGACACAACTGAGTGACTAACACTAACACTAACTAACACTAGCTAGGCAGTCTATGAAAGTGGTTTGGACCTGTAAGGGACCAGTGCTTTTAAAAAGAGGTGGAATGTGGAAGAAAACAAAAAAATTGCAGAAGGAACTTAAGGAGATATTTCAAGGGAGAAGAGTAGAGATCATTCGTTTAAGACATGATGCTTTGTTCTGACTTTTAAATAAATCCCTTCCCAACCTCTCCTATGGAGAAGGAAATGGCAACCCACTCCAGTTTTCTTGCCTGGAGAATTCTGTGGACAGAGGAGCCTGGCAAGCTGCAATCCATGGGGTCGCAAAGAGTTGGACCTGACAGAGCAACTTACACTCACTTCACTAACCTCTCCTAAGGTGTAAACTGATTTGCATCTCTTGTAGAGTGAGATTTGCTGAATGTCATCCATAGTGTCTCTCTTTTTCTCTCTGATTACTTCCTAAGACCAAACCATGACACTCATTTGTAACATGAGACTAGCCAAGGCTGGTAATATTGCCTCTGGCACTGAAATAGGGGATAGTTTGCATTCACTAATTCCGGTTAATGAAAATTATTATTTTGGTGATATTAGCAAAAACTCAGGATTAAAAATTGACTGGTATATTCACTTGCCTGGTTGGCAAAGAAGTTAACCTCTTTGGATTATTTGGGTTTTTAACCCAAGCTAAAGAAGAAAGCCAACATGTGTTTTTGTTTGGGTTTTGAAATTGGAAGATTGCTTTTACTATTTTAGTGCTTAACTCCTCTGCTACAAAAGAGGAGTATATGGAATGACAGCAAATTCTCTAAGATCATTTTTATGCCCATCAGAAGGCAAAGTCATTGCCCTGCTATACACTAAACTTTTCTTGTTATCCAGATGAATGCACTTTCCTGTTTTCTGTCTCAGTTTCCTTGACCTGGTTGGCTTCTTCTATTAAAACTAGTTTATAATGTGGGCAGTATTGTCAGAGAACAATAGCTAAACTGTTTTTGTTCCACTGCGTTAGATTATCAATCTCAACTGATTAGAAAAAAGAAAAGGCTAAGATTCAGTGAGCTGAATGATTCTTGTTTTAGCATGGGACATCTGTTTTATTGTTCTGTTCTGCTTTGCTTTATCTTCCCTGACAGGATGACTGACAATAAATCATTATTAAGGTTTGAGTAAATCCATCTATTTTTATTTCCTGTATAATTACCCTTCCTCCTGATTTTTAGTGTTGTCCCTTTCTTTCTGCTCGGTGAGTCAGGTCCTGGTATAATCCTCCCCAAATGACTTCATTTAGCCTCTCGTACACATCGCTTAAGTTTACACTCTGATGTCATTTTACTTGTCCTAATATATCTGAAATAGCCACTCCCACCAGGCACTTCTATCACTGCCCACCTACCTTTGCTTCTGTTTTCTTGCTAAAATAATATTTCCACATTGAAAATCTTCCAGCCCCCCTGCACCACCCAGCTCCAGTTTTATCATAGAAGCATTCCCAATAATTCCTTCATTTCCTTCGGACCATCCATAACAACTCATCTTCTTAGTATACACGGTGTCACTAGAATATATTCATGGAACCTTTTGTTGTATCTTATCTTGTACACTACTCATTTTCTAGTTGGAGATTTTCTTTCTTAAGTAACATACTAGCTATCCTGAAGGTATGGTCCAAGAAAAATTTTATATTGATTTTACTAATTAGTTTTGAAGTACCTGGCTAGTGCTAAAAAAAATTACTTGTTACCAGAAACTACTCTTATTGAATTAGAGAAATATTATGTCTAAACAAATTTAGACATGCAGGAAAGTCCTTTTCTGCTAGAGCATTAGGCCGTTTCCTAAGATGACCTCATGTCTCCTCTTAGTAATGACTTCATTGTGTCTCCCATCTGTGAATTCTGACATATTTACTCGGTAGCTTACTTGAAACCTTGAGTTGCTTTCAGGAGAGCTAAATGAGGCCATGATAAGGATGACTTTAAATTATAAATGAACAAAAAGAAAATCAAAGGGTAAAAATACTTCTAAAAAGTAAGCTGTTGAAATGGTGTATTTTAAGAGGTTGTTTGAATGAATAAGAATCGTTTTAGACAAGATTAACAGAAAGATACCAGGAGAAGACTAGAATAAGATTCAGAAGTGGACTCTGTCTTTGACCATTAAGATGACTTTGATTGAATCAACTAATTTTTCTATCATCATTGCCTTTATCTCAAAAATGAGGAAATTTTAATTGATGAAACCAAAGACTATTTTCAGCTCTAACACACTGTAATTTAGAAGTGAGAAGTTTTTATAAATGAGGAATTTTTGAATTGGAGGTCTAAAGATTTTAAATTAATTCTTTCAATATCTGCATTTATCTGAATAAGAAATTGTATGCTTTATTTGAATATTGAATGATAAATGTACATTTAAGAAACGACATTCTGATTTACTTCATAGAGGACTGTAGATGTCTACAAACTAAAATAATGTCTCTCTCAATAAATAAAAACATCATCCTACTATAGAAAGTTGTGGGTCGTTCAGCAGGAAAACCATTTCTGTATTACACGTTCTCCTATCCACAATACTTAAAGTTTGAATTGTGTGCTTCAGCACTTCCTATTTCAATATCATCTTTCTTCTGAGCCTGTACTTTGATCCATGTCCTTGAGAAGAGGAATGAAAAATAGTCTATACTTTCATTTTTAAGAAGCCAATTTCAGTGCAAGATACTATATAAGAAAGTATTTCTGAAGCTGAAATGTGTTGATTGACAAATTATTTATTATTTGTGTTTATCCTGAATGAACCATCCGGAAATGATGGTTCTCTGTGGTTTTATTTAAATACTGTGATACTGATCACTGCAAATTCAAGCAGGTCTGTTAGTACATGTTAAAACTTAGCTTCAAGGTCTACAAATTTTTTTTAATTTATTTATTTTAATTGGAGGCTAATTACTTTACAATATTGTAGAGATTTTTGCCATACATTGACGTGAATCAGCCATGGGTGTACATGTGTTCCCCATCCTGAACCCCCCTCCCACCTCCCTCCCCATCCCATCCCTCAGGGTCATCCCAGTGCACCAGCCCTGAGCACTCTGTCTCATGCATCAAACCTGGAGTGGCGATCTGTTTCACATATGATAATATACATGTTTCATTGCTGTTCTCTCAAATCATCCCATCCTCGCCTTCTCCCACAGAGTCCAAAAGACTGTTCTTTACATCTGTGTCTCTTTTGCTGTCTTGCATATAGGGTCATCATTACCATCTTTCTAAATTCCATATATATGCGTTAGTATACTGTATTGGTGTTTTTCTTTCTGACTTACTTCACTCTGTATAATAGGCTCCAGTTTCATTCACCTCATTAGAACTGATTAAAATGTATTCTTTTTAATGGCTGAGTAATATTCCATTATGTATATGTACCACAGCTTTCTTATCCATTTGTCTGCTGATGGACATCTAGGTTGCTTCAAGGTCTGCAATTTATAATTTGCTGCTTCCCTCTAATTACAAAAGCAATTTAATATCTCTTTATCTAGTACCTGGCATCTATTTGCTCACCTATAATTTTTAAATCTAAATGTATATTAACTCCAAGCAAAATTGCAAAACTAAGAACATTTCAATCAGCAACACTAATGGGGTGACTTTTTTTTTTTCTAAACTAAACCACTTTCATAACATGAAGAGCATCAATGTAGGGCTGACCAGCAAGCCATCACTTCTGGTGGGGGTGGGAGGGAGTGGGGTGGGAACAGAGGCACAAGTCTGCCCCTTCTGTATTTTCACTTTAATTATTTATTGAAATAAACATAAATAAAAGTGCACAACTCATAAATGTCAAGTTTTCTGAATTATTACAAAATGAACATACCCACACAATAGTCCAGATCAAGAGGTAGAACATTGCCATCAACTCAGACACCTCCCTTGTACCACATCCCAGGCTTTTTTGTTTTTTTTTCATTTTTTTAGCCACTTTATTTGTTTTTTAATTGAAGGATAATTGACTTACAGAATTTTGTGGTTTCTGTCATACATCAACAAGAATCAGCCATAGGTACACCCATGTCCCCTCCCTCTCATTCCAGTCTTTAGATCCACCTTCCTCCTAAAGACTACACAGCACCAGTTTGTGTGTGAAATGTTTCCACTACTTCACTTTTCAAACAAATTTCTACTCTCTTCTCTTTCTGAACTATGATGAAACTTTTATTTTTACAACACTGATGTAATTTGCCTTTTTATTTTGATACAGATTTATTGTTTATTTAAGTCCACGTTGTTCCCACTAATAATGGTA
Source organism: Okapia johnstoni (assembly GCA_024291935.2). NCBI lineage: Eukaryota > Metazoa > Chordata > Mammalia > Artiodactyla > Giraffidae > Okapia > Okapia johnstoni. The sequence goes on from CM044319.1 coordinate 11,199,916, forward strand.
GCTAGGATTTATCATGTGCTTACTGCATGCTGGATAAAGTAGTAATTCACATGATCAGATAGGTAGCTGTTTTAATTTTTTAGATTATCACTGAAATTCAAAGTCAGTTTTAGAATTTCTCACACAGAAAATTTGAAGCTCTCCCTCCCTTATATATAAACAAAGACATATGTGACCCCTGTCTGAGAGAAACTGAGTTTAAGGAATGAGAAATCATTTCTCAACTGACATTTCTCAAAAGCCAGTTGACCAGAGCATAATCACACGGAATGATCATCTGTACCGTGCTCATTACAGAATGATTCACCAACTATCAGTAAAAGAATGAGTAACTAAAGACAGATACTGACTGTTATCATTCAATATTATTTTTAATTTTTAAATTATATTATACATCTTATACCTACTGGACACAAAAATGAATTTCAAGTATTATTGGATGTTCTTTTTTCAAACATGAGCTATACTTTGAAAAAATTGCTGCCATAATATATTACAAGTGAGCAAAGTTTCACATGAGTGACCTTAGAAAATCACTGAGAAATATGAAAGTAGACCCTAATAGGGTATCTCAAGAAGCACAATCTGCTCCTCTTTTTAATGAAAATTACTAACTCATCCAGTGTCTGCCTCTGTCCATATTGGTATCTGCAGTTGGACACTCACAACCCCATCTCCCTGAATCATTTGAGTTCTATCTTTTAGCCAAAAGTGGTGATTATCAAGCATGCTTTTAGAGGTGAAATGATGGATGTCTGGGTAGCACCCTAAGCTGATGTGACCCTGCTAGGCATCCCATAATGTACTGCTCAAACTTCCTCTTTGTTTTTGCCTTTATATTGGTTTAGTTTGTTTTGTTTTGTTTTTCTTTTTTCCCCTGCCTTTGGTAAAGTTATTCCTAGAGTTTGTTAATTTTAAATACATGAAGATTTCATAGTTTACTCAAAAAGCATTATGTTTAAAAGTTTTAAAAAAAGTAATGTCCAGTGGGTTCTTTCATTAAAAAAAAAAACTCCTTAAAGAACCATTGAGGTTATACAAATTTTTATAAACCTGAACCTCTTCTTTGGATAGCACTTATCAGTCAGTTCATTCTAATTGATATAGCAGTTATTTACAACTGTCTGTTCTCTTCTTGAAACACTACCTTCTCTAACCTTGACTTAGCCAAGAAAACTCTCATGACCTTCCTTCTTTCAGCTTTGCAGCCCCAGGGTTGGCCACTCCTTCTTGTGCTCCTGACCATCAGCCATATCCTTCAAGTTTCCTGCATGGTCTGAGCCCCCTTGCTTAGGCTCTTTACTTGAATCTTCAGAGAGTTTACACTTAGTATCCTATTTACTTATCTTTCTTTCATCTCTGAATCATTTTTAAATGGATATTGTACTTTATTTTCAGAAACTAAAACTATTCAGAAATGAATAATAGAGTAAAAGTTTCCTGTAATCCTACACCACAAAGATAACATGTACAATACTTCAGATGTTTTACTGTCTTCAAATTTTGTAGAAATCGTTTTTAAAGATTATGCATAAGAAATTTGATAAACACAAAAGAATATATGTGATATATCAGCATGATAGTCATTAGTCATGATTCACTAGCAACCTAGGGAGCATACCATTACCAACCCGGAGTTCCATGGGCTTTCTACTAATCGCATCTTCCATCTCCACTTCCTCAGAGTGTTGTCTCTTTCATTTTTACAGAAACTTTGTAAAGTAGCAACTAGTGTAATAGTCGTTTTAAAGTGAGTACATTAAGGCTCAGAATATTTAAAATCAAAGAGTCACATGGCCAGTGAAAAATAGTGTTAGTCACTCAGTCATGTCCAGCTCTTTGAGATCGCAAGGACTGTAGCCCACCAGGTTCCTCTGTGCATGGAATTCTCCAGTCAAGATTACTGGAGTGAGTAGCCATTTCCTTCTCCAGGAGATATTCCTGACCCAGGGACCAAACCTGGGTCTTCAGCATTGCAGGCAGATTCTTTACCGCCTGAGCCACCAGGGAAGCCTCACATGGCCAGTAAGTTAACCAAACTCAGGACTTGAATTCTAGAGTTCAGGCTCTTACCCACTATTCCACACTATTTTTCCTAGACTCCCATACCTCATTTGAGATGTGTTAAAGTTGTCGTGGCATCTAGAACTTCACTTTTATGGAAGAAGCATGATAATAATTGCATAATTATTTGTAGCCTATTTGCATATCTTCCACTCTCTTGAAAGCTCCATGAAGGCAGAACACATATGTATCTTATACATACTGTGATTCGTTGTTACTGAAGCTCAGTATGGGCACACCTTATTTTATTGTGCTTTGCTTTCTTCACTTTACAGATACTGCATTTTTTTTACAAATTGAAGGTTTGTTGCAACCCTATATGGAGAGATCTATAGGCACTATTTTTTTTTTTCCAACAGCATTTGCTCACTTCATGTCTCCATGTCACCTTTTGGTAATTCTACCAATATTTTAAACTTTTTCATTATTATTATATTTGTTATCGTGATCCATGATCAGTCAACTTTGATGTCAGATTTGTCATTGTTTTGGGGTGCCATAAACCATGCCTGTATAAGTCAGAGAACTTAATAAATATTGTGTGTGCTCTGACTGCTTCATCAACTACATTCCTCATCTCTCTCCCTCTCCTTGGGCCTCCCTATTCCCTGTGACATGGTAGTATTGAGATTAGGCCAGTTAGTAACCCTATGATGGCCCCTAAGTGTTCATGGAAAGGAAAATTCACACATCTCTCAGTTTCAATCAAAACAAAATTATAAAATTTAGTTTAATAAAATGTAAAAAACTTAGATAAAAATGATCAAACAGTGAGGAAGGCATGTTGAAAGCTGAGATAGGCTAAAAGCTAGGCCTCATGCACCAAATGGTTAGCCAAGTTGTGTTTGCAAAGGAAAAGTTATTGAAGGAAGCCAAGTTGTGTTTGCAAAGGAAAAGTTATTGAAGCGGCAGGTTTTGAGAGGACTGACTGCAATTTTGAAAGTTCCACTGTGGGTAAAACGCTATCAAACAGTAATCCACAGTACGGAGAAATCCTTTGTGAAAGGATCTTCAAAAAATGAATAAAATAGCCCGCTTCTTTGTCTTATTTTGAGAAATTGCTACAGCCACCCTAGCCATCAGCAATCATCACCTCAGTCAGTCAGGAGCCATTAATGTGGAGGCAAGACCCTCCACCAGCAAAAAAATTGTAACTCACTGAAGGCTCAGATGATGGGTAGCACATTTTAGCAATATGTTTTTTTGTTTTGTTTTTTTAAATTAAGAGGTGGGCATGACAGCCCACTCCAGTATTCTGGACTAGAGAATCCCATGGACAGAGGAGCCTGATGAGTAGGGTTGCAAAGCGTCAGACACGACTGAAGCGACTTAGCACACATGCATACATTTTTTTGGACATAATGCTGTTGGACACTTAATAAGCTACAGTAGCGTGTAAGCATAGCATGTGCACTAGAAATCAAGAAAACTGTGTGACTCACTTTACTGTGACATCCACTATATCGTGGTGGTCTGGAACCGATCCTCAATACCTCCCAGGTGTGACTGTATATATCTACTAGATAGATGGGTGGATGGACCGGAGGCTGAATATTTATTTATATGTTTACCAGTTTCATAGGCATCCAGCTGATGCCATGGAAAAAATAGAAAAGACTTCTTTCTTGTATGTTGTGTATATAGACCCTATGTAAATCTAACTCCTTGCATTCCTCCCCAAGTTCTACTGATTCTGCCAATGAGAAACCTCTACAGCAACTGTTTTTTGTTTCGGTTTTGTCACATTTCTTTGATTGTAGGTTGCTTTTTTAATCGTGTCCTCTCTGCCTTCTCTTCTTCCTCAAGACGGCCAGACTGGTTTTACTTGAATGAAATAATATTAGATGGAGGTGACCATGTGGTCACCATCCTGCCTTCCCATTTTCTCTGGGAATAATGTTAGTAAAGTTCTGGGGAAAAATGCTTCTTTTTCAATTTTGACCCTTAAAAGTGAATCAGCACAAAATACTGAGACTGTAATGTTGAATACCAAAAAGCCATTAAAGTTGCATAATGTCAATTAGCTACATGTGGGTATTATTTATCTAGAAAGATACTATATTTTTTATGATTTTCTTTCTGCAGTAGGTTTAAATATGGTATATTTTCTACTTCTGTACAGAAAATTTTAATTTTCAGTGTTCTGAAATTATGTAAATTCCAAAGATACCACATACTTTAAATGTTATCAAAGATGTTTTTAAAATGAGTTTTCCAAAGCAAATTAAATGAAATTCAGAAAGGTATTTCAGAAGGTCATTAAAATGAGAAATATGGGGTGCAGACATAAATAAGGCACAATACATTAATTAACACAAAGCTGAACCCTGCCTTGGCTTTCACCCTGAAAGAAAGATAATTAAAAACAACACTGTGAGGTATTTTTCATATGACTCCTGGGTTAGTGAATGGATGAGGAATGAAGATAATGACATAAAAGAAAATTTGAATGTGAGACTTCTAACATAATAGCAAGAAAATGCATAGTTTGATGCTGTTGTTCTGTATTTAACACTCTAAATTGCCCCTACATTTTAAACAACTGCTCAGAGTGTTTCAGTAATTAGCACATCAGGGATGCATTAATATAGAATGATAGTCTTAACTTTGGGAGTTTTTAAGCTTTAGTAATCTGCCTTCCCCAAAGCATAACATGAAAATAATTTAAATGAAAATAATATATCTCAATCATCTACCAATACACTCCAGTATATTAAATATATACACATTAGCTTACACATGCAAACCTGAAAATATTGCAATGTTACTTGTTGAATATTTCTTAATGCTGACTTAAAGGTATGGTTTAAGATGACTTAAACATATGGGTACATGATAGCGGTTCTTTCTATTCTGAGAACTACACAAGCAAGACGACTGTTCTGGGAAATTGCTGTTTACTAATCCTCTTGTATGGGGCTCTTCCCTTCCCTTTGTATCTCAAGGACTTATTATCAATTTGGCTAAAAATAGCCACTCTGTTTCAGAATACTTGCTCTCCAGGACGATCTATATGGTGCTGTTTTCCCAGTTTCATATCTGTGATCTCTTATTTTAGATTTAACCCCAGCATATAGTTCTACTTCCTAAAGTCCACGTTGGATTATAAAACTCCTGGACTCCTGCAAAAACATCTACTACCTATTGTATTTAAGACCCTTAGGTTAATTTTTCAATGTTTATGTGTAATCACCCTTTCAATCAGTCTCAAGATTCTAGATTTTTCTTGCTCTATATTTGAATAAATATTCTACATGTCTAATGTTATACCCATCCCTTAAATAAATATGTCCAATATTCTAGGAAAATACCTACCCCAAGAAGTTTGAAAGAGTACCTTGACCGTGATCAGTAGGTTGTTAGGTTATACAACCTAAACATATGTCTCCAAAGTCTGTCAACATTAAGGGTTAAGGAAGTTTCTTACTCTTCGAGGCTCTAAAGCAAAATCCACATAGACAAAGCCTCCAGAATTTGACATACTGTATAATGCAGCTGATGAAGGTATAGTCCTCAGTCCTTCCCAAAGTATTCTAAAGTTATTGGTAAACTTCACAAATTGTTCTTTTTCCCAGTGTGTGTAGAATTACTTGAAGAGATTCTTATTAGAAACAAGTCTTCATTGTTAATGAAAATCTTTACCAACAAGCTTTCCTTGGTTTGTTTGGATATTGAGGTCAGTTTTATTCAGGGGTACCATCATTCCTTAACAAAGTTCTAAATGCTTCAAACTGAAGGTAGACAATGTAATTAAAATGAAAACGACTATCATTTAGAAAATGTATTGAAGTATAGTTGATTTACAATGTTGTATTAATTTCTGCTGTACAGCTAAGTGATTCAGATATATATATATATATATATACATATATATATATATATATATATATATATATACATATATATATATATATATATATATATATATATATATATATATAAAACATTCTTTATATATAGGCTTCCCTGGTATCTCAGCTGGTAAAGAATCTGCCTGCAATGCAGGAGACCCTGATTTGTTTCCTGGGTCAGAAAGATCCCCTAGAGAAGGGATATGCTACCCACTCCAGTATTGCTGGGCTTCTCTGGTGGTTCAGACAGTAAAGAATCTGCCTGCAATGTGGGATACCTGGGTTTGATCCCTGGGTTGGAAAGATGCCCTGGAGTAGTGCATGGCAACCCACTCCAGTATTCTGGCCTGGAGAATCCTTGTGGACAGAGAAGCCTGGCAGACTACAGTCCCTGGGATTGCAAAGAGTCAGACACAACTGAGCGAGTCACTCAGTTGTGTCCGACTCTTTGCATACATGTATATGCCTATTATAAATATATACATAAATAATATATATAAATACATCTATAATATATATAAATATATATATATACACTCACTCCAGTATTCTTGACTGGAGAATTCCATGGACAGATGAGTCTGGCAGGCTACAGCCCATGGGGTCGCAAAGAGTTAGATAAGACTGAGAGACTAATATTAACATATAGTATATATATTTTTCCATTATAGTTTATCACAGGATATTGAATATAGTTCTTTGTGCTATACAGTAGGACCTTGTTGTTATCCATTCTATTTGTTAAGAAGTTGCCTCTTAATCCCAAACTCCCACTCTATCCCTTCCATCCTCCCCCCTTGACAACCACAAGACTGTTCTCTATGTTGGTGAGTCCATTTCTGTTCCTTAGATAAGTTCATTTATGCAACTCTTTTTTACCTTTTTAAGGATGCTCCATACTGTTTTCCATAATGACTGCACCAACTTACATTTCCACCAATAATGTAATAGGATGTCCTTTTCTCCACACCCTCTGCAGCATTTGTTACAAATGACTATTTTTTCTAATTTATTTTTTTGGTTGAAGGATAATTGCTTTACAGGATTTTGTTGTTTTCTGTCAAACCTCAACATGAATCAGCCATCAGTAAACACAAATCCCCTCCCTCTGGAACCTCCCTCCCATCTCCCTCCCCATCCCACCCCTCTAGGTTGATACAGAGCCCCTGTTTGAATTTTCTGAGCCATACAGCAAATTCCCATTGGCTAACTATTTTACAAATGGTAATGTAAGTTTCCATGTTACTTTTTCCATACATCTCATCCTCTCCTCCCATCTCCCAATGTCCATAAGTCTATTCTCTATGTCTGTTTCTCCACTGCTGCCCTGTAAATAAATCCTTTAGTACCATTTTTCTAGATTCTGTATATGTGTGTTAGAATAGGATATTTATCTTTCTCTTTCTGACTTACTTCACTCTGTATAATAGGTTCTAGGTTCACTCACCTTATTAGAACTGACTCAAATGCCTTCTTTTTTATGGCCGAGTAATATTCCATTGTGTATATATACCACAACTTCTTTATCCATTCATCTGTCTATGTACATCTACATTGTTCCATGTTCTCGCTATTGTAAATAGTGCTGCAGTGAACAATGGGATACATGTGTCTCTTTTCAATTTTGGTTTCCTCAGGGTATATTCATAGGAGTGGAATTGCTGGGTCATATGGTGGTTTTATTTCTAGTTTTTTAAGGAATCTCCATACTGTCTTCCATAGTGGCTGTATCAATTTACATCCCACCAATAGTGCAATGGCGTTCCCTTTTCTCCACACCCTCTCCAACACTTATTGTTTGTAGACTTTTGGATGATGGCCATTCTGACCAGTGTGAGGTGATATCTCATCATAGTTTTGATTTGCATTTCTCTAATAATGAGTGATGTTTAGCATCTTTTCAGGTGTATGTTAGCCATCTGTAGGACTTCTTTGGAGAAATGTCTGTTTAGGTCTTTTTCCCACTTTTGATTGGGTTGTTTGTTATTCTGGCATTGAGTTGTATGAGCCTCTTGTATATTTTGGAAATTAATTCTTTGTCAGTTGTTTCATTTGCTATTATTTTCTCCCATTCTGAGGGTTGTCTTTTCACCTTGCTTATAGTTTACTTTGCTGTGCAAAAGTTTTTAAATTTAATCAGGCCCCACTTGTTTACTTTTGTTTTTATTTCTGTTAATCACAGAGGTGGGTCATAGAGGATCTTGCTTTGATTTATGTCATCAAATGTTCTCCCAGTTTTCCTCTAAGAGTTTTATAGTGTCTGGTCTTACATTTAGGTCTTTAATCCATTTTGAATTTATCTTTGTGTACGGCGTTAGGAAGTGTTCTAATTTTATTCTTTTACATGTTGTTGTCCAGTTTTCCTAGCACCATTTATTGAAGAGGCTGTCTTTGCCCCATTGTATATTCTTGCCTCCTTTGTCAAAATTAAGGTACCCATCGGTGCATTGGTTTATTTCTGTGCTTTCCATCTTGTTCCATTGGTCTATATTTCTGTTTTTGTGCCAGTCCCATACAGTCTTGATGACTGTAGCTTTGTAGTATAATCTGAAATCAGGAAGGGTGATTCCTCCAGCTGCATTCTTCTTTCTCAAGATTGCTTTGACTGTTCAGGATCTTTTGTTTCCATATGAATTGTGAAATATTTTGTTCTAATTCTGTGAAAAATGCCATTGGTAATTTTATAGGGATCACATTGAGTCTGTAGATTGCATTTGGGTAATGCAAAGTCTTTTTCACAGTATTGATTCTTCCTACCCAGGAACATGGAATATCTCTCCATCTGTTTATGTCATTTTCATGGAATATCTCTCCATCTCTTTATGTCATTTTTTATTTCTTTCATCAGTGTCTTATAATTTTCTGTGTACAACTATTTTGTCTCCTTGGGTAAGTTTATTTCTAGATTATTTTTGTTGCATGGTGAATGTGATTGATTCTTTAATTTCTCTTTCTGATTTTTCATATAGAGATGCAAATGATTTCTGTGTATTGATTTTGTATCCTGTGACTTTCCTAAATTCACTAATTAGCTCTAGTAATTTTCTGATACTATCCTTAGAGTTTTCTGTGTACAGTATCATGTCATCTGCAAAGAGTGGGAGCTTTACTTCTTCTTTTCCAATCTGGATTTTACTTCTTTTTCTTCTCTGATTGCTGTAGCTAGGACTTCCAGAACTATGTTGAATAATAATGGTGAAAGTGGACACCCTTGTCTTGTTTCTGATCTTAGGGGGAATGCTTTCAGTATTTCACCACTGAGAATAATGTTTGCTGTAGGCTTATCATATATCAAGGCTGTATATTGTCATCCTGCTTATTTAACTTATATGCAGAGTACATCATGAAAAACGCTGGTCTGGAAGAAACACAAGCTGGAATCAAGATTGCTGGGAGAAATATCGATAACCTCAGATATGAGGATGACACCACCCTTATGGCAGAAAGTTAAGAAGAACTAAAGAGCCTCTTGATGAAGGTGAAAGAGGAGAGTGAAAAAGTTGGCTTAAAGCTCAACGTTCAGAAAACTAAGATCATGGCATCTGGTCCCATCACTTCATGGGAAATAGATGGGGAAACAGTGGAAACAGAGTCAGACTTTATTTTTGGGGGATCCAGAATCACTGCTGATGGTGACTGCAGCCATGAAATTAAAAGACGCTTACTCCTTGGAAGGAAGGTTATGGCCAACCTAGATAGCCTATTTAAAAGCAGAGACATTACTTTGCCAACAAAAGTCCATCTAGTCAAGGCTATGGTTTTTCCAGTGGTCATGTGTGGATGTGAGAGTTGGACGGTGAAGAAGGCTGAGTGCTGAAGAATTGATGCTTTTGAACTGTGGTGTTGGAGAAGACTCTTGAGAGTCCCTTGGACTGCAAGGAGATCCAATCAATCCATCCTAAAAGAGATCAATCCTGGGTGTTCATTGGAAGGTCTGATGTTGAAGCTGAAACTCCAATACTTGGCCACCTCATGTGAAGAGTTGACTCATTGGAAAAGACCCTAATTCTGGGTAGGATTGGGGGCGGGAGGAGAAGGGGACGACAGAGGGTGAGATGGTTGGATGGCATCACCGACTCGATGGACATGGGTTTGGGTAGACTCCGGGAGTTGGTGATGGACAGAGAGGCCTGGTTTGCTGCAATTCATGAGGTTGCAAAGAGTTGGACACGACTGAGCGACTGAAATGAACTGAACTGAACTGAACTATCATATATGGCCTTTCCTATGTTGAGGTAGGTTCCTTCTGTGCCCATCTTTTGAAGAGTTTTAATCATAAATGGGTGCTGAATTTTGTCAAAGGCTTTTGCTGAATCTATTGAGAATATCAAATGGTCTTTATCTTTCAATTTGTTAATATGGTGTATCACATTGACTGATTTGTGTATATTGAAGAATCTTTGCATTCCTGAAATAAACCCAACTTGGTCATGGTGTATGAGCTTTTGACGTGTTGCTGAATTCTGTTTGCTAAAATTTTGTTGAGGATTTTTGGATCTATGTTCATCAATGATATTGGCCTGTAGTTTTCTTTTTGAGTGTTTTCTTTGTCTGGTTTTGGTATCAGGGTGATGGTGGCCTTGTAGAATGAGTTTGGAAGTGTTCCTTCCTCTGCAGTTTTTTGAAAGAGTTTTAGAAGAATAGGCATTAGCTCTTCTCTAAATGTTTGATAGGTTTATCCTGTGAAGCCATCTGGTCCTGGGCTTTTGTTTTGGGGGAGATTTTTGATCACAGCTTCAATTTCAGTGCTTGTAATTGGGTTGCTCATAATTTCTATTTCTTCCTGGTTCAGTTTTGGAAAATTGAACTTTTCTAGAAATCTGTCCATTTCTTCCAGGTTATCCATTTTATTGCCACATAGTTGTTCATAATAGTCTCTTATAATCCTTTATATTTCTGCATTATCTGTTGTAACCTCTCCTTTTTCATTTCTGATTTTGTTGATTTGATCTCTCTTTTTTTCCTGGTGAGTCTGGCTAAAGGTTTGTCAATTTTGTTTATCTTCTCAAAGAACCAGCTTTCAGTTTTATTAATCTTTACTATTGTTTCTTGAATTTCTTTTTCATTTGTTTCTGCTCAGATCTTTTCTTTCCTTCTATTAATTTGATTGTTTTTTGTTCTTCTTTTTTCAGTTGTTTTAGGTGTAAATTTAGGTTGTCTATTTGTTGTTTTTCCTGTTTCTTGAGGTAGGATTGTATTGCTATAAACTTCCCTCTTAGAACTGTTTTTGCTGCATCCCACAGGTTTTGAGTTGTTGTGTTTTCATTGTCATTTGTTTCTAGAATTTTTCTTATTTCCCCAGTAACCTGTTTATTTAGAAACTTGTTGTTTAATCTCTATTTGTTTGTGTTTCTTACAGTTTTTTTTCTTGTAATTGATATCTAGTTTCATAGCATGGTGGTCAGAGAAATGCTTGATGCAATTTAAATTTTCTTAAATTTACTGAGTTTTAATTTGTGACCCAAGATGTGGTCTATCCTGGAGAATGTTCCATGTGCACTTGAGAAGAAGGTGTATTCTTCTGCATTTGGATGGCATGTCCTGAAGATATCAATGAGGTCCATCTCATCTAATATATCATTTAAGACTTGTGTTTCCTTATTAATTTTCTGTTTTGGTGATCTGTCCATTGGTGTGAGTGGGGTGTTACAGTCTCCTATTATTGTGTTACTGTCAATTTCTCCTTTAATGTCTGTAAGTGTTTGTCTTATGCATTGAAGTGCTCCTTTGTTGCGTGCATAGATATTTACAATTGTTATGTCTTCCTCTTGGATTGATCCCTTGATCATTATGTAGTGTCCTTTCTTATCTCTTATAATCTTCTTTATTTTAACATCTATTTTGTCTGATATGAGAACTGCTACTCCATCTTTCTTCTTCTTCCCCTTTGCATGGAAAATATTTTTCCATCCTCTCACTTTCAGTCTATATGTGTCTTTAGGTCTGAAGTGGGTTTCTTGTAGACAGCATATATATGGGTCTTGTTTTTGTATCCATTCAGCCAGTCTGTGTCTTTTGGGTGGAGCATTTAATCCATTTACATTTAAAGTACTTATTGATATATATGTTCCTATTGCCATTTTCTTAATTGTTTGGGGTTGATTTTGTAGATCTGTTTTCTTCTCTTGTATTTCTTGACTATATAATTTCCTTTAACATTTCTTGTAAAGTTGGTTTGGTGGTTCTGAATTCTCTTAACTTTTGTTTGTCTGAAAAGCTTTTTATTTCTCCATCAGTTTTGAAGGAGATCCTTGCCAGATACAGGAAACTTGGTTGTAGGATTTTCTCTTTCAGTACTATTAATATATCCTTCCATTCCCTCCTTACCTGCAGAGTTTCTGCTGAAAGATCAGCTGTTAAGTGTATGGGGTTTCCCTTGTATGTTACTTGTTGATTCTCCCTTGCCGCTTTTAATATTCTTTCTTCATGTTTAGTCTTTCTTAGTTTGATTAGTATGTGTCTTGGCGTGTTTCTCAGTGGGTTTATCCTGTATGGGACTCTGTGACTCTTGGACTTGATCAACTATTTCCTTTTTCATGTTGGGGAAATTTTTAACTATAATCTCTTCAAAAATTTTTTCATACCCTTTCTTTTCCTCTTCTACTTCTGGGACCCCTATAATTCAATTGTTGGTGCATTTGATATTGTCCCAGAGACCTCTGAGACTATCCTCAGTTCTTTTCATTATTTTTACTTTATTCTGCTCTTCAGAAGTTATTTCCACCATTTTATCTTCCAGCTCACTTATTCGTTCTTCCGCTTCAGATATTCTCCTATTGATTCCTTCTAGAGTATTTTTAACTTCAGTAATTGTGTTGTTTGACTCTGTATGTTTATTCTTTAGTTCTTCTAGGTCTTTGTTAATTGATTCTTGCATTTTCTCCATTTTGTTTTCAAAGTTTTTATCATCTTTACTATCATTATTTCAAATTCTTTTTCAGGACGTTTGCCTATTTCCTCCTCATTTATTTGGACTTTGTTTCTAGTTTGTCCCTTCATTTATGTAGTATTTCTCTGCCTTTTCAGTATTTTTATTTTAACTTATTGTGTTTGAGGTCTCCTTTTCCTCAAATTCTTGAATTTGAATTCTTTCTTCTTTTGGTTTCTTCCCTTCTAAGGTTGGTCCAGTGGTTTTTGTAAGCTTCATATAGGGTGAGATTTGTGCTGAATTTTTGTTTGTTTGTTTGTTTCTCCTCTGATGGGCAGGGCTGAGTGAGGTGGTGATCCTGTCTGCTGGTGATTGGGTTTGTAGTTTTGTTTTGTTTGTTGTTTAGATGAGGCGTCCTGCACAGGGTGCTACTGGTGGTTGGGTGATGCTGGGTCTTGTATTCAAGTGGTTTCCTTTGTGTGAGTTCTCACTATTTGATACTCCCTAGGGTTAGTTCTCTGGTCGTCTAGGGTCTTGGAGTCACTGCTCTCACTCCAAAGGCTCGGGGCTTGATCTCTGGTCAGGAATGAATATTCCACAAGTGGTTCGTTACGGCATTAAGGGAGATTAAAACAAATACCCCAAAACGAGAAATCAAAGATGAACCCCAGACAAATGGCAGTTACAAAGTCAGGCAAATAGTAATTAAAATAATGGAATATACACATATACGTATACACTAAGCAAAATCAAAACAGTCCAGCAAAAATAAAGTGCAATAGATTGACCCAGCAAACAAAGGAAACCAAAAGTTATATCTACCAGAACAAAGCTAATTAAAGCACAAACTGGAAAACAAAACTAAAGCGAGGTGCCAATTGGGGAATAAAGCAATGAAAAGAAAAGTAACAAATATGTTGAGAGGAAAGGCAAGAAAAAAAAGAAAGAATAGACATGCAAAGTTAAATAGAGGTAGTTAAAGAAGATTTATATACATTAAAGATTAAATGCCAGGGGAAAAGAAGAGCAGGAAAAGCAAACAAAGGAATAAATGTAGAAAAATAATAATAGGTTTAAATAAATTAAAATTAAGAAAAGAGAAAAAAAATTAGGAAACTCCTTGAAACTGCAGAAGTCCAATGTAGAGGCAGCAGTGGAGTGCAAGTCACTCAGTCATGTCCGCCTTTTTTTGACCCCATGGACTATATAGTCCATGGAATTCTCCACCCCAGAATACTGGAGTGGGTAGCCTTTCCCTTCTCCAGGGGATCTTCCCAACCCACGGATCAAGCCCAGATCTCCTGAATTGCAGGCAGATTCTTTACCAGCTGAGCCACAAGGGAAGCCTAAGAATACTGGAGTGGGTAGCCTATCCCTTCTCCAGGGGATCTTCCCAACCTCGGAATCGAACCTAGTTCTTCTGCTTTGTAGGTGGATTCTTCACCAACAGAGCTATAAGGGAAACCCAAAAAGACTGGGGTTGAAAGTGTTTAAGGCCTGCCAGGCTCCTCTGTCCATGGGGATTCTCCAGGCAAGAATATTGGAGTGGGTTGCTATGCTCATCTCCAGGGGATCTTCCCAACCCAGGGATTGAACCTGGGTCTTCCACATTGCAGTTGGACTCTTTACTGTCTGAGCCATCAGGGAAACCTTATATTGCCAAACTAAGTATTAATTAGTTAATGGGCTAAACAATTAAGCATTTTCAGAGTACATACTTCCAGACCTCTGTAGTTTCTGCTATATAACCTGCCAAAATTAACAAGAACCAATTCATTACATATAAATATGCAAATATTTTATATTCAGTTAACTAAGTTGTTCAGCACACCTAAAAAAATTACCAGATTAGAATAATGAATTTGTGCTATAATGGTTTAGAATTTTTTTTTACATTTAGATAAAAAATGTTTTCTATCTTTAACCAGTGGTGTTAAAGAATTTGTTTATTGTTTGCTTTTGTTTTTTCTTAAATGATAACCTTGCAAATTCTCTAAGCATGGGTGATGTTTCTCTGGGAAACATAAGACACATGAAGTTAGAGAGTGAATATTCTATCACAAAATGAAGCTTGCGTGGTACTACAGAACAAGAAAAGTCTTCTGTGAAGTTACTTTGGAAGACTTCATTTTTATTTCAAATTTAAAACCCATGATAGTAATAACTACTGGAGCTCTCCAAGGTACTTCTGTTTGTACCATTTAGCTCTGGATTTCATTTAAAATTACTTCAAAAGCTCCAGGGAATGTCAGCTGTGGCAGTTGCACATCTCTTAGACATAGAAATAGAAATTGGAACTGACTTGCTTATAGTGAAAACTTAATTTTGTTCTTTCTGTTTTGTCTCTTTTTTGTTAGTTACTGTCTTATGCAACTATGTCAATAGGAGCAGAAGAATTGGAACATTTAGCTCTTCTCCTGGTTGGTTTCCTAGGTCCTATATCCTAGAGGCTCAGAAATTTATATTTATTTCATAAATTAATAATAACGTGAAATAAACTCATTTACTTATAAACATTGCTTTCTATTTAGGTCAAACAGATTTGAAGGTACCTTCAATGAGATTTCTTAACTGGATGACTTCATAGGTTCCACTGTTGTTTTCAAAACCTTAAAAGGCAGAATCCATGCCTTCTTGATGTAAATTAAAGGTCATTAGAAGATAATAAATTATTACATTCTATTGGGAGGAAAAAATAATTAACCCAAAACAAAATACATAAAAAAAAGAACTTTGGATACCAATGAGTGCCATAAGGAAAATAAAACAGGATGATGTGATAGAGTTATCTGCGACAAGGAGCCTGATTTATCTAGGAGTTGAAACCAGTTACTCTGAGGAAGCGAAATATTAGTTGAACCCTGAATAATGAGAAAGAATACTCATTCAAAGGCACAGAGTGTTCCAAACAGAAAGAATTGCAGAGGTCCTGAGATGCAAATTATCTTGGAGATTGAGGAGAGAAACATGACTGTTCTAGCTAAGTCCAGAAGATGAGAAGATAAGTAGAGAGAGGTAAAGTCACATGGAAAATAATAAAATATGTAGGCCATGATGAGGGATTTGGATATTTCAGTAAAGTGTAAGATGGAACCATTGGAAAGCTTTTTGCATGTGAGTGAGAGTTTGATTTACACTTCTGAAAGAAGGCCTGAACTTCTATGTAAAGATGATACTGGAGGATAAAGAACAAAGATAGACTGGGAAGAAGGTTTTTGTCATCCACACAAGGTCATGGAAGAACTTTCATTAGGGTTGGAGAAGAGGTGGTAGTAGTAAGAAAGATTGGCTTGAGATACATATGGAAGTATAACTAATAAATTAAAGGTGTAAGGAATACAAGCTGACTCCCAGAATGGTATTTACTGAAATACGGAAATTTGATAGAAAACTTATTTTTTCATACACAGTAGTTATTTTGTTAATGTTTTAAGTTTGAGATGCCTATTAGATATCCAATTACATATGTTAGTAAGACAATTGCATAGTCCAAAACTGGAGAAAAGTCTAAAGTAGAGGTAAAATTTGAGCATCATCAAAATTTTGTATTATTTTAAGCCCTTAAATTAGAGAGATTCCTTGCAAAGAGAAAGAGTCCTGGGGAGGAAAGAACTAACGACAAAGAACAGGAGTAATTCAGCAATTATAGATGTAATAGAGAGGAACATACCAGCAACTGAAAATGGAGAAGAAAACCAGGTAGAGAGCATACATTTCAGATAAGTGTCCATAAAATTAAAGTGAGTACAGTCAATCCAGTTATGAAATTTCATTGACAACTTTTAGCTGCAGTGGTGTAGAGTAAATGTATAGTTAGATTAATCTGGGCTGGGATTTTATTAGACAATTTTCATAGCAGCAGAAAGGGATTTTAGGTAGTTATGATGTTTGCAAAAGAAAAAACAATGATTATAATTCTGGATCAAGAAATCTAGTATAGATAAGAAAGCTCTTGTAGGAAGTAGGATCACAGAATGAAAGATTTGCAAAGCTCAGAGAAAAACACAATGAGAATTCTGAAAGGCATTGTGGAATGATTCAAGAAGGTAGTGGTGTAGAGAGGTGAAGCACAGGATTTATTAGGATTGTGCAGATCATTTGGAAGATGATCATCAAGAAGAATGAGAGATTCTGAGAAGATTGGGCTTCTGATTCTGTTGGAGATGAAAGGAAGTGTGAGGTATGATAGAATTAGTGCTGGAAGTTGGAGCATGCTACTTGGCTTCAGCCTGGTTGTCTACCAGAGCACAGGCAAAAACAGAGGATTTTTAGGGAGGTAGAAACAGCTCCATTTTTTAGTTTGCAATGGTTTCAATGAGCATTTTGAATATTTTTCTTTCTTCATTTTTCAAGGACAGTTTTAGGAAAACGATTCTTTTTTTAAAAAAGAACAAATTCAGGTTTTCTCATAATTTCACTGTGTTTAGAGCCAGTCAAACATCACTTTTTAAATCAAACTACATGAATAATAAGTCCTGTGGACTCTGAGGGAGAAGGTGAGGGTTGGACGTTCTGGGACAATAACATTGAAACATGTATATTGTCATATGTGAAGCAGAACACCATTCCATGTTCTATGCATGGGACGGATGCTCAGGGATGGAGCGTTGGGATGACACTGAGGGATGGGAGGGGGAGGGAGGTGGGAGGAGGGTTTGGGAGGGGGAGCACATGTGAACCCATGGCTGATTCATGTCGATGTATGGCAAAAACTACTACAATATTGTAAAGTAATTAGCCCCCAACTAAAATAAAAAAAAAATAATAATAAAAAAAAAAAAAAAAAATAATGAGCTGTTTTTAAAATGTTGTGTCCTTTTTTAAAGTCTAAGAGAGTTTTAAAATTCTTGGTTGTACATAGACTCTTTCTAGTCTGTATAAAAAACTAAACACTTAAAAGTAGCTTTGGACTTTTTCATTGTACCTATAATAAAAATGAGATTTTTTTAAAAAAAATTTAACATTCAATAGAGATAGGAAAATGAATACAATTATAATTTGGCATGACTTTGGCAAGATTTTTTCTATACTATTTAAAATCAATTATGTCCTTACAGAATTTAAGAAAAGAAATTAGAGCTTTAGGAAATTGGAATAGATATAAAAATTGGCAGTAAAATCCAAAGACATTTTTCCATTTTAATAATGTTTTTCTAGAAATAGAAGTACACTTTCAAAGTTTATCATAGCTGATGAAAAATATGAGTTGAATGTGACCTGAAATAAAAGAAGTGGAGTAACTTCAGGAGGAAGAACTCAGCAATTTATTTATGTTCTGTTTGTAAGGGATGTTTAAAATATTTTACATCTACATATCTGAACTGGTCGTAGCTGGGCACTGCAATGATAAACCTTAATTCTTTAATTGCTGGGTGTTCTTTGGGAGGGGCTGGGAAACTGGATCATCTAGAAGAGCATTTTGGGAACTTAGAGCTGAATATTTTCTTACCAGTAAATATTGTTTTTTATTAGTTAACAACCAGTATGCTTATTCTACTACACAGTAGCTACAAAACAGTATGCCATCACCTCCTAACACCCCTATTCAGGAAGGTTCTATCATCTGAATATAGAATAACTATCCACATTCCATAGTTATATGGATATCATATAAGGATAATTATATGGATACTATATACTATATATAGGACAATGGCACAGGCTCCAATTATTACCTGTAAATCTGTGGTATTTCAATTGTTTTTCTTCTTTATCTCATTCTTATCACCACTTCATGAAGTACAGTGAAAATTATGTATTTAAAATTAGTTTGGATTCACAACCCAATTCCACTATGAACTCATAGTAATTTTGGATAAAAACCTTTACCATTCAACTTCATCTTCTGTGAAATGAGGCTCATTAGGTTTAGAGACAAAGAACAGATAATGGCATTGAGTGTATGACAGTTACTCAATAAATGGTAACTACTGCTACTGTTTTGAGAATTGGAAGGAGACTGCTAAAGGATGTGTTCTTCACCTGGAGTTCATCCATGGTTGATCCACAGAATGTCCAATAATTCCCTAAAAGTTCAAGTAAAACTCATTAAATCTGTATACACACTCCTCTTTGGAAAGGGTTCACAGCATTTGTAACATTCCCAGAAAGTGTTTTGAATTTAAAATAGCTAAGAAAATGTGATTGAAGGAAAGTTGGCAAAAAAGAGAAGGAATGGCATGGAAATAGGAACAGATGAAGAACCAGGGAATAAAGACAGCAACTAAACAGAGACTCATGACTTTAAATGCGGGAACTAATGTGGAGAATTCACAAAGAAAAGAGATGATAGCATTGATATGGTATTGAAGCAGAAGGAGGTAGTGTTGGCAGGAATGAGTAGATAAGGTCAGACAGAATTAATACCACCAAGTAAAAAACAGCAGGGCTTCCCTCATAGCTCAGTCGGTAAAGAATCTGCCTGCAATGCAGGAGACCTGGGTTCGATTCCTGGGTTGGGAAGATCCCCTGGAGAAGGAAATGGCAATCCACTCCAGTATTCTTGCCTGGAAAATCCCATGGACAGAGGAGCCTGGCGGGCTACAGTCCATGGGGTTGCAAGAGTCGGACACGACTTAGCGACTAAACCACCACCAAAAAACATCAAAGCTTTGTAACGAGGTCTGCAGTAAAGGCAGCTACTCTTAACGGATTCCTGGGAAGCTGATATATTTCAAATTGCTTCTGTTTTATCTTTCCTTATTGCACAGAACTATTTACATAGTTCAGCTTACTGTACTAAGCATTTTATATTGGTATTCCTACCTCCTTTTGAGACATTTAAGCTGTCTCATCACCGTTACATTATCATTTGTCTCATGTTACTTATTCTCCAAAACTGATATTAGAATTTAATGAAGCTTATTCAGAGAGGACTTTCATATACAGGTTAAATGTTTAAACTTGCATTTCAGTTTCTATTCTCTCTGACAGTTGATCATTTGACTCTCTTGAACATTTTTTTAAGAGTGGGCAAAAAAAGTTATTGATGGTTATCTGAAAGAGCAAACTAAACAGCTCTCTATTAAAAAGAATTTAGTGATATTCAAAAGTATGTGTTACTCTGAGAGAAAAGTAAATAAGAGGAATTTTGCTTGAGTTCATTTATGTTAATAAGTTATCAAATATTGTCATCAAAACATATCTTAAGATTAGAGTAAGTGTGGAAAAAAAAGCAGAAACGTTGACGAAACCATAATAAAAATTTCTTCAAATGTTAATTTTTTTCTTAAAAATATAAAATGAAGCTGTATGAGAAATTATAGGATGAGTATTAGACAATATACTTTCTGAAAATGCATATTCAGCAAACATCTACTTCATGTCTACTCTGTGCCAAGCACAAAGCTTATAGGAATCTTAATTTCAGAGTAACTCATTTCCTGATCTTATAAATAGTAAATGGCAGTTCTGAAGGTTATGATTTAGCCAAAACTACGCAGTTGCAACTTCTATTTGCTAAGTGCCTAACTCGTGCTTTTAATTTTTATCTTTTCTCTTAAAACCTTGTAACCACAATCTAAGAGAAGTTTTATTGCTATTATTTATATTTACAAATTATAACTAAGGACAAGACAAGTTAAATAACTTGCCTATCTATATATATACATATACAGATAGATAGATAGAAAGGTTTCATAGAAGTAAGAACCCATGTCTCTTTGCCTTAAATTCAGTGCTGTTTATAATATGTCATATTTATTCATTTAGTTTCAAAACGAATATTTATTCTGCACCTAATATTTTTCAGATGTGTTAAACACTGTACCTAAATCATGGTGAACAAAACAGTCATGACCCTTGTTCTAACAGAGTTTATTAATTATTATGGGAAACAGATTTTAAATAAGCCAGCAAGCAAGAAACTATGAAGAAAAAAAGCAACTTATTGAAAGTAAATAAAGGATGTAATCAGAGAGGACCTTTGTGAGAATCAACTATAGAAAGAGAAAGTATGTTTCAGCCAGATGGAAGAGCATGTGCAAAGGCTCTGAGATATGAAAGAGGCTAAATTTATTAACTCCAAATGAACACAATGATCAAAGACTTTTTTTACACAAATGGTGAAATGTGCCTGTCAAATAAAGAGATCACACAAATTGGTAGGCTAGTATATGAAGTATCAATCACCAATTTACACTACTTGAAAATAAGTTTCCTAGAAAAAAATATATGTGTATATATATATATATATATATATATATACGTATATCGCATAGTGTGTAGGTGTGAGGGTATGTAATAAGTACATTTTACTTAGTTATAAAGTTTATACATGA
The DNA here is from genome assembly GCA_024291935.2 of Okapia johnstoni. Classification (NCBI taxonomy): domain Eukaryota; kingdom Metazoa; phylum Chordata; class Mammalia; order Artiodactyla; family Giraffidae; genus Okapia; species Okapia johnstoni. Next base: position 11,220,978 of record CM044319.1, read on the forward strand.
AAAATGGGAATTTTAATGTGCATTAAATTTTGTTAAAAATTGTAAAAGAAAGCATGCAACTGTATTATAATATTTTTTTAATTGTTACCTACCTAGAACCAAACCAATTAGCATTCAGACCTGTTATAATGACATATACAGACATCAAAGGAAAGCTGATGAAATAACTCATTGGAAACATCTTTAAGTGTTACTGTATAATTCTTGCATCTCAGTCAGTTCAGTCACTCAGTCATGTCCAATTCTTTGAGACCCCATGAATTGCAGCAGGCCAGGCCTCCCTGTCCATCACTAACTCCCTAAGTCAACCCAAACCCATGTCCATCGAGTCGGTGATGCCATCCAGCCACCTCATCCTCTGTCGTCCCCTTCTTCTCCTCTCAATCTTTCCCAGCATCAGGGTCTTTTCCAATGAGTCAGCTCTTCGCATCAGGTGGCCAAAATATTGGAGTTTCAGCTTCAACATCAGTCCTTCCAGTGAACATCCAGGACTGATCTCCTTTAGGATGGACTGGTTGGATCTCCTTGCAGTCCAAGGGACTCTCAAGAGTCTTCTCCAACACCACAGTTCAAAAGCATCAATTTTTTGGCACTCAGCTTTCTTTGTAGTCCAGCTCTCACATCCATACATGACCACTGGAAAAACCATAGCCTTGATTAGATGGACCTTTGTTGGCAGAGTAATGTCTCTGCTTTTTAATATGCTATCTAGGTTGGTCATAGCTTTCCTTCCAAGGAGTAAGCGTCTTTTAATTTCATGGCTGCAGTCACCATCTGCAGTGATTTTGGAGCCCAGAAAAATAAAGTCAGCCACTGTTTCCACTGTTTCCCCATCTATCTGCCATGAAGTGATGGGACCGGATGCCATGATCTTAGTTTTCTGAACGTTGAGCTTTAAGCCAGCTTTTCCTTCTCCACTTTCACTTTCATCAATAGGCTCTTTAGTTCTTCACTTTCTGCCATAAGGGTGGTGTCATCTGCATATCTGAGGTTACTGATATTTCTCCCGGCAATCTTGATTCCATCTCTTGCTTCCTCCAGCTCAGCGTTTCTCATGATGTACTCTGCGTATAAGTTAAATAAGCAGGGTGACAATATACAGCCTTGACGGACTCCTTTTCCTATTTGGAACCAGTCTGTTGTTCCATGTCAACTTCTAACTGTTGCTTCCTGACCTACATACAGGTTCCTCAAGAGGCAGGTCAGGTGGTCTGGCATTCCCATCTCTTTCAGAATTTTCCACAATTTCTTGTGATCCACACAGTCAAAGGCTTTGGCATAGTCAATAAAGCAGAAATAGATGTTTTTCTGGTACTCTCTTGCTTTTTCGATGATCCATCAGATGTTGGCAATTTGATCTCTTGTTCCTCTGCCTTTTCTAAAACCAGCTTGAACATCTGGAAGTTCACGGTTCACATATTGCTGAAGCCTGGTTTGGAGAATTTTGAGCATTAATTTACTACCGTGTGAGATGAGTGCAATTGTGCGGTAGTTTGAGCATTCTTTGGCATTGCCTTTCTTTGGGATTGGAGTGAAAACTGACCTTTTCCAGTCCTGTGGCCACTACTGAGTTTTCCATATTTGCTGGCATATTGAGTGCAGCACTTTCACAGCATCATCTCATATCCCTTCTAAATCAGGACTGTCTCCTCAGTGGCATATATCCTTTATCCCATAAAATTTATGAAATTTTTATTGCCTAAAATATCTTCTTACAGTGTCATTTTCCTCCATCTATTACAATTCATGGTTCCCTTTACTTACCACAGTAAACAGGCCTCTGTGATATCGACAATTTGAACACATAGCTTACCAAGAAATCCATGATTTGGATGAGTTGTTTAAATTCTCAAATAAAAAATATTCTATTATATATAATACCTTTTATAATCTTGAATACAGAAAACATATGAAAAAATTAAATATTCCCCACCATATTAATTTCCACATTGAATTTTGTTTAAGATGCCATATTCAAAGTTTCTGTTTAATATCTAACTGATCTCTTATAAACTTTCATTTTCTTCAGTGTCTTTCCTTCAACTCAAAATTCTCTACCTTTCCATTTTCCTGTCTCATAAAGCAACTTTTAGCATTTTGTTAAGCTTCTGTAAAAGTGGGATTAGCAATTGATTTTGTTTTTGCTAACAGATAAAGATCCAGGGTGTTTCCATTAGTGGAGCACTTCTTCATGTAAGCTGGTACAAGCACTGTATTCTTGGGACATTGGGATTATAGTATTGTCACATTCAATCTTGCATGTGGAAAATGCCTTTTTTTTTTCCAGAGTGTGTTGAGAATAATTTTAATTTGTCATGGTTCTTCAAATATTAAAAAATCAAATTAATTTTAAAACTCCCCTAAAATAGATCTCTTTGTCAAAGAAAAGTACTATATTATTAAATAGAACTTTTTATTGAGAATCATCAGCAGTCATTTATATTGAACATAAGACTTGAGCCTCCTGGGGTCTTATGGACTAAGTACTTGTCTAAATCTCACCATTGAATTATTGTTGTTCTGTTGCTCAGTCAAGTCTGACTCTTTGTAATTGAGCATGCCAGTTTTCCCTGTCTTTCACCATCTGCCAGAGTCTGCTCAAACTCATGTCCATTGAGTCGGTGATGCCATCCAACCATCTTGTCCTCTGTCATCCCCTTCTCCTCCTTCCTTCAATCTTTCCCAGCATCAGTGTCTTTTCAAATGAGTCAGTTCTTCACATCAGGTGGCCAAAGTATTGTAGTTTTAGCTTCAGCATCAGTCCTTCCAATGAATATTCAAGGTTGATTTCCTTTAGGATTGACTGGTTTGACTGGTTTGAATAGGTATATGAAATACATATTTTTACCTTTTCTTGGTCTTCATACTTATGTACATAATTTGAAAAGTTTTATTAGATTTAAATTTGAACTGCAACATTTCACAACATGTGTTTTTTGCTTGCCATCACATAAAAATAGCTGAAATAATTTCTAAAGTTAAAGCTTCAATGTTTTTGGATAGATCCAGAAGACAGAAAATCAGAAAAGTTATAGTTCAATTCAACAGCACAATAAATCAATTGAATATAATAGATATTTATAGAATATTTTACCCAACAACAGCAGAACACACATTCTTCTAAAGCTTGAATGGAATATTCACCAAGTTAGACCACCTTCTAGGCCATAGATCACACCTTTAAAAGTTTTAAATAAGAATTTTGTAATGTCTGTTCTTAAATCACCATGGAATTAAAAGGAGAAATTATTAGCAGAAAAATATCAAGGAAATCCCCAAATACTTGAAGATTAAATAACTTATAGGTCAAAGAAAATATCTCAAGAGAAACAAACCAAAAAAAAAAAAAGATAGAAATACTAAACTAAGTGAAAATATAACTTCCAGAAATTTGGAGAATTAAGGAAAACTATGTAGTGGGAAATTTATAACATTGAATGCATATGTTAAATATAAAGAAAAATCTAAAATCAATAATCTAAGCTTCTATCTTAGGAAAATAGAAAAGGAAGAGAAAATCAAATTCCAAAGTAAGCAGAAGAAATATAATAGTAAATGTTTGCACAGACATCAGTGAATTTTGTTAAAGGAAATCAATAGAGAATAGTAACAAAACCAGAAGCTGGTTCTTTGAAAAGAGTAATAAAATTGGTAAGACTTAAGTCAAGTAATGGAGAAAAAGAAGGACAAAACATATTACTAATAGCAGAAATGAAAGAGGAGACATTACTACGGATCTTATGGACATTAAAAGGGTAATAAAGGGTTGTTATTAACAACTCTATGCTTACATATGTGATAACCTAGGTGAAATGTACCTATTCCTTAAAAGAAACAATCTACCAAAACTCACATAAGAAGAAATGGACCCTAGGCCTGTAACTATTAAAGAAATTGAATCAATAATTCATTGGGACTTCCCTGGTGTCCCAGTGGTTAAGACTCCGCCTTCCAATGCAGCTGACATGGGTTTGATCCCTGGTACAGAAACTAAGACCCCACATGCCACGCAGTGCAGCCAATTAAAAAAATAATAATAATTAAAAAACCAGAAAGCAGTAGACCCAGATTGTATTGGGTCTAATGAATTCTACCAAACATTTAATGGAAAAATTTTACCAATTATCTATAATCTCTCCCAGAAGATATAGTAAAGGAAATACTTCCTAACATTCTATGAGATCAGCATTACCCTAATATCAAACCAGACAAAGACATTACAGGAAAAGCAAACTTTAGACCAATATTTCTCATGAACATAGATTCAAAAAGCCTCCACATAATACTATATATTTTGTTGATATCCACAAAATACCTTGGCAAATTTTATTGGGATTGTGTTTAATCTATAGATTAAGGTTAAAAAGCCTTCCTCTCTATAACATTGGAGTAACTCTCCATTTAGTTAGTTGTTCTTTGATTTCTTTCATCAGAATTATAACACTATAAAGTTTTCCTCATATAGATCTTGAATATATTTTGCTAGATTTATAACTAAGTACTTCTTGAGGTGTACCAATATAAAAGACGTTGTGTCTTTAATTTCAAATTCCTATTGTTCATTTTTGGTATGCAGGAAAATGGTTTACTTTTGTAGATTAATCTTATATCTCATAACATTGTTACTATAACTAATTAGTTACAGGAAGTTTTTTTTGCTAAATCTTCTGAATTTCTGTACATATACAGTCATGTTATCTGCAAACAAAGACAGTTTTATTTTTTCCTTCCCAATCCCAAATTTTTGTTTCTTATTCTTGTTTTAATGCATTAGCTAGTACTTCCCATAGGATGTTAAAAAGAAGTATTGAGACGGGAATTCCTTGCCCATTCTGATATTAGCAGAAAAGCTTCAAGTTTCTCACCAAGTCTGATGTTAGTTGTAGATTTTTTTTGTAGATACACTTTATCAATTTGAGGAAGTTATTCTCTAATGCCTAGTTAAATCAGAGTTTTTATGAAGAGTGTTGGGTTTTGTCAAATACCAAAATACTAGAAAATTGATCCTGACAATTATAGAGAATTTATACCAACCAACTGGCAGTTATTTCAGATGTGCAAGGCTAGTTCAAAAGTCAAAAATAAGTTAATGGAATCAATTCACATTAACAAACTAAAGAGGAAAAATCACATGGCTGTATTAATTAACATGGAAAAGTATTTAACAAAATCCAACACTTTTCATGATAAACAAATGTCATGATGTCACAGTGTCTTTCATATTGGTACCTCTCAAAAATACTTAGGTATAAATCTAGCAAAATATATATAAGATCTATATGAGGAAAACTTCATAGTGTTATAACTCTGATGAAAGAAATCAAAGAACAGCTAACTAAATAGAGAGTTACTCCAGTGTTATAGTTAGGAAGACTTTTTAACTTCAATCAATAGATTCAACACAATCCCAATAGAATTTGCCAAGTTATTTTGTGGATATAAACAAGTTGACCCTAAAGTTTATATAGAGAGGCAAAAGATCCAGGCTAGCCAACACAATATTGAAGGAAAAGAACCAAGTTCCAGAACTGACAACATCAAGACTTACTATAAGGCTACTGTAGTCAAGAAAATGTAGTACTATTAAAAGAATTAACAAATCCATCAGAGGAACAGCATAGAGAGCCCAGAATAAGACTTACACAAATACAGTCAGGTATTTTTGGAAAAGGAGCAAAAGCAATACATGGAACAAAGACAGTCTTTCCAACAAATAATAATATGTCAATGTAAGTTCATAGATGGTAACAAATATACTGCTGCTGCTGCTGCTACTGCTAGGTTGCTTCAGTCGTGTCCGACTCTGTGCGACCCCATAGACGGCAGCCCACCAGGCTCCCCCATCCCTGGGATTCTCCAGGCAAGAACACTGGAGTGGGTTGCCATTTCCTTCTCCAACACATGAAAGTGAAAAGTGAAAGTGAAGTCGCTCAGTCGTGTCCGACTCTTAGTGACCCCATGGACTGCAGCCTACCAGGCTCCTCTGTCCATGGGATTTTCCAGGCAAGAGTACTGGAGTGGGGTGCCATTGCCTTCTCCGAACAAATGTACTACTCTTGTGTAAAGTGTTAATAATGAGAGAGGCTGTGTGTATGTGAGGGCATGGGATATATGAGAACTCTGCACTTTCTGTTCAGTTTTATTGTGAACCTAAAACTACTTCAAAAAATAGGTATTTTTTAAAATTGGAAGTTTTACACAAATATCCCCTTTTGTAGTAGCCATCTGTTAGAGCTATCTAATGCCTTTAGAGAGGACACATACTCTTCAAATTGCTATAGCCCCTTCTAGCTTGTTTCTAGTTTTTCTCATTGGTAGTAATTTGCATTTGTAACCCTTGAGCTTTAAGATTACTCATCTCTGATATTTAGTATTTCTTTTAGCTGAATCTAGCTGAACAAGCCATTGCATTTTTCCTATGTAATTTTCTTCCCTCTTTTTTGATACTCCATAATGAACACTTCACATGTTTCACCATTGATACAATCTGCTCACTAACTGGTTTGCTGCCTTATATTACCAAATCAAACCAATTTGGTGCCAACTAAAATACATTGTCCTACTAACAGGCCTGGATATACTCTCAGAGAAATGAAGAGGAGAAGAGATGGCTTGTGGCTCTTACATTCATCTTTCTTTCTTCCACTTTATTACTAAAACAAAGTAATGCCTTTTCGTTCTTTTATGTATGCCCTGTATGCTTTCAGTCTATGATTTCTTTTTTCATAAAAATGATGGATAGGAAGGCAAGGGAAAGACAAACAGGAAGAAGAGAACTGTATTCAAGAGACCACCTCTGAATGTTCATTTCAAAATTACACACACATATATGTAAATATTGATATACACACATGTGTGTTCTATGTAGACTGACACTAAGGCTGCATAGCAGCTTGAATCAGTGGATTTATTGTTGGTGTTTTCTCCAGAGAAATTTCTCAGGAACAAAACAGGCATCATTTTAGACTTCCTAGACGGTGGTCCACTGGAGAAGGGAAAGGCAAACCACTTCAGTATCCATGCCTTGAGTACCCCATGAACAGTATGAAAAGGCGAAAAGATAGGACACTGAAAAAGGAACTACCCAGGTGGATAGGTGCCCAATATGCTACTGGAAATCAGTGGAGAACTAACTCCGGGAAGAAAGAAGAGACAGAGCTAAAGCACAAACAAAACCCAGCTGTGGATGTGACTAGTGATAGAATTAAACGCTGATGCTGTAAAGAGCAATATTGCATAGGAACCTGGAATGTTAGGCCCATGAATCAAGGCAAATTGGAAGTGGTCAAACAGGAGATGGCAAGAGTGAACATCAACATTTTATGAATCAGTGAACTAAAATGGACTGGAATGGGTGAATTTAACTCAGATGACCATTATATCTACTACTGTGGGCAAGAATCCGTTAGAAGAAATTGAGTAGCCATCATAGTCAACAAAACAGTCTGAAATGCAGTACTTGGATGCAATCTCAAAAAAGACAGAATGATATTTATCCAAGGCAAACCATTCAATATCACAGTAATACAAGTCAATACCCTGATCAGTAATGGTGAAGAAGCTGAAGTTGAATGGTTCTGTGAAGACCAACAAGACCTTCTAGAACTAACACCCCAAAAAGATGTCCTTTTCATTATAGGGGACTGGAATGCAAAAGTAGAAAATCAAGAAACACCTGGCATAGCAGGCAAGTTTGGCCTTGGAGTACAGAATGAAGCAGGGCAAAGGCTAACAGAGTTTTGCCAAGAGAACATAGCAAACAGCCTCTTCCAACAACACAAGAGAAGACTCTATACATGGACATCGCCAGATGGTCAATATCAAAATCAGATTGATTATATTCTTAGCAGCCAAAGATGGAGAAGCTCTATAGAGTCAGCAAAAAAAAGACCGGGAGCTGACTGTGGTTCAGATCATGAACTCCTTATTGCCAAATTTAGACTTAAATTGAAGAAAGTAGGGAAAACCACTAGACCATTCAAGTATGATGAAAATCAAATCCCTATGATTATATAGTAGAAGTGACAAATAGATTCAAGGGATTAGATCTTATAGACAGAGTGCCTGAAGTACTATGGATGGAGGTTCGTGACATTGTACAGGAGTCAGGGATCAAGACCATCCCCTAGGAAAAGAAATGCAAAAAGACAAAATGGTTGTCTGAGGAGACCTTACAGATAGCTGAGAAAAGAAGAGAAGCAAAAGGCAAAGGAGAAAGGAAAGATATACCCATTTGAATGCAGGTTCAAAAAAATAGCAAGCAGAGATAAGAAAGCCTTCCTCGGTGATCAGTGCAAAGAAATCAAGGAAAAGAATAGAAAGGGAAAGACTAGAGATCTCTTCAAGAAAATTAGATATACCAAGAGAATATTTCATGCAAAGATGGGCACAGTAAAGGACAGAAATTGTATGGACCTAACAGAAGCAGAATGTGTTAAGAAGAGGTGGCAAGAATACACAAAAGAACTGTACAAAAGATATCTTCATGACCCAGATAATCATGATGGTGTGATCAATCACCTAGAGCCAGACATCCTGGAATACGAATTCAAATGGGCCTTAGAAAGCATCACTATGAACAAAGCTAGTGGAGGTGATGGATTTCCGGTTGAGTTATTTCAAATCCTAAAAGAAGATGCTATGAAAATGCTGTACTCAATATGCCAGCAAATTTAGAAAACTGAGCAGTAGCCACAGGACTGGGAAAGGTAAATTTTCATTCCAATTCCAAAGAAAGGCAATGCCAAAGAATGCTCAAACTACCTCACCATTGCCCTCATCTCACACACTAGCAAAATAATGCTCAAAACTTTACAACCCAGGCTTCAACAGTACATGAACCTAGAACTTCCAGATGTTCAAGCTGGGTTTAGAAAAGGCAGAGGAACCAAAGATCAAATTGCCAACATCCATGGATCATCAAAAAAGCAAGAGAGTTCCAGATAAACATATACTTCACTTTATTGACTATGCCAAAGCCTTTGACTGTGTGGATCACAAAAAACTGTGGAAAATTCTTAAAGAGATGGGAATGCCAGACCACCTGACCTGCCTCCTAAGAAATTTATATGCAAGTCAAGGAGCAACAGTTAGAACTGAGCATGGAAGAACAGACTGGTTCCAAACAGGAAAAGGAGTACATCAAGGCCATATATTGTCACCCTGATTATTTAAATTATATGCAGAGTACATCATGAGAAATGCTGGACTGGATGAAGCACAAGCTGGAATCAAGATTGCTGGGAGGAATATCAATAACTCAAATATACAGACGACACCACACTTGTGACAGAAAGTGAAGAAGAACTAAAGAGTCTCTTGATGAAAGTGAAAGAGAGTGAAAAAGTTGGCTTAAAACTCAACATTCAGAAAACTAAGATCATGGCATGCAGTCCCATCACTTCATGGGAAATAGATGGAGAAACAGTGGAAACAGTGGCAGACTTTATTTGGGGGGGCTCCAAAATCACTGCAGATGGTGACTGCCACCATTAAATTAAAAGATGCTTTCTTCTTGGAAGAAAAGCTATGACCAACCTAGACAACATATTAAAAAGCAGAGACATTACTTTGTCAACAAAGTTCCATTAGTCAAGGCTATGGTTTTTCCAGTAGTCATGTATGGATGTGAGAGTTGGACTAAAAGAAAGCTGAACACTGAAGAATTAATGCTTTTGAACTGTGGTGTTGGAGAAGTTTCTTGAGAGTCCCTTGGACAGCAAGGAGATCCAACCAGTCCATCCTAAAGGAAATCAGTTGTGAATATTCATTGGAAAGACTGATGCTGAAGCTGAAACTCCAATACTTTGGCCTCCTGATGTGAAGAACTGACTTATTTGAAAAGACCCTCATGCTGGGAAAGATTGAAGGTGAGAGGAGAAGGGGACCACAGAGGATGAGATGGTTGGATGGCATTGGTTGGATGTCCTTACTCAATGGACATGAGTAAAGTCTTGGAATTGGTGATGGACAAGGAGGCCTGGTGTGCTGCAGTCCATGGGATGGCAAAGAGTTGGGCAGGACTGAGTGAGTGAACTGAACTGAATCCATCTACACAATATTTTCAGATTCCAAGAAGGAAGATTTACAATACATTTTAAAGTGATTATAGATACATATCCTTTTCCATGCATTGTATTATTATTTATGCCAACTACTTGACTAGGAAATTATTCCTGTTAAGAAGTATGCTACAGTTGCTGTTATTATTATCATTATTAAAAATATGTATTGAGAACTACCATGTGGCAGGCACGGTGTGAAGAATTTATGGCCTCTATCTCTATAAATAATCACAATAACCCTGTTTTTTTTGTATTCATAAAAATATGAATTACATATATTTATTCCATTTTAAAGATGAAGATAATCCAGAGTTTCATAGCAAATTGATGGCACAGTTGGGAATATAACCTAATATACTGGGCCCTTAAGACTTCGAATCCTGGTGCTTTAAAAATATTAAAATCCCATCAGTAACTTCTGTTAGGTTAAACAGAGTACCTGTGTCAATGTACAAAAAAGAAGCACATGCTTAAGTTGCATATCTGTAATAGTGCCAACATGTTGCATTCTAAATGCAGAGCTTTAGGCATTTTACTTGCCTAAAACCTACTATAACAAGGTTCAAGTCTGTGATGGTAGAGTCAGACTTGTCCTTTAAGAACCTTAGTTTCTTCCAAGTGAAACAGAATTACAAACTCTGGGTTTTTGTGGGTATTAAATGGCATAAAGTAAAGCCTTGGCACACAGGAATCATTCTGTGGTATCTGTGGCTTTGTTAATTCCAAAGATAAAATGCAAGGTGCTACCTAGATCTAGATTCCTTGATGTCTGAAAGTTAACAGTGTTAGTCACTAAGTTGTATCTCGTGCCTGACTCTGTGACACTGAGGCCTCTACTCCCCCTGGCTCCTCTGTCCGTGGGACTCCCCAGGCAAGAATACTGGAGTGGGTGGGCATTCCCTTCTCCAGGTGATAATCCCAACCCAGGGATTGAACCCAGGTCACCTGCAGTGCAGGCAGATTCTTTACCATCCGAGTCACCAGGGAAGCCCCCCTTGACACCTACCATTCTTCAAATAGTCTATATATTTTCAGGGCCTTAAAGTACTTGCTGTATAGAGAAAAGCAACTGTTGATAAATGTTATAAAAGTATTGAAATTGGAACTAGTTTTTATAAAATATGTGCAGAACAAGGTGAGTGTGTGCTAAGTTGCTTCAGTCATGTCTGATTCTTTGCAACTCCACGGACTGCAGCCTGCCAGGTTCCTCTGTTCATGGGGTCTTCTTGGCAAGAATACTGGAATGGATTGCCATACTATCCTCCAGGGACTCTTCCCCACCTAGGGCTCTAACCTGCATCTCTTTATGTCTCTGGCATTGGTAAGTGGGTTCTTTACCATTAGTGATATCTGGGAAGCCCACAGAATGAAGTATTTTAGTCAGAATATCTTATTAATTCTCATAACACTCCTGCTAAATGGTATTATTATTTCCATCTTAAAAATGAAAAGTTAAAGGCTTAGAAACTTAGATTTTCCTGTGAATACACAGCCAGTGTGTGGTTTTCAATCCATCCAGATAGACTGTAAAGTCTATGCTCTTTCCGCCACATTCAAACTTAAAGTATACTGCCTTTGAATTTTCTTGATTAAAACTGGAGGTAACTGTGAAATGCTTAGGAAGCAAAACATTTTCTTTTGCATAATATTCTGTAAAAAAAAATCATGCTCTAAGCTCTCTCCCACATTGTATGTATTCATATTTCAGTTATCTTGAATATACAGGGAAAAGAATGCCACAGTTTACTTTTTAATAAATAAAATATAGTCAGTATGTATTTGGGCAATGTTATTCCTCCAGAAGTTTCCAAAACTTAGCCGTCCTTCTTCAATATGAATTTGCACATTTTTTCAAGATAATAAACAATTATTTATATTTTTAATATGCTATCTTTGAGTACTACTTATGGTGTGATTCTTTTCAGAATGTTTTGGGGGAGGTTATGGCTTTAGTTATACATACCTACTCCAAAGTCTTCCCTGGTGGCTCAGTGGTAAGGAATCTGTCTGCAATGCAGGAGACCTGGGTTCAGTCTCTGGGTCTGGATGATCCCTTGGAGAAGGAAATAGCAACCCACTCCAGGATTCTAGCTTGGAAATCCCATGGACAAAGGAGCCTGGAGGCTATAGCCCATGGGGTCGCAAGAGTTGGACACGACTTAGCCACTAAACTACCAACCACCACCACCACCACTGCTAAGAGTCTTAGTTGAATCTTCATAGGCTCTTCCATTTATTCACTCATTCAGTGAATATTAATGGAAGACCTCCTGCATACCAGATATTTGCTAAGAGAGTGATACAAAAGCATACATGGCCCCTAGTTTGGTGTGGCTGAAAGCCTAGTGGAGGACACATGAATGATATAAAGATTAAAACTCTAAAGACTAAAACTGGCAGCAGAGACAAATTCCACAAGGAAGACAGAAATGGTACTGTGTGTGAAAGTACTTGACAAGAAAATTTAACCAGAAGGTTTGGAGAACTTGCTGAAGAGGTAACGTTTAAACCTGCATCTCAGGAATGAATAGGCATTGAACAAGTGAAGAGAGAAGAAAAAGTTCCCCTCACAGTAGCAGTGTATGCCAAGGCTTCTTGTTAGCATTTTTCTAACATTTTTGTATTCTTCTTTCACTGATATCATATATTTAAAACATAGCCGTCAAAAATATAACTGAACATGTGAGTTCTGAATTATGAAAAAGATCCACTAAAGACTTGTAAATGAATTGTTTGTTATAAAAAAAAAAAAGTCTTCATTTCATATGTATCTTTACATATATAAAATGATTTTTTTATCACCCTATCCTAGAAACACTTACAGAGCATCTCTATTGACATGTGAGGTAACTATACTTTTAATATATGCCCTACTGCTGCTGCTGCTGCTGCTAAGTTGCTTCAGTCATGTTCGACTCTGTGCGACCCCATAGATGGCAGCCCACCAGGCTTCGCTGTCCCTGGGATTCTCCAGGCAAGAACACTGGAGTGGGTTGCTATTTCCTTCTCCAATGCATTAAAATGAAGAGTGAAAGTGAAGTCTCTCAGTTGTGCCCGACTCCCAGTGACCCCATGGACTGCAGCCTACCAGGCTCCTCCATCCATGGGAGTTTCCAGGCAAGAGCACTGGAGTGGGTTGCCATTGCCTTCTCCAATATATGCCCTATAGAAATATAAACAAGCTCTAGCTGTGCAAATTCATCAAAGACCTCACAAATTGTTACAACAGTGTGCCAAGAATTGTGCCAAATGTTAAGAGATTCAAAGAAATGTAAGATAAAGCTCCGGTGCTCTGAGAGACTATAAAATCCAACTAAAGATGAGCAATGAGTGAACTACTGTCTACTTATGCCAGGGGTCAAACTCTTCAGCTTATTTAAGGGCTATGAAAACATAAAGGTGAGAGCATTACTTTTTTCCTTTACTCTTCTGTAAAGAGTACTCTTACTGCATTATTTGGCTTTATAAAGGTTCAATATATTGGAAACGCATTAATTATCTTATATGAGTAGATATAAGTACAAGACTTCCCTTGTAGCTCAGTCGGTAAAGAATCTGCCTGCAGTGCAGGAGACCCGGGTTCGATCCCTGGGTTGGGAAGATCCCCTGGAGGAGGAAATGGCAACCCACTCCAGTATCCTTGCCTGGAAAATCTCATGGACAGAGGAGCCTGGTGGGCTGCAGTCCATGGGGTCACAAAGAGTCGGGCACGACTGAGCGACTAACACTTAAGAGTAGATATGTCGTTAAATAATTCTGTAATTAACATAAGTAGTTATTATCATTTCTGTATAGATGAATGTAAATGCAGTGATGTTTAATTATGCTCTGTTACTGACCCAACAAAGAGAAATAACAGAGTCCCTTTTTAACTTGCAGTAAATATTCTGAGGGCTACCCTGGTGGCTCAGCTGGTAAAGAATGTGTTTCCAATGCAGGAGACCTTGTTCGATTCCTGTGTCAAGAAAATCCCCTGGAGAAGGAAATGGCAACCCACTCTAGTATTCTTGTGTGGAAAATCCCATGGACAGAGGAGCCTAGTGGGGCTATAGTCCATGGGGTCACAGAGTTGTTCATGACTGAGCTTCTAAGCATGAAATATTCTGAGTTGCAAATAACCTCTGAAAATCTCACCATCTGGGTTTTTGTTGTTCTTGTTGCTGTTTGGGTTTTCTTTCTATCTTTTTTTTTTTTTGTAAGAATGTTACACACCAATACATCATCAAAGAAGTCTTTCAATGCAGAAAGAGAAAATTAAGACCCAGGGTTTGTTCTCGGGCTCTACCATTGTCTCAGTGAATTCTCACGAGGCATCTCCTCTCGTACCAGTGCCCAGAACAAGAAAACGCGTGCCTACTCCTCTGCACAGTCAGTGTGACTTCTCAAGAGACAGTGGATATTCAACTGACTTGAAAATAATAAGTGAATATTTAAACAATTCATTGAATGTGAAATAGTACCAGACGGTTGTTATAAAGCTAAAAGTAAAAATCACTTTCAGATTTTTTTGGCATACTTTTTATTCTCTAACAATTTACCATTTGTGTAGATTTGAGCTTTTCTTGAAACAAAAAGCCCTCTGACATAATTATTCAGGTATAACCTCTAAGAAATCTTTAGCATTCAAAAAAAGGCTTTGGTGCCTTTTATTTCAAAATATGCTCATGCATAACAATGAACATGCTCTCCCTCTGAGAAGGTTTTGTCATGAATACATTAGGAGAAGAAAACACTCAGGTGAATTTATTTAATAATTGATAGTGGAAATAGAGCCTTAATGAAATTTCCGTCTTCCTGAAACATGAGTTCTGTATTTATTACTTTTTATTATCATCTAATACTGATGTGTGCAGTTACCTGGCATAGGTGAGCTGCAACTCTTATTAGCAATATTAAGTATCTGCATTAGAATTTTTTTCAAACACTAATCTCTCTCCATTAATCTCAAATAATATTAATACCAGTCAAGCAGGGCTGAAGAGACCATTCTCATGATAGAATTGTGTGTTCTTGCTTGACACATTTTAAATTAAATGAGTATTTGTTTTTCAGAGACTGGACATTATTAGTGGTAATTTTTCATTAAAACAGATTATTTTTGCAGGTGTTCTGAGGAGTCATTTAAATTCAAAATGGCTGCTTTGAAAGTGGATTAATTTACACTTTCATTAAATAAAGTTCACAAAATAATCATTAGTAGAATCATAACATTTAGAAAGAATCCTCAAATATTAGGGCCACTCCCACTCTGACAGTTTTTATTTTACAATTCTGAAGCTCCTCAAGCCCAGGAAGAAATGAATTTCAGTTACCTAATATTCTAGGATCACCAAATCAGAGACAATAAAGGAACAGTGTCCTTAGCATCTAATCCCAAGGAAGTAACAAGTTAATATGACAGACTATTGATCTGGTATCTGCTGGAATTCCCGAGGACAGGGAGCCCCAAACTGCTCCTAAATTATCCATTTCATTTTTGAGCTATGCTGTTTGTAACTTTTATTTATTGGTCCCAGTTCGTCCATCTGGAATTACAGTAATTCTTTTTCTCTCTTCCACAGTTGTCGTTCATCTCTGATTGCAGCTCTCATGGCCTTTTGGGGAGCTTTTCTCTTGTCCCTTCTTAACACTTTCACCCATTCCTCATACGGTCTTTCTTTCCAAATTAAAATCTTTTGTGCCTCTTTCCCTTAAGATTTTATTCTATCAATTATCCTTCTAAAATGTGATCTCAAGAGTAGAAGAGTATAATAATTTGATTTTGATCTCATTGGACCCTTTAGAGTTCAGAGAGGCTATTCCTGGTGTGGCTATTAAAACTTATATTATTACAAGTATATTATATAATTAACATTATATTATTTTAGTTGTATGGTGTTTGTAACATTTCTTTAAAGCTAATCTTAATTACTCTAGAGTATCATTATTAATGATAATATCCACAGTATGAGCATGTTTTATAAAACTTTCATTTACTATATTTTCTTCTGGGGATTTGAGACATTTATAATGAGCTAACAAGGATAAATTTAGGAACTGTAACCAGTTAACTACTTTGAGGATTGTAGTACTTTGATATAATTGAAATCATTCTATAGCAATGTATAAAGTAGCAATTATGCAATTTCCTCCATCCGGGAAAACAGAGCCTTTGTAAAGGCCAGATTATTGGAGCTCCCTTCCTAATAAATAGGTCAGACATTAGCTAGAGGCAACTTGAAGGCTGTTAAGCATTATTTAACATTATTGCTGCTGTAAGGAAACTATACATTTCTAAAGAAGATGCCAGTATTTATCAGCAGATTATTTAGGAATCACTACTCTGTCTTCCTCAGGGAATTTTTTAATGCTAGTGAATAAAATTAATTGAGTGATTAACTTATGCCAGGTCCCATGATAAGTCCTCTATATGTATTATTTCTTCTATGTATTACATTATTTTGAACTATATATTATTATTGAGCCCATTTTACAGATGAGTAAAAATTAGGTCTCTAGAAACTAAATTGCCAAAGATCATAATTCTAGTTAGTGAAAAAAACAAGACTTGATCAACTGTGTCTGACACACAAGTTCTTAACTACTTTGAATCATCCACCCACTACTTTACTTCAGTTCAGTTCAGTCGCTCAGTCGTGTCTGACTCTTTGTGACCCATGAATAGAAGCACGCCAGGCCTCCCTGTCCATCACCAACTCCCGGAGTTTACCCAAACTCATGTCCATCGAGTCGGTGATGTCCTCCAGCCATCTCATCCTCTGTCATCCCCTTCTCCTCCTTTTCCAATGAGTCAACCCTTTCCATGAGGTGGCCAAAGTATTGGAGTTTCAGCTTCAACATCAGTCCTTCCAATGAACACCCAGGGCTGATCTCCTTTAGGATGGATTGATTGGATCTCCTTGGAGTCCAAGGGACTCTCAAGAGTCTTTTCCAACACCACAGTTCAAAAGCATCAATTCTTCGGCAACCAGCTTTCTTTATAGTCCAACTCTCACATCCGTACATGACCACTGGAAAAACCATAGCCTTGATTAGATGGACCTTTGTTGGCAAAGTAATGTCTCTGCTTTTTAATATGCTATCTAGGTTGGTCATAGCTTTCCTTCCAAGGAGTAAGCGTCTTTTAATTTCATGGCTGCAGTCACCATCTGCAGTGATTTTGGAGCCCAGAAAAATAAAGTCAGCCACTGTTTCCACTGTTTCCTCATTTATCTGCCATGAAGTGATGGGACTGGATGCCATGATCTTAGTTTTCTGAATTTTGAGCATTAAGCCAAATTTTCCTTCTTCACTTTCACTTTCATCAAGAGGCTCTTTAGTTCTTCTTCACTTTCTGCCATAAAGGTGGTGTCATCTGCATATCTGAGGTTACTGATATTTCTCCCGGTAATCTTGATTCCGGCTTGTGCTTCCTCCAGCCCAGCGATTCTCATGATGTACTCTGCATATAAGTTAAATAAGCAGGGAAACAATATACTGCCTTGACGTACTCCTTTTCTATTTGGAACCAGTCTGTTGTTCCATGTCCAGTTCTAACTGTTGCTTCCTGACCTGCATACGGGTTTCTCAAAAAAGCAGGTCAGGTGGTCAGTTATTCCCATCTCTTTCAGAATTTTCCACAGTTTATTGTGATCCACACAGTCAAAGGCTTTGACATAGTCAATAAAGCAGAAATAGATGTTTTTCTGGAACTCTCTTGCTTTTTTGATGATCCATCGGATGTTGGAAATTTGATCTCTGATTCCTCTGCCTTTTCTAAAACCAGCTTGAACATCTGGAAGTTCATGATTCACGTGTTGTTGAGGCCTGGCTTGGAGAATTTTGAACATTACTTTACTAGCATGTGAGATGAGTGCAATTGTGTAGTAGTTTGAACATTCTTTGGCATTGCCTTTCTTTGGGATTGGAATGAAAACTGATCTTTTTCAGTCCTGTGGCCACTGCTGAGTTTTCCAGATTTGCTGGCATATTGAGGGCAGCACTTTCACAGCATCATCTTTCAGGATTTGAAATAGCTCAACTGGAATTCCATCACCTCCACTAGCTTTGTTCATAGTGATGCTTTCTAAGGCCCACTTGACTTCCCATTCCAAGATGTCTGGCTCTAGGTGAGTGATCACACCATTATGATTATCTAGGTTGTGAAGATCTTTTTTTTACAGTTCTTCTGTGTTTTCTTGCCACCTCTTCTTAATATCTTCTGCTTCTGTTAGGTCCATACCATTTCTGTCCTTTATCGAGCCCATCTTTGCCTGAAATGTTCCCTTGGTATCTCTAATTTTCTTGAAGAGATCTCTATTCTTTCCCATTCTGTTCTTTTCCTCTATTTCACTTCCAGGGTAAGAGAAACCCAAGTAATATGGTAGGTGTCTCAAGAGGGCAGACACACTATAACCATAATCACAGAAAACTAGCCAATCTGATCCCATGGACCACAGCCTTGTCTAACTCAGTGAAACTAAGCCATGCCGTGTGGGGCCACCCAGGATGGATGGGTCATGGTGGAGAGGTCTGACAGAATGTGGTCCACTGGAGAAGGGAATGGCAAACCACTTCAGTATTCTTACCTTGAGAACCCTGTGAACAGTATGAAAAGGCAAAAAGATAGGACACTGAAAGAGGAACTCCCCAGGTCGGTAGGTGCCCAATATGCTACTGGAGATCAGTGGAGAAATAACAACAGAAAGAAGGAAGGGATGGAGCCAAAGTAAAAACAATACCCAATTGTGGATGTGACTGGTTACAGAAACAAGGTCCGATGCTGAAATGAGCAATATTACATAGGAACCTGGAACGTTAGGTCCATGAATCAAGGCAAATTGGAAGTGGTCAAATAGGAGACAGCAAGTGTGAACGTCAACATTCTAGGAATCAGCGAACTAAAATGGACTGGAATGGGTGAATTTAACTCAGATGATCTTTATATCTACTACTGTGGACAGGAATCCCTTAGAAGAAATGGAGTAGCCATCATGGTCAACCAAAGAGTCCAAAATGCATACTTGGATGCAATCTCAAAAACGACAGAATAATCTCTGTTTGTTTCCAAGGTAAACCATTCAGTATTACGGTAATCCAAGCCTATGCCCCAACCAGTAATGCTGAAGAAGCTGAAGTTGAACAGTGCTATGAAGACCTACAAGACCTTTTAGAACTAACATCCAATAAAGATGTCCTTTTCATTATAGGGGACTAGAATGCAAAAGTAGGAAGTCAAGAAACACCTGGCGTAACAGGCAAATTTGGCCTTGGAGTACAGAATGAAGCAGGGCAAAAGCTAACAGAGTTTTGCCAAGATGCACTGGTCATAGCAAACACCTTCTTCCAACAACACAAGAGAAGACTCTATACATGGACATCATCAAATGGTCAACAGTGAAATCAGATTGATTATATTCTTTGCAGCCATAGATGGAGAAGCTCTATACAGTCAGCAAAAAGAGGGAGACCAGGAGCTTATGACTATGCAGTGGAAGTGAGAAATCTTGTATAAGCTATACATTCTGTCAAATTTTTGTTTTTTAATTAAAAATTAATGTAAATTTTATACTGTATGAAGTAATACATAGTTATTCTGTATCCATGTGATTTTATCCAAAAACTTTTAACAAAATTGAAGCTTTGGAAAGAAGTGCCGTGGAACTCTCAGTTTGAGAATTCTCAGTTTGAGAATTATTTTATTCAAAGATGATACAGATAGGATATGGATATGAATAATACATACTGTCTGTCCAAGATAAACTCAAAATCATACCTGAGAGACAGCCTAGCAAATAATTCTAATACTTACTAGCCCTCTACTAATAAAAGCTATTGGGGTAATCTTAATAGCTATTAATAAGATAGTAAAAGTCTGTTTATCTAACTTTGTATTTTAAATGCACATGAGTCATTTACAGGCAGTGAAGGACTACTGATGCTACAAATGTAGATGGCACTTCTCAATTGCTTTCTAATTTAGGTTCTCTTTGAGGTTTTGCTGTGAATGTACCTCCTATAAGGATCTTTATATAGGAGAGTAGATTTCTGAGACAGGAAGCCAAATCAAAAGTGTTAGTAGAGCATTTCATATATTGATTTGATGTGTTCAGCTCTAAGCGCCAACGCCTCTTAGTTCTAGCATTGTTTTCCATATTACAGCCTTTCTTGCTGACCACAACTTGTTGATTACTGGTATCTGATGCTTTGATTTTGCCAATATTAAAGAGTTTCACTGTTATTGCTTATATGCAACTAGTTTATTTTTTTCAGTGTTTTCATCCCTCTTCACCATCATATCATGGGACCTCAAAGTCTTTGAGACTTGGGTTTGGATAACTTCTAATAAATACATTGTTAGCATTTCTTATGTGATTTCTGAAAATTGTTTTACATGGCTCAGCTATTTTTGTTCTTTTAAAACTTTTAAATTAAAATGTATATATTCTAAAAAGTATAAAAATCATTAAATAAGCAGTCATGTATTTCTTACAATTTTACACTCTACTACATGCAAAAAACGCAAAACATATTAATAGTATGTACTGAAATTCCAGGCCTACTTTTAGCAATCTGAATAGATGTCAGATATGAATAGAGATTTTATAAATATTCAATTAGACATTATGCTGTTCAAGTAGTTTCTGTATGTCTAATTGTTCATTCACTGACAAGAATGATACATAACAGTCAAAACCTAGAAAAACATGCTTGAGTATTTCATTATGTAGTAAAGAGTAAAGCAATGTGATATAACTGCTTAATCAAGTTAAAAACCGTCTACTAAGAGGCTTAAAAGATTTTTTTCCCACTTGGAAGAATGTAGGTAGGCTTCATGAAGAAGGTGACATTTGAACTGGACTTAAGAAAGAGGTGCGCAAACTTCCTTTAAGGGCCAAAGGCCAGATAGTAAAACGTTAAGGTTCTGTGGGCCAAGAAGCGATATTGAGGATGTTATATAGGTATTAATACATATATGACCATTGAAAATGCAACCTTTTGAAAATGTAGAAAACGTTTGAAAATGTAGAAAATGTGGACTAGACAAAAAACAGATGAAGGGCAGCATTTGGCTGCAGGACATTATTTGTTGACCTTTGACTTAATGACTAAGATTTTCTGGGCTGAGAGCAAGCAAAAGCACAGAATTCTGTGTTCTTTGAATGTGAAAAGGCATGAGAGGAAGTAGAGAGAGATGAAGCTGGAAATATATTAGAAACTAGATCATGGAGAGTTTAATGTGCTGTGTTAAACTTCAGTTAATGAGAAGCACTGCAGGTTTATAATACGTCATTTATTAGTGCCATTTATTGAATGCTTAAAGGCTTCCCTCGTGGCTCAGTGGTAAATAATCCACCTGCCAATGCAGGAGATGGCAGGTTTGACCCCCTAGTCAGAAAGATCCCCCAGAGAAGGAAATGAGAACCAGCTCCAGTATTCTTGCCTGGGAAATCCCATAGACAGAGGTGCCTGGTGGGCTACAGGCTATGGGGTTGCAAAGAGTCAGTCAAGACTTAGCGGCTAAACAACAAGAATAGCAATTAAACACATAGTACGGGCCGATAATATGCTGTCTGGAGTTTGACTGCAAATCTTGCATTCCAGCCTCTATGATTTACTGCTTCTCGTGACCATCATTGATTCAGGAACCGTTTGTTCTATGCTCACTACGGGCTAACTAAAAATATGACAACACATAGTTCTTATTCCTTATGAATTTACAGTCTTAGGTGTCATAAATAATGATAAAGGATATCAATATGAAGAATTTGTAAATTGTGGCCACATAATCTTAGGAATGACCCCTTACAGACTTTAAAAATCATCAAGCATTCTGCAAAAGCCTTATCTGTAATAAGAGTAGCTACTGTATTCATCACCTGTAACTATCCCTCCAAGTCACACCCAGATACACACATGTGCAAACACACACACACACACACACACACACACACACACATTTGTTGGAGACCAGATTAAGAGAGGAGTTTAGCAGTCAAGGAGCAGTAACTCTCTCAGCAGCTTGAACTAACTGAACTAACATTTAACTAATCCATGTATGGCCCCAGATGCTATGAGGTAGACACATATTCTGAGGCTCTCCATCTCTTTTTTGCTTAGAACACCAGCCTCTTGATTCTAAGAAGCCACTGCTGAAGCCCTGCTGTATTTACTAATGCTACTGACAGGCTTTAGATGAAGGCCATATGTATTCGGTTTCTGTTGCTAAGTAACAAATTACCACCAACTTAGCAGGTTGCAGTAATTCATTTATTATTTCATAGTTCTGTTGGTTACAAATCTGCATGAACTCTGTTGGGTTCTCTCCTGAAGGTCTCACAAAGCAAAAATCAAGATGTAACTCAGGCTGGACTTTTTTCTGGAGGATGTGAGGGAAAATCTTCCAAGCTCATCAGGTTGTTGGCAAAATTGAGCCCCTCGTGGTTAGTAGTCTTAGGTTCCTCTTTCCCTGGGATTGTCAGTTGAGGGCTTCTCTCTGCTCCTAGAGGTCATTCCTGTTCCTTCTTTCAGAGCCTCCTGCATCACCAACCATCAAGCCCTCACACTTTACATCTCTTGGCTTTCCCCTTCTGCCAACAGTTAGAGGAAGCACTCCATTTTTAAGGGCTTCTATGATTGGACCAACCTGCCGCTTGGATAAACTCCTTATCTTAAGGTTAATTGCACTGTTTAATGTAACATGATCACTGCAGTGATATCTCATCAAATTCCAGGTTTTGAGGACAACATGACTTTTTTGTGGGAAGGGACTGTTTTGGAAATTCTACCTACTATGCTATAGAGTGGGGTGGGGACAGTTAGCGACTAGCAGAAAGAAAGCAGTGAAAGAAGAATCAAAAAGGAAGAAGAGTGAGTAGTATAGGTTACACATTGAGGCTCCATGCAGTACATAATATATCAGGCAACTCTGTCCTTCTTTGCTATAGTGCCATGGATTCATGGCAGCTCTAAAAGAAGCAGATGTGATCATGTTGAATTTTAGAAAAAACCTCTTACACTCCACGGAAATTCTCATTCACTTTCTATGAGGCTAAAACATAGATATGTAGATTTGCAAACAGAGCTTATGGGACTCTCGTGTTTAATGGCTTGAACATCAAAATGTGGCATGTTTTGCTGCATGCATTGGGTTGACAAAACCAGTCCTTCCAGTATTCTTGACTGCAAAATTCCATGGATAGAGGAGCTGGTGGGCTACAGTCCATGAGGCAGCAGAGTTGGACGCAACTGAACACACACACATAGTTCATTTACAAATGTTGTGTTCAGGTGTATGACATATCGTTTTATTAAACCTCTAGAGATTTCCTGGTGTTTAGAAACCATCATTTATGTCTTTCTAGAATCATATGGGCAAATAACTGTCAATGGCTTATCAACCTCGGAAAAAGAGATGATTCATGTGAGTTGAAAGATGTGTCATACGAGAATTCAAATTCTCAATATATCAGTGTAAAAAGCTTTCTCAGGAAAATATACATCCTGTAAGTGTTACCAGAACTCTCAGCGTGACCTCATTTGAGAGAGAAAACAGAAAACTTGAAGCAATGAAATATTGTTGTACATTCCACTCATACTCAATGTATAAGGAAAACTTACAAATTGACTTAGCCTCTTTTGCAAGGGAAGTCCTCAGGAAAGTAGATGAAAACTGTGAAAAAAGAAAAGAAAAGAAAAATGTGCATGGCTATAGCTTCAGAAAATCTAGATACAGTCTGTCTAAAATTTCAGATACCCGAAAAGAGCAATATCCTCTTTAAGTTTCACAGTTATAGAGGTGGTAGAGTGCAGTATATGCTCATGAAAATTGCAGACGACCTCAGCTAGAGACTTGTTTCCCTGTTATATGTGAAATGAAAAAATAAATACAGATTATAAAAATGCTTCAGTAAATGCAAACTCAATCAAACACAATACATACTAATGCCATAGGGTTTTTTTTTTAATCTTCTGAAGCAGACTGGTCTTATTAAAACTGAGCAGAAAAGTTTTACTAATTGTAGAGGCAACAGGTTATATAGGAATAAACAAAGTGCTATTTTATAAAAATTAAATATACATATACCAGTTAACTTGAATTTATACGATTATTAATTTCTACATCAAGAAACCCCCATCAAATAGACATTCTCTATATTTAGCTGTGTGTGTGTGTGTGTGTGTGTGTGTGTGTGTGTGTGTGTGTGTGTGTGTTAGTCGCTCAGTCGTGTCCGACTCTATGTGACCCACCAGGCTTCTCTGTCCATGGGATTCTCCAGGCAGGAATACTGAAGTAGGTTGCCATGCCCTCCTCCAGGGGATCTTCCCAACCCAGGGATTGAACCCGGGTCTCCTGCATTGCAGGCAGACTCTTTGCCATATTTAGCAATATCTGAGCTTTAATAAAATAATGCATTGAGTATAGTATTTGTCATAAGGGTGTTTAAATTTTTTCAGAGAAGAAAAGATAATTAAAATAATTAAGGGAGAAATAGGATAGTTGAAGAAAGCAGTTGGTGACAGTTTATTTAAAATAGCAAAAACAAAGAAGTCCCTTCTTCTTAGATACATGACACATTAGTACCCCTATAAAACCCACTGCTGCTGCTGCTGCTAAGTCGCAATTGTCACTTTCCCTAACTATAAGTAATAGTAAAAATGAACGTCTATTATCTTTCATTAGAGAGATACTGATAGAAAATATCCTATATTTCTGATTTGGAAAAACTCTAAATGTTTTAGAGTTTATGATGTTGTTCAGATGTTGTTCAATAACAGCACTAATATTGTTCTGATTTCAAAACGTTGAACTGCCTTTTTTGCTCATACTCAGGGCAGGATGGCTTAGCTCACTGTTTTGTTGAGAAAGAATTTTAGATATATTTTCATAGAAACCAAGGGAACTTTCTGGCTGATTAAAACAGATAGATACAATATATAAGACTATTGGATACCATTCTAGAATCATTAGTCACTGTTGATCTTTGACATATACACTACTAATCTTTGATATATAAACTGCTATGCATAAAAAACAGATAACTAATCAGAACCTACTATATAGAATAGGGATTTCTACTCGGTGCTCTCTGATGACCTGAATGGGAAGGAAATCCAAAAAAGGGAGGGAATATTTGTATACATATAGCTGATACACTTTGCTGTACAGCAGAAACTAACAGAATATGATAAAGCAACCATACTCCAATAATTCTTTTAAATAATGCTTTAGCACACTAAAAGATATACCACCACCAATTTCCTCTCATATAAATGACTTTTACTTGCTAAGGTTTCCTTCTGGGGCAAAAGACCGTTGATACTGAGTTAGTCATTGTAAATAGCAAAGATAATTTACATTTTCTCAAACCTATTTTTCCTGAAGTTACCCACAAGGACTTTCTTAAATACTGGACAGATGATGTGGGATTGAGAGATACAGACAAGAAAAAAAGGCATATAGTAAAAAAAAAAACATGTAGTAAGTAGAAAAAAAGTAGTATAGTGATGACTTCAAAGGTCGCACACTGTGGAACCACACTACCTGCCTACTGGTTACAATTTTCCATTATGTCTCCCTAATGCTCTGAGAATTAGAGCTACTGTTTTTAAAGGCCCAGACAAACATTATTAAATAGTATATCAATCTACTTTGTTAAGCATGCTTCTTTAAATAATTAAATCCATTTCATTGTTTTCCATGTTATAAGTGCAATTTTATTTTGACTATAAAATTTCACATGTACCTTTTCTAAAATTTATGCCTACATTTACCGTATAATTTGTATGGAAGAATATATTCTGGGACATTTTTTGCAAATAGGTTCTGAGAAATTGTTGAACGTGGTGTCTAAAGCAAAATCAATAGTCTGAATGATCATCAATTAGGGATGCTTGGAGCCAGCCAGCTGTCCAGATTGATACAATAAATTTGGAAGTTAAGCTGGTTTATCATTATTTGCTAAAAATCACCATTAAAAATACTAGGAGGGCAGTTCTTGGAGTCATTAAAATATTTCAAAGGAAGAAATTCTATTAACTCAGGGGTTTCTCCCAGTAACAGCTTGAGTGTGTACAGTTTCAAATTTTAATTGCATAAATATTTCTATTTTCTCTTCATTACACTCCACAAAGTATTTTTAAAATTCCCAAACCATAAGCATTCTTTCCTCTTACACTTCCCCAAACGCCCATAATATGACCACTATGCTTTGCCTTGTTAAATTGTTTCAGCATAAGAGCAAACATATTAAAATCTGTTGCATTTTACACGGTGCTTTTTTGGTTATTTAGTGTGACTCCAGCTTCCTGTGTATCTACTCTCCCTGCCACAAGAACAGCAAGAAAACAACTGCATGCTGATATGGATTTTAAGTTAAGCAAATGTCACTGCATCCCTAAAGCACATCTGTGGCTTCCAACAGACATGTTCAGGTATATCTGTTGCCAGGTGCTCTCTTGTTCCGAGGAGTCAACAAAGATATGTAAATTAAAAAGAAAAAAAAATCTAGCAGCAGAAATGAGCCTGCCTGAATGATTCAAATATTAACAACAATATACCCTTTCAAGAGTGAAAGTACTATACAGAGATAGTTGGAACTCTTTCAATTAATCACATAATTCAAAAATATTTGCTGTATGCCTACTGCAGGTAAGACATCACAACAGAGTCATGACAGATACACAGACAAGATTAACCTTGCAAGTTTATTTTTAAAAAGATAATGTGCAAATGAAAATTAAATAGCACAAAAATCAAGTGACAAGATAATAATCCAAAAGGTACTTAGTGTGTTCTAGCTCAAGGCCTTACAGTATAGAGATAGACAGTATATATTGCCATGATTAATGTACACACCTGAGGGCTTTATGGACTTCCCTTGTGGTTCAGTTAGTAAAAAATCTGCCTGCAGTGTGGGAGACCCAGATTCAATCCCTGGGTTGGGAAGATGCCCTGGAGAAGGGAATGGCAAATGAGCCATCACTCTGTAAACTTCAGGAAACTAGAACTGGATTGCTGTGTTAAGAATGAGTAGGGCTTGAGACAGTGAATTTAATCAAGGCAAAACTTCCCATACCTTAAATCTACCTACTGGAAATTACTGGATCAGGAGTCTTTAGTTCCACTTGAAAGAGGGACTCTGCATAGCTACATCATTGTCCTTCTTTTCTTGCTGTTCAGTTGCTCAGTTGTGCCCAACTCTTTGCGACCCCAAGGACTGCAGCGTGCTGGGCTTCCCTATCCATCACCATGTCCCAGAGTTAGCTCAAATTCATGTTCGTTGAGTTGGTGATGCCATTCAACCATCTCATTCTCTGTCATCCCCTTCTCCTCCTATCTTTCCCAGTATCAGGGTCTTTTCTAATGAATCAGTGCTTCACATCCGGTGGCCAAAGTGTTGGAGCTTCAGCTTCAGCATCAGTCCTTCAACTGAATATTAGGATTGATTTCCTTTAGGATTGACTGGTTTGATCTCCTTGTTATCCAAAGGACTCTCAAGAGTCTTCTCAAACACCACAGTTTGAAAGCATCAATTCTTTTGCACTCAGCCTTATTTATGGTCCAGCTCTCACATCCATACCTGACTACTGAAAAACCATAGCTTGGCTAGATGGACCTTTGTTGGCAAAGTGCTGTCTGACCAGGTTTGTCATACCTTTTCTTCCAAGAAGCAAGTGTCTTTTAATTTCATGGCTGTAGTCACCATTCACAGTGATTTTGGACCCTAAGAAAATAAACTCTGTCACTGTTTCCATTGTTTCCCCATCTATTTGCCATGAAGTGATGGGACCAGATGCCATGGTCTTAGGTTTTTGAATGTTGAGTTTTAAGCCAGCTTTTTCACTCTCCTCTTTCACCTTCATCAAGAGGCTCTGTAGTTCCTCTTAGCTTTGGGCCATAAGGGTGGTGTCATCTCCATATCTAAAGTTGTTGATATTTCTCCTGGCAATCTTGATTTCAGCTTGCACTTCATCCAGCATGGCATTTCTCATGATGTATTCTGCATATAAGTTAAAAAATCAGGGTGACAGTATATAGCCTTGACATACTCCTTTCTCAATTTTGAACCTGTCTGTTGTTCCATGTCCAGTTCTAAGTGTTGCTTCTTGACCTGCACACAGGTTTCTCAGGAGGCTGGTAAGGTGCCCTGGTATCCTTCTTATTTATCAGCACATAAAAGAAATTGACTTGGGCTCCATTGAAATGGATGAATAAAAATATATATGTTTAGGGTGTTCTGATTGTTCACCTTATCTAAATGTCTCAGACCCTTATTTGTTTTCTATGTAATACTTTTTAGTTATGCTTTTTTACTCTGAGATAATTGTAAGACATAAAGGCATGGTAGGTGACACAGTGGTCAAAAAAAAAAAAAATCTTCCTGTCAATGCAGGAGACATAGGAGACCTGAGTTTGATCCCTGGGTTGGTAAGATCTCCTGGAGGAGGAAATGACAAACCACTCCAATATTCTTGCCTGGAAAATTCCATAGACAGGGGAGTCTGGCAGAGTACAGTCCATGGGGTTGTGAAGAGTCAGACACGACTGAGCACGCATGTCACATTTTGGTATTTCTCATAATATTTCAAACTTTGTCACTATTTTATTTGTTAGGATGTTTTGTGATCACAGATCTTTGATATTATTGCAAAAAGATTATGACTTGCTGAAGGCTCAAGGATGGTTAGCATGTTTTTAATAATGCAGTATTTTTAAATTGAATTATATACATTGATCTTTAGAAATAATGCAGGTAATAGACTACACAACAGTGTAAATGTAAGTTTTATATGCACTTAGAAACCAAAAATTCATATGACTCACTTTATTGCAATATTTGCTTTATTGTGGTAGTCTGGAACCATACCTGCAATGTGTCCGAGATATGCCTATAATTCCGTCACTTTAAGAATGTTCTATAAATAGAATAATATAGTATGTAACTTTTAGCTTTTTTACACAGCATAGCTTCCTGAATATTCATCCAGGTTTTTGCATGTTTCAACAGTTCTTTTTTATTATTTTATTTTTTCAAGTTTTATTGATGTATACTTGATTTATAATATTATGTTTGTTTCTGCTGTACAGCAAAATAATGCAATTATGCATCTGTATATACTTTTCATATTCTTTTCTATTAGGACTTATCCCATTATTTTGAATATAGGTCCCTCTGCTATACAGTAGGACTTTATTGCTTATCCTTTCTATATATCATAGTTTGCATCTGTTAATCCCAAACTCTCATGCTTACCCCCCATCTCCAATTAAAAAAAAGATAATTCATTTTATTGCTGAATAGTATTCCATAGTTTGGATGTGCCACAGTGTGTTTGGCCATTCATTTGTTGAAAGACATCTATGTTATCTCTGGGTTTTTGTTATTAGGAATTAAGCTGCTGTAAACATTCATGTGGGCTTCCCAGTGGCTCAGTGGTAAAGAATCCACCTGCCAATGCAGGAGATGCAGGTTCAGTCCCTGAGTCTGGAAGATCCTCTGGAGAAGGAAATGGCAACCCACTCCAACACTCTTGCTAGGGAAATCCTATGGACAGAGGAACCTGGTGGGCTACAGTCCATGGGGTAGCAAAGAGTCAGACACAACTTAGTGACTAAGCAACAACAAACTCGTGTACAGGTTTTGTGTGAACATAGTCTACACTTCTCAGGGTGAATTTCCAAGAACACAATTGCTTGACCACATGGTAGTTACATGTTTAGTTTTTAAGAAATTGCAAACTGTTTTACAGAGTGGCTGTACCATTTTACATTCTCACTAGCAATGTATAAGTGATCTAGTTTTTCTAAATCCTCACTAGTTTTTGGTGCTGTTAATTTTTTTTTTCATTTTAGTTATTTTGACATATGTGTAGTGATATCTGATTGTGGTTTTAATTTGCATTTACCTAATGTCCAGTAAGACTGAACATCTTTTTATACAATTATTTGCTGTTGTGTATATCCTCTCAGTGAATCATCTCTTCATGTGTTTTGTTCACTTTCTAATTAGGTTGTTTGTTTCTTTTACTATTGAGCTTTTTAAGTTCTTTATATATAGTAGATACTAGTCTTTTGTTGAATATGTAGTTTGTACATATTTGTTCTTGTTCTGTGCCTTGTCTTCTTTGTCTTTTTTTTAGTTTCAATGAGGTCCAAATTATCAATTTTTCCTTTTTTGGATCATGCATTTGATGTTGATTCTAAGAACTCTTTCCCTTATCCAGAGCCCAAAGGTTTTCTCCTACTCTTTTCCTAAAGTTTTTGTACATTTTGCATTTGAGTCTGTAATATTATAAGATAGCTTTTTGTATAAGGTGTGATACTTAGGCTGAGGTTCATTTTCATTTTTGCCTATGGATGGAGTGTCTAATTACTCCATCTCCATTTATTAAAAATGTTATCTTTCTTCATTGAATTACTTTGCATCTTTGTAAAAAATTAGTAGAGCATATTTGTGTGGATATTTTTCTGGGTTCCCTGTCCTGTTCCTTTGATGTTTGAATTTGTGCTTCCACTAATATCAAAGTCTTCATAAGTACAGTGCTGCAATAAGCTTTGAAATCATATAAAGTTCTCCTTTCCACTTCATTTTCCTTTTCAAAATTGTTTTTACTCTTCTACTTCTTTTGCCTTTCACATAAATGATTGAAAAGTCATGTCTATATTTACTTAAAAAAATTTTGCTGGTATTTTGTTAGGAGTACTGTTAAATCTTTATGCCAGTTTGGGGAAATTGAAATATTTATTATTGAGTCTTCCAACCCATGAACAAATAGATCACTCAATTTATGTATAAATATTTTTATTTTTATAAATATTTATAAATGTATACATATATTTATAAATCTTCTTTGATTTTTTTTCATCAGCATTATATAGTTTCTGGTACAGAAGTTCTGGATGTGTTCATTAGATTTACCCTTAGATATTTTGTTTTGTGGACATTTGGAAAAGGCATTTTATTTCTAATTTTGATTCATTGCTAACATATACAAATAAAATTGATTTTTGTATGCTTATCTCATGTCCTGTGATCTTCTGTACTCCCTTATTAGTTTACCAGTTTTTTGGCAGATTCCTTGAAATTTTCTAAATAGATAATCATGTCACCTACAAATATGGGCAGTTTTATTTCTTCTATTCCAGTCTGGATTCCTTGTATTTTCTTTTATTGCCTTATTTCATTGGCTAGAAGTTCTAGCACTTTGTTGAAACATTTGTGTGAGTGAGCATCTTTGCCTTGTTTCTAATGTTAGAGGAAAGGCACTGTCTTTCAGATCATCAGCTATTTAAATCTTAGCATTATGGTTAGACATTATGTCAGTTTTTAATGTTTTTTGTTTGTTTGCTTTCATAACAGGTCAAGTAAAGACTGTACTGAAAGACTTTGTAATGTACTGCTTACATGTGTTTGCTTTGGATTTAGTCAGAGGCAGACATAATTCCATGCTCTGTCTCTTCCTAGCAGTATTACCTCTGGCTAGTACCAGACCGCCTGACCTGCTTCTTGAGAAACCTCTATGCAGGTCAGGAAGCAACAGTTAGAACTGGACATGGAACAACAGAATGGTTCCAAATAGGAAAAGAAATACATCAAGGCTGTATCAGAGAAGGCAATGGCAACCCACTCCAGTACTCTTGCCTGGAAAATCCCATGGACAGAGGAGCCTGGTAAGGCTGCAGTCCATGGGGTCGCTAAGAGTCGGATGCGACTGAGCAACTTCACTTTCACTTTTCCCTTTCATGCACTGGAGAAGGAAATGGCAACCCACTCCAGTGTTCTTGCCTGGAGAATCCCAGGGATGGCGGACCCTGGTGGGCTGCCGTCTATGGAGTCGCACAGAGTCGGACACGACTGAAGCGACTTAGCAGCAGCAGCAGCAAGGCTGTATATTGTCACCCTGCTTATTTAGCTTATATGCAGAGTACATCATGAGAAATGCTGGGCTGGAGGAAGCACAAGCTGGAATCAAGATTGCTGGGAGAAATATCAATAACCTCAGATGTGCAGATGACACCACCCTTATGGCAGAAAGTGAAGAAGAACTGAAGAGCCTCTTGATGAAAGTGAAAGAGGAGAGTGAAAAAGTTGGATTACAGCTCAACATTCAGAAAACTAAGATCATGGCATCTGGTCCCATCACTTCATGGCAAATAGATGGCAAAACAGTGGCTGACTATTTTGGGGGGCTACAAAATCACTGCAGATGGTGATTGAAGCCATGAAATTAAAAGACGCTTACTCCTTGGAAGGAAAGTTATGACCGACCTAGACAGCATGTTAAAAAGCAGAGACATTACTTTGTCAACAAAGGTCCGTCTAGTCAAGGCTATGATTTTTCCTGTAGTCATGTATGGATGTGAGAGGTGGACTATAAAGAAAGCTGAGCACCGAAGAATTGATGCTTTTGAACTGCGGTGTTGCAGAAGACTCTTGAGAGCCCCTTGGACTGCAAGGAGATCCAACCAGTCCATCCTAAAGGAGATCAGTCCTGGGTGTTCATTGGAAGGACTGATGTTGAAGCTAAAACTCCAATACTTTGGCCACCTGATGCAAAGAGCTGACTCATTTGAAAAGACCTTGATGCTGGGAAAGATTGAGGGTGGGAGGAGAAGGGGACGACAGAGGATGAGATGGTTGGATGGCATCACCGACTCAATGGACATGAGTTTGGGTAAACTCCAGCAGTTGGTGATGGACAAGGAGGCCTGTCATGCTGCAGTTCATGGGGTCATTCATGAGTGACTGAACTGAACTGAGTTTCATAAACTCTCTAAGCCTCCGTTTCTTCAACTTCAAAATGATACAGTGTACTTATTCATTCAATAGATTTAAATGCTGTATCTTAAAAGTAGGGATAACAAAAGTACCTGCTTGTCTCACAGAGTTATGAGAAATGAATACTACAATGCTGACAAAATACATAGCCTAATGTAAGAATTTAACTTTAGCTATTATCACTATTATTATTATGTCATGAGTGTCAAATGAAATATTTACCTATAACAATGTAATCAGTGGTTCTCAATGGGGCAAGAGGAATGATCTTATCCCCAATGCAAGGGACATTAGAAATGTCTAGAGACATTTTTGGCTGCTACAACCAGGGGATGGAGGTGCTAATAGTGTCTGGTAGATAGAAGCCAAGCGTATTGCATAGGAGAGCCCTCTCTAATGAAGGGAGCCTGAAATACCAATGAAATTAACATTGATAAAACCTGATTTAGATAGATGATAGAAATTATTTATAATTTACCTGTAGTTCAGTCGGTAAAGAATCTGCCCTCAGTGCAGGAGACCCGGGTTCCATCCCTGGGTTGGGAAGATCCCCTGGAGAAGGAAATGGCAACCCACTCTAGTATCCTTGCCTGGAAAATTTCATGGAGAGAGGAGCCTGGTGGACTGCAGTCCATGGGTTCGCAAAGAGTCGGCGTGACTGAGGGACTAACACTTACTTACTTACTTACTTGCTTACTTATTTAATCCCTATGCTACCTTAAACCCTTGACCTAAACTCATTCTCCAGAATCCCTTCTTTGATTGGCCACCTAAAGTTCAGAATTGCCCTTAGTCAATCATTCTTTCAATAATATATTAATTTATACTCCTGCATCTGAATTGCTTCACGAGACAGAGAGTGAATTTGTGCATGCAGGAACTGTGTATTTCTTGGTAGTAATTCCTCTTTGCTACTACACGTTGCTCATAGTCATCAACAATGTTTAATAACTCTTCCTTTGACTTTCCTTTTTTCACCTTTAACACTGATTTCTTTAAAAATGTATGTTTTTCTTTATGCCTATTTTAGCAGCTCCTCAGAATTAATAATGTGACACCTTGTCTACCAGTAAAATTCAGTAGTGGTGCTATAAAATTACTCTTCTGCTTTCAAAATGCTTTCAGCATATACTCAATTCATTAATGATTTCTGTTAGAGAAAGAGACTCACACACTTAGAAAGTGAACTTATGATTGCCATGGGAAACTTGAGGGGAAAGGGATAGTTAGGGAGTTGGGGATGGACATGTACATACTGATATATTAAAAATGGATAACCAACAGGGACCTACTGTATAACACATGGAATTCTGCTCAATGTTATGTGGCAGCTTGGATGGGAGGGGAGTTTGGGGGAAAATGGATACATGTATATGTATGGCTGAATCCTTTTGCTATTTACCTGAAACTATCACAACATTGTTAATCAGCTATACCCCAATACAAAATAAAAAGTTCAAAGGAAAAAAAAATAACAATTTCTGTTAGAAACACCCTAAACAGCAATGTATATAATATGAGTTTATATCAATATTCAAATCAACATTTGAAAAATTTATTCAAAATAAGTAGAAAAATTCATGTTGATTATGTACAAATTCTTTCCCAAGGGTATCAATCTGAAGCAGAATCTGAATTCGTGTACCTTTAGTGATTGTTTTCGCCTGCTGTGAGATTTTTTTACTGACCACAAGCACTTTTACAGCATAACCCCTGATCTTTGAAGGTGGAAACAGTTAAGGATTACCTCTAGATCATGGTGAAACTAGCACTTTAGTATCAAAAGTAAGCTAGTCAAGAACTTTATTCTCAATCATTAATTTTCTTTCAGTTGCTCAGTCATGTCCGACTTTGCGACCGCATGGACCGCAGCACACCAGGCTCCCTGTCCATCACCAACACCTGGAGCTGGCTCAAACTCATGTCCATCAAGTCAGTGATGCCATCCAACCGTCTTATCCTGTGTCCTCCCCTTCTCCTCCTGCCTTCAGTCTGTCCCAGCATCGGGGACTTTTCCAAGGAGTCAGTTCTGCGCGTTAGGTGACCAAAGTATTGGAGTTTCAGCTTCAGGATCAGTCCTTCCAATGACAATTCAGGGCTGATTTCCTTTAGGTTTCACTGATTTGATCTTCTTGTTGCCCAAGGGACTGTCAAGAGTTTTCTCCAACACCACAGTTCAAAAGTATTTAATTCTTCAGCTCTCAGCTTTCTTTATAGTCCAATTTTCACAACCATATATGATTACTGGAAAAACTATAGCTTTGACTAGATGGATCTTTGTCAGCAAAATAATGTCTCTGCTTTTTAATATGCTGTCTTGGTTGATCATAACTTTTCTTTCAAGGAGCAAACATCTTTTAATTTCATGGCTATAGTCACCATATGCAGTTATTTTGGAGCCCAAGGAAATAAAGTCTCTCACTGTTTCCATTGTTTACCCATCTATTTGCCATGAAGTGATAGGACCAGATGCCATGATCTTAGTTTTCTGAATGTTGAGCTTTAAGTCACCTTTTTTCACTTGCCTCTTTCTCTTTCATCAAGAGACTCTTTAGTTCTTCTTCACTTTCTGCCATAGGGTGGTATCATCTGAGTATATGAGGTTATTGATATTCTCCTGGAAATCTTGATTTCAGCTTGTGCTTCATCCAGCCCTGCATTTCACATGATGTACTCTGCATATAAGTTGAATAAGCAGGGTGACAATATACAACCTTGACGTACTCCTTTCCTGATTTGGACCAGTCTGTTATTTCATGTCCTGTTCTAACTATTGCTTCTTCACTTTCATATAGATTTCTCAGGAGGCAGGTCAGGTAGTCTGGTATTCCCATCTCTTGAAGAATTTTCCACAGTTTGTTGTGATCTACACAGTCAAAGTCTTTGGCGTAAACAATAAGGCAGAAGTAGATGTTTTTCTGGTATCCTCTTGCTTTTTCTAAGATCCAACAGATGTTGACAATTTGATCTCTGGTTCTTCTGCCTTTTCTAAATCCAGCTTGCATACAAACTATCATACTCATGTTTGAGTCTAAACAGGCCAATAAATTACAATTTTTTTCCTATGCAAATCAGATGGGGATTTACCCATCAGATTCTAACTAGTCACATGAATTAGAGATAAATTTTTAGATGTTTGGTCACTTAGATCTATCTATAAACACTATCTATCAGTAGTGTTTCTTCTACTAATGCAAAATGATCCAAGGCTTAGTCTGCAAGAGTACTTATTTCACAAGCTGCAAGACGAAATCTTTGCCTCAGCATACAGGTCCTGCCCAAGGAGACAAGAAGACCAGGTAATGCAAATGAGAGATTAAATGATGTATATAAAGCCATAAACACAAAGATGAGGGTTACCCTAACCAATAACATGGAAAGTAGCATGATCAGCAGTCAGAGACCAGAACAAAAGGCAGGAAGGAGGCACATTTTTGTGTCGATCAAGTGTTGTGTGTGCATGCGTACTAGTCGCTTCAGGGGTGTCCGACTTCTTGTAGCCCTATGGACTGTAGCCTGCCAGGCTCCTCTGTCCATGGATTCTCCAGGCAAGAATAGTGGAGTGGGTTGCCATGCCCTCCTCCAGGGCATCTTCCTGACCCACAGATCAAACCCACATCTTTTGTGTCTCCTGCATTGGCAGGCAGGTTCTTTACCACTTGCGCCACCTAGGAAGCCCAGATAATGCTTTGGGGGATTGTAAAGGATAAAGAAGACAGTCCCAAAGTTGAGTCCTCTTGATTGGACCCTAGTGAATTCCCTAAAAATGGATCCCTCATGTAAAATTTTATTATTAAGAAGAATGAAGGTAAGAGGAGGAAGAGAAGGACAGCCTGGTAGCCCTAGATTATGTGAGGAGTAGATTGCATGCATGCTCAATCGCTCAGTTGTGTCTGACTCTTTGTCACCCCATGAACTGTAATTTGCCAGGCTCCTCTGTCCATGGAATTTTCCAGGAAAGAATACTGGAGTGGGTTGCCATTTCCTGCTTCGGAGGATCTTCCCAATCCAGGGATCGAACCCACATCTCTTATGTCTCCTGCATAGACAGGCAGATTCTTTACCACTGGGCCACCTGTGAAGTCAGTGAGGAATAGATCGGAGAAAGGTTAAATGAGGGAGTTAAATTGCAAATAATGAACATGAGCTCTGTTACTCAGTGTGTATCAGGCTGGCCTTGCAAAGCACACTGCAAGAGTTGGATCATTGGAGGAAAATAGTAGCTTTGTCTCTTTTTGTTGTTGTTCATTTTTTTAAATAATTTTTTTGTTGGAGCATTGTTGCTTTACAAATGTTGTATAAGTTTCTGCTGTACAGCAAAGTGAATCAGTTATACATACACATGTATCACATCTTTTTCAGATTTCCTTCCCATTTAAGTCACTACAGAACATTGAGTAGAGTTCCCTGTGCTCTACAGTAGGTTCTCATTATTTATTTTATACATAGTGGTGTATGTATGTCAGCAATAGCAATCTCCCAGTTTGTCCCACATTCCTTACCCCACTTGGTATCCATAAGTCTTTGTTTCCTGCTCTCAAAGAATTTTATCGGTTAACCCTGTGAGATTATTTGCTTCTATTCATGTCAAAGGGGTATATTGCTTCCATTTATATGAAAGAAAACAATACATAAACAGCAAGTGATCATGGTCAGCTTATTTTCAAACGCACTGTGTGATGTATAGTATGTGATGATTATGTCATGTCATTGAACTTTCATTTATTGAGTCATTTGCTTGGCATTAAAACACTGGGACCCTAAATATTGCAGGGCTGGAAACAAAAGAGAACACTTTTATCTAAACAGTGAGAGGAAGAAAATGTAACAAAACTGTCAAGTCTGATTTTGCATGGATTAAGAAACACAATGAGGGTCCAACAAGTAGCAGAAAGCAGCAATTTCAACATGATATTGGCTCTTTGGTTTACAGCACCTGGCAACAGCTATAATGAATGTCCTACAAATAGGGAGAGTGATTCAGGTAAAAGCTGAACAACATTCAGTGACAAATCTTTCCTCAGAGGAAGATGAATGTTTAGATACATTTATTTATCTCCATTTCTGACACTGGTCAAGATTCTGATTTACCTCCTTTTTTAATAATGCTAATTTTAGGCTATGTTCAAGAAATAATGCCCCACAAAATGTTCTTCTGCCAAACAAAAAAAGCATACTTCGCTCAGTCGTGTCCAACTCTTTGCAACCCTACGGCCTGTACCCTGCCAGGCTCCTCTGTCCATGGAATTCTCCAGGCAAGAATATTGGAGTGAGTTGCCATTCCCTTCTGCAGAAATAACTACAACCAAACATCAATTTGGAAAGGAGACATTTTGCTCAGAGATTCTAAAATACCCAAAATCAAAGTAGGTGTAAAAATGAGGCCCTGATGACTCTTTCAGCAAAGGTGGTGAGTTTTTATTGTATTTTTTAAAAGTGAACACAGAATTACTAACAATGAGTGAAGAGAAAGCCCTCGTAGGGATCATATTTGATAGCATTCTGTGGCAGCAAGATATTTCCAGAAGCCCCTCTGGCTTGTGCATGGAAACTCATAGGGAGG
Source organism: Okapia johnstoni (assembly GCA_024291935.2). NCBI lineage: Eukaryota > Metazoa > Chordata > Mammalia > Artiodactyla > Giraffidae > Okapia > Okapia johnstoni. The sequence continues at coordinate 11,259,365 of CM044319.1, forward strand.
ACAAGCTTTTTCTCACACAGTGAAAGAATAACAGGGCTTGCCAGCAGCTTCTCCAAAGTGAGAAATTTCAAGTGATTCATCGTAAAGAATCGAACTGTTTTGTTGATAATTTCATCAGTGGTTATTTTGTGCAGGATGAAGTGGGGGTATTCTAGGTCAAGATTTTCTATTTTTCATTAGGTAACAAAAACAAGATGTGAATAGATCACTCTTGACACAGATTATTACCTAAAAAGAATTAGCAGAAATTGTGATTCAGATGTATGCTGCAAAGGCAGCAGTTCTGGGACTGTGTGGGTGTGTGTAAAAAGCAACACTAAGATTTGCAAAACTTTAAGGACAAAAAAATCAGAACTAAACTCATAAAATCCTAGGGCAATGGATATCATAATTCAGAGCACCCCAGATCAATCTGAAGCAGTCAAAAATTCCACAGGGGAAGAGACCAGACAAAAGGACATTAATTTTTGAGGAAACTATTATTATTAATGTTACTTATTATGATTCCCCAGATGGCAATTTCATTGCATTTATTTCCCATTGGATACTGAGAAACCTCTGGGAAAAAGACTGTGTCTTACCTGTTTTTGTATCTCCATACAAAAACTATGTGTCCTAGCACATAGGGCATGGTAAATATCCAAGAGGAAATGATAAAACAACTCCAGAATATGGAGTTTGGGTGAGAGATGCTAAATTAACACTGCTCAATAGAGATTTCTATAATGATGGCAACTTTCAGCACTGACCAATTTGGCAGCTGCAGCCACGTGTAGCTTTAAGCACTTGAAATGTGGCTAATGCAACTGAGGAACTGCATTCTTAATTTTATTTAATTTAAACATAAAATTATGCAACCACATGTGGGACAACGTGGTGCAAATATTGCAAAAGAATAAAGGTTATAGAAAGTATTTGTTTTGTATCCTGCTATTTTAATACTATTTTACTAGTATCCACCCTCACTTCCCAATTTATCATTTTTCATCAACTAAGAAATCCAAAAAAGAAAATATAGTCCCATATTTCAGGTTAGTTAAAAGTGACTATGGACATCCTTGCCTTGTTTCTGATCTTTAAATGAATGTTTTCTGGTTTTCACTGTTGAGAATGATCTTAGCTGTGGGTTTATCCTGTATGGCCTTGATAATGTTGAGGTAAATTGTCTGTATTCCTAATTTCTGAATACCTTTTATCATAAATGGGTGTTGAATTTTGTCAAAAAATTCTTCTGCATCTATTGAGATGATCATATGGGTTTTATTATTTGGTTTCTTAATGTATATATCACACTGAAGGATTTGTAAATATTTAAGAATCCTTGCATCCTTGGGATAAATCCCTCTCAATTGCAGTGTATGATTCCTTTAATGTATCAGTTCAGGAGAGTCATGTCCAAATCTTTGCAATCCCGTGGACTGCAGCACACCAGGCTTCCCTGTCCATCACCAACTCCTGGAGCTTGTTCAAACTCATGTTCATCGAGTCGGTGGTGCCATCCAACCATCTCATCCTCTGTCATCCCCTTTTCCTCCTACATTCAATCTTTCCCAGGACCAGGGTTTTTTTCCAATGAGTCAGTACTTCACATCAAGTGGCCAAAGTATTGGTGTTTCAGCTTCAGCATCAGTCCTTCCAATGAATATTCAGGACTTATTTCCTTTAGGATTGACTGGTTTGATCTCCTTTCTGCCAAGGGACTCAAGAGTCTTCTCCAACACCACAGTTCAAAAGCGTCAATTCTTCTGCACTCAGCTTTCTTTATGGTCCAACATGCATATCCATACATGACTACTAGAAAAACCACAGCTTTGACTAGATGGACCATTATTGGCAAAGTAATGTCTCTGCTTTTTAATATACTGTCTAGGTTGGTCATAGCTTTTCTTCCAAGGAGCAAACATCTTTTAATTTCATGGCTGCAGTCACCATCTTCAGTAGTTTTGGAGCCCAAGAAAATAAAGTCTCTCACTGTTTCCATTGTTTCCCCATCTATTTGCCATGAAATGATGGGACCAAATGCCACGATCTTAGTTTTCTGAACGTTGAGTTTTAATCCAACTTTTTTACTCTCCTCTTTCACTTTCATCAAGAGGCTCTTTAGTTCTTCTTCACTTTCTGTCACAAGTGTGGTGTCATCTGAGTATCTGAGGTTATTGATATTTCTCCTGGCAATCTTGATTTCAGCTTGTTCTTCATCCAGTCTGGCATTTCACATGATGTACTCTGCAAGGAAGTTAAATAAGCAGGGTGACAATATACAGCCTTGACGTACTCCTTTCCTGATTTGGAACTAGTCTGTTGGTTCATGTCCTGTTCTAACTGTTGCTTCTTGACTTGCATACAGATTTCTCAGGAGGCAGGTAAGGTGGTCTGGTGTTCCCATCTCTAAGAATTTTCCACAGTTTGTTGTGATCCACACAGACAAAGGCTTTGGTATAGTCAATAAAGCAGAAATAGATGCTTTTCTGGAACTCTCTTGCTTTTTCTAAGATACAACAGATGTTGGCAATTTGATCTCTGGTTCCTCTGCCTTTTCTAAAATCCAGCTTGGGCTTCTGGAAGTTCATGGTTCACATACTGTTGAAGCCTGGCTTGGAGAATTTTCAGCATTAGTTTGCTAGTGTGTGAGATGAGTGCATTGTGCAGTAGTTTGAGCATTCTTTGGCATTGCCTTTCTTGGGGATTGGAATGAAAACTGACCTTTTTCCAATCCTGTGGTCACTGCTGAGTTTTCCAAATTTGCTGGCATATTGAGTGCAGCACTTTCACAGCATCATCCTTTAGGATTTGAAATAGCTCAACTGAAATCCCATCACTTCCACTAGCTTTGTTTGTAGTGATGCTTCCTAAGGTCTACTTGGTTTCGCATTCCAGGATGTCTGTCTCTAGGTGAGTGATCACATTATCGTGGTTATCTGGGTCATGAAGATGTTTTTTGTATAGTTCTTCTGTGTATTCTTGCCAGCTCTTCTTAATATCTCCTGCTTCTGTTAGGTTCATACGCTTTCTGTCCTTTATTGTGCCCATCTTTGCATGTAATCTTCCCTTAGTACCTCTAATTTTCTTGAAGAGAACTCTAGTTTTCCCAATTCTATTGTTTTCCTCTATTTCTTTGTACTGATCACTGAGGAAGTCTTTCTTATCTCTCCTTGGTATTCTTTGGAACTCTGCATTCAAATGGGTATATCTTTCCTTTTCTCCTTTGCCTTTAGCTTCTCTTCTTTTCTCAGCTCTTTGTAAAACCTCCTCAGAAAACCATTTTGCCTTTTTGCATTTCTTTCTCTTGGGTATGATCTTGATCACTGCTTCCTGAACAATGTCACAAACCTCCATCCATAGCTCTTCAGGCACTCTGTCCATCAGATCTAATCCCTTGAATCTATTTGCCACTTCCACTTTGATCTTTGCCAACAAACATCCATCTAGTCAAAGCTATGGTTTTTCTAGTAGTCATGTATGGATGTGAGAGTTGGACTATAAAGAAAGCTGAGCACCAAGAATTGATGCTTTTGAACTGTGGTGTTGGAGAAGACTCTTGAGAGTCCCTTGGACTGCAAGGAGTTCAAACCAGTCAATCCTAAAGAAATCAGTCCTGAATATTCGTTGAATGGAGAGATGCTAAAGCTGAAGCTCCAATACTTTGGCCACCTGATATGAAGAGCTGACTCATTGGAAAAGACCCTGATGCTGGGAAAGATTGAAAGCAGGAGAAGGGGATGACAGAGGATGAGATGATTGGATGGCATCACTGACTCAATGGGCATGAGTTTGAGCAAGCTCCAGGGGCTGGTGATGTACAGGGAAGCCTGGCATGCTGCGGTCCATGGGATCGCAAAGAGTCAGACACAACTCAGCGACTGAAATAAACTGTATAATCATAAGGGATTTGATTTAGGTCATACTTGAATGGTCTAGTGGTTTTCCCTACTTCTTTCAATTTAAGCCGTTAGCTGCACCATAGAGCCACCAGAACTTACACAGAACTGCGAAAACTTGGAGGGCACATACAAAACCTCGTGCACACCAGGACCCAGGAAAAAGGAGCAGCGACCCCACAAGAGACTGACCCAGACTTGACTGTGAGTGTCCAGGAGTCTCTGGAGGATGTGTGGGTTGGCAGTGGCCTGCTGCAGGGTCAGGGGCACTGAGTCAGGGAGTGCATGCCCAGGACCTTTTGAAGGAGGTCACCATTATCTCCGTTACCTCCACCATCGTTTGGTCTCAGGTCAAACAACAGGGAGGGAACACAGCCCTCCAACAGAAAATTGGATTAAACATTTGCTGAGCATGGCCCCACCCATCAGAACAAGACCCAGTTTTCCCCACAGTCAGTCTCTCCCATCAGGAAGCTTCCATAAGCCTCTTATCCCTACCTGTCAGAGGGTAGACAGAATGAAAACCACAATCACAGAAAACTTCAGTGTATAGTGGGATTCGGTCTGCTACTATCTTGTTGAATATTTTGTGTGTCTATATTCGTCAGTGATGTTGGCCTATACTTTTATTTTTTGTGGCATGCTTTTCTGGTTTTGTTATCAGGGTGAGGGCGGCCTCGTAGGACGAGCTGTGGAGTGCTCCATCTGCTGCTATTTTTGAAAGAGCTTCAGAAGGATAAGTGTTAACTGTTCTCTAAATGATAAAATTCACCTATAACCTTTCTGGCCCTGGACTTTTCTTTGTTGAAAGTTTTTTAATCACTGTTTCAGTTTCAGGACTTGTGATGGGTCTGTTTATATTTTTATTTCATCCTAGTTCAATCTGAGATGGTTGTACCTTTCCAAGAATTTGTCCATTTCTTCTAGGTTGTCCATTTTATTGGCATATCCTTGTTTGTGGTAGTCTCTTGTGGTCTTTTATATGTCTGTGGGGTCTGTTGTAACCTCTCCTTTTTCATTAAACTTAAAAACTTATGCACAGCCAAAGAAACCATCAACAAAATGAAGAGACAACAGAATGGGAGAAAACATTTGCAAATGAAGTGACTGACAAAGGAATCTAAAACAGGGTACAAATGAAATTGTCTACAGAGCAGAAATAGAGTTGCAGATGTAGAAAACAAATTTATGGTTACTTACGGGGTAAGGGGAAAGGGATAAATTGGGATTGACATATACACACTACTATATATGAGCTTCCCAGGTGTCTCAGTGGTGAAGAATCCTCCTGCCACTGCAGAAGACATGGTTTCAGTCCCTGGATCAGGAAGATCTCCTGTAGAAGGAAATGGCAACCCACTCAGTATTCTTGCCTGGGAAATCTTATGGACAGAGGAACCTGGCAGGCTACATACAGTCCACAGGGTCACAAAGAGTTGGAAATGACTTAACAACTAAACAACAGCAACTACTATATATAAAATGGATAGCTAAGAAGGACCCACTGTATAAAACAGGAAACTCTACTCAATATGCTGTAATGGCCTATATGGGAAAAGAGTCTGAAAAAGAATAGATATATGCATATGTATAACTGAATCACTTTGCTATACACCTGAAGCTAACATAATGTTGTAAATCAATTATACTTCAATGTAGAATAAAAAGTTAAAAATAAATAAATATAACTGAAAAATATCAGTGAATTACATAGCACATTGTTAAAATATTCAATAAATGGTGACTTAAAAAATAACAAAGGGTTGATGTCTTAATAAATGATTTTATAGATTATGAATATTAATATTACTCTTTATCTCATATGAGTATTTCATTTTTCCAAGATGATTACTTGCTTTCACTTTTATTTTTTCTGTCTTTTGTAAGAGAATGTTTTTATTTTTATTTACTCAAATCTATCAGATTTTTTCTTCATGTCTCTGGATTCCCCATTTTATTTAGAGGCTTTGCCTTCTTTTCAGCTTCCTCAGCATTATTATAAAAATATTCTCCTCTACTTTTATCTAGTAATATGATTTAAAATTCATATACATACAATATTTGTTAGCATAGGGCACTGTAGGTGATCTACTTTTATTAATTTTAAATGATTAGCTGATTGTCACAACACTATTTCTTAAATAATCTATCCCTTCCAAAACTTTAAGTGCCATTTATTCAAGCTGTTAAAATGTTTTCTTAGGTAATTTTTTCTGGACTCTTATTTTTTCCCACTGATCTGTTTATCTATGCCTCAGACATCTTCCTTATTTTAATTACTCTGCCCTTATGTTTTGATCTGTTTTAGGACATTGTGCTTTATTGAAAGTTTCTATTTTTGGATTTTTATATGAATTTTGAAATAAGTTATCAGGTTTTATAATTTTGAGGTTTTGATTGGATTGCTTTAAATTTATAGAATAATTTAAGAAAAACTGAGATTCCAAAAAATTAAGATTTTAAATCCTAAAATCTTTGATATATTTCTCTAGTAATTGAGTTATTTTTAGCGTCACATACTCAATAAACTTATTTTCTTCATATAGTCATAATGCACTCCTTTTCTTATTCTCAAATATTTTATGTTTCTAGGTTATTGTTGTTGCTATTACAAATGATACTGTTTTCCCACTAAATTTTCTGATTGGATATTTCTGCTTTATACAAAATCTATTTTATTACTGCTAGATAATCTTATCATCTTCATGTATTAAAGTTTTTGCATTTTCCTTCCCAATATTTATACCTTCTTTTTCTTATCTTTGTTTTCCTTTAAATGAAGTGAACCTATGCACGCATGCTCAGTCTCTCAGTCATATGCAACTCTTTTTGACCCCATGTACTGCAAACCCTGGGCTCCTCTGCCCATGGGATTTCCCAGGCAAGAGTACTGGAGTGAGTTGCCATTTCCTCCTCCAGGGGATTTTCTCAACTGCAGGATCAAACCCGGTCTCCTGGATTGGCAGGTGGATTTTTAACCACTGAGTAACCTGGGAAGCCTGAAGAGGAACTAAGTATGATGTTAGATAATAGTATTGTCCTTAATATTTATTAATAGGTATGTTTCTAATATTTAACCACAAGCATGATTTTTTTTTTTTCCTGGCGGTAATCTCCATCAGGGTTAGGAAGTTTTCCCCCCTTCTCAAACTACTCCCCACCTTTGGGACCATTCAGTAGGAGAATGGCACATTATAAATTTTGTAGGCCTGAAAATTGGTAGAGCAGGATCATGTAAAACAGAGAGAAAAGCTCTGTTCAGTGTTTTTATAGAGGAAAAAGGAAAAAAAAAAATTAAAGGAGCACTTTATTGTTTTAAATATTTTAATCAATTGATGACATTTTGAAACAGAATTCCTTGCAGTGATTAAATCTATGTTTCTCTTTTCAAACTACACTTACACTTGTTTTAATATTCTGTTAATTTTTTCACTCTTTCTGACTTCAAATTCGCTCTCAATTTTATTCTTTCTGTAATTCACTGTCATCTAGTGTTTTTTCTTATGGTTCCTTTTTTTTCCCAATGTTTCAGACACTTTGGGGGTATTTTAGCTATCATTACCAGTTTATATGAAGCTGAAGTGGTCATGTTATTCTATAACTTAAAAATAAACTTTTTTTTCCTTTTCACATTTTTCTGTATTTAATATTTAAACAAAATATTATAAATTAAAATTTAAAAATAATATGTTATAAGTTTATTTGAACTTCACACTTATGAGTTAGGTATTATACATATCCATTCATAAGAAACATTCTGATGAGATTTTTCTCAAAAATTTTATGAAATCATATTTTTATTTCATTTTTTTCACTTTGTTGGACCAGCTTCTGAAAAGAGCATACCATATCTTAACTACTCTGTCACACACAATTATCCTGTGGTTTGCTAGATACCCAGAGACACATGAAAAAATGCAAGTTCTCCAATGTATAGAAATGAAAATGTAATGTAAATACACAGATCTAGTAACATAGTAACATCTGCAGTGTATACTGGTTCCAGTGTTCAGAAACACCTACAAACTGTTGTGAGGAGTCTCTCTGGGAATAAAGGTTCCTGTGAGGAAAGAGAATGAATGTTCCCCACCCCACACAGAAGGAGGATGGTGTGTGGAAAGAATGGATAAAGCACCAGAAACTAAAGAGTCATAAAAATTCTTTGGCCTGAAAACCCTTTCCCTGTTTCTGGTTAATATTGCATCTCTGCCTGGAGCAAGGGAAGGATGAAAAACCTGCTCTTCTATGGCATCAGTAACCTAGTTTCTTTGTTCCGTATGATACTGGTAGGTAGGGTATGTTTCAAAAAGGGAGGGAAGTTTACTTTCGCTAGTACCACAAGAAAGAAAATACATGTATTTTCCTCTTAATGTCATACACTCATTAAAAGATTATCTGTCTAGCTAGCTATCATTGAAAATTTGGAATCACAGAGGAATACGTGTGTACACAAATGTGTCTTGCTTTTTAACAACTCTATAATTTGTCGTTTTAAAATTTTTATGCAATTTGATATTTTTAATAGAAACTGCAAAAACAGTATACATATTTGACTTCCTTAAATCATACAGTCAATTAATCAGTCATTCTGTTGACTAACAATTTCCAAATATCCACATGTACAAGTCACTACCACACTCTGAAACTAAAAAGGAAAAAAAAAAAAGATATGATTTCTGCTCTCAAGGATTTTTCTCACTAGAAAAATTTAATATTGCCTATGTCAATCATTCAATTAGCCAAATCTACCCTGGCAGTCAATAAAGTGACAGATGTCATGGCCAGATTACTCCATAGTCCAGGCCAATCACTAAACTACCACAAGTTCTTTAGTAGCTTCATGTCAAAGACATTAAAATTTCATTATACACACAATGAGATATGAAAATCACTGGTAGTCTCAAATCTTTCAGTTTTTACTTCATTAAAAAATATTTAGCCATGAATTTAAATCATCTATATAGACTATTATCTGTTGTATTGTCCAAATTGTCCAAGGACTTATTGTGTGCATGCTCAGTTGCTAAGTTGTGTCTGACTCTTTTGACTCCAAAGACTGTAATTCATCAAACTTCTCTGTCCATGGTATTTTCCAGGTAAGAATACTGATGGAGTAGGTTGCCATTTCCTTCTCCAATAAGTACTTATTACTCATAAACAAATTAAAATGTTCAATTATCTCAAATTTTTTGCTTCACTGCATATTCAGGAATACAGTTCGTTCAAGGAAATGTGTGTTAGTTTAGCTTCAGTGTACATGGGTTTTATATTTTTCATATATTCAAGTATGGCAAAGTTAATATTTTATTCACCATCTCACCCTCTTTGTGACACCAGTTACAGTGCAGACAGATGGGGAAATCAGCCGCCAACCGTGGACCTTTGCAATAATTGCAGGTGCCTGAATCTAAGAGCCCTGAGTAAGTGTCAATCACAGTGCGCTCTCAAAAGTCTCAGATTGAGGAGAAATCAAATCCCCAGGCTAAATGCTTCTGGATGACATGAGACAATAGACTTTAATTTCCTCAGAGATGTAAAGAATGTATATGATTGAGAAGTCTTTCTCAGGACTATGAAGGAATTTACTCACTAATTCAACAAGTATTTTCCAGTGCCTTCTGTGAGCACAAGGCTTCCCTGGTAGCTCAGACGGTAAAGCGTCTGCCTGCAATGCGAGAGACCTGGGTTCGATCCCTGGGTTGGGAAGATTCCCTGGAGAAGGAAATGGCAACCCACTCCAGTGCTCTTGCCTGGAAAATTCCATGGACAGAGGAGCCTGGTAGCCTACAGTCCATGGGATCACAAAGAGTTGGACACGACTGAGCAACTTCACTTCACCTCACTTCTTCTATGAGCATGATCTTTAAGCTGCCACAGTGTAGGGACTCTAAGGCAATATATTTTAAAAAATTCTTCTCTTATTGTTAGAGCATGGAGTGAAAAACAGCGCACTCTTAAGGTTTTGGAGAAATAATGCAGCACAACATTGAATTTCTAAGAGTTTATTTCCACTGTATTTCCTCTATTGAAAATTGACTTTTCAACTAATTGCCTTTATGACTACAGTTGGTTTTATTGAGAATTAAGCTCTTAATTCTCATTTTTAAAACATTCTGTAGTTACATAAATCTTTAATGTTGGTCTATAATCAGTTTAGATTGAATTTGTCTATGCAATAATGTGTATGTGTGTTAGTTGCTCAGTCATGTTCGACTCTTTGTGACCTCATGGAGCCTGCCAGGCTCCTCTGTCCATGGGATTCTCCAGTTCAAAATACTGGAGTGGGTAACCATTCCCTTCTCCAGGGGATCTTCTCAACCCAGGGATCGAACCCAGGTCTCCCGCATTGTGGGCAGATTCTTTACCGTCTGAGCCACCAGGGAAGTCTCTAATCCTAATGATGGTGCTGTGGCTGCGGTTTAGTTGCCTCAGTCATGTCTGACTCTGCAACCCCATGGACTGTAGCCACCAGGCTCCTCTATCCATGGAATTCTGGAGTGGATAAGAATACTGGAAGTGGATTTGAATACTAGCAACTGGAGTGAGTTGCCATGGCAACCAGTACTGGAGTATTGACAAGAATACTGGAGTAGGTTGCCATGCCCTCCTCCAGGGATCTTCCAGAACCAGGGATCGAATCTGAGTCTTCTCCATTGCAGGAAGATTCTTTACCACTGAGTCATCAGAGAAGCCCAGTGATGGTGCTAGTGGTGGTTTAGGGGTTAAGTCGTTTTCGACCCTTGTGACCCCATTGACTGTAACCTGTCAGGCTCCTCTGTCTGTGGAATTCTCCAGGCAAGAATACTGGAGTGGGTTGCCATCCAGCCTACAATTCAGAAAAATCAGTATATTAATCTCAGTTCAGGTATTATGACTGAATTTGTTATGTCACAGGATCCATTACTCCTCAAACTATATTTAGTGACTTCACATATGTCAGTCACTAATGATTTGACTTACATACATCATGAAACGATTACCATAGTAAGTTTAGCGAACATTCATCATCTCATATAGACACAGAATAAAAGACATTTTTCTTCCAATGAGGACTTTTAGGATTTACTTTCTTAACACGTTTAATATACATTGTACAGTAGTGCTTATTATGGGGCTTCTCAGGTGGTGCTAGTGGTAAAGAATCTGCTTATCAGTGCAGGAGACTTAAGAGATGTGGGCTTGATCCCTGGGTCAGGAAGATCCCCTGGAGGAGGAGGGCATGGCCACCATTCCACTATTCTTGCCTGGAGAATCCCACGGACGAAGGACCGTGGTGTGTCATAATCATGAGGTAACAGAGAGTCAGATACGACTGGAGTGACTTAGCATGCAGCAGGCAGTGTTAATTATATCCATCATGTGGTACAATACATCCATAGTTCTTATTTATCTCATAACTGGAAGACCACCTTCATCCAATTCCTTCTCCTCTCATACCCTACCTCTGATAACCACAAATCTGATAGCTTTTTTTATATTTACTTTTGAAGTACAACTGACCTACAACACTATATTAGTTCCTGGTGCACAATGTAGTGATTTGATATTTCTGTATATTTCAACACAATCATCATAATAAGTTTAGTTACCATCTGTCCACCATACAGAGATATTACATAATTATTGACTGTGTTCCCCACACGGTACATTTCACATCTATCACTATTTCTTTTGTAACTGGAAGTCTATTGCTCTTAATCTCCCTCACCTATTTCTCTCCTCTCCAGACCCGCTCTCATCTGGCAACCACCTATTCGTTCTCTGTATATATGACTTCTTCTGTTTTGGTGTGTTTGTCCATTTGTTTTGTTTTATAGCATCCACATATAAGTGAAATCATAAAGCATTTATCTTTCTTTGTCCGACTTATTTCAATCAGTATAATACCCTCTAGGTGCATCTATGTTGTCACAAGTGACAAGATCTCATCACTTATTTTTGTAGATAGAAGAAACTTTGAATTTTTAATCACAGAGAATGTATCAGTCTACTTCTTGATATTCAAAATTCCAGTTTTCTCTCATTAACTACTCATCTTTTCTGCCAAATAGCAGCATCTCCTATTCTTCTAATTTATCTTTTGAATAATATTAGTATTATAGTTACTTTATGAGACGTTGGGAATGTATTTTAAAGAGTATAAAACTTAAGTCCCAAGTGTTTATATAAGGCCTTAATACAAATATGTCAAAGCTTTTGGTGGGTACTCTGTCTCGAAATATTTATTATCTTAACAAATGGCTTGTGTTTGCTTACATTTTTGCTGTCATTTTCCCCACAATTAAAATTTTGTATTTGGAAATGTAACTGAAACTGCATACCATATGGACAGTGTATTTTTATTGAAAATTGAGCTAAACCATCACATGTTAATAGAAATAAAATCTCTCCATATCCATAGCATACCACTATACCAAAAGTTTTAACAGAGTATAACTAGAGTGCCTTAGAGTCCCAGGTCTGTGGCAGAATCACATTCAAATGAATTTCACTTGATCAAAAAGAATTTTTTTTTAATTTAAGACATGTATTAAGATTACCACAGCAAGGCTTTTAAGAAGCCTTTTTCTTTCCCCAAAAGTGACCAAGAATCTCCTCATCTACGACTCAGTCAATGCCTTTTTATTCCAGCTCCTACCCCTACCTTTTTTCACAAACTCTGTTGTTTTTATGGGTTTTCCTCTCTTCAGTGTACACTAAATAGTATAATCCCTAATTCTGCAGCTCTTCTACAGAATACTACAAAGCTGAATAACAAACCCCTTGGGATGGGATCAAGTTGTGAAGATTCTTTCACTATTTTTTTTTTTGGTTATGCAATTGTGTTTTTTAATCATGTAATAACTATAGAACATCTTTTTCTTCAAAAGGGGTTTTGCTGCCTGGACCTTGATTCTGCCTAAAGCAGCTTGGTCTCTATTAATAAAATTCATCTCCCACTGGCCCCCATACTCCCTTCTGTTAGTCGTTCAGTCATGTCTGACTCTTTGCAACCCCATGGACTGTAGCTGGCCAGGTTTCTCTGTCCATGGGATCCTCCAAGCAAGAATACTGGAGTGGGTAGCCATTCCCTTCCTCAGGAGATCTTCCCAACCTGGGGTCGAACCTGGGTCTCCTGGGTTGCAGAGAGACCTCTGAGCTCTTTACTGTCTGAGCCACCATCTAAACACATTAAACAGCATAATCTAGGTACATGAACTATTTTAAAAATTGTGTAAATCTTAGCTCATTTAATGTTTACCACAGTCCCATCCAACTCTTTGTGACCCCATGGACTGCAGCACTCCAGGCTTCATTATTGACCGAAGTTTGCTCAAACTCATGTCCATTGAGTTGATGCTGCCATCCAACCATCTCATTCTCTGTCACCCCCTTCTCCTCTTGCCCTCGATCTTTTCCAGCATTAGGGTCTTTTCCAGTGTGTTGGCTCTTTGTATCAGTTGGCTCTTTGTACCAGAGTATTGGAGCTTCAGCTTCAGCATCAGTCCTTCCAATGAATATGTAGGGTTGATTTCTTTTAGGATTAATTGATTTGATCTCCTTGCTGTCCAAGGGACTCTCAAGAGTCTTCTCCAGCACCACAATTCAAAAACATCAGTTCTTCAGTGCTCAGCCTTCTTTATGGTCCAACTCTCATGTCCATTCATGACTACTGGAAAAACCATAGCTTTGACTATACAGACCTTTGTCGGCAATGTGATGTCTCTGCTTTTTAATATGCTGTCTAGGTTTGTCATAGCTTTTCTTCCAAGAAAATTAAAGAAAGTTAGAGTCCCAATGGTAGTAGTATTATCTCCATTTTATAAGAAACTGAGGTACAAGGAGTTTATGTAATTTTCTCAAGGTGATATGATGGGTTAACAGAGCTGAGTTTTGAACCCAAGTAGTCTAGCTCTTCAACCCACAGAATTAATTTCCATACTAAACCATGGAGAGAGAAATTTTAATTAAATCAGTGTTTTTCAGTGTGTATCTCTAGTATTAATAGACCCACATATATAAAAAAAAAAAAACAGTTCTGTGGTCAAACCAGTTTATTTTTTTCAACATATCAGATCCTTTAATAAGAATATGTGTCATATACTTTTTAAATTTAAATTATATCATTAAATTATTTGAAATAGCTAATAGTCAATGATTTTAGAGATAAAATTGGCAATAAGAGACATAACACGGTTATGATATACAGTATCTCTAAACAAACAGTTTAGTGACATACAAGCATTTTAGAATAGTCTAATGTTTTAATAGCAAGCTGTAAGTAAGTGATTGACCAATGCTTGCTTTTAATAGAAACTAGAGACATGGGAAGACCGTTCAACTTCTACAGGTTCAGCTCAGTTCAGTCTCTCAGTCATGTCCAACTCTTTGCAACCCCATGGACTGCAGCATGCCAGACCTCCCTGTCCATCACCACTCCCTGAGTTTACTCAAACTCATATCCATTGAGTTGGTGATGCCATCCAACCATCTCATCCTCTGTCGTCCCCTTCTCCTCCCACCTTCAATCTTTCCCAGCATCAAGGTCTTTTCCAGTGAGTCAGTTCTTTGCATCAGGTGTCCCAAGTATTAGAGTTTCAGCTTCAGCATCAGTCCTTCGAATGAATATTCAGGACTGAGCTCCTTTAGGATGGACTGCTTGGATCTGCTTGCTGTCCAAGGGACTCTCAAGAGTCTTCTCCAACACCACAGTTCAAAAGCGCCAACTCTTCAGTGTTCAGCTTTCTTTATAGTCCAACTCTCACATCCATACATGACTACTGGAAAAACCATCTACAGGTTAAATTATGGAAAATCACCATTCCCTAGTACAAATCACCTCTTATCAATTACAGACTACAAAGATAGATAACTCACAATGTTTTATGAATTGCCTTACAATTTACAATGTGAAGAAGTTTTTGAGCCCCAAACCTCTATCTATTAATAATTCTATTATGTAGTCCACCCATCTCAGCCATAAATAGTGCAGGAATTTCTCTGAAGTAGAATTTTGCTTGCCCTTTTCCATCTTTAGACTAATAACACTTTTTACTAATGATGAATATCATAGACTAAAAATGTGCAATACTCTCCCAATGCTCCTTGTTTTATGGAATAGAAATCTATGGATCATCGTCAACAACCAAAACTCTGTGAGACAAAATATATGAAACGCAAAGCCAAGACTCAAAAGACAAATTCCATGCCAGTCTTCTATATTTGTTTCCTAATTACATCCCCTGATAGCTTTTGCTTTTCTGGGCATCAGAGCTTTTTATTCTTAGGACATCTATGATCAGATTTTATGACCAGTTACAACAGGGCTTTAGGGGCACATACATAAATACAAACTGAAGAATTTACTTTTGCATTCCAGAAGTCTAAGCATTGAAAAACAAAATTTTAGACCTGGAATAAAACTGAAAGATCAATTCCATCCTTCACCCCATCTCCAATAAAGTATAAGATTGAAACCAAGGGAGGCACTAAAGCTTCCTTTGGCACATAGGTATTTAACTCCAACCATGTGTGTTAAGAGTAAACTAATTTAACTTCATTTGACATCTGCCAACCTTGATAGATCGGTTTGATAACACTTGTCATTGATTTGCAGTAAGTGACGCTAGTGGTAAAGAATCCACCTGCCAATACAAGAGACCTAAGAGACACGGTTCAACCCTTGAATCGGGAAGATCCCCTGAAGCAACCCACTCCAGTTTTCTTGCCTGGAAAATCTAATGGACAGAGGAGATTGGCAGGCTACAATCCATAGGGTCGCAGAGTCAGAAAGGCCGCAGAGTCAGAAGCAACTTAGCACAGTACAGCACAATGAACAATATAGTTACGTTAAAGCCAAAGAAATGTTCTGTCTGTCCTTCCCATTGTAAATGGGTGGTCGGTGCACGTGTATGTGCATGCTAAGTCAGTACTTGCTTTCTTTAACCGCATTTGCTGCCACAAATGTAGCCTGAATATCAGCACATGATGACATGGTACTGACCCACTTTCAATACTGCTTCTCATGATGCTCCATATGAATTCAGGGTTGACCACTCTCACAGCCTGGAACTAGTCCTATGAGCAGCCAACACAGGAGTGCTGTATGTTTGATAACTGCGCATAAGAATGGCAGTTAATTTCTTTAGGTGTTTAATTTAAGCCTTTCTGCAGTTTCTAAAAGTAGCAGGAGAATGAATAGTACAGAGTGTTCTCATTTTGCAGAAATAGAATAGCAAACTATATATCAAGAAAAATTAGACTGAATATTCTTTAAAAAGGCTCACAAGAGAAGTGGCAAGAGGAAACTACCCTTTAATAACAATTATATCTTTTGGTATTTTGATAGCATTTCTCATAAAAGAAATATTTGTGCTATGCATGTAACTAATAATGATGCAGAGAATAATGCAAACCAATTATTTAATGTATAGAACTAAATAAGCTACTTTAATTTTGTGAAAAGAGCATGCTTTGTATATTGAACAACCTCTTCTGTAAAACAAGGTTTTACATAAAATTTCAGATCTGGTGAAATTTAACCAGCAATTAATATTTAATCTTTTGCTTTTTCTATACATATCACCCCAGCACACATAGATACAGAATGTGTACTTGTGGAATTTATTTGAAATCTGTGACATATCTCACATATTTTATACATATATATCATGTGTTATATATGTAATATTCTGTGTGATTTTAACCAGCTATATGGTTAAAAGTGAATAGTCAGTTGTCAAGGCAAATATATTAAGTACAAATTATTTTCAAAATCCCAGAGAAGCACGTGTAGGGTACACGACCTGGAAAAAGGTTCTAGCCCCTACTCTGCCCTAGAATACAGGAGAGAAGTTCATAAGTTCCTAAGTGTGACAGAGCAGAGGAGCATCCTCAATTGAGAGCAGTGTCTATGCGTTCTGGTTCTTTATTAGCTAGAAGATTTTTGCCAGCAAGGACAATATTTAGTGTCCCCCATGCCATAGATAACCCTTACATATTATCTGACTTAGCAATGATTTTACCCAGAATTTGAAGCATAGGAAAAACCAGAAATTAAAAAATAAAATTATAGAATTGCCTCTATACAAGCTATAAAATTAAAAATTAGCAACATTCTAATGGGAGTAACTGGGTTTCCCTGATGACTCAGTGGTGAAGAATCCACCTGCCAATGCAGGAGACACAGATTCTATCCCTTAGTTGGGAAGATCTCCTGAAGAAGGAAATGGCAGCTCACTTCAATATTCTTGCCTGGAGAATCCCGTAGAGAGAGGAGCCTGGCAGGCTACAGTCCATAGAGACACAAGAGTCGGATATGAATTAGTGACTTAACTACCACCACCACCAATGAGGGTAACTAAAAAGATTGTTTAACCAGAACAACAAATGTTAAAAAATGTGTGAAATTAAAGACAGTATGAGATAAGTTAATTGGTGAGGACATTTGAACGTCAGAGAAAGAGAATTTGGATCATTTCTTTTTGAAGTGAACATATATCACCAGTTGACTGAAACATTCATGCCTTTTGTTCCAGAATAATATCCATTTTGAATAATGCATCATACTAATGCTAGGTATTAGAGGTATCCTGCATGTTACTGACCAAATAAATTATGTGACAGAGTGTCTGTGACAGGAAGATTATTCTGTGATTTCTTGATGCCTGGAACAAAGGGAGACAGGAAAAACTGAGTGATTTTTCCATTTGTTTATACATACGTTGACTGTTATTTAGTGATTAAGACATAAATAATGAGGAGGATCCATAAGGCCTCATAAAGGGGTAACTTACAGAATTTTAAAATGATTTAAAATAAATTATGATGGGCAAAAGATCTCAAAAGTACATGTTATTTGTGACTCTAGGGAACTTGGTAAATATAAGAGGGTTGAAATACTGTGAAACCAGTAAATTGGGAACCCATTTTTCCAGTTAATTTGTCACAATCTTGTCAAGCTTTCATATGTAATTAGGATCAACTCTACCTATCTGGCATATCTTTTGTAGTCTTTTCTAGAGGGTAGATTAGGAGGACCTGAATAAATCCTCCAGGATTTGTCCGATTATTTTATTTGATATGACAAGTTTTGGTGAAATTTAAAAAACTAAAATGTTCAGGAGTATTATACTTAAATTTAGATATTTGTGCAAACTCCTTATATCCTTTTAAAAGTCAGGTATACAGTTGAATAACAAATAACAATGAATTAGACTGTAAAGCTATTTGATTTGGAACCAGCTCTGGGAAAAGATGGGCTTAGTTTCTGTGAAGCATCTTTTTAGGATTTGGAGATTAATTTGCAATTGTCAACAAAGTCTTTAGTTGTCAGCAAATTCTTGAGCTAAAAGAATTATTTCGTCAGTGATAGGGATATATATTGGCTTATCTATTAAAAGAATTCCTTTGGTGGAAGGACATAATTGCCTTCTAGTTTGTTTTCAGTTTGAGTTGTCACCAAGGAAAACATTAATAGATCAACTGTCATCTGGCATTGATTTTGTAGTGTTTTCTAGAGGGAGATTAGGGAAAGGGATTTGTTTTTTGAAAAGAACCAAGTATCCTGGACCAAAAGGCTAACTCTGATTGTCTTTCCATTTTAGGGAGAATTATAAATGATTTAATTAATTTTCCTTAAAGAACTTTTCAATATCACTCTTGGTCTTTTGTCCTGACTGCCCTTAGGATATAGCTAGTTAATGAGATTTGATGTTTTCTTATTTTGTCCTCATTCTCTTAGCACTATCTTCTCAAGCTTTGTTATTTGTTTGAGATTGATCTTAATAAAGTAGAGCATGTCATGTTTATTAAGGTGGATAAATTTTTTAACTAGTAAATTTGTACTTTTCATGCTTAGTGACTGAATAGCACAACTCTTGACATATAATAACTGATGAAGAGTAATTGAATGAATAAATAAATGAATGAACGGACAGAGAGATGAGCTGAATGTTCAACAAAAGCTGACCAAGATGATAGTATCCTGAAGGACAGGAAGGTTTTCCTTTAGTCTCTGTATCCTTAACAGTACCTAGAAGATCTGAATATGTTAATGAGCTATTGCAGCACTGCCTAGTCTAATGTCTCCTAAGTAGCTAATCCACTCTTTTGCATTCTCACTTTATATAGCAATGTAACTTAAAATCTGTTTGCTGTGTTAGGCAGTTTTCCACACCTTCTATAGTGCATGTGGAAGAGAATCAGAGACACTTATTAAGCTAAATCAGTTTGAGAGAATATTCTATTGATTCATCAACCCATTAACTTCTAGAACCATAAATTAACATATATTCACAGATCACAAGTAATGAAATACAAAAGAATGTTTAAAACAATGTGGCAGTTTAAAATATTGGAGTTTGAAAAATAAGATTACTTTGTCTTCCCAAAAGAAAATTGGATATAGTTTTATTTCTAACAATACTGAATTTTTTAACTTATAATTTCTTTGTATACATTTAAGTTAAAATTCTATATGTGTATACCTGTGTGTGTGTCCTCTAAAATGCTCTTTAAGGTGCAGATTTTATAATAATTGTCCAGTTAAATAATGTTGTAAGGTCTACATGATAAAAGTCAGTATTAGGGATGTAGGGGAGGAAAAAGCTTTCCTTGGCTCTTTGCCACTGATTGGGTCTGGCAATTAGACAAACAAAGACAGATTAAAAGGAGCAAAGCACACAAATGTATTTAATAGAGGTTTTGCGTGAGCCTTCATAAGGAAAAGAAGATGAGGAAAAATGGTTAAATCAATGTGTTTTTATGCTAGATTTTTGATGACCAGTCAAAAGATGTGATAAGCCAAAGAACCCTTTGTAGGAAACTGGAGAGAACTTGGGCTTCCCTAATGACTCAACAGGTAAAGAATCTGCCTGCCAATTCAGGAGATAAAAGAGGTGCAGGTTCAATCCCTGGGTTGGGGAGATCCCCTGGAGGAGGAAATGGTAATCCATCCCAGTATTCTTGACTGAAAAATCCCATGGACAGAAGACCCTGGCAGGCTGCAGTCCATGGGGTCGCAAAGAGTCCAACATGACTGAGTGACTAAGCATGCACGCATGGAGGGAACTTAGCAAGGCTTATCATTCAGATTGCCCTCTGCATCAATTTGTCTTCAGAGATAAGGATGCTTCTTTCCTCTGGAAGTAGGAAAGGCACCTCTCATGAGGCTTTTATGACCTGCTTCAGGGGATGGTCAGAAAGTCCTCCCTGTACATGACACATCCCAAATTCCTTCAGCTTTTCATATTCAGTATGCCAAGTTGCCATATTTGGGGCCCCCCCAATCCTGAACCTCATCAAGGATTAAGACTATACTCTGGTTTTATCTTTCATAGCTCTCCCACCTCCAAGAGAAACTGTATATTTCTCATCTACAAAAGAAAGTAGCCTGAGACTAAATAATGGGAGAAAGAGATAGATGAAGTTCTTGTGGCTGCCATGATATATGATTAGATGACCTCTTGATTACTTTACTATTATTATGCAGCATTTGCTTATAAAAATATAATCAATCTTTCTTCCTTCATTATCCTGCTTCATCAGTTCAGTACAGTTCAGTACCTCAGTCATGTCAACTCTTTTCAACCCCAAGGACTGCAGCACGCCAGGCCTCCCTGTCCATCACCAACTCCCAGAGTTTACCCAAACCCATGTCCATCGAGTCAGTGATGCCATCCAACCATCTGATCCTCTGTCCTCCCCTTCTCCTCCCACCTTCAATCATTCCCAGCATCAGGGTCTTTTCCAATGAGTCAATTCTTCGCATCATGTGGCCAAAGTGTTGGAGTTTCAGCTTCAACATCAGTCCTTCCAATGAATATTCAGGACTGATTTCCGTTAGGATGGACTGCTTGGATCTCCTTGAAGTCCAAGGAACTCTAAAGAGTCTTCTGTAAAACCAAAGTACAAAAGCATAAATTCTTCAGTGCTCAGCTTTCTTTATAGTCCAACTCTCACATCCATACATGACTACTGGAAAAACCATAGCTTTGACTAGACAGACCTTTGTTGGCAAAGTAATGTATCTGCTTTTTAATATACTGTCTAGGTTGGTCATAACTTTTCTTCCAAGAAGTAAGGGTCTTTTAACTTCATGGCTGCAGTCATCATCTGCAGCGATTTTTGGAGCCCAAGAAAATAAAATCTGTCACTGTTTCCACTGTTTCCCCATCTATTTGCCATAAAGTTGTGGGACCAGATGCCATGATCTTAGTTTTCTGAATGTTAAGTTTTAAGCCAACTTTTTCACTTTCTCTTTCAATTTCATCAAAATGCTCTTTAGTTCTTCTTCACTATCTTCTATAAGAATGGTGTCATCTGCATATCTGATTTTATTGATATTTCTCCCGGCAATCTTGATTCCAGCTTGTACTTCATCCAGCCCAGCGTTTCTCAGGATGTACTCTGCATATAATTTAAATAAGCAGGATGACTATATACACCCTTGACGTACTCCTTTCCCTATTTGGAACCAGTCTGCTGTTCCATGTCCAGTTCTGACTGTACACAGTTTTCCGTATGCATACATACATACAGATTTCTCAAGAGGCAGGACAGGTGGTCTGGTATTCCCATCTCTTTGAGAATTTTCCACAGTTTGTGGTTATCCACACAGTCAAAGGATTTGGCATAGTCAACAAAGCAGAAGAAGATGTTTTTCAGGAACTCTCTTGCTTTTTCAATGATCCAATGGATGTTGGCAATTTTATCTCTGGTTCCTCTGCCTTTTACTAAAAGCAGCTTGAACATCTGGAAGTTCATGGTTCACGTACTGTTGAAGCCTGGCTTGGAGAATTTTGAGCATTACTTTGCTAGTGTGTGAGATGAGTGTAATTGTGTGGTAGTTTGAGCATTCTTTGGCATTTCCTTTCTTGGGGATTGGAATGAAAACTGACTTTTTCCAACCCTGTGGCCACTACTGAGTTTTCCAAATTTGCTGGCATATTGAGTGCAGCACTTTCATAGCATCTTCTTTTAGGATTTGAAATAGCTCAACTGGAGTTCCATCACCTCCACTATCTTTGTTCATAGTGATGCTTCCTAAGACCCACTTGACTTCTTATTCCAAAATGTCTGGCTCTAGGTGAGTGATCACACCATCATGATTATCTGGGTCATGAAGATCTTATTTGTATAGTTCTTCTGTGTATTCTTGCCACCACTTCTTAATATCCTCTGCTTCTGTTAGGTCCCTAATATTTCTGTCCTTTATTGTGCCCATCTTTGCATGAAATATTCCCCTGGTATCTCTACTTTTCTTGAGGAGATCTCTAGTCTATCCCATTCTATTGTTTCCCTCTATTTCTTTGCACTGATCACTGAAGAAGGCTTTCTTACCTCTCCTTGCTATTCTTTGGAACCTGCATTCAAATGGGTATATCTTTCCTTTTCTTTTTTGCTTTTCACTTCTCTTCTTTTCACAGCTATTTGTAAGGCCTCCTCAGACAGCCATTTTGCTTTTTTGCATTTCTTTTTCTGCAGATGGTCTTGATCCCTGCCTCCTGTATAGTGTCATGGACTTCCATCCATAGTTCATCAGGCACTCTGTCTATCAGATCTAATCCTTTGAATCTATTTCTCACTTCCACTTTACAATCATAAGGGATTTGATTTAGGTCATTCCTGAATGGTATTCCCTATTTTCTTCAATTTAAAGCTGAATTTGGCAATAAGGAGTTCATGATCTGAGCCACAGTCAGTTCCCGGTCTTGTTTTGGCCAACTGTATAGAGCTTCTCCATCTTTGGCTGCAAAGAATATAACCAATCTGATTTCATTACTGACCATCTGGTGATGTCCATGTGTAGAGTCTTCTCTTGTGTTGTTTGAAGAGGGTGTTTGCTATGACCAGTGTGTTCTCTTGGCAAAACTCTGTTAGCCTTTGCCCTGCTTCATTCTGTACTCCAAGGTAAAATTTGCCTGTTACTCCAGATATTTCTTGACTTCCTACTTTTGCATTTCAGTCCCCTGTAATGAAAAGGACATCTTTTTTTGGTCTTAGTTCTAGAAGGTCTTATAGGTCTTCATAGAACCTTTAAACTTCAGCTTCTTCAGCATTACTGGTCAGGGGATAGACTTGGATTACTGTGATATTGAATGGTTTGCCTTGGAAATGAACAAAGATCATTCTGTCACTTTTGAGATTGCATTTCGGACTCTTTTGTTGACTATGATAGCTACTCCATTTCTTCTAAGGGATTCTTGCCTACAGTAGTAGATATAACGGTCATCTGAGTTAAATTCACCCATTCCAATCCATTTTAGTTTGTTGATTCCTAAAATGTTGATGTTCACTCTTGCCATCTCCTGTTTGACCACTTCCAATTTGCCTTGATTCATGGACATAACATTCCAGGTTCCTATGCAATATTGCTCTTTACAGCATCAACCTTGCTTCTATCACCAGTCACATCCACAACTGGGTATTGTTTTTGCTTTGGCTCCATCCCATCATTCTTTCTGGAGTTATTTCTCCACTGATCTCCAGTAGCATATTGGGCACCTAGTGACCTGGGGAGTTCATCTTTCAGTGTCCTATCTTTTTGCCTTTTCATACTGTTCATGGGGTTCTCACGGCAAGAATTCTGAAGTGGATTGCCATTCCCTTTTCTAGTGGACCTCATCTTGTCAGAACTCTCCACCATGACCTGTCCATCTTGGGCGGCCCTACGCAGCATGGCTCATAGTTTCATTGAGTTAGATAAGGCTGTGGTCCATGTGATCAGATCGGTTAGTTTTCTGTGATTATGGTCTCAGTCTGTCTTTCCTCTGATGGAGACGGATAAGAAGCTTATAGAAGCGTCCTGATGGGAGAGACTGACTGGGGGGAAATTGGGTCTTGTTCTGATGGGCAGGGCCATGCTCAGTAAATCTTTAATTCAGTTTTCTGTTGATGGGTGGATCTGTGTTCCCTCCCTGCTATTTACCTGGGGCCAAACTATGATGGAGGTAATGAAGATAATGGCAACCTCCTTCAAAAGATCCCATGCATGTACTGCTACACTCACTGTCCCCAACCCTGTAGTAGGCCACCACTGACCCATGCCTCTGCTAGAGACTCCTGGATACTCCTGGGCAAGTCTGAGTCAGTCTCTTGTGGGGTCACTGCTCCTTTCTCCTGGATCCTGGTACACACAAGGTTCTGTTTGTGCCCTCCAACAGCCTATTTCCCAGTCCTGTGTAAGTTCTGGCAGCCCTATGGTGGGGTTAATGGCAACCTCCTCCAAGAGGGCTTATGCCATACCCAAGTCTCCTGCACCCAGAGCCCTTGTCCCTGTGGCAGTCCACTGCTGACCCGTTCCTCCACAGGAGACACTCAAACACAGTTCTGTCTCAGTCTGTGTGTGGTCCCTGCGTCCTGGTGTGCACAGGATTTGTTTGAGCCCTCTGAGTGTCTCTGGCAAGAATGGGGTCTGATTCTAAAAGTGAATTTGCCCCTCCTACCATCCTCCTGGGGCTTCTCCTTTACCCTTAGTTGTGGGGTATTTCCTCACAGCTGCTCTAACGCCACTCAGCTGCAGCATCAACACCTACCATCTTGCTGGGGTTTCTCTGACCTTAGACGTGGGGTATCTCTTCATGGCTGCTCCTGCGAAGCGCAGCCACAGCTCCTGACCTTGGCCGTGGGGTATCTCCTCATGACCGCTACAGCACCTCGCAGCCACCACTCCAGGGCCTCGCAGCCACCACTCCAGCATCACGCAGCCTCCAGTCCAGGATAGTTTAATAGGATAGATTAATATTGCTTTACTAAAAGTAGATTTAACTGGAAATATTAACATTAATATATTGTTTCATTTTTACTGTAAAAATAATCGTAGATGAGCATTAAAATGCTCTATAAATTTTCAGACTTATG
The DNA here is from genome assembly GCA_024291935.2 of Okapia johnstoni. Lineage (NCBI taxonomy): Eukaryota > Metazoa > Chordata > Mammalia > Artiodactyla > Giraffidae > Okapia > Okapia johnstoni. Next base: position 11,284,084 of record CM044319.1, read on the forward strand.
ATTATCAGAATTAAGAAGGCTAAAATTATATGTATTTCTATGATTTAATTATTTTAAATTGGAGGATAATTGCTTTGCAATGTTTTATTTGTTTCTGCCATACAACAGCATGAATCAGTCATAAGTATATAAATATATCTCCTCTCTCGATCCTCCCTCCTACTCCACCTCCTCATCCATCTTTTTAGATCATCACAGAGTATGAGGCTGGCCTCTCTGTTATATAGCAGCTTCTCATTAGCTATCTAACTTATATTGTATATATAGTAGTAGTATATGTCAATGTTTCATATATGATAGTGCATATATGTCAATGTTACTCCCTCAATTCGTCCCACCCTCTCCTTTCCCTGATATGTCCACATGACTGTTCTCTGTGTCTACATCTCCATTCCTGCCCTGAAAATAGGTTCATCGGTACCATTTTTCTAGATTCCATATATATGTGTTAATATACGATGTTTGTTTTTATCTTTCTGATATACTTCACTCTGAATTACAAGCTATAGATTCATCCATCTCAGTTCAGCACACTCACATTTGTTCCTTTTTTATGACTGACTAATATTCAATAACCTCAGATATGCAGATGACACCACCCTTATGGCAGAAAGTGAAGAAGAACTAAAGAGCCTCCTGATGAAAGTGAAAGAGGAGAGTGAAAAAGTTGCCTTAAAACTCAACATTCAGAAAACTAAGATCATGGCATCCAGTCCCATCACTTCATGCCAAATATATGGGGAAACAGTGGAAACAGTGGCTGACTTTATATTTTTGGGCTCCAAAATCACTGCAGATGGTGACTGCAGCCATGAAATTAAAAGACACATACTCCTTGAAAGGAAAGTTATAACCAACCTAGACAGCATATTAAAAAGCAGACATTATTTTGCCAACAAAGGTCCATCTAGTCAAGGCTATGGTTTTTCCAATAGTCATGTATGGATGTGAGAGTTGGATGGTGAAGAAAGCTGAGTGCAGAAGAATTGATGCTTTTGCACTTTGGTTTTACTGAAGACTCTTGAGAGCCCTTTGGACTGCAAGGAGATCCTACCAGTCCATCCTAAAGGAGATCAGTACCAAGTGTTCATTGGAAGGACTGATGTTGAAACTGAAACTCCAATACTTTGGCCACCTGATGCGAAGAGCTGACTCATTGGAAAAGACCCTGGTGCTGGGAAAAATTGGGGGCAGGAGGAGAAGGGGATGACAGAGGATGAGATGGTTGGATGGCATCACCGACTCAATGGACATGAGTTTGGGTAAAGTCCAGGAGTTGGTGATGGACAGGGAGTCCTGGCGTGCTGCAATTCATGGGGTCACAAAGAGTCGGACATGACTGAGTGACTGAACTGAATATTCCATTGCATATATGTATTTCAGTTTCTTTATCTGTTTATCCGTCAGTGGACATCTAGGTTACTTCCATGTTCTGGCTATTGTTAATAGTGCTGCAGTGATCATAGGAGTGCATGTATAAGAGCTTTAAAGAGAAAAAAAATCTAAGTTGCATATCCCTTTAATGAATGCATAAGGGTTTTTGCCTTACTTATAAACTAATGTATGGATGTATGGATGTGAGTGGTGGACTATAAAGAAAGCTGAGAAAAGAATTCATGCTTTTAAACTGTGGTGTTGGAGAAACTCTTGAGAGTCCTTTGGACTGCAAGGAGATCCAACCAGTCAATCCTAAAGGAAATCAGTCCTGAATATTCATCAGAAGGACTGATGTTGAAGCTAAAACTCCAATACGCAGGCCACCTGATGCAAAGAATCATTTGAAAAGATCCTGATGCTGGGAAAGATTGAAGGTGGGAGGAGAAGGGGACGACTGAGGATGAGATGGTTGGATGGCATCACTGACAGGATGGACATGAGTTTGAGTAAGCTCTGGGAGTTGGTGATAGACAGGGAAGGCTGGTTAGCTGCAGTCCATGGGGTTGCAAAGAGTCAGACATGACTGACTGAACTGAACTGATAAACTGAATTTTAACAGTTATTGCATTTAGAACTAATTCACATTGAATTTCAAAAGGTCATTATTGTGTTGTACATGAATAACACACTTAACCCATTAGAAAGGTTACACTCATATTGATCATGAGGCAAGTGTTGTCCAAACACAGTCTGTACATCTGATTTGAGAACAGAATTAATGCTCTGAAATCCTCACTCACCTCAGCTTTATATTTATGACTTTGTTTTGTGTTTTTCTGTCTTGCCTTTCATTCCTCTATTATCTACCATAGAGAAATCTCTGTTGGAGACTTGTGGCTTCAGTTTGTCTAACTTCTTAAAGCCAGGACGTGGGTCTCTGCTTCTCTCTCACTGGGCTTCTTTTATTCCCCTGGTTATCAATCACAGTGTTCCCCGACCTTTAACTTCACCCTTATAGGACTCTCACTTAATATAAACCTGAGAAACACACTTACAAAACTAAGAAGAACATAACCATACAGAAACTGAAAGTCCACGCTGCAGGTATAGATAAGGTAATTGAATTTTCCTCTTTAGAATGAAAATCCTAGAATGACTATATGTACTTTTAAGCTTAAAAGCAATAGGCATTTTTGGGAAAAAAATAGAATACTTTTTTCAGTAGAACTACATTTTCTTTGTAATATAAATTGTACAAGTTTCTTCTACCATTTTATGTTTTCCTTGTGTTAAAGAGAAACCCCAAGGACAAGGGTCATCTTTATAGGCTTTTACAGAATTTGCATTTCTTGACTACTTGCTTTTTCTTTCTTTCTTTCTTTCTTTCTTTCTTTTTCATTCTCCCCCACACACCTACCTGATGTAAAGAGGGTGAAACTGCAGCCAATGACAAACCCTCTGGCAGGACTGAGGCCAGCACAATTGATGGTGTAGAAAGGCCGAGAGGGAATGGGTATTCACATAAGCTGATATGCTCATTTTACGGGTGAGGAGTCCGAGACCCAGGGAGGCACACGTGGTATTTGACTGAAATTATAAAATGAGTCAGTGACACAAGTGGCTCAGTTCAGTTCATTTCAGTCGCTCAGTCGTGTCCGACTCTTTGCGACCCAAGGGACTGCAGCACGCCAGGCTGCATCAGGGTCTTTTCAGATGAGTCAGTTCTTTGCAGCGGGTGGCCAAAGTATTGGAGTTTCAGCCTCAGCATCAGTCCTTCCTATGACTATTCAGGACTGATTTCCCTTAAGATTGACTGGTTGGATCTCCTTGCAGTCCAAGGGACTCTCAAGAGTCTTCTCCAACACCACAACTCAAAAGCATCAATTCTTCAGCGCTCAGCTTTGTTTATAGTCCAGCTCTCACATCCATACGTAACTACTGGAAAAACCACAGCTTTGACTAGACGGACTTTTGTTGGCAAATTAATGTCTCTGCTTTTTAATATGCTATTTAGGTTGGTCATAGCTTTTCTTCCAAAGAGCGAGTGTCTTTTAATTTCATGGCTGCAGTCACCATCTGCAGTGATTTTGGAGCCCCCCCCCCAAATAAAGTCTGTCACTGTTTCCATTATTTCCCCATCTATTTGCCATGAAGTGATGGGACTGGAAGCCATGATCTTAGTTTTCTGAATGTTGAGTTTTAAGCCAACTTTTTCACTCTTCACTTTCATTATAAGGCTCTTTAGTTCTTCTTCACTTTCTGCCATAATGGTGGTATCATCTGCATATCTGAGGTTATTGATATTTCTCCCAGCAATCTTGATTCCAGCTTGTGCTTCATCTAGCCTGGCACTTCGCATGATGTACTCTGCGTATAAGTTAAATAAGTAGGGTGACAATATACAGCTCTCACGTACTCCTTTTCAGATTTGAAACCAGTCAGTTGTTCCATGTCCAGTTAAACAGTTGCTTCTTGACTTGCATACAGATTTCTCAGGAGGCGGGTTAGGTGGTCTGGTATTCCCATCTCTTGAAGTTTTTTCCACAGTTTGGTGTGATCGACACAGTCAAAGGCTTTGGGCTCAGTGGTAAATAATCTGCCTACCAATTCTGGAGACACCAGATATGTGTGTTTGATCCCTTGGTTGGGAAGATTCCCTGGGGTAGGAAATGGCAACCCACTCCATTATTCTTGCCTGGAAAATTCCATGGACAGAGGAGCCTGGCGAGCTGTAGTCCATGGGGTTGCAAAGAGTAGGACACAACTGAACATACACGCATAGGTTAGCATGTAAAGAACACAGGGTTTATTTAATATACATGAGTTAGATGGAGTTAAATTTCACTTTTTTGTTCCATTAAGGTACAAACTGAACCTTAAAAATGCAAATCAGACTAATGTGGAAAAATTCAAAGTGATAATCCATGCCTGTCATAGCCAGTAAACAAGTGAAATCTTTGGCTTTTTATTTTTTGAAGTACACCTGATTTCCACTCTAGGAATACTTTGGATTTGAAGGCAGTTTAGAAAACCATAGTATTAGAAACTTATCTCAGCAACTTTCCTATCTTTAATTCGGTAACTTCTAATTTAGTATGAAATAGGAAATCATTTTGTTAATTACTTGAAAATTAACTTATAAGCACTCTAGGAAAAAAGTTGTACATTTTTGCCAGTGCATTTAAAATGTGGGTCATTTGTACATTTTTGCATGTCCTTTTATAATTATAATTACATTCACATTGTCTCAGAGCTAGGACTTCTTGCTGATCACAATCTTTTAAAAAGAACTAGAATACTGGATAGCAATGGAAGAGTTTAATAACCTCATTGTTTTATTACCTTATCAATAAATAAAGTGACTCAATCGCTCTGCATTAAGAGTGCTGCATAAATATAAGTAAATATAATTAAGAGTAACAATTGATAGATAATGCTTCCTGTGTGTACAGAGATAATATGATTCTTAAGGATAAGATAGTGACTTTGCCTCATCACCTAACATTTGAAAATCTTCATACATATTTTAAGTCTCAGGAGAATTGAACACAGAATTCACACGTCATCCTAACCAATGAGGCAAATCCTAACCAGTGTTAAATTGTTAACTGAGTCCTTTGAGTGATATATTTTTAATGTCTTTTATATAAACAGTCAACAGAGTAAAACAAATGCCTGTTTACAATTAACATGTTTGTAGGCAATGTTTATAAGTGCTGAATAAGAAAATGAAAAGATTATATTAGTTAAGCTTGAATCCCAGTGTGGGAGGCATAACACTTTGCTTTTGTTATTAGAATCTCCCTATAAAAATCTCCTCTGATGGCCTCCAGTCTCCTTGCACACTAGTACCTAGAAACACTTGCTCTGTGTAAAGGTAGGACTCAACACAGAGTATAAGTGCCCAGAAGCTATTGGTATTACACTTATACTAGCTTGAGATATTAACCGAACACAATTTGAGTTTCTTTTTAAACGTGAAAAATCCCTGGGTTGGGAAGATGCCTGAAGTAGGAAATGGCAAGCCACTCCAATATTGTTGCCTCTAAAATTCCATGGACAGAGGAGCCTGGCGGGCTATGGTCTATAGGGTTGCAAAGAGTCAGATACAACTGAAGTGACTTAGCATGCAAACTGAAAATAAAACTCTTCAAGTATGGTAAAGAATGGCAGATCTGAATGATTGCTGACATTTAAGATACATGGTGGTAATTTTTACTCTCAATTTAACAAATATTTTTATCAATGTATCTTCTTCCTTTTTAAATTATGAAATGCTTCAAATGTACAAAAATGTGTGAGTAGTAAAATGAACACATTTGAAACTTCTGCTCAGCTAAAGTACAAAAATACAAATAAAGTTCATGAACACTCTCCAGTAGTGTCTTCTTTCTTTCCCACCATCCAGAAGTAGTAACTATCCTGAATTTGGTGCTTATCACTCCTATGCATGTATTTATACATCCCTACAAATATATATTCCTCAAGAAACCATGACATCACTTTATATTACAGAACACTATCATATGAGATGAATTCTTCTTCAAATTGCTTATTTATACTCAGCATTATGTTCTTTTTAATATTTATCTACTTTGATACATTTACTTTTATATCATTCATTCACATCACTAAATATTATTAGATGTATGAATATTCTGCAGTTTATCCATTCTTTGTTTGGGGAACATTTAGCCATATTGTTTTGTTTTGCTATTACAAGCAGTGCTGCATTGATCACTGTGATATATTTCTCCATACGGATGTGTTTAAGACTTTGTATAGAGCAATGCTCCTCAAAATATAGTGTGGACCAGTATCAATGAATTATCTCTGGGAAGGTAGTACAAGCACTAAGAGTAAGCAAGTGAAAACTTTTACAGCAATGTGACATTGCTGCAACATCATATGATTTTGCAAAATTATTGTTTTGCAGTGGATTACACATTGTAAAAGTTGTTTTAAATCATAGATAGCTTTCTAGTCTACATACCTTGGGATAGAATTGTGTTTCCATGCAGTGATTAATACTTAGTCTTTAAAATATTGCCTGTTGTGCTTCAGAATTGTTGTGCTGATTTAGATTCACACTAGAAACATGGAAGATTTTTGTTCCCCCTGCACTCTATATTGGAGAAGGCAATGGCACCCCACTCCAGTACTCTTGCCTGGAAAATCCCATGGCTGGAGGAGCCTGGTAGGCTGCAGTCCATGGGGTCGCTAGGAGTCGGACACAACTGAGCGACTTCACTTTCACTTTTCACTTTCATGCATTGGAGAAGGAAATGACAACCCACTCCAGTGTTCTTGCCTGGAGAATCCCAGGGACGGGGGAGCCTGGTGGGCTGCCGTCTGTGGGGTCGCACAGAGTCAGACATGACTGAAGCGACTTAGCAGCAGCAGCACTCTATATATTCTGCTTTTTTTTTTTCCCATGCTTTTTTTTGAAAACTTTCTTTTGGTGTAGAGATTATTCAGTTCCTACTTCTTTTCCTCTCTATCATAGACTTTAACTGCTATATTTCTGTTGTTTCAGTGATGAACTTTCAAATGTTTAATATGTGTACTTATCTACAATGATTCTCTCCCCTCTTCCATGTTATTTTTATCTAGTATATTTTTCCATCTCAATTTTTTTACCATTAAAATCAATAGTTGTTTTTGTTTTATACCATCAGTGATTGTTTGGATCACCTTAAATTTTAACCATTTTCCCCCCAATACCTTTTGAGCTTCATGTCTTTTCTCTGAAATAATTTTATTCTTAGTAACTGAGAAGTTTTAGTGCTTTAGCACTTTTTTCATTCACTGAAAAAATGAAAATTCGATAACAAATTATTAGTGCTGTTTTGACTTAGGCATATTTTTCCCTTGAGTAAAATTCTACATGACAGCATTTTTTCTTACTACATAGAGCTGGTCCAATGTCTCCTGATTCTTAATGGTGCTGTTGAGATGTTTACAGTCACTCCAATTATAGTCCTTTGGAGAAAAATCTGCCTTTCTTTCAGGCTGCTTTTGAAATATTTGTTCTATTCAGTGTTCTGTAGTTTCACCATGACATTTTATATCTAATTATGTATTCCTCTTTATTTACTTGATTAAGATTTAGTAGCTTCCCTCAATCTGAAGATCCATGTTTTTTAATTCTACAAAACATGTTTCTTTTCTCTTTTACCTTTTTTCATTATATAGAATCTTTTATCAGAAGCCAAATTAGATTCTCACTCACTCTTTCAGATCCCTTAAGTACTCGGTCATGTTTTTTATTTTGTGCCTCTGTGATAAATTCTGCATACTTCTTTTAAAATATAATATTTATTTATTTACTCTCTATCCCTTTAGTGGTATCTGGTAAACCTGTTATTTAAGCCTTCAGTTGAATTTTAAATTTTAATTTATTAATATCCTTTATTTCTTTGTTATTTTTTCTTCCAGTTTTCATGAGATAGTTTACATAAAACACTGTATAAGTTTAAGATGTTCAGCATATTAATTTGACTTACATACATCATGAAATGAGTACCGCAATAAGTTTAGTAAACATCTATCATGTCATTCAGATGCAAAATAAAAGAAAATGAAAAAAAATTTCCTTATGATAAGAACTCTTATAATTTACTCTCTTAACAACTTTCATACACAATATAGAGCAGCATCAATTATATTAACCTTGTTGTACATTACATCCCTAATATGTATTTATCATATAATTTCTTTTTAAATTTATGACTGTCTTTGAAAAAGACATTGTTCTGTGCCTTGTTTCACCCTGTTTTTCTCTAAGCATTTTAAATATATGTGTGGTAGTTTGAGCAATGTTTGGCATTGCCTTTCTTTGGGATTGGAATGAAAACTGAATTTTCCAGTCCTGTGGCCACTGTTGCGTTTTCCAAATTTGCTGTTACATTCAGTAACTAAATTATTTGTTGTACTTGTAACTCTGATTTTAATTGAGCATGTTGCTGATTCTTCCTCATGTATTTTCTAATCGTATACTCTGGGTTCATGTTTGGCAGGACTTATCTCTGGGATCCTTGAGACATTCCATTTCCTTCTGCCAATGTCCTGTTACAATATGAATCAATGAATACCAATCACTGAGTATAATTTTTAATTTAGGGCCTCTGAGACCATCTACAGAGTATAGATTTGAACTTTAAACTCATGTGAATATAAGCTAACCATAATGGATTTTCAGGAGGACACATTTTTCCGCTCAAGCTCAGCTCAAGATAGATGAATTCACTTGTTCTTCAAGTTCACGTTTCACCAGGAGTCTAGTCTTTCATGGATCCTTCTTTGCATGGTGCTTTCTGCCCTAAGCTTGTAGAACCATTAATACTTAGTCATTAAGATTGTGAAACCCTTCCAAAGCAGCCAGGATGTCTACATCAGCTTTCATTCTGGATTTTAGCTTAACTTTTCACTCTCGATTCCTGGTTATTCCCCTTCCTCTCTTGGAAGCTTAGTTCTGAGTCTAAAATGAAGGTTTGCTACATTTTATCCAACATTCCTAGATATTTTGTACCCAGAATTTTTTGAATTATCTAATATGCCATAATGCCAAAAATTGAAGTGAAATTCTGTCCTTTCCAGGAGTTTGCCCAAGTTCATGTCCATTGAATCAGTATGTGTAACTCAATGAAGCTGAGCCATGCCATGTAGAGCTACCCAAGGAGGATGGGTCATAGCGGAAAGTTCTGACAAAACATGATTCACTGGAAGAGGGAATGGCAAACCACTCCAGTATACTAGCCATGAGAACCCCATGAACTGTGTAAAAAAGGTTTAACTTACACTATGCTTAAATGTGCAAAGACAATACAACTCTTTTTTTCTCCCATTACTAACACTATCTTTTCCCTCAACCTCAAGCATACCACAGCTTTAGAATATTAATTTGATGCCTAATCCATTCAATTCTTTTCTTTTTCAACTCTGCAGTTTTTATTAGTCCCTTTAAATAATGTTTGTTGTTGTTGCTGTTGTTGTTTAGTTGCTAAGTCATTTCCAACTCCTTTGTGACCCTATGGACTGTCACCCTCCAAGCTCCTCTGTCCCTGGGATTATCCAGCAAGAAGACAAGAGTAGGCTGCCATTTCCTTCTCCAGGGAATCCTCCTGACCAGGGATCAAACCCTCATCTCCTGCATTGCAGGCAGATTCTTTACTGCTGAGCCACCGGGGAAGCCCTTAAATAATGTTTATTGTCAAGGAAAACATTCTTTAAAAAAAAAAAAAAAATTCCTGAAGACTTTGTTAGAATCACATGGAGTGCCACTGCTCAAGAGCTTTTCCCCTGTAAGACCAGCTTTAATCTTTAGAGTATACTTTGGCCAAGGCAGGGGAGGGGAAATGTCTAGAGCCCAACAAATTTCTCAATAGCCCAACTTTCTCACCAGCTTATTTCCATTTTGCAGCCATAGAAAGCTTAAAGGAGTTCTACTACACATTCATCATCTCTTGAGGCCCAAGGCCCAGAACACTCTATAGCAGTTATCCCAAGGGAGCACTTAAGGAGTGTATTTATTAGATTAGGAGTAAGAGTTAATCCAGTAGTTTCTCTGCCATGCATTTCTCAACATGCACTTCTGAGTAGTATTCTTCTATGCACAACAGGAGTAGGATGGGCAAGAATGAAACTCAAGTGTGTCGAACAGGCTAATCTGTTACATCCCACAGAAACTTCAAGGAATCACCCCCACCAACCTACCCAAGATCAAATAATAGGCCATCTTCAACTCTATATTATTTGAACAAATGGTAATTAGCACACACTTCTCCAACAGATTTATTTCTTTAAAGGAATGGATTTTGAAGTTAAAATACATAAGGCAGAGAGGTACAGAATAGAAAATAAATACAAATGTAAGCTGTTTTGCTAATTGCTTTACAACCACAACAAACTAGTACAGAGAATGCCCTGTACAAAACACAATAAAGCTTCAAGGTGGAGGTGTTCCCTTAGGCAAGACTGAAGACTTCAGTCCCTGGTATTTGGAATTTAGGCTGCAGTCCTTGTTTTTGGATGGATCACTGGATGTGCGGCACAGTCCATGCTTTTAACCAGATTTGAACAGGAGAATGGCCACTTGGCCCAAGTAGAAGTAGATGAAGTGTTTGGTTTCATGTGTCACATAACTGCCGAAATTCCTCCCCACGATGCAGTGCCAGGTGGAGCTGTACTTCTTGTTGATCTCCTCCTTCATACGGGCCGCAATGTCCTTCTCTATATTATATTTCTCCAATGCCTGAGTAGCACACTCCACCAAGTCCTGTTGCATCTCCTTCGACATATCGGCATTCTTGATCTCAGCCTTTCGATCACAAATGGTTACCAAGATGCAGGGGCTGGCCAACTGCAATGGTCTCCTGGGGGAGGGGCTGGCGAGCCTCACACCTGCATAGACAAGTGGTCGCTAACGAAGCCATGGTGAATCTTATTGTCAAAGAAAACATTCTTAATATCTCCTGTCTCTTAGCTCATTATTATTGTCTCACTTCCACCCTAGAATGGTGTCAAAGTATCAGAGAGCAGAGTATATCTTACAGAACCTTGAATCAGACAGCAACAGTCCAAGTCTAGAGGTGTGATGCCATCTCATGTCGCAGGCTAGGTCTCTTGTTCACTTGATTACAGATTACCCTTCTAGAACTCCTAGATAATGAGTCAGCCTGTGTAGCTCAAGATCTTGTCTCTCCAGTGCCATCACAGTGAGCCTTGTGGTAGGCTCCTTGGTTCTCAAATTTGCATCCATGCTAAGTGGGACTGAAGATGACTTGAAAAGTTAAAACCTCAGGGTCATTAATTTTGCTTTATTATTCTGTACTCCTCACTGATAAAAACTAGTATGGTTTCTTTTCATGATCCCTCCAAGGAGTAGGATCTGAAGTTCTCCTATGCTTCAGTTGTCTGACACACCTTCCAATTCTGGCCATTTCTATGCTTTTAGTGAACCTGGATTTCAAATCTATTGTCTAACAGTCTTATTTTTTGCATGTCTTTTAACACCTTCTATGAAAAATCCTAATTCTTTTTAAAAAATTTATTTATGTTTGGTTGTGTTGAGTCTCTTTGTTGTGTGGGCTCTTCTCTAATTGTGGCAAACTGGGGGCTACTCTCTAGTTGTGGTGCACCAGCTTCTCATTGTGGCAACTTCTCTTGTTGTGGAACACAGGCTTTAGAATGCACAGGATTCAGTAGTTATGACACGTGGGCTCAGTAGTTATGGCTTCCAGGGTCTAGAGCACAGGCTCGATAGTTGTGACACATGAACTTGTTGTCTCACAGCATGTAGGATTTTCCCAGACCAAGAATCAAACCCATGTCTCCTGCATTAGCAGGTAGATTATTTACCACTGAACCAACAAATCCTAATTCTTACCACATTCCTCACTCCTTACCTTGTGGCAAGCAAAGTGGAGGTCTCATACTCAGAAAAGCAAAAGAGAAAGCACATAAATAATTTTCAGAATATTAGCCCAATTATTGTATCAATACCTTATCAGTGACAAGAAAAATGAAAATAAAAATTGCCAAATCACTGGTCTTTGTTTGCTTGATATTATCAGCAAACTGGGACTAGGAAAATTGAAAGATATTTTAACAAATTGTGGGTCACATGCAAGTTAATAAAATTAGGAGTCTGTCGTTTCCAGAAATACACATATAAAAACAATTCTCTAATTACTTTTATTTTTGGCTCGAGGGCAGTTTAGCCATCGGAGAAGGCAATGGCACCCCACTCCAGTACTCTTGCCTGGAAAATCCCATGGACGGAGGAGCCTGGTAGGCTACAGCCCATGGGGTCGCTAAGAGTCGGACATGACTGAGCGACTTCACTTTCACTTTTCCCTTTCATGCACTGGAGAAGGAAATGGCAACCCACTCCAGTGTTCTTGCCTGGAGAATCCCAGGGATGGCGGAGCCTGGTGGGCTGCCGTCTATGGGGTCGCACAGAGTCGGACACGACTGAAGCGACTTAGCAGCAGCAGCAGTTTAGCCATAGCATTTTAGTGACTTGAGCTGATCTCCCAGCATCCTAGGCTTTGGGAGAACAGAACTCCACAGAGGTAGTGCTTCTTGAAAACAATGTGGAAAGACAGATCTAAGTGGGAAAAAAACCTCATTTGTCCCTAAAGGACCTGTGATACATACAATAAAAACATAAACATACTCCTAGGCCATCAATTGAGGCTTCCTTGCCTGGGCACTCTAACCTCTCAAGTTATATTGTTGCCATGTACTTTTCCAGTAGTTAAGAACAATGATCCTCTATGATATTAGACTTTTTGTGACCCCATGGATTGTAGCCTTCCAGGCCCCTCTGTCCATGGAATTCTCCTGGCAAAGATACTGGAGTGGCTTGTCATTTCCTTCTCCAGGGGATCTTCCCGAACCAAGGATCGAAGCCCGCTCTCTTGCATTGCAGTCAGGCTCTTAACCATTTGAGCCACCAGGGAAGCCCCATGATATTAGAAGGCTATGTTGCACTCTCTTGACCCTGTTTCCAACTTTTGGATGATATGTTCCTGTTTTCCTTTCCAAGTTTATTCTGATGTTCAGTTTAACCTGTCTTTCTTCTATAAAATTCTGGTGAGAGAAAGAGACACACAGTGAGTGTAATCATCTCCAACCCTCCCCCTCTTTTCCCCAGTCCCCCCACCCGCCCCCACCTTTCCATTCTCTTAAGGAGAGTATAGAATCTCCATGCTCCTGGGGATGGTCTGCTTTGAGCCTGAACTAGACTGAATTAGGTTTGCATTCAGATTCTTCCAAACTCTAACTTTCTATCTGATTTGTCCCCAGCCCAGGGAAGCCCCCATGGTCTTAGGAAGGATGCTATATCACCTCTCTCTCTCAACCTCCACTCACTTGAACCCTTGATTCTTTCAGACTCATCCTTAGATTCACATCTCTTTCAGTTGAGGCTATTTCACTCCCCAATTCTCCCCTCCCTTTCCTTTCTGCCTAATCTCCCTTCAAAAGGAGGAAAAAGCAATAAAAAGTTTGCCTTAACTTCATTTATGCACTCCTAGCACTTTCTCCCTTAACTAACTCTTCTTGCCTCTGGGCCAAAATACCTAAAATACTCTCGCAGCGAAATCCAAAAGAAATATCAATGAAAAGGTTGGGCTAAGTGATCTCTAAGGACACTTCTAGAGAAGAGTTCTGTGACTTCATATGAGGTCAACAATATACAGAAAAATCCAATCTAGTTCTCAAAAAAATTCTGTAAGTTTTGAGAATCTGTTATTTGTGAAGTGCTGAGTGAGAGAAGACTCAAAAAAATTAATAAATAAATAAAGGATACATTCCCTAGTCTCTATAACCTCAATATTCAATATAGAAGACCTACATGCAAGAAAAGTTGAATACTCTTTGAGGAGTCCATTCATTTAGTCATTCATTTATTCATGTTTCCTGGGGCTTTACTTAAGATAATGATAATGAAGTTCACAATTGCAAAGGACCACAATAGGGTGTGCAAAGGATACTTGGGTTCATGTAGGAAGAGTACCCAGCCAACTCCCAGATGGGAAAAAGGAATTGTCTTCTTGGAAAAAGTGTCCTAGCTGAAATTTGAAGACTCTGTGCATAACTGTGTGTGTGCGTATGTGTACATGTGTGCACTAGCATGTAGTTGAGCCATGATTAAACTGAATCAGAGCAGAACAATGATATGAGCAAGGAGAATCACACTTGTAAAGGTCCAGAAGTTAGAGTAAGAACACCTTCTTTTCAGAAAACTAATAATAGTTCAGTCTATCTGACTGGGGAACATTTGAATAGCAGTATAAAACCTTATAGTCACTTACAAGTGAGAAGCTATCATGGAAAATACCACGTGAATGGCCAGTGGTGTGAGGTAAATAAAATGTTATAACTTCAGAGGTTGATTGACATGTGTTACTTGGAAAGAGCTCCATCAACACATGTTGGGGAGGGTACAATGATAAGGAATTTCTAGTAGATTTAATGGTATGATCAAAGACAATCAGAGAATGCACGAATTTTTCAGTGAACTGTAGGCAGGCCTCTTTGACTAAAGTCAGGGTATGAATAGGAATTCACTGGTCAAAATTTGACATCTCAAAATATACCTTCCTCTTATTGCTAAATAAAAAAGGAAGAATTTCAGTAGCTCCAAAAAGTCCCTCACTTGTGCTCTGGGAAGAATGGGAAATTGCACTAACTTAGAAAATGAGAGTGAACTGAATTCTACTCAGCACAGAACTGTGGCCACCTTGTGCCCAGCTGCAGCCCGCACTAGTAGTGCCCTGGTTATAGCCTGTAGTACAAACTTTAACACTATTAAAACAAATTTCCTTTGGACTTGAGAGTACCGAATTCTGCCAGCTACTTATTTCTCATCAGCTAATCACACTGTCAACCCTTCACACAGAATCTCTACCTCTTCAGTGCAGAAGTGGAGTCCCAAGGGCTGGGCTGTTCCTTTTTCTTGTGTATAGATATGGTCAATAAACAGAAGTCACACTCTGTCTTTGAAATATGGTTTCTTTTGTAAACACCCAAGTCAAGCCAATCCCCTATACTAACTCAATTTGGGATCTAACATAGAAGAATGAACCTAAGAAATATTAGTATGGAATATTTGTTTGGTTTAGAAACAGCTAAAGGAGTCATGTTTTATAAATTAAGAAACCTTGTAAGGCAGCAGAGTTTATATTTTCAGAACAATGTAATTATATTCATATTATCAAGCTGGCTGAATTTGTTAGATTGGAAGGAGATCAGTGTTTGTGTGTGTGTGTGTGTGAAGTCTAGTATTTTAAAGCTTAATTTTTTTTATTCGAAGATATGTGAAATATAAAATATTAACCACTATAAGTTTGGGAAATTATTTGAATAAACTACAGTCTTGTCTACTACTACTACTACTAGACTACAGTCTAGTCAAGGCTATGGTGTTTCCAGTGGTCATGTATGGATGTGAGAGTTGGACGGTGAAGAAAGCTGAGCGCCGAAGAACTGATGCTTTTGAACTGCGGTGTTGGAGAAGACTCTTACTAGTCCCTTGGACTGCAAGGAGATCCAACCAGTGCATCCTAAAGGAGATCAGTCCTGGGTGGTCAATGGAAGGACTGATGTTGAAGCTGAAACTCCAATACTTTGGCCACCTCATGCGAAGAGTTGACTAATTGGAAAAGACCCTGATGCTGGGAAGGATTGGGGGCAGGAGGAGAAGGAGTTGACAGAGGATGAGATGGTTGGATGGCATCACCGACTCAGTGGACATGAGTTTGGGTAAACTCTGGGAGTTGGTGATGGACAGGGAGGCCTGGTGTGCTGCGATTCATGGGGTCGCAAAGAGTCAGACATGACTGAGAGACTGAACTGAACTGAATAGTGTATTTAGAATTTTCATTCAACTTCAGTTATAATTAAGGGCATTGAAGTATTGTTAATAATGATAATATCACACACTTTATATTATTTTTCATTAATGTCTATTTGATGCAAATTAAAAACTAGGTATAATTCAAGGCTTTTTCTCTTATTCCAAACTTGTTTTCACTCAAAATTTAGCAGCTATGCAGTCAGCTTCCTTCCTGATAATATACAAACCATTTTTATATTGGAGTATAGTTGTTTTACAATGTTATTAGTTTCTACTGTACAGCAAAATGAATCAGCCATACATCACCTCCTTCTTTTTAGACTCCCTTCCCATTCAAGTAACCACAGTACACTAAGTAGAGTTCCCTGTGCTATACAGTATGCTCGTTACTTATTTATTTTATACATAGTATCAATAGTGTATATGTGTCAGTCCCATTCTTCAATTCCTCCCCCTCCTCTTCCTCACTTGGTATCTATACGTTTGTTCTCCTCATCTCCATTTCTCCTTTGCAAATAAGATCATGTATACCATTTTTCTATTAATTTTCAAAAATGTTTATTTTCCCAATTGTAAAGTAAATGTGTTATAGGGAAATAAAGACATGAAGGAAACATAATTTGTGATCTCACCACCCAGAAATAATTATTGTTTATGGTAATTATAGTTTGTTATATTCACTTTTAGTCTTATTTCTAATATATATATATTTGTATTTAAAATTTGAGGTCATTATATATGCATGTTTTATCAACTTTTTGTATTAGTTTTTGAACATTATTCCAAGTAAATATGTACTCTTGAAAACTACAATTTTAGTAGTATCAGGGTATCAGGTTTTTTAGTAAAATTAACATTTTAATGGATATCTTTAATTACATCTATTGTTTAAGGTTCTGATTATTTTAATAAGATAGATATCTAGGTGAATTACTGAATCAAAATATATGAACCTTAAAGGTTATCTTATATCCTTCTCCGGAGAAGGCAATGGCACCCCACTTCAGTACTCTTGCCTGGAAAATCCCATGGGTGGAGGAGCCTGGTAGGCTGCAGTCCATGGGGTCGCTAAGAGTCGGACACGACTGAGCGACTTCACTTTCACTTTTCACTTTCATGCGTTGGAGAAGGAAATGGCAGCCCACTTCAGTGTTCTTGCCTGGAGAATCCCAGGGATGGGGGAGCCTGGTGGGCTGCCATCTATGGGGTCGCACAGAGTCGGACACGACTGAGGTGACTTAGCAGTATATCCTTCTCAGGAAGATTTTTTTTTAACAATTTATTCTCAGGTGTATGAGCCTGCAATCCTCAATAGCACTATGTATTTATTTTGGTTATAATGATGGTCAGAAAATGATCATCTGCTCAAATTTACATTGATATGATAATAGTGAAGTGGAACATTTTTCATACTTATAAGCCATTTGTATTGCTTTTATTAACTGTTCATATCATCTAGTACGTCTGTCTCTTGGATGAACTGAATGGAATTTAGAATTTAAAACACTGAGCTGAAAAAACAATTTAAAAAGTGATAACAGTAAATGCCACCTTGTAATTAAGTGAATACTTAAAAATTAATCGAGTTTTAATTTGCTCTCAGTTAACTCAATGAGGATTTTAATTAACACAACAGTTTTTAACTCAGTTTGGTCTTTTTTTTTTTTTTTTGAAGCTTGGCTTTTACTTTCGAAATCCTAGATTGCATTTCTCACTGAAGATTTGTACATTGTTACAGTTTTCTTTCACTTCAGTTTTTTGTTCCAGACTACATCGCCCATGCCATGCCATACACTCAAGCCTAGGAGCAGCCAAAAAAGATCTGAAAAAAAAGTACATGAGTCAGAGAAAAAAAAATCTTTAATGATAGAATTTAAAGGTAGTGAGAGAGATTTATTTATATGGAAAGGGATCCTCTACTGTGTAGTCAGCCATTGCTAATAAAATCTTCCCTGAACAGAATATTAATCTTTTTTAGCACAACTGAAATAAAGAAAAAATACCATGCATGCAATTTGCTAAAAAGGCGTTTACTGTGCCCACCTAACATGTTAACAGAGCAATACAAAAAGTTTTGCTAAATTGGAGTAAATTTTGAATAATTATCCTAAATCCTAGGTGTGTAAGCTGTAAGTGGAACCCTAGATTTCTGTGGAATTTTTCTCACTGACTTTAAGGGTCTCTTTTAATAATGAGGAAAGCAAATTATCCAGGTCAATAAGAGGAATGGTGCAAGCTTACAAGGAAAAGGGTCAAAGCTGAAAACTGAAACTTGAAACAACCAGAATGTCTTTTCCGTTTAGAATATTATCCGTTAGAGAAATGACATGGAATTCAAGTGAAAGCAGGATTTTAGTGCTCACATCTGTCACCTTCTAGGCATCTAGAAATCACAGCAAGGAAATTCTTTCAAAAGAATGATGGTTTTGCATTTTGCTAGGGATCTGAAGAGTAGAAATACATTCTGTATTCCTTTCCCAAAGATTTCTAGTTGTTACTTTCTTGGCGTCTGTTTACTGCTGACCACTGGACCATTGTAAGTTTGACAGCTGCTACAACAAGAATCCTAATCAGATTTAACAGACCTTCTCTGAAATGATTTAGCTTGTCATAGCTATAGAGCAGACTAAATTAAAAAGCAAAATTAATCTGCTTCTATAAAGGTGAATTCTAGCCTATCATGTAGTCTGTGACAGTAATTAATGCTGCTTTAGCTTTCTTTTTGTGCTCAGCCCAAGAAACTAGTAATAATTTAGGTACGTGAATGTGTTGAGTTTCATTCATTTCAACCACACGGGATGAGGAGAGATTGGCATGTTTACACACTTTCAACTTCTCCCAAGAAAATGAAGCTTCTGGTATGCATTTCCTCTTTGCAATTCTCATTTCAGTTTCATGTAAAATTAGATACTTTTCTATTTCCTGATAGGAAAAAGAGAATTAATCAAAAACCTCTGTGGTAGCTTATAAAAACATTGATAATAAATTGATGATATTTTAGGACTAATGTGTTAAAAAATTACTAAATATTTGAGGTTGTTTTCCCCTATGTACTACTATTTTTGAAGATAGATAGGTAAAAACAATATTTTTAGCTGTTCATCAGCACTCAGTTATGTTATACTGATCCTGAAACCCAGCTCTTAATATCAAAAATTAGGGAGAGGGACTCCTTTCCTGTTTGACAGGTCAAGTTGATTGTGATTTTCCTTTTTGCTGAAGCAACAATATCTCAAGTAATAGCTTGAAAAAAAAGAGAGGATGGTATGAAGAATTTAGAGAAAGTAAAATAAAAGATTCATTAAGATTTGAGGTGAGGCAAAGGTGAAGAAGAGGAATGCTTCCAGAATAACTGCCCTGCTTCTGTTTTAGACACTGGGCAGCTAAAGGCACATTTTGTAAGGATAGGAAGTACAGGAAGAGGAAGAAATTAGACAAGAAAACAAACAATTCAGCTTTGGATATACTGTTTACAAAGCGTGTGTGGGAGAGGCCGTCTGTTATGCAGGTGGGTGTCTGAGAGAGGTCTGGCTTACGGAATAGATTTGGGAAAGAAACCTCAACACCTAAAAGGTCATGCATGAATCCATAGGATTAAGTGGGAACAGTACAGCAGAATAGCTATGGTTTATAAATCAGTGCTTATTATCTCAATGAAAAATATATTTTTAAAAAAATTTGGGGCCAATGAACAATCCATTTTTGAACCCAAAAGTGGGTTTTATAGAATGTCCATATCTTCTTACTATCTTTCTTGTTCATCAGTCATGAACAACATAAATTTATTAAATTCTTAAAGAGAGGAGGAGGCCAACAGGCATAACTTGGGAAAATATGTGCCTTCTTCCTGAATCAAATTTGAAAGAAAATGCCTAGTGTAAAACACAACTTTCTTTAGCTAAGTATGTAAATTCTCACTTATGAATGTGTTTGCCATCCCTCTATTTTCATGTCAATAAAAGAAGAATCAAAAACTTGTTGAGATTTTATTTTAATGTATATATATGTAACTGTTAGTGTTATCCTACTATCTATGAGAAATATAAGCAGCACTGCATCTTTGTTTTATATATATTTTTAAACAGTACTAAAATTATTAAGGAATAATAAGTTAGTTTATCAGTCCTGGCACTAAATTTTTAAATTCTAGCTGAAGACTAGACTAAAGGCATGGTTTAACCATAAAACACATAAAGAATAGGAAACTAAGTAATCTGGAACAGAGGTATTTTCTGAAAGCTCATAGTTTGTTTCTTAAATGGAAGTGTGTGGAAAAATATCTAGAACCTCTATAAATTCTGTTATTTTTCTTGAGGAGAATAAAAATAATGTTCCACAACCACTTCTGACATCTTTCATTAATATGTGAAAATATATAATAGAAAGAAATTCTTGGCCAGATGTATAGTAAAAGTCAGTCTTCCAGAAATACAACAAATCTGAAACAAAATGAAAATTTGGGTGCATTGTCAGTGTTTCCATAGAGTATAGATTTTTTTGGAAACAACAAAGAGTAAAAACCATGTTCTATTTCATTGTCATATTTTATCTTTTTGGAATCTATCTAAACTCGTTCTACCTGTAGGGTTTTAGCTCTCACTTGGGAGACTCCTGTTGCAAGTTTCTTTCTGAGCAATATAATTTCTAATCAAATTATTGAACTTTGCTCACCCATTTGGAAGTAGAGAGTAAAAGAAAATGAAATTGCATTTTTTTTCAAAATATTGTAATAGATTCTTCCGTGGGTTTCCTGCTGCTCTGTCACCTCGGTCCCCTCGTCTGCAGCAGCCTTCACATCCTGGTGGACACTTCCAGCTCTAGTTCCTTTCCTATTCAGATCCAGGAGCATTTAATTTTTCTATGTCTGGTTTATAATATTTTGAAATATAAATTTTTAAAAATTTGCAACAAAAGTTTTCTCAGTTTTTTCCCTAAATTCTGAATTAATCATCTTGTCAGTGAACATGAATTCATAAAGTACTTCAAACTGTTCATTCTTGATAAAAGTTAAAGAGATCATGTCAAGGTTATTATGGAAAATAGAATCCAATCTATTGTTTAACACCTGTAAGGGAGAATACATACACCCAAGCGTTTGCAATATTTCATTTAACTTGATAAAATTAAGTCTAAAGCTTTACGTTGATTAGCTATGACTGAGTGCTTCCTTCATTGTACAGATAATTACATGAATTACTAACCTTCAAAGAAGACAAGTTAGAATAAACTTTGTCACTGATGGGCCAAATAGAAAGTTAAAAGAGATTAATTGTATGGTTTGTTAGAGAATGTGACATTTAAGTATAAATTGAATAATGAATGGCAAGATCATTAAAGGTCACATGTGCCCTTACTTAGATGTTTAGCCTGAAAAATGTTAAAAACACCTAAAAAAAAAAAAAGTATTTTTAATTGGGAAGTCTGAAAGAGGAAATGTACTCAAATGAGTGCTGATGAAAGAAATTAGAGTTGAATACCAAGAACTCAGGAGGGTGGACACACAGGCTCATCTTAAATGAAAGGCTCTCTGGTCAGCTGATATGGTTTGCCCTTGTATCTGTAAACCAGTGGCCACCAGTAGGTCACAAATTTTTACTTGGTCTTACTGAAAACACATACTCTTCTTCAACCAGCTGGTGGAGCAGAACTCCAACTAAGTAATATTCTCTCAAGCATTTTGATGTGAATAATATGAGTTACATTTTCTTTTTTTTTTTTCTTTTGGATATGTTCTCATTCAATCTTAGAGCAAAAAGAGACTTTAAAAACCATATAGTTCAGAGACAATAAATAGCATACATAGTACCATTTCCTTCTTTTTGTCCTCTCATGGGAGAGGTCACTGCTTCCTGCAACATTCTTTCCCATGAAACAGAATCCAGTTCACAATTTGCGGCAGAGCACTACGGGCAGCCACTTCCAATCAACTGATACTCCAGGTAAAAACCACCTGCTGTACCTGATTTAGTCCAAATTTCCATTTTACAGTTAAAGAAACAGAGATCCAGAACTCTGCAACTGCAACTCGGCAACTTTGCAATTGGAGAGTCAATCTGTAATTTTGAAAGCAAATTGCTCTAAACAGGAAGTAAAACCTTAATCTCCTTTGCTCAAATTCCTGAATGAAAACATCTAAGTAGAACTGTTTGATACAGAGTTGGCAATTTGAAAGACTCCTTTTAGCATTTTACTGTACACAGTAGAGCATTTAGGAGGTTGTGGCTGAAACCGATTGTTCTCATGTGGGCAAAATAAAGTTTTCCTAAATACTAGGCAACATGCTGCTTGTCTTGCAAAGCAAAAGAACAGTAAATTTGGCAGAGGCAAAAATGTTCCACCCTCAAATTACCTGGTTTGTCATGAAATAATACCAAAGTAAGATACCATGATTTATAAAGTGCTCTGAGGAAAAATCCACCCCCGCCAAGGGTAATCACATTCCTATATCATTTTGGTCTCATTTAACTTAGAGAGACTTCTTTCTCTGAGGCTTATGATGGAAAATAAGGCAATCATGAGAATTTAAGAATTACACAGTGTAGAACCATCCCCCCTAAGCCCTTAACAGGTGATATTCTGCAGAGAGCAGTCCTGGATGCGTTTAACATCTCTACATGTGATTGATTATGAGCTGGAGAGAGTAGTCATTAAATCTGCCAAGTACATCACATCATCAGGATGGGTGAGCACCTTGAAAGACAGGATTAGAATTAAAAATAACCTTGACAGTTTGAAAAATGATTACAAGCAAATGAAATTGAGTTCCCTAAAATCAACGGTGCAGCAACATACTTACAACACCCCAGACTGCACAAATCAAGTTTGAAGTGGATAGTTGAGCAGATGGTGGTTGTTACCTAGTGAGATGTAAACTGTCCCTTGGTCGACTTTGTTCTGCTGACCAAAAAGCACAATGTACAATCAAATATTTGATGAAGTATAGTATATAGTTTTATTCATGAACTAATGTAGATTAATCATTAAGCAGAGAGTGAAGAAGAACTAAAGAACCTCTTGATGAAAGTGAAAGATGAAAGTGAAAAAGCTGGCTTAAAACTCAACATTCAAAAAAGATCATGGCATATGGTCCCATCACTTCATGGCAAATAAATAGGGAAAAAGTGGAAACAGTGACAGATTTTATCTTCTTGGGCTCCAAAATCACTGTGGACAGTGACTGTAGCCATGAAATTAAAAGACACTTGCTCCTTGGAAAGAAAGCTATGACAAACCTATACAGTGTATTAAAAAGCAGAAACATCACCTTGCTAACAAAGGTCCGTATAATCAAAGTTATTGTTTTTCCAGTAGTCATGTATGGATGTGAGAGTTGGACCATAAAGAGAGCTGAGCACTGAAGAAATGATGCTCTTGAAATGTGGTGTTGGAGAAGACTCTTGAGAGTCCCTTGGACTGAACAATCAAATCAGTCAATCCTAAAGGAAATCAGTCCTGAATATTCATTGGAAGGATTGACGCTGAAGCTGAAACTCCAATACTTTGGCCACCTGATGCAAAGAGCTGACTCACTGGAAAAGGCCCTGATGCTGGGAAAGATTGAAGACAGGAGGAGAAGGGGACGACAAAGGATGAGATGGTTGGAAGGCATTACTGACTTGATGGACATGAGTTTGAGAAACCTCCGAGAGTTGGTGATGGACAGGGAAGCCTGGCGTGCTGCAGTCCATGGGGTCGCAAAGAGTCAGATACGACTGAGCAACTGAGCTGAACTGAACTGATGGTTTTTCCAGTAGTCATGTATGGATGTGAGGGTTGGAGCATAAAGAAGACTGAGTGCCAAAGAACTGATGTTTTTGAATTGCAGTGCTGGAGAAAACTCTTGAGAGTCCCTTGACTGCAAAGAGATAAAATCAGTCAATCCTAAAGGAAATTAACCCTGAATATTCATTGGAGGGACTGATGCTAAAGCTCTGACACTTTGGCCACCTGATACAAAGAGCCAACTCATTGGAAAAGACGCTGCTGCTGGGTAAGATTGAGGGCAGGAGGAGAAGTGGGTGACAGAGGATGAGATGGTTGGATGACATCAGCCACTCAATGGACATGAGTTTGAGCAAACTCCAGGATAGTGAAAGAGAAGCCTGGGGCACTGTAGTCGATGGGGTGCAAATAGTCAAACATGACTTAGCAACTGAACAACAACATTCCCAATGTAATTTATGAGGTATATAAACCCTAGAAGCCCTGGAAAAGAATCAGAGACCCAGGATGAAAATAATTGCGAGGAAAAACAGAAAAAGTAAGGGAATGTTAACAAAAACAATTTGGAAATACTGTGAGTGCAAGCTGTCCAAAGAGATGTGAGAAAATATGCTAAATAAGATCATAAAGGATTTAGGCCATAAATAAAAAGGTCTTGCATGTTATAAACTCTGACTTGATTTTGAAATGTTCTTTCCTAGAAATGATGTCAATCCAGACTATTAATTTACAGCTTTGCCTGAATTCAACAGTTTAAAAAAACTAGGATTCTGTGGATCTCGTAAGGGTGTAATATTTATGTGGATTTTTAATTTCTCTCTCTGAAGAAATGCTAATTTGTAAGAATAGTTAGAGTTACATAACTTTCATAATAAGTGATTACAGAATTATTACTTCAGCTATTGAAAAATTATAAAATTCTTTCACAACTTTTATAAAATCTTTACTGTTATTCAGTGTAGAACATCACAAAGAATATGTGACATTCCTTAGCAATGTTGATACCCCATCATATCTCTGGTATGTATTGTAAGAAAAACTGGTGTAGAATCCTCTATGTTATATGCAAAACTTTAAAACTAGAAAAGACTTTTAACCTAACCCTATCAGTCACTTCACTTGGCAAATATAGTATAGCAACACTTTTAATAATTTTAAATACATGAAGTGATAACCATACAGTTGTCTTCTGTCTGCAGTGACATTTTTTAATTGGCCAAATAACTCGGTAAAGGAAAGTTTAAATTTGTTTAAATGTAAATAAAATGTATAGCTGCATTTTTTCAAAAATAATGATTTTTAAATACTGCATTTTTTAAATATCTGCTGCTGCTGTTTAGTTGCTAAGTCTTGTCTGACACTTTGTGACCCCATGGACTGTAGTTTGCCAGGTCCTGTGTGCAGTTTCCCAGGCAAGAATACTGAAGTGGGTTGCTGTTTCCTTCTCCAGGGGATCTTCCCAACCCAGGCATGGAACCTGAGTCTCCTGCTTGGCAGGTGGATTCTTTACCACTGAGCCACCTGGGAAGCCCTCTAAAATACCTATAGGGAATTTTTTTTTTTTTTGCCACATATACACTGGATTCTAGCAGTTCAAAAGACTATTTATGTATTTGCATATCTGTAGATTGTATTTGCATTTAACATCCCTCAGATGATTCTTTGTATAATTATAGGGATTTTCCTCACTGTGTTCTTAACTTGCTGTAAAATGTCACTTTTTTGCAAGATTTCATCTCTTTTGTTGCATCCTTAGCTTATAAACAAAGAAAAACTCTATGGTAATTTCCAAATTAACTTCATAGGTGTTCTAAAGGAATTACTCAAATTCCTGTTTAGCACACAGCTGGATTCTGAATAATTTAACTCGTGTGTACAATGTTGGTTTCAGTAGCTTCCTTACCATGGGAGAAATATTGATATCTGCAGGACTGGCTGTTTCCTTGACATGAGAGTAAGAAGAAAGAAGGGGTAAGAGAACAATGAATACTGGTACAGGGTGGCCAAAGAGGCAGGGGATTGCTTGGAAATACTAGGATTTAAGGGTCAAAATATTCTCTGGGAAATAGTACCCGAAAAGAATTCTAACTTAGATTTCATCACAATTTACATATCCGATTCAAGGAATATCTGACAGTATCCTGTTTCCAATAATAAGAAAAAATAGATTTCCTAAAATGTTAATTTGGTGGGGCTACATTCCCATTCCCTTGCCCTCATCTCAGTGTCCACCCTCAGTAAGAAACCTTGCTTGGGTTGAGAAGGAATGGAGTATGAGAGAGAGAGATTGACAAAGATTAAACATGTCGGAAGCAACTGCACAGAACCTATAGTTCCAAGAGGACTATTCACTGGTTATTAGATAACATATCTGTGAGTTAAACTACAATCTTCTGAAAGACAGTGATGGGGTGTGCCCACTCCCACCTCCAATTCTCAAGGCCTTCACAGATTACAAGTCCAATTTGGAATACAATAAACTAGATGAATGCTGTACAACCAGAGAAAACTGCAGCAGATGAGAGAAAACCAGGTTCCAAAAGGTCATGGAAGACAGGAATTCCTGCTCAGTGTGATCCTACTAAGGCCATAGTCCTTTCTTCATTCTTCATATGTAGGGTTAGCCAATCAAGTGCAAGAAAAGAAAATTAACACTAGACAGGTACACAATAATTGAATGAAAGTGCACAATATCTGAGTTTGTCCATGGGTATATTGAGGTATATTGAGTCAATAAACATATACACTGGTATGTATTGGAGATAATTTGATTCAACTATCTCTCCTTAGTTATGAGATTGAATCTTTGAGAAACCAAAAAAAAAAATAAAGCAGATTTATTTTCATTTAGGAATGCTGCTGCTGCTGCTGCTAAGTCGCTTTAATCGTGTCCGACTCTGTGTGACCCCATAGACGGCAGCCCACCAGGCTCCCCCGTCCCTGGGATTCTCCAGGCAAGAACACTGGAGTGGGTTGCCATTTCCTTCTCCAGTGCATGAAAGTGAAAAGTGAAAGTGAATTCGCTCAGTCGTGTCCAA
The DNA here is from genome assembly GCA_024291935.2 of Okapia johnstoni. Taxonomy (NCBI): domain Eukaryota; kingdom Metazoa; phylum Chordata; class Mammalia; order Artiodactyla; family Giraffidae; genus Okapia; species Okapia johnstoni. Next base: position 11,310,586 of record CM044319.1, read on the forward strand.
CTTGTAGCGACCCCGTGGACTGTAGCCTACCAGGCTCCTCCGTCCATGGGATTTTCCAGGCAAGAGTACTGGAGTGGAGTGCCATTGCCTTCTCCAATTTAGGAATGAGAACTCTGCAAACTGAAAAACATCAAATAGGAATATGGCCCTATTGTTGTGATTAGCTATCAAGACTGAAGATTTGGCCAGAAATCAGGAAAAAAGAGGTGGAACATCATATTATCAGAGATGAGAAGTGACAATTCTTATACCTGCCCAACCAACTCAAACTTAAGCAAAGAATGGTATTAAAGATGATATTTCAGAATTACATAGGATGCCTTTTCTGGAAACAAAAAATTGCTGCCAGTGTTAAATTGGGCCACATTTTTTTTCTAAGTTTTCAGGTTTTGCTAGGCTAGACTAAGGTTGACTACATTACTGTGGGCATTTAGAAATGTTTAACATCCCTACTCTCTCTGCCATATAGAATACCTGTCAATTCTATCTGCCTACATTATTATCTCCATTATACTAAGAAGAAAAGCAAACCTATTTGGTTATAGCAAAGCAAATTTTTAAATATAATTCCCATTACTTATGCCAAGGGTCAGAAAATCAAAGTCCTTGGGCCAAATTCAGTCTGTAGCCTATTGTTTTATATGGCCCTAGAAAAATGAATGATTTTTACATTTTCAAGGGATTATTTTTTTTAAACATTATGCAGTGACAGATTTTATGTCACCCACAGAAACTAAAATATTTGCTCTGCAGCCTTTTACATGGCTATTAATAATATAGTGCCTTTAAAATTAACTTAAGTGGTTGATTATTAGTAAATTCAATGATGTGAATAAAAATGGAATGTTTAAACCTAGACAATAGAAATGGAATACAGATATTCATTTAATGTACAAAATGCTATATAATATGCTTCTGATGTAGAATTCACTGATGTAATGTCAAAAATACATCAGTATTTTGATATCCAGAAGAAATAAGCTTTTCTGTTTGTAAACTTGGCTGGCTCAACAAAAGAAAAAAATTTATAAGGCAAACCTTTGCCAGAAAAGTCAAGAAATAGAAGCCACAAAATAAAATATAGGTATGTGTGTAAATATATGTGAACATCATCACAATTACAGATATACAAATAAAGTAGTATTAAATTGTCCAATAAGTAAATAAAGGTCACTGCAGGGAAAGATTGTAAGCATTAGCTGCAGTCAATTTTTGCAGCTTTCATCTGCAAAAATTCATCTATTGAGCCAGACCAGCTAAGCCTTGATGCTTTTTCTTGCTGTTAAGTATCTAAGCTTGCCCCCTGTCCCTAGCTAATGGTCCATTTTTTCCAAAACACACTAGATTTTTGTGGAAAGACCAGTCACAGAGAAAACCTGATAAAATGAGAATGCTCACTGTTTTCCCATTTTCCCCGACACATGCCAGGGGACTATATTTACTAGGCTGGACTCTCCAATACTTAATGATGTCCTCCCTGCCTCTGATGGCTTTCACCTCTTTCCTTGCCAATGTACTTACAAACGCATCAGCCTCCTTGCCTTAATATAACTCTGGTGCTGATTGCAGATTGTGGGTGAAACCTTTGTCTATCAGGAGACTAGGAATAGATCAGGAAACTCAGCACAACTCTGAATTAAGTAACCTTTCAGCTGTGAGAGACTTGAATCACCCCACCAACTTCACACACTATTCTTAACTGTTTCTTTGTCAGTATTTTTGTTAAAGGGAAAAAGATTAGGATGCCTCTCCCTTTCTCTGTCTCTGTCTCTCTGGCAATCTAGTAGAAAGAAAAGTTGAACATGGACTAAAATCTATAGATTCTGCATGAAATGTTCACTGTTACCTCAACATTCACAAATCTTCAACCAGTTTCTCAGAATGTGTATTAATTGTTGTATGTAACCAGCTGCCTTAGAACACTGAAACAAGGAGTGTAATCTGTGAAAGGAAGAGAAAGGAGTGCTAACAGGAAAGACAGGTGTGTTGATTCTTATTGAGGAAAAAGAAATTGTTAACAGTGAGAGTTTAGATTTTAAAAATGAAAATAAAAATTCTCTACTTCTGATAAGAAAAAAAAATTCCCAACCATAATTTAAATTTTAAAGATGGAAAAATAGTCTATAGACTTTATATAACAAATACCTACAATTACCCATTTTTGACACAGACAAACTATGAGACCTAAGTCCCTTGGTGACATATTGAGAGTTAGTTGTCCAGCCAATTATGAGCGCTAACCTATGACTTATTTAATTGGTTAGCTCTTCACGACTGTGAAGACTGGCCATTTCTTTTCATGCCATATGTGGCTTCTATCTTGCTTTTTATATCTTCCACAAAATATCTGTAGTTGTTTAATTCTGGAGAAAAATCACTTTTGTAAAGGTGGGATTCTGAAATAAGCAGAATGACTAGAGGTTGTATATGTTTTAAAATAAATGATTATTGAGCTCTTGTTATATGCTTATAATATGCTAGACACAGATATATAGACTGCAGAGACATATGTGAAAGAGGATCCTTGCCCTGGGATAATTACATTCTAGTGTGAGATACAGACCATAAATAATGCTAAAAGAAATGCATAATTTCAGATAATGTGATGTGGATAATAAATTGAATGATGTACAAAGAAAATAACCGTTGGGGGAGGTGCTTTGTTTGTTCAAGGAAGATTGTCCTGAGGAGGTGAAAGTCTTAACAGAGTGTGGAAGGCAGAGATGAAACCAGCTATTGAAGAGCTGAAGAAACGCATTTGAAGGAGAGGGACCAGCAAATATCCATTGGTGGAAATTGAGGTTGGACATGTTCCAGGAACAGAAAATTGATTGTGGTTGAAATAGTGAGTAGGGATGAACATAATTAAGATGAGGACAGATGGTAGACAAGGGCCAGATCATGGTCCTTTGGAGCTGGGATTAGGAGTTTGAATTTGATTCTTGGTTTATTGGGAAACTATTGGAGTGCTTTAAAGACATACTTTGACTTAAATATTTTAAAAATTATTCTGGCAAATGTTTGAGAAAAGTAGGTCAGATGAAGGAAGAGTAGAAATGAGGCTATACAGTCATCCAGACTACATAGGTAGTCACTAGAGTAACGATAGTTGAAATGGAGATTGCTAAGTGGATTTAGCATGTATTTGGAAATATAACCTAAAGACTTGCAGCTGATAGACTGAACAGAGACCTTGGTGCTGGTAATTTAGATGACAGGAAAAGAATGGACTCCAGTGTTTGCCATGAGCATGAGCAAGGCTAGCATAGCTTTTTACTTGGGTCCCTTTGCTATTTTCCTGGACCTAAGTCCCCTTCTTTGTCATCTTTCAATCCACTTCCAATTAGGCATTGATTCATTTAGATACATATAACCCTAGTCTCTTTTCTATGTTAGAGCTAAGGTAAATCTCAAAGTCTTCTTGTGACTTTGTTTCCCATTGCAGTTTTTGCAATATTTGCACTCTTTCCTCTCCCCAGCTGTTGCATTTACCAGAATTTCAGGAGGTGCAGCTCTCCTCCCGCTCAAATGCACTAGAATAAATGCCTAGGACAAGATGTCCTCTTTCCTGCCACACTGTGGTTGGGAACTTTCAAAGTTGCTTTGATTTTACTGGGACAAACTATCTTCAGGTGTACTTCTACACCTATAAAATATTCTTAAAGTCCATTTTCTCCAGTTGCACTGGTATTCTATACTTGAATGTCTCCTTTCCCTCCTATACTCTCAGATTCCATCCAGAGCTACATATTTAGTGCCCATCTTGGATTTTATCATTTAACTAATATCTTTTGCATTGAATAGCTAATCTAGCTTTCCATATTACATGAGTGTTTTTCTTTTTTATTTTTCATTTTTTTCTTCATTCATTCCTCAATGCATCAGTTCTTATCTGCGTATACAAATACTTTAACAACAACATACTGCATGTTTTATGGATTATGAGTGTCTGTGAATATACCACAGTAAATAATAAAGGAAATAGTAGTAATGGCAATTTATAAATCATCTTTATAGTCATCTTTTCTATCAAAATACATCCAAGTGTGAAATCTGAAAATAGTTTCTTCTCCTGTTAAATCCATGTTTGTTTGATTTTTTTTCAATTGAAAGATAATTGCTTTACTAGTCAGAATGGCCATCATTAAAAAAAAAAAAACCTACAAACAATAAATGCTGGAGAGGATACGGAGAGGATGTGCACTGTTGGTGGGAATGTAAATTGGTACAGCCACTATGGAGAAAATATATGAAGATTCCTTTAAAAGACTAGGAATAGAACTGTCCAATCCATAGTTTTGAAACTTACTTTATCCTTGGAATTGTTTCTCAGACAGAATCCTATGTGGGACCCCAACTCCCAGTATGAGAAGTAAACAAGAGGAGAGCTGCTCTGATGGAAGAGGAAGATGAGCCATGCGTTCAGTCTCCTCTGTGTGCCCTGTGATTATGCTTGAGACATTTATACACAGGAAAATTCACACTGAACAAAATGCAACTTGATACCTCAGTGCTAAAAAATATTACCCTAGATCTATTTCTTTAAAATGTCAAATTTGGAAACTTGCCTGCATGTTATACTTGTGTGCCTAAAATTCACTAATCTTGATGATGCATATCACACAAGCACACACACACATACACACACACACTCTCCTCTGAATCCTAAGATCATGCTGTTAATACTAAGAAGAAGATTGCATTCTCTCAATAAACATCTAAAAGACCTACCTTCTTCAGAAGTGGAGTTTTGTTCTATAAATAATGAGGCCAGCCTTCTGAACCATCCCCACGGTTCTCCTGATTCATGTAGTGTATGGTCTCCGTTGAGGGTTGTTTACCCTAGAAAGTTCTAGGGCACCATGGCAACCTTGCCCCTCTCCACCTAATGCCTCTTGCACTTATGTCTACGTCAGCCTGGTGAGGTACACAGGAATGAAATCTTTAGTACAGGGTCATATGTGAAGAACTTTAGGTCACATTTATGGATAAAGATTAACTCTCTGTATTATCTACTCATGAAAATGTGACTGGGGTGAGGCAGGGTGTCAAAAAAACCATATGATGTATCATCTGGTTAGGCAAGCTTTACTTCTTGTCTTTATCAATGCAGGTTTGAGATTATACCTGCCACTGACTACATGGAGGGAGAGGCAAGAGGATAAACAGGTTAACTGACAATTCATCATCATTCTTGGACAACTGAATCTGGAATGTCCCAAATAAACAATGAATTAAGACAATCAACTTTGACTTCAACAAGAAGTTCATAATTTTATTACACATGTCTCAATTTGAGAGACACCTAACTTTTGTATTTGGGGGAGGTGTATGGAAAAGACCATAGAAATAGTAACATACTAATCATAGTAGCATTTTAATTATTCAGTTAATGAACAGTAACAAATTCATAAATATTTAGATCTCCTTTACACTATATGTGATAATGAAACCACCAGGATCTATATCAAGCAAATAACTTACTGGGTAAATTTATCAAGAAAGTATATTATCTTTGGTTTCAGGAAAATGACTACATTTCGATTTGTGCTATTTCTCAGTTATTTCCTAACTTTTCCTCCAAGTATCATAATTGGGTAATATTCAGAAGTGAGAAGGTGAGGAATTGAGTTGCCATTAACCGATGCTTCTTTTCGTGTGATACCTATGGAACAGTGCTTTCCTTGTCTATATTCTGTGGTCTTTTAATAGCTCATTCAGAGCAAGAGCAGTAGGAGGAAGAAGGGGTGGTTGACCAACGGCATCTTTGTTGCTGTTTGATAGTATGACTGGTTTCCTTGTCTTGGCAGCAATTACAGATGTAAAGATGCTTCCTGGAAAATGTTCTTTTTGGTTTATTCAGCAGAACTTCTGTGTATCTCTGCTGCACTGCCCTGTATTGTTATGTACACTGACCCCTCATGTGTTCTTAGGGGATGAAAAAAACAAAGACATAGCTAAATAAATTTGGCATCTTATGGATACAAAGACAAGGCAAATGAAAGGCAATATATATTGTGGAAAGAAACAAGTGTTTGAACAGTCCAAAGTTATTACCAGTCACTACAGTGCAAAAAGAGAGATACTTTTTTTGCTATTTATCAGCACACATGCTAATGTCTTCTCTGAACAAAGTTAGAAAAAGGAAACTGTATAAACCAAAATAGAATCATAGAACACAGACAGTATGTAGATGACACAGCATATATGTGTATAACTAAAAATAAAAGTTTCTGCTGCTTCTGCTACTTTATATATTTTTTTAAATCTAAATGCTATAAAGACAAAGGCTCCACAATAAAATTCATTCTGTATTTATTCTGTCCACAAGCTTGTGATAGATGAGAGAAGTTATTGTGAGTGCATGTCATACAGAATGTAGGAGGTAAACACACATTTTAAACAAAAACTTATTACAATGTATTCTAAAAGCTTTTCTTGGGTCTAAAATCTCAATGAGAGTTTCCCAGAAAAAAATCTGGACTTTAAAATATCTTCCAACTGAAAACCAAATGTAGTCGAAATGTTTGATGAAGTTTATACAAGTTTTCCTAATGGTACTGGCAGATCACTCATAAATATGAAGTAAATAGCATAATAAAGAATCAGAAAATTAAATACATAAATTACAAGCAAAAAAATTACAACCACACCATGACAGGATTCATGTACATGAATTCATTTAACACCAAACAAAAGCTTTGCTTACAAATAACATTTAAGCAGTAGAATTTGAGATGAAAGGACATAAAGTTATTCTTTTCATGGGGAAAAAAAAATGTATGTTTAATGTATAAATCAAATTTTAAATTGGACATGCAGTCTTGACTAAATTTCCTCATCCTAATGATGGGAATTGATTCAAATAGGTATAGTGTAGATGACTTGGCAAATAAAGTTGATACAAATATTTATTATTTTCACCTTAAAATTTTAATGGGATTTTATGACATGGTGAAAATTATTTGTACTAAGAAATCCATATCATTCTATTTCTAATTTCAAATTAACTTGCAACTCCTATTGATTTCAAAGCCCAACTTCCTATCTTTAGGAGGGAAATGAAAACAGAGAAGATATCATTATCAATATATCTGTTATTTGCTTCATCAATTATTTAGGCATTTCAAACCATATCTAATATAGTAACTTAAAGGAAAAATCACTTATTTGCTCATAATTCTTCAATTTGAGCTCAGCTCACGTGGGCAGTTTTTTAGCTGGACTTGTCTGGCGTTCCTCACAGGGTTGCAGTCATCAGATAGATGGACTGGTGATGGGATGCCTAACAGGGCTTTAGGTCTGAGGCGTCTGCTGAGATGGCTAGAATGGCTGAGGGGGCGGGGTCTTTCTTTCCATCCAGTTCCTCTTCCACGCTTCTGCAGAGCCTGGTGCCCTCACAGTTCCAAAAGGATAAAACAGAAGGTGTGGGGCCTTTTGACATCTCATCTTAAATTGCACAGTCACCTGCAGCACACTCTCGTTGATCAAAGCAAGTTGCAGGGCCAGCCCAGATTCAAGGGCTGGGGGAGGAAAAGAGATAGGAAAAAGACTCCACTCTTTGGTGAGCAGAGCATCACTTTGAAATAAGGACAGGAGGAATTTAGGGTCATATTTTATACTCTATCACAATCATCAAATTTAAAAAAGGTATAGTACTTGAGTATAGTGATAATAACCCAAACATGAATACATAGGAAGAAAATCTGGCAAGTTTGAATTTTTACTTAAATAAAAGACTTTTATTTTGTAAAAGTTTGTTCCATGTTCTGATAAACTGTTATAAATATTCTGAAATTCTAAAAAAACCTTTCTATGGCTTTATGAACTCAAACACCTGTTGCATTATATAATACATATAATTCCTTCTGTTTAAAAAGACATGTAGATAAGATTTCCCAACATGATCAATTCCAACACAATTCTAACCTGCTAAATATTAATCTAACAGTGTTGCTGAAAATCCTTGCTCTAAGTTTGGATCAATAACATTTGGCACCGAAAATTGTGCATTATTTAATCTTTTATCCAGTTCTTTTTTATGTAAAGGTTTATCCACTTGTGTCCATTTACACTACATAAAGACTATTATTCAGTTATATAGTAGAGGACATTTTAGAAATTATTTAGAAATTATTCATCATCAAAAATTAATTTAAATTTGATTATCTCCCCAAATCTGAATTATTAAAATAAAAATCTCATTATGATTAGACATATCCAAAGTTGGGAGTGAGACTGTGAAAAATGCAGTAAATAATAAACCAATCTTGATCAAAAGAGTTTTTAATCTACTGATGAGAAGATAGCACAAAAATAGTAAAAAGATGTTCAAAAAATATTAATCAAGAAATATTAAGTCTTTAAAATTATACAGGCTTTAAAGTTAGATGGGGAAACAATGAAAACAGTGACAGAATTTATTCTTTTGGACCACAAAATTACTGCAGATGGTGACTGTAGCCATAAAATTAAAAGATGCTTGTTATTAGGAAAAAAAGCTATGACCAACCTAGACAGCATATTAAAAAGCAGAGACATTACTCTGTCAACAAAGTCCGTCTAGTCAAAGCTAATGTTTTTCCAGTAGTCATGTATGGATGTGAAAGTTGGACTATAAAGAAAGCTGAGCACCAAAGAATTGATGCTTTTGAACTGTTGGTGTTGCAGAAGACTCTTGAGAACCCCTTGGACTGCAAGGAGATACAACCAGTCAATCCTAAAGAAATCAGTCCTGGATATTCATTGGAAGAACTGATGCTGAAGCTGAAACTCCAATACTTTGGCCACCTGATGCAAAGAACTGACTCATTGGAAAAGACCCTGATGCTAGGAAAGATTGAAGGCAGGAGGAGAAAAGAACAACTAGATGGTTGGATGGCATCACCAACTTGATGGACATGAGTTTGAGCAAGTTCCGGGAGTTGGTGATGGACAGGGAAGCCTGGCATGCTGCAGTCCATGGGGTCGCAAAGAGTCAGACATGACTGAGTGACTGAACTGAATTGAAAGTTACTTATTTATGTTTCCAAACTGGTCACTTTTAAATCCCCCAGTTGAGAAGAATGAGTTGAAAGGACAAGGAAATAGCCCACTCCCAGCAGTGAAATCAGTGTCTGGAGCACTAGAGCATGGGCTAGCCTAGTCTTTGCTGGTGCCCAGAAGTGTGGTGGTTGATAAATATTCTCTCAGATTCTCGCATGTCTTTTTACACAAAGGACTTTTGTTGGCATCTATGATCTCAGTAAATCCTTCAGCATTCAGTGACACAGGTAGAACCCTTGTTTAACAGATGAAGCAACTGGAGATGAATTAGGGAAAGTAACTTGCCCAGAGATAAACGAAAAATTAAAACAAGACAGAATTACGGCAAAACGTAAGCCATGTACTCATTCCATTGCTTTCATTTTTCTATATAGAGCAAAGTAGCAGCATGATCAGTGGGTAAAAGCTTAATTTTTCAAAAACATCTATTGGTTCACAGGCACTGCAAAATGCAATGGCTCTGAAACAACACCCTGCTGCTGCTGCTGCTAAGTCACTTCAGTCGTGTCCGACTCTGTGCGACCCCATAGACGGCAGCCTACCAGGCTCCCCTGTCCCCGGGATTCTCCAGGCAAGAACACTGGAGTGGGTTGCCATTTCCTTCTCCAATGGATGAAAGTGATAAGTGAAAGTGAAGTCGCTCAGTCGTGTCCGACTCTTAGCGACCCCATGGACCGCAGCCTACCCGGCTTCCCTGTTCATGGGATTTTCCAGGCAAGAGTACTGGAGTGGGGTGCCATTGCCTTCTCCGGAAATAACACACTATGTGACCATAAAATCTAGATTCCTCAGCTGTCATAGTTTCCCCATGAGGTAATGTGTGTAAAGACAAAAGGATGAGTTCTAGCATGCGGTAGTTTCTCACACACCTCCATCCCTTCTGTTTGTCTTTCGGTCACTCAGTCGTGTCCAACTCGTTGCGACCCCATGGACTGCAGCACACCAGGCTTCCCTGTCCACCACCAACTCCTGGAGCTTGCTCAAACTCATGTCCATCAAGTTGGTGATGCCATCCAACCATCTCATCCTCTGTTGCCCACTTCTCCTCCTGCTCTCCATCTTTCCCAGCATCGGAGCCTTTTCAAATGAGTCAGCTCTTTGCATCAGGTGGCCAAAGTATTGGAGCTTCAGTTTCAGCATCAGCCCTTCCAATGAATATTCAGGGTTAATTTCTTTTATGATTCATTTCCTTTAGGATTAACTGGTTTTATCTCCTTGCAGTCCAAGGGACTCTCAAGAGTCTTCTCCAGCACCACAGTTTGAAAGCATCAATTCTTTGGAGATTGGCCTTCTTTATGGTCCAACTCTCACATCTGTACATGACTACTAGAAAATCCATAGCTTTGACCAAAGTGATGTCTCTGCTTTGTGTTATGCTGTCTAGGTTTGTCATTGCTTTTCTTCCAAGGAGAAAGTGTCTTTTAATTTCATGGCTGCAGTCACCATCCACAGTGATTTTGGAGCCCAGGAAAACAGTCTGTCACTTTTTCCATTGTTTCTCCATCTATTTGCATGAAGTAATGGGAGTGGATGCCCTGATCTTAATTTTTTGAATGTTGAGTTTTCAGCTTACCATAGCTTTAGAATTAGGCCACAAGACCAACTATCACCATTTTATAACAAGCTCCTTTTGGTTATTTCAAAAGCTGAACCACTTTTGGTGTATCCGAGATCCTCTTGTCTCTGAAATTTATTAGACATTGTTTCATTTTTAACGCTAGAATCTAAGTCTCTTGGAAGTTCAAGGACATATTCTTGAGTGTAAGCAGATACTCTACAAAGATTATTTTGGCCATATTGACATTGTTAATATAAAAACAATGGAAATTGACTTAATACACATTTGATGGTCCCATCCTATGAAAACCAAACAATTTCACATGTGCTGCGTGAAGGAAGGTTTTACAGAATATAAGGTAGATTATCACATAGCTTAGTAGAGGACAATAGACATGTTTCCACAATTCTAGATACAATAAGTTCTAAAAGGCAAAAAAAAGTAATATAAATTCTTTTGATTCATTTGTTACCAAACTTGACATGTACAAACGAGGTCACTTGTAATTTTCATTCGTTTATATCTTTTACTGTGAATATGTATGTAGTCATATATTATTATTATGCAGAAATTAATATGCCTCATTATTGAGTAATGTCTCTTTCTAAAATCTGAAAGACTGTTCTAAAATAGTCTTGCCAAGTGGTTTCAAAGGACGGGTTATGCACTCATATGGGTGTGATACTGCAAAGGAATCTGCATCAGCTTGGCAATGTGCTATTCTCTATTTTCAGTGACAGCTTTATTGAGACATTAGTGTCCTATTCTCATTGCTGGTGTTTTTCAGCAAAGCAACACCAATGGTCATATTTAATTACTAATGCTCCTTTTCACTGTGTTTTTTTTAAAAATATTTATTTATTTGACTGCATCAGATCTTAGTTGTAGCATGAGGGCTCTTTGCTGTGGGTGCAGGCTTCTCTCTAGTTGAGGTGCTCAGGCTCAGCAGTTATTGAGGGCTTCATTGTTGCACAGCATGTGAGATCTTAGTTCTTGGACCAGAGATCAGACTGTGTCCCCTGCATTGCAAGGCAGATTCTTAACTACTGGGCCACCAGGGAGTCCCTTTGATGTTTCTTTGACTTGTTTGTGTTAAACTTAAAAAATGTATTTTGGTTGCAAATGTGGTAAAAATTGTGGACATTTGAAATTTGTCCTGAATTTTATATCTTTACATGTTTCTGTAATGTTTTAATAAAAGTGTTTTAGGTCAGCACTGAAAGGTTCACTAGATTTTTTTCTTTGCTTGTTTAAAAATAGGCATATTAATCATAGTTAAGAAACTCTGTTTAACATTGTACTTATTAACTAGAACAAGGATAACAAAGTATTAGTTTGGAGTGATTTTCAACATTTTAAAGCTTTATATACTGACAGAATTACTCTAGGGGAAGTGTTGCTATGGCCTAAAGTGTAACTGTGATGTTTTGCTATGTATCAGGGAAAACAATTTTTACTGCTTGTAACGTGATCATGAAAGTAAATCTACACTTTATATACAATCTGTTAACTATTGAAAAATCTCAATCTCTCTACTATAGGATATCTATATCTTCTCTTTGCAACAAACAAATATCCAGCCTACCTTTGCTGCTAAATATCTGGTCACCTGTCTGAAGCATCTTTAGATTCTGGGAAATGAAAAGTTCTCTAAACATATAGTAACTAATTACAAACAATTTACAACTATTAGTCAATCAGTCTTGTCTAAATAGTTAGGATGCTTTAAAACTTTAAAAACAAAACCAGTTGTTCTGTGATTACCCATAGAGGTGGGATGAGGTGGGAGGCAGGTTCAAGAGAAAGAGGACATAAGTATGCCTATGGCTTGTTGATGTATGGCAGAAAATAACACAACATTGTAAAGCAATTATCCTCCAATTAAAAATAAATAAATTTTAAAAATACAACCAGGGATGCAATTTCAAAATTTAGTACTTACCTCAGAATTTATCTTCATTGTCTATGCCAAAAATAGATGATAAATATCTTACTCTTACTAAGCAACTAAAATGTAACATTTAAAATGCTCCTCCCTGTGAGAAGATTTATAAGCAAGCAATTATAGCAACCTCACATTGAGTTGTTGCCAGTTTTACTTTCTGGATACAGGTGTCACCTAATATCCAAGGCAACGATGAAGTGAACTTATCTGCCCCAATTGGACATGGATATCTTTCTGGCCCTTTAATCAGATGCTGCACTTGTCATCTTCAAATGAGAAGCCTGTGGGGAATGAATAAGATTCCAACACTACAGTCTATTAAACAATGAGTATCTCACCTAATCACTGCTTTTTTATTTCTCAAGTCAGATGGGTCACTTTGCCATAAAAATGGTTTGAGCATCTTTCTGGGTTATTGCAGTTTTCTTAATTATAAATTAAACCAAATTCCAGTCGGTTAAAATATATGACATTACATCATGGTTTTACTCCTGGCATTCAGTATCATATTTTTTCCCAATAATTATAAATGTTACTCAACAAAATCAATATTAATTTTCCATCAGTCTAGTGATCCAGTAATACCATTATGTTGAACAAAGTTTGCATCTCAGGAAAAAAATCTGAATTTAAATATACTTTAAAAAAAAAAAAAACTAAAATAATCACAGCAAAACAAATGGTTATTTTCCACGTCCAGAAGGACAAGCAGGGGATATGACCTGCAATGACTCTTCTTATAACAAAGTAGAGAGAATGTCACCTCCGAAAGAATGTGAACCAAATATCTTGGTAATGGATATAAAAAAACAATGGTTCTTTTTTTGTTAAGCTGTTATAGAAGTAATGGTTCTATTAGCCATTTATATATTCCATGCAGTTCTGAAAATAGCTATCCATTGTTGTTTAATATATTAAAGTCTCTTCTATGCTTATGGATAGAAAAGTATAACTAGAAAAGTAACCTCTGTAGCATACCATACTTGGATTGAAATCTGGAAAAAGAACAGGCTTTATAGTTTGAGTTTATTTGGTCTATTGACTTGAATCTATCATACATAAGGGCACAACTTTATTATTTAAAATCAAACCGGAAGTTCTTCTGCTTTTAAAATTCAGGGATTTACCAAATTTACTTAACTGAGGCCTCTTAATCACTCCACATTCTTCAAAACTTGGGAAAACCATGTTGCTGTATTTTCTCTCTGAGCTTTAGTTATAGTAAACAGTAACAATTAAAACTTTATGATTCTCATTGTATGTAGCTAATAAAATAAATTGCATCCTTTTGGAAAATCTCTGTTAGTTTTACTCTGTCCTTTCTCTGTAAGAATATCACACAGGTCTCTTGGCTCTGAGACCATTTCTATATAGGAATCTTAAAGTCTTCTCCTACATGCTTCTCAATATCCACAGGATACTCTGCTTCAGGCTATATTCTTTGCTTTCTGCCCCAAATCAAGGTCTCTCCTCATTCTCGCTGGTGCGACTCTGCTAAAAGGGATCCACCCCTGACGGTGGGACGGTTGGATCATTTCTCCTAGCAGGCACACGTTTTCTCACCCAAGTCATGCAATGATCTTCCAAGATCCCGGGTATTCTGGGGACCCCTTTATACAGCAACACTTGAAAGCTCTTAGAATTAAAGATCAAATAAAATTGAAATGAGTTAAATTGACTTGAGTGCAATGGAATGGATTGGATTGCAATGGAAGGGACTGGAATGGGATAACGTGGTGCTAAACTCTGCCTCTTTGCAGCCTCCCATATTTGTACTCTTATGATGCCAAGATTCGCTTTCTCGGGTTCATAGTTCCTTATTTACACCTATTTTAACTTTTAAAAAATCACTATTATGAAATATTATGTCTTCCTGAAGGATGTAAACCAGGTCTTATTCGTTCCTTATAGCCATTTGGTAACTGTTTGTTTGAAAACACAACTTATACCATTTCTAAGTGATGGATATGGGCAGTGTACCATAAATAATGTAAGCACATTAGCACTGCCAGAGAACAGGAGTTCAATTGCAACCTAGAAAGACCTTCCTGGCTTTGAGCTGTGGTGTCTATAACAAGCCAGGAAAGGTCACAGAGTTGCGTTATCTGAATACTTTCTAGAGAGCAGTCTAGAGTTCATGTAATTGTGGTCAAGTCCACTTTGAATAAAGGAGAACTACGGCATGAAGGGGCATGAGGGTATTATCTGTTTTTCTTCATCCAGAAAAAGCAAAGTTTACTTTTCCACAAATACTCATTTAAAAAATCATTTCGAGAATTTTTCACATGTAAGAAATCATTGTCTCTTTTTACACTTATTCACAGTTCCAGTTGCTAACCTTTCTGGAGAAAAAGTGTTTTCTACCAATGATTAAATATTCTATCCCCTAATGTATCTGCTGTGGGTAAGGCTCCTCATGAAACGACCAACTTTATTGTCATATAGACTTTCAGGAAGGCTGTGCATTGCTCAGATACACACATCATGTGAGGAGTGAGCTCAGGAGGAGCAGTTTATCTGTTAACATCCCCAAACTTGCTCCCCAGCTGTTTCATTCCACCAAGGATGAGAAACCTGACAGACTTCTCTGCAGATATTGATAAGTCAAACATGAGAGAGCTTAAAGTGTCTCAAGATGCTCACTGAAACCAAATCTTCACATTGACATAGCAGAGGAACAGGAGAATATTCTCTCCTTGGAAATGTGATTGCACTTGTTCTTTCCAGAAACTTCCATCAACCAAGAAATACTCCATCTCCCTCTACAGGAAGTGAAGTTGAATAAAGCCACACTTGAGCTGATGCTCTCTTTCCATTGCCCAGGAAGGGGTAAAGAGGAGCTCAAGCCCACAGGGGAGCCACATGACCAGTTGTATATAATCCTGGTTCTTGGTGGGTAATGAGCTTCCTACTCAGGAGCAGTGACATCCTCCTTTTGTCCCATTCCCCCTCAGTCAGTACAGATGAGAAATGCTTTTGCTCTCTTCTCAAATAGTTTATGTCACTCTTAGGGATTCACACAGCCCCCATAAGCCTCACAAATGATCCCAGAAAAAAGTAAGTTTTCTCAGTGCTGTGGCTGGAATTTCACCAAAACATAGAATTATTTTATTACTTAATCAGTCCAAGTGTAGGTATTTCACTAAATAGGCATATATAATGTAAAATTGATTACCTTGCTAGGTAAAAAGAATCTCCTAAACCTGAATGCAAACTTAATTTTTGTTCTTAATAAAACCTAAAATGTAATTTGGTAAGACTGCCTGCATAGGAACTCTGTTTTCTCAAATGATAGCAAAGAATGTTTATTAAAAGAAGTAGGTCTCACCTCCATATCCAGGAATTACTTTTCTTTTTTCCATATGTAAATGGATATATTCCAATCCTCAGTTCCTATGCCATAAATGAGATGGCATGATCTCTCTGGGTGCCACCTTCAGAGGCAGTCCACAGAAAATCCCTGATGTGAGGGATGTGAGTTTCTTCTTTCAGAGTCATCTAAGCTTCAGCCTTTTCTTCCTGAGGTCCTAGGTGCAGTGCCCTACCTTTTCTGGCATGCGTGGGCACTGAATTGACCTTCAGACACTGGCACGAGTCCAAATGTGGGAATCAGAAGTCCTGCTTGAGTCCCTAACTGGTTTGTCACTTATTAGGAATGTCATTAACCTCTGTGAATTTGGAATGATAATACCTACTTTACAGGGCTATAATGAGGAATGATAATACATGTGTGGAACACGCTTGAAAGCATAAAGCACAAAATAAATATGAATATTTAAACACCTTGTAATAATTTATATTGAATGCCTGACTCAATAGATACTGGTTTGCCAAATAAAGTTATTGTTCAGTAAATGTTACTTTCATCTCTCCCCCTTTACTGTTGTCTAAGATAGTGTTGAAAGCCCTGCTATTTTCCAGAAATCACACAGACACAAGTGTACAAACACACATACACACATACACACACACTAGCTTTGCAAGGTCAGTATTTTCTCATGCTGTTCCATCATGACATTCATTATCTTTTATTTGTAATTGCTTATTTATTGCCTTCTTGGCTTCCCAGGTGGCTCAGAGGGTAAAGAATCTGCCTGCATTACATGAGATGCAAGACTCAAGATGCAAGGTTTAATCCCTCAGTTGGGGAGATCCGAAGGAGGAGGAAATAGCAACCCACTCCAGTAATTTTGCCTGGAAAATTCCATGGACAGAGGGGCCTGGTGAGCCTGTCATGGGGTCGCAAAGAGTTGGACACGACTGAGCATGCATGCCTAACCACTTACTTGCCTTGAAGCTCAGTGGAGACCAGGAGTATATTTATTTTGCTCATCTTTGTCAAGACCTGACATTTTGAAGGCACTCACTGAATAAGTAAATCAATAAATGAATGAACACACATATACACACACACACATATCACCCAAAGCCCTCTCTCACTTCTTTGATTCATGATACTCTTTTATCCAGAAACAAATTATTTCACTCCAAATTGCAGATAATGAATATTCCCAGGGCAAGGTTGCTTAATAACCAAATTTCCGCCTCCTAAAATATAAACAATTAAAAACAGATGCCTCGTGAGAATTAGTTCTGATAGGGAAAGATCATAAGGGAAAAAGGACTAAAAGAGAGAAAAAATGTGGACTGAAGCCTGGGCAAGAGTAAGCACATGCTCACCTTCTTGACAATCTTGCTCAGATATACTCCATCTTTTTAAAAATGTCTCTACCTTTTGTTGTGGTCAGTTCCCAATCTTGATTTCACTCAGTGCTTATAGAGGATCTGAGTCAGCACCAAATAAATCAGTGGAAATGACTGCAGACGAGAATATCCAATGAGTGTCATGCTTTAGAGATGCTACAGAAACACTTTCTGTAGAAAATGTCCCAAGTCACTAGGGCACATTTGACCTGTGTCTGCATTGCAGCATCGGGACTTATCTCAGTATTCCCTGGAATCAAACGGCGCAGCATCCTAGTGGAAGAATCATAGACTTTGGAATTAGGCATATTGGAATCATATCTTAGCTCAGTCACCTAGGGGCTCTGAAGGTGGGTCACCTTGGGCAGGTGACTTAACCTTGTTATACTCTAGTGCTTCAGTTATAAAATGAAAATAGCAATGCCTCCTTAGAAAGGATCTGACGCTGGTAATATAAATATGTGAATTCTTTAAAATTCATTTAGTCAGGAACTTGCAGGAAATTTTAGAAAAGACAGTCTTTTAAATAAAACCATGCTACCATAGTAAGGATTAGGCAAGTCTACTCCAGGAAGAATAATTAAATAATGTCCTTTATGTAAGAGTATCCTGCAGTTTATAAAATTCTCTCCCTGGAAATCTTCCTCATCTAAGTTAACTGAAACCTGTGAGGAAAAGAACAGGTTATATTACCTCTGTTTTACAGAAATAACTGAAATTAGGTTAAGTGCCTTGGCTAAAGTTTCAGGAAAACGCATGCAAATGGCCAAGCTGGGCCAAGAGTCCGAGGCCAAAGTTCAAGGCTTTTGAACTAAGGCCCACCAGTTTTGTTTTTGTTTTCTCCCCATAAGAGGCCACCTTCCAGAGAAGTTTCCAGAGTAGCAAACTTTGAAATCTCTTTTGGTTTCTCAATATATGACCGTTCCTGCTTTCTTCCTTGTCTATGACATTAAAGATATTAATATAATTTAACGTGGCATTAAGTGAGAGAGAGTGAGGGCAGAAATTGCAGGAAGAGATTACAGTCCACTGTTCTGGCAGAAAGAGACTGTTCTCTCCAGTTCTAACTCCAACTTTATTTTCTCTTTTTCACTTCTCATCTATTGTTTACAATACTTCTTTGGTCATTCTCATAATCTCTGCTAGCTCTAAAAATCTATCATACGCTACTTTTTTTCTTTATACCCTTTTGGAGTGTTAGTCACTCAGTCGTGTCAGACTCTTTGCAATGCCACAGACTGTAGCCAACCAGATTCCTCTGTCCATGGGATTTTCCAGGCAAGAATACTTGAGTGGGTTGCCATTTCCTCCTCCAGCAAATCTTCCTGACCCAAGGATCGAACCGGGATCTCCCGCAATGCAGGCAGATTATTTACTATCTGAGCCACCAGGGATACCCTCTTGCCAAAATGGGAGAAAAATACAAATATTTTGTGGCTATGATGGACTTTTGAGGGGAAGTGAAATGAGGTACACCATTGAGGAAAAAAACAAACTTAAAAAAGAGATGCGGAAAAGTTAAGACCATATACAAAAGAGTGGCTGATTTTAATAACTGTCCCAAGTTTTCTTGTTTTCTGCCTTTATGGAAGAGAGTTCAATAAGGAATGGGTTCCATTTCAAGTTCCCTAGCTTCCAAAATCTTCATATATTAGAGTTGAAAGACATTTCAACTTCTTCCCTCTATCCTCAAGCTCTTAATTTTACAGAACGAAAAAAAGAAAGCCAGAGAGGTTACCCAACTCAAGCAAAGATGCAGAGAAGTTAAAGGAGTGGCAATTTTTCTTGTCTTTTGCCTCAAGAACTCATTCTAACCCTCAAACAGTGTTAGAGGGAAAAAGTTAACAAACCAGTGGTTAGTAAAGTCACAGGGAAAATTCCATGAGAAAATTTGAATTCTTCACATCAATTAACAAGAAGAAGAAAAAAAAAAAACAGTTACTTGGTGTGCAGCCATGATCTCTCTTTATGCAAAGAATGAATGTTGCTATTAGAAAAATGCACTTTTGCCAAATTCACAGCTCTTTCAAAACTGATGGGTTCAATTTTAAATCCAACCCAAATTATGTGGTTCTCAAAATTGTTTATGCATAGCAAAACCCCATTTCCTGCAAGTGAGTCAGCTGTCTGTAGCATCATTCATAATGCTTCAAGCACTGCAAAAATAATTGTTTGATTTAAATTAGTTTTACAGTTCTATGGCTAACTGAGAAAGTAAAATATCTTCATGAGCTAGTTTTGGATTTTTTTTTAACTAAAGTAGTGATTTGGTGAAAGATTGGTATTTTTTTAGTTATTTCTCCCATTTCAAATCACCTAAACATAATCTTCTTAGTTTTGAAGTAAATATTATACTCCCAGTGCAGTGCTCAGTTGCTCTGTTATATCTGGGTCTTTGCAAGCCCATGAACTGTAGCCCACCAGGCTCCTCTGTCCATGGGATTTCCCAGGCAAGAATTCAGGTTGCTATTTCCTCCTGCAGGGGACCTTCCCAACCCAGGGATCACACCCACATCTCTTGTGTCTCCTGTATTGGCAGACAGGTTCTTTACCACTGCACTTATTCCTGGTAAATTCACAAATAAATGCTATTGTTTACCAAAAAAGGCATAAGAAAATATTTGGAGAGGCCATTGGGATGTAGCCAGGCAGTGTAGTCACACGTAAAAGAATGGGGCAGACAATAGTGGCCAGACCTGAAGCTCTAGTTATTCGCTGGGAGTGTCACCCTCTACTGTATCAGATGCCACTTCTGGTGCTTGGAGAAGCACCATAATAGATGAAAACATGCAGGAATTATGGCTGGAAGAAGGCTGGTTATCCTGGACGTCATTTGGCCTGAGGGGATTGAACCAAAGTTAAGACGGTGACTGGACAGGCAGTAAAGCACAGTGTCGAGAACTCCAGGCAGGCAGGTGAGTAGTTAGTCTTGGGCAAATCTGTCTACAAGCAGCAGAGCCCCAGAAAGTAGATAGAAGCAGAAGTCCCCAGTGGGAGACTATCCTAGAAGAGTAGAGACCAAAGCAAGTTACAAAGCCGGGGATTCAGACATGAAAGCAGGAGTAGGGTAAGTGTGAAAAGGGACACAGGGTTGTAGAATAAGGCAGAAAGCCAATTACTCTACTTGATCTCCAAGGTCAGGAGCAAACCAGCAGCAGATGTGATTTGATCCTGTGTCCCTGAATAGAAGGCTTTACAGCTCTAAACCTCCCATGCCCGGGTCAGATTCCCAGCTCTGGATCCTGGGCTAAACCTGCCTGCCTACTGACTTAGCTAGAGATGAAGGCGCTGAGGCTGTCCTGAGGCCACACCTGGAAGGAGCACTACAACTTTATCACAATAAGCATAAAATCAGAGGAGTGGGATTCTCACATGCCCAATGCTTCCTCTGGCATCTGATATTCTACACCAAGTTTTGTTCATGTGGCATTTACTCTTGCCATCTACCCAAGCCTTTAGTATTCTAGCTGAAAACTATTCCATCATGACAAGAAACAACAGTTAAAGGTCTACTTTTGTAAAACCAGCCTAATAATACTCTACAGAGGAAAAAACATGGAACTGAGTCTGTAAGGAGTAGGTTTTCTGGATCTGCTGGAGCTGTCTGTGGTGTCATGGCCACAAACCAGCTTTGTTTTTGTCAGGGTGACAAAAACAGTGTGAGCTCACAGGTTCCTTTCAGCTCCAGTTTTCTATACTTTCATTCCAAAACTCAAAAGGTTAAACACTACTAAAGGATCTGGGGCTTTCTCTTCTAGACAGTTCACATGGCATTCATAACATTGAATGCTCAAATGAAAAACACAAAGAGCACTTTGTCTTCAGTTGCTTCAGAAAGTCATTACAATTTATTAAGTAAATAGCATAGATTTCAAGTGCATTTATATAAATGTATTAAGAGACCATAATAAAGGAATATTACATTTCTATTGAGCCAACTCTCTAACAGGTATATGATTGAGTTTTTGTTCCTTTTTCTTTAAAGAGAAGAAATTAAGGCTAAAAAAAAACTGTGCTAAAGTTAAAAAGAGACCATTAAAACCCTGCAGTAATGAGCTGAGACAAGCTCTTCTGTCAAATTGAAGAATGGCTAATGAAAACTCAGAACATACTGCCCAAGCTCTCTCAATCAGTAATATTTGCACTGTATAAAACATTCAAAATTATTCTATAGTGTATATAGTTTGTAGTATCCAGTGAAAGATTTAAATATCCATGCCAAAGAGATGCAAAATACACCTGTGCTTTGTAGACTCGTTCAGTAGTGAGTGAATTATGTGATTGAAGATGGTTAAATACCAAAATTTAAGACAAATTTCAAATTCATAAAATGTTACTCACTTTAGAATAAGAGGTTTGATGATAATTTAAACAAATGACAAATTGTGATTCACAAATATGCTTATTCTTCCCTTTTTATAACATATTCATACTTTATATAGCAAGTCATTCTCACAGTCATATTTTTCCTGGTGAACATATGCAGGAATGTAGTTGCATACATATTAAACTATGATACAAATATCTCTTTGTGTGTGTGTGTGTGCATGCTAAGTCACTCAGTTGTGTCCAACTCTTTGTGACCCCTTGGACTGTAGTCCATCCGGCTCCTCTATTCATGGAATTTTCTAGGCAAGAATACTGGAATGAGTAACCATTCCCTTCTCCAGGGGATCTTCCCGATCCTGGGATTGAACCTGGGTGTCTGCATCTCTTGCATTGGCAGGCAGATCCTTCACCACTGCACTACCCGGGAAACCAAATATCTCTTGAATTTTTCCTTAAAAGTTGAAACAAAAAATTCTTGGTAATTAACTATACAGTAAAATATCTGTAAAATAGTTAAGTAACCTTTATTGAACATGATAACATGTTGATTAATTCTTCCAAACCAGAATCTGGAATAATTTTTCTTTTTTAACTTAGATTTATACAATGTTGACACAAAATAAAAGATAATAAAAATACTAGTACCTGTCCAGTGGGATGAACAAAATAATCTTCTCTAGAGATATGTTAAATTAATAAACATTTTATAACAATTCTGTTAACATGTAACTAATACATAAAATTTGTCTAAATTCCCAAGCAAAGTAATTTATTGGCTTTCTGTTTACTAAGGTTTTTCACCCTGAATCTCTACACCTGATTTTTACTTATATTTTAATTGTTATTTATAGTGCCTTTGTTAAATGGAAACTTTCATTCATTTTTAATTTATTTCTTCAGGAAATATTCATTTATCTCTTTTTCAGACATTGAGAGCTAGATAAGGCCACAATAAACAGGAATGAGCTATTAACTTTACCCTTAAGGTCTCTCACCCAATCATGGCTTGATTTCAGAATTCTTCCTTCTCATGTTAAAAAATTTCGCTTTTGACTTTTCTGTGTAATATACCTTTTAAGATATTTAATTTATATAGTTGTTTCACAATATTTACAATATTTTTGAAGAGATTAGTTTCAGAAATCATCTGAAAGATTTTAGGCTATCTTTGTGTATCATGACAATTATTTTCAGAACCCAAAGTTATGGTTTCTTTTAAAATTGCAGTTGTATTTATGTCACATGTGCAATATCTGTGAAAAGCTGTAAATATACTATAAGAAGCCAAAATGGTTTTTTTCTTAAGTATGACTTATGCTGTTTGAGGTCTATTTACATTTGATTTTATTTAACTTTCATAAAATGCCTAAAAATCTTACATTCTTCTCATTGCCTCTGGCTAGACTTCTTTCCTTTACCTATTTCTTGTATACCTTTAGATTTTCTTTTTCTCTTTTTCCCACCTAATATCTTTCACTTCATTCTTCAAAATATAGATACCTGAAACTCTGAGTCTGCTCACCATGTAGCTCAATAATAAATTCTGAACAAAGAAAAAAATGCTTATTAAGATGTCACTAACCTTTGCTTCCAGAGAAGGCAATGGCAGCCCATTCCAGTACTCTTGCCTGGAAGATCCCATGGATGGAGGAGCCTGGTGGGCTGCAGTCCATGGGGTCGTTAAGAGTCGGACACAACTGAGCGACTTCACTTTCACTTTTCACTTTCATGCATTGGAGAAGGAAATGGCAACCCACTCCAGTGTTCTTGCCTGGAGAATCCCAGGGATGGGGGAGCCTGGTGTTCTGCCTTCATGGTCGCACAGAGTCGGACACGATTGAAGCGACTTAGCAGCAGCAACCTTTGCTTCATTATAATGCTGCAATTATTTAATCAACCAGAAATAGAAAATTATACAAAGTATTTAACTTAATACCTTAAAGACCTTAAAAGAAATGGCAATGTTTCATATGCATCTGTATTGTACAAATCATTCTTTTCACTTTTAAAATTTGAAAATTATTTATGAAGATCTTACTGCCTGCCAGGTTCTGTTCTAGCCAGTGAATAGAACAGTAAAAATTCTTACACTATAAAGCTTACATTCTAGAGAAGAGAGGTTAACAATAAACGTAAATAAAATTTAAGAGTGTGTGTAACTTACAGCATTTCTTACCATAATCATTCAGATGCTTCCTGTGAACCACGTTTGTTTCCAGCTAGAGGTGAGGGGGTGGGCAGATGAAGGAAGAAGTCTGAAAAAAATTTGCCCTCATGGAGGGTACAGACAGTTAACATGTATGATAGTGACAACACCTATTATTCTCCAATTTACTCAATTCCAGCTTCCAATATTATATGTAATAGGTGGTGCCTACCTTGTGCTTCACTGGTGGCTCAGATGGTAAAGAATCTGCCTACTATACAGGAGACTCGGGTTCAATCCCCAAGTCTCGAGGATCTCCTAGAGAAGGGAATGGCTACTCACTCCAGTATTCTTGCAGGGAGAATTTTGTGAACAGAGGAGCCTGGTGGTCTACAGTCCATGGGGTCGCAAAGAGTCAGACACAACTGAGCAACTAACACTTTCACTTCACTTTCACTTTGCACTTAACCTCACTTAATGGCTTTTGGGCTGCATTCTTGAGAAAGAAAGAAAGGAAGGAGGGTTAAAAGGAGTTGTCTTATCTGTCCAGAACCCATTGTAAATTCCAATTTTATTAGAAAAGGATTTGACTTCAGAGTGTAAAGAGTTATTCTGGAGTATCATACATAGCTAAACTGATAATTTTATAATTATCATCTTCTTCCTAAAGAATGGTTGTATTTTTCAGTTATCTTGTTTTCTTGTGGAATGTGTTGAGTTCATGCCATAAACAGATACAGTAATAGTTCTGTCTTTGTTCAGTGAAAAATTACA
This sequence comes from Okapia johnstoni, assembly GCA_024291935.2. Taxonomy (NCBI): domain Eukaryota; kingdom Metazoa; phylum Chordata; class Mammalia; order Artiodactyla; family Giraffidae; genus Okapia; species Okapia johnstoni. Next base: position 11,335,087 of record CM044319.1, read on the forward strand.
CTACTGACATGTCCTGGATAGACTGCATCTTTTGAATGCCTGGATTCCCCTATTCCCCTTCAACTAAGAAAATTCTGCTCATCTTTTAAGTCTAAGCTCCCTAAAAGTTATTTGAACAATAAAGGCACTTCCCAACACTTAACCACCCAGGTAGAATTGTTCCACTTTTCCTTTGGGTATGGCTCTTAATTCACTCAGAGCTGCTGAAATGAAAATGTTACTCTTTGGTGCTTACAGTTTGATCTCTTCCTGACCCTCAACTTTGCTCACCAGAATGAAAACCCTTCAATGGCAATTACTGTTTTGTCTTTGCAGCTTCAAGCAAAAAGTGCCTGGTCTTTATTAAGTACTTAATACATGTTTCCTGCTTAAGTGTATAATGAGCTAGTGAATAAATGTCATTTACATAAGGTGGCAAATTGACAGTCTCTTATTTTTCCTTCCTGTACTTAATGCTTATATTTTTCAAGACAACCCGTTCAATTTAGGCAGGTCATTTTTGCCCACAGGCTAGGCCATAGGGGACTGTCTGAGGAAGCCTCATTTTCATCTTATTATAAATAAACGAGCTGACAATACCTATGAAGCTTTTTCAGAGCACCTGAAAAGTTTCAAAATATTATACTATCCCTAAATAAAATTGGATTATGACAAAGTGACCATGTTTTATACAAAAATAGATTTAGAAAATATAATAAATCCAAATAAGTGTTCTTGCTGTGAGGCTGGTGAACAACTTGAAATACGGTGGAAAGGGAAAATGCAGAGTTACAAACAACAGATGCCTCTTTTCAGGAGAAAAGGGTTGATGCTGGTGGACTCCACAGAAGGCAGTGACCTCTCAGGTTAATGTCTTTCGAAGACATTCTGTCCTCCGCTGTGAGCATTTACAGGGCAGGGCATGGTTCCCAGATAGATGAAAGTGATTTATAATATCTTAAAGCAATAAATAATAAGCTAATATTTATTAATTATTTAGTATACTAAGCACTTTATAACCATTATTGTTTTTAATCCCCACAATACCCTTTATTTTCCTTGTATTTTATAGATAAGGAAACAGAAAAGATCCAGTAATTTATGCAAGGTCAAACACCACAGAATAAAGAAAGGAGTTAAATACAAGGTGTCAGCACATTCCTACCCACTCTTGTGCTTCCAAACTTAAAAATGTCAAGAAAACTCTTCAGATGATGAAATTTTTAAAATATAATTTCACATTCCTTGTAGTGACCTTGGAAGACCAAGGACTGACTTTAGATTTGCAGTGTCATAGTAAGTGCTGAGACTCATGGGAAGAAGTCTTTACTCTACCACGTCAGGGTAACTGAACCACCATTCAGCAGGTGACTGCTTAAACGGACATGTTAAGATCCTTCATACTGCAACATAATTCTGCCGTTTTTCCTTCCCATCTTACTGTACCATTCAGTAAAAATTGTCATCCTTTGGTATTTCTTATCAAGATATTTTGTATGCTACTAATATATGTAAAACATATTCTATCCCAGTGGAGGAATAAAACTCTATTTAAACTGCCTATGTTGTCTAGCTCATGTAATGGAGATGTTCCTAGGGCTAGTTATTGATGTTTTTCCAAATGAAGTGATTTGTTTGTACATGTTACTTTAATGAGTGATGATCAGGAAAGAAATATATCCTATGTTATTCTGGTCTGAGCATCATGTTAAAAAGACCAAATGCAAAAAAAAAAAAAAAAAAAATCCAGACGAAAAACAATTGAAGGACGCTGAAAATTATTGCTCATCCCTACAGGCAGTACTCTGATACGGGAGGCAGGCATGATGCCAGTCTAACAGACGGACATACTGAGGCCCCTACTTTTTGGTATGAAATATTAATAGTGAGGCCATGGTTCCAAGCTGAGTACATAAAAACAAATTGCTTTGGAGGTTCAGGGGATATGCTATAGTTAATCTGTCGCTGAGCTGAATTAGCCTTCAGAAATAAAAATTGCTCCCAGTAACATGTTTAACCCAAGGCTCAACTTATTTTAACCAGGCAGGGCGTTGGGGAGACTGTAGAAAGGTGTTATAAATTTTCTGAGCTCATCAAATATGGAATAAGAAATTCAGTACAGAAGACAATGTATTGATCCAAGGATGCTAAAAATAGAGTGGGGGGACCTAGCCCTTAATGACCCTCAGAAGTAGAATCATGTAGTAATTTTACAGATGCTAAAATATTATGTTGTACTTCCTTAATCCTAAACCAATAATCCTTCTCATCTTTAATGTTACAAAGAATTAGTGATCAAGGTCACTTATAAAATATTCTGTCATATCTAATAAGAGAAAATAACCTGTGTAAGTGTTTCTTTAAATTTACCACAAAGGGTCTTCCCAAGGTTTTCCAAGAAAGAAAAGCAGAACAGGTCAATTGTATAAGCAGTTTTAAGGATTGGTGAATTCCCTTTCACCTCTCTGGACCTCAGTTTAAGATCTCATGTGTGCATGGCCTGTTTCACATTGGCAGAGCTAAAAAAAATTCATTGAGAATTTGAAAATATACCAATTCTCTTTCAAGATCTGCACTAATGCTTTTAACTGGGACTCAGCCTCTGAAATTTTTGCCCTGTTCCTTAACCTGGGTCATGCCATTTAAACTCTCTGGATCGTATCTATAAATCAGGTAGAAAAAAATGCAAGTTCTAGCCATGGTACATAGAGATTCTGAAAAGGAAGTTTAAAAAAAAAGAAAAGATAAAAATGGAGGTGTATCAGGTGTAACAGGATCAAAGAAGTATCATATGTAAGTAATAATTGTTTTAAAATAGATTGTACATGGAGAGGAGGATGTAAAAGAAAATGCAATTTATAAATTTTAAGTTATGAAAGAAAGTAATTTTGAACTTTAATACTTTATCGCTATTAACAAATGAAAACTTTATTCTAGATAAATTGTTAAGCCTCTGAAAATAATAGCTGTTAGTTCCTTTTAGAAAATATATTTATTAAATAATTCCACAATAAATCATTGCTGTAAACACTAGGCACAAGAGAATGTTAAGGGGGAAAAAAAGAACTAGGAATTAATTCTTTTTTAACGAGAGATTTCAGATACAGACACTGACTGTGTATAACCATAAGGAGACAATGCCATGAAGTCTTAATATCTAAAAGAATCTCATTTGCAGAACTCTAATTATAGGTTTTCATCTAACAGCATGCAGGTTAGTTTTTCTAGTTTGCACTTTATGACCTTTTAACTGAGTTTTTACTTCTTTTTTTTTAAAGAATAGTTGGTAAGCAGCCGTATCTGGGAAATTCAAGGACACAGCACAGGAAGTTGTTGAATATTTGCAAAGACATTTTTTTATCTGATAGATTTATGACATTTCATCCTAGCTTTACTACTAGCTAGAAAAAGCATAATCACCTTATGTGCTAAGCCATACAAATAAAATCATCACTGAAAAGTCTGTGTATAAATTTCCATATTGTGTTAATCAATAAATAATATAATATGAGACGGTGTAATTAAAATGTAAATGCCCGCATGCCTTAGAGCTTTTATCAGTTGCTTCTTACTAAATAGTATTTATGTGTTTAGCACTTTCCTGTAAGTCATTATTTGATTTCATGCTGAAAACCACCCACCAGGGAGTATTAACTGAGTTCTTAGATGAAGTAACCAAGTTTCCTCAGATAGTATGTGGCAGAGACCAAACTCAAATCCTTGTCAGTTGTCCTTGCCTGGGAGGTGCTTATCACTGCACATTTAAGCTCAGTGAATATGCCATCTTTCATTTAGTGGCAGTCACTTAAATTACAAGTGTCAAAAATAGTTACTCTATGAAAAGTGACCTTGTGTTTCTGAGTCAGATAAGTGACAGTTTGAAGAAAGACCAAAGCTCTACCCTTATCCTCAAATGTTAGCAATAGTGGTAGGATCTCCACAAGGACAAGCATTCTTCTCTATTTCCATGGTCCCACTGGGCTATGTGTCACAGGTGTGGACACCCAACTGGAACATGGATTCTAAAAGAGCTGAGTTTATGCAGAATATTTATTTATTTATATATATATTTAAATTTCTTATTTCTTTGGCTGCACTGGGTCTTCATTGTGATGTGAGGGCTTCTATCTCGCTGTGGCACATGGGCTTCTCCAGCTGTGGCCCTTGGCTCAGTAGCTGCAGCATGTGAGCTTAGTTGCCCGATAGCGTGTGAGATCTTACTTCCCCAACGAGGGATCAAGCCCACGTCCTCTACTTTGGAAGGCAGATTCTTAACCACTGGACCACCAGAGAAGTCCTGAATACTAGGAATAATTGAATTAGACTTTACTGAGGACCCAGGAACAACACCATGGGCAAGACAAAGAAAATGACATAGACGTTGAAGATCTTGCCAGTTTGTGAGATCCCCTTCCATTTGAAATTTCCCAGGAAGCTGCTTCTCTTTGGCAGAGGCTACCCTTCCCTGCCCAGGTGGCAATACTTTCAGCTTTCTCAAAGCCCGGGCCAAGCTCACAAAGAGACTAGTCTGCCTCCCACACTGTGACATCTGAGCTAAGAATGGACGTCTTTTCTCTCAGTAGTTAATACCAAAAATATTCACTCCTTTATATTTTGCCTTCACACAGCAGCTCAGAATTACCCCCAAGCCACTGCTGATCCAGTTCAGAATACTACTCAGGACAACCAAGCTCCATGTAAGGGACAGGTTCAATGTTCATGCAGCAACATATATTGAAGGAGCTGTCTGTTACACTATGAAACCCATATCTTTACAACTGAAGCCTGTCTCAGTTACCTAACTTTTTAATTGTATATGAGCAAAATTTTAATAAAATTACCCACATTATGAATCAATAATGCATAAATGGCAATGTAAAGGCAAAATTTTATTTTTCACATAAAAATTTTAGAATTGTTTTAAAGGAAATGAGATTCTCTTTTTTCAGCAACAATGACAACTACTACTTCATAGCAAAAGCAACAGCTACAGCAAAAATATAAATAAATAAAAGGAAAGAGAAGTGCTTAAAGGGAAAAGAGAAGGGAGGGCATATCTATTATATAATACATCATGGGTTTTTAATATAAATTAGATGCATAAGGTAATCTTATGCATCTGTGTGTGTGTTAACCACTCAGTCGTGTCCAACTCTTTGAGACCCCATGGATTATAGCCTGCCAGTCTTCTCTATCCATGGAATTCTCCAGGCAATAATACTGGAGTAGGTAGCCATTCCCTTCTCCAGGGGATCTTCCTGACCCAGGGATTAAGCTCGGGTCTTATGCATTGCAGACAGATTCTTTACTGTCTGAGCCACCGGGGAAGCCCAAGGATGGTCTTGCTAGAATGTAAATAAAAATTACAGAATCTGAGAGAAATCGCCTACTGAGCAAAACATTTCATGCTATAAAAATTAACCGTCAGTGGAAATATCATTATTTCCAAGCTATAAAAAATATTATTCCAATTCTATATTTTTAAGTACCTTGGTTTTTCTCTAAGAATCATTCCATTTTAAGAGCAGACAACCTTACAGAAACACATACTGGAAAAAATGGCCTCATACTTAGTTATTCAAGAAGGGTGAATCAGAGAATGAGCCATTGCCTTAAGAGTCACCTTCTAAGAAGTCTGATTTCAACCCCTTTAATTTTCTGTAACTCTGTAATATCTAAGTCACAATTACTTGTAAAATACAATTTCTATTTAGAACAAATAGCTCAGGAAATCAAGTTAGTTTTATCTGTTTTATCCTTCAGTTTCAATATTGAAAGTATGATATAGACATTAAAACTATGTGTTCAGAAAACTACTTCTTTTTCACACTTGACTGGCTTCAGTAATTCAAAGGCATGATATTCCTAACCTTGAATATTGATGGTATCTTTTTATACACGAAGGTGAAACAGAGCTGGAGCATCTCATGATGTCTTTTGTCCCTCTCTCCCTATCCTTGATTGCTAGTTACCCGGCTATATGCTGATTCCCAGATGGTCCCAGCCTGGCTAAGTGTGAACAGCTTCTACTCTCTCACGAATTCTCCTTGAGGCCAGAGTGGTGTGCTGCTTTTGTTCCTGCTCTGATGTTGTAGTTACAAGCTACCTACTTGCAGGGAGGTGAAAAATCTTTTCAGCTCAGACATCTCTAAGACCAGAGCCTTACATTCACAGGAAATATTGAAATAGCAAAGACCTGCTTCAAGAGTGTTAACTTTTCCAAACACAGAGGAAAACTTGGTTCCTTGATTCATAAATTTTGTAGCAATGAAATTTGGCATTGACTTTACTGAATTTGGGAAACACGATGTTCTGGCCAGTTGCCACACAAGGATTATGCTTATATTAGGCATCCTCACCATTTTTTGGAGTTTACCCCCAAAGAAAATCATCACAGACAAAGTTTATATGCCAGAAATTATTTTAGAAAGCTATAACTAATGCCCACAGTGCATGTCATTTTTAAACATGGGGACAAGTTCTATCCTGTTTTGGTAACCAATACATTTCTGTGAAACAATTCTGCATTGTAAGTTATGTTCACACAATTCAGAATTCCATATATTAAATATCATTGAGACAAATGTATTTCAGTTATACACATACACCATTTACCTGCCATTGTCCAAACAGACACAACTGTAACTCAGCTGTACAGCTATACAGTCTCTGCTCTCACATTTTGGATGGCTTCCTTACCCCATCAATATAAATATCATCATCATCTCATTGGGCCCGTATGTTTTCATGTTGCATTCAATGAAGCTTCAATTTTAAAGCAGTTGCAACAAAGACTGACAATGGTGATGGCACAAAGGAAACAGCTGGGCAATTTGGAAATGTTATAAAATGGTTATGAGTATCTTTGTAGTGGAGTGTGAAATCATAGAAATGATAAACTAAGAAAGAGGGTAGCTTTTGTTTTCTAATTCCTTGCTTTTAAACATTCTAAAATGTTGGCAAACAACAATATTGGTACTCGGAGTAATGGTAAATATTAGAAGTATTTTAGGCAGATTCTGGCATAATTCAGCACCTTTACTGATAATTCTGCTGTTGCTAATCACAGCTGACTCACACTGATTTTTCTCCAAACAGTTTATTGGAATTCTTAAATATGGAATTCTTTAAACTTGGTCTTATAGTTGAGTTCTTCAAAAATTGTTCATTACTCTAGAGTTTAGTTCCTTAAATTCACTGGTTCAGATTCTTCATCTGTTAGATAAAGAGCCTAAATTTGATGAGTTCTAAAATGCTCTGGTTCCATGACATCTAAGCCATTTGACTTCAAAGGCTTTTTGTACCTTACCTACCTGTAGACCATCTATTTATTCTTTTAGACTGCTACAGCTCTTTTATGAAAACACTTTGTTTTGTATTTTAGATTTGTATCAAAATTTCATGCACTTTATTCTTATTCCCTTGCACCTGCCTTTAGTGGATCAAAGCAAAAAGAAAAAGTTTAAGGTTGGGTATGAACTCCGCAAAATGCATCTCTGTATAGCTATTTTTTAATTCTTATTTGTGAATTTCCTACCCCAACACTATTGACTTCTTTTGCTTATATATTTTAGCCTGTATACAGACTAAACTTTATCTTAAATAAATCAAAGACCTCACGATATTGATAAAATGATTTGTTTAACAGAGCTTTGGTTATAAGAATTGCAAAGGAAGCTTTATTTTTTATAAACTCCAAATTTGAGTGAGACACATAAAAAGTGGGGTACATAAATGATACTAAAGTTTGAGTAAAATTTTAAAAGGCATATTTTATTTGTAACCATAGGGGCTTCCCAGTTGGAGCTAGTGGTAAACAAACTGCCGGCCAATGAAAGAAGCATAAGAGATGCAGGTTCAATCTCCGTCAGAAAGATCCCCTGGAGGAGGGCATGGCAAACAACTCCAGTATTCTTGCCTAGAGAATCCCATGGACAGAGGAGCCTGGTGAGCTACAGTCCAGTTCACTTCAATCGCTCAGTTGTGTCCGACTCTTTGCGACCCCATGGACTGCAGCACACCAGGCCTCCTTGTCAAACACAAACTTCTGGAGCCTACTTAAACTCATGTCCATTGAGTTGGTCATGCCATCCAACAATCTCATCCTTTGTTGTCCCCTTCTCCTCCCACCTTCAATCTTTCCCAGCATCAGGGTCTTTTCCAATGAGTCAGTTCTTTGCATCACGTGGCCAAAGTATTGGACTTTCAGCTTCATCAGCCCTTCCAACGAACACCCATGGCTGGTCTCCTTTAGGATGGACTGGTTGGATCTCCTTGCAGTCCAAGGGACTCTCAAAAGTCTTCTCCAACATCACAGTTCAAAAGCATCAATTCTTTGGCACTCAGCTTTCTTAACAGTCCAACTCTCACATCCATACATGACTAATGGAAAAACCATAGCCTTGACTAGACTGACCTTTGTTGGCAAAGTAATGTCTCTGCTTTTTAACATGCTATCTAGGTTGGCCATAACTTTCCTTCCCAGGAGTAAGCATCTTTTAATTTCATGGCTGCAGTCACCATCTGCAGTGATTTTGGAGCCCAAAAAAATAAAGTCTGACACTGTTTCCACTGCTTGCCCATCTATTTCCCACGAAGTGATGGGACCAGATGCCATGATCTTAGTTATCTGAACGTTGAGCTTTAAGCCAACTTTTCCACTCTCCTCTTTCACTTTCATCAAGAGACTTTTCAGTTCTTCTTCAGTTTCTTCCATAAGGGTGGTGTCATCTGTATATCTAAGGTTATTGATATTTCTCCCGGCAATCTTGATTCCAGCTTGTGCTTTTTCCAGCCCAGCGTTTCTCATGATGTACTCTGCATATAAGTTAAATAAGCAGGGTGACAATATGCAGCCTTGACGTATTCCTTTTCCTATTTGGAACCAGTCTGTTGTTCCATGTCCAGTTCTAACTGTTGCTTCTTGACCTGCATACAAGTTTCTCAAGAGGCAGGTCAAGTGGTCTGGTATTCCCATCTCTTTCAGAATTTTCCACTGTTTATCGTGATCCACACAATCAAAGGCTTTGGCATAGTCAATAAAGCAGAAATAGATGTTTTTCTGGAACTCTCTTGCTTTTTCGATGATCTAGTGGATGTTGGCAATTTGATCTCTGGTTCCTCTGCCTTTTCTAAAACCAGCTTGAACATCTTGAAGTTCATGGTTCACGTATTGCTGAAGCCTGGCTTAGAGAATTTTGAGCATTACTTTACTAGCGTGTGAGATGAGTGCTGATTTCTGTATTGCGCATTTGGTGATGTCCATGTGTAGAGTCTTCTCTTGTGTTGTTGGAAGAGGGTGTTTGCTATGACCAGTGCGTTCTCGGCAAAACTCTGTTAGCCTTTGCTCTGCTTCATTCTGTACTCCAAGGCCAAATTTGCCTGCTATTCCAGGTAGCTCTTGACTTTCTACTTTTGCATTCCAGTCCTCTCTAATGAAGAGGACATCTTTTTGGGGGGGTTAGTTCTAGAAAGTATTGTCGGTCTTCATTGAACCATTCAACTTCAGCTTATTCAGCATTACTGTGTTAGGGCATAGACCTGGATTACTGTGATACTGAATGGTTTGCCTTGGAAACGAATAGAGATCATTCTGTTGTTTTTGAGATTGCATCCAAGTACTGCATTTTGGACTCTTATTGACTATGATGGCTACTCCATTTCTTTTAAGGGATTCTTGCCCACAGTAGTGGATATAGAGTTCATTTGATTTAAATTCACCCATTCCAGTCCATGGAGTCACAAAGCATCAGCACGACTGAAGTGACTTAGCTCACAGGCTTTTGTAATCATATCTTCCACAGTTTACTCACTAATTAATATAGCTTGATATGGGTTTTCTTTTCAGATTTTGATTTTGGACTCAAAGCATACATTCATACCATAGCCCAAGGTATGTAGAATACCCAATACATTATGCTCTTCAGGGGATAATTGCAGCTTGAGGGAGAGAGTGGGATTCTTCCGATTCTCACCTAACCTGGGTTTCACTCCGGTTCTGGCAGAGGTGACAAAGAGACAGAAGGAAGCAGAGAGTTAAAGCCTTTGCAAAAATGACCCAGAATATAGACAGGTGACTCAGATCAAGAGCACTGTCATCTTATGGTAGAGAGATGGAAGAACCAACTGGAAAAAGTAAAACCCAGCTCAAGCCCTTGTGAGGAGGAAAAACAGCCCCAGCGCAGCTGCTGAGGTGCAAGGTCCCTGTGTGTCGCACACACTACAAGTGTCCCTGTGATCACCAGCCCCAGCGCAGTCCTCACTTAGTTGTGGGCATGCAAGTTGAATAACCCAATTTTGGATCTTCTTTATGTCCAAAATTATTCTGTAGTATATGAGGGAGAAATGCATTTATTTTAAAGGCACTGCTTATAAACTTCCCTAAATGATATCTATATCTAAGTAAATAACCTCAAGTTACAGTAATTTTAAAAGCATTGTGTGTGTTATTTTTTATCAGTAAAAATCAAATGTCATGTCAATTAACCACAGAAACAGATCCCGAAACTAAAGCAATAAGCCACATTTGAAAGTACTTTTTAAATATAAGACTGTTTGGTCAGGGAACTAATATGCCTTTTGTAATTTTTAATAGCTTGTTAAACAATTTTAATATCAAAAAAAACCCACCTGTCTTCTGTAACAGGTTGTTAATTAGGAAGAGATTTTGGAAACTCTGATTTTATTCATCAACTTATATTCAGTTCACAGCTGACTCTTCATTTTGATTTTTCTTCAAATGATTCATTAAGGTTGTTTAATACAGATCTCTTTAACTGTGGTCTTGTAATTGAGTTCTTTTAAAAATGTCTATTATTCTGGAATCTAGTTCCTTAAATTCTCTGGTCCTTAATGCTTAAGTTAGGTTTGGAAACATTCCTTTTGTTTCCACCAGTATTCACTCTACACCCTCATTAGTCTCTAGATATCTCTTGGCTATATAGCTGAGATATGTCTTGTTATGTTAAGAAAAGAAAAGGAAGTGGAAAATTCTTGAATATGGGCTCTTTGCAGAAGAAAGTGCCAATTAAAGCACTCCATGTTATTCTTTCTGAACATACATATGTCTTATCAAAATAGTTTAAAATTCTCTTCACAAAATGATGCAAATTTTTAAGGTTGAAATCTCTTTGTTTACACCACATACAAATAGTTGCTTCCTGTAATATAAAGATAATTTTGCTCATGATTTAAGAGGCATCCTTGAGATATCTCTCTATACAATGTTACCTCCTATTTTTAAGGACATTAGAAAAAATAGAAATTTTCTTTAGGTTAGGTGGACCTAACCTAAAATAAATAGATTTATTAAAATAAATATCAAATAAAACATCAAGTAAAGTAGATTTATTAAAATAATTATATACCCCTACACAGACATACCTCCCTCACTCTAGTTTGAAAATTCATTTTCAAAATCAAATCAACAAATTAATCTGCAAAACTTTTCACCATCAAACTTGCTATGAACATGCTAAAGTGTCACTACAACTCATTAAGGGCAAGGGCTGTACCTGAGTCTTACTCATCTTTAAATGCAATTTTGTGTCAACACCTGGTAGGTACAAAGCTCTAATAACCTGTTTGTTGAATAAATGACCCTGATGCTGGGAAAGATTGAAGGTGGGAGGAGAAGGGGACAACAGAGGATGAGATGATTGAGTGGCATCACTGACTCAATGGACGTAAGTTTGAGTAAGCTCTGGGAGTTAGTCATGGACAGGGAAGCCGGCGTGCTACAGTCCATGGGGTCACAAAGAGATGGACACAACTGAGCAACTGAACTGACCTGAACTGAATGAATGAACTAACTACTCTAATTTCACCTGATTGCATGTAACAGCTTGCTCTCCTTCATTATGACTGCAGTCATATAAAGGGTGTCTTATTCATTTTCTGAGTATATTTTAATACATATCTGGATTAACAACACAAATTTAAATTTTAATCATTGCTTCTTCAATTTGGAACAGGAGAGATAAAGGGTCACAGTGCAAGGGTTTGCTACATGTTAATCTTTGTGAGTATCATGAATTCACCTATTAATATTTAATGAGCACCTACAGAGTGTGAAGCTGTGTGCTAGGCAGTGAGAAATGAATACTTAAAAATATTTCAGATTTTTTTACGCCCAGACATTTTCAGTTTAGCAGTCACAGGATTCCTATCTTGCATTATAATATACTGTTTGATTGTTTCTAATTATTTAATCATCTTCCTGCAGAAGAATTAAGCATGCTTTTCACTTTGATGTTGAACTTAACTGTACAATATGTCTTAGGATAATGAAATATAAGTGTAAGTGATATATATCACATTTGAAAAAAGTTTTAAAAGCTATTATGTGGTTTAGTTGTTGAATTTTCCCATACCATGAAAACAATGTGCCTCAAATAGTGACAGTCCCTGGATCCTGGAACAAGGAAGGATATAGAAATGGAGCAAATGATAACCCGCAGCTGCCTGCCTTAAAAAAAATGTAGAAATTTGTACTGATTCTACTGAAAAATAGACACTAGATATGTCTGACTCTGTGCTTTATCTACTGTACCAAATTGTCACTTTAAGTAATCATAATGGTAATTGTTGTAATAGGAGTAGGAAATAACATCTCTCTTTGATTTTATTACACTTTATATTTAATCTACCCAACAATTATACTTGGAAGGCATTTTTCTCTTCTAGGTTAAAAAGATCAAGTTATTTACCCCAGATCAGGTGTCTGTCTTTACCTTTACCCACTCTTCATTTTGTTTCTTACCTGCTCTTCACAATTTTGGCAGTAAAAGCCCATAAAGGTACTGTGATGCAAAGGGGATGGACTTAAAGACAGAAGACCTGTGTTTCACTCTCCATTACTAGCTAAGTGACTTTAAGGGCATCAATTAACTTACTTCTTACTTTACCTCTCAGGTTCATTTCAATTCAGATCAGTCGCTCAGTCATGTCTGACTCTTTGTGACCCCATGGACTGCAGCATGCCAGGTTTCCCTATCTATCACCAACTCCCAGAGCTTGCTCAAACTCATATCCATTGAGTCGGTGATGCCATCCAACCATCTCATCCTCTGTCATCTCCTTTACCTCCTGCCTTCAATCTTTCACAGCATCAGGGTCTTTTCCAAGGTGTCAGTTCTTTGCATCAGGTAGCCAGAGTATTGGAGTTTCAGCTTCAGCATCAGTCCTTCCAATGAACACCCAGGACAGAATTCCTTTAGGATGGGCTGGTTGGATCTCCTTGTGGTCCAAGGGACCCTCAAGAGTCTTCTCCAACACCACAGTTCAAAAGCATCAATTCTTTGGCACTCAGCTTTCTTTATAGTACAACTCTCACATCCATACATGATTACTGGAAAAAACATAGCTTTGACTAGATGGACCTATGTTGACAAAGTAATGTATCTGCTTTTTAATATGCTGTCTAGGTTGGTCATAGCTTTCCTTCCAAGGAGTAAGCATCTTTTCATTTCATGGCTGCAGTCACCATCTGCAGTGGTTTCGGAGCCCAACAAAATGAAGTCTGTCACTATTTCCATTGTTTCTCCATCTATTTACCATGAAGTGATGGGACTGGATGCCATGATCTTAATTTTATGAATGTTGAGTTGTTAGCCAACTTTTTCACACTCCTCTTTCACTTTCATCAAGAGGTTCTTTAGTTCTTCTCCACTTTCGGCCATAAGGGTGGTGTCATCTGCATATCTGAGGTTATTGACATTTCTCCCAGCAGTCTTGACTCCAGCTTGTGTTTCATCCAGCCCGGCATTTAGCATAATGTACTCTGCATATAAGTTAAATAAGCAGGGTGACAATATCCAGCCTTGAGGTACTCCTTTTCAGATTTGGAACCAGTCCATTTTTCCATGTCCAGTTCTAACTCTTGCTTCTTGACCTGCATACAGATTTCTCAGGAGGCAGGTCAGGTGGTCTGGTATTCCCATCTCTTGAAGAGTTTTCCACAGTTTGTTGTGATCCTCACAGACAAAGGGTTTGGCATAGTCAGTAAAGCAGAAGTAGATATTTTTCTGGAACTCTCTTGCTTTTTTGATGATCCAACGATGTTGATAATTTGATCTCTGGTTCTTCTGCCTTTCCTAAACCTCTCAGGTTACCGATCCATAAAATGAGTGTGATTCAGGTTCAAAACAAGAAATATACATGAAAGGTCTTTAGACCTTTTAGAATAAGGTACAATGATGTAGTATATTGACACAGTTATATACAAAAAATGATCTTTCCCCTTGATAATTAACTTTGCAGGTCAACAGCAAGTATCTGCTAACTTCTTATGGTTTGACCAGAAATTTCTGTCTGTAGATTCATTCTTTATTGCCAACACTTTTTTTCCCCACTCTGCATACTCCATTTCCCAATCACTGGCAATCAAAAGAAAGGAAAAGAAAAAAAAAAAGAGCAGAAAAACATACAGTCAGGAATGGAAAGAGGCGTAGTCAGCTTTATTTATAATAAGCACTATCCGTTGGAAAGAGATAACCTGTGATAACCAAGCTCATATATCCCAAGTTTATTAACTTTTCCTAGTCAATAACAGAATAATCTTTTTACATCAAATATATTTTGCAAATACTAGGTGAAGTTTGCTTTTAAGCAGCTGCAGCAGGTTGCATTTTCCAAAAATACCTGCTCCAATATCTATCCTATCTTCCATCTCTTGCCACTGCCCTATCAAAGAGGGAACCTATTTCTCTACTCTCTTGAATATAGGTGAACCCTGTGACCTCTTTGAAAGAAATAATGCTAACCTAGTTCCAGACTTAGCCTGTCATTGGCCTGGCAGCTTCTACTTTTTGCCTCTTTTAAAGCTCACACCCAAACAGTCATTCTTGGGATGCTTCCTCTAGAAACTAAGGCACCATTCGCTGAGAAGCCCAAGCCACTTGAAGACCCATGTAAGCATTCCAGTCAATAGCTCTACTTAAGCTCCCAACCATTAGCAAGCTTCAACTGCCAGCCATGTAAAGTACACCATCTTGGATAGCCAATCTTGTTCAGCCTTTAGGTGGCTGAAATCACAACTGAAATCCAACTGAAACATGAAGGAACATAAGCTTGAACAAGTCATCTGAGAATTTAACCTACAATTCAGTTCAGTTCAGTTCAGTCGCTCAGTTGTGTCCGACACTTTGCGACCCCATGAATCACAGCACACCAGGCCTCCCTGTCCGTCACCAACTCCCGGAGTTTACCCAAACTCATGTCCATCGAGTTGGTGATGCCATCCAGCCATCTCATCCTCTGTCGTCCCCTTCTCCTCCTGCCCCCAATCCTTCCCAGCATCAGGGTCTTTTCCAATGAGTCAACTCTTCGCATGAGGTGGCCAAAGTATTGGAGTTTCAGTTTCAACATCATTCTTTCCAATGAACACCCAGGACTGATCTCCTTTAGGATGGACTGGTTGGATCTCCTTGCAGTCCAAGGGGACTCTCAAGAGTCTTCTCCAACACCACAGTTCAAAAGCATCAATTCTTCAGCGCTCAGCTTTCTTCACAGTCCAACTCTCACATCCATACATGACTACTGGAAAAACCATAGCCTTGACTAGATGGACCTTTGTTGGCAAAGTAATGTGTCTGCTTTTTAATATGCTATCTAGGTTGGTCATAGATTTCCTTCCAAGGAGTAAGCATCTTTTAATTTCATGGCTGCAATCACTATCAGCAGTGATTTTGAAGCCCCCCAAAATAAAGTCTAACACTGTTTCCACTGTTTCCCCATCCATTTCCCATGAAGTGATGGGACCAGATGCCATGATCTTAGTTTTCTGAATATTGAGCTTTAAACCAACATTTTAACTCTCCTCTCTTACTTTCATCAAGAGGCTTTTTAGTTCTTCTTCACTTTCTGCCATAAGGGTGGTGTCATCTGCATATCTGAGGTTATTGATATTTCTCCCAGCAATTTAACCTACAGAACCATGCACAATAACAATCAATGATTCATTTTGGGGGGGTGGTTTACTACATAGCAATATATGCCCAGAACACTATCTACTGCATAGTTTCCCAAACGTGATTGTCCTTTGTTTCATATGAATCCATTAACACGAATTAACTAAAACCAACATGTTTTTTTTAATTGTTTAGTGATTTAATCATATTGATGCTGTGTTTTAAAAATTGTATAACTAATTTTAAAATGAAGACATTACTGCACATACTTTGAAGCTCATTGTAAAAGTTTTTAGGAAAAGATAGAACTAGCATGTGAAGCCTTAAAATATATTTAGTTTTTATTCAATTATTTGTGTGGAGATTTTGGGATCTAAACTGAATTTATTTAAAAAGTAATGAATTTTCAAAGACTCAGTAAAATAGGTTTTCAAGTTTTTTTTCTTACATTCCAAGTTATGTTTCATAGCTGGTAAACTGAAACCAGGTATTTTCCACTGATTTCCTCTTTGGTGGGAATTTTTTTCCCCAAACGAAAAATATGTTTCTTATTTTCTATTATTGTAAAAGTAATACACACTCATCATTGATAATTCCAGCATAGACTATAAACAAAGTAGAGGTAAGAGTCATTTGAATATTCACATCCCAAAGATAGTGTTAAATAATGAAGTGTTTTTGGCAAGTTACATCATCTCTCTGATTCAGTTTCATCTACAAAATCAAGATAATAATTCATAGGCTTGCTGTGGGACTATTTTAAATGATACATACAAAACATTTATAACAGAGCCTAGAATAAAATGTCTTCAATATGTTAGTTTTAATTAGTAACAGTTTGATATATAAGTGTGTTTCCTTCCAGATTTTTATTTTAAGCCTGCATAATTACATGTGTACATTTTTAGCAAAATTTATGAAATCATAAATGTTCAGCTTTCAAGCTAGTTTTTTAACTCTTCACTTTATCACTTGAATATGGTTTTATAACAGTATATAGAAAAGTCTCATTCCTTTTTACAACTACATTGTATTCTAATTTATAAAAACATAATATATGTAAAATATAACCCTAGTCTATTTGAATTTTTGTTTTACAATTTGAGCTAGTATATAAAACACTGCAATGATTTTATGAACAAGAAAACCAGAAAAAAAAAAATTAAAATGTACGGAACGTTTTACACAAATAAATCAGAATAGTTTCTGATCATATGGTATGTGCTTTATTAGCTCTAAATCCTTAGAGAAACCATGAATCTGTTCTTCTACATGCAGATAAAATTCTAATGAAACCAATATATTTTAAGGACCACAGAAACTAGAAAAAAACCAAAAACATAAAATCCCCATAATTTTACCAGGACCCTTAAATAATCAAGTTTAGTTAAAGATTCTGGGCACCTACATTATATTCAGCACATCATGAGGAGAACCTTTATTTCATTATATAAGGTAAAATTTTAATTAAAGACTAAGTAAGTTCTAAATATATGTGAATATCTGAAGACAGAATTTAGGTTAAGAATATTAAATCATAGATACTGAGAAATTGAGTGAAACTGAGATATTAGCATGCTAACATCGATTTGACAAGAAGATTAAAATAAAATGTCAAAGATAGTGAGTTATTTAATTGGTGTTAAGCTCAAGTAAATTTCACACAGCAGGACCAACCTGCCTGTCTTATCTCTTCTCTGCTCCTTTAAGCAGAATATTCAGACATTCACAGTGGTAGAGCCAAGAGGTTTGGCTTGATGGAGGAAAGGTAGGGAAGAATTTGACTACTGGAATTTGACTCCAATAGTTTCATTAGCCTCTGATTTCAGCTTCCTCAAATACCCATAAGATCCCTGTAAAATATCAAGCTTGCTAATGAAAACACAGCTCCACACTAAATTTCCTAGCCCTCATCTTCTAACCAAGTTGCATCCCTTAAGCTCCACAGTTCAGTACAGTTCAGTTCAGTCGCACCATCATGTCTGACTCTTTGCGAGCCCATGGACTGCAGCAGCCAGCTTCCCTGTCCATCACCAACTCCTGGTGCTTGCTCACACTCATGTCCATCGAGTCAGTGATGCCATCCAACCATCTCATAATCTGTCTTCCCCTTCTCCTCCCGCCTTAAATCTTTCCCAGCATCAGGGTCTTTTCAAATGAGTTGGTTCTTAGCATCAAGTGGCCAAGTATTCAAGCTTCAGCTTCAGCATCAGTCCTTCCAATGAATAGTTGGAACTGATTTCCTTTAGGATTGACCGGTTGGATCTCCTTGCAGTCCAAGGGATTCTCAAGAGTCTTCTCCAACACCACGGTTCAAAAGTATCAATTCTTCGGTGGTCAGCTTTCTTTATAGTCCAACTCTCACATCCATACATAACTACTGGAAAAACCAATAGCTTTGACTAGATGGAGCTTTGTCAGCAATGTCTCCGCTTTTTAATATGCTATCTAGGTTTGTCATAGCTTTCCTTCCAAGGAGTAGCGTCTTAATTTCATGGCTATAGTCACCATCTGCAGTGATTTCGGAGCCCAACAAAATGAAGTCTGTCACTGTTTCCATTGTTTCCCCATCTATTTGCCATGAAGTGATGGGACCGGATGCCATGATCTTAGTTTTCTGAATGTTGAGCTTTAAGCCAACTTTTTCACCCTCCTCTTTCACTTTCATCAAGAGACTCTTTAGTTCTTCTTCCCTTTCTACCATAAGGGTGGTGTCATCCTCATATCTGAGGTTATTGACATTTCTCCCAACAATCTTGATTCCAGCTTGTGCTTCATCCAGCCCAGCATTTCACATGATACACTCTGCATATAAGTTAAATAAGCAGGGTGACAATATATAACCTTGATGTACTCCTTCCCCAGTTGGAAACAGTCTGTTGTTCCATGTCCAGTTCTAACAGTTGCTTCTTGACCTGCATACAGATTTCTCAAGAGGCAGCTCAGGTGGTCTGGTATTCCCAACACTTTCAAAATTTTCCACATTTTGTTGTGATCCACACAATCTAAGGCTTTGGCATAGTCAATAAAGCAGAAATAGAGGTTTTTCTGGAACTCTCTTGCTTTTTTGATGATCCAACTGATGTTGGCAATTTGATCTCCGGTTCCTCTGCCTTTCCTAAATCCAGCTTGAACATCTGGAAGTTCACGGTTCACGTACTGTTGAACCCTGGCTTGGAGAATTTTGAGCATTACTTTGCTAGCATGTGAGATGAGTGCATTTGTGCCGTTTGAACATTCTTTGGCATTGCCTTTCTTTGTGATTGGAATGAAAACAGACCTTTTCCAATCCTGTGGCCACAGCTGAGTTTTCTAAATTTGTTGGCATATTGAGTGTAGCACTTTTTCAGCATCATCTTTTAGGAGCTGAAATAGCTCAACTGGAATTCCATCACCTCCACTAGCTTTGTTCATAGTAATGGTTCCTAAGGCCCACTTGACTTCGCATTCCAGGATGTCTGGCTCTAGGTGAGTGATCACACCATCGTGGTTATGTGCGTCATGAAGATCTTTTTTGTATAGTTCTTCCATTTATTCTTGCCACCTCTTCTTAATATCTTCTACTTCTGTTAAGTCCATTCCATTTCTTTCTGTTAATGTGTCCTCCTTTGCATGAAATGATCCCTTGGTATCTGTAATTTTCTTGAAGAGATCTGTAGTCTTTCCCATTCTAATGCTTTCCTCTATTTCTTTGCATTGATCACTGAGGAAGATTTTCTTATCTGTTTTTTTCCTCAGCTATTTGTAAGGCCTCCTCAGACAACCATTTTGCCTTTTTTCATATCTTTTCCTTGTTGATGGTCTTCATAACCTAAGCTCCTCTCATTTGGCAATTCTGGATTCCCCACTGACTGCTAGCTGTTTTGACAACTTTCACACAATAAGTCTTTTACATAGAATCATGTGGACACATGCATGAAATATTTTACCAGAAGCTTTTGGATTCTCAGTGTCATATGAAGTCTTGGCTTTCTAAGAGTCTTATAAACACAGACACATAAATAAAGTACATCCCCTATAGTCGGCCAAATAATGGCCCTGGAAAGAGGTCTATACCGTAAACCCCAGAACCTGTGAGTATATTACTTTGCATTGCAAAAGGGACTCTGCATATATGATTAGGTTAAGGATCTTGCAATGGGGAGATTCTTCTGGAATTTCCATGTGGGCCCAGTGTAATCATAAGAGTCTTTATTAAATTGAGACAGGAATGTCACAGTCAGTGAAGTTTATGTGACCCCAGAAGCAGACGGAAGGAAGCAGAAATAGAGATAATTAGAAGATATTGAATTGCTTGCTTGAAAATGGAGGAAGGGGCCAGGAGGTAACCTCTAGAAGCTGTAACAGACAAAGAAGCAGATTCATCCTAGAGCCTCCAGAATGCATCCTTGCCAATCCATGTCAGATTTCTGACCTTCAGATCTATTAAATAATTAATTCTTTTTGTTTTGTCTTACTACTGCTGCTGCTTAGTCACTCAGTCATGACTGACTCTTTGACATCCCATGGACTGTAGCCTGCCAGACTCCTGTGTTCATGGGATTCTCCGGGCAAGAATACTGGAGTGGGTTGCCATTTTCTTCTCCAGGGAATCTTCCCAACCCAAGGATTGAGCCTGGGTCTCCTGCCTTGTAAGCGGATTCTTTACCCTCTGAGCCACCAGGGAAGCCCTTTAGGTTACTAAGCTTGTGGTAATTTGTTGTAGCAGCAATAAGAAACTAATACACTTCCATGAGTATGTGGTGATGAAGAATTCTATTGCTGATTTCTTCATAGTAAATTAGCCAAATATGTAACGTTTAAGAAGAGTATGACTAGCTAGAGATACTTGTCATAGAAGTATTCACAATATGCTGAATTCTAATGAGAACACATGTATTTTATCCCTCTCTTTGTAATCCTCACTTATTTTCCTCCATATTCATGCATAAGTCTCATTCCAGTTATATCCTTCCAAAATGTCCAAAGGGTACAGAGTAAACTGCATCTGACTTTTATTGCTTTTTATAATAATGATTTGAAGCTATCTCTGTAGCTATGCCAAGGATGAAATGACTTGTTTCTTGGAGCTAGGACCCCCAAGTCACTGATAATCCAATATTCCCTAAGCTTTATAAAGAAGTACACTGGGGCGTGTAAACAAATGCAAGTATAGTTGTTTCAGATCAGATCCGACCCAGTGTGAGTCGTAGCCGTGCGGTTTCTGGTATTCCTACTATTGGAAGTTTACTTATTCATTAAACTTGAATCCAAACCTTTGTGTGGAAGGGGTATGTGGCTTTAATAAACCTAAAGAAGCCAAGAGTGGCTTAATTTCATCTTATACTCAAGATGGGAAATTAATGTATGCAGGAATAGTGCAAGAGAATCCTGTGAAATAGACTATCAATATAAAATGGAATAATAAAGTGAAGAATCTTTTTAAAAGTGCTGAGGAGATTCAGATAAAAAGGTAATTAGAGCCCTTTGGGATTGTCTGATATGTTGCCCTTGGCTCTTTATATTTCTGCAAGGAGAAAAGAAAAGAAACAATTCTTAAATTGTGTTTTCTAGGTGAAAGCAATATGTATCTTTTGCATTGCTGGATCCAGGAGACAATGAGAATGAGATGTCTAACATGGCCAATTAGTCAGGTTCTTCGTATTAGACGTCCTTTTGCCACTGTCTTGTTAAGGAGATTTGTGTTTAAAAGGTTAAGTGCTCTTTGTAACACTTTTCCATTGGTTCCATAGTGCTCACAACTACTAGAAGAATTATGAAATGTACAATTCAAATTCTGTGTGAAATATTTAATAATTTAAAAATCCAAGTTGTAAAATGGTTGTGAATAAGGAAAAATACAGAAAAGAACTAGGATTGCAAATCTTCCATGTTGAGGCTTAAGGGTGACTTTTATTCTTTATATATTAATATAAAAAATCTTTCCAATGCTGAAAATTTTTTCAAATGTTAAAAAGTGCCACTTGGGTTTAGGCTGCTGCATGAATAAGGAGCAAATGAATTAAAATATACCAGAGATACTACATAATTATATAATAACCCTCAGAAATGTGGGAATCAATCCTTTTTAAATGTATAATAATTAAATTCATTAAACACTTCTTGATGTCCTTTGTAATTTCATCCTAGACATCTTGAAGTAACAAATTCCTTAAATATGCTAATACTTATGAATAAAATTATGCCTTGCTTTAGTTTCAATTTTAAGAATTCTTTTTTGTAACATTAAGAGGAACAATTTTGTTCTAATTGTTAAAGACTTTTGAAGACTCTAATAAACAGCACCTCTTTCACTACCACATAACAAACTTTAATCTAGCAGAAAAATAAGATGAAAAAATATGATTCATGGAGCAAAACTTCACCTTTACTACTAAAAAAAATTCTAGAATGGCATTTACTGGGTATATTTTTGAGAGGTTCAAACTTCCTAATATTAAACCCCAGAATAAAACAGCCTTATCTATCTGGTTGGGCTTCTCAGGTGGCACTAGTGGTAAAGAACCTGCCTGCCAATACAGGAGACTTAATAGATGCAGGTTTGATCCCTGAGCCAGAAAGAGCCCCTGGATGAGGGCATGACAACACATTCCAATATTCATAACTGGACAATCCCAAGGACAGTGGAGCCTAGTGGGCTATGGTCCATAGGGTTGCAGAGTCAGACACAACTGAAGTGACTTAGCATGCATGCACACATCCATCTACCTAGTTAGAGACATGCAGAGAAGAAAATGTGCTTTTTTTTAAAATCAGGTTTATTCTTGAAAGGTAAAATGAAGAGACGAGTCAAGCATACCCAACATATTATCCCAATTCTGCCAAGGAGCTAAATCACACTATCTTCCCAAGGGCAAGATGACCAAAGGGATGAAGAGGACTCAGAAGTGTTACGTGAATCTCACTTCCTGGATATGAAACATCTGGAAAGGAAAGAAGCAGTGTTTCCCCACTAACTGGACTCTCAGATTCTCGCCAGTACACTTAATATGCAGTCCTTTTGTTTATTTGTTTTTATAAACCTTAAGAATACTTCCTCAATCTTCAATTCTCCGGAAAAGTGGCCTATTTGTAAGATGTACTTTCTAAGAAATTTTGACCTGTTGCTCATTTTAGTTGTACGTCTGGGAACCTTGTCTATCACTTATGCACTTCCTGCTGTCTTGTTAAGAAGAGTAACTCATCACAGTATCCTGGGAAAGGATTAACCCTGTAATTTTTACAGACCTTTTGTTTCTAGTCAGTTTCCAATACCTTTCCCAAGGATGATCAGAAATGTTGTTGGTCTCAATAGGAGCATGCGAAGCCTATGTCTATAGGTAGCAATGAAAATGCTCACTGTAGCTTTTTAATGAATCATAATTGCTGGTTGAGACTAATCTATCATGCTGCACATATCATCTAGATTAAATCTTCCTAAAATGCCTTGCCTTCCAACACACATTGAAACTTTTTCTACCATTTCACACAGTCAACCTAACTAAATCTCTATTTAGTATACTCCCCACAGGTCAAAATTCTTCTGTATGCAGAAATTTCTTCTAATATTACTGAACTTTTGTAAAAAATATCAGATAAGACAAATTCCAGAAGTAGTTTTTGCTCTGTTCTTAGTTTCCTACAGCTGCCTTATAAAATACTACAAATTAGCAGCTAAAAACAATGACCCACATATTAGCCTCTGGTTCTGGGGGTCAGGAGTCTGGGCACATTGTGGCTGGGTTCTCTGCTCAGGGTCTTACCAGGCTGAATTTAAGCTATTAATATCATCCCAGGCTGTGGTTCTCACCTGGGCTCAGGTCTTCTTCAAATGTACTGGTTTATGGCAGAATTTATTTCCTGCGGTTGTAGGACAGAATCCCTGCATGCCTGTTAATTATCAGTTTGGTGCCACATTCAGTTTCTAGGGGCTTTTGCTTTCTTCCAGTCCAGCAAAAACTTCCCTTCCTGTCACCAGCAGAGAAAATTTTCTGCCTTTAAATGTCCCAAATGATTACATTAGACTCATCTAAATAATATCCCTTTCTTAAAGTCATTTATGCCATGTGATAGAAACATGATATTCACTGTAGCTAGAATTATGAAGGGTGTGTACACCAGCGGCAGAAAATCTTGGGGACCATCTTAGAATTCTACCCACCAAACACTATTAAAAAGTCCCAGGCGTTGAAATGCCTGATTGTTTCTCTCCTTTATTTCTTTCTTATTTTCCGGTCAACTCCTTATCTTTGTCAAATACTGTCCAAATTAGACCGTCATTCAATTTTTAAAACTTTCTAAAATCTCTGGTAAGTATCTGTTAAAATTTTAAAGAAAGTCTAAATGAATTACTTAAATAAACAGGCCACTGAGAACCAGCCAAACCTGGACAAAAGTCTAGATTCTCCTTCTGCATAATGATTCGACTCTAGCCAGTTAGCGATATGATTATGGAAACTTTTCAGCCTGTCTTCCTCTGTAGAACGGAGACAGTAATTCCCACCCCTGAAACACTGTCAGTATTTAGTAAGCGTGTTAAAATTCTTACCACAATGCTAGGTCCAGAGTATCCAGCTAACAATTGATCTCCTTTTCCTTTGTTTTATTTGTCTTTTCATTTTGGTTCTGTTTGGTTTTTATTTAAACACAAAAGTCTCCAATAGATCAAATGGATCAGATTTTGCCTTACAGAAAAATGTTACTTTTCCACCAACACATTACTCTCAACAAGATTATAGTATCCTACAGTTTATTACCATTGCCAACACCTTGCCTGGTAGGGAAGAGCTCTAATCTATTGATCTCTCTTATAATTCTTATCATGGGAATCACATTGACCAAAGCATTGATCATCTAAACAATAAGTTGCATACTTCAGGTACCAGCACCACACCTTGAGCACTTTAAATATTGATCCTGGAAGGTGATTTATTTATATTGTTTTTATAATTAACACATTTAATGCACTCTACTTATATAATGTGGTTCCATTCCTCCATATCTAGTAGAATTTTTAGCTGAGTTTCCTTTTCTACAGTGAGTAGAACATCAGGGATAAAATTTGTTCCCCAGTTCATCTTCCTTGTTTTTTTTAATTGTCCAATAACTTATTTAACCCAATTGCTTAGAAATTCTTTGCAAGTGTCCCTTGAATTACTTTTAGGTTTTTTTGTTTGTTTGTTTGTTTCTGTTGGGCCTTCGTAGCTACACAGAAGCTTTCTCTAGTTGCAGCGAGCAGGGACTACTCTCCAGTTGCTGTGCATGGGCTTCTATTGTGCTAGCTTCTCTTGCACAGCATGGGCCTAGGGCTTGCCAGCTTCAATAGTTGTGTTGAGCAGGCTCCAGGGCATGTGGGCTCAGTAGTTAGTTCCCGGACCAGAGTTCGAACCTGTGTCTCCTGCATTGGCAGGCAGATTTTTAACCACTGGACAACCAGGGAAGTGCCCTTTAGCTTAATTTTTTATACTTGACATTTAACTCCTACTCAGTTCCCTGGTTCTTTTCACGATTTCTTCACTTTGGAAATGTCTTAATTTTGGTTTTCTTCTTTCAAGGGTGTGGTTTTACCACATAGTCATGCAGGACTTGTGATCAAGTTACTTTCTTCGAAATACATTGTGGTGCTTTTAAATAACTTAAAAAAGTTTACCTTGGGATATTAACAAGCAGTTTTTTAAAAAAATATTTCAAATGTTCTGTCAGTCTTGGTGTTTGCTTTCTTTTCCATCATTAGGTATCCTCCTTCCGATAGGCATTTTCAGTTCCCCTCACTTTTTAAAATGTTGAATTTGATCATGCTATTACAACCTAGTAATTGCCACTTTTCTGACCATGGCTCAGAACTAAATCTATTATATTTCATTCCCCTTTGAAGTTCTAAAGGAATTTAATCTTGAAAAGTCATTTATCATATCCAGATACTTGACATCCATATTTTGCCAAGATTAACGATTTTTGCCAACCTGTGTGGGGCAAATGTGGTGCCTTATTACTATTATCTGGCCTAATTTTTTAGGTTCCCTTTGTCTTATTTAACATCTCTTACTTATTCTCATTATCCCAGTGTTCTGCTACATCTTTGTTCCTTAAATATGGACTGTCTGCTTATCATGTTTCCACTTACTTCCCTTGTCCAGTAGTATTTTTATCATGTAGGAATCAGTATTCAAGTGTTTCTGAACACTCAAATTGAGTAATTTGAAGAGAGTTAAATAGGGGCTTCCCAGGTAGCTGAGTGATAAAGAATCAGCCTGTCAATACAGGAAATCCAAGAGACGTGGGTTCAATCCCTGGGTTGTGAAGATCCCCTGCAGGAGAGCATGGCAACTCACTCCAGTATTCTTGCCTGAAGAATCCCATGGACAGAGGAGCCTAGCGGGCTTCTGTTCCTGGGGTCACAAACAGTTGGACATGACTGAGCACAACACAATGAAAAAATAACTTTATAAATGTGCAGTAAGGAACAATGCAGTGTCCCAGGCTTAGTCGCAGTGGAGAGCCATTGGAAGGGAAGCCGAGGGAGTGATCATTACTGGAACCCTGAGACAGAGCTGAGGGCTGCCAGAAACTGAAGTTCAGTGAGGGATGCATCCAACCATCTGCAGACCAAGAGGATTGAAGTTAGGGAATAAATACTCTGTCGCACCTCTCTTCCTCTGATTACCTGCCGGAAATCACCAGCTAAGCTTCAGCTGGAATCCAGAGGATAAGGGAGTCCTTTCAGCATAATCTCTTCACTTGAACAGGAGGAAAAGGGTGGAGAGTGAGCCTGAAAGAGAAAACTGAAGAAATCCAGCAGAAACACCATCGCTGTTCGTACCTGCAGCTCAATGCCTTATTAGAGACATTGTGTCTTAGGAGCAGCATGTGTCATTTTTCAATTACTGTCCTTCCAGCTGGGCTGGAAAATACCATTCACTGTCTATATACTTTGCCAAGCATTCCCTATCACCATGGTGTCTGAGATGAGTTTGGAAATACGTATGCATTCTCCATTAAGATGTGACTTGATGTCATCTCTCTGGGAAGCTTTCCATAAAATCCACAAGAAGACACTTTGAAATACATGCCACTTCTCAGGGGCAGTTCTTAGAAGGAAGAGCATTTTAAAGAATTTATCAGTGGCATCAATCCAATATCTTCTTGTCAATCAAAATTTTGGAATTTCTTACTGTGTTTTTGGCCTTCTTACTGTGCTTTTCAGTGATGTTACTAGATGACTCAATGTTGATTCCCTCCTTGTTCTTATTAGCATTAATGGTGTATAATATTGGCTGTTTTCTTTGTCCTTAGAAATTTACCATGACAGTAAAGGAAAGGAATTCAGAAAATCTTTTTTTTTAATCTTAAAAGTTTGAATCTTTCTTCTCAAATGTAATACATGATAGATCAACCTTGCTAATGGTTTTGTAATGTCTGTTAAAATCTCACCAGTGTGTTCAATCTAATATTTTTTTTCAGTTCTTCTTTACCATTTGAGGAGAGATAAAAAGTCTCCATTGCTATCCAAAGGTCTCTACCTTTGGCTCACCATAGTGCCTGAAATTTCCATCTTTAGAGAAGCTTCTCTGATATAAGACCTTATCTCCTGGAAATTCCCATTAAGTGGGTTTAGATTAACTAAGAGAGGTAACATATTGACATACAGAATCACTGATCAGCTTCAAAGTCATCAGGCAAAAAGAAAAAGGCATTGACATTTAGATGGAAGTTCCTATTTAGAGAAGCTAAAGACTTAACCTTAGGCTAATGGAATTAACCCCAGCTTTTATGTCCAACATCTTTCTATTCATGGGTAAAATCAAAGAACAGAGGGTTTATCTGCCAAAAAATTTCAAACACCAGAGCTGAGATTTATCTGAAAATTAAACCCCATCTTTCTCTGTCAGCAAGTGCTTAGGCAAGACCTTTCGTTATGTATCAGGTTGACCAAAAAGTTCCTTTGGGTTTTCCCAGCACATCTTATGGAAAAACCCAAATGAATTTTTTGATCAACCCATTATTAATACATGGACTAGCAAATTTTCTTAAAAGATAAGACAGGAGAAGTTCAGGGATAAAGGCAAATTAGAGGTAAGTTCTGGGAAGAGAATTGTAAAATTAGAGGAGAATAGGACTGGAAATGCGGAGTGTGGATGGGCAGTTAGATACTCACAAGGGAAATGGGTATGTTAGAAGCACATTTTGTCCTCTCTCCCCAACTTAAATATTTGACTGTCCTGTCTTTCAGTTCTATCTTATTGGCTACAGAACTCAAAAGTGTGCTTTGATCATTTCTTTATGGTAACAACAGATGACGCTTTTTTCAATATCCAAGGCAAGATTTTAAAATTTTGCAGATGTTGGTTTATTTCATCCTCCCAATAACTGCAAAATGGGTAATATCATCATCCTGATTTTACAGATAGGAAAAAAAAATGAGTCTCAGAACAATTAAGTAACTTATTCTAATATCAAACCCTGCCAAAGTCAGATCCAGGAATTAACCCCTGACAATCTAATGAGAAGCTTTATGCTTAACCATTATACTATACACTCTCTGATGAATACAGAAAATACATCTTAACCTTCAGATTAGCATTTTTCTGTGTGTACCAATCAGATCATCCAACCCTGCATCTTTCTCTATGGTCTCAGTCTGTAGCTGGACCAAGGCAGTCACCACTCTGTTACCTTGAAAGGGCACTAGGCTTGGTCATGAATCCTGGTATGGGTAAAACACGCAAGCAACAAGAAGTGTAGTCTGGGTAAATTTTAAATAGAACATCTCTCTCTGTTGCTGGGCGAGATGAACCATTGCAAAGCAGTCACTCCATAAGGGACTGCTGCAGGTCCATGCCTCCGGTGGCCTTCAGGAATAGAGAACATCTGTAGTAGCCACATGCCCCAAAGCCTGGTGTCAAAGTCCAGGAGTGGGTGTTCCCCACTAACACTGCCAATGGGAAGAAAAAGCCCAGTTTTCACTGGTTTCCAAGACAGGACATCCTTTCTGCTCCCTCTGCTATTCTGTAAAAAACATCCCATGCTTTTTACAGATAAAAATGAAAATCCCAAGTTATAATGGTCAAATAGGATAGGAATTTTTTGTGAAAAGAGAGGAGGATTAAATTATCTCGAGCAATACCTTCAATTTCACCTTCTCTGCTTCTATCACCTTTTGTCCAAGGCAGGCCTACAAAGCCTAATTTTAACCCCTCTCAAGATCTGTACAAACACAGTGAGAGCAAAGAATATGTAATTGCCTTCAACAACCACGAATACACCACGAACAGAGCACTCTAGGCATATGGCTGTGTACAGCCTTCATCAGCAACGACATCCTCAAGGTGGTGACTGGCCTCAGGATTCTAATTGTGTTTGACCTTGACAGTAGTGTATACACACCAAGGGTGATGTACAGATTTTCTCAAATTCCGAGTCAGTCCAATTGCTTCAGTGTTCATGCAGTTTTATTGAATAAATGGTCGTTGAACCTGCTTTTTTTTTTCCAATAGTCAAGTTTACAAGTATGATGAGAACCTAACCCTTGAGCATTAATGTTAAAAGAGGATGTGTCAGTGGCAAAGAGCAAGAGTCAACAAATTATTATAAGT
Organism: Okapia johnstoni; assembly: GCA_024291935.2. NCBI lineage: Eukaryota > Metazoa > Chordata > Mammalia > Artiodactyla > Giraffidae > Okapia > Okapia johnstoni. The sequence continues at coordinate 11,364,545 of CM044319.1, forward strand.
TCACATATGTTCACATTTTGAAAATGAAGAAGAAAGACTGTGAGGAAACAGTATGAAAATATTTCCTTGTACGTGTCAGTCATGCAATATCTGGTGCAGAATAGTAATGGATTATCAAATCTAAAGCCTTTGTGCTTTAAAATGTGATCTCTCTCTTATAGTATGAACTAGACCTTGTTTGTGAAACACTCTATTATATTTCATGTAGTGGTAACCTTTTAGTTTGTAGGAAAATAATTGCTACAATATGTATTATAAAATGTGCTGATGCTATTTTAGTTGGATTTCTGAGAACTCAAGTAAGGACCAACACCAAGCAGAGTATATTGAGTAGGTGATATCACCTTTTCCATTGTCTTTCCCCTCCTGCTTCAGCCCCATGTTGCCTATAGTTCCTTCCTCTCCAATAAGTGTCTAGGCGACCTATGATATTTACTGATATTTACTTTCTTCCCTCTCAGAAGGATGTCTTTAAAACAGGGAGGAAGATAACCCAATTTAGTGTTTTCCAATGGCTTTCTAAGGAGCTAGATGTTATTGCAAATTCCTCTAAAATAGCATTTCAGAATCAAATTAATTTGGGAAGTGCTGTGTTAAACGAAGTAAATATGTACTTGCTTTTACAGAACTTCTCAAAACTTCTAATACAATAATGTGCATTGAGCATCTTTTTTACAGGAGAACATTTCCCAAATGATCACTTCAGAAAGTCCTTTCCAGGAAGGTCAATTATCATCTCACTGTTTGGGAAACACTGATGTAGGAGAAAGATCTGAGAAAGGTCTGAGTTCAAAGCCTGGTCCTACTACATATTTGAGAAACTTCTTTAAGATCAAGTTTTCTTATGAGAAACACATGGCACATAGAAGACATTCAGAAAATAATAGCCATGATTTAATTATATAGTTGCTAATCAGTTCAGTTCAGTTCAGTCTCTCAGTCATGTCCCTCTCTTTGAGACCCCACGGACTGCAGCGCACCAGGCTTCCTTGTCTTTCACTATCTCCCAGAGTGTGCTTAAACTCATGTCCATCGAGTCAGTGATGCCATCCAACCATCTCATCCTCTGTTGTCCCCTTCTCCTCCTGCCTTAAGTCTTCCCCAGCATCAGGGTCTTTTCCAATGAGTCAGTTCTTTGCATCAAAGTATTGGAATTTCAGCTCCAGCATCAGTCCTTCCAATGAATATTCAGGACTAATTTCCTTTAGGACTGACTGGTTGGATCTTCTTACATTCAAGGGACTCTCAAGAGTTTTCTCCAGCACCATAGTTTGAAAGCATCAATTCTTCAATTCCCAACATTCTTTATAGTCCAGCTCTCACATTCATACATGACTACTGGAAAAACCATAGCTTTGACTGTAGTAGCAAATATAGTATACAGGGATTGAGGGAACAGAGTAGAGTTCCTTTATTCTTAGAAAGCCCAGAGGTGGTCAAAAGAAGAGATAGAAAATGCTCATGAGGCAGTAATGACTGGATGGACACAAATGGAATGTGGGACTGGGCATGGCTGGACAAGTAGATGATGCCTTCCTGCCTCCCAGGTGGCAGAAGGGGACTCTGCCCTTCTCCTCCTGCCTTCACTCTTTTCCAGCATCAGGAACTTTTCAAATGACTCAGCTCTTTGCATCAGGTGGCCAAAGTATTGGAGTTTCAGCTTCAGCATCAGTCCTTCCAATGAACACTCAGGACTGATCTCCTTTAGGATGGACTCATTGGATCTCCTTGCAGTCCAAGGGACTCTCAAGACTCTTCTCCAACACCACAGTTCAAAAGCATCAATTCTTCGGTGCTCAGCTTTCTTTATAGTCCAACTCTCACATCCATACATGACTACTGGAAAAATCATAGCTTTGACTAGACAGACCTTTATTGGCAAAGTAATGTCTCTGCTTTTTAATATGCTGTCTAGGTTGGTCATAACTTTCCTTCCAAGGAGTAAACATCTTTAAATTTCATGGCTGCAGTCACCATCTGCAGTGATTTTGGAGCCCAAAAAAATAGTCTGCCACTGTTTCCAGTGTTTCCCCGTCTATTTGTCATAAAGTGATGGGACCGGATGCCATGATCTTAGTTTTCTGAATGTTGAGTTGTAAGCCAACATTTTCACTCTCCTCTTTCACTTTTATCAAGAGGCTCTTTAGTTCTTCTTCACTTTCTGCCATAAGGGTGGTGTCATCTGCATATCTGAGGTTATTGATGTTTCTCCCAGCAATCTTGATTCCAGCTTGTTCTTCATCCAACGCAGCAGAAAGGAGAAGAAATGCCAAAAATCAAGGGCGAGATGACACTGTGTATGGTTTACTTTTCATCTGCACAATAATAATAATGGTGCCATCGTCAAGTTTTTTTAAGATGTCAGTGTATTAAGGCATAGGAAACCATTAGAACAGTGACTGGGATGCAAATATCAATAGATGTTAGCTATTATTATTACCTTTCTTTCTAAGATGTGCTTTCAAATACTGATCATAGTACTTCCCGAGCAAATCCAGAAATAAAGATTACTTCACAAATTTCTACTGTATACCAGATTCCACTCACTATGGGGCTTGCCAAAAGAGGCAGAGTTCTGTTATAATCACAAAAGTTACCTAGTATATAGTATACTTTTTACAGGCAATAGGACAGTCCACCAGGGACAGGAACTGTATGAGAAACAAACTAAGGGCCTCATTATCACAAAGTTAAGGAGGCATATTTTAAGACACTAGAATAAAAGAATCTTCCATCTACTAAGCTCTCATTCTGTTCAGATTGCTGTTTGATGTAATTTCTCCTCTGAAGTCAAGGGGATTAAGTTGATTGATTTATCTCTGAAGTTCTTTAAGAGGTGAATGACTTGATTTCATTATCAAACCTTTGAAGGAAGTTTAACCACTAGTTCAAGTTGAGGAAGTGCTTTTCCTCCCCCATTTAATAACAATAAAACTTGTTTATTGCTCACTTTCTACATGCTAGGCTGCTAAATACTTTACAGGCATTGTCTAAATTCAGCTTCCCAACAATGCTGTGAAGTGTGGTACTCTCTCTTCCTTTCATTACTTTACAGATGAGGAATCTGAATCTTGGAGAGATTAATCTGTCCAAGGTCACTCAGCAAAGAATACCAGACTCAAGTCTGTCTAATTTCAGAGACTACACAGAGCTACATGTCCAAGGAATTTACTACTCACTGGGACTGCTTCAACATTTTCTGAATGCTTAAAATTGTTTTAAATAAGAGGTAATTCAAAATAAATCATTCATGCTGTTGACATCTCAGACAGAGCTAATACTGCCACAGAGAGCATGAGTGTGGCAACCACGCTTGTGTAAATTAGGGTACTTCATTTTGCAAATAAAAAGCATATATAATCTCTCCTAGAAATTTGGAAAGGATACTTCTAGTCCCATATTATTCCATCAAGTACTTCAACTGTCTAAATATGTTCACAGTTGTTACAATTTAATCATGTTGGTGATTGTTATGTTGTCTATGTTTGTGACTATTATATTAAGGTCATTTCTTTAGGCCAATGCATTAGCAGAGGCGCAGCTCAGTCCTTTTGTTAATAATGCTTCTGTATAAAGTGTTTTTGTTAGCTCACATGAGTTCCTCCTCTGTGTTTCATTGGAATCCTTTAGGTACTGATGAAGTAAGAGATTAGGCTAGTATTAGAAGAGCTGCCTCCCACAAGCAGTCAAGCTTGACCCATTCCACAAGGCCAGACTATATGAGTTCATGGGACCTATCTATTCTTGTTAATATGATATTGTAAAAGAGTTATTAAGTAGTCTTTCTAAATGTGCCTTCTATCTCTTCAAAGAACTCCTCTGTTGCTGCTACTGTTTAGTCACTAAGTCATGTCCAACTCTTTGTGACCCCATAGACAGTAGCCTGGCAGACTGAGGCTCATCTGTCCATGGGATTTCCCAGGCAAGAATACTGGTGTGGGTTGCCATTTTCTTCTCCAGGGGATCATTCCAACCCAAGGATTGAACCCACATCTCCTGCATCAGCAAGTGGATTCTTTGTCACTGAGCCACTTGGGAAGCTGTAAGAGTTATTAACTAGTCTTTCTAAATGTGCCTTCTGTCACTTCAAATAGCTCCTTTTGAAATTACTTCTCTAAAACATCACTAGGACTTATAATAGCCATGTCCTTATCTGTACACTATTTCTCTGAAGATACTCTCATGCTTAAAACAATCACTGCATCCTCAACACCAAAAACTACATTTCAAGAACATAGAAGACCATCCTACTGCTCAGGCCTTGTCCATCATAGAACAGAATTGACACTCTTTGCTCTAGCATACTATTACTCTATTTAAACCAAGTTACTTGACAAACAAACATAAAATATTTCATCTCTCCATGTCTTTACATCAGCCAGAGCCTACCACTTCCCTGTCTCAATCCATCCAGTGGCTTCAACTCATCAGCTCAAGTCTTTGCAGTCCCCACAAGGTGATGCTTCCTTAGCCACCCTCCACTCACCCACTCCCCTGCTCTGGTAACTCTCTGACCTGGATCTCTTACCACTTTCCTCTCAGCTTAATCTGTCTTAGCAACATATGACATGGTCCAACTCAGGGCATCCTAGTCAACTCAGGCTGCCATAACAAAGTATTGCAGACTGAGTGGCTTAAATAACAGGAAATTATTTTCTCAAAGTTCTGGAGAATCAAAGTCCAAAATCAAAGTTCTAGCAGCATTGGTTTCTAGTAAGAGCTCTCTTCTTAGCTTGCAGATGGCTGCCTTCTCATTGGGTCCTCACATGACCTTTCTTCTGGGTGTGCAGATTCCTGATATCTTTCCTTCTTCTTATAAGAAGTGATTCATAATGTTGTACTCAGAAACCAACATAACATTGTAAAGCAATTATCCTCCAATTAAAAAAAAAAAACAGGTTAGTCCTGTTGGATTAGGACCCCACCCTTATGTCCTCCTTTAACCTTAATTACCTCCTTGTAAGTCCCTATCTCCAAATATAGACACATTGTTGGTGAATCTTATTCTAAGACTCCATAATAGTTTTCTCTCATTCTTTAGGTCATAAATTGTTCAAAAGCAATATTGATATCAGCAAACAATGACTTATAAGATGTGAATTGAGGGATATATGAAAGGTCTTATCCGTACAACCAAAATATTTCTTCTATATAGAGGCAGCTCCATAATTGTTGTTTTTCACTATTCCCTTTAAAAAAAAATTATCCTGAAGGTGGTAATCCACAATGTTATCAGTAGTTCTATAAGAAATTAATATTTCTAATGATGTGCCTCACTGATGGAAAGAGGTTCATAATTTTCATCTTGGAGGCTTGGAGAGAGCAGAGGAAAATGGAAGAGGTTCTTGAAAAAAAGAAATAAAAGGAAATGTTTACTTGCTCCATCGTGTCCAACTCTTTGCAACTATGGACTGTAGCTTGTCAGGCTCCTCTGTCCATGGGATTTTCCAGGCAAGAATACTGGAGTGTGTAGCCATTCCCTTCTCTAGGAGATCTTCCCAATCCAGGGATCGAACCTGGGTCTCCATGTCTCCTGCACTGCAGGCGGATTCTTTACTGCTGAGCCACTGGGAAAGCCCCCATAGGAAGCATTATATACTGAAAAGTCAAGTACAAATTTTGCTTGTTTCTCACTTGTGCCTCCACTTGACAATATCTTAAGTCATTCAAGACTGGGTAGCTTTCTCCTTCTAAGAGATATAACAGTCCTTTTTGCTTTTCTAATAGGCTTTTCAATTAAAAAACAAGTCTGCCCATTTGATAAGACCTTTGTTTCCCAAGATTGCTATGTTTAGTTTTTCTTCTAGGACAGGTCTCAAATGGTATTTTTTTAAATCTTCAAAGACCACCCTTCCCCATCAGTCGACTGGAAAGAAAGGAATTTAAAACTCTGTGACATTCACCTAACCTATCAACTCAGAGAATAAAAATCTCCATGTGGTACTGAGAAATAACAAACAATGTAACTTGTGGTTCCTAGAAAAGTAAAAGACTGGAGGAAGTTACATGGAGAGACTTGAGAGTTAGCTTGCCCCTCCAGAGACCCTCCAGCAAGGAGCAAAAGTAATAGCTCACATTATTCAGTTTTGCTCTATGACAGGTACTGTTCTAAGAGTTCTACTGAGAAGTGTGAAGCTTGGACTGTGAATAAATGCAGCTTACTTTTATTTTTCATCTTCTGGTTAAATTTTATTTACCCGAGTAATTCAACAGTGACTTTGGATGGTGTTTGGCAGAGGCTTCTTTCATGAGGTCACTCCCAGATAATAGGTTGATAAAAGGTCAGCTTTTGTTATGAAAATGGTCTCAATTCTAAAATTACAATTCCCAACCAACTTCAGGTCATAAGGCAATGGGAAAACAGCTTCAACTTCGTACCCTTTATCCTTTCTCCATGATCTACAAGGTGTGGCTCCCTACTTTATTTGCTGTCCAAGCCTGTTCTGTGCCACAAACACCACACTGCCCTCATCACACTGGCTTCCACACTGTTCCTTGAGCTTACAATCATGCTTCCACTTAAAGGATTTTGCACTGGCAAAGTCATATGGCCCATTTTACCATTTCCTAAATGTCTTTGCTTACATGTCATTCTGAAAGAGAAACATTCCCTTACCACTATTATTATTTACCATCTTATTCTGCAGTCTTTTTCTTCATTGTACTTTTTTACTTGGTAGACTGAATACTTATATGTTTATTAATGTGTCTCCTTTAGTTGGATATAAGTTACACAAGTTCAGGACCTTGATCTGTTTTCTCACAGCTGTTCTTCTCATTACCATCTGAGAACTCTCAACTGTACCTGACCCAAGATTAGGTGCTCAGTGTACATTCTGGGGGGCTTCCCACGTGACTCAGTGGGTAAAGAATCTGCCTGCAATGCAGGAGATGTGGGTTCCATCCCTGGCTCAGGAAGATCCCTTGGAGAAGGGCATGGCAACCCACTCCAGTATTCTTGCCTGGGAAATCCCATGGACAGAGGAGCCTGGCAAGCTACAGTCCATCAGGTTGCAAAGAGTGAGACACAACTGAAGCGACAGCATACACATACACACCCACACATTTTTTTTTATTTCAGGGTAAAGATACCCCATGAGTATAAACTGTAGAATAAAGCATCTCTAAAGCAGCTCAAAGGGAGGAGTCTTGATATTTTATTTTAAAATGTGGCTAGGAGTTATTAATAAAGGAGTAATTATTGAGATTACTCCAAATTTGCTTACTCTATGGCTACCATTAAAAATTAACATTCTAGACATTTTATTAAAATGAGCAGTGTTCCTTCTAAGCAGCCTTTCCCACTTTGACAATGTTTTCAGTCAGGAGACAAAACATGGAAATGAACCCGAGTCTTACTAAATTAGTATAATTGCATGTATAATTTTATAATTATTTGATAATGTTATTATAAATAAGCTGTTTCTTAGAAAACATTATTAATTTCATTTTAATATAACCAATATAATATAACCTCCTTTCAACAAGGTTTGAACTCTTTAATTTTAGATTTTTTTTAATTCTCTTATTTAAACATTATAGAAAGTGTCTGTTTTTGTCTTCATGGCTAGATTAGTGCTGGCTGGGCTATGCTTCAATTTCTCTGTTTCTACTGTTGCATTTAACAAAAATATTTAGGATCACACAGTAATGACTTCTTAGGGTGATGTTGCTTTACAAAAGGAGTGTCTTAATAGAACTTGGAGTTTGTAGCATTATGCAAGCTAAATTGTTCTTGCACTGTAAAATGCATTTGATTCTTCTCTGCTTATAAATTCCATGTATCTCCTTTCAATATCTGCTTTCCAGGAGTCTATGCAAGATTGATAGAGACATTAAATTCAAAGACTAAAAGAGAAAAAAATGTAATGTGAGTCTTCAGTTGACTTTAAAGGAGATATATTGCTTAATAGAAACATTCAGGGAACAATGATAGTGGGCAGTAAATCCTAGATTAATTACACTTACTCAATGTGCTATAGAGCTAATTCATATAGCCAAACTTTTTTACAAAGCACTATCATTTCATGATTTTTTGCACTGGACAGTAAATGTACAAGCATTAGTGTTAAAAGACAGGATTTTGCCCCTTATTACAGAAAGCAAAATTACTCTGCTCTATTGCAAACCTAGTAGATCTCTATCCCTACATCTTTTATTAATTGATTTCTCAAAAATCTGTCCTTCATATTTTATTGTACAATCAGCAGTAAACCTCAAATGTTGAAAGATTTGAAACTGCTAAGTAACAAATCTGTGAATTCACAATGATATCGTAAATGATCCAGGAAATGTCATTTTAAGTGGTAAAATCAATATGTATTTTGGTTCATTAGCAAAATACATAATGGCTATTTCTAGCATCTCCTCAGACTTTCTGTTTAACCATTTTGTATTGTGATGCCTGGCCTGAAGCAAATTCTATTTTTAGTTCTAATGGAACAGTCTTAAATTGCTTATTTTCTGTTTACTAAAGTCATCCTGTTTGTTACCATGGAAACTATGACAACTGCTCCAACTAACTATTTTATTAAATGAATTGAAGATGTAGCTGAAGACTGCAAAGGTGCAGCATGTCATTCTTAAAACGTACTTCCTGACAACTGCAAAACTATGGCCAATCTGTAGAAAAAAATGAAATTAATTATGAATAAGATCTTCTACATTTCAAATTCAGGTGGCTTATCCACATTTGAAAATCTGAATATAACTAGCACATAGTCTTCCCCAACCTACAAAGAGTATGTCTTTTAAAAGTGTATCTGTAAATCTCTTCCTTGGAAATTGGAGCACATTAACCCATTTATGAAATAATTTCATAAATAATAACTAGATCTCCAGGGCCACCCTCAAAAGCCCTTTGACCTGTAATGTCTCAATCTATAGCAATATTAGCAATAGCCTTTGTTCTCAGTTCTGGTAGCAGGAGACAAGTTTCAGAAATGTGAAGAAAGGGACGTTTTCTCATACCCAAGTGCCCCTGTCTCCAGCCTCTTGGGCTCCTCTTATTACCAACTCTCCTGGGTTGATCCTCAACAGGGTCCTCCTGCCCAGTGTCATTCAAGCCAATAAAAGAAGACTGAGTTCAATTCAGAAGCAAAGGAAAACTTATTCTTTGACCTAAGAATGGAGAGGTGCAATCACCTGCTCTAGAGTCCAAGCTCTACCCACTTCAAATATTGTGGGTGGGACCTCTTTATAGGGTTCTGTCTGCAGAGGAAAGGGGTGGAGGTCTGGTCAGTGGGGCGGGGCTGTGCTATTCTCCCCTCCATATTGCAGTGCTGATACAGTGACTCCGCACAGGCCTATGGAGTTGAAGTATTAGGTGCAGCCATTTTGCACTAGCAACTCTGGTCTGAAGTGCTGAGTGCAAGGCCTCTGCCTGAGGCAATCTACCGCTGCTGCTGCTAAGTTGCTTCAGTCGTGTCCGACTGTGCGACCCCATAGACAGCAGCCCACCAGGCTCCCCCGTCCCTGGGATTCTCCAATCAAGAATACTTGAGTGGGCTGCCATTTCCTTCTCCAATGCATGAAAATGAAAAGTGAAAGTGAAGTCGTTCAGTCATGTCCGACTCCTAGCGACGCCGTGGGCTACAGCCTACCAGGCTCCTCGGTCCATGGGATTTTCCAGCCAAGAGTACTGGAGTGGGGTGCCATTGCCTTCTCTGATCCTACTAGCAAGTGAATCTAAATTAAGCACGAAAGAAGAGGTTGGACTTTATCTAAACACCTAGATTCCATCTTTTTTTTCCTGTGGACCCTGTGGGCTTTGCCAGAGACCCTCTCACTTTTGCACATCTTCCGTCCGAGTTTCACTTCCCTTCAAGTTTCACTTGGTGAAAAGGACTTCCCTGGTGGCTCAGAAGGTAAAGCATCTGCCTACAATGTGGGAGATCTGGGTTCAATCCCTGAGTCAGGAAGATCTCTTGGAGAAGAAAATGGCAACCCACTCCAGTATTCTTGCTTGGAAAAGCCCATGAATGGAGGAGCCTGGTAGGCTACAGTCCATGGGCTCGCAAATAACCAGACACGACTGAGTGACTTCACTTCAAGTTTCCCACTTTTATCCTGCTTCTACATTGAACCATCATTCTCCTCAAGAGTCAAGATGTTCCCAGATAATTGTTTAAAAAAGAGAGAAAGCAATCAAAATACTCCCTATTGTCTGAATGATTGAATTCTTCCTAAAGTTTTTGCATTTTAAAACATACAATATTTTTGACCCCAAACAAATCCCTAATACATAAGATTTCCATAACCACAACTAAAGAAAATATTCGGAGGGTGAATGTGTGAGGAAACTGCTCTGAGGATATACTCAGACTTAGAAATCGGGCCAAAAAATCAAGCAGAAGTAGTTTGATATGAAAAGTCAGCTTCTTTACTATCTTCCCTAAATCTTGGATCTGGGGTTTTCTGTTCAAGGATGGATGGCAGTGGTTAGTTGTAAACTGAGTCATCTTTTTGTTCATTTAATTTCCAGGAGATTTTAATAAAATGTATCTTATTAGCCCTATAATTGTGCTTTTAAAAGAATGTCATCTTCTTGGTTAAAGAGATCAGATTAACACGATAATGTAGACAAAAATTTTGTTCTTATTTTCTAACAGAATACAAACCAAACAAAATCATTGTGATTTGAACATTGTGAATTTTACACAAAAAAAGGAAAGAATTATTAGGATATATTTAAGACAGAATCAATAACTTACTGTTTGGTGTTCAAGAAATTAAAGAAGAAAAAGGAAATAATTTGAGATTTTTTTCAAGATGAGAAAAACTGAGTTATCTTTATTGTTTATACAGCTATCCTTTGTATAGATTCAGAATTAATCAAAATATATAAAGGCTAAAAGTTATTTCTAGAAATGTAAAAAAAAGTCCTTTTTTAAAAATTAAAGTGGTGAGTATAAGAACAAATGAGATCTGATATTCTGTCTTTCCATAATGTAGTAGTTGAATTTGCCTGTAAAATCTTTCTGGCAAATTTGTGTATTTTTATGTAAATATATATGCAATAAAATATGAAATGAGAAATTAAATTTTTAGTTGAATTTCATTGATCATTTAGGATAGAAAATTCTACAGGGCCTTATTAGAATTTTAATATTACTGATGCTTCAAAATGAAGACATAATTTTGACCTTATACTCTTTTTTTATCTCCTTAGGGTCCACTTTCATTTGTAATACTCACATAATTCCAGTGAAAAACCAAGAGGGCGTGGCTATGATGTTCATCATTAATTTTGAATATGTGAGAGATGAAGACAATGCTGCTTCGCCAGAGAGGGTAAATCCAATATTACCAGTCAAAACTGTAAACCGTAAGTAAATGACAACATGTACATGTTTCTTTATTTTTATGGTAAATTTTATTAATAGAGTTGCTAACATGGAACTATTTTTACATTTCATCTTGTGATACTGAATTCTTTTTATCTGAAATTAATTTAGGATTTTGCATTGATATTCATCAGGAAAATCTCTCTGTAATTTTTGAGTGTGTCGGAGAATGCAATAGCAGCCCACTCCAGTACTCTTGCCTGGAAAATCCCATGGACGGAGGAGCCTGGTAGGCTGCAGTCCATGGGGTCGCTGGGAGTCGGACACGACTGAGCGACTTCACTTTCACTTTTCACTTTTGTGCATTGGAGAAGGAAATGGCAACCCACTCCAGTGTTCTTGCCTGGAGAATCCCAGGGACGGGGGAGCCTGGTAGGCTTCCGTCTATGGGGTCGCACAGAGTCGGACACGACTGAAGCGACTTAGCAGCATGCAATTTCACTAGGTATTATTATCAACATTGTAATTACTTTGGAAAATAATTTAGAATTTTTTCTCTATTTTCTATGATACATAAATAACCACTTGAGTTTTTCAACTGTTTTAATCAAATAGAGACTGCATTTTATTTTCCAATTTTTATACATCTAGTAGTTTTCTCTTGTCTAATTGAGCTGGCTATTACCTTCCAACATATTATTAAAAGGAAATTGATAGTGAACATCACTTATTCCTGATTTTTGTGTGAATGCCACCAGTGATCCCCATTAATTCAAATGATGACATATGGTTGAGTGGAACGTGGTTTGTAATTTTATAGAAGTTTCCATTTGCTTGTATTTATTATTGGGTGTTGAAATTTGTAAATTACCTTTTCAGCATCTTTAGAAACAAATCTGCTATTCTGTTTCCTTATTTTTATGGTAAATCTTATTCATAAAGTTGCTAACATGGAACTGTTCTTTTGTCCATGAAAGAAGCCACATTTGGGCATGATGTATTTTATCTTGTAATATTGAGTTCATTTCATCTAAAATTAATTTAGGATTTTGCATCCATACTCATCAGGGAAATTGCTCTGTAATTTTTGACTGCATATGTTCAATTTCATTAGGTATTATTATCAACATTATAATCTCTTTGGAAAATAATTTGTAATGTCTTCTCTATTTTCTATGATACATAATAAAAAAATAGTAATAATAATAAAAAATAGTTTGAGTACTATCAGTCAGTTCAGTTCAGTCTCTCAGTCCTATCTGACTCTTTGCAACCCATGGACTGTAGCATGCCAGGCCTCCCTGTCCATCGCCAACTCCCTGAATTTACTCAAACCCATGTCCATTGAGTCTGTGATGCCAGGATTATATGGGCTTTAAAAGCTAAGTTTAACTCCCCTGTGAAATCATCTAAACCTGGTACTTATTTGTGGAGTAGCTTTTTGACATTTCTTTTCCTCCAGAGGGTCTTCCCTGATAGCTCAGTTGGTAAAGAATCCGCCTGCAATGCGGGAGACCTGGGTTCAATCCCTGGGTTGGGAAGATCCCCTGGGGAAGGGGAAGGATACCCACTCCAGTATTCTGGAGAATTCCATGGACTGTATAGTCCATGGGGTCCCAAAGAGTCAGACACGACTGAGCGGCTTTCGCTGTCACTGTTCCTCCAGAGATTAGACTATTCAAATAATCCTGCTCAACTATTATCAGTACCTTGTACTCTGTATGCTTAGTCTTCTACCATTCAGTTTGTCAGTTTAAATTATATCATTTCATTCCCCATTTTTACCAACAAGGCATTTGATGAGCTTATATTATATTTCCTTCTCCTTCCATTCCTTTGGTTGCAGTACTTCTGGCTTCTCAGAGGATGTAATTTACATACTTCTCACTTTTGTTTTGCTCTAAGTTTCTACTGAAATGTATTCAATACTCACCGTTTGTCTTTTTGTCGAAGTTTCGCCAAACAAACTTCTTGGATAAAGTTCATCCTCTTCAGGAGATGTTCATAAGTAAATCAACATGGTTTTTCTGTAGCCTTCACACTTTGAGGACAGCCTGGGTAGATATAAGCTATTTGGTCCACACTTTGTTGCCCTGTGAACCTAGTAGATAGTGTTCCACTTTTCTTGCATCAAATTTTCCCAATGAAAAATCTGATGCCAACCCTTGTCTACCCTTTGTAAGTGATTTTGTTATTTTTCTGATTCCCAGAAAATTTCAAAAATAAACTAATAATGGTAGATTTTAATACTTCTCTTTCAAATGAAAACAGACTTTTCAAGTCTAAAACTATTGCTTGTATATGTCTGGGTTTGACATTCTACGTCAATTTTTCCAGATGTATGATGGGCCCTTTCAACATGTACATTCAATTCATGTTATAGTTCAGGTAATTTTATTGAATTATAATTTTAATAGCTGTTTTCTTTTGGTTTATTTGTCTTCTTCAGGAACTCAAATAATAAACTCAAGTAACATTGCACCTTCTTTGTCTATCTTTCATATCCACCACTTCCTTTCTGGTCTTTTTTGCTTTGTTCTATTTTATTTTCTTAGCTTCTCTCATTTCTGACCTATATTCTTATAGTTTGCTTGTAATGTGATCTTAATTTCTTAGATAATTGTGTCTTTTTTCTGTCTTGAATGTATTGCCTTTATTCTTTCAGTCTTGCTTGGCATTTTCCTCTTACTTGTCCAGATTTTATTCTATGTTCTCGAATTCCTAATTTATAATCTTATTTCATATCTCTAACTACTGGTTTAAAAGTTTGAATTTATTTTGGGGTGCTATAAACCTATTCTGCCTTATAGCCATATACTTAACATACTCTCTTCTGCATGTTTTTATTCCTGTTTCCTATTTCTCTCTTATGATATCTTTGTACAGATATTAGAGTTTTCTTTGTACAGATATTAGAGATACCTTTGTACAGATAATCCATTCATTAAGAACTTTCCTGGACAATCACTAACAAGAAATATCTGGTGGGGGCAAAGAGAATAGGTCTTGTTTGAGTGGCTTCTTAAATTTTTCAGTTCAAAGTTTAATTCATGTATAGCAAGGAGTTTGTAAATGTGCGGGTTTTGTAGAGGAAGTTTCTCATTCTTTAAAATATATGACACTAACTGATTTTGTTGTTTGCTTGTTTTTGTCTTCTGATTATTCTATTCCTTCTTATGTGAATAAGGAGAACTTATATTTATCTGCTTCCTTATTTCCTAGCTTCCAAGGGACATTTCCACCTTTGAAGATACTTCCCCCTCTCCAAGAAGTAGTGCTTTTCCAAAGCTTATATCTGGGGTCTTGTGCACTTGTAGCCACTTTTACTATCCCCCTTGTAGCAAATGCTTTCTCCGCTAAGGTCACAGAATTTCTCTCAGTATTTCTTACTCAGTGTGAAACTGTCTTCTGAGAGTAAACTTGATTTGATATGTGTTCCATTACTCTAAGGGGACTTTTGTGCTCCCATTTTTTCCACTTATTTTCTGCTTAATATTGCATTGTGTTCTTAAGCAATTCTTTTGGTCTTGGGCAGTTATTTCCCAGGCTACTTGTAAATTAAAGTTTGTAATGGCTTGCTCTAATTACTCTTTAGGCATAGTTTATAGGAATTTTTATTTGCCTCCCTTATTGATCTTTGTAGTTTTTAGGAGGATCTATGAGCAAATGAAAATTTAAGTTATTGTCATCGTCTGTGGGAAACTGGAAGACTTATCACAAAACTTTAATATTGAAAAAATAAATTGGTATACTATATGTAAATCAGATAGCTAAATATATGTAAAATAGACAACCCAGTCCCAAAGCCTATGTTGCAAAATGAACTAATACTAAATCAAATGTACACCAGCTAAAAAATTTTCATAGTATCAGTTACTTTCTTAGCTGCATCTAAATGATATGATAGTATCCTGTTAAGGCAATACTGGAACAAAATATATTAGTGTAATACAATTCCAATATTCTGAATATTTTACTCTGAACAATATTACACTTGGGAAAAACTATCAAAACCACCAATTTGTCAGTCTCCCAAGTGACATGTTTACAACAAAACTGAAGTACTATAAAAAATTAGTGTAGTACCAAGACTTGTTCCTTTAAGTTGATTACTATTTTTGATTTCTTTATATTTTATGCTAACAAACTTCATCATTACTGAATGGTTCTCAAGAATATACTTTAGGCAATCTCAGGTTGTATTTTGATCATAAATGTCAATAAGATAATTTGTTTTGGGGGAAGCCTAGTTTTGTTTCATTTTTGTCTTCAGAAAGTCTTCATTTCTCCCCCAGAATAGTTGTTTTTCATGATCCCTCAAATTGGATGAGAGTGAAAAGGGGAGTAGTGTATCAGTTGTATGGCAAAAAAAAAAAGTATTAAAAAAATAAAGTATTCATTTCAAACTGAAATACAAATGGATAATTGAAGCTTTGATTTCTTGAATAGAAGATAATCTCTACAGTAGCCTCCCAGAGTGTCATACATAATATATGCAACTTTATACTATGATTAAAATAGCATCTCTTGTGCAAGTCACAGCAAATTCAGTAGAGATTGTTCCTTATTATGTGAACACAAGTGGTTTCCCTACACTGCAGCTGTCACTCAAATGGGGAATCATTAGAGAGAGTACAAATATGCAGATAAAATTGTTTCCAGAGCATTACAAAGGCCTATTATTTACAACCATTATATTGGTTTTGATTATACCTTCTGTCATTATATGCTCTAAATTTCTTTCTACTTGGTGTCAATTTTTGAAGAGTTGATTATTAAATCAAGCAGAAAAGTTAAAGACAGACAAATTATATTTGGTAGCTTCTGATACTATCCAAGTTCTACTTTGTATCACTTCTGATCTTTGGAAAATTCCCCTTTTTTTCCTTAAAGTATAATTTTGCTACCTTTGTAAAATAATATATTGGCTATATCAAACATTGTTTCTCAGTTGGTGCCTACTAAAACAAACAAACCAATGAAAAATAAAAGAAAACCAAATTTTGATACACCCCTTTTTGCAGAAAAATTTCAACTTTCGAAAGGTTAATTTCTCATCTAAATAAGGAATATAAAATTGTGTGTGTTAAGTGGGTGCTGGGGGTGTATGCATGCCCTTAGTATTGGTATTTAAATGAAAATAGTAGGAAAAGGCTACTGTTTGTTTGAGAAGATGTGGGTGTCTATAAATTTAACTGCCTCTCCTGAAATGTAGGCAATATAAAGGAAAAAAATGTAAAGTGACAAGAAATACAGATGAAAAAGAAATGAAGTATTAAATTGAGAATATTAAGTAATAGAAAAGAAGCTATTAGTAAATACACAATAGAAAAGATACATCATGAAAAGACACTGTGATAAACTGGGTGGAGTAAATTGTGGAAACTTAGAGACTTGTATTGAATAAAACGGTGAATCAGTTCTCAGTACAAATATCTAGTTTCTGAGTCAGGAACACAATACAACAAAAGTAAGCAGCTTTCTCTGGGAAGAACTAATTTTTCACAAACTTAATCTCTGTTGAAGATATAGAACCAGCCATAAATAGATGACTTATTTTTCCTGGAAAGAAGAAAGTATGGGAGAGAGTATTATTCTAGTAGGTCTAACTATCAAATTAATAAATACTGCACAATTGAGTTGATTAATTATATAAATACCAATTATAATGTATAATTAAACCTTTTCTCACTGATGGTTTAAACTCTGTAATCTGAATAGTGGAAATGATACTAAGTGGATGATAAAAATCTACTTTTCCTACCAGATAAAAGGGGATCACATCGAAAGGAACTAACAGCAATGCGGCAATGGGAAAACATGTTCTCTTTTTTTTCTGCTCTAATATCTGTTGCTATGAAATATTTGCACAACATGGAAGATAGCCAAATTATGTGTTCATGCTTACACTATTTATTTCAAAGTTAATTGTCATCAAGTTTAAGAGGTTTTTGTTTTTATTATTTTAAATAAAATATTTTAAAGTTTTATTTTACAAGTATATTTAAATCTAGTATTTCTTCTATTTAATAGCAGAAATCTAGGATCACCAGTCTGGTTCACACAGACACACATACAAGTTCTCATTTGTTAAAAATCTCTTTAAGGTGTTTGGGAAACCTAAATTAAACAGAAACAATATACGACTCAACAGAAAATAAATACATTTCATCTTCTTTTTATGTCTTAAAACCAAAGAGTCAGTTTGAGCCACTACAAATGCTGACCTTAAGTTCATAGCCCCAACTAAATTTTAACTAATAACATTCACTCCTCTTATTAATTTAAAATAGCTTTTTGTTTGTCTACTTAATCTACTGCTTCCATCACAGTCAAAAATCCATGAAGTTTTCTCATCTTACTAAACTTGAAACATATCTCAACAAGAAAACAGGCCCATGTTTTAAGTCTTTTTAGTCACAGAGAAATAATGAATTTTATCATTTATTGATTGATAAGTGATTACACTGCATGTAAAAATTACACACAAAATCCTAATTTTTTTAGATAATTTTCATCTCTTTCCATTAATAAGTATTTCAAAACTTCACCAAGGTTTTCATGACTCTCTTTTCAAATCCACCTCCTTTGTCAGACAGATCACCTCACCTTCCACATCTCAGAGGGCTTGGGGAGGGCTTGCACAGGAAGTCCTTTCATCAGCCCACCTTCAACAGATATATCTCAATCCTGGTAACAAATAAAGAGCAAGAGAGGTGAGGGCTGTGGAAAACTAAAGAAGCTCACCTTATTTTAAGTATCCAGGAGCACTTAAGCTCTACTTCATAGGAGGAATGTTGTATTTTCTTCCATATCCCCAACATTTTGCAAATAGTGAGTACATGGTGGCTCAGTTGGAAAGAATTCACCAGCCAGTGCAAGATAAATGGTTTTGATCCCTGAGTCGAGAAGATCCCCTGGAGAAGGAAATGGCAATACATTCCAGTATTCTTGCCTGGGAAATCCCATTGACAGAGGAGCCTGGGGGGCTACAGTCCATGGGGTCGCAAAAGAGTCAGATATGACTTAGCAACTGACAAAAATAACAATACATATTTGTAGAATATATAAATTTATGAATAAGTTATTTTTTGTGTTGAGTAATTAAGTAATTTTCCCTACTGAATGAGCATTAGTCAGTGCTTCTCCGATACTGAGACCATCAACATCATCTTATAACATGTTTGAAATGTAATTTATTGGACCTTACACTAGAACACCTGATTCAGATACACAGAAATACAGCAATCTGTATTTTGAGAAACTCTTCAGGTCATTCTGACACATTGAAGTTTGAGAACTACTGTTCTAGGTTATCAAAGGTTAGTTAAAAACATAAAGATACATTTTAAATGAAGCTAAACATAAAAATAAAGTTAAAATTTTATAGTATCTTATTCTCACAGTTATTTTCAAAACTGAACTTTTTCATTTAATTTCATTAAAGTATTATAAAAGGGACTCCATTATCTTTGAAATGATTAAAAATAGACTCTCCAAATCAAAAGAGAATTTTTATTTTTATGCTTACTGAAATAAAAATTTGAATTACTCTGAAAGCTTTGACTGAAGCAAAGTTATACACACAAAATACAGTTGGTAATTTAGGCAATTATCTAGCCAATTTAAGCCAGTAAAATGCATTCATATGCTTTGGACTCAATATTATGAATAATTGACACATAAAACATATATCTTCCTGAATAGCTACGTTACTCCCTCAAATTTGTATTTCAGTGTTCAGACCTCAAGCTAAGAAACAAAGACATTTTCTGTATAGCTGGTTTATAAAGGGCATTCACAATGTTTTTACTATTCTCCATTGAAGCTGAAAGTCATTCTTTAATTCAGAGATGAAGAGCTGTGGTAATAATACAGAGTTTCCCATTCAGCAAGCATTACTATAGAAACAATCCATTATTCAGATGAATTTAATTAAAGGTTTTACAACGTAACTAATGTTTACTATTATCATGTGTTTGGAAGTTTCCTCTTTTTAAAGATTAAATTTGACATAGAAAAAGAAACCATGACATTGTTGCTAAAGGAAATCTGGGAAAAGTTCAGTCATAAGTTGCAATCAACTTTATATCATGCCCCCCTCCCCCCAGGATTTGGGCAAAATACATGTTTCTAAGATCAAGAAAATTACTAATCATTGAAAAAATTATGCATTATCCTTTTGTTAGCAATGAATGTTAATGACAGCCTAAATCAGTGTGTCCACATCAGAGTCCCTGTGTGCATACCGTTTGGAAGAATTTGTTACTTAGCAACACCTAAATTAGGGACAGTCCCTATTTACACAGCATGAGGGTAACAGGTGTCTGTACCATTTGTGTTCAGAACACTCCATCAAAGAGTTCCCGTCAATGTAACAACTATTAATACATGGTCATCTTGGGTCAATCTAGGTAAAAATGTTATTACTTTCTCACAACATGAATGGACTCTTTAACTTGGCATTTTGAAAAGAAAGAATTCTATAAAAGGGAAACAAAATAGCAGTATTGTACATCATACATCGATTTATTAAGCAGTTAATACTGGAAACCCAGTTAGGTATTTATAATTCTAATGTGTTTGATTTCATTTCCAATGCCTCCTTGTGGAGGGATTTTTGACCTTGGGTGGCTAAGAGTAGTCCACCAGCCTGTTCCATTTTCTGCTTTATCTCCCTTATTCTAAATCTGTGTTTTCTGCTTCTTTGCCCTGAAGATGAGCCAGCTAGGTTGGAAGCAGTGCTTCTCAGACATCATCAGCGTTTGTGAACTTGTTCCAGAAGTTCTCTGCTGCTGCCTATGGCTTCTGTGGTTATTCTCACTCCTACTACAGCAGTAACTTCCCCTGATCTCCACACACATGATCTCCACACATTCCTTCAAGATTCCTATCTCATCCTATACTTATTGCCTTATTGTGAAATGTTTCTTTTTCTCCAGTATCTGTCACCCCAGGAAACGTCCCAGAAGTCTTAGTCTTTCAAAGCATAACTGATCACATCTGCTCCTTTAAAGGGTCCCAAATTTAGCTTCAGGTTTACCAGGTTGATGGACACACTGGTGACCTTTTGTTTTCACGAACACCAGGACTGCACTGGCTTCACTGCCCCATTTGTCACCCACTAATCAGGTTAGCCAGGTCAGTGCTGAGTTCACTCTGAATAATGTTTTTGGTTTTTTTTTCCCCAGTCAAACTGCTAGCTACTGCCTTCTTTGACAATACTATGGGTTGCTCTAGCAGCCCATGGGCATCATCATAAACTCCTAACACATTAGTAGGATAGACATC
The DNA here is from genome assembly GCA_024291935.2 of Okapia johnstoni. Lineage (NCBI taxonomy): Eukaryota > Metazoa > Chordata > Mammalia > Artiodactyla > Giraffidae > Okapia > Okapia johnstoni. The sequence goes on from CM044319.1 coordinate 11,385,121, forward strand.
TCTTCTCAGGGTGCCTCTGTGGAAATTTCTTCCTGAAAAGGAAAGTCAGATATGTCAATTATCTTCCCTGTTTCTCCCATCAAATTTGATCTGTTGCTCTCTCTGACTCAGAGATTAAAATTATATTTCTCTGCACATCCAGAGCTAGTTGGTTGGAGAAAAGTCCCACAGTGATTTTAAGGCTTCCAATTTAAATGCCAGATGTGTGAATACCCTGGTCATAGAAAGGTACGTTGATATTAATACATGAATTCTTGTGTGTGATAGAAGACTTACTCAGATCATCATTTTTTTCAAACCCTAGACTGGCTGTCCTTCCCCATCTGTACCATAGGCACTGTGCCTGACACTTTCCTCAAGGCAGGGACAGATGCAGAAAATATTGGCCCCTGCAGGTACACAGCTCCATCCCTCACTGGGAGTTGTAGTCAAAGGTAGGCACCTGCCTTACCCAAGGTCATGGCCATTCCCATGGGATACTTGTAGCCAGTGACTAGCTGCAACAGGGAGATACCTGACTTCATTTTGGCATAACTCTGAAGGACAAGTCCAGCTCCACAGCTCTCAAGAGGACAGGCTGAAGTTTTAGCTGCATTTTTGTATCAGTTTAAATAACTTCCTCTGACCAATCCTGTCTTCCTCTTTTTCTTACAGGCGTATCTCCTGAGAACGCTTCCCCAAAACTCTTTTGCACAGTCTATTTTCAGGGATCCAATCAAGATACTTCCCAGCACTCCAAATCCTTTGTGAGGGGAAATATCTCTGGTCGTGACCTTCACAACACCCTGCCCCCTAGCCCCATATGCACACACATATGTCCTCTCCTTACCCCACTGTAGTCTCTGGTTTACATGACTTCTTGAACATAAAATTTTTCCCACTTTTCAGTTTATAATCCAGCTAAGCAGAACCAAGCAAGGGTAATATCTTTTAATTGATATGTAACTTGAGTTTAGTAGTAAAATGATTAAGTAGTCAAACGTTCTAAGAGTTTGTGGAAATGATGAGAAATTAAACCAAGGAAATGGAGAATTTGTAATTATGAGGAAATTCAGTGATTTAGCAATATATTGAGAACTTTTTAGGAATATTTGGGTTTTCTGCAAGAAATTTACTGTTTCTAATATTCCTAGGTATAGTCTTAAGTTAGTGTCTTGTTTCATATCAAAATTAGCACAATAGTTTTCTTCCAAAGTTTAGGAGATTAGAATCAGCTCTGGTTGGGGTGAGGGAGGTGAGGAGAGAGAGACAGAGAAACAATTCAGATTGGTGAAGATTTCTCAATTTGGAAAATTTGATAAAACCATTTTCTAAAGTCCCATTACTGCAGGAGAGAGGGATAGAAATGTAGTTGTGATCATTGCAATTCTGTGAAAACTGTGATTAGCTAAAAGTATATGTAAAGAAACTCAAAACTGGAAGGAATATTAAGAGTCAGCTAGTCCTAGAGGATTCTAGGGGAGGTTAATGGAGGAATTTAAGATGGAGGAGATTTTGTTATTCAACCTCTGAGATTATAAAAAATGTGTGTATGCATTTATATACATTTATTTAGAGGAGAGATTTATGATTCTCAATAGATGGTTGTGTGAATATTTATGGAACAAGAAACCCAACATGAAATCTTGGGTAAAACTAAAATTAAATCAAGGAAGCTGCTGTTTTATTTTGATTTTACCACCCTGATTTCCTATTTGACCCTGGGGCAAGTATTTAACATTTTTTCATATGTAGATTGAAGTCATAATTATAGGTTTTAAAACAGAATGACACTGGGAATATCTGTATCTTCTTGGTTGAGATGTAAACAGCTCTTAGTTAAGTGTAATGCAGGGTGTATGAAGATGCAGCTTACAAATTTATATTCAGCAGTTTCATAGAGGGTACATATCCTGAGTAAGACATTGTCATGATAGTTAATTACAAGTTCATGTATAGTAGAAATATCTCTCTCAAGTGAAAAATGATGCCTTTAAACAAAATTATGTTCATTTTAGTAGTTTATCAATGCATATAACTGTTTTGGGGAATGTGTTAAAAGATGTATAACCCCCCCCAATTCTATTGTTATTATTTCAGACTTATTGAACGTTTTGGTAGATAGTAAGCTAAATAGTATCTCTTTTAGTTATTCAAGTTAGAAAGCAAATATATTAAAATGTGGAAGCAACTTAACAAGGCTGTTTTTTAGTGTTAAGAATCATAAGATTATACTTATCTGTGTTTTATATTTGATGCCTGAAAGTGCTAGCATTGACCAAAATTCTCAATGTTTATTCTTTCCGGATGAACTGAGGTTAGACAACTAAATCTGTAATGCAATATAACATGGTCATATTAACCTAGTGATGCAGAAAAGACCATCTGTACCACCTTGGATATGACTAAACTGTAGGAGCAATCTAAATGCCTTGTGCAGTCATTAATTTAAGAAAGGCAGGGAATTGTTTTTAAATGTGGAGGGTAATGTAATGGATGAAAAATGAATAAAAGTAGGCACTGACCTTAGTGCATTGTAATAAGCTTGCAGAATTGATTTGTAAACTGCTTTATAAGTCAATTCCAAGTGCATTAAAAACTAATCAAATGACTTTGATGCAGTTCACTGATTTTTAACTTGGCAATTTACTTGAGCATATAAAAGTTGTTAGTAGAATTATATAAGAATGCTTGCAAAATAGATACTGTGATGTACTGTTATTTAATCATATATGCACACAGTGGTTACTGTCACCTACTAATTAATCCAGAGCTTAATGTTGAATGTACCTGGAATTTGTGCACTGTGTCCTGTCTTTTATCAGAAAGATAAGTTCTATTTCAATTATATTTGCCACTGTTAACTGCTAGCACACAAAACCTAACAGTAAGAATTTAGCCTGTTTAATTCTAAAATTTTCTGTAATCGGTATTTTACATAAAATTCACTAGATGATGAGGAGTTTGAAAACACTTCTGTGTATGATCTAGAATCAGAATGATAGCAATTAATAACCTCTGGAAAAAAGGTGACAATTAAGAGCATGTGTTGTACTAGGCGTGTAGGGCATGATATAAACTTCACCATTTTCATCAGCTGTTGGATTCTACTCAGTTATTTTGGTAAATATGAGTAAATAAAGTTCCAGGAGGCTGTGTGTATGTGCTAAGTTGCTTGAGTTGTGTCCAACTCTTTTCAATGCTATGGACCATAGCCCACCAGGCTCTTCTGTCCATGGGATTCTCCAGCCAAGATTACTGGAGTGGGTTGCCATGCCCTCCTCCAGGGGATCTTCCCAACTCAGGGACTGAACCTGCTTCTCATGTCTCCTGCATTGGCAGGCAGGTTCTTTACCACTAGCGCCACCTGGGAAGTCCACCAGGAGGCATAGATGGTCTAAATAACTTGGTCAGAGCAACTGAATATCTTAGTTTTTCCACAGTCAAAACTGAAGCACATTATCAGTTTAGGATCTGCCAGTGAAAATTCATTTACCATGCTCAAGCATTCTGTTAGAACTGGGATTTGGTGAGCAAAGTAGACGGAGGCTCTGCCTACAGTCCACTAATGGAGATAAATGTTAATCAGAAAATCAGTAAGTGTACAACTATGAGCTGTTGTGAAAATTACAAAGGTGATACTAATAGTTCTGAAGAAAAGAAGAGCTTCCCATAGGAAATGACTTTGGAGCTAAAATCTGAAGGATGTTATTATAGATTATGTATAACTGAATCACTCAGCTGCACACCTGAAACTACTGCTGCTGCTGCTAAGTCGCTTCAGTCATGTCTGACTCTGTGTGACCCCATAGATGGCAGCCTACCAGGCTCCTCCGTGCCTGGGATTGTCCAGGCAAGAACACTGGACTGGGTTGCCATTTCCTTCTCCAATGCACGAAAGTGAAAAGTGAAAGTGAAGTCACTCAGTTGTGTCCGACTCTTTGAGACCCCTTGGACTGCAGCCTACCAGGTTCCTCCATCCATGGGATTTTCCAGGCAAGAGTACTGGAATAGGTTGCCATTGCCTTCTCCACACCTGAAGCTAACACAACACTATTAATCAAAGAACCTGCCTGCCAATGCAGGAGACGTCAGAGACAAGGATTTGATCCCTGGGTTGGGAAGATCCCCCAGAGGAGGGCATGGCAACCACTCCAGTATTCTTGCCTGGAGAATCCCATGGAGAGAGGAGCCTGGAAGGCTACAGTCCACAGGGTTACACAGAGTCCAGACACCACTGAAGTGACTTAGCACACACACATGCATACTCCAGTATAAACTATTTTTTAAGAAGAAAGAAGTGCAACAGATTTCCATAAAAAGAAAATCCTAAAGGATGTACTAAGTAGGAAGAGTAAGCATTATCAAGCACAAGGAAGCCCTGAATCTATAAGAAACATAGACCTCTGGAAGAATTATAAAGTTCATATGGCTGGATCCTAGAAAGGAAGGAGGAAAAATTAAGCTTCAGATAGTAGAGTTAGTATTATCTTCATGCCCAAAGCAAGAACTTACTGAGAGCAGTAAAAGGTTAAGCAACAGTCTATGTGGACAAAAGTTGTGGGTTTTTTTAAATAATTTTTAAAGGATAGACAATACAATGCAAATATGGAAAATGATATTTATCTTATTGCAAGAAACCAGGTGAGCCATGATTATCTCCACAGAGTGAGAGCAGTGGAGATAAAGAGAAGTAAAAACATTAAAAAGATATTCAAGAGGTAAAATGAACACAGCAGATTAATTGGATATGGAGGATGGAGTAAGAATAATAACTACTAGAGTAGCACTCGTCTCAGGCTTATACAGCTAGATGGACTGTGATGCCATTCACTGAAAAAATAAGGGTTGGACTTGGAGGATAGATCATGAGATCAGATTTGTTACAGGATATTGAGGTGTCTTGAAGACTTCTAAGTGAGTTTAGGACTCCAAGCTTGCCACTGCAGGGGCATGAGTCAAAATTCCTAGCTGGGGAAAAAAGAAAAAGATGCCACGTGGCAGGGTCAAAAATACCATAGCCCAGATAATCCAATTGACTGACTCGAAACCAAACATGTGATTGTAAAGCCGTGGAGTGGTGTGGACTTAGGCTACTCGACTGACAACAGAAAACAGAATCTGCATTTTCTTGTAGACAATACTTAGAAAATCTTTGAATTACACAGTTTTGTTCAGATGCTTTCTCTTATCCTTTTATTTTTTCTAAGAGTATAAGCTTTACCTTTTTACTGTTTTAACTTATAAAAGAATGCATGCTCAATGAAACAAACATTAGAAATATATAAAGAAGAATGCAATACATTTCCCACACTTCAAAACCCATTGACCCAATCAACATTAAAACTGTGGGTTGTGTTTTTCCACATCTTTTTCTACTGCCATAAGACTTCTATGGACAAATACAAGGTTTTATTATTCTTAATGAAATAATGTCACCATAAACACCTTAAACTGAAACTTCCCTTTTCATGTAAAACTATATTTGAGTAACCATCTAATCAAAGCATATACATATTCTTGTTTTTAAAGAACATCATAAGATTCCAAAGTATAAAAATGCCATAATTTATTCCACTATTCTCCTTCTAATGGATAATATGATTGCATCTTGTTTTGGTGCATTTGTAATATCCTATAAATGGGATTTCTGAGTCAAATCAGAAGTGTATATGAAAATTGTATTTTTTTCACTTTCATAGACATTGTAAGATGATTTTCCAAAGAATTTGTACCAGTTTGCAGTTCCACTAGCAAAGCATCAGAATGCTTGTCAGCATTGTTTGCCAGCACCAGATGTTATATTTCTTGTTTTCTTTTACTACAAGTTGAAGCGTGGAAAATACTATCTTGTTTTAATTTGCATATTTTACAACCAGTAAGTTTATATGTATATTAGCTAATATTTTAATTTTTAATATCTATATTTTAATGTTTATATTTAGTTGCCCTTCTAAGCATCAACCATTCTGAGATACATATAAAATTCCATGCCATATTCTTAGATATTGAAACAAAAACTAATCAGGGCAAAGAAATTCTTATGTTTACAACCCACTCTGAAACCAAATGTTTTTCAGGAATTCCAAGCAGAATGAGGACTGTTTTGTACACAGTTGACCCCACTTTTCACATCAACACTAGACTAACAATATCATCCAATATAAATCTTTTAGAATATGTCAGGCCAACTCCTTACTCCAACCTCATTCCCTTTCCTCCACTTCCAATACTATAGCATCCTCCCCTCCACAGACCTCCCACACACAGGCACTATAATCTTTCCTGTGTCTGGTCCTTTTACACATAGTATCCCATCCCTTCTTTTTCTTTCTAAACAGTACTCCAATTCTCGGTTTCCCTTTAAGAAAATGGATGTATAGTTAATATATTTTGTAATTTATTAAAACAAAAAAAATCATCCAAATAATGCCTTTGTATCACTGGAGTGTATCTAACCATCAGAAACACGGTAAAATCATTTCACTATTTTCTTACAGCTTATATGATAATTCATATCGGTCCAGAGACGTTTTCTACCATAAACCACATTCCAACTGTAACTGACTTAAGTATTTGTTAATAACTTTTTACATGGTAGTTAAATATGTGTCAACAATGTTTGTTTGTTTGTTTGAAGGAATATATCCTTTGTTGTGTAATAATGCTCTTTCCTATCTCCATTTGTAGGGAAACTTTTTGGGTTCAAATTCCCTGGTCTGAGAGTTCTCACTTACAGAAAGCAGTCCTTACCACAAGAAGATCCTGATGTGGTGGTGATTGAGTCATCTAAACACAGTGATGATTCCGTAGCCATGAAGCACTTAAAGTCTCCTACAAAAGAAAGCTGCAGCCCCTCGGAAGCAGACGATACAAAAGCCTTGATACAGCCCAGCAAATGTTCCCCCTTGGTGAATATCTCCGGACCTCTTGACCATTCCTCTCCCAAAAGGCAATGGGACCGACTCTACCCTGACATGCTGCAGTCAAGTTCCCAGCTGACTCATTCCAGATCAAAGGAAAGCATTTGTAGTATACGGAGGGCTTCCTCGGTTCATGATATAGAAGGATTCAATGTCCATCCCAAGAACATATTTAGAGACCGACATGCCAGTGAAGGTATGTTAGTAATTTTTTTTAATATGTAAACTTATATTAAGGGGTAAGGAAAGGTAATTTCTGTATTGTGTTTAATTTCAACATTAATCCTTATACTAGTGAAAAAGAAATGTGAGTAGAATCTATTAAAAATATCAGTTCCTCAGAATTGTTACTGATTTCCCCTTTGAATCCTAGTGACTATTTTTTTTTTCTGGCTTCTTTATCTGAGGTAGAATGATAACTATTATCTGCTTACTTTATGGAGTGTTAAATAACTAATGCTTAACATAAGATCTGTTTAGGTGATAACACTATCATCTCAAGCATGATGCATTGTGCTGCATTTAGTAAATAGTCAAGAACTGGTCAGAAAGAGTGGTGCGCGATCATAGGACTATTTTACTGACCAATTCTTTCCAAGAGGAAAAGGTGTATGAAATATGATATACTGAGTGATAAGAAAGCTATACACTAATTGGGGGCAGGGAGGAGATAGGAAGGGGGAAGGGGCTCAACCAAAAACAACATGAAATACAAAGTCAAAATTCATTGTTTCTCTCTGCCTTCTTCAGGACAACAAAAACAACTCATCATTAACATGATAATGATAACATTTGTTGAGTATTTACATGTGTGAGTCACACACATTAACATTAACTCATTTAATTCTTATAATAACCTTATGAATTAAAATATATTATTAAGTCCAGGATTTAATAGATGAGGAAACTAGGACTTAGAGACATCCCTGGTGGCTCAAGAATCTGCCAGCCAATGCAGGAGACAAAACAGACTAGGGTTCAATCCCTGCATCAGGACATCAAGAAGCTTCCCTGGAGGAGGGCATGGCAATTTACTCCAACATTCTTACTTGGAGAATCTCATGAACAAAGGAGCCTGGTGGGCTGCAGTCCAAGGGGTTGCAAAGAATTGGACACAACTGAAGTGACTTAGCATACAAGGCTTAGATATGTTACATAAATATCTGGTCCTAGGTTATGAAGTGCCAGAAAGTGTTAGTCGCTCAGTCGTGCCTGACTCTTTGCAGCCCCATGGACTATGACCTGTCAGGCTCTTCTGTCCATGGAATTCTTCTGGCAAGTATACTGGAGTGGGTAGCCATTCCCTTCTCTAGGATATCTTCCCGACCCAAGGACTGAACCCAGTTCTCCTGCATTGCAGGCACATTCTTCACCATCTGAGCCACCAGGGAAGCCCTTTCAAACCCAGTACTGGTCTCCAGAATCCACAATCCATCCATTCACTATTGCTCTTCTTTGATGCCTGCTTCACGAAACCTTGCTGCAAGGAAATGTTGAATCACTGAAACTTCTCCAGGGAGGTCCAAGATTCAGGGTACCTGTCATGGTCTGGGCATGTGTTGGAAAAAATTTCCAGACGTGAGGCAAAATGAGAGGAGAATAAAGTTTATTAGAGTGGGGGACACTGTTAGAACAGTGGGCTGGCTCAAGGGAAAGCCAAACACTTTCACAGCTGGGCAGCTAATTTTTATAGTCTCAAGACAGAGAAAGTTTCTACTGGAATGGTGACTTTAGGTGATTGGCCAGGATGATATAAGGCGGATAATAGGGTGGGTGCTTTACTTAATTTGGAGTCAGGGAACTGGCTGGTTTCCATCCAGAGACTCATAGCAACAGTTGCTATAGGGCTTGGTCAGTTCCAGAGATTTTTAACCTCTGACTTTGATACAGGGCTGCACACCTGTGACCTTGGTATAGGGCTCCACAGTACCCATTGCATGGAGGCATTAGTCTCACTTTCTACAGTTTTGGGTTCTGGAGAGGCCCACTGTCCTCTCTGTGGTATTTATCCTTGTGAGTGCCCATCATCATCCATGCTGCTGCTGGTTTTCTTTTTAAAACATAAATCTGATCATGGGGCTCCTTAGTGTAGGGTACTGGACACTTATCCAGCCGTCCACAGTTTTTTCAAGCTTCATTTCTAGCCCCTGCAAGATTTCCTCCCCTTCTATATACTCAATTCTAAACCTGCACAAAAATAATCACCTTTACCAAAAATATCTCATGCATTTTCTTCCTTCATTGCTTTCTTCTGCTGGGAATACTCATGCCCACTTTGTCCCTCCTGACACTACTACTCATAGCCATAAGGACCCGTTTCTCCTTTCCAAACCAGAATTAAATGGTTTCATACCTGAGTGTGTAAAACAGTGTTTGCATATATGATAGCATTTCTTATTATTATTTCTTATTATTCTATATTTATTCCACATTTTATGTCTTCCAATGCTATTAGATATACACACAAATAATGATGTTGTCGAGAGCTTCTCTGGTGCTGGAATTCTAGCATGGTTGGCTCCATGGCTTTGGTTTCAAGCACAGTCACCTATTTCATGGCAAGAACTCATTGTGCTCATGAATTTTGTTACAGAACCATACACATCAGGCAATAATGAGTTATCTATTCATTAGTACTCTGCAACTTAAACAAAAATCATAGGATTGAATCATGTGAGGAATCTATATTTAAAGAGTACAGTGAAGTAGAGAAGACAGAAGAGGTGAAAGAAAATGAGTTAACAAGAAAAAATTCAAAGAGATAAATCAGTATCACAGAAATAAAAAGAACAGTTTTCTGTAAGATGGATTTGATATGGTACAAGAGCAATTAGCACATCTATTTTATTCTCTAGTCCAAAGAAGGTCAAAAGGAAAATGAAGTCAAGAACAATTTTCAAACTGGATCATTGTCTAAAACTCTGTACAATCTAGTCGCATCATGCTCACTATCTCCTGACTAAAAGAAACTTCTGAAATTTAGTCTTTAAGCTATGGATCCTATAGCTGAACAGCAGTAAATCCAATATAGTAATTCAAATGGCCAGCACATATTTTAGTTAGTCAGTCCATTTAGTGTAGTCTTCTTTAGCAAACATACTGACTTTTCAGAGACTGGCCTTATTGGCTAGAACCTGAGTTACAGAGGAATAACATTCAGAAACAATATTAAATGATGCATATTCAGTGCATGGTACAGACTTAACCTGTGTTTTGACAGTGGTTCTAAGTTAGATCAGATTTCATGGTTTAACTTTATTGTTTTCAATTTTATGTAGTCTCCATTTAGCACACAGTTACTGATGCAATTATGGGAAAAGGATGTGTTAGTATTTTGGGTTTCTCAGTACAGGTTCTATTTATGGACAAGGATGGACAATTGAGATCATCCTCAATTTTCTTCTCCCACCCAAGCTATGTTATTTTCAAAAACTGTATCATTTTTTTACAGATGCTAAAGTTGGCTTCTGACTACCAATTGATAATTCAGAAGGCATTTTGTACTTCACCACTAGAGCAATTTTAGATACAAAATCTCTAATTAGTATAGAAGAAACTACAGTTCCTAAAGCTATATAATTTAATATGCTTTAGAAACTGAGGCACTGATAGGGAAGATGGAAAGTTTTTAAAACTGATTTTAACTTTATGACTCTATATAATTATTTAATGGTTTCGATTGTTGTCTCTTCACTCAAGAAGAAAATTCCATCCTATATATATAAATATATAGGTTATTTTATAGAACTTGAAATAACTTGCAAATATATCAGTGCATATTATTTTACATTATCTTTTCACCTAATCTACATTACCAAATATCTTAGAACCATAGTTCTCAAACCATTTGTGGTGAAGGACCAGAAGTTTTTGTTTTCCTGTCTACCACAAACCAATATATTTGTAAATACAGTAATAATGTGCTATACGGAAAACGAAATTTTAAAAAATAGACATAAAAATATAAGCCCCAATTCTTGTATTATTAAATTGAACAGATGTAAAATTATTCTGTCAAACTGCTACAAGGCTCTGAATGCTTACTCTAATTTCTGCACTCACACTGTCATGGAGGAATAACAAGCAGATCTTAGCTAGCACCAGCTCAAAGACCACATGCTTTGTCTCAGAATGTCAGTGCAGCGTTAACTGTATAATATCACTTTGGGGCCGTTGTCTTTGGTACTTACAGTTCTTTACATGTAATTTCCAGGTTGATGAATAGAGTTGTAATGTTTAACTCCTTGCTCACAAGCAGTTATTACTTTCCTAATGATTGTTGAGCCCAGCTTCTGATGGAGATAACTAATTCCTTGTAATCAAAGTCTCTTCCATTAGCCCTATTTGCTTCTTATAGTCCCTCAAAGAGGGTAGAGCATTCACATGTAAGGTCACTATTCTATCTGTGCGCCTCTGTGTGAGATAGTGTCTATGACAGCGGTTCAGTACACCGCACTATTGAAACTGCTTCAGTTGCTGAATTTGAAACAATTACGATACATCCTAAGATTTTAAATATGAATAGCATTAGCATATGTGTTGACAACATATTTTTCAAATCTTGGTTATATTTGAAAGTTTCTAACATGATGTCATTAATATAAAGCCCGTTTGTTTCAAAACTAGTAATGAATATTTTGTTAGTAGCAATATGTAACAATGTCAGATTGCTAATCTCAAAATAAATCTGAAAACACTCCATTTTGAAATTTCAAAACAAACCCATTATAATGTAAGCAAATTTCCTAAAAGTTCTAGGTATTACATTGAGTGTATCGTGGACAGCATAAATTTTTAAATCTCACTTACCTTTAAACAGTCAAATCTTTCGCTGATTTCTTACAATTATTTTTGCCTAAGAATGGCTCTTAGAGTGCTGCTTCATATTTTCAAAATATACATTGAAGAGCATTTGTGAGATGGATTGTTCATAAAATTGTGATTAATAATTCAAATTGGTTTATTAAACCATTGTCTTAGAACCATTTTTTATTAACACACTAGTTTATAATGAAAAACATTACTTAACATACAAAATGCTGTGTAGTTCTTTGTAAGTAGTGGCTGAAGCTACACTAAAATTGACTTCTGACAATGTTGAAAGTTATTCTCTAGGCATATAGATATGGCTTTCTCCAAATAGTCATAATTATAATATCTGGATCTTAGAATCCATTGAAATTAAGTGAGATTAATGTTTCACATATTTGAACACAGATGCTTATGATGGAAGATATTATTTTTAGCATATGCATCTTACTTGGTTGAAGAATACAGAATGTTAATTTCAAAGATACATTTTCAATCATTGCATCCTGTTTTCTCTGATTGTTGTTGCAGAAGTTATTCAGTGCATATAACATAATTTTAGTCTTCATATTTCTCTCTTTTTTTCCTTACGTGCTCAAAACAGACAATGGTCGCAATGTTAAAGGTAATGTATGAACTCAAGTTTCATCATCTGATGCTTAAATTGCCCCCTTACTCGGCATGTTAACTTGCCTGCTGTATGCCCTGTTCAATGCAACATCATGCTGCCCTTAGTGAGTCCAGGTGCCTGGTGGAGACATCATGGCTTGATTTTGGTGGAGACGTTATTACTTTCTTAACTGTGTCACCAAAATGTCTAAGAACTCCTTTTTCCTGCAAGGAGTATAAGCCTAGGTTGATCATGAAGACTTCCTAAATATTTGAATAATTTGGAAAGAAGAAAATATTAAGCTAAATATATTTCAGCCAAAAAAAATCGTTTTTGAGTACCAGATTAAATAAAATAAACAAAGTGCTACATGACAGCATCACTTCACTTGTTCCTCTTTTGTTTCCTTAAAACTAGTTTCACGTTCCTGGATGGCAGGGGGTATGGTTTTAAGCTTACTGTAGTAGTAAACTGTATATGCATGATAGTCATTTCCTATTTTTCTATATAACATTTCAATCATTTTTAACTGTGTCCTATATAAGTCTGAAATCACTAGCATGACCTAAAGCTACTGTAGGTTTAACTGGGCAATACCTCTGAATAAACCTGGATCTGACTAAAAATTGAAAATTCACTTCAGTTTTTCTACTCTATTGTACTAGATGCAAAAACCACAAAATATAAAAACCATATTATTCTCACCCAATTGAAAACTTTTGGAACTTAGTCCTGTAACATATGCTATGCATGCTGCTGTGGGTGTCCATATGGTGACAACTACTCATTTGTGCATGTGTGTTGCATGGACACGTCTCCATCAGTGACCATCGTTACTTAGAGTTCACTGTTTTGGCCTCTTCCGTATGTCACGTAGTCTACTCTGATCACTGTGAAGTATTGTATATTGATTTCTCAAATGCTTCCTTAACTAATTTAGAGCTGGTGACAATTATGAATTAAGAGCACTAGAAACTAAAGATGTTTTCGCATCAGCATCCCAGGTAATTTGAAAATAAGAGAAATCATGGCAGCTTCTCTCCATCCTAACTTCATTTTCTAATGAAGGGTCTGTGCAAGTGACCTCCAGTTATAGGATGGAATTTCTATACATGATTATTTTATCCTTGACCTTTCCACTGAGATTTGTAAAAAGGAGCAAATTAGTGTCAGCTGTGGATAGTGATTTGAGTTGATATAATTCAGAACATAACCTCAAAAAACAGAGTACAGACAGCTCATGACAACTGGCCTGTGTGAAACATGACTGGCTTTAGCATTTAACAATTAACAGTAAATTATTAGACATTAATTTTCCAATGATCTTTAAATGCAGTGAGAAACAAATATAATTTTCCTTAGTAAACAGGAAATTGAGCTTACTAATCTTCAGACTAGTAGTTCACATAGTTTTCATGTCATTCAAGCTACATTAATTCATTTTTTATTTATAGATTAAGCCATTTAATCTCCAACCCATTCCTTCAGTCCTCCATTTTTTAATAGCAATAGTCTTTGACTAAAAACAAATCATAAAAGTCAGAATTTGGGATTAGGAAACTCTAACCCACTCTAGAAAGTTTTCACGTATTAATATTTATAATGTTAAAGGATAAAACATGGGCAATTTAATAAAAATTCAATGTAAATGTGCCCTCCAGTGTCTTTATTATTTGTTTAGGCTCTGATTTTGAAAACTATTTAAAAATATTTAAGTGCCTGGCTCTCTGAGATTTTCACAGAGTAATTATTATGCTAATTAGACACAGGACAATGCATTAAGTGTGCTTTTTAAAAATTTTTGGGCCTTGTTACTGTCAGGCAAGTGTATGCTCCTCGGCTCTATCTCATCACAACAAAGATTTGGAGTGACGGATGTTAGAGCCCTCGGCGGGTCACGGCTCTCGGGTCTTGGACGGACCGTGTTATAGCTCTTAGACGAATCAGTGTTACAACTCAGTGTTACAGCTCTTTTATTTAGATAATAGCAGGAAAATCCATCCTCTAAGCGTGAAGGCATGCAGACCCAAAGACGCGAAGAGAAGAATGCCTCAACGCGAGGGAGAGAAAGAGAGAGAGCACCTTTGGCTCCTCTTTTTATGTGTTTTTTTCCCTCCCCCTGGGTCTCCTCTATGCAAATTGGGCTTAGCCCTGAGTGCTGTTCTACCTGAAGTTCTCACTCAGGTCCTCGGAACTTCCTTTGACCTTCCTTTGTTCTATTTTCACGGGATTTTCCCTTCCTTGTCTTTTAGGCGCCACCATTTTGGACTCCTGTTTCCTATTCTAACTACCTAACATTACTAAACCACATTTACATGAAAATTTTTAAAAATAAAAAAATTCTATACATCTTTGTATGCAAATAAATAATTATGGTTTTTTTCAATACTGACTTAACCAAAAATAATTTCTCTAACAAACTAAAATAAATGGTTTAGAAATGTGCTTGGAAGGCCTTCAAGATCATCTAGTTTATTCCCCTTAGGCAAGAATACTGGTGAAATCTCTCGCACAGGTGGTAGAAGCATCTTTATCTCTAGAGGATACCATTCTTTAACTTTCTTGGAAAATCTATTTTTCCTGCCTATACAAAAGCTAATTTAAATCCTTCTTGCTGAAACGTAATTGTTTTCCCTTCATCTGTCCTGAGTGGACTGAAATACTAGCTGGTTACTTCTGTTCTTTATGTAACATCACAGTGTAAAAACAGCAAATTGGTACTCAAATCTTTTCTGCTAAAATGGAATTTCCATTTTACCTTTCTTCTTAGGATCAATTTTGTTTTCCTTTAATAAATTCCCTTAACACTCTGACTCTGAAATAAGACTTCAGAGTGTGCAAAAGTATAACCCATTATCAAAGAGTGAAAAAGTTAATTCGAATAAATTGCACATGCTGCTTATATGTATGTGTGAATGTGTACATCATATATTTAAACAATTTTTCTAATATGTGAAAGGTGAACTCAATTCTAGTGGTTATTCTGTTTATTCTACTTCCCAAATCACCATAAAAATTAATCCCACTTACACCACTTAGTAAGTCATTTAAAAAAGTTTACCCCTCTATAGCTTCCACCTCTTCATTATCCCAAGTAACTTCTATACTCCACAAACAATGGTGTGTTCAATTTCCAAGTCATCTATGAATCTGGCATATGAATCCTTTCACCTCCCCTCTAGTCACAAAAGCTATCAGATACACAAAGGAAATCAATTGATCTAATATAACTTTTATATGCTACATTGGCTGTTACCAAGTGTTTGTGATCTTACAAGAATTTGCAAATTGATTTTCAATTGTGACAGTTTTCTAATGTAAAGTATATGTCATGCACAGAAACAAACAATATGGATATTGATTACAAATAATTTGGTGATT
Organism: Okapia johnstoni; assembly: GCA_024291935.2. Taxonomy (NCBI): domain Eukaryota; kingdom Metazoa; phylum Chordata; class Mammalia; order Artiodactyla; family Giraffidae; genus Okapia; species Okapia johnstoni. Next base: position 11,400,823 of record CM044319.1, read on the forward strand.
AATTCTGATATATTTTTAATGTCAGACTGGTTATCTTATGCTTATTGACAGTGGTCTTTTACAAAATCCAAGTACTAAACACTATATTCGCATTTTCTTTAATATTAAGCCACTTCTGCAATTTAAGTTTTATTAAACTTTAGCCAAATAAAATCATGCTGTAAGAATACTGTATAAAGATGATTTGAAAATTCCCTTAATCTTTTTGGTTTCCTTTTCTGTTCCCTTTGGCTCTCAAGAGCAATAATCTTTTTTTTTTTTAATAGCATAATTTTTTAAAAAGTTTATCAGAAATCCAGCAGCATCTTGAGGACAATATATTCTCCTTTATCATCTTGTGTACATATGTGTGCTAGTTGCTTAGTGGGGTTGTTTAATGCAGTCAACCCCATGGACTGTAGCCCACCAGGCTCCTCTGTCTGTGGAATTCTCCAGACAAGAACACTGGAGTGAGTTGTCATTTGTTTCTCCATTAGCATCTTGTAACTCATGATAAATTCAAATAACCTCATCATAAAATTTTTAAATACCTTTAATCTAAAATTCTTCCCAGATGTTGCTTTAGCCTGTAGCTTGATCTTTAAATGTAGGATACCTCTTTGTAGCTGGAACCTGGCTTATTTTATATTTAATCAGACACTTGTGATATATTTGAGCTTGATCCAACTGTTAGTTTAGTCTTTTTCTATGATCCAAAGGATGTTGGCAATTTGACCTCAGGTTCCTCTGCCTTTTCCAAGTCCAGCTTGGTTCACATACTCTTGAAGCCTGGATTGAAAGATTTTGAGCATTACCTTGCTAGCTTGCAAAATAAGTGCAATTGTGCAGTAGTGTGAGCATTCTTTGGCATTGCCCTTCTTTGAGATTGGAACGAAAACTGACATTTTCCAGTCCTGTGGCCACTGCAGAATTTTCCAAATTTGCTGGCATATTGAGTGCAGCATTTTAACAGCATCATCTTTTAGGATTTGAAATAGCTGAGCTGGAATTCCAGCACCTCCTCTAGCTTTGTTCATAGTGATGCTTCCTAAGGCCCACTTGACTTCACACTCCAGGATGTCTGGCTCTAGGTGAGTTTAGTCTTCATGGTCTCCTGTTTTCCATATCTTACTAGAATATTGGAAAATTTAGTCTGTTCATCCATTTTGCAAATGTTTCTCTAAAAATTGTCAAGTCCTCCTAAATACTTTTGAGCTTTATTATTTTCTATTGAATCTAGTGTGTGCATATCAGTCACTCAGTGGTGTCTGACTCTTTGCAACCCCATGGACTATAACCCTCCAGGCTCCTCTGTCCATAGGATTTCCCAGGCAAGAATACTGGAATACTGGAACAGGTTGCCATTTCCTTCTCCAGGGAATCTTCCTGACCCAGGGATCCAACTGGTATTTCCTGGGTCTCCCGCATTGGCAGGCAGATTCTTTACCATGAGCCACCCTGGAATCCCCATTGAATCTACTATTTCCCTTTATTTCTCCCCATCTATTTTCTTTAAATTCATTTACTTTGTTTTACAGGTTATTCTCCTTTCTTTCATTAGCATTTTAAATGCCATCTGTTTATGATCACTCTCAGGGAGGCTTCCTTTCACCTTTAAATCCTTAACCAAGGGCTCTCTTAATATAGACCTAGGAGGAAGGAAGCCCTGCATTCTAATTTCTGGTGCTTGATTCTTATTCCCTTTTGGCCTCCTATTGTGTGTGCTTAGGCTTACAATTGGTAAAAAGAGGATATTACTAATACCTTCCTTAATTAAAGTGTAGGAAGTTATTTTCATTAGAATTTAGACGGGTTTCAGAGAAACCTAAACTGACACTGATAATCATCACAGACACTAACAGACTGCTGCATATAAACACCTGCTTCAAAAGCAGTGGAGAAGAGCATAATGATCTTTGTTATACAAGATGAAATAGATTTTGAGTCTAAACATGCACGAATTATTTTATGTCATATATTTTAAGTTCTGCTGAGGTTTTTAAATGTATAAATTTAAAAGGAAACCTAACATTAAAAAAAGAATAGATTAACAGTTTAGAAATATTTTCTGTTAGAAAGTAAGAGAAGATGAAATACAGATTGCAATGAACTTGTAGTATTCTGAGGCCAAATCTTAGTGTGATGCCTACTGGCCAGTGGTTTCTTAGCCCTATCAGACTAAAGTCCTCTTGTTTCAACATCCTGTTATGCTTGCTTGACTATCCTAAAATGATATTCAGAGATGAATAACCTATTTCTAAAAAGCCAACATAATTTCTTAATTATACAGGAGGAATAAAAGGAAATCAGCTTATAATAATATATTTCTATCAATATGTTAATGTTTAAATATAACTAACCTAGAAGATATAATATGAAATATGAAAAAATATTTGGTATTAATAACATTAAAGGCATGATAAAACATTCCATATAAGTACTGGCTAAAATGATAGAGCAGGAGTTGAAGGGATAACAAAGTCAAAACCACTATTGGAATAAATAGTAACAGATTGGACTTATTTATATATAAATTTTTAAATAGTGAATAATCAAAATTAAATTATAAATAATACCAAAATCAACTAGGGAGAAATTGAGAAAGTGCAATATCCTCACAAATGAATTGGCCCTTGCTTTTCAATTTAGTGTCAAAATGATTCCCTATGGGATAATGTGCAGTAATAATGCATTGCACAGGAGAAAGACATCCTACTACTCATAAGGATATATGTATATATATCCTCCAATACTTAAGAAAGACCTTGCAGACTATTCATCTTCATAAGCAACAAGAGCCAGAAGAAGAAATGGCAATCAAAACATTTGTAGAACACAGACATTAAAAACAAACTAGTGGTTACCTGTAGGGAGAAGGAAGCATGAGGGCTGGCATAGGGGTATGAAACTAAGAGATACAAACTACTCTGTATGAAATAAATAAACAAGAATATATTGTACAGCAAAGGGGAATAAAGTGATTATTTTGCAGTATGGAATATAATTTATAAAAATATTGAATCACTATGTTGTATACCTGAAGCTAATCTAATATTGTGAATCAACGATACTACCATAAAGAAAAGACATTATGGAGGCATTGTGGCAAGTCTCTAGGGAGTTATTAGATCATTCCAAGGGTTTATTTTTCACCTAAAAACTAATATATAATTCTTTTTGTTATATCATACATCATTTTACATATATAGGAGATCAATAATATAATATATTTTAGAAGAAATTTGATCAATAATTTTAAGTGTGATTCCTATAATTATCTGTAAATTTAATAATGTTGGATTCCAACAGTATTTTAAAAAAATACTCAGATATCTTTATTTACATGTCTGCATGTCACAGCTACAAACACAGACTGTAACCTGAAGTCTGAAATTTTGTTCTAGTGACTTAAATAACATAAGTAGTGTAGCTCCCAGTGATTAGGTTTTCCGAAATGGTGAATAACTTTGGTAAAGTTCTGAATTAAAAAAAAAAAAAAACTGTAAAGATATTCATTCTACATGGCAGTTGTAGCTCTGAAAGTTTCATTGTATTAATATATTAAAATATGTAAAACAGGTTCAAGGCTCAGATCATTATAAATAGGCTTTTCACCTACATGAATGCCCATTGGGTCATCCGGGTCAATTTTTCAAGGTGAGAGAATAGATACCTCCCATCTCTGTAACAAAAACACCCCCACAGATGCCTCCATGGTGAAGTACTGTCACAGTTGATAATATTTGCTTATTTGTGCAGCAAATTCAGTGGAGTTTTTTGAAGTGGCCACAAACATAAGCAAAGTACCCTGTGTTACTATGTAACAGTACCTTTCTGTGTTAACATTACAGATGATTCATATTTCTAGGCCATCTGCTACAAAATTCCAACATATAGAAGGATAACAGAGAAAGAGGATTGAAAGGTGGGGTTAAGGTTTTGAAATACAGTTTAACTATATGCTTGAGCTTAATGTTCTACAATCTCATGTGTGCAGTAATGTTACCTAAACAGTGAAAATATGACATGAGTTAGGAATTAGGCACTGTCTAGAAATCTGAAGTCCTAGAATATTTTTCAAAATTTAAATATTAAGCTATAGGTCTGGAATGTAGCCATAGAATGATACAAAAAAAGGAAACACTATCTAGCATATGTTACAATAACAAATTAGTGGTGTGTATAGGAGGGTTTTACAAACAATGGGATTTCCCAGAGACCTACCTGAAGGAAAGATTAATCTAACTTTGGGCTCTTATATTTCTTCTTGTCATAGAAATAGAAAAGAGAATGAGAATCTATATTAAAATGAGAAATACTGGGAAATATATGCCCAGAGATCACAGTGACATTTTTAACTTGGATAGACTTGGTCATCATCATGGGTAAAACTCATGGAATGAATAGATGTGCACCTCAAGGAATACATACTTTCTTTCCTACATAAATAAAAAGATCTCTTAAAATCATTTCAATATTTTATAATAATCAAAAATAAACTTTTATAAATGAATGCAGTGTGATTTTTTTTCTCTAAGATGAAAATGAACTAAATGATGGGTATTTTTTTTTCTTGGATTATTTTTGACCTGAGTTGATTAATTGTTGTGGTCCAAAATACACAATCCATAAATTTAATTTTCAAGGGTTTATACCTCACTTGGTGCATAAAGCACGTTTTCATCTCCAAAATGTACTAATTTCATACTGAACAGGGGAAACAACAGCATAAGGCAAAATGTGGTAGCAAGTTCATTTATGCAGTTTGTATGTTTCAAGCACTCTCGAGGCAGAAAGTTAATGTCTGTATAGCATTCTTCCTAATGCTAATCTTCAAGAGCACATAATTTTATAAGTAATATCATCAACTGTATAAGAAACTTTTTTGGAGTATTTTTTTTTTTTTTTGGCTCTCCATAACCAACAGACAATAGTAGTAGTGTGTTTGTCGCTCAGTCATGTCCAGCTCCGCGATCCCGTGGACTGTAGCCCACCAGGTTCCTCTGTCCATGGAATTTTCCAGGCAAGAATACTGGAGTGGGTTGCCATTCCCTTCTCCAGACCTTCCCAACCCAGGAATGAAACCCAGGTCTCCTGTATTGCAGGCAGATTCTTTACTGTCTGAGCCACTAGGGAAGCTAACAGACAATAGGTTCATCTCAAAGGAAGATGTAGCTGGTCAGTGTATCCTCAACGAAGGGGTCCAGGATCTTGACACTGCCAAATTGTCTTTGTAAAGAAGGAATGTGAGAAGTGACCAGAGTTGGTCAAAGAGTCCAAATGTCCAAGAAAAAGTTCTGGGTATCTAACGCACAGCATAGTTTTTTTTTAAAAAGTAACTAAGTACTACCAACCCCAAACCCACCTATGGTCATTTACCCACTGACGGTCATTCAGGTGTAAGTTATGTTTGCCAAAGCACTCTTCTGCTGTGTCTTCTTCCCTCAAAAAGTGGCCAACATTAATTCTAAATAAAAGGGGAAAATGAAAAGAAAGGAAAGATTTAAAAATCCCACATAGGATCCAAATTATTCAATTCAGTCCATGCCACACATCATGCTTATGCTCAGTTGCTAAGTCATGTCTAACTCTTCGTGACCCCATGGACTGGGGCCCACCAGATTCCTCTGTCCATGGAATTTTCCAGGCAAGAATACTGGAGTGGGTTGCCATTTCCTTCTCTTGCGACCCCTTACATGCACACAGATGACATTTGTCCTTCTCAATGTTACCTGAAATTCCTCTGTCTGGACTTAACACTTCTAGAATCTCTGTGAAGTATCTTATACAGGTAATAGAAGCATATGAAGAATGCAGCTGAATTGTCACTTGTTATGGCAGAGTGGGGAGTAATACAAGTCAAAGCAGTTTAGACACTATTCAGAAATTTCATGGCCAACATGATTTTAACTTTCCTTGATTAATTCATAAATTATAAAAGTCCTTCCTTGAATAATTTTTAAGTTATAAAAAGGTTCTTGAGAAACTGAATTTAGAGCTTAGACAATAATAGGGGAGTAGAGTTCTCTCTTCTATTCCAGCCTCTAATGAAAGAAGCCGATTAACAGCTAAAGCTGCCATCTGCTCCCTGAGTGCACACCTTGGGCACTATCTTATCCTTGGATATTCACATGCCGCTCCATATGGTAGATGGTGAACAGGTATCAACCAGCTGAATTTAATCCCATCTGAATCAGGGTCACAATGGTCATGAATTACTAATAGGTCATTCGAGACCATCTCTTTCTTAATTTTTCCTGACATTGCTTTTACAAATACTTTCCAATTTTTTAGGGCCTTTTAATCATATCAAGTCAAGCCTCCTGGGATCCACGTCGGATTCAAACCTCAACAAATACAGCACCATTAACAAGATTCCACAGCTCACTCTGAATTTTTCAGATGTCAAAGCTGAAAAAAAGAATGCATCCCCTCCTTCTTCAGATAAAACCATTATTGCGCCCAAAGTTAAAGATCGAACACACAATGTGACAGAGAAAGTTACCCAGGTAGGACATTATTTTGCTATCAATTGTCACTGTTTTTAAGGTTATTTTCTGAGGTAAGCCATTTATTTGCACTCCAATTTATCTTCAGATGTTGGGTGACCCTCTGATGTAAGAAACAAATAGAACTGTACAAATAGATAAAACTGTAGACTCTAATTTTGTCTATTACAAGACTAAGCAAACATGGGCTGGCTTGGTTTATTTGTTCCCTTTGTTGCAGAGGTGATTAAGCAGCTATTCATCACATTGAGGCATTTATTGTTTTGCTACAAATCCTTGCATTAGTAAAGCATGGTATTTTAATAGAATGGATATGTCTGTTGAAGGTTTAGGAAAAAAAAAAAAGGTTTAGGTGACTAATTGGGATTTACTCTTAATTGTGGCCCTCTTTTTTGCACTTATGCTACTAAGTAGAGTGAGATGTAAGTCATTGGACTTGGGGGAAGAACTGTCTGAGTTGAAGAAAAGTCAGAGTAAAACAATCTGTTTCTCAGGAACAATATTTTGTTCTTAAATAAATATTGCACATCTAACTAGGGTAAAAAAAAAAAAAAAGTACTGTCTAGCAAGATTCCTGCGGTAAAGAATAGAGAAAAATGATTTGTACTTATTATATCAAAATACCAACCTAAGCAGTACCCAGCTTCTGCTTACAATGCACTTACATTGTTAGGAATTCATGACTCTAAAATTTGTGTCAAGTAAACAGTTTTTTTTTTTAATAAACAATTTAACCTAGTATATTTGCTTAGCAAGTCATTTCATAAACTGTCACAATATAAACATAAACTTGACCCTGATATCTATCTCAATCATTGAAGGTCCTATATTAACAAAGGCTTTGTAATTGTAATTGCTAAAACAACACTATAGTAGTTTGTACATACTGCCTTATGTGTGAGCTGAAGCAGCCATGTAAAGGCCATGAGTTGGTAGTAAATAGGCCTGAGAGTCTCTGTTTATTTGAGATGAGAGATTATACATGCCATACTCAGATACATATTTTGATATTTATGTAGTAATGGGGCTTTCTACACTTGGTATTTTGTTTTTCCTAACTTATTCTTAGTAAATTGAACTTAACAGTGGTAAATGAATGTATGTGTGTGTGAGCTTAGTTGCTCAGTCATGTCCGACTCTTAGCGACCCCACGGACTGTAGCCCGCCAGGCTCCTCTGTCCGTGGGATTATCTAGGCAAGAATACCAGAGTGGGTAGCCATTTCCTTCTCCAGGGTATCTTCCTGACCCAGGGATTGAACCCAGTTCTCCTGCATTGCAGGTGGATTCTTTACCATCTGAGCCACCAGGGAAGGCCGGTATGTGAATAGCCCACTGTTATTCATGTTGTATTGGCACTATTTTAATAGCTTTGAATTTTACTTGCAATTGTTTTTACCTTAAAAATTATCCTATTTGTAGACCATAGTCATCATATGGATATATAGGAAGTAAGAGATTTTAGAGATTGCACAGAAGTCCGGCTGCAGTTCTTACCATCAGGGTCTTGCCAGTAGCATAAATGAGTAAAGTAGTCATGGTAGCAGAGTAGACATGGTGGGGGCTACAGTGACATCAGAGCAGACGGCTGCCACTCAGCTCCGGCCAACTGTGATCGTGAAGGAAGGATTAACCCATGTTTTCAAATCTTTCAGTTTTAAAAAGAATCTGGAAATCCAGATTTGAAAATAAACTCTTTATTACTAAAAGTTGGCAAGCTAGTTCAAAATGCTTCTGCAGACCAAACAAAACACACCTTAAGGCCTGTGTGCAGACAAGTTTGATCTTTGCCAAGTGTTCATGAGCCTGGTTCACTACAAGGCCCACCCTGTCCTGCCATGTTCAGCAGGTCCTCTATGCCAGGAGGAGATGATATACCCATGAGTCAGAGGTGGCACCCGTACTGGGCACTTTCTGAGCCTGGTGAGAGAGGAAATGTACAAATGGTCCCAATGAAATCATGGTGATAAAGAACAGGAGCACAGCTGGGGGAAAATAATTACACTTTAACAGGGGAACTTTCAAAGAAAAACAGATGAGATGAGATACTTAAGATGAGTCTAGAAGATTACTTATCAAACTGGGTGGCAAATGATGTTTAAAAGCATAACAGAGTCCCATGCACTTGTGCTTTAATTCTGACTGAGTCATTTATTGTGTGACAAGAGCCATTTGTTGTGTGACATGGAGGAAAGTTTTAGTTATGACACAACTTATTTCTCAGTGTTGATATAAGAATTAAGTAGAATGATATGTGAAAAGTGTTCATCAAGGTGCTATGTACATGACAAGCAACATCAGCCATTATTCTGTTTATCAGTGTTCTTGTATGACTTCCCCCTGCCCTCATCACCATCATTGAAGGTAATCCACACCTTTCCAGACCTAGTCAAACACCTGGCCAAGCAAACGAGGGAAGAGATGAGATTCTCAGGTGGAGAAAAAACAAGAACAAAGTTGCAGAGGTAGAAAAGTCTGAGTATCTTCTCAGAAAAAGTAGGTTGGACCAGGAAGACGCATGGCCGAGCAGGGGCTTATTACACGTCAGGAGCTGCTGGAACTTTCCCCTCTAGTTGGTTCTTCATTCAGTTCAGTACAGTTCAGTCACTCAGTTGTGTCCGATTCTTTGCGACCTCAAGAATCATAGCATGCCAGGCCTCCCTGTCCATCACCAACTCCTGGAGTTTACCCAAACCCATGTCCATCGAGTCGGAGAAGCCATCCAACCATCTCATCCTCTGTCCTCCCCTTCTCCTCCTGCCCCCAACCCTTCCCAGCATTATGGTCTTTTCCAATGAGTCAGCTCTTCACATCAGGTGGCCAAAGTATTGGAACTCCAGCTTCAACAGCAGTCCTTCCAATGAAAACCAGGACTGATCTCCTTTAGGATGGACTGGTTGGATCTCCTTGCAGTCCAAGGGACTCTCAAGAGTCTTCTCCAACACCACAGTTCAAAAGCATCAATTCTTTGGCGCTCAGCCTTCTTCACCATCCAACTCTCACATCCATACATGACCACTGGAAAAACCATAGCCTTGACTAGATGGACCTTTGTTGGCAAGGTAATGTCTCTGCTTTTAAATATGACATCTAGGTTGGTCATAACCTTCCTTCCAAGGAGTAAGAGTCTTTTAATTTCATGGCTGCAATCACCATCTGCAGTGATTTTGGAGCCAAGAAAAATAAAGTCTGACACTGTTTCCACTGTTTCCCCATCTATTTCCCATGAATTGAAGGGATCAGATGCCATGATCTTAGTTTTCTGAATGTTGAGCTTTAAGCCAACTTTTTCACTCTCCTCTTTCACTTTCATCAAGAGGCTCTTTAGTTCTTCTTCACTTTCTGCCATAAGGGTGGTGTCATCTGCATATCTGAGGTTATTGATATTTCTCCTGGCAATCTTGATTCCAACTTGTGTTTCTTCCAGCCCAGCGTTTCTCATGATGTACTCTGCAAAGTCTTCATTACCTTTCTCACAAAAATTGCTTCTGGAATTGAGTAAAATGCAATAGCTGCTATCAAAAGGTTGGCATTCTTTTAAGGTCTCATGTTTCTCTTTAAAATTCCCATGACTCTTATATTTAAATCCATACCATTATAATATTTGTTTTAGCATTAAAAAAAAAAAAAAAGTTTTAAACTACTTACCACTGAAGGACTCAGGCTTACAAGGCCCCATAGTTTTCCAACAGCTTGTCATCCAAATCATCATGGAGTGCCCATCCCCACAGTTTCCAAAATATCCCAGTTGGAGAAGCAAGCAAAAACCCTTTTAAGATGCTGGGAGGTTAGAATTGGATATTGTTTTATAAAGGATCACTTTATTTTTACCAATGTAGATACAGTGATAGGAAGGACATTCTGCAGACAGAACACTTAGGTAGCTGTGAATCTAGCCAGAAATGATGAGAAACTGGACAACAGTTGAGACTGGAAACTAGTATCCCCTTTTGCTCTCAGCAGCAAACCTTCCAGTTGTGCACATGTCAGACCAAACAAATGTGTGTGCATGCTGAGTCGTTTCCAATTCTTTGCGACCCTGTTGACTACAGCCCACCAGGCTCCTATGTCCTTGGGATTTTCCAGGCAAGAATACTAACAAGGTGGAGATCAAATATTGAGATATTCCTCCTGTAAACTTAGCCTCTGAGGAAACACACAAACAAACAAACACTTGAAGTAGAGACACTCTATAATTGTTTCTTCACTGGGTGTTTGTGAAGTTTCCTGATCATAGTTATCACTGGAATGCCAATATTCACAAAATAGAGTATCACTTGTCCCCACATATCTAGAAATGACTTGATAGCAACTCAAAGACTTTGCTATTCTCTTTGTTATGACTTTGTGGAAGTCCCCTTTGTTAACATGCTTGCCTGCGTGACAAGTCCCTCAGCCATGTCCAGCTCTTTATGACACTTTGGAATGTAGAATGTCAAGATATTCTCAACCTATTTGCTGTAGGCAGCCAGCAGTGTTTTCTTTATTTAAAGTTCTTATTTGTTTTATTCTTTTAATAAATTTGTATGGCAATCCTTTTTTCAAAAGATATCAGAGTTTTGTTCATCATTCATTCAGTAGTGAGTTTTAAACACTCCCCTGAGCATAAACTATAGGGTAGATATTTTAAAAAGACCTAAGTGAAAGGAACAATTCATCTCTGCTCATGTTATGCTCTCTCACCATTTGGACATTATCTCTATCATACATTGGCTGATGACTAGTTAGCCGATTAATTACTTGCCTCCCCAGATAGAATGAGCTCGTTGAGAGGGACCATGGTGCTATCAATTCATCTATTCATTCATTCATACATCTGTGTATTTTTTATTCACTCAGCAAACATTTATTGAGAGCTAGTATTAACGTGTACACTGTTGGTGGTGGTGGTTTAGTCGCTAAGACATTGTTCAAAACTTGCAACCCCACAAACTATAGCCCACCAGGCTCCTCTATCTATGGATTCTCCAGGTAAGAATACTGGAATGAGTTGCCATTTCCTTCTCTGGGGGATCTTCCCAACCTAGGATAAAACCTGTGTCTCCTGCTTGGCAGGCAGCCCCCAGGCAAATTCTTTACCACTGAGTCACATGGGAAGCCTCTTGGTTGGCTAATTCCTACCAAATTCCAGTGGAATGATGAAAAGAGAACAATGAATTGAAAGAAAAGTTGGGTGGGTAAAGGGCAAAGGTCTCTTTCACCATGTGGTTCTCAGTTCAGTTTAGTCCACTTCAGTCACTGAGTCCTGTCTGACTCTGCGACCCATGAACTGCAGCATGCCAGGCCTCCCTGTCCATCACCAACTCCCAGAGTTTACCCAAACTCATGTCCATTGAGTCAGTGATGCCATCCAACCATCTCATCCTCTGTCTTCCCCTTCTCTTCCTGCCCTCAATCATTCCCAGCATCAGGGTCTTTTCAAATGAGTCAACTCTTGGCATCAGGTGCCAAAGTATTAGAGTTTCAGTTTCAACAGCAGTCCTTCCAATGAACACCCAGGACTGATCTCCTTTAGGATGAACTGGTTGGATCTCCTTGCAGTCCAAGGGACTCTCAAGAGTCTTCTCCAACACCACAGTTCAAAAGCATCAATTCTGCGGCACCCAGCTTTCTTTATAGTCCAACTCTCACTTCCATACATGACCACTGTAAAAACCATAGCCTTGACTAGATGGACCTTTGTTGACAAAGTAACGTCTCTGCTTTTTAATATGCTATCTAGGTTGGTCATAACTTTTCTTCCAAGGAGTAAGCGTCTTTTAACTTCATGGCTGCAATCACCATCTGCAGTGATTTTGGAGCCCCCAAAAATAAAGTCAACCACTGTTTCCACTGTTTCCCCATCTATTTGCCATGAAGTGAAGGAATCGGATGCCATGATCTTAGTTTTCTGAATATTGAGCTTTAAGCCAACTTTTTCACTCTCCTCTTTCATGTTCATCAAGAGGTTCTTTAGTTCTTCTTCACTTTCTGCCATAAGGGTGGTGTCATCTGCATATGTGAGGTTATTGATATTTTCCCCAGCAATCTCGATTCCAGCTTGTGCTTCATCTCATGACGTACTCTGCATATGTGTTAAATAAGCAGGGTAACAATATACAGCCTTGACATAATCCTATTCCTATTTGGAACCAGTCTGTTGTTCCATGTCCAGTTCTACCTGTTGCTTCCTGACCTGCATACAGGTTTCTCAAGAGGCAAGTCAGGTGTTCTGGTATTCCCATCTCTCTCAGAATTTTCCACAGTTTATTGTGATCCACATAGTCAAAGGCTTTGGCATAGTCGATAAGGCAGAAATAGATGTTTTTCTGGAACTCTCTTGCTTTTTCGATGATCCATCGGATGTTGGCTATTTGATCCCTGGTTCCTCTGCCTTTTCTAAAACCAGCTTGAACATCTGGAAGTTCACGGTTCACGTATTGCTGAAGCCTGGCCTGGAGAATTTTAAGCATTACTTTACTAGTGTGTGAGATGAGTGCAATTGTGTGGCAGTTTGAGCATTCTTTGGCATTGCCCTTCTTTGGGATTGGAATGAAAACTGACCTTTTCCAGTCCTGTGGCCACTGCTGAGTTTTCTAAATTTGCTGGCATATTGAGTGCCACATTTTCACAGCATCATCTTTCAGGATTTGAAATAGCTCAACTGGAATTCCATCACCTCCATTGGCTTTGTTCGTAGTGATGCTTCCTAAGGCCCACTTGACTTCCCATTCCAGGATGTCTGGCTCTAGGTGAGTGATCACACCATCTTGATTATCTGGGTCATGAAGATCTTTTTTGTACAGTTCTTCTGTGTATGCTTGTCATCTCTTCTTAATATCTTCTGCTTCTTTTAGGTCCAGACTATTTCTGTCCTTTATCGAGCTCATCTTTGTATAAAATGTTCCCTTGATACCTCTAATTTTCTTGAAGAGATCTCTAGGCTTTCCCATTCTATTGTTTTCCTCTATTTCTTTGCACTGATCACTGAGGAAGTCTTTCTTATCTCCTTGCTAGTCTTTGGAACTCTGCATTCAAATGGACATATCTTTCCTTTTCTCCTTTGCTTTCCGCTTCTATTCTTTTCAGAGCTCTTTGTAAGACCCTCTCAGACTGCCATTTTGCTTTTTTGCATTTCTTTTTCTGGGGGATGGTCTTGGTCCCTGTCCCCTATATAATGTCATGAACTTCCTTCCATGGTTCATAGACACTCTGTCTATCTGATCTAGTCCCTAAATCTATTTCTCACTTCCACTATGGTTCTCAGTAAAAGATCAAATTCTTGGCTATATCTGCCCCCTTTTCCATAAAAGCAAACTGAACTTTTGTAACCTTGTATGATTCTTTTATTACTGAGGCTAGTTATAGTTCAGATGTTAGGCTAAATTTTAGATAAATTGTACTATTTTGTTGTCAGATTCAGCTGTTACAAATTTTGTAATGTCAGATTTAAGAAGATGGCACTGTGGATTCCAGAACTTTATTGACCAGTCTTGTATGGCCCTATCAGTCAGTGCTGTAACAATTCAAGTAATATAAGCCTGATTGAAACCATTTTAAGCAAGAAATGAAAGGAGGAGGGTTAGCTTACAGGGTCACATAACCAAAAAGTGCAAGGTTAGATGCTTTGGGCCATGGATACATTCATTTTTTGAATAGCTGATGAATTCTCTCTTCTCAGCCTTGCTTTCCTCATTAATAACTTCACTCTCCATCTGATGGAAGCAAGTCTTTACACTCTCTTGCCTTACATAATTCTCACAGTTCATGATCTGAAAGGAAGGGCTTTCTCTCCACCAACGTTCACATCAGTTTTTGAGAAAGTGAACTCTGATTGGCCAGCTTGAGTCTTGTGCTCATCCTTGTGGTGGAAGAAGTATAGCTCCTTGACTGAGGACCACACCAGAAAAATACAGTGGGGAATGAATGGCTCCATGGAAGGAAAACAAAACAACAGTGCCCCATTACATTGATGAAGATAAGAATTCAGACTAACAGTGTCTCATATACACAAACACACACATACACTTGATAAATAAATATGTTGGGTAAGCTCTAGAGACACAGAGGTATAAAACCTAGTGTGTGTGTGTTAAGTCACTTCAGTTGTGTCCAGCTTTTTGCAACCCAATGGACCATAGCCCACCAGGCTCCTCTGTCCATGGGATTCTCCAGGCAAGAATACTTGAGTGGGTTGCCACACCCTTCTCCATGGGATCTTCCCAACTCAGGGATCGAACCTGCATCTCTTATACCTCCTGCATTGATAATCGAATTCTTTACCACAAGTGTCACCTGGGAAGCCCATAAAACCTGGTACCAGTAGTCAAGTACTACCTGGAGAAAAATGATACAAAAATATATAATAATAGTATTTGCAAGTGCTAATATAATAAATGCTACAAGACCATATTATGACACTAAAGTTAGTTTGAGTTTCCTTTATATATAGTATTGACAAAATTATGAGCAAGTTATTCTGTAACTTATTACTTTATTACTTAAAAGGAATATCTGGTGAACTTAATAGAAATCCATATTGTGATCATCAGAAAGAAAAAACATATAATGAGGAAGAGAATACTAGTCCATAAGTATATTTTTCCTAGAGCTTTATTAAGGAGAATACTCAAAATAATTAGTTTTGAGAATAATCACACAGAAACTTAGATCACAAGAAAGAAATTTCTGAATGTTTAGAAGGTCATATAATTTTGAAATATACATACAACTTTAAATCTAAAATAGATTCTCATTATTTGGGATTTATTTGAGTATATTGTTGGCATGAAAATAGAATTAAGATAGATTTAATAATAGGTGACATTGGTTGAGCATTTACTGTGTCAGACTCTATGCCAAGTGGTTTAACAGATTATCAATTTTAATCCACATGAAAGTCCTATGATTTGATACTATTATTATCATCTCTATTTCATAGAAGAGGAATCAGTCTTAGAGAGAAGGAAGCACCTTGCCTAGGTCACACAGTAAATGGCAAAAAGTAGCTTTCAGACTGAGATTATCTGATTCCAAAGTGAAGTTCTTAATCTCAAAAGTATATCCTCTTTATTTCTGTTTTGTTTTCCTATCTGTCCCCTAAATCTACTCAGAAGTTCGCAGAGCCTCGGAAAATATCTGTAACATTTGACAGTATGGAAAAATATCATAATCTAAAAATTTGCTAGTAACTAGTTAGAGAAGTGAGTCTATAGAAATAAGAGAATGTGGTATATTTCCTCTAAAATTCCTCAAACTCTTCAAAAAGCCAAATAAAGTGATCCTTAATAGATCATTATCTCTTATTTAAGTTCATATCCCATTTTTTAAGCTAATTTTTTGTTAAGATAAAGGTTTTGTTTTTTGTTGGTGGCATGCCACTTAGTGGCTGGAAAAACAAAATTACACTGATAAAACTGACAAAAAGAGCTCAAAGTATATAACATTTTTCTTTCCACTGAACTTTATCCATTGTAAATGTGCTCATTATCTCTTCATGTCATTCAGTGCTCTCAATTTATACTTACTTTTGACAGAACTCCAAAACAGTATTTGTAACTCAGTACTTATTTATCAATGGAGATTGATTTATAATGGAGAGACAGTGTTGATTTCATATTATTATCTAATGTTTAAAAAGATAAATGTGTGTAATTTGTTTATATCAATTATACCTCCATAAATCTAAAAAATTATATATCGTCTCAAGCTCAATAGTACAAAATTTGTTAATGCTTTCTGTAGTTTCGCTCAAATTAGATAAACTTTGCCCTAAACTTTCTTCTATGACAGTAATAAAAACATCTTCCATATGCAACTATAGAGAAGACTCTACACATGGACATCACCAGATGGTCAACACCGAAATCAGATTGATTATATTCTTTGCAGCCAAAGATGGAGAAGCTCTATACAGTTAGCAAAAACAAGACCGGGAGCTGACTGTGGCTCAGATCATGAACTCCTTATTGCCAAATTCAGACTGAAATTGAAGAAAGTGGAGAAAACCACTAGACCATTCAGATATGACCTAAATCAAATCCCTTATGACTATACAGTAGAAGTGAGAAATAGATTTAAAGGACTAGATCTGATAGAGAGAATACCTGACGAACTATGGATGGAGGTTCATGATATTGTACAGGAGACAGGAATCAAGACCATCCCCAAGAAAAAGAAATGCAAAAAAGCAAAATGGCTGTCTGAGGAGGCCTAACAAAAGCTGTGAAAAGAAGAGAAGTGAAAAGCAAAGGAGAAAAGGAAAGATATACCCATTTGAATGCAGAGTTCCAAAGACTAGCAAGGAGACAAGAAAGCCTTCCTCAGTGATCAGTGCAAAGAAATAGAGGAAAACAATAGAATGGGAAAGACTACAGATATTTTCAAGAAAATTAGAGATACCAAGGGAACATTTCATGCAAAGGTGGGCTCAATAAAGGACAGAAATAATAGGGACCTAACAGAAGCAGAAGATATTAAGAAGAGGTGGCAAGAATACACAGAAGAATTGTACAAAAAGTTCTTCATGACCCAGACAATCACGGTGGTGTGATCACTTACCTAGAGCCAGACATCCTGGAATGGGAAGTCAAGTGGGCCTTAGGAAGCATCACAAAGAGTCGGACATGACTGAGCGACTAAACTGAACTGAACTGAACGCAACTATAAGTTAAAAATACTTTTCAATAATAATGTCATTTTAATTCTGACCTCAGTTCAGATTCTGACACCAGCTGGGTGCTCTACAATTCAACTCAGTTCTGGCACTGTCTACCCAGAGATCATGTCAGATGCCATAGATTAAGGGCTCAGTTTCTCAAGACTGCACCCCACTTCAGATGCCAATTGCAATTCCAGGTGTTTCCTGTGTTTCTGACCAACTGGCTGTAAATTGGATTACAGCCCCTCCTTTACTTACATTAACTTTCTAGAGACACAGAACTTAGGAAACCTATTTATTCACTTGATTACCAATTATTACAAAATATGTTACCAATCAACAACCAGATGAAGAGGTACATAGGGTGAGACCCTAAATGAAGGCACTTATGTTCCCACAATATTTGGGCTCAGCCTGATGGCATAAGGAGGAGTTCTGTTTCACCAGCTTGGAAGCTCTCTGAACCCCCTCCTTTTAGGGTTCTTTTTAAAGCTTCATTACATAGGCATGAATGATTATTTCATTGACTACTGTCTATGAATTCAACTTCCAGCCCTTTCTTCCCTGGAGGTGAGGAGCACAGGAGGAGGCCTGAAAGTTCCAACCCTTTGATCAAGTGATTGCTTCCTCCGTTGACCCCTACTTTGTCCTTAGGTGACTTAGAGTCTTCTCAAAATCATTTCACTGACGTAAGAAATTCCTAAGGTTTAAGAGTTCTTTCCAGGAATGGGGCCTATAACTAAATGTATATCTTATAAATCGCAGTTATCACAGTCATGGATTAAAAATAACATTTAATTGAAAAGTTGATTTTGCAACAGTATTTTTATAAATCCTCATTGATGCTGTAGTCTTGAAATTACAAAAAACAACATACACAATACTTCTACAGTATGATATAAATGTTTTCGTAAACCTCATTTTTTGCCTAAACTCATGGAGCATGCAAACCTCAATGAAACATACCAATCATCTTGAGCTACCATGAAAAGAAAGTGAAAGTGAAATTGCTTAGTCATGTCCGACTCTTTGCAACCCCAGGAACTGCAACCTATCAGGCTCCTCTGACCATGGGATTTTCTTAAATAATTGCAGCACATGGGCTCAGTGGTTGCAACTTGCAGGCCTATTTGCCCCAAGGCATGTGGAATCTTCCAGGATCATGGATGGAACCCATGTTTCCTGCATTGGCAAGCAGATTTCTACCCACACCACCACCAGGGAAGTCCTAATTTTCTATTTTTACTAATTTCTACATGCACATCAAAATTGATCACTTGCTGACATATTCAAAATTAAAATAAAATTTAATTTCAGTTTTAAACATCTAAGTTACCTCAAAGGTTATACTTCTCTATATTCTAAATGATGAAGGAATAACATCACTGATCGGCATTTTACCCTACCTTGTAAAGCAAGCATTTATGTATAATTGCTTTTAAAAAGCACCTGTTTGGCTTTCTACATTCATTAGACATTTTTTAATGGAAGGAGGAAAAGCACCCACTTAAAAAGTTATGTTAGCCAAAGAAATCAGATTGAAAATAGATGCTTGAAATAAAGAAGTAAAATACCAATGGTCAGAAGAGACAGGTAAAAATAATTTAGCTTAGCATACAGAGCAATAGCCTGGTTCCTATGGCAACCAAGACAAAGATTGCAGTTATCTGTTGCCAAGATGGTTCAGTTTTTATCCCCCCAGTTAGTATAAACCTTGGGTTAAAGTCAAACTCTGGGACAGAAAGGAAGCACTGAACTGGCAGTTCCTATGTACTTTTGCCTGATGGCCTAGAGTTTGGGACAAACATAGCTCAAGGTGAGTTGCCTAATGAGAGTGGGCAGAAGCAGTAAATTTTTCATGTTTCATAGGATAAGAATTAAGTAAAGGATTTTTATCAGGTATGGAAATTCAGAACAGACATGGAGTTTTCACAGACCCAAGCAACCCAAGGTCTTATAATATCAAGTGGTTGTGGACTGTTCCTTGAGTAAGGAAGTAAATTCAACCATGGGATCTAATTTGAAGAAAATCCCAAATAAGAAAGTAAGATTAAAAAAAATAATAATAATAAAAGATCCCATTGGTTATGTTGGTGGTAAATTGTGGTAAAAAAATATATTTTCCCCTTTAGTTCTACTTCTCTGTATTATGCTAATCACATTTTCAATGGAAAATATGTAGTTAGATAATAAACTCTCTAAAACTCAATTGCTCCAAAAGAGTTCATTAAAAAGCAGTTAATCTTCATAGAACTGTAAAATTTAAAGGAAACTTAAATATCACCTTCCCTAGGTTTTTGCTTTATTTTTTGAAACTTCTTGATCAACGGAATCATCTGGTTCTCTCTCCCTCCTTCTCTCTCTGTCCTGCCACCCTCTGGAAATTCAGTTTCAATGGAGCCTGAGGATTGTGAATTTTTAACAATTCCCATTCCACATTATTAAGATCAGGCAAATTTGGGAAACAGGGATATAGCCAAATGTTTTTATTCTGCCTGTAAAGTTAGAGCTGAAAAGAGAACCCAGTAGAGACCTACTTTTTGTATTTCCTCATTGTTATTGTGCGTTATTACTCTTTCCATATATTTCTCAATGAAGTAACTGGCTCAGTTATATATCCTTGTCATGTTTAAATTACAATGTACTTGTCTTTTAAATAAAACATACTAATTCATATTTACACATTCATGTTGGAAAAGCAGGCTTACTTCCATGGGGGAGCTACTGAGTCCAGGAAATGGTACTGCCATAGTGATTTCTCAGGTAAACCCTCTAAGAAACAATGTCCATTTAAGAGAATTTGCCTAAGCCAAACTAGGAAAATTAACACAATAACAGTTCTGTGAAGTCCTAAATTAAAGAAGTCTGAAAAAATTACCCAACACTTCTTGAACATTTTTGATAACAGAATCCATTTTAATTGCCTTTTTCTTTATATAATATCTATCAATATCCTGAACTCATATTTGAGGAAGATTTTTTAGAAAATACCAGCCTAGACACGGAGAAGGCAATGGCATCCCACTCCAGTACTCTTACCTGGAAAATCCCATGGATGGAGGAGCCTGGTAGGCTGCGGTCCATGGGGTCGTGCAGAGTTGGACACGACTGGGCGACTTCACTTTCCCTTTTCCCTTTCATGCATTGGAGAAGGAAATGACAACCCACTCCAGTGTTCTTGCCTGGAGAATCCCAGGGACGGGGGAGCCTGGTGGGCTGCTGTCTATGGGGTCACACAGAGTCGGACACGACTGAAATGACTTAGCAGCAGCAACAGCAGCCTAGACAAAATGTTTTCTTCACAGGTAACTGTGAGGACTATATTCAACTCAAGCATGTATAATATTAGAAATTTTAAAACTTTTAAAAGAAAGAAGGTTAGGATTAGCATGAGGTAATGGTGATGTGAAGGAGACGATATGTAATAGGAAGTACATTTTCCGTCCTTGCTTTAACGAAGTCCACTCAGGCTTTTTCCTAACCATGTACCAAATACACAACTCAGTTTAAAATAACTAGAAAAAAAGTACCATACATAGTTCCTTCTCTGTTTTAAACACCTACCGCGTTTCATCTTTTTCTGTTTTAAATGTATTGGTTAATGTAGAGAGTGAGAAGAACCAGAGGATATAACCATGCTATTTTCTATTTCCTGTGCTCAGTTTCTCCATGATGTTAACTAAAAAATAGTCTGCAGCTGTTGATCAGAAGTGAAGCAAACTGTACAATCCCTGTTTCCTTAATTTTAAGGTCATGGGAACAACACTAAGTGAGATTGAGCAATGCAAGTCAAAAGGGAACAAGAATCATTTAGTGCTGTTTCAAATTATTGCCAATCGTTTCCGGTGATAAGCTGTCATTTGTAAATTATGCCCGTAGCTATATCCATTATTCATGGGTTGGTATTGGGAAAGAGTGATTTCAGGCGCCCACGGTTTCCGACCTGCAGGCCCCTGAATTACCTCCAAAACTGACTACTCTATTACCTCTCATGCCCTCTCTTTTTTTTTTTTTTTTTACCGTTGTCAGATCCTACCAGCCTACTCCTTGTTTCCTGTGAAGAAAGACTTCTTTTTCTTTCCTAGGTCTTCTTTCTTAGAAATGAATGAATAAATTCTGATGAACACATCACTTTAATTCTAGTAAACGGACAACTGCAAGCATGGAATTTCAGTATAAAGCTAACTTAAAAAAAAGTATTTTCCAAAGAATAAGTATTCCTTTCCACTCTACGCAATCTGTTACTTAGAAGTGAGTAAAACTAAGACATGAATAAACCTGCTGGATAGAGAGACTTCATTACCATATTTTTGCATTTTAGAATTGTTTTATATTAGTTATATAATAAATTAGAATAACCATGCAGCTTGTTCTTCTGATTAGCCATTTTAAGATTTTGAATATGTTTCTTACACACATTATCCCAAATTTGTCTGCCTTTTACATCCAAAGTACTCCTTTGGAAACACTGAGGAAGAGAGGTAAACAATCACTGTGCAGGGAGGTTGAAAGACACTCACTTTGGAGACAGTTTTGTTCCATCCTGAACTGTCAAATTCCCTTTTCTTAAGGTCCAGGAAAACAACAGTGACATAGATGCCATAGTCCTATTTCATTTCCGTGCAGTGTTTTTGTCTGGCATATTAAACTGCCAAGGAAAGAATTCTCCCACATTAGATAAGTTAGGTCCATCCTGACAGTGGTGTCTCTGGTTTCTTTGCCATGTTTTTGACTTAGCAATAAAGAAAAAATAGAATGTAATTGGAATATCCTAATGCTATTTTTAAGGAAACCTCCTTTACATAATATAAAACTTAATGCAATTGTTTCAAAGTTTTGAAACTAGTGCTCCTTAGAGTGCTAAGTGCCAATAAGCAGGATGGGGCATTGGGACTTCCACACCACCCCCAAATTCAGTCAAAACAGCTTCATTCTTGGTAGCTTTTTATATATTGGCCTTCTTTTAAGAGTATGTGTGTGGATTTTAAAGAACTTGAAAGGGCCAAGCACTCTAAACGAACTTCGGTCTAGCTCTCTATTTATGTTTTGCTTTCCTTTACCAAAACTGCTTAGAGTTTCTCATTGATTCTGGTCATCAAGTTCCCATTTTTATAGAAAACTTTCAGTTAAGTGAATTATTCAGAGCCTCACAAGTTGTTAACTACACACCCAAGACTAGAACCTTTATTTCTGCTTGGATTCCAGGGTTTTTCTCACTTGACACTCCCACTCAGGAACAGGACCATTTTAATTCCTGCATCTTCTTCTTTCCATTAAAACTGTCAGAGTCCCAGAATTCCATCAGTCTTCTGATACAACTCCTTCAAACCTCAACCCTCTTCTCCACAAGATGAATGTCTCAAGAAGTATCAACAGAGATACTACCAGAAGAAATCAGAGTTTTCTTAACTAGTTAAAGCCAAGCAATCAGACAGCAGGCTACCCTTATGAACATGAACAGTCTATTATTTGCCTCCAGGTATAGGATATAAAATTAACTTTGTGGGGAAGCAAACAACTTTTTTTTTCAACACAGTCACTAAAATTTAGACTGTTATTACTCATTTGTTCCAAGAATATTCTCTGAAAAAAATAATTTAACACTACTTCTATGCCAGCAAGTTCAAATGTAAACTCAATATTAAATGTCAAGTAGAGACACAATATACAAGAATATAAAAAAGCAACAGAAAAAGCAGTGAATTTCTGTTTCTTAAGAAATTATTTTTATCATTGTAAAAAGAAGTACTAAATATTGTCAAGAACAGTAATTCATGTTGCAGAATCTCTCTTTATTTGCATCAGTTCAGTTCAGTTAAGTCACTCGGTTGTGTCCTACTCTTTGAGATCCCATGGACTGCAGCACACCAGGCTTCCCTCTCCATCACCAACTTCTGGAGCTTGCTCAAACTCATGTCCATCAAGTCTGTGATGCCCTCCAACCATCTCATCCTCTGTCATCCCCTTCTCCTCATGCCTTCAATCTTTCCCAGCATCAGGGTCTTTTCTAAAGAGTCACTTCTTTGCATCAGGTGGCCAAAGTATTAGAGATTCAACTTCAGCATCAGTCCTTCCAATGAGTATTCAGGATTTCCTTTAGGACTGACTTGTTGGATCTCTTTGCTGCCCAAAGAACTCTCAAGAGTCTTCTCCAAAACCACAGTTCAAAAGCATCAGTTCCTCGGTGCTCAGCTTTCTCTTTGGTCCAACTCTCACATCCATACATGACTACTGGAAAAACCATAGCTTTGACTAGATGCATCTCTGTCGACCAAGTAATATCTCTGTTTTTTTAATATGCTGTCAAGGTTTTTTATAACTTTTCTTCCAAGGATCGAGCATCTTTTAATTTCATGGCTGCAGTCACCATCTGTAGTGATTTTGGAGCCCCCCCAAAAAAGTCTCTCACTGTTTCCATTGTTTTCTCATCTATTGGCCATGAAGTGATGGGACCGGTTCACGTATTGCTGAAGCCTGGCTTGGAGAATTTTGAGCATTACTTTACTAGCATGTGAGATGCATGCAATTGTGCGATAGTTTGAGCATTCTTTGGCATTGCCTTTCTTTGGGATTGGAATGAAAACTGACCTTTTCCAGTCCTGTGGCCACTGCTGAGTTTTCCAGATTTGCTGGCATATTGAGTGCAGCACTTTCACAGCATCATCTTTCAGGACTTGAAATAGCTCAACTGGAATTCCATCACCTCCACTAGCTTTGTTCATAGTGATGCTTCCTAAGGCCCACTTGACTTCACATTCCAGGATGTCTGGCTCTAGGTGAGTGATCACACCATCATGATTATCTGGGTCATGAAGATACTTTTTGTACAATTCTTCTGTGTATTCTTGCCACCTCTTCTTAATATCTTATGCTTCTGTTAGGTCCATATCATTTCTGTCCTTTATTGAGCTCATCTTTGCATGAAATGTTCCCTTGGAATCTCTAATTTTCTTGAAGAGAACTCTAGTCTTTCCCATTCTGTTGCTTTCCTCTATTTCTTTGCATTAATCGCTGAGGAATGCTTTCTTATCTCTCCTTGCTATTCTTTGGAACTCTGCATTCAGATGGGAATATCTTTCCTTTTCTCCTTTGCTTTTTACTTCCCTTCTTTTCCCAGCTATTTGTAAGACCTCCTCAGACAACCATTTTGCTTTTTTGAGTTTCTTTTCCATGGGGATGGTCTTGATCCCTGTCTCCTGTACAATGTCAAGAACCTCTGTCCATAGTTCATCAGACACTCTGACAATCAGATCTAGCCCCTTAAATCTATTTCTCACTTCCACTGTATAATCATAAGGGATTTGATTTAGGTCATACCTGAATGGTCTAGTGGTTTTCCCTACTTTCTTCAATTTAAGTCTGAATTTGGCAATAAGGAGTTCATGATCTGAGCCACAGTCAGCTCCCGGTCTTGTTTTTGCTGATTGTATAGAGATTTTCCATCTTTGGCTGCAAAGATCATGGCATTTGGTCCCATCACTTCATGAGAAATAGATGGGGAAACAGTGGAAAGAGTGTCAGACTTTATTTTTTTGGCCTCCAAAATCACTGCTGATGGTGATTTCAGCCATGAAATTAAAAGACGCTTACTCCTTGGAAGGAAGGTTATGAGCAACCTAGACAGCATATTTAAAAGCAAAGATGTTACTTTGCCAACAAAGGTCCATCTAGTCAAGGCTATGGTTTTTCCAGTGGTCATGTATGGATGTGAGAGTTGGATGGTGAAGAAAGCTGAGCACCGAAGAATTGATGCTTTTGAACTGTGGTGTTGGAGAAGACTTTCGAGAGTCCCTTGGACTGCAAGAAGATCCAACCAGTCCATCCTAAAGGAGATCAGTCCTGGGTGTTCATTGGAAGGACTGATGTTGAAGCTGAAACTCCAATACTTTGGTCACCTCATGCCAAGAGTTGACTCATTGGAAAACACCCTAATTCTGGGAAGGGTTGGGGGCAGGAGGAGAAGGGGACGACAGAAGATGAGATGGTTGGATGGCATCACTGACTCGATGGACATGGGTTTGGGTTAACTCCCAGAGTTGGTGATGGACAGGGAGTCCTGGGGTGCTGTGATTCATGGGGTTGCAAAGAGTCGGACACGCCTGAGCGACTGAACTGAACTGAACTGAACTGATGGGACCGGATGCCATGATCTTGGTTTTCTGAATGTCTAGTTTAAGCCAGCTTTTTCACTCTCCACTTTCACTTTCATCATTTGCTCTTTAGTTCTTCTTCACTTTCTGCCATAAGGGTGGTGTCATCTGTGTATCTGAGGTTATTGATATTTCTTCTGACAATCTTGATTCCAGCTTGTGCCTCATACAGCCCAGCATTTCGCATGATGTACTCTGCATATAAGTTAAATAAGCAGGGTAACAACATACAGCCTTGACGTACTTCTTTCCCAATTTGGAACCAGTCTTTTGTTCCATGTCTCGTTCTAACTGTTGCTTCTTGACCTGCATACAGACATTTTAGGAGGCAGGTAAGATGTGCTGCTGTTCCCATCTCTTGAAGAATTTTCCACAGTTTGTTGTGATCCATACAGTCAAAGGCTTTGGCATACTCAATAAAGCAAAAGTAAATGTTTTTCTGGAATTCTCTTGCCTTTTCTATGATCCAGTGGACATTGGCAGTTTGATCTCTGGTTCCTCTGCCTTTTCTAAATCCAGCTTAAAAATCTGGAAATTCTCAGTTCACATACTATTGAAGCCTAGCTTGTAGAATCTTGAGCATTACTTTGCTAGCATGTGTGATGAGTGCAATTGTGTGATAGTTTGAACACTCTTTGGCATTGCCTTTCTTTGGGATTGGGATAAAAAGTGAACTTTCCAGTCCTGTGGCCACTGTTGAGTTTTCCAAATTTGCTGGCATACTGAGTGCAGCACTTTCACAGCATCATCTTTTAGGGTTTGAAATAACTCAGCTGAAATTCCATCACCTCCACTAGCTTTAGGCTCACTTGACTTCGCCTTCCAGGATGTCTTGCTCTAGGTGAGTGATCACACCATCATGGTTATCTGCGTCATCAAGATATTTCTGGTATAGCTCTTCTGTGTATTCTTGCCACCTCTTCTTAATACTTTCTGCTTCTGTTAGGTCCATGCCATTTCTGTCCTTTATTGTGTCCACCTTTGAATAAAATTTTCCTTGGTATCTCTAATTTTCTTTAAGAGATCTCTAGTCTTTCCCATTCTATTGTTTTCCTCTATTTCTTTGCACTGAACACTTTCATTGTATGTAAAATTGCAATTCATATCAAAAGACTACATAGCATTTTTTGTCCACCTGAAACTATCACAACATTATTAATCAGTTCAGTTCAGTTCAGTCGCTCAGTCGTGTCCGACTCTTTGTGACCCCATGAACTGCAGCACGCCAGGCCTCCCTGTCCATCACCAACTCCCGGAGTCCACCCAAACCCATGTCCATCGAGTCAGTGATGCCATCCAACCATCTCATCTTCTGTCGTCCCCTTCTCCTCCTGCCCCCAACCCTTCCCAGCATTAGGGTGTTTTCCAATGAGTCAACTCTTGGCATGAGGTGGCCAAAGTATTGGAGTTTCAGCTTCAACATCAGTCTTTCCAATGAACACCCAGGACTGATCTTTAGGATGGACTGGTTGGATCTCCTTGCAGTCCAGGGGACTCGCAAGAGTCTTCTCCAACACCACAGTTCAAAAGCATCAATTCTTCGATGCTCAGCTTTCTTCACTGTCCAACTCTCACATCCATACATGACCACTGGAAAAACCATAGCCTTGACTAGACGGACTTTTGTTGGCAAAGTAATGTCTCTGCTTTTTAATATGCTATCTAGGTTGGCCATAACCTTCCTTCCAAGGAGTAAGCGTCTTTTAATCTCATGGCTGCAATCACCATCAGCAGTGATTTTGGAGCCCAAAAAAATAAAGTCTGACACTGTTTCCACTGTTTCCCCGTCTATTTCCCATGAAGTGATGGGACCAGATGCCGTGATCTTAGTTTTCTGAACGTTGAGCTTTCAGCCAACTTTTTCACTCTCCTCTTTCACTTTCATCAAGAGGCTCTTTAGTTCTTCTTATGCTCTACTACAAAATAAAAAGTTTAATAAAAATGAAAAAGAAGACCAAATAACAAAATACAGAAATACATGGCGCATGCATGGAAGAAATAACCTGAAACTTGATTTAGCCAGCATGGCCCCTCGTCCACAGTATTTGAAGAGGTTACAGTGTAACATTTTGAAATTATTCGTTTTAATATAAGGCTTTTATTAAAATATGTTTGACATAGTTAACACACCCATATCTCTGCTTCTCACCCATATGGAATATAAATTAACTATTTTAAAATCTATGAAATTCACAAATGAAATGTGGGAACATTTTAAGATCAGAAATATGCTTCATTATTTGTTCTGCCTTCTATTTTTATTTCCATAGCTTATGGAGAGTTAATACCTTAGCATCCCTTCCTCATCATCAACTCCTGAGAATAAACTCAGAGCACAATCACTAGTGCATAACAGTTTTAGGAATTTTAAGTTACAACATGTAAAAATTAACCTGATAATAGTTGAAATATGTTGCAATAATTATGTTCAGTTGGCACTTGATATTCATTTTGTGTTCCAGAAATCATTGAGAATAGACTTTGAAATTTTCAGGGAAATATTTAGTTTAGTGTAGGTACCCAGTAGAGGAAAGGACAGTTTCCTGATTAATCTATAAGGCCTAGGAGAACCTGCTTCTGCAACATTTTCAATTTCCCAAGGTTCTGTAACTGTAGAAAGCAGCGGGCATCAATAATACCATTCTCTTCTCTTGCTTTGCCTTAAAGCTTAACCTGAGTGACCTACTGCACACCTTGATTCTGGTTCAACCTGTGAGCTTAATGTATCTATTTAAAAGTACTAGAATTGTCTGAAACAGTTATTTCCAACACTGTCTTAGAAAACTTTATTTTGATGGTTAATTCCTTTTTTGTACTAGAACCCACATGAAGTAACTTTAACATATATCCTTTGGAATCAGCTCTTCCGATCTGGAAAGCAAACACACACACAGCAGAAGACATTTAAATATTTCCTCTCCTCAAAGCCATCTTAACCCTTTGTGTGCTTTCCCCCCTTCCCTGCCTCTTGTAGTCTCACTGCTCACAGACACATCCTAGGCAACTATCCCCTTTAAGTTCCAATTGCCCCGCTTGTGACAAGACCCGGAGTTTTGTTCCAGGTGATTCCTAGACTGCAGGATTATCATCCTTTTCTTTATATATCAAATCCCACCCATTTCTGAAATTTGTATTATCTCCAGGTAAATTTTTCAGGCTTCACAGCTTTCACTGACCTCTCCTATCATTTTTCTTATTTTTTGGCCACACCAAACAGTCTGTGGGATCTTAGTTCCCTGACCAGGGATCAAACCCATGTGCCCTGAAATGAAAGTTCAGAGTCTTAACCACCAGACCACCACACCAGGGAAGTACCAATCTCTCCCATATTTAAACTCTAAGAATACTTGGTTTATTTTCACACAACTAAATAATTTATTTCCACAATGCTTTGTATCTCTTAGTGGATGGATAAATGATAGGTAAGTACATTGATGGGCCTCCCTGGTGGATCAGTGCTATAAAAAAAAAAATCTGGCTGCCAATGCAGGAGCTGAAGGAGATGTGAGTTCAATCCCTGGGTCAGGAAGATACCCTAGAGGAGGATATGGCAATCCACTCCAGTATTCTTGCCTGGAAAACTGCATGGACAGAAGAGTCTGGCAGGCTACACTTTATGGGGTTGGAGAGAGTTGATAGATAATTTGTGTGTGTGTGTAAGGGCATGAGTTTCTTTCATCTCCCTATACCTTGAGAAATAGGATGTATTGCATCTTTTAAAAGTATGTCCCCAAAGACCTAGCACACCGATCAATTGGTAAGTGGGCTAAATAAAATGTCATTTTACATGGTACATTCTTGGCACTCACAAGAGAAGATTCTAACTTCTGATGATGTTTTTATGGTAAGAAGGAATAAGGACTTCATTTGGCCATTCATTTAATATTTCTGAGTTTCTTATAAGTGCTAAGCAAGTCAAATAAGACACTTAAGAAGTAACTGTATTCCTCCTTTTATATATTTTCTTATTTTTCACTAATAAAGAAAAAGGCAGGAAACAATGGGGAGATACTATGCCAGACAACAAACCTTGAGTTGGAAAGTCTGGACTGAATTATGAGAGACTGAGACTCTAATAACATTAGCTTCTGAGTTAAGATAAGAGAAGGTTACCTGGATTCGAGTTCTAGCCCTTATTACTCAATACTGCCAGTGTTCTTGGCTGCATTATTTGATCCATCTTTGTCTTGGATCCCTAACTAGCCTCTAAGTCAGAATAATATTTTTCTTCATGTAGGCACTCTTCAACGTTTCGTGTCAGGTCCAAGGCTTTCTCCAGTTAGATGTGGAATGTCTACTCTGACAGGCCGTGGTGTTAGGAAGTCTGGTTACAATGGTGACATATCTTTGCCATCAGATCAATTGGGCAAAGATAGAACAATTAGCAGAATCCCTAATGAATTGTGATAAAGACTCTACTGTGGAGAAAGGAGTTAACGGTGAGCAGAGAAGGGACATCATATCTAGTCTGAAGGAGACAGAGGAGCAAATGCCCACACTGCAACACAAAAGATGGTATAGGATGGTAACCAGCTCGAGACATGGGCTGCAAGGTCACAAGGTGTATACAGGTATCAGTGCAGAGACTTAAAACTAGTACTTCTGGCTCTCTAAAGTAGACCCTTCTACCTGGTCTGTATTCCACTCCACTCCACTTCTTCCCTATCACGGATAACTCCCTGATGGACTACCCACACATTCTAAAGTAATGTATAAATAAATGTATTATTAACAGAGTTTGTTTAAAAATAAATTCCCTCAGTTAACCTCATGGTGATAAAAAAAATCCACGTTTCTGGATGTCGCTAATTTGATTAGAGTATTTCATATAAACAGGTGCATGAGGGAATTCCCTTATGACACAGTGGTTAGAACTCAGCACTTTGACTGGGGTGGGGGTGGGGTAAGTTCGATCCCTGGTCAGGGAACTATGATCCCACAAGCCGTGCTGTACCACCAAATAAATAAATAAAAGGTGCCTAGAAAATTGAATTTTATTCTCACTGGGATATATTTGCATCTTAAAAGAGAAACTCATTAACTCAAATGAATATTTTTGATGGGAACATGGGGGATGGAGGTAAAGGGATGAGTGGTGAAAGAAAAGATATTTTTAAAAAGCAAGCCTTCTGGTTCTATCTGTATCCTCCCTAACCTCCTACCACTCCACCACCCAATCCCCTTTGCCATAATTATTCCCCTTTCTGTACTCTCAGAAGGAGTTAGGGATTCAGTAACACAGGCTTCTCCTGAAGAATGGGCGTTAGTGATTCAAAATAAATTATAAATGTGATGGACTTCCTGCGTTCACCATAGACTGGACCATTTGCAATATAGTGACTCATCAGGAAAACTAAGAAAAGTACATACACCACAGGTGGCTATTTAAAATAGTAGCATTTCAGTAAACCTAGATTTAAAAGAATGTTTATATTAATGAATCAGAACTCCATTTTTGTAGCTTAATCTAAAACCTGCCTTCAACTAGAGATTTTCTTTCCTCTCCTAAAGTCTTGAAATAGCTTCATTAAACCCTTGAGAAATCATGGTCTCCTTGGCAAAATCATTCTTCACAGAATATCAAGTTACATTTGTAATACCATCAAATAAAATCTAAAATGACATTGTCATGAAGTAGAAATTAAAATGAATTCTATCCTTCTATCTTGAGGATCAGCCTGCACTTATTTCCATTCTAAAAATGACATAAAGTCAGGAATTAACAGAACTTTAAAAAGGCATTAGTAGGGATTATATCAAGATCTCTCCAAAAGCATCCCCAGGTAGTTAAAATATTTAATAGAGCTCTGAAGTTCTGATTTCAGTCTGCACTTCAGTCATCATACAAGCTGGAACAATGTTCACAAGATGCACATGCATCACACATGCACGCGCAAACACATGATTCCTGACATTATATTCTGAGTTTAATTCCACTGCCTCTGTCCTTGGGAGACATCAGTTATTGTGTACATGACACAAGACACTACCTACCTGCTATGCATGAGCAGTCTCCCACAGCGACTTGCTCTGATGAGTCTAGGTAGGGAGACTATAGCACGTGACATAATTAGAAAATACATTACAGAGTTGTCTATAATAAAGAGTAACATGTATGGGCCAGACCATATTTGAAATTAGCGTTCAGATAAAGGTTTTATCCACATGGTCAGGAGAACCTTCATGGAAAACAGAGAACTTGTTCTGGACCGTGAATGATGAGCAGTGTTTGGAATAGTGGAGGGGATGCTATAGACATGAGGATGAGGCTGGGCCAAGGCCGAGCAGTGGAACTGAGAAGGGAGCATCCAGAACAAAGCTCTTTTCTCATAATAATTGTCATTATGACCTCCTACATTTTATTTTCTGTGCCAAATTATCTTAGGTCCTTCAGAGTTTCCTCAGAGGAATGTCCCTGGAGTGCTTATTTGTCCTATGACTGTACATACAAATTTTACCTAATCTATAAAAATTGAAGAAGGATCAAAATATGTATTATTACTTGATTTATGCTTAAATTTTGAAAGCTAATTGTTCATTCAAACTGAATTTTGAGTTGTGCTTTGGGTACAAATCATCTGTTCTTATTAATAATAAATATGCCTCCTTGGAATCCACAAGACTATATGAAGTGCATAGAGTGTTAGTCACTCAGTCGTGTCCATCTCTTTGTGACCCCATGGACTGCCAGCTCCTCTGTCCATGGGGATTTTCCAGGCAAGAATACTGTAGTGGATTGTCATGCCCTCCTCCAGGGGATCTTCCCAACCCAGGGATCGAACCCAGCTCTCCCACATTGCAGGTGGACTCTTTCCCAACTAACTGAGCCACCAGAGAAGCCCATATAAAGTGCATAAAGCCTTCCATTTCATGAAAAATTGAAGTTCTGATTGTTACTATAACATAAAATCTTGATAGATGTGTAAGGGTATCCTTTAGCTAACAAATAGCACTCGTTTTAAAAGATAAATAATTTCTATTCAATTTAGCAAATATTAGATGTAAATCCAAGATGTTGAATGACTTTTTATATAATTTAAAAGAACACTTTTGCATCCTCATTTCCATTCCTGTTAGAGGAAGTTAATGTTTTCCAGTAATTGAGTCATCTCCGCTCACCTAAATTTAGAGTACGCTACCTCTCTCCCCTCCCTAGTGCTCTCTGTGAATAGATCTGAAGCTTTCAAAATAAAAATTTCCCACCTGTATTATTTGTATCACTTCTGCCTCCTTCTTAAAAACACCAGGGAAGCCCAGGGAGCTACAATGATTAATGACTTGTTCTGGAATTTACCTGCTCTATAAAATGTGCTGAATTCCAGAGCATAAAAGAAACTCTGAAGTAGGTCAGGAGCTTAATCTGCCCAAGGGCCTACCTTAGACCAAAGGTAAGCAGGTTTGAAATTAAATTAGCACTATAAATTGCAATGACTCATGATTCAATGGCTTCATATTGGACTGGAAGATGGGAAACTATGTGTAATAAAGCCTTAAGAACCAAATTCACTCAGACTTATGCAATTTAGAATTTGAATTCATTCCAATGATGAACCTGGTTCAAAATAGTTTTGTGCATTCTCTAAAGTGGGTTGAGGTGAGGTGCGGGGGAGAATTTGCAAAAGGAGTTAAGGAAATGTTTAGCTTATTAGAGTGGAAGCCAAAATAGACATTCAAGGATTACTTTAGAAAAGCCACAGAATGAGTGTGCTAATTACAAATAATTCATATTAAATTTAAAATCTTTATGCCAAGCAAGTAGATGAAATCTACAGGATGCTCCCCACAAAGGCAAAACATGACAAACTGTTCACAGGACAAACTGTTAGCCCACTTCCATCTCTAAAAATCTATAATACTATAATCCACATGGGAAAACCACTGAAGTTCCCAAAGCTGTCAAGAACAAATAAGTGGAAAGAGGGGAAGTATTAATGGGAGATGAAAGTAGCTTCTTTCAGGAGAAGTGTAGATCTTTGGTCCAGGAAATGATTGGGAGCCTCAAGGCAGTTATTCCCAGTATGTGATTCTGACCTGCCTCTAGGGCCACTCTGTGTGCCACCACATACCTAACCCACTTCAGCTTAAATACCATTTCCTCAACTGCCACCAGAATCAGCTAAATTCATCCAGTTTTACACTCTCTTCCTTTTATCACTTATTACATGCATCACAATTTGTAATCAAATCGGTCTTTGTATGGTTATTTCTGTTATGCCTGCCTTCCCCTACTAATATGTAAACTCGGTGAAGACAGAGATGAGGTCTTTTCTGTTTTCCATGATTTTCTCAGTATCTGATACATTGTGGGTGCTCAATAAATGTTAGGTGGATGGATGGATGGGTGGATGGGTGGAGGACTAGATGGTTAATAGGAAGAGATATTAGATGGTGTATGAGGAGGCAAGGTAGAACCAGATTTCAACCAAGCTCCCTCTTAAATCTGTTATGGCATTTGCCTTCTAACTGCTAAACAATATTCTATCCAGTAATATGAAGAGACTGAAAATAAGAAAGCATTAGAGCAATATATCATTGTAGAGTTTATTTTTACTTCATATATGCACATTATTCCTTGTGAAGACAGAAACGGCAGGCTGATTTTTTTTAGGGCTTGCCAACTGCAAAAAAATAAGAAAATATAAAAAGCAAAACTTCTTCCATTTAAAACCTTTCCTTCTCTACCCTGTCTCTGAAGCCTACAGGGAAGACCCTGTTTTGTTTCTTTTTTTTTTTTTCCTCAAGTCTGCTTGTTGGGAAAGATAGAACTGGAACTGAAAAAAGAGCCAAAAGAACAAGAATGTGACTGGTGCCACGGCCGGGCACCTTTGTACTCCACAAACCCTAGGTCTCGGCTTTGCCTCTTGAGCCCTCTGCTCCTCTACTCCCCAAAGATTCATTAAGCTCTGAAAGCTTGTGAGGCATGTAGGGCTCTAGTCTCCTGCTGAGTGAGGCCAAGAGAGGAAGTGAACTCCCAGCCCTAAGAGATATCATGGCAGGAAAATCTGCGCAGTGTCAGGAATGAACATAAACTCCTAAGCTTTCAAGATACTGCCTTTAACAGGGAGACCTAAGGTACTGCAGTCCATGGGGTTGCAAAGAGTCAGACACGATTGAGTGACTGAACAACAACAACCCAGGCAGGAATTTGATACCTTTCTTTCACATTTTCTTCTCTTTGAAGTTAGACAATCTACTTTTAAATATAGTTTTAATAGATGCTAGTGAGTGACAAGGTTTCTAAGGCTAGCCTTTCTTGCCTTATTCCCTAACTCCTGAGGTAAATGAAATGTAAATGAGATTCCGGGGTGCCTCTCCTGCTCCTGACCAAGGCACATTTTTATTGCTGTAATAAAGCTTGTATGTGAGATGCAGTCATATGCATAACCACTTTTAAAATCTGAGAAGCTACGTTGCTACTAGAGGTAACAACTAGATCTTATTTTTTGAAGCTTCAAGTTTGCAAATATTCTCTAGAAAAGTATTTTTTCTTCAACGCGTAAGGAAATGACACATAATGTTTTCTGCAGAGAGTATAGGCATTAACTGCTGTTTCACTGATTATCTCAAGATTAGTTGTATTTAAAGATGTTTTTAAATGTGCTAGTAAGATGCACTGTACTTTTAAAGATACAGAGCATGTGATATATAGCTTAGCTAAACAAATAATTTAAAATGAACTGGTAAGAAATCCTTTATTACTTGAAGAGTTATAACTTTTATTTTAAATATATATTACATTAAAGATATAAAATCCGCCATAAAAATCGCCTCATTTCAGCATCTGTCTTCATAACAAAGTAAATGATAGCTTCAAGATAATGAGTTTTTCTGAATTACTGAATGCATTAAAGGTGCTCTGAGGTATTCTTATCTGACAGTAATCCAGGCAAATATTAATATTTTGATACAGCCTTTGGTATAATGAATATGTCTTGGAAAATTAGCACTAGAAGTTTGCTCTGTGTATAAAATTCCAGTGCAATTTTGACCAGAAAGTTTAAGGACATTATTTCAGCAGGCTACAATGAGAAAGCTGAGGATTGATAGATTGAATTTCATTAATGGGCGCCAGACTCCTTTAATGAGATGCCAAGTTTCAGAGGTTTCATCCAGGTTCTAAATGTTCAGGACAAGCCCTGGCAATTTGCTTTGCTGAAAGCAAAGAGTTACCCCCTCCCTACAAAAGGGTCTTCTCCAGTTGCAGTTTTCTGGGTTAATGTATTCTAGGCTGAATTATCTCACCCATCGATTGCTGCCTTAGGAATTTCAGTGTTCATACAAACTAACGAACATCCACCAGACAGCACCAGCAATGCCCAGCTGGCTGTTTGTCCCCCATGGGAAATTTTCTCAGTCAGAGCCTGGTAATTGTTTAGTGCAGCTGCTACAGTTTCAAGGGTGCCAGCTCATCTAAGCCAACTGTATGCACACAGTCCATGACTCATGAGACTGAGAAAGTACACATCAAGGGTGGGTGGAGGCCTTCAAGGTCTCCATTTTAAATTTGCCCTCTTCTTTGTCAACTGTTGGGGAAAAATGCATAACGAAAGGCAATTATTTAAGAGTTATAAATATCCTATATAGTTGTGAAATTCAGATATAGGAGTATAAAGTAATATCATCTTTATCATAAAGAATGTGCAGTATATCTCAACAGTCACTGGGCTCTACTGTGTGTGTTACAATAACAGCTATACTGTAACACTTGTTACATAAATAAAGAACTGGCTTGATATCCAGGGTGAGGGACAATCTAGGCGGAGTCTGGGAATGCAGGCCCCATACTCTGGCCTCTTGCCATGCTAGCTAGCATAAGTTCATTATAAGGTCTTCCAGAATTGTACTGGAAATTACAAAAATATATTTTGTTAGAATAATAGACAAAACCAGATTATTATGAGGCAATTTGAAAGAGTTTTACTGTCAATTAGAGGCAGTAATATCCTCCTGGAAAAATCCTCCTACAGAGTATTCTGTACACAAATGGCATCATTAAACAGTGTCAAACTGACACATATATACCAAGTATCTCCAGGGGCCTGTGGGATATATGATGACTAGGATGCAAATTCTCAATGTATTAGTTATCTTTTGCCGAGAAAAAAAAAGAATTACAAAATTTTAATGACTGAAAACAATAAGCATGTATTATTCACTGCTTCTGTGGGCCAGAAATCAAGGAGAGGCTTAATTAGGAGGTGGTTCTGCTCAGAGTCTTTCACGAGGCTTTAGTGAAGTGACAGTCATGGCTGCAGTCATCTCAAAACTAGACTAGAGAGAGCTCTGCTTCAAACTCACAAGACTGGTGACTGGCCTCAGGAGATTCTCTGCTGAGGTCACTGTGTGTCCCTCCCACACTGCTACCTCACACGTGGTAGCTGACTTCCTCCAGAGCAGCAGTCCCAGAGAGAGTGAGAGAGTACACACAAGACTGAAGCCACAGCCTTTTAGTAACCTAATACTGAAAGAGGCAGCCCTTCACATCTGCCATATTCTATCCATTAGAAGCAAACTGATTTGTCCAGCCTACACCCAAGAGGAAGTGAAAGTGTTAATTGCTCAGCTGTGTCTGACTCTTTGCAACTCCATGGACTGTAGCCCACCAGGCACCTCTGTCCATGGAATTCTCAAGGCAAGAATACTTGAATGGGTAGCATCCCCTTCTCAGGCAGATCGAGGGGAAGGGATCACATGAAGACCTTAATTCCCAGGAGACAGAAATCACTGGGGACCATCACAGTGGCTGCCTACCACACTGAGGGACTTAATTCAGGGCTTTAGCATTTCTCTGAAATTATAACTACTACCTCTAATTAGTCTTAGATCCTAATTTTGATCCCTTCCAACCAAACTATCCTTGCTATAGCAAAGTGGTCTTTAAAAACAGCAAATCTTACGTCATCTAAAAGGTGATAATTGTCCTCAGGAGCAAGTCTAAGCATTTTAATGGGAAATACAAGATTCTTTATACACAGAACATAGTCTCTTGTTGTTGTTGAGTGGCTCAGTCGTGTCCAATTCTTTGTGACCCCACGGACTGCAACACACAAGGCTTCCCTGTCCTTCACTAGATTTTGCCCAAACTCATGTCCATTGAGTCAGTGATGCCATCCAACCATCTCATCCTCTGTCACCTCCTTCTCCTCCTGCCCTCAATCTTTTCCAGCATCAGAGTCTTTCCCAGTGAGTTGGCTCTTCGCATCAGGTGGCCAAAGGATTGACGCTTCAGCTTCAGCATCTGTCCTTTCAATAAATATTCAAGGTTGATTTCCTTTAGGATTGACCACTTTGATTTCCTTGCCATCTAAGGGACTCTCAAGAGTCTTATCCAGCACCATAGTTCAAAAGCATCAATTCTTTGGTACTCAGGGTTCTTTGTGGTTCAATTCTCACATACGTAATGACTACTGGAAAAACCATAGCTTTGACTATATGGACTTTTGTTGGCAAAGCGATGTCTCTGCTTTTAATAAACTGTCTAGCTTTGTCATTTTTTTCCCCCAAGAAGCAAACGTCTTTTAATTTCATGGCTGCAGTTACTATCTGCAGTGATTTTAGAGCCCAAGAAAATAAAGTCTGTCATTGTTTCCACTGTTTCCCCCATTCTATTTGCCATGAAATGATGGGACCAGTTGCCATGATCTTAGTTTTTTGAATGTTGAGTTTCAAGTCAGCCTTTTCATTCTCTTCTTTCACCCCCATCAAGTGGCTCTTGACTTTCTCTTCACTTTCTGCCATTAGAATGATATCATCTCCATATCTGAGGTTGTTGTTATTTCTCCTGAAATCTTGATTCCAGCTTGTTATTCATCTAGCCTGGCATTTTGCATGATGTACCCACACAGATCTCTTCATTCATACCATCTCCACATCCCCTTGCCCATTCTCAAATACGTACACACACAGACTAAACACACGTACAACATAGATACACGCACAAATACATACATCTTCAAACACATAACTATATACCAGGAGACACTGCATTGGATTCACTCTAGATGCTTGTTAAAGTTCATATTCCTGAGTCTCACCTAGATTCAGAGGACAAAGGAGATGAAAACAGCCTTTGACAAGCTTTCTAGGTAGTTCCTATTCACAGAAAGCTTCAAAGACCACAGCCCTTGTCCTGCTGAATGATCTTGACAAGTATGTCTCCAAACTTTACTGCTGTCATGACCTCTTCCTGAAAATCATGTCATTTCCAACTAAAGAAAAAAAAATCCCATTTACCCTTCAAAATTTACTCAAATAGCACCCTTGTCAAGCATCCCTAGATGGCCCCACAGCAATTGATGGGTCTTGCTTGGCTGGCCCTTGGCACGTTTTATGAAAATTATTAGTTTATACAATCATTCCCCAGGTCAGTTCAAGAGCAACTTGAGTGCAGGGACATCTCTGACAGCATTTCCAGCGCAAGGTCAAAAGTAGTCATTGCTCAGTTTATGTTTCCTGAAACTTTAGCTATTAAAATATACTTTTGCTCTCAAAAAAGTCTTAAAAATACTTTCTAAAAAAAAGTTTTTCTTAACATTTTCTATACAAAATAAAAATTTCATAGCAGTATTTAGCCACTACATGCCACGTTAACTTTTCAATACATTATAAAAAAGAATAGCTTTTTTAAAGCTTTTAAATTCATTAAATTCTCCTGCCATGACATTTTGTCAATAATCTTGCATAATTTGGAATACTTAGCTTCAAATTACAACTTTCAGTTGCGTTGATTTAATATCTTTATATTTCTTAATACAAAGGCATAAGGTCAGAATGTGTTGGTATTTTTATTTATAGTTTGGTGTCCCAAACATTTTAATGCTTTAAGATTGCTGTTTAAGTTTTCTTTTCTAACTAGAACTTGGAGCATATTAAGTAATCAGTAATCAGATTTCTCAGACTTAAGGTAAACAAATGCCAAGATGCATAACCAAACACATTTTAAATGGAATCACTGCTGAGCCCACCACTGTCAAGGTAGCTATTCTTAAGGTGCAGAAGACCAAGAAATGTAGCATCAAAACACTTGAGCAGCTGAAATGTGCAAGATTACCAGCTGATCGAACTTGTTTCATTACACTTAGAATTCAGTTGACATTGATTTCACAACTTTGGTGAAAGAATCACTTCTGGCTTCTCTGTGACATGACGACTTCTTCTTCTAATTAAACTCTCCCTGAAAGACAATTTACATAACCTTCCAAGTCCTCAGTCAGTGTGGGATCCTTTAGGCTGTATGGTTTCTCTTTTAATATCTTGTGAATTCCCAGAACAAAACCTTTTACTGTCATAGGAAGGAATTAAAATCCACTCTGAAGTCAAAAAGAATTATTTGGAAATGACATACTGGTTATGGGGTAATCTACTGCTTTCCCTAAAGAGCAGATTGATAAAACAACATATCTCTTCATTTGTAAGTGATTCTTCCCTTTATTATTATTCATTATTACTCTATTTGATATTGAATGTTTTAGAATTACCTGTCCTCATTCCACAGCTTATTTATAATCTTAGTTCCCAGTTAAATTATTCTAAAATTGACTTGCAATTAGATAATTTTTAGTATTTTTGCCTAGTGGCAATCAAGTAAAGTCCATTTGTATGTGTGTGTGCTAAGTTGCTTCAGTAGTGTCCAGCTATTTGTGATCCCATGGACTGTAGCCCAGCAGGCTTCTCTGTCCATGGGATCCTCCAGGCAAGAATACTGGGGTGGGTTGCCATGCCCTCCTCCAGGGGATCTTCCTGACCCAGGGATCAAACCCACCTCTCTTATGTCTCCTGCATTGGCAGGCAGGCTCTTTACTACTAGCTCCACCTGGGAAGCCCATTACCAGTCCTCAAATTGAGTAAGAAACCAAAACTAGTTACCAGAGAAGTAATACTAGTCAAGACGGCAGCCTGAGCTACCACTTTACATGAGAATTAATCATTCCAAATCTGCAACATGTACAGTGAATTACAGAAATGTGTTTTTGATATCTTCTAAGTTTTCATTCATGATACACCATTGCCAAGCAAGAGTTCCGTAGCACGTTTAACATGTAGTGTCTTTCTTGCTATTTTCAGATGATAGCCAACATATTAATACACACAACGCACATTATATACATATACTCATTCAAATCCACTTTTATAAGTTTAGCCCCTATCCTCTGTGCTTATAGTGGCAAAGTAGATGAATCCAGTTAAACAAAGAGAAATAAGACAGCACACTAGTGAGATGTTTGACTTTGTGCTGTGCTAAGTCAATTCTGATTGACTTCAGAGGTTGAGTTTAACTCAAAGGAACACTCTATAAAGAAAAATGTTGGAGATAGATTTGCAAAATAAATGAATTGCAACCAGTCTATTATCTAGGAAAATAAATGCCTCCATTGCTACTTAAAAATTCATAAAGGAAAAGATGAAAATGGAATGAAGAGATGCATGACTATGTGGCAGTATGCACGTCTATGTGATAGTAAGTGGACTGAGAGTAAAAGTATAATATTAATATACAGTTAACTATAGTCATGTCCTGCTTATACCCTCAACAGAAATATAAGCACAACATTACTCAAAATACCTTACTGAATTGACCCTATGCAGAATATTCTTTGCGACCAAAATTATTGATCTGAGGCATCTTTAGGGCATTTGCTCTAGGGCAGTGGAATTAAACACAAAATATATTTGGGCTGAAATCTTTGTACTCAATGACTTACTGTTATCAAGTCCTTCTCTACCAAGCAAATGCCTAGGCAATGAGTGTAGAGATACATCCTTAAGCTCTAAAAAAAAACCTACATTTATATTTTGGAAATCTTTACTCTCACACTAGAGCTTGAATTCAATATCAGCAACACAATAACCACTCTTGACTAGTAGAGTAAATTTCAGTACCAATATGCAGTAATAATCAGAAACTTAGAGTATGTTAGGGCTGGAAAAGATTTTAGATATCACTTAACTGAACCCATGTATTTTATAATTGAGATAATTTGTATGACAATTTTTCAAAACCCTGGTCTGTAGAGCAGTACCTGATGATGACACTATTTGCACTGTCCATAAAAAAACAAGCAAGATGAAGCAGTTTAGTGAGTTTTCCATAAAATTAAATTTACTTATGTAATATTATTACCTTTTATTCTAAGACTTTATCCTTCCTTAATTTATATATTAATACATCTTATGAAGTGATGAGGAAAGTAAGAAGACACTTGCTTTCCTTTAACTTTGTAATTGATTAAATAAAACCCTGGCAACCTTGTAATACACCCCATTTTTTAAAAAGAATTTACCAAACTGTGAAAAACATGGCTTAGGGAACCACTGATTTAGATGCCAGTATAAAATTTCTTCCATTGTCTCTTCCCTGGTGGCTCAGAGAGTAAAGAATCTGATCACAATGCAGGAGACCCAGATTCAATCCCTGGGTTGGGAAGGTCCCCTGGAGAAGGACATGGCAACCCACTCCAATATTCTTGCCTGGAGAGTTCCATGGACAGAGGAGCCTGGCAGACTACTGTCCATGGGGCCACAAAAAAAATCAGACATGACTGAGCAACTTTCACTTTATATGTGAGACACTTAGACAAATTTATCAAAAGGCAAATTTAGTAAGAAGGGTTAGATATGAAATGAGCCATAAATAGGACATTGCTCCTGTTTACCATGTAAAATGTGGCTAAAAGTCTCAAATGAAATAGTCTTTTGCTATTCATATGTGTCCCTGACAAAAGAGAAAATGTAACAGTTTTAAAAAACTGTCATATTTTATCTATCAATAAGACATAAAAGCTGTAAGAACAAATAAATAAGGGAGATTAAAGCATGAATATAATCATATTATTACATATTTATTAGGATAAAGATTATGGAGAAGGTCATACTTGTCATCAGAAGGCATAAACTGGCTTAATTTTCATTCGTTCTGTGTCACTTACTTAGTCCTTTTTGTTTCAGATTGACATTATCAAAGTCATGCCTCACCCCAGGAGACATAAATAGGAGTCAAATATCTTAGTAGGTTTTTTTCAAAGAATGTCAAGGTAAAAAAAGTTCCTAATGAGATATAAAGTATAGTATGTCAAAATGGAATTCAAAACCATATAAAATCAAGATAAATTGCCTCCTAGGAAGTTATTCCTGTGAGGTGATACACAAAAATAAGAAACTAATGAATCTCTGCTAC
This sequence comes from Okapia johnstoni, assembly GCA_024291935.2. Taxonomy (NCBI): domain Eukaryota; kingdom Metazoa; phylum Chordata; class Mammalia; order Artiodactyla; family Giraffidae; genus Okapia; species Okapia johnstoni. Next base: position 11,443,271 of record CM044319.1, read on the forward strand.
AAAATTATGCTTCCACATCAAGTCACCTAAGTAATCAAGAGTGCCGTATGTATTTCTTTTTACTTATTTCAGATAATTCATATGCCCATTGCCTTAAAGTTATGTACTTAAAAAATCAAATGTGATTTTCTTGAATGAACTGCCCAAGATGCCTCTGCATGACTTTGAAAGAGAGACTTTGATTAATACTTAGCTATCAAAAGAAGTTATTTCATTGCCACTTCTAGCCAGCATTTAAATATAATTATTTTTTAGCTATGATAGAATCAGTCTCAGATTAAATTTCAAGACCTGTCATGGTTTTCGGTGAAACATTTGGCCTGTTTTCCTTCTAAGAAGAAGAGAGAATATATCGTAATTAAAATTTAGTATCATTTTCAAATTTTCTCTTATTTTGCAGGTTTGCTCAGTAATTTTTAGTAGATAGGATGCTTTTTTCAACCATTTTGGTTGTTGCTGTTTGTGAGGAGTTTTTTATTTTTGTTTGTTTTGTCATTGTTTAAACATGGAGAAAACACTCCCAATTTTAGTAATTGGGCTGACTGTACCATATTTAGGACCTATTTCTGAGTCCTAGTAAGGCATTTTTCAGAAGCCTTTTGAATTTAATACAACAGGAAAATAATTTATCACATAACCAAATTTCCTCTCATGTATTTTTGACCACTTATGTCACAGGAAAAATACGTATTGGGTATTTACTGTATAAGCAGCAATGGATATGGTGTGATTTGAAGTGCAAAAAAAAAAAAAGATATATATAGAAAACATGGTTAAACCCATCAGGAAGTTTAGAATATAGTAAAGAATTTATGAAGTAATTCATAAGTCCTCTTTGCAAAAGTTTGACTTCTGTTAAACCTTTTCATTTTGGAAGGAAGGAAGAGAGGGAGATAAGAAAGGAGAAAGAATATGGGGGAAGGAGGGAGGAAGTAAAAGAAAAATTGATAATTTAACACCTGTTTCTGTAGAAGCCATCTTGTTTTACTTCTTATGGTTGTGTTGAGTTGATCTATAGATATTCTGTCTTTTTCTATTCATTGCACTTCTGGGTCCCTAACAAAACTTGTCAGACCTCCAAAAAGAACAAATCCAAGAGGCAAATTGTGGCTTTCCAAGAACTTGTTACTAAATTAAACAACTGGACTGGATTCCTGCAATTAGAGTCAAGTTTTACTGACTCTTAATCATCAGACATGCCCCAACCAAGGAAAAACCTGTCAACTGCAAATTTGGTAGGAAGGTCGCAGTTGCTGAGGCTACTTGAAAACTGGATGTTCTTAACCTCAACAGAACAGCATTTCTCATTTGGAAAATTTGCAGGAATGAGAAACCATCTTTGAAGTCAAGTTATTTAAAGGCAAAGCACAAGCCTTAGATTTTTAGTAGGCTGTTCTTCCTGTAAATACATTTGGACCTTTGAACAACACAGGCTTGAAATGTCTAGGTCCACTTATTCACAGAATTTTTCATAATAGTAAATACTACACAGAATTTTTTTCAATAGAAATACTACAATCCAAAAAAAATAAAAAAAAAAAAAGAAATACTACAGTCCTGCACAGTCTGCCATTGGATGGGACCTTGGATACAGAGGAACAATGAATATAGAGAATCAAAGTTATACATGGATATTCAACTGGGAGTAGGGTTGGTGCCTCCCCTCTGTGTTGTTCAGGGGTCAACTATACTCAGAAAATCTCTGTCAATAATGGAGAAACAGCTCACCTGTGCTTCAGTCAAGATGCCTTCTTTGACTTTAACTTTGAGCACCTTTCCTGCTAGTGCCACCCCCCATTAATTTATACTTCTTTTCCTGTCTAAATATTTCTTATTCTCTTTTGTCTTTCTTTCTGTCTTATTTCCACTTACTTGATATTATAAATGTGTTTGTGGTTCTTAGAATTCAGACACCCATAGAAGTTTATGTCCTAAGTCAGGATTTTTAACTATTATAAGTCCTAGATGACTTTAAGAATCCCCAAGAACATAAACACATAGTCCCTGAGAAGTAAACAACACCATACACCTTAATTTTTTAAAAATAATTTCAAACCCACTCATATATCCCAAGGTAATACTTTGCATCAGATGATCATGTGCTTGCTCACATACAAACACACACATTTGCATTTCTCCATCATCTTGGAATTTTTTTTCATTTTATTGAAAAATAATTGACATACATCACAAGTTTAAGACATACAGCATGATGGTTTAATTTACATATATTATGAAGTGATTATCACAAAAGGTTCAGCCAACATCCATCTTCTCTTATAGATACAATAAAAAGAAATCTCCTTGTGATGAGAATTTTATCCTAGAATTTTATGAAGATTGTTCCTGATTTTTTTCCTTAAAATACATTAAGCCTGTCCTGTAGATGATACAAATACAGCAAAACCATACCAATATTTATCTAACTGAGTGTAATTGAACAAACAACCAATGTGAAATAAGCAAAATAGTAGAACTATAGAATCTAAGAGATCAGCTGTAACCAATTTTGTTGCATGTATAATCTCTACAGGATCCTTAGAAAGTATACTCAAAATTTAAAACAAATAGGGTCTCCATAGATACTTACTGATTCATTTTTAAAAAGGACCATTTCATTACCTATAGCAAAATAGAGAATAGAGTAAAATAGAACAAAATAGAGTATCCCTGAAGATCTCAAGAGTAATTTTCTCCAACAACCCATCAGATGTTCGGTTTCCTTTATGACAGGCATTCCAGCAAGGCCAACTAAATGTTCCCTAGTTCCACGACATGTACTACTTTATGAGGAAATATCCTATTGCTTGCTTAAACTGGGTCCTTTCAAAGTGTTGAGGACTTTTAAAAAATACTTGATTCTCTAAATTACCACTCTGTGTGTTGACCCACAGGCCAATATAGCATAACAGATATTCACAAAGAAAAAAATATTATCTTACCAGCAAACACACACAACCAAGAGGCCTAACCATCTGTCTTCTGCTGTCTCTATCTTTACATAGTTGACTTGCGCTAAGAGTCACATCAGAGAACTGGGTTCAGTCAATAATTAAATTGACATTGAATGTTATTTATAATTAAATTAACAGCTGTTCAAGTTAAATATGCCTAAAACATAATAGTAATACTCACTTACTGGATGTTTATAGTGAGACAGGAGTTATATGAAGAACTTCATGTTTTTTGCCTTACTTAGTTTACAGATGCCTGTGAGGTGGAGATTGCTGTCCTCATTTTGCTGTTAAGAAATCTGATACTCAGGAGATTTTTGAAATGGCCATGGTAGAGCTGGGGTATGTAACTGGGCTGTCTTAGTCTGGAGTCTTGTTTATTCTGCAATATTTGACAGATTGTGGATTTCTAATTTAAAATGGTCTTTATTTTATTTTTTTGTGCCCATCATGGCCATCAGGGGCTTCTCTGATGGCTCAGTGGTAAAGAGTCCACCTGCCAATGCAGGAGACATGAGTTTGATCCCTGGGTTGGGAAGATTTACTGGAGGAGGAAATGGCAACCCACTCCAGTATCCTTGCCTGGAATTCCATGAACAGAGGAGCCTGGCAGGCTACAGTCCATGGGATCGCAAAGAGTCGGACATGTCTGAGCAACTAACACTAATACTAACAAGGCAGGTGGCATTAGTGATACAGAATCGGCCTGTAGTGCAAGAGATACAGGAAATGTGGGTTCCGTCTCCAGATCAAGAAGGTCCCCGAGAATAGGAAATGGCAACCCTCTCCAGTATTCTTGCTAGGAGAATCCCATGGACAGAGAAGCCTGACAGTCGATAGTTCATGGGGGTCACAAAGAGTGGGACACAACTGAGAACAGAGGCACACATGCTGCTGTAGATAAGAACACAGGCCTTATGGAACCAGACAACCTTAGGAAGTTAGCTAACCTTGTGTTTTTAATCTGTAGAGTGGAATGAACAATAGCATTGTCTTAATTTCCTTTGTTGTCATACAAATTCCCACAAACTAGGTGGTTTAAAACAACCTATGTTTCCTCTTTTACAGTCCTGAAAGCTGAAAATCTCCAATCTAGGTGTTAGCAGGGGCACTTCTCTATTTGGAGGCCCCGGGGAACATTTACTCCATGCCTTTCCCTCAGCACCTGTGTTTCTGGCAGTCTTGGTGTTCCTTGGCTGGTAGACACATGGCTCCAATCTCCGCCTCCACCATCACATGGCATTTCCTGTGTGTCTGTCTCTGTATTCTTTACCCCTCTTCTTCTAAGGACGCCAGTCCTTACACAGAGCTCCCCTCAGTCCCATGTGACCTCATCTTACCTTGATTACATCTGCAAAGACTGGGCGTTAGGACAACAGCATATTTTATTGCTGGTGACATAATTGAACTCGTAACAAGCACCTCCGATGTAAAAGTTGTCATATTTAAAAGTGATAGTGCCTACTAAGCCTTCAGTAAATAATAGGCATTCAGTACAGTTAAGTTATTATGATTGATAATACTATAGTTGACTCTGAGGCCTCAAATAAATTATTCAGCCTCTCTAAGTCAGTTTCTGTGTCTATAAAAATGGAGATAACAATGTTTATTTCAAAGAGCTGTTGAGAGAATTGAATGTCATGATTCAATACCCGCCCTGGTAACTAATTCAATGTTAACACTCCTCCTTCTCCAAGAAATAGCATTGATGAGCTGAACAGGTACTCTCTCAGGAGTCCAGTGTCATCAGGTACATCATATTTCAAGGGAAAAAAAGCAGGGGCCAAAATAGGCTGACAGAGGACATTGAGGAGGGCAGCTCTTCCTTCCCAGTTGCAAGTGGTGGCAGCTGCAGCTGGGAGTTTGGTCTTCCCCTGCCCGAGGAGGGAGGTGTTAGAAAAAGCACCTCACTCCCCATTGTCTTCTTGTCAGTGATAATGATTCCAGGGATTCCTGGGCAGAAAGAGTCTGACTGAGCAAAGTGAGCTTGAGCATATCTGTTCCTTTGTGGTTTCTTTACTCCTGACTCACTCCACCCTTGAAAAAGTCACCAAACTAATGAGTGTGCTGGTTCATGTGATTTAGCTAGATTTAGATGTGGCTCTGTTGATCTTTTGCAAGCTGACACACTATCATTGTTAACACCAGTGATGTGACTTTATTAAACTAAACCTCAAAGGAGAGCAGAGGGAGGAGATGAGATACACTGTGGACTTGATATTTTTCTCTTGCCTGTTTGAGATCTTTGTCTTATTAAAGATCCAAGTATTAGAGTAATACTAGCACCTGGAACTAATAAACCCTCATATCATTGAGGTGCGTGTGTGCTCAGTCATGTCCTATTCTTTGTGACCTCATGGACTGTAGCCCTCCAGACTCCTCTGTCCCCAGAATTTTCCAGACCAGAATCCTGGAGTGGGTTGCTATTTCCTACTCCAGGGGATCTTCCTGACCCAGGGATTGAACCTGTGTCTCCTTCATTGGCAGGTGGAATTTTTACCACTGCACCACTGGGAAGCCCACATCACTGAGGCTCACCACAATATTATATTTCATCCTCAAGCAATAGCAGAAGCTGGTGTTTCTGTGCAATGAATAATTTCCTCCACTTGATGATTGGGTGACCCAGGTTTCCTACACTTGATGACTCCTCTACCCCATAGGATTTAAGGACCTGAAGATTTGGAAGCATCTGGCTTTATGCCATGGAAGGAAAAAAAGAGTGAATAAGGAAGGACACACCTGCTTGGGTTTGGCCAAGAAATGCTATTCACGACAGATGGCTATAGTTAGATGCAGATGGAGCTGAGTAACATACTGTTTGCTGGACAGACACATTCTAGCAACAACTCTACTCTGTGGAGGGTAGAACAACAAATTTTGGCAACAGCAGCTGTTTCTATCAAAATCCTTTCTCTCATGAACTTTCTGTCTTGCCGCTTTCATTGTCTCTTTTTCCTAAGCTACAAACATGTCCGTTCAACTATTTTGAGTGCTTACTATGTACATTCAGGTAACGTGCTAAGCCCCAGGAATATTCCCTTGCCTTTATTCTCCATTTCACATTTTAGTTATTTCTAGTGGAGTCTCTCTGTCTTTACACCTTCCTGGCAAATGAGTCCACTTTCCAGAACTTCATCCTCTGTCTCTACAGGATGAAGTGGGAGACTCCAACCTTCTCTGGAGCCCAGTCCTAAACTATCTACCAGGCACCTCCTTGAACTGGTATCTGGCACATTTATCTCAAACTGTCCTATCTAAATCCTGTCTCGCTCTCTCCCATCTTTAAGGCTATTCTTCATTCTTCTGTGATTTTGAACTGGTGTGCCTAGTGCTGCTTTTCCAGATTTCCATTTTTTCTTAAATTATGTCCATTTAAAATCAAAGATAAAATAAATGGAGAGAAGAGTGCATGTGTACAGTTTCCATGAGAAAAAAAAGAGAGAAGAGGCTGGTAAGGAAGCAAACGTTAGGCGAGAAAGCATCTGGTATCATCAGCCAGGTGATACCCCAAGCTCCTCAGATCAGCTGCAACCGGGGAGAGGGCTGATTCAAAATTAACTGAATATGGAGCCAGAACCAACGGCTGCTGCCCAGCTGGCTGTTGGTGTGTAAGTTAAAAGGAATTTATGATTCTGGAAGAACTTGCCATTTTTTAATATGCATATATTAAAGTAACATTATCTAACCTATTTCCTTCATATTCTGAGAGTCGCACGTATTTTGAGAAGCAGATATTTTTCATATTAACATACACGGAACATACAAAAACAAAGCACTAAAGCTGACATTTAGTTAGATGACACTTATTTTCACAAATTCATACAATCTTCAGAATCCAATCCACACACACAGATACACATGTGTGTGCACACATAAACACACACATGATTAAATGTCTAAGCTTTAGAAAATTATTTGAATACAGAATGCTGCAGTGATCCTACTACCTAATTTTAGAATTTTATTTATTTTAAAAAAATTTCCTGTGCTACAGATTTGATTTATTGTGTAACTGTTTTTCATCTTTTTATTTAAATATCTTGATAATCATCCGTGGAACTACTCGTTTCAGTGAAAATACTCAGGTTTTGCTTTATTTCTCAAATCAAATGCTTAAAAGCCTTGGGAGTTTCTTTTCTGATGCTATATAATCTATCTGATTCATTTTGTTACTGACTATTCTTGATAGATAAAAATATAGCTAGCCTATTAGTTAACTGCGAGTCCTGAGTAAAGGATGAATAACAGATGAGCAGTCTCTACCAACACCTCAGCATGGTGTTTAACAGCTGCCAAAAGTACTGTATAATCTTTTGGAAGGCTTAATCGTTCCCTATTGCACTTTTCAAAAAGGAAGAGTAGTTATTAATCCTGGTGTTTGCACAAAAGTTTCTCAGTAGATCTTCATTGAATAAATAGTGCTACTTCCTATAAAGATTTTGGTTTTATATAACACTTTAACCATTCGAGGTTAAACAAATAGTAATGTGCTAGCAAAGAGAAAAACTGTTCTTAGTAAAGAAAACCATATTTTAGGCTGTATTATACTGTGCAATTAATTGGTGGTTTGAGGAAAGAAAATGTGTCTTTTTGGAGACCATGGAGCTCCCCTTTTTTATACAGTGAGGTTTCTTTCCTCCTTTGCTTTCTCTCTTAAAAGAAAATCTTTATAATAGTTCAATTAATCATGTTTTATCTTTCTAAAACGTGCTATTTCTCAAATGTGTGGGAGAAGTTGGCTCTTAAAGAAATGTAATAGATTAATAGACTGTGTAGCAGACTTTTTTTCTTCAACCATTGACCCCTTAGAATCCTATTTACCTTTTTTTAGAACAACTACTTACTTATCTAATATTTTATATCCAACTGAATGACTCCCAGGCACTGTCATAATTAATTTTATTTTCTTGGGAACTTACAATTCACACATTTATCTGATTCCAAAGTAAGTATGAGGTGGCATTATCAAAGATACATGCATTTAGATCATTAGGACAATTAAAATAATATAAAGGGAAATAGAAATAATGGTGGTGGTTTAGTCACTAAGTGTTGCCCGTCTCTTGCAACCCCATGGACTATAGCCTGTCAGGTTCCTCTGTCCATGGAATTTTCCAGGCAAGAACACAGGAGTGGGTTGCCATTTCCTTTCAAGGGGCTCTTCCTAGCCCAGGAGCCTGCATCTCTTGCGTTTTCAGGTAGATTATTTACCGCTGAGCCACCAGGGAAGCCTTTGAAATAATAGTACTGAAATTCTAAACTCATATAGGTTTTCTCAAGATAAAAAAAAGTAACTGTAAGTAATGAAATAACTCATTATCATTTTTAAATAAAAAGATATAAAACCTTTTGCTATCTCAAGAGAGATCAATTTTTTACTAGAAATGAATTATAAATATATATAATGCAAATATTTACAAAAATGGCAAACAACATAAACATTTCATTTCAAGAGGAAGGAATGCAGACATGCTTCTTATTTCAATCCAGAAAAACGTTTGAGTATGAAATACTGATAAAGTAAAAATATTTTAATAAGAGGCCTAACCTGGTGAGTCTTGAAAAGTAGCTGTATTTTAATCTAAGTTGATGAGCGGTGTAGCTAAGTATACTCAGAGAAATGGGCATCTGCAGACTTAGCATGTCCAATTATTTTCTTAAAACATAATTTGTCCCAGCCACCAATTTGACAAAATTTAAGAAGAAACAGTTTAAGGCTGGGCATCACGAGGATTATGTGTAGGATTCGTGGACTGAATAGAAATAAATATAATATAAATTAGATGTATGGAGAGCAAAGTAAACATTCTGTTGTAGAAAAAGGAATTCCAAATTGCCAAACAAGGAGCCACCTCAGTTCTGATAGGAGTGAGATCCTGTGATATGTGTAGGCCCATCCTCAATATGAGTTTGAGCAGGCTCCAGGAGTTGGTGATGGACAGGGAGGCCAGGCATTCTGCAGTCCAAGGGGTCGCAAAGAGTTGGACACGACTGAGCAACTGAACTGATACTGATTCTCAATATCTTGGCCCTTTCTGACTGAGATTTTATATTTCTTTTTATTATTATTATTATTATTATTACTGTAAACAGTTTAAACATGTTGTAAAAATAGAGAGAACAGTATATACCTTCGCCCAGTTTCAATAAAAATCAACATACATCTATTGTTGTTGCATATAACCAGACCTTTCCATTCACCCTTCCCTTCCCTCATTCTGGATTTATTGGAACCCACCTCATATAGTATTTCATCCACAAATATGTTGTTATGTATCCCTAAAAGTTTCAGACTATTATTTAAAACATAGCACAATATCATTATCACATCTAAAAACAATACTTGTCAACAATTTCTGTGACAGCTTATCCCCAAGATGGCTCCAGTTGATCCCGTCTTTCCATACTCTTGCCATTCCCCTGTCAAAAGGCAAAGTCTAACTCGCCACTTTTTTAGAATCTAGGCTAGGCCGTGATTGCTTTGGCTAATAGTATATGGCAGGAGTAATGCTCTACCACTTCTAGTCCTTGACTTTAAGAGGACTAGATAGTTCTACTTCTCTCTTGGGAGTACTAAACATCCATATAAAACATCTTGAAAGTGAAAAAAAAAGTGAAAGTGTTAGTCACTCAGTTATGTCTGACTCTTGATGACCCCGTGGACTGTAAGCTCCTCTGTCTATGGGATTTCCCAGGCAAGAATACTGGAGTGGGTTGCCATTTCCTACTCCAGGGTATCTTCCCAGATCAGGAATTGAACCCACGTCTCCTGCAAGTCTCTTGCATCACAGGCAGATTCTTTACCACTGAGCCACCAAGGAAGCCCCTTGTACATATTTACCTAACATTATAAATAAGAATAATATAATAATCATTGGAGTTCTGTACTAAGTATTTCTTTTTGAAAGAAGTCTGTGTTTTATTCAAATGTGAGTAACTCTAACTTAAAGAAGAAAGCCTGAGGTTCCAGTCATGTCACATTAGGCATCTGCTGCCATCCTTCACCACTACTCCCTTGCATTTTATTCGTCAGCAAGATAAGGCAGCCTATAGTTCCTGAACACACAACATAGCATTTTATGCATCTTCCTTTGCTCATTCTGTTTCCTCTGCCTGTAAGTGCCTTCCCATTCCAACTTCATCATCCCCAACCACTTCCTACTTGAAGGCTCAGTTCAAGTGCTATCTTTTCCTGAAATTCCTCTGTGAAGGCCACTCCCCCACCCCATCAGTGCTACCATCAATCTCAGGAGCTGGGTGAACCTCAGTAGGGCTCCCATTTTCTTGTTCATATTTCTCCCAATAAACAATTGATTCTATGATGTCAGAAACAATGTCTTCCTAATTTTTCAGACTCCCCTCTTAGCACATCCCCTCCTCTTAGTCATCCAACTGTTACAAGAAAGTTTGCATACGTGGGATGCAAAGAGATCTACCCACAGTTTTTACATCTCAAGGGCAACTCTAAGGTGCTGGATGTACTCTAACGTACACTTCTGCTAAAACAAGTATTCAAATTGTCCAATGTCGAAAATTGGTATCAAGAGCATGAAACTTAATCAGGAAGCAAGCTCAGAATATACCCATATATTTAAAAATAACTTTCTTTTTCCTTTGGATGATTATCTATCCTTTTTTTTTAATGAGAGAAATTCGTGACTTCAGGGATTTGGGAAGATCTGAGAAATTTTAGTTATGGTTTGCCAGAGTACACTGAGCGCACAGAGGAATCTAACGGGAAAAGGAGCTGAGAAGGTAGAACAGGTCTATATTTTAGATGACTTTGAGAGTCAAAATAAGGTTTTGGATTTTACTTTCTAAATACTGAGTAGGTCATGGTTTTTGAGAAAGGAACATTACATAATGATACCTTACAAGATGATCCATTCCTTCTGGACCAAAATATCTTACATTGGTTTTTATACAAAGCATAACAGGATAAAGTTGTCTGCACTTAGGAATTGACAGATTATCTAAACATTATTCTTATTTTGATATTGGGAGTTACATATAAATATTGATAAAAATCTTGGTTTCTGAAGACATTTAGTATTTCATAAACAATGAAATCACATTTTTCAGAGTTCTCTTCTACTAATAATTAATTCCTATCATTTATCATAATAAAAATTCCTTTTCCACCATATAATTGTAATTCAGATTTACTCTGGGCTTTTCTCTCATTTCTTTATTATTCTTTTCCAAAGCTAATTGAATCAGTTTAGCTGTTAATCTAAAAACAGTTTTATCCATTTTAACTGAACTATGGTTATATTTAAAAGTCTTGTATCTCAGTTGGGGTTATTTAACTTCTCAAATTCTTTAAATGGCTCATTATGTGTGAAAAAAAGATATAGTATATGTCAATTTCATATGGTATATGAAAATGAGATTTAAAATTGAAATTATTATTATAATCAAGTTAAAATCTATATGAAAATTTTCTACTGAGTAGGGTCACAATTCAAGTTTAGCTCTAATTTTTTCATACAAACTGAGACTCTAAAGGTGAATGATTTTAGTCCTTGTAATGCCTTTTTAAACAAAATAAATCTTAGAGTTTAAGTAGCTTTGGTGGCTGAGAATCTTGCAATCTTTCCAGATCAATATTCTGAATGTCTCCCTGCACCATCCTTTCTACACAATTCCTTAAATGTGATGAAGGAGTTCAAGTGAAAGTATAATTGTCTCAGAATATAAAATACTCCTTCAGCCTTTTAGGGAAAAGACTCATTTTGTTTATTTTAATCTCATGTCACTTTTTCTAATATTAAAAAAGAGTTGCAGGTGAGAAAATTTTAATTGAAGATTTGAATGAATTAGGTTTAATTTATCAAGGCTTAATTATGAATTAAATATATGTAAATTAAATAAGACCATGGATCCAAGTAGGCTGTTTCTAATCATTACAGTCAATCCTTTCTTAAGTTTGAAAAGTGAAATGCCCATGTATCAAACTGATTTTATGATTTTCTAAAAATAGCAATGTGTTTTATTTCCAAAGGAACCAGTAACCATTCCTTAGTACCTCGGGGACAATATTCATTATTTTTTTAGTGAAGATTATATTTATCAAGGAAACCAATGAAGTTTTCTGGTGTCAAATATACAAAATTGTGGATTTTATATGGGGTTCCTTTAAATGTACATACTTCATAATTACATGAGTTTTTTCTAAAAGATTTTGCTGTATAATCAACTTAATATTTTTATAGGTTTGTAGATTAAGTAATCACATTTTTATGTAATGTATGGTTCTCTTTTCTTTATTCAGGTTCTCTCTTTAGGAGCAGATGTTCTACCAGAATATAAACTGCAGACACCACGCATCAACAAGTTTACAATATTGCACTACAGTCCTTTCAAGGCCGTCTGGGATTGGCTTATTCTTCTGTTGGTCATATACACTGCTATATTCACTCCCTATTCTGCAGCCTTTCTCCTCAATGACAGAGAAGAACAAAAAAGACGAGAATGTGGCTATTCCTGTAGCCCTTTGAATGTGGTAGACTTGATTGTGGATATTATGTTTATCATAGATATTCTAATCAACTTCAGAACAACATATGTAAATCAGAATGAAGAGGTGGTAAGTGATCCAGCCAAAATAGCAATACACTACTTCAAAGGCTGGTTCCTGATTGACATGGTTGCAGCAATTCCTTTTGACTTGCTGATTTTTGGATCAGGTTCTGATGAGGTAAGAGCTGCTTAAGAATCTTATTTTCTAAAGGGTTGAAAATATAAAGTGAAGCTATTTTAACTAGAAAATAAGTTGTTGCTTTACAAATTTCTTTATTTCACAGATAAAATTCATTTTCAACTAAAATGATATAAAATGAAATGACCTTTTTACCATTGCAAATGATTAGCAATTTTTTTTTCTATTTTTGCTAACAAACAGTAAAGACTATCCTTTAAAAAACAAATTAAACTTTGAGACAAATGTTTCATTCTGTGCTTAGTCGCTTATTCATGTCCAACTCTTTGCGACCCCATGGATTATAGCCCACCAGGCTCCTCTGTCCATGGGGATTCTCCAGGCAAGAATACTGGAATGGGTTGCCATTCCCTCCTCCAGGGTATCTCCCCAATCCAGGGATTGAACCCAGGTCTCCCAAATTGCAGGCAGGTACTTTACCATCTGAGCCACCAGGGAAGCCCATGGCATATTCCCAGGATGTATAATTTCTACATATTAACTTTATAGATTTAAAACTATCTAAGATGAAGATGCTTCTTTCTTTCTTAACTCATAATTGTGGTTTGTGAGAAGAGGGACTTGTTTTATGTTCAAATTATGTGTAAGAGGAATCTTCTGAGATATTGTATCCAAATCTCTTTCTCTTAAATAATATCTAGGTTTGAAAATACTTCCTGTGTCCCCAATATCTTATAAAGTTGGAAATTTTAAGGAAATTTGACAAGTGGATGTGCATTTTCTGGATAGAAAGGCCATAATTTTAGTCAGATTCTTCTCAAGTGGTTCTTTGAACCAAAACAAATCATGTGCTCCTAAAATCTCCTCTATTTTATTGCCACTGTGTGTGTTGTGCTATGCTTAGTTGCTGAGTGAGTGAGTGAAAATTGCTTAGTCGTGTCTGACTCTTTGTGATTCTGTGGACTATACAATCCATGGAATTCTCCAGGTCAGAATACTGGAGTGAGTGGCCATTTCCTTCTCAAGGGGCTCTTCCCAACCCAGTGATCGAACCCAGGTCTCCCACATTGCAGGCAGATTCTTGACTGTGCTTAGTTGCTAAGTTTTTGTAAATAAATTTCCTGGATTCTCTAATGGAAAGTTTTACAGAAGGTGTGAAAGTAAGACTAAGGGATTAGATTGAGAAAGATAAGCTTGGTGTTTTGAATTTTTAAGATTCAGGTTTCGGAATGCCCTGGTGGTCCAGTGGTTAGGACTGAATGCCTTCACTGCAACCTGATGTCTAACCTCTGTGGTCCTGCAATCGCCCAAGAGACAGCATGTCAAGTAACCCTGAGAGAACTGCTCTGAGGAGGTGAGTGGAGGAACCAGGTTATATGGTTTTGCAAAAAAGGGCAGGTAGTCTGAACGTCAAAAGATTATTGTTAATTAAAGAAAACTAGATATTCCAAGTTAAGGAGTTTGTTGTTGTTGTCACTCAGTCACCTCCAACTCTTTTCATCCTCATGAACTGCAGCACTCCAGGCTTCTTTGTTGTTCACTATTTCCTGGAGTTTGCTCAAATTCATATCTGTTGAGTCAGTGATGCTCTCCAACCTCGCATCCTCTTCCTGTCCTGTTGCCCTCTTCTCTTCCTGCTCTCAATCTTTCCCAGGATCAGGGTCTTTTCAAATGAGTCAGCTCTTCACACCAAGTGGCCAAAGCATTGGAGTTTCAGTTAAGGAATTTAGCACTTTTCTATGTATGGGAAGATGTAAGAGTCTGGGCTCACTGAAATCATTCCTTTCATATGCATCAAAGCTGTCTGGGGCCAGTATCCTGTGTGTTTCACATCCTGAGTCCCTCAGGGCTTTCCATAGGGATGGGCTGCAGCCTCATGGCTACTGATTACCCTGGCACTCTTGTTTATTGATATGGCAGGAAATATTCCAATTCTCAGTCAGGGAACTAAGATTCCACAAACCACAACACATGGCCGAAAAGAAAAGAAACTAAAATTCAGGGTTCTTTTCCACTTAAGATTTTTTTTCCCAATTGCTCAGCAGGTATAGGATCTGCCTGCAATGCAGAAACATAGAAAATGAGAGTTTGATTACTGAAATCCCATGGACAGAAGGGCTTGGTGGGTTACAATTCAAAGGGTCACCAAGAGTCAAATATGACTCAGCAACTGAGCATGTTCTGAATCCATCAGGGCCTCACTATCTTTTTTTTTCTTCCAAGAGGAGATCAGATACCATAACACCCTCTGTAGATGGTTGCTCCTGACCAGTTAGGGCTTGAGGGCAAGATAATCCTCCTTAGCTAAGGGGACAATAGGTTTAGAGGTAAATTGTCTCCCATAGAACATGCCCATCAAACTGGATGAATAAAGAGCAGGTTAGTTAAACAATATATTCTTCCTGGATTCTACGAAACTTAGACAAAGTCTCAAACTTGTATCATCTATAGGGATGATAATATTACTTCCTTTAAGTTTTTTTTTTTTTAATTTGAGACTTTAATGAAATAATAAATGTAAAACTCAGCAAAATACTCAAAATCAGCTGCTGTTAAACTAGTTGAAATTTTAATGCTAGATACTCCTAACTTTGGTTTTTAATTAAAGGGCAAGAAAGCAAAATACTTCTATATCAGTATTTATCTTTATGAACCTCTTATTATGGGTAAATCCATGTAATTACACCAAATAAGTTCTTATTGATAAAGAGTAAAACCTCACTCTTTCAAATTTTAAAATATGTACACCAATAGTAAATAAATTTCAGCTTAGTGAAATGAAAGAATGGGTAACAAATAAATAGACAAATAAGGTTGTTATGGGAAGTTAATTTACTAATGATATTTCATCAGAGCAATCAAACAAGTGAATATTAGAATATGCTGATTATTCTAGGGTAATTTCTAGATTGCAACACGATCAGTTTAGCTTCAGTTACTGTATTACTTGAAAATAAAGATTTCCTAAAATAAGTAATTCAGGTTATCACTGTCTCAGACAGAAGTTCAAGTGAGCTGAAACAAGAGTAAATTTATGTGGTTCACATTAGTATAGGATGAAATAATCTTGGGGGAAAAAATGGTGTCTGGATAACCTTTCTCATATAGTATCAGAGAGAAAGTGAAGTTTGCATCAAGAAAAGCAATGCCAGTTCCTTACTCTGTTCCATATGATTTCCTGGGTTCCCCCATGTCTCCAAACCTGCTCCTCACTCTTAAAATGTAATATGATATAGGAGGGATCCTGGCTTTGGAGTAAGACAGACCTGAGTTTGATTCACCTCTGTGCCACTTACTTGCTATATTTAAGCAAGATAGTTAACTCATTTAAGACTTCATTTCTCTTCTGTTATATGATGAGAGGTAGATTCTTGTGATACCTAAACATAAAGCAGTGTATGTGAAAAGACTAGACCAGTACCAGGTACATACTAACCGCTTGCCAAAGGTTACTTTCTTATCCTTCCCATCCCTTTGGATTAAACTCCTGTTATTTTAATAAGTATTCCTTTTAAAACTTAAATGTTACCACATTAATCCATAAATACCTTAATTATCCACTTATTCGACAAAGATTTATTAAGTGTCTACTATCGTATAGTAGTTATTAGATTAGCTAGTTGCAGTTAGGATTCCTGGAAAAATAGGAGACAGAAAGGAAATCTTTTGAGGACAGTTTTCCAGCAGGCTACAGTCCATAAGATTGCAAAGAGTCCAACACAACTGCGCGCACACACAAGCAACTCAAATTGTCTTGCAAAGCATAGGAGCTTGGGGTGTGTGGTAGGGAGAAGTATGTGGGCATCAAAACTAGCAAGTGGGAGGGGTGGTCTGAAAGGAGCATAAAGAATCAACTATGAAGGATGACAAGACCAGTGATGGGTTGGATTGCATGATACATTTCTCAAGAGTGGCAATGAAGATACTCCTTTCTATGCAAACTATATCTTATAACTATAATCAGGCCTTTAAAGATGTAGTGATATTACAGAATAAAATTTTCCCCTATAATAATCAGCATATTCTAACATTCACTTGTTTGATTGCTACTGATGAAATATCATTAGTAAATTAACTTTCCATAAAACCTTATTTGTCTATTTATTTGTTATCCATTCTTTCTTTTCACTAAGCTGAAATTTATTTACTGTTGGTGTACATATTTTAAAATTTGAAAGAGTGAGGTTTTACTCTTTATCAATAAGAAAAGGGTATAAAGGGTATAATATATCATGTTGTTGTTGTTCAGTCATGTCCAACTCTTTGAGATCCCATGAACTGTAGCCCACCAGGCTCTTCTGTCCATGAGTCCCAGGTAAGAATACTGGAGTGGGTTGCCATTCCCTTCTCTAGGCGATCTTCTTGACCCAGGGATCAAACCCACATCACCTGCCTTATTGGCAGATTCTTTACTATCTGAGCCACCAGGGAAAAAAGAAATACTTTCAAAGTAAAAGATCTTACATTCACATGGGTTAATTTGGGAAATTTCATCATATAAATATGAAGGAAATAAATTCTTTGGATTTTCGTCCCCAAATTGAATGACAAGATCTAAAATCACTAAGCTTGAGGTCATTCTGATGAGGGGTAATCTAGTTCAGTGTTTTTCAAACTGAGGGTTCATGGAGGTGCCTGAAAGTCTGAGAGGCCCTCAAGGATTGACAGCAAGACAGGCTGATAAGACTCAGAACCATCCACCACCACTGTACAAAGAGTAGCAGAATTTTATATGCTTTTGCTTTACCAATTACAGTTTCAAGTAAATTTTAATAAGAATTGACTTAATTAATTTTTTGATTTCCAGAAGAGGGTACGGTAACCCCCTTCTCAAGTAGATTCATTCATTCTATTAGCATTTACTGGGAACCGTGCTTTCTGTTGTAGCTGTTTAGTTGATAGGTCGTGTGTAACTCTACGACCCCACGCAGCTCCTCTGTCCATGGATTTCCCAGGCAAGAATACCAGAGTGGGTTGCCATTTCTGAGTTTATAGGAGAGAGTGAGAAAAGACCCCTAGAGTATTATCTGATGGCAGCTTTAATATTACTATGTACAGGAGGACATGTGAGCATGGAAGGGGAGGTTTTTGATTACCAGTGGGAGTTTTCCAGGTAGAAGGGCCAGGCTAGTTAGAAGGGAAGCCCATTAGAGGCATGGAGATACAAGGTGTTGGTTCCCAGGCCTATCAGAACCAACATAACAGATATTTTTAATGACCCTTTCTACTATTGTTAAATAAAAGTCATAGATAATATAGCCTTCTTACACACATAATTTCACAAATATATAATACCCATCTTTAATATAAAGGAAAAACAAAAGAAATGTTCATTACAAAATACCTAGTTGACTATGTAAATGCTTCAGGCGTGTCTGCATAAAAAGATACAGCAAAGTTATCAGATGCTTGTTGTTGTTCAGTTGCCAAGTCATGTCCGACTCTTCATGACCCCATGGACTGCAGCATGCCAGGCTTCCCTGTCCCTCTCTGTCTCCCAGAGTTTGCTCAAGTTCATGTCCATTGAATCCTTGATGCCGTCCACCCATCTCATTCTCTGTCACCCTCTTCACCTTCTGCCTTCAATCTTTCCCAGCATCAGTGTCTTTTCCAATGAGTCAGCTGTTTGCATCAGGTGCCCAAAGTATCGGGGCTTCAGCAACAGTCCTTCCAAAGAGTATTCAGGGTTGATTTCCTTTAAGATTGCTTGGTTTGATCTCCTTGCTTTCCAAGGGGCTATTGAGAGTCTTCTCCAGTACCACAGTGCAAAAGTATCAGTTCTTTGGTGTTATGCCTTCTTTATTGTCCAGCTCTCACATGTCCATACATGACTATGAAAAAGACCATAGCCTTGACAATATGAACCTTTGTAAGCAAAGTGATGTCTTTGCTTTTTAACACATGTCTAGATTTGTCATAGCTTTCCTACCAGGAAGCAGTGGTCTTCTAATTTCATGTTTGTACCTAGTGATAATGAGGAAGCCCGTAATTAAACAATAAATTCAGTATTAAACAGGATAACGTTAGTTTTCTTTAAATTTGCATTTTAATAAAGGATTTCATAGCTATGTATGTATATTGCATACACATATATACATGCATTTATATAGATAATAGAAAAGTTTATATGCATATATTAATATTTATATACCTAAGAACACTGATAACTACAAATGTTGACTGATATAGCTGTGCTGTATGCCATACATGTAGTGTACAAATAACACAAGATCTATTGTCACCAAAAATGAATAGTGGCAGTAATGGGGCTTGCCAGTGTCATTAATATCTTCCTAATACTAATGCCATCCAGACATTAAGGAAAAGATTCTCTATTTTTCAATTTTTGTATTATCAAGCAACATGCCATACATAGCAAATTATCTCAATATCGTTGATGCAAAGGAACAATATTACTCAGTTCAGTTCAGTCACAGTCATGTACGACTCTTTCCATCCCCATGGACTGCAGCACGCCAGGCTTCCACATCCTTCACCAGTACCTGGAGCTTGCTCAAACATGCGTCCATCCAGTCGGTAATGCCATCCAACCATCTCATCTTCTGTTGTCCCCTTCTCCTCTTGCCTTCAATCTTTTGCAGCATCAGGGTCTTTTCAAATGAGTCAGTTCTTCAAATCAGGTGGCAAAATATTGGAGTTTCAGCTTCAGCGTCAGTCCTTCCAATGAATAGTCTAAACTGACTTCCTTTAGGATGGACTGGTTGGATCTCCTTGTAGTCCAAGGGACTCTCAAGAGTCTTCTCCAACACCACAATTCAAAAGCATCAATTCTTCGGCACTCAGCTTTCTTTATAGTTCAACTCTCACATCCATACATGACCACTGGAAAAAGCAAAGCTTTGACTAGATGGACCTTTGTTGGAATGTAATGTCCCTGCTTTTTAATATGCTGTCTATGTTGGTCATAGCTTTTCTTCCAAGGAGCAAGTGGCTTTTAATTTCATGGCTGTAGTCACCATCTGCATTGATTTTGGAGTCCAAGAAAATTAAGTCTCTCACTGTTTCCCTTGTTTTCTCATGTATTTGCCGTGAAGTGATTGGACCAGATGCCATGATTTTAGTTTTTTGAATGTTGAGTTTTAAGCCAGCTTTTTCACTCTCCTCTTTCACTTTCATCAAGAGGCTCTTTAGTTTCTCTTTGCTTTCTTCCATAAAGGTTGTGTCATCTGCATATCTGAGGTTATTAATATTTCTCCCTGCTATCTTGATTTCAACTAGTGCTTCAACCAGCCCAGTATTTCACATAATGTACTCTGTATATAAGTTAAATAAGCAGGGTGACAAAATACAGCCTTGATTTACTCCTTTCCCAATTTGGAACCAGTCCATTGTTCCATGTCCACTTCTAACTGTTCCTTCTTGACCTGAATACAGATTTCTCAAGTAGCAGTTAAGGTGGTATGGTATTCCCATCTCTTGAAGAACATTTCAGTTTGTTGTGCTCTACACAGTCAATAAAGCCAAAGTATATATTTTTCTGGAACTCTCTTTCTTTTTTGTTGATCCTACAGATGTTGGCAATTTGATCTCTCATTCTCTGCCTTTTCTAAACCCAGCTTGAACATCTGGACATTCTCAGTTCACATAATGTTGAAGCCTTCCTTGGAGAGCTTTGAGCATTATTTTGCTAGCATGTGAGATGAGTGCAATTGTGTGTTAGTATCTACATTGTTGGCAATGCCTTTCTTTGGAATTGCGATAAAAACCGACCTTTTCCAGTCCTGTGACCACTGCTGAGTTTTCCAAATTTGCTGGCGTGTTGAGTGCAGCACTTTCACAGCATCATCTTTTAGGATTTGAAATAGCTCAACTGGAATTCCTTCACTTCCACTAGCTTTGTTCGTATTGATGCTTCCACTTCCCACTTGACTTCACATTCCAGGGTGTCTGGCTCTAGGTGAGTGATCACACCATTGTGGTTATCTGTGTCGTGAAGATATTTTTTGTACAATTCTTCTGTGTATTCTTGCCACCTCTTCTTAATATCTTCTGCTTCTATTAGGTCCATACAGTTTCTGTCCTTTATTGTACTTATCTTTGCATGAAATATTCCCTTGGTATCTCTAATTTTCTTGAAGAGATCGCTAGTCTTTCCCATTGTATTGTTTCCCTCTATTTCTCTGCATTGATCACTTAGGAAGGTTTTCTTATCTTTTTTTGCTGTTCTTTGGAACTCTGCATTTAGATGGGTATATCTTTCCTTTCCTCCTTTGCCTTTAGCTCCTCTTCTTTTTCAGCTGTTTGTAAGGCCTTCTCAGACAATCATTTTGCCTTTTTGCATTTCTTTTTCTCGGGGATTGTCTTTTTACTGCCTCCTGTACAAAGTCACAAGCCTCCGCCCATAGTTCTTCAGGTACTCTATCAGATCTAATCCCTTGAATCTATTTGTCACTTCCACTGTATAATTGTAAGGGATTTGATTTATGTCATACCCAAATGGTCCAGTGGTTTTCCCTACTTTCTTCAATTTAAGTCTGAATTTTGCAATAAGCAGTTTATGATCTGAGCCACAGTCAACTCCCAGTCTTATTTTTGCTGACTCTATAGAGCTTCTCCATTTTGGGCTGCAAAGAATATAATCAATCTGATTTCGGTATTGACCATCTGGTGATGTCCATATGTAGAGTCTTCTCTTGTGTTGTTGGAAGAGGGTGTTTGCTATGACCAATGCGTTCTCTTGGCAAAACTCTGTTAGCCTTTGACCTGCTTCGTTTTGTACTCCAAGGCCAAATTTGCCTGTTATTCCAAGTATCTCTTGACTTCCTACTTTTGCATTCCAGTCCTCTATGATGAAAAGGACATCTTTTTTGGGTGTTAGTTTTAGAAGATCTTGTAGGTCTTCATAGAACCATTCAACTTCAGCTTCTTCAGCATTACTTCTTGGGACATAGACTTGGATTACTGTTATAAGAAAGGTTTGCCTTGGAAAGGAACAGAGATCATTCTGTTATTTTTGAGATTGCACCCAAGTACTGCATTCTGGACTCTTTTGTGGACTGTGATGGCTACTCCATTTTTTTCTAAGGGATTCTTTCCCACAGTAGTAGTTATAATGGTCATCTGAATTAAATTCATCCATTCCGATCCATTTTAGATCACTGATTCCTAAAATGTTGATGTTCACTCTTGTCATCTCCTGTTTGACCACTACCAATTTACCTTGATTCATGGACCTAACATTCCATGTTTCTATGCAATATTATTTTTATAGCATTGGACTTTACTTCCATCACCAGTCACATCCTCAACTCAGCATTGTTTTCTCTTTGGCTCTGTCTCTTCAATTTTCTGGAGTTATTTCAACAATATTATTGGTTGTCTCCAAAAAGTCAACTTTTCATTATCTGCTTCAAATGTTTCCATAGTTTGCTTCTCTGTGTTAAATGTTACTTCAAAGATATTAATAGTTAGACTCTAGAGCTCTCTGTTTAGTTACATGTTTCATTAAACTCTTGATGCTGCTGCTGCTGCTAAGTCACTTCAGTCGTGTCCGACTCTGTGCTACCCCATAGACGGCAGCCCACCAGGCTCCACCGTCCCTAGGATTCTTTAGGCAAGAACACTGGAGTGGGTTGCCATTTCCTTCTCCATTAAACTCTTACTCCCCTGAAAATATGTAGTAGTATTTTGATTAATTAATTGACCTCTCCCCTTTCACACTTCCCTGTTATTTTTCATGAATTCTGAATGCAGGCAAGGCCTTTTGACAGGAAGTTTTAACAGAGAGGAGGAGTTTCTGCTCACATTGATATTGTGCTTCATTAGTGTGATAGATAAATCATGGAATGGTTACAAGGGAAAGCAAAGCAGGCCTCTGTTATAGAAACTTTAATCATTTTGTCAGTATTCTTTCTGAACCTGATCTCTACAGTAGTTGTCATTAGTTTGTTTGAAATGAATTTCTAAAACATTAGACATATTATGTTCAAATTGAAATAACAATGAACATTTTGCAGGCCTGCATGTTTATCTGTGTCTACACATAAAGTAACTATGTCTCTCATTAAATAGTTTTTAGGAATTATGGCAGAAGTTTCAACTGATTGTATTTGAGGTTACTGGTCATGTTTGTAAAAGTCTGTGGCATGACAAGTAAGAGACAGAGAATCCACAATGGAATAATTCTTGAACTAAGGAATAATAAGAGTATTCCATCAATAAATTTTGCATTCAGTTCTTCACTTATCCATTACTTATATGTGATCCACTGACTAAAATTTGTTAAAGACAAAATAAGTTTTGGTTAAATGTTTCCAGAGCAAGCCAAATTCCAAATGTAAAGGTATAACATAATATTCATAATTGTTTATTTACTGCAGCATTTGCCTACTACTATTCAAAATCATTTGGTGATCAGTTTTCTGTGTTACTATAACTAAAGAAAAAGTAAGATCAAAATGCAGCAAAATAGAATGTTAATTTAAAAACAAAATAAAAATAAAAGTATCTCGAGAGTAAAGGATGTTAAATATTGGAGATTGTAAAGTCTTCTTTTTAAAAGCCTGTTTGTTGAGAAATTTATGAGGTTTGGTACAAATAAGGAAAGGCTAAGCTAGGTGCCCCCCCATGGTTTTTTACATACTGAAAATACAGCTCTTTGATTGTGTTAGTGAATACGTTTTAGAGATATTAAAATAATATGACTCAAGCTGGACAAAAAAAATAAAAATTAGTTTCAGTATTATTGTGTTTTATTGGGCAATTTATTGAATGATGTTTGCAAGTACTAGAACTTAAAGGGAATAGAAATGAAATCTAAAACAAAACATGAGTGTGGAGTTATGAAATTTATTACTCATTAAGTGTTCCCTTTTCCCCATTATGTGTGCTGGTTGCTCAGTCGTGTCCAACTTTTTGGGATCCCATGGACTGTAGCCCACCAGGCTCCTCTGTCCATGGAATTCTCCAGGCAAGAGTACTGGAGTGGGTTGCCAGTTCCTTCTCAGGGGATCTTCCCAACCCAGGGATCATACACAGGTCTCCTGCATTGCAGGCAGATTCTTTACCATCTGAGCCACCCAGGAACCCCCTTTTCCCATTTGAACCCAAATATTATGCTTCCCAGATTATGCAGGTAAAGAATCCACCTATAATGGAGGAGACAGAGATTCAGTCCCTGGGTCAGGAAGATCCCCTGGAGGAGAAAACGGCAACCCACTCCAGTGTTCTTGCCTGTAGAATCCCATGGACAGAGGAGCCTGGTGGGCTACAGTCCAGGGATTGTAAAGAATTGGACACAACTGAAAGACTAAAAATATACATTACTTGATAAACAGGACAGAATGATGGATTAAGTAGAAAGTTTCAGTGACATTCATCTAACAACCAGCAGCCAGAACCAAAGATCACATATTTACATTTCCTCGTTCATAAAAGAATAATTCTATCTACTTACGACAGGCAAGGATTTTGAGATTAAATAAAGTATTTATTTAATAAATACTGAAATAAAGTATTTTAAATGTAAGATTTTTAAAAAATGCTTGCTACAGAGAATTATTTTTCAACATTGTTTTGAAAAATTCTCAAGCATGAGATTTCTTCCTATTGATGATGATTTCTCAGTTTAACTATAGCTAAACTTATTCATAAGTAGAGAATTGTTTAATACTTCACCTATTTTAATTTCAAAAAAACATTGTTTTTCTTCAAAAATTATTCTATTTACATTAAGAGAGAATGCCTGAACTACTGTAAAATATCTAGTGAAAAAAAGTCTCGTAGTTTTTTTTTTTTAGTCTGAGCCTGCTATCTAACATATTGACAAAACTGTAGTTGTTTAAAGTGTATATCCTTAATATAAAATTCAGTTAAGAAAGTTGTACTTAATAAGGGAAAGTAGCTTTTACCTCAATGTAAAAAAAAAGTATCTGGGGCTTTAATAAACTATAGATGTGGGTACATTTTTTAAAAAACTGAAATTGGATGATATTCATCAGCTACTCAGAAATTTGAAAAATTAGATTTCCAGGGGAAGAATCATATTACATTTTTTAAAAACTGTGACAAAATGAAAGTCTTAAGCTGGTCTTCTTTACTGTGGTATTCAGGCAAAAAGAGTTTGAGATGTCGTTCAATCAGGGTAAAGGAGTTGAATTCTGAACTGGCGTAGGTACTGTTGAGGTGGAAAATTGACTTGTTAAAGTTTATTATATCTCTTTTTCTATATACTAATAGACAGTACTGGAAAACAATAGACCTTGCTTTGACCTACTGCAAAACAGTCCACCTCTTTCTAGATCTTATTTAGTGTCTTTCTATCTTTATATTATATCATAATGATTACTCTTACCTCCAGTGAGCTTTTATATGCTTTTCACTCTTTACCAAAAGTAACAATAAACAAAGAATATTTTTCTAAAACCAGTGAAAAATTCAAGAAATACCACCTAAGAGAAACTTCTTTACCTCTACTATTTTAAAAGTTCTTGTCATTAGTTTCAGGATAGTTTTATTTCCGTTTGCAAAAATTGAAAAAACAGCCACTAAGGTAGATTTTCATAGTATGTCTGGGTATTACATGAACTTAGATATACTCTGAGATAACTATGCATTCTGAAAATATTCTAATCAGCCAAAAACTACCAATTTTAAGGTAGTTGTTGGTCCTATTTTTGACTTGCAGGTAATACAAAGATAGTTCATTGAACTAAACAATGGAAACTAATAGCCTGACAAATCAGAAAGAAGAGATTGATCGTTTTTTTTTGCCCATATTTTTTCTGAATTTTGGTATAGTCATTTCTCTTTTATTGTATTATCTGGGGCAAAACACCTTAAATCTTTAAAGAGATATTTAAAGAAAGAAAAAAGAGTTATTACTAGCCTAAGTGTCATCTACAAGGTGTACTGTACACAGCTGTAACTAAGGAAGAATGCCCAGGCATATTAGCAGCATCTTGATAACCACAGAAAAGTCATTTGTTGCTTGGTACAAGTTATAGAATCAAAAGCGAATGGCTTTGCCTGTTGAAGTCAGTATTCACTCCTCCTCAAGATGCAGCTGAAAGTACTCTCTACCCCCAGCACTTTCACTCTTCCCCCCCTCTCCCTCTCTGTCCTCCTCTCCTGTAGTTCCTTTGTGTCGGCTCCTTTGGGACTTCATCATGTACCTTACTTTTTCAGCTTTTTTGGTACAGAAAATATGTCACTTGTGTGTCATTATATTTATTTACCTTCTCAGGAAACTTACTGTCATCTAGATTTCACCTCATTTTGACGTAATTGTAGAAGAAACACCAGAGGTTTCTTTTCATAGGAGGGCAAAAAGGAAGGAAGTGGCGTACACAGCAGATTTGATTCCTTTCCTTTTCATAACACCCTTTTTCTCTACCATCTTTGTAGCCAAAAGAATTGTTAGTACTTTTTATCACAATATGTTGTTAAAACAGCTCATTTATTCTGAAGCATTTGACATCATTAACAAAATACTTACACAAATTTCATTATATTTCGTTTATCTTGAGTTTCAGAAATTGCTCCTAAAAAAAGGCAGTTTTGAACAATAACCCTCAAATATTTCTGATTTCTCCACATAAGTAAATAGGAATCAAAACTGGAGGAAAAATAAATGTGCAAACTTAAGCTCTGAAACGTAGAAATGGAGTTAACGCTGAAACAGGTTGATTTCTGTTAAAGAGTCTGAGCAGTCAGTGCATCTAGATGATAGTCTTGTCTTTAAAAATCCCTGCAGTTTCCCAGGGGAGCTGAAAGACCAGTGTTCAAACACTTCCGTTCGAAATTCCTGATATCAGAGTAACACGTTTGGGAAATATGTAGCTCTAACAACCCATTTTACAATATAAAGTTACTGCTTAGTGATGGAAACAAAAGCATATGAGCTATCAAAATAAAAACACAGTTACAATGTACTGGATATTACCTACAATGCTAGAAGGAGGCATTATTATGCCCATTTACAAAAGAAGAAATTTATGCTTAAAGATTCAATAAATTGTCTATGGTGACACACTGTTATGGAAGCAGAATTTCAAACCTAAGTTTGTTCCAAAGTTCTAACTCATAACTGCTACACTGAAACTTTGATAATACAAATAGTAGAAATTTGCCTTTTCTCCCAGGAACCCACCTCATACTCATTTAAATTCACCATTCATTCATTGAAGAGACATAATTTTAAATTTGTGATGAAAAGACACTGCTTCCCTTACTACACCCTAAAAAATAATAACTCAGTTATGGGAACATAGAAGACTCACCTCTCCTCCCATTCCTAAGTGAGCAATGACCAGAATCCAAATTGTAATGACTATCACAACTACACAAACTCCTTTCTAGAAGATTCGAATACTAACTGAAAAGAATTCAGGGGAGACATTTATCTTTCCTTCCCTTGTGACCACTCTGGCATAAGGAAGAAAAAAAAAACTGTAACCCCAATTTTAGAATGTTAATGAAAATATTTTCTTGATATTTGGAGCTCTTTTCTCACCAAATCAATATGAAGATATAGGGTGATAGTTCTGCCACATGCTATTTCTTTAATTGAAATATGTGTTCTTAACAGAGATGGATGTACTTTGAGAAATAAACACCAACAATGAACACATAAAATGACTCAATAATTAATTGGTAAATACCATGTAACATGGAATAATTATATACCCTGTGAATTATGTAGTACTTATAGTTGGCATTATTTAGGAAACCTAAGAAATGAACTTATAATTTGTACTTATCAGATTTCAAATCCAAACAACCAGTTAAGTATCCTGTTATTATTTAGAAGTGTCCTATCTTTAGTTACCTGGTCAATAATAGTCATGCAGTTAGTTACACATATCACATCCCAAAGCAAAATACATAGTATCATTGGGATATCAAGAAACAATTTATCGATTCAACACATTTAAAAGGGAAAAATTGAATCTGAATATAGTATTTAATGCATGCATACAATCATCCAGTAAGTTTCCCAGTTATCTGCTTGACTGGCTCCTCATTGAAACCCTTCGAAACTCTAATGTCAACTTGTCAGCAAGATTCTCTTTGGCTTTCCTTTCTAAAATGGTTCTCATCCCAACCCAAGCTCCTGAACACCCTCTGTCATATCGCTGTTTTTATTATCATTGTCACACTTTTCACTCTCTGATATGATCTGATTATTTGTTTTAAAAATATTTATTTCTCCCCAACAGACAGTGGCCCTTGTTTCTCTTTATAAAAAGTGACGCGTTGTCTAATAAATAAATATCTTTTTCTACTATAAAAATGACCATGTCCATTTGCTCAACATGATAATCCCACTTGCTAGGCCCACCAGTAACACACTGGGATGTTTGTCAGTGAATGAATGATTTACTGAGTTCTCATTATGTGCCAGGCAAATGGTTAAAGTGCAAAACAAAGCACGGTCTCTGTCCCAAAAATATTACATGCCAACGTACTGAATTAATGTACCATACACTTTCAAAGTACTTTCCAAAGCAAATGTTAAAAAAAAAGAAAAAAACTAACCTTGATGTTTAATTCAAATATGCGGTTATCTTCAGTGCTACCATATTTTTGTAACCTATTTCTACTTACTTTGATACACAGAAACACACACTGAATTGTTTACCAACTGTTTCTGATCATGCACATTTATTTCCACAGACAACAACATTAATTGGTCTTTTGAAGACAGCTCGACTCCTTCGTCTCGTGAGAGTGGCCCGAAAGCTTGATCGATACTCAGAATATGGGGCTGCAGTTCTAATGCTCTTAATGTGCATATTCGCCCTGATTGCTCACTGGCTGGCTTGCATTTGGTATGCCATTGGGAATGTAGAAAGGCCCTACCTGACTGACAAAATCGGCTGGTTGGATTCCTTAGGACAACAAATTGGGAAACGTTACAATGACAGTGACTCAAGTTCTGGACCATCCATTAAAGATAAATACGTCACAGCACTCTATTTTACCTTCAGCAGTTTAACAAGTGTGGGATTTGGGAATGTGTCTCCTAACACCAATTCGGAGAAAATCTTTTCGATTTGTGTTATGTTGATTGGCTGTAAGTAGATTTCTCTTTTGTTATCTATTAGGATAAAATAATAGTACAAAATCAATGTCTCTAAAACATTTAGAAGAAGGCAAAGAAAAAATTATAGCAAATTGTAGAGATAATAGGATTAAATAGATGGGTATTTTTTATTTTATCAAATCTGATTCTCTCTGTGAGGGGAGACACCAAAGATCTTGCATGACCTCAGGAAACGATGAGCATAAAACTAGAATGACATGGTCCTTGGGATTCAGGAATTGAGACTTGAAGTTCACTTTTACTGATGCAAAAATGTGTCTGTAATTTATTACTAGTGGTTATGTTCTGTGATATTTCAAGCTGAGACCAGATTAGAATAGGAAGGATTCGTTTACATTGCATAACTAGATATACAGACATTAGTAGATAGATATAGATACGTAAATATCACCCTACTAATTATAATGTAAGCTAATCTTTCATATATACATGTATGCACATATATACGTACATATATATTTGTATTTTTCCTTGTCATTTGACTAAAAATTCCTTTGTCTGTGACATTATGCCAAAGACCTAAGTGATTGCCCTTTACCCTACAATGGGTAATGCTATGAGCATCATTTATAAGTTACATTCTTTGGAATAAGAAAAAAAACTTTGTAAAACTAAAGATGTTTTAATATTAATTTTAAAAAATCACACTTTGGAACCTCTAAAAATAACCTTGTTTATACCAGGCAGCAACTGACAAAAGCATGATAGATTTTTAAAGTTTGAAAAAGAGCATCATCCTTAGATTGCATACAAATTTGAAAATAGATCCAGAGAGTTAATTTTTGAATGTTAATATATTGAGTAATAAAATGTGCTAGGTAAGCTTTATTTATGAAACTTAAATAGATCCATATTAGTGTATTGTTTATTGATTCAAATAGTTTAGTGTTCACTGTATTTAAAATTCACTTTTCATATGTATGTCTTGTGTTTTTATTTTAGTAAGATTGTATAGACAAATAACATTACATTTAAATAACTCTTAAAATATTCTGAAAATTCAGGCTAAGTCTTGCTACAAACCAAAAAGCAGAATTATACTCAGAAGGACATGGAAGTGGAGCCCTCTGGAAAAAATAGAAAAATTCATTCCAGAGGCACTGAATCTTACAGAACAAACACAGCCCCAACCATTCTGTGATTGCAATTGCTAGTAAATACTTTATAGTGGCTATCAATTTTAGTGGCATTGGTAACAAACAAAGAAAAGAAAAAATGTATGTTTTTAATTATTTATACACAGGTATAGAAATATATATATATATATATATGCGCTTTTTAAAAGACAGGACTTGAATCTTGAAACAGAATTGGCAAGGAAGAATTTTTTAAGAGCTATGCCATGCTAAGTTGCTTCAGTCCGTGTCCGGCTCTGTGCAACCCTATGGGCTGTAGCCCGCCAGGCTCCTCTGTCCATGGGATCCTCCAGGCAAGAATACTGGAGTGGGTTGCTATTCCCTTCTCCAGGGGATCTTCCCCACCCAGAGGTCGAACTGTCTTATATGTCTAACCTGCATTGGCCTGCGGGTTCTATACCACTAGCGCCACCTGGGAAGCCCTTTTTAGGAGCACTGAAGTTTAACATGTTCACCCCACAGGAATCCCTACCTCTTGTGAGGATTAAGTGAAATGCCTGGTACTATTTATCATGTAAATTATTTTAAATTAGAGAACTCAGTTCTTTACTTGCTCTATTGTGATGGTGGTTTAGTCACTTGTGACAACGTGGACTGTAGCCAGCCAGGCTCATCTGTCCAACATCTAATCCTTAAATCAAGGAATTACTGCCAGTTTTTCTTCGTCTTTTCTTTGTGTCTTTTCCTTCCTTTTTCCTTTCTTTTCTTCCTCCCTCCCTCTCTACTTCCCTTCCTTCCTTCCTGTATTTTTGCCTTTTTGAATGTGACATTATGTTATTTCTATTGATTGTTTAGGAAGAATATTTGTTTCCTGCAGAGGAATTCTATCTTTTAAGAAAAAACACCCTAGTTAATTGGGTTGACTAAGCTATATCCATATCCCACGTAATATCTTTTATTTGAATAACAGACTTGCTTCTACAAAACTTAATCAAAATGGGATTATGTAAAGCTTAGCATCTCACGGGAAAAAAATTCATACATATTCCTAGAGAATTGGATCATGAGCTATTATGCCATAAAAGGTAAAATAAGATTGGAAACTTAGCAATAATAAGCATGCCTTGAAATTTTCATAGCCATTTAATGTATTTGTGTATATCTACACATGATATTTTCGTTTAGACCCAACTGTATTAAGAAATGATTTAATTTTCTGTATTTAGTTCTATTTTTATACTAAGTACATATCCCTCAATTATATGAGTGGTTTGATTTAAACCTAAAAATAAAACATAATATCCAAAATATAAATGTAAAATATTGTATATTTACTACTGCAAGTTAAAGTTGTTATAGTCAGTTATCAAGTTGAACTCTTTTTCCCAAAGCTTCTTTAAAACTGATCTTCATTCTAAAATAAAAATTTTAAACCAAACAAAGTAATCTGCAATCCCTCTTGCAGCGATATAATTCAAGGAAACCAAAAATTAAACATTAAAGGCTATCATCTAATTAAATTCAACTAACTCAGATATCTATAGATACATTTTTAAAAACTTCTATTTGCAAAGACAGTCACCAGTTTTACTGCTGAATGTGTACAGAGAACAGTAACCGTAGAATTCTTTTTAAAAATATGCACAATTCAAGATGAAAAATGAAAGTGTAAGTGGAATTAAATAAGTGAGAATATAAGTTATGATCACATATTTATATCTATTTGTTCTGATATTAATATACAACATAAGTATATCTGTATTCAAATGTTATAAATATAATATACACATTTGATTTTTAAAACCTATAAACCAGCATATAAAGGCAAATATATTTCATCTCTGACCTGCTTGACAAACATCTTAGGAGAATTTCTTGTTTTTATAATGTGTAAAAAGAAGTAACTGGATTTCTGCTTCTAGCCATGATGGAGAAACTGAAACCTTACAATATTCCTATAACTTCTTTTTTAAATAACAGAAAACTAAACAAAGTATGTAAGCATTTGGATTTCATCAAAATTAGTAACTTCAGCTTTCCAAAGGACACTGTTAAGGGGAACAAGCAAATGATAGACTAGAAAAAAATACTCTCAATACTTAGATCTAGAAAAAGATTTTCATTTAGAATATATCAAGAATTCTTACAACTCCATAATAAGAAGACAACTCAATTTAAAAAAATGAGAAAAAGTTTTAAGCAGACATTTCACAAAAGAAGATATGTCAATGACCAATGAATACATGGAGAGATATTATTAGTTGTCACGGAAATGCAATTAATGCTCTACGAGGGTTAAAATAAGACAGCACCAAATGTTCAGAAGGTTGTAGAACAGCTGATATTCTCAAGTATTGCTGGTGAGAATGTAAAATCACACCAAATTTGGGAAATAGCTTGGCAGTTCCTTAAACATAACCACCTGCATGTGGGCTCAGTGGCTAAACCGTGTCCAACTCTTTGCAACCCCGGTGACTGTATCTCCCCAGGCTTCTCTGTCCATGGGATTTCCCAGGCAAGAACACTGGAGTGGGTTGCCATTACCTTCTCCTGGGTATCTTCCCAACCCAGGGATCAAACCCTAGTCTACTGCATTGTCAGACAGATTCTTTACCACTAAGCCACCAGTGAGGTCCAAACATACCACACAGATGAGCAATTCTATTTCTAGTTCTTTCAAAGGGAAATGAAAATGTATGCCCACACAAAGAATTGTACACCAATGTTCATAACAGTTTTATTCATAATAGCCAAAAACTAGAAATGGTGAGATTTCATCAACAGAAGAGATAAAGGAATTTGGTAGAACCATGTGATGCAAATCTACTCGTGATTAAAAAAAAACAACAAATCACTGACACATACAAACAGAATTTCAAAACTAATATGACTGAAAAAGAAGTCAGACATAGATAAATATGTCCATTATGATTCTATTTATATGAAACTCTAGGAAATGCAAACTAATCTGTAATGACATAAAGGAGCTCAGTGGTTGTCTAGAGTTAGCCTAGAAAACAAGTGGGCAGGCAGCCAAGGGACACAGTGGAATCTTTCTGGGATATCTTGATTGTGTTAACAGGGGTGTGTACGTTTGTCAACTAACTGAGCTGCACACTTAAAACAGATTCATTTTGTTGTACCTAAATTATACATCATCAAAATTTATGTTTTTATGTTTGTGTACTAGATAGAAAGCATTTTTATTTGTTTTATCAGCATGTTTCAACTATTACCCAATGACCCTAAATTCATTGGGATTCCCTGGTGGGCTCAGATGGTGAAGAGTCTGCCTGCAGTGTAGGAGGCCCAGGTTCGATCCCTGGGTCGGCAAGATCCTCTGGAGAAGGAAATGGCAGCCCACTCCTGTATTCTTGCCTGGAAAATCCCGTGGACGGAGGAACCTGGCAGGTTACAGTTCATGAGAGGGCAAAGAGACACAACTGAGCAACATCACTTTAACTTTCTAAATTCATTAACTTGGTGAGCATCTCAGATTTTGAGTGTGGCATGCTGAAGTTTTAAATTATACCTGTTTTATTTGTATAGTACCTCAAGATGAAGCAAATCATTTTGGTGAAAGAATTTTCTGTTAAGGAAGGCTAAACAAAATACTGAGTTGAGAGAAATGATTATATGGTCTGCCAACTTGCTTTTGATTCATATTTTATGCCAGTTGATGGGCATTAACTAAATAATATATACAAAATAGAATCATTTTATGCTTTCTTCTTGCTTAACCGCCTTTAGCTCCATTTGCTTCCTAAAAATATAGAAAACATGTATGCCTTTATTATAATTTAAAAAGTCATTAGCATAGAATTTCCTTAGAGAAATATATACTATTCATGTATTCAATTATGTACTTAAAATCTAGAGTTTGCTGTCCTATCAATGAGTAGAAATACCTGTTTATGATCAAACTAATGTTTGGTTCATTTCTATGGCAGTATGGAGATAAAAACACAGTATTTATTAAAAACAAAATAAGACTGTTTTCCCTGACTCTTCTTTGCATAATTATGTGGTTTAAGTAAAATAACTAGCATTGATTATGGGCCCTCTAATTAAATCAAGTGAAAATCTGTACCAAACCATTTCCTGAGAACATGATAGATACTTTGGACACTTATCAGCAAGCATAAATATTTCCAACACTAAAGTTAGGCAGAGTAAAATATATTTTTCACATAAATCTCTTCGATTCGTGGTAATCTATTTCAGGCACGTATTGCTAGCTCCCTTCTTAACTGTTCATTTACTCAAATTATGCCCAAGTTTTGTTTTTGTTTTTTCTTTTTCACGCCTGTGCAAGATACAACCTAAAACAGGTTTGCTATATTAATGAGAATTACTGTCTTTCACAAACCCCAATTCAGCCTTCCTATAGATTTCCCCAATTTTTCTCCCTTTACATAGATAAAGCACCACCCATTTGTCTGGGACATGCTTTTACTTGGGACATCTATGGTAAACAAGGACCATGCTAACCAAGAGACAGAAATAAGACGGAAAAGAAAGCAAATGACAAAGAAGATAAATCATTTTAAAACACAGACTGAATCTGGCCAAAATTTACCTTAAAAATGGTTAAGTGGTTTATATAGGCAATGGTTTGTAAAATGTGTTGTGGAAAACGAATATGTTGGGTGAATATTGTTGAACAAATACTTCGAGGAGCTGTTGCTGTTGGTTTTGTTTTTTTTCTTTTCCCCCCACCTGCTTGATCCATTACAGTTCCATTACCTCCTAAGTGTCTGACACATGCCCAAAGCAAGGAGGCCATTGTCATCATGTGACTTTCGGTATAGAATATAGAATTTTTTTAGGATTATTAGAAACTAAACGCAAATATAAAAAGAAAGACAAGATATTTAAAGAACTTATGTTAAATTATAAATATTTTGCCCAGGAAGCTTGAGAAATGACATTCTAAGTAATGTTAGAATGTTAGTTTGTTTTCTTCCCATAGGTGAAAGAACAAAGAAGTATTCTATTTTTCTCTGCAAAAATAAAACTATATTCTCACAGTCTAAGCCAAAGATATATTTCTCATGTAGGAAGTATAAAAATGAATTTTGATAGATTAAAAATTACAACAAAGAAGTGATGAATTGGGGTATTTTTCCTCTCCAGATTTACCATCAAAATTATAAACTTTACAACAGCATTGACTTAACTACTTTATTCCTCACGGGCCAGTGATAAACCCTCACAAATGGATTGAGATTAAAAAAAAAAAAATCTACGTTTTGAGATTCTGACAAGATATAATATCCCCAAGTGCAGTCTTTCCCCCATAACTTTGTTTTTTATCCAATCCAGCACTAATGTATGCAAGCATTTTTGGGAATGTATCTGCAATTATCCAAAGACTATACTCGGGAACTGCCAGGTACCACATGCAGATGCTGCGAGTAAAAGAGTTCATTCGCTTTCACCAAATCCCCAACCCTCTGAGGCAACGGCTTGAAGAATATTTCCAGCACGCCTGGACTTACACCAATGGCATTGACATGAACATGGTATGTACTACTGTTTTCCAAAACTGGAGCCCCTCAGGCGTTATAGCTATAGTCAAAATGAAAAAAAAAACAGTTTCACCAGCTTTGAACCCCTTGCTTTTGTTTTCCTTTCTCGGATGTTTATTTTCTCCCCTGGAGATAGTCTTTCATTCTCAACTCATGGCATTGCATGGTGCTATATCTAGTTATACTGTGTGGCAAAGGCATAACATGATGCAAACTGATATAACTGTGTGTAGTAGAGCGCCCACTTCTGGTCAGAGAGAGCATTGCTAAGTTAGGACTTGGGCTTTCACCACATGGCCTAGCTGCCAGAGCCCGCAAAATAGATAGATCCATGTGCATTAAAATATTACAAGTAAACAATAATAACTAGAATGCCTCCAAACAGAAATATTTTTTAAAAAATAGGACATTTTAAGGATCTGTGGGAGAGTTTAAGGAACTTAAGTATACCATAAACATTTTATAATAGGAAGTTTCATGTTTCTGTTAAGGACAATTTTTCTATATTTTAATCAATTAAATATGTGCCCTTTTATTGTATCTGGTTTAACGCATCTTTCCTTTCAAGGGGGAAATATGGATTCCTTCATAACTCTTAAACAAATTCAACATCAACCTTTCATAACCTTCCCTCCTCTATCAATACTTAAAAATCAATACAACTAATAAAATTAATTGATCTAAAGAGCTCCTTTTATTATTAGGAAAATTACATACATCTTTTTGATCTAGCTATTTGGCTATAGAGATTGATTACTAAAGATAAATTATATGATAAATGCAAATTCAATAACGTATCATAGACCTATTAAAAAATGATTAGAATTATGGTGTCCTCCCATCTACCTATTCTTCCACTGGGGAAGGATCTTGTTTCTAAGAGTTCTTTAGAAAATGAAATCTTTCAAAGTTAGTGACAGCAACAATATGATACAACTTTTGCATACAACTTATTCAATTGAGATTGACATTTTTTCATTTGATCAGCAATAGCCTAACAAAAAAAATAAAGGTTCAAAATTAGCAGTTAAGGTACAGAAAGCATTGCAAATACTGCACAGTTTGAAATATATATTTACATGTAATAAGTTTATCATAGCTGTGCATGATTTATTTGTTTGAGAAGTAATGGCATGCCATAATAAAATTTTTAATTTGAGGAACTAATCAATCAACACATTTCATACAAAACCATAACTGAATCCCATGAGCTGTTTCTAATTATCCCATATTTATTTGTGAAAATTCATTTGCAAAGTTGATCTCACCAGGGTAACACTTTAATCTCTTAAGAAAGTACCTACAAATTGGTCACTTTTGCTTATTTCCATTCATATGATTGTTTAATGAAGATATCAGCATTCAGGAACTACAGGGGATTCTCTAATGCTGGGTTGGCTGAAGCAGTGTCAAGAATCTTTAATCAAAACACATGTCACTCAATTTTGTTGTTCCATTCTGCCAGATTATTTCAATAGCAGTAGTTAAACATTTATTTATTTTACTTCCCCTCTCCATATTACTCTAGTTTTGTGACCATTTTTTTTGTGATAAAGTCTATTTTGTAAATACTATTTACCTTTCATTGTTTGACTCTATTACCTATGAATTTGGTTTATATACCACTTGCCTATTTACAATGTACTTATGAAAGATTTATCTCTTTCCTGTCTGCTTCACACCTTAATACATGGAATCACAACACCCACCGGTAAGAACAGGAGGTATTTATATCCAATTTAATTCTCGTGTAAATTGTGGAGAACACCCTTGTGATCTGTCAGGTTTAGAGCTTGTTAAATGATTTCCAATGTTAGTTCTGATCTTTTTTGCATGGTGTAGCAGAGGAAATACAAAGCAAGAAACTGGGGAAGATAACCTGGAAGAGGCCAAGTACAGAATAGAAATTCTTAACTTGAACAACAACTTGACCTCTAATAATATTTATATAGAGTTTCCCCCCTCAACCCACCCACAAAAAGTCACTTATCTGCCCCTTCCTCCACTCTGGTAAAGGTTATGGGTATACGGTTTGCATTAGATGATTGTCATAAAGAAAATGTCATTCTTTTTCATCATCCTCTATTTTCATGATGTAGGTGCTTTTCTTTCCTCTCATCTGCATGCCTGTATTACATGATCCAGGAGTTGTGTGAGCTCTAAACCATGTGCCACTGAGTCTTGCATGTGGTTTTGAGAGCTTGACTTTGCACGAACTTCTTGTTTGTACACAGTGTCTACATTTCTCATCTTGTGACTGCAATGTGAGTAAAAGATCTAAGTGCAACATAACTCTGAAAACTCAGCAAATGGAAGATGCTTTCTAATTAAGCACAATGTGCAAAAGAAAGTTGATTAGAAAAAAACAACCGTACTCTTAGAGTATTGAGAGGTTAAAAAAAATCTTTTTTTTTTTTACCTCTAACATCACATTGTTAAACCCCTGTGTCTTATTAGTTTTATTGTTAACTAAATTGTGATTTAATAACAGTTTAATGCGACTTAACTTTATGTACTGTGATACATAAAAATACATCAAACTGTTGTATTTTACATCAGCATTCCATGTTATTTCATTTAAGTATAACCTTAAATATAATTTATCATGAAACATTTCAGGCCATTTTTGCTGTTGAACCATGTCCAGATGAAGTACAAGATGTTTAATCACACTTTATTAATTGACTGAAAATTCTTTTTCATAGCCCCAAACATTTGATTGCTTGATAGATCACAAAACATTACAAAGAATTTGCCTAAAACATGGAGCCATATTCCTTATTCCCTGCATTTTTGCTTTTAGTTGAACATCTATTGCCAGAAAGTTCCAGAACCAAAAGCATTCTGGGAATATTTATGGGCTTCCTCTCAGTTGAGCCAAATGGCTCAAATTGCAAAAGGAAAGCAGTCAGAATAATTAAGCTAGTGAAGGAAGAAGTCCTTTAGCAAATTATGTCAGGTTTAGGATTAATAAAAATTAGCTCAGGAATTTCCTCGGAAATGTCCATAGGTCAAGTCTGGAAAATCCTTTTCTTTCTGTAATACTTTTTCAGATTAGGACTGAAGGTTCCTCAATGGATTTCCCCCCCAAAATCAAAGCTGTCTTATAACCCAATCTGAAACTTTCAGACATTATCTAACATTGATTTTAGTTACAACACTGCCAAAAACTGAAAATCACCTTCCATGTCATTGTAGAATCAAGCCATGCACATGAAGGAACATGGCTTGAATGAAGAAGGATACCAGTAACCATGATTTATCCATCACTCTGGATGGAGAGAAATAAATCATTGATGACAGAAACCACTCCATAATTTAAAATTATATTTGCATGGAAGAAAAGCCTTTTTGAACATTCAATGAAAACTGTTACTCCTTACCTAAAAATAGCCCTCTAATAATGCCTGAATAATAGAAAAAAGATATATAGAATAAAAATTCAGAAGGCCCAAGTACTAGCTATCAATATGCCACTAATCTTGGACAAGTCACTTAACCTCTCTGTAATTTCATTAAACATGTCATTTTCAAATAGTTCTAAAGCACCAAAACTGCCCTTGCTAAATCTGTGAAGCAATTATTATGGGAGTTTTTCTGCTTGAGAATGTAGAGTCTAACCTATCTGCTGCCCACTCTCTTGCTCCCTCTGAGTCTCCTTTGTGGAACGTTTGTTTCTGTGTTGAGTATTATTCAAAAACCCCTGAAGTAAGTGAGTGGTAGAATTGTGGATGGCAGAGAACCCAAGGAGACCATTTCAGGTAAAGACACGGACAGGAATAGAGGCCCTGTTTTGAGACACCCAAGGCAGAATTAAGGCAGATAATCTAAAAACAACTTCATTTAATTTATTTTAAGAAGAAAGGAGAACAGTTGAGTATTTTAATCTGGGGTGTTGATGGGGAAAAATTTGAGAAACAGATATAGAAAGGAGCTGGAATAAGAACCTAAAAAAGAAGAATAAATTCTTTAGCAGCCAGATAGACAGTTTCCTTAAAGAGAGGTAGGAGAAGAAAGAAAAATGATGGAGGCGTTGGTTTTGAGGAATAAAGAAGGCGACTCAATGGCACTCGTACCACATGGTCCAGCCCCTTCGGTCAAGCAGAGGCTAATTCCTCAGAAAGAAGGTATAGGGTCAGAGAAGAGTTGAACAAGGGAGAATATTTAGAGATTTCAATCAAGAATCAACCTAGTAGGCTAAAATTGCTTAGAATCACAGTGGGACTTTTGCCAGGCAGATTCTTTACCACTAAGCCACCTGGGAAGCCCCACAGTGGGACTCTTGAGTGACAAAACATACACTTACAATGGACCGAATGAGCAAAGCCAATGAAAATAGAAAAGAAAATAGTGAATGGCATACTGTTTAATAGAAATTCCTACTTCTTGGGGCTGATGTGATTTCTAAGGGCATTTTAATAAAAGTCTGATTTCATTTCTTTCCATGACTCTTTTCCTGGTCCTCCGTTATCTGATAACTCTGACTACAGACTACTACTACTAACTGCTTGCTGCTACTACTAACTAGCATCTATTTAACTAGCAACTACGAACACTAACCTGCATCTACAGTCTAACTGCATTCCATCAAAACTATTGTTGCACCCATTCCCTATATTTATTTAAATAACTTCATTTGTGCCAGACTGTCACTTTCAAATATACTCCACTAATGTCCTATTTTAATATACCATAGTGAAATGTAATTTTGAGCTCTTTCAATGTCTAATTCAGCAACTCAGATAAAATAATCCTTGTGACATTAAGCCACATAGGATATAGAGCAAAATTCATAAAATAGCATATCTTGTCTCTACCATAATATTTTTATTACCCTTTACTTTTTTCTAATGATACGTTATATATCGAAGTTGATATAGTCAGTGAAAAACCTGGAACTAGTTCATTATAAGGCTACGGTAAAATGACTACAAATATGATGCCCTTCAGGTTTGACTAAACATCCAATGGGCAGGGACCCTGTTACCAAGAAGCCTTCAGAAAATAAAAGCACTCATGTTTAAAGATATAAGCAGCATAATACAATTCTTGCATAGGTGAGCCTGCAATTTAGATGGATGTTTTTATTCAACCAGTAATAGTTTAAAAAAGCATCAGCTCAAAATTAGCAATCAAGGTACAGAGAGCATTACAAATGTCTCCTAATATGAAAGACATATGCTCCTTCTCTACACTTAGATACAAAAGTGTAAATCCACACATTTAAAAAGGCAGCATGGGGATAGGCAAAAAAAAAAAAAAAAAAAAAAACCCCTGCGTTTAAATGATAATGACCCTGAGGATTGGTGACATCTTTTAGTTTTCTGTAAAGAAATAGTTGCTGTTTAAGAGTGGAATTAAAATAATGGCTGTCTACAATGAAACTTAAAAGATGTTTTCATCTTCATGCTGATTAGTTGATAGGAATTGCCTGGATCAGCAGAAACTGGATAGGTGAAATTTTCCACTTGCAAGAAATCTACTATTAACATACATACTTGCCAATTGTATTTAACACCTGAACCTCAGGTGTTTAAGAGAGGGCAAGTCACAGGTCCTTCCTATTTTTCCTCCAGGCTATTTATCCTAAGTCTCAAAAATACCACAGAGCACAATAATTATACCATCTGGAGCCCCCTGACATGAACAATATCAAGTTTAAGACAAGCATCTGGTATTTTCAGATTACAAATGGTATATGTTAAATCATGGTTCACAAATGATGACAGTCACTTCAGCCTAGTCTCCAACCATTATTAAGAAAGACTTGTTTACATCGAGCACCAAGCTGCTTTAAGTAAATCAAGTTCAACAGTGGGATCTGATCCTGAGCCATTTCTGAGTCAAGAGAAATAATGACAGCATGGTCTGGGGCATTACACATGAAAAATAGTCATTGCAGAAATACCACGCTGAGGCAATGAACACACTTCTATGCTTCAGTTTCTCCGTTTGTTAATAATGTTCTTCCTATGGTAGTAGGAAAGTGGAAATGATGTTTCAAGTTGTTTTTCAACTTCCAAAATTTATAGTACTATTCAAACAGAATTCAAGTGTACAGTTTCTTATGCTGAAGAGTGTTGTATGTTTCTAGATGCTTTCTTTGGAAGACAGGAATAATTCAAGCTCAATTCAGTTTAGGATCAGTTAATAATCAGTACAGGTGAGCCAATAATAGAAAATAAAGACATCAAGGTTCACTTTTAAAATATTCTTTGGAAACATGAATTTAGGTCCATTAAATTCAAATATTAGAGGAACTTGGCACTTATCAAACTTAATGGAATCAAACCATCCACAATTTATCCCCAAATAAAAGTCCAGTATTTAGTTAAAGAATTTCCTGAGACATTACCAATAGCTTGAGAATTTATATTGATAATGGATATGTAAATTTCCACCCACTAGACCAGATATTTTAAAATCATTTTTTAAAGACAAAAATAAGCACAAGTAGTTCATCTTAGCCAATTGACCATATAGCCTTAAGGCAGCAGACTCAAGAAAATTACATTTATTTTAATTATTTTTCATGGTTTAGACATTAATATCCATGGAGTTGAGTGTGAATGGAAAAAAAAACATACATAATCATGCCTCTTTCATGCCAGATATTCCAAAAGAATCTTTTAGTTTGCATCTTGGGCTGCTATTAGTCAGGTGTGCTACCCCAAGAACTCTACACTCAGTTTAGCGACCATCTGGTAAGAATCTTCCTCACTTTGGGTCCAGTACCTTGTATAATGCATGTTAACACTTCTGGCACCAAACTACATCATTTTCCTCACTCTCCTGGCCATCTTCTTAGCTCAGAATGCTCTACAATTCACACAGAACTGAAACATGTCAGTAGTTAGAAACACCACTGTAGTGGGAGGGAAAACCAAAGACTCACTCCACATAAGTGTAATTATTGTACTTGAATCATAGAGGTTCACATCTAGCCATTATCTAGTTTTATCTGTGAGTCAGTGTGTGGACACTAGGAAAACAGGGCCTTAGTCGTGTTTTCTAAGATGGGAACATTGGCCCAGATTCTAACTCTAATTTTACCTGCCTTATGTATGAGCTGTGCTGGAGTAGGCAACACCAGAACTGAGTTCAGAGTGCTTTATTATAATAAAGCAAGATTGGTTAATTGAGATGTCACTCCTATGAATTACTTGTTCATAACATTTTTGTATGGATTTTGGTTACCCTTTTCTTGTCATTTTTAAAGAATTCTTTGTAATTTATAGCCATTGATACTCTATCTCTCATCTAGATTGCAATTTATTCCTAGTCTCTTTCCAATATGCTGAGTTTGTTTAGGATATTATCTGGATTTTAATTTTTTTGTTTTTTAGTATCATCCAATTAGTCAACTTTTCCTATATACTTCAGAGATCCTGTGGATTACACAAGTAGTTTTCTAGGCTTTGAGTTTTGTTATATGATTAAGGAAGAAAATTCTGAATCTGTTTGAAATGTAGTTTTATAAATTTTCTTCACATAGGTGAAAGATAGGACTTTTTCGTTTGGTTTTAAATACCACCTGATTTACACATTAAATTACTAGGTAAAATTGGAATATATATTCCGTGATGGCTCTGATGGTAAAGAATCCTCTTCCAATGCAGGCAACCCAGATTCAATCCCTGAGTGGGGAAGATTCCCTGGAGAAGGAAATAGCTACCCACTCCAGCTTTCTTGCGTAGAGAATCCCATGGACAGAGGAACCCGGCAGGCTAT
The DNA here is from genome assembly GCA_024291935.2 of Okapia johnstoni. Classification (NCBI taxonomy): domain Eukaryota; kingdom Metazoa; phylum Chordata; class Mammalia; order Artiodactyla; family Giraffidae; genus Okapia; species Okapia johnstoni. Next base: position 11,486,293 of record CM044319.1, read on the forward strand.
AGTTCATGGGGTCTCAAAAAGTCAGATGCAACTCAGCACAAATATCTTTACTCCCAAATTGGCTCTATTTGTCCCTTCCTATGGCAACATAAATTCTGATCTATGCTTAATAGCTTTATATCATACTTTAGTATCTGACAAGGCAAGTCAACTCTTACTAATCTTGCTTTTCTTATTTTGGGGGGCATTTCAGAGTATTTATTAATCCATATAAAATATATGACTATCTTAGTTCAATCATGACAAATTCCATTTGGGCTTTTGAGATAACCCAGAGATCAGATTGTTACTTTTGGCACACAAAAATCAGAACTTGTAACCAATATCAAAATTTACTCAAGAATATAAGTAATCATAAGGCAAATCAAGGCATGAAGATCCTTCTTCTAGTATGTGTTCTGTCTAAGTTTTAACATTGTTGTTGTTCAGTCATTAAGTCACGTCTAATTCTTTGCAACCCCATGGACTATAGCACACTAGGTTCCTCTGCCTTCTACTATCTCTCAGAGTTTGCTCAAATTCATGTCCATTGAGTCAGTGATGTTATTTAACCATCTCATCCTCTGCTGCCCCCTTCTCCTTTTACCCTCTACCTTTCCCAGCATCAGGGTCTTTTCCAATGAGTCAGCTCATGGCATCAGGTGGCCAAACTATTGGAGCTTCAGCTTCAGCAACAATCCTTCCAATGAATATTCAGGGTTGATTTGCTTTAGGATTGATTGGTTCGATCTCCTTGCTATCCAAGGGACACTCAAGAGTCTTCTTCAGCACCACAATTTGAAAGCATCAATTCTTTGGTGCTCAGCCTCGCTCATCCAACTTTCACATCCATACATGACTACTAGAAAAATCATAGCTTTGACTCTACTGATTTTTGTCAACAAAGTGATGTCTCTGCTCTTTAATCTAGGTCTGTCATAGCTTTTCTTCCAAGAAGCAGGCATCCTAAGTTCATGGCTGAAGTCACAGCCCTCAGTGATTTTGGAATCCAAGAAAATAAAATCTGCCATTGTTTCCACTTTTTCCCCTTCTATTTGCCACAAAGTGATGGGACCAGATGCCATGATCTTAGTTTTTTGAATGTTGAGTATCAAGCCAGCTTTTTCACTCTTTTATTCATCCTCATCAAGAGGCTCTTTAGGTCCTTTTCACTTTCTGCCATTAGAGTGGTATCATTTGCATACCTGAGGTTGATATTTCTCCCTGCCATCTTGATTCCAGCTTGTGATTCATCCAGCCAAGCATTTTTCTTGATGTACTCTGCATACAAGTTAAATCAGATTTAACATAGGAGGACCCTAAACCATGTGTGTGATGACATAACACTTAAGCAGAATGAAGCTCTTTTGGTCATCAGACATACACATTTTAGAGTCTGGAAGTTACATAGCTTATAAGACATTTTCTAGAAAGCAATGTCCTATAAATCAATGAAATATTTGTTTACTGTAAGCAATTTAAACTAGACACACCCTGCCACAGACAAATGCTACTCCATAGATAAGAGCTGCCACACACTTTAAGTGTGCTTGTGAAGAGCAGGTCATTAATCTTTGTCATTATCTAGTCACTTTTCTTTCCAGGTATTACTCAGGAAGGAGAGAGAATGAATCAAATATCTGTTGCTAACCCTTTCCTTTCTATTAATTTTTACATGATTTTGAAATTTCAATGTTAAGTTCCTTGCTGCACATTAAAATCATCTGAATATATAAATGTTAGTGCTTCAGACTTGCCCTGCAACAGTTAAACCAGAATTGCTTATAGCTATGTCAGAGCATCACTATTTTTATGTCTATTCTAACATGTATCCAGGACTGAGAGCCACTGATTTAGAGGCTAAAAAAATTATGTCTCCTTCAGTAAGATTTTTCTAATACTCTTTGAAATTCTTACCTTTGTTATTAAATTCATTCTTAAAGTTATATAGCTTAGTCAATCAAATGAAATACATTATATATTTCCATTTTTACCTGCTATTTATCTTCCTTATAGCCATGTTAACATATTACCTGCCTCATTGTCTTTTCATTTGTTATTTTTGCCATACCACCCAATTTGCAGAATCTTAGTTCCCTGACCAGATATTGAACCGCCACCCCCAGGGAAGTGAAGGTGCAGAATCCTAACCACTGGACTGTCAGGGAACTCCCTATCTGCCTCACTCTTATTGGACTTTTTATGTAGTTTGTTTTAGTCTGATTTGGGTTGGCTTTGGGCAGGAGGAGAGGTCCTTGAGGATTTACTCTTGGATGTTCTAGGTATCTTATCAGCAACAAAAGAGATACATCCATTCTCTTTTTAAGAAATACTATTTATTTTCCATATGAATTCACTGGATTCTCCAAAACAGTTTTGAATAGTAGTAGCTGACTTTTTGAAAATAACTTTACCATTAAAACTAATACTTTAAAAAAATCCTTGCCTTTCTGAAATAAATCCTACTTGGCCACAGATATGTTTGATATTTTGTTGGTTGTATTAGCCAGTAAATTATTCAGAACTGTGCATCTATTTTATAGTAGTATTGTTCTATAGTTACAAGCTTTTTAAGTGTTAGAAAGAAATCATCTGTTAAACTATGTGGTTATGGTGGTTTTAATAGTAGTTCTTTAACCGCCATTTAATCTCTACTAAGGTAATTATTTATTCTGTTTCTTTCTTGGTCAATATTGATAATTCATATTTTGGGAAAAATTCATCCATTACCTCTAGGCTTTCAAAGTTGTTACAAAATTGCTTCAAAGATTCTCTTTTACCTCATTTATTCAGTCTTTTCCATATCAGTAGCTACATCTGCCTTATCATTTCTAAATTTGCCTAGTTTGGTTCCTTTTTCCTTCCTTTAGCAGGCCTTTGAAAGGTTCATTCATTTCACTGTATGTTTTCCAAGGATAGCCTTTGGGCTAATTTAGTATTGCTGCTATTCTTTCCATTTTCAGCATTTGCCTTCATCACCCTCGTTTTTATTTCTTTATTTTGTTCTATTATTTTTACCATTTGTTTTAAGGGGTTTTTTTTTGAGTCTTTCTTTCTGAAATAACTAAGACATTAAGACTAATATTTTCCTTTCAATGTAAATTTTTCTGTGGTTCCATGGATTTTGATATGAATTTTTCTACTGCATTCTAAATTATGTATTTTTTGATCCAAAGGTTATCATAGAGTGTGGTTCTTAATTTTCATGTGCTTCTGATTTTTAGTCACTTTTTAATTATTTTTTCTAGAGTTAATGGACTATATTACATTTCTACTTTTAATTATAAATGTTTAAGTACCCAAACCTAATACAAAACCAATCTATGACTGCATTTGTTTACAATGGCTCACTTTTATAAAGTTTTTCCAAAACATTTCGTTTTATTTTCATGGGGATGGGGGAACCCTGCTCTCTTTCTTTAGTCATACTTACTTCATTCTTTTATGTGCAATACGATTGAATTATGTGATTTCATGAACAAGTACAGCTGACATACATGTTTTGGAACTTACACAGCTGGTTTGAAACTCAATTTGTAGAAGCAGGAATGTACAAGGACACAGCAATATGGAACATTTGGAGTGTTGGGTAACAAGACTAAACACATTTTATAGAAGAGGAATCTAATAGATGGAGGAAGAGAACCTCTGCTATTTTGAGAGCTTCTGCTATTTTGAAAAAAGTTATAAAATTGCCAATAGAGCCATCACTTTCCCTAGAAAACAACTGAATTGTTGTCTAGTTTTAATCTTTCTGGGAAACAAATACCCTAACCAGTACAAAAAGAAAATTAGCATTTATGCCACATTTCTATTCTTTGTTGCTTATTGATAAAAGTGATAGATAAAATGAATGGAAAACACTTTGTACTTCACCATACTAGTAGCAGCTTTAGAAATCCCCTCTGATGAACGGCTATGGCAAGTCACAATCGGTGAAGGAATCCTGGACTAAGTTTAGAGTCTTAATTCTTCCACAAATAAAATCCCTTAACGCACTTTTTTGTTGTTTACGCACTTAGTCACGTTCGACTCTTTTTGACCCCGTGGGCTGTAGCCCGCCAGGCTCCTCTGTCACTGGAATTTCCTAGACAAGAATACCGGGGTGGGTTGCCATTTCCTTCTCCAGGGGATCCTCCCAACCCAGGGACTGAACCTGCATCTCCTGCATTGGCAGGTGGATTCTTTACCACCAAACCACCAGGGAAACTCTTAATGCACTTATCTTTTAGTTTTCGTGTGAAAAAATGGAGAAATCACCCTTCTATATTCCTTATATAGAGTTGATAAATCAAAACATGATTGTAACATATTACACATGAGAAAATTTTCTGAAACATAAAACTAGGTTCAAGTTCAAAATGGTATATCAAATGTGAAGTGGTACTTAAATCATTTTTTCATTACATGGCAGACTGCACCTCCCTTTTCCTTACTTTGTAAGCGAGCTCAGCTCATCTACAATCAGTCCATTTGTAAAAAAGGATTTGCGAAGTATTCCTTCATCCCTTCCTTCACTCCCTCTCTCAAGTAATTGGGAGGTTGAGGGGAAGATCCTGAAATTGCTTTTCAGGATGCAGATCCCTCCTGTTGCCTTTAGAAACTTGAGTGAGTTCCAGGGTTTCCCCAGAGATCTTCTTTCAAAAATGCTAATGTACCCTCTTAAGTCAGGCCTCTGCTGATTTAGCAGAAGGGCCCCAGAGTTGGAGTAACAAGAATATGTATGTAAAAGTAGTAAATCCCCTCTGCTTACACATCATGGCTCACACTGCAGCTCATCCTAGGCCCTGACTTAACTGGGATCAGGTTAAAGTTTGAGTGTCCTTCTGAAAGCAAAGGAACATCTCATAATTAAGCTGTTAACTAGGGATGGGAACTGCAGCACAAGGAAGGGAGAAGGGAAAGATACAGGAGGGAGGACTCTGTTTTCATTTTTCAGGGAAACTTTACGTGTAGCACAACTGGTTCAGGATTTATGAAGCTGTTTTCCATGTCTGTGTGCAGCAGCATTTTGTTCTGCTCATATGTTTTTTGCCTAAATGATGTAACCATATGATATATGTTGAAAAGTTGCATGCAGAAAATTAATCAATTTTCACAAGACTTATAAAAACCCTTAGCCATGGATTCTATAATACCCTGCTTTGCCAGCAATCTGGCCAGATGTGATAGTGCTATGCATTAAAACAATTCCTTTAAAATAAGAAAGTAAATGAAAAAGCAGTTTGAGATGTCAGACTAAGGCTATATATATTTGTATGTTTAAAACTACTAAAAGAATGTACCTGACTTGATCAGTGGATAAACGTAATCACCAAGGAAATATGAAAGATGTGTTCTCCCTATCCCTTAATGATAAACCATAATCATAGAAATAATATAATCTGGGATGACCTCAAAATTGTGAAATCCAGTAAGGAACAACATTATCTTTTAGAAACAGTGAAAAGTGAGGTTTGGTATCTTTTAAAGATGTTATCAAATCTAGAATGTCCACATAGTAAGTAATAATTATATTAGAATTTTAAAAATGCTATAAAATATTAAGGCTGTGATTTAGGGCAGAGATTTAAGATTTGATATATTTCTTGCATAATCTGTTTGATAATCATACTTGGGTTTTAATGTTTCATTAGTGAGTGTTAATTTATGTTTTGATTAATACTAGTTTGTTAAGATTTAAGTATATTTTAAGGACCCAAGAAAATTTCCTACTGTTAGTTATCACAGTTACCAAAGTTGTTTCTATGCTTAATTTGCTGTTTAGGGGAACCATTTGCCACATTCAGACTGTCTTTCTCCATGTGCCCTCTTCAGGCTGCCTTTAGGAATGGCCCTGTCTGCAGCCCTGCTAAGTGAGACAAACCAAAAGCCATTTATTACAGCATAGGTCAGCTTTCCAATGCTATCTAAGTAGGGGACCTCTATTAGATAATTTTTTTTTCAAAATAAAATATAAGAGTTCAAAACACTATGGAAGGAGGGTTTTGGTTTTGTTTATTTTTTTGGTAAAAACTCAATTGTTGACATTCTTCCAACAGAACTTAGACAGTATACACACCACAAAAAGAGAGTGTTTTGCAATCCAGGCTAAGAAACAGCAAACACTGAATCTTGTATCTTAAATCTGAGGAAGGAATAATAGAGTTTGATAGATGGTTAATATGGAGTAGTTATTTCCATTTTTGCTGTCTCCATTTGTCATTTCTTCAGTCTGACTCTGATTTCATACTTCTATCTTGTTTTGTGGTTGTTGGGTGGTTCTTGTTTGAATGTCCCTAAAATTTGATTTCTCTAGTACTAGGTTATGGAGAAGGCAATGGCAGCCCACTCCAGTCCTCTTGCCTGGAGGATCCCATGGACGGAGAAGCCTGGTAGGCTGCAGTCCATGGGGTCGCTGAGAGTCGGACACGACTGAGCGACTTCCCTTTCACTTTTCTCTTTCATGCATTGGAGAAGGAAATGGCAAGCCACTCCAGTGTTCTTGCCTGGAGAATCCCAGGGACGGGGGAGCCTGGTGGGCTGCCATCTATGGGGTCGCACAGAGTCGGACACGACTGAAGCGACTTAGCAGCAACAGCAGCAGTACTAAGTTATGGGATTGATTTAACAGTCACAGAAAGCACTTCATACTCACTTAAAAGAACAAATGTCTCATTTGTCTTATATAATTTGAGAGTTTCGTAGAGTTTTATCTACCTACATTTAAGTAAAGGGAAGTTAATTTTGCATTTATAAAATATTCAAGTGACTTAATATCATAATTAAGATGTGGAATTTTTATCAGCCTTGGAAAAAAATGTTCTGGGACTTTTAGGAACTTTTTACTCACCTTAAATTAGCTGTTACCTTGATAGTTCCTTTGAACAGCCATTAGTATTGTAAACTTGCATACTAAATGTCTAATTTGGCATGAAAATGTGGGAAATTCTGAGTAAACTTATATTTTTTTTTTTCTAATCAGGGCATTTAGAGGCTTGAAGACCAGGGATATTTTCAGAATGTTTTATTCATTGTTATGCTCTCATGCCTAGCATAGTGCCTGGTATACAGTAGATACTTAATAAATATTTGTTAAAAGAATGAAGACTGCTTTTCCAAGCTGCAGGCCATGAAACTAAGCAATGGCCTTAATCTGAAATCAGGCTAACTCAGTAGAACAATGGCTCCATCTGCACAGCAAAAGATGCTATGCACCCTCATAGCAGCTCCAGAGCCTGACAAACAAGAAGCTTGTGTAGAGTGTAGCAGCAGGGCTGCAATAATCATTAAACCAACCTGTGTCCCGGTTTGTACTTATGTATTTGAAACAGATTCTCTTTTAGCCAGGCTAAAGGCTAAATGAAATGCTAAGGCTTTTATCTGCTAAGGCTCAGTAAAATGCCACTATTCGTATGCTAAATGAGGAAGTTCCAAGTCAGATAGTTTAGCAGAGGAACTAAACCTGACCAGAAAAGGAATCAGTTGAAAGCAAGAAAGGCACCATGGCTGGGACCAGTGGAAGGGGTGCCTTGGATAAATATCCACTTAAACCCTACCCTTTCTTCCCACCCTTTCAATGTGCCTCTACCTCTGTTTCAATACAGCTCCCTCTCTTATAACCCCCTTTTTAAAATCCCTTTACTTAGGCATAACCCAGATTCCAATGCTGCTAACTTACTTAGGACTTCCAAATCTCTGGCCTAGGAAGAGATTCAGTGAATAAATCTTAGCTTCTACTGAGTTCTATGAAATTGAGTTAAGAAAATTAAGAAAGTCAGTTAAGGGCTAACATCATAGGAGGATTCCTTAATCTAGACAAGTCCTTCATGCCGAGATCGGCGAATCTTACCCCCACTACATACAAACAAAGGCCTCTCCACGGAATTCTATAGTACCTCCTTTGTTGTTAGGCACTAAGTTACGTCCAATTTTTTTGTGATGGACTGTAGCCATGGACTGTAGCCCACCAGGCTCCTGTGGCCCTAGGATTTTCCAGGCAACAATACTGGTGTGGGTTGCCGTTTCCTCCTTCAGGCAATCTTCCCAAATGAGATATCAAACAAACCTCTGTCTCCTGGGTCTCCTGCATTGGCCGGTGGATTCTTTAGGCCACTGAGCCACCAGGCAAGTCCCATGGTACCTCCTACTAGAGAATATTTTCCCCAGTGATTGTCACTTCTATTAGGATGAGTATTAGGAGCTGACAACACGTGAGAAAAACGCTTGAGAAGAGAAAGATACTGAAAAACTTTCCCAAGTGCCCTTAAGGCTTCATGGGTGATTCCAAGAATATTGGAATTCCAAAAACATCTTTCTAAATGGATTTAGTAACTGACTACTTTCAAAAAGGATTTAAGACAACTCACAGTGAAAACCTGAGTGCAAAATTACAAGCCAAAATATTTAACACAAGTCATAAAGAGGAAACAAAAGTTAGAAAGATGAAAGGAAAAATAATTAAAACTCTCTTGAGGCAATGGAACACAAAATTTAGTGGTGAATTTCTTAGTCACCAAATGAGACCAACAAAAATACATTGGGCACTGTATCTCTCAATTTCTAGCAAAGAGAATGTAACAGTTCTTTAGGAACAATAAATATGTGTGAAAAAAACCCACAGGAAAAGTCAGAAGTAAATTTTCTATTGAGTGTCTACAGTGCACGGGATGATTTGCATTCATTATCACATTTAATTGTGGGCACCACCCTGTGAGGTAGATATTCTTTTTACAGTGAAGGAAAACAAATCTCAGGAAAAGTTAACTGACTTGATAAAAGTCACAGCTAGTAAGGGATGGAACTAAAACATCAACTCATGCCTATCTGATTACATAGCTCATATCACACCCGGAGAAGTGTATAATCCCTACCTCGATCTCATCTGCATCTCCAGCTCAAAGCATGCATACACATACACACACACACACACACACATGAACACACACATACACACACATGCGTGCGTGCACAATTTTTTCTTCTATAACCAGGTTATACTCAGAAAATATACCTTAGAAACCTCAGGAAAATACAAAGCTAGCAGCTGTAAGTTCAATATCCTCATTCTGACTACCATAATGGTAGCAGTATCTCCACTGGTGGTGGTCAGTGGCTTCAGTCGTGTCCGACTGTGCAACCCATGGACTGTAGCCTCTCAGACACTTCTGTCCATGGGATTCTCCAGGCAAGAATACTGGAGTGGGTTGCCATTTCCTTCTCCAGGGAATCTCCCTGACCTGAGGATTGAACTCACATCTCCAGAGTCTCCTGCAATGCAGGCAGATTCTTCATCACCAAGCTATGGGGGAAGCCCAGTATCTCCACAATTTGTGTGAAATATAAAATGCCTTTTTGTACTGTATTATAGATAAATCCTAAGAGAAAAATAGGAATATCCAGTTTGTTTCTTGGAATAATGTTCCTTATGTTTTTATTTGTATAAGGATACCTGAGAGTTATGCTGAGATCACAATAGTAGGCTTCAGCCAAGAAAAGTAAATCATATGCAAAGAAGCCAGTGAACTGGAGTCTGTTCCTACCATAGCAGAAGACAGTATCCAAACCTACTTATCTTTAGTCTAACATCACTTGCCAAAGCCAATGTGATTAGTTTAGACTGGTAGAAGGATCAGCAAACTAGAGGACTACTTCCATGAGAGGAGCTGGGTTGCTTATAATCCCAACAAAGAGTAGGAAAAAGGTCTCCAACCTCAAAGGCAGAAATGGACAGAGTTATCATTCTGGAGAGGTCTCTGGTCTAAGTAGGAAATGCAACAGGAGTCCAGTCATGGAGGTGAAGCCTGAAGGTTACAGTAAAGGGGAGAGACAGCTCATTCTTTGGGTCTGAGCTAGGTCCTCCAGAAACTTCAGGATAAAAGTCTGCAGCTGTGTGGAGCTGGGTAAGCAGTGTCTTGCAATTGGCACACAATTTATTGGTAACTTATGACAAATTTGAGTATTGCAAAGGCTCTCATTCTCTGTCAAAGAAACACAGACGGATAAAGTGACTTGCACAAGCATCAACCTGTGGCAAATTCATGACCAGAACACATAGTATGTGGCTTTTCTTCTAAAACGCTCTTGAGCTATTTCTGTGAGTGACTCTACGATGAAGGAAGCAAGATGGGAAACAGTGGCTGTAGTGTTTCAGGTCTTTCAATGATTCTTTTGTATCATGTCCCAGCCAGTCTGACCAATTGTTTCACACGGTAGTCCTGCAGATGCAGGATCCTTGTGGCTGCTTTCATATATATAAGTTAACTAAAATATGATTTAATTTGAAGTTCTTCTATGGGGCACATGTATTAGAATTACATACACAAATAATTTATTATTACATTTAGCTATAGTGGACAGCAATAACAAGACTGACCCAAAAAGTTCAGAAATCCTAAAATTACATTATCAGGCACTTATAATGCTTCCTCCCCCTACTCAAAAGAATATTTAAACGAATTTATTTTTATTGACAGAGGAAAGTCAACCTGAGAATTAAAATCTCTATATGCCACCCAAAATAGCTAAGAAACATACAGAGAAGCAAGAGTTGAATACCTTTGACTAATTGTATACCGGACAATTTTTTAATAATATAAAATTTTATTCAGTTTAAAGTGAGTAGCACTTGTCACAAGTTATTGTTTAATCCTTTTTACAAATTTTTATGTAGTCACTGAATAAGTTGTCAAGACAGTAGAGCTGTTAGAAGCTTTATGTATGCATCATAAATTCTGGCACAATTTCCATTTCTGAAAACGGAACTGCACTTTTAAAGTACTTTTGCTGTTCTCCTTTCCTTTCTCTATTTTCAGTACTTATCAAAATATTTAGTGTAAAATAATGTGCTTATGAAATATAAATACTCAATGTATTGTTAGCTAAGAGCCCTCTCTGGTATGTGACATTTACAAATACCATGGCTATTTCAGAATCATTATTTATATTAATTATAACTGAGATGTATACCAGAGATAGCAGTCCAAATTGACTTGAGATTCCTTCACAAGGTTGTCTTTCTAGCTGTACCACCTTTCATTAATTATGTCTTATTAATTGTCACATTGCGTTATATCTGTGCACAGTATGGTGCTACATAACATAATGCAGGCAATGAGAAGCAGTGTGAAATGTTGTAGGCATTATATTTTAATGAGACAGCATTTGTGTTGAGTCTGAATGCCTGCAGTTAATTCATTGAACACCTATTTGAGTTCAATTTCTGACATGTTTAGCAAACCAAATATTCATTAAGTTAGGTGAAGTAGAAGCATTGTAAGAACTCCTGTGTGACAATTACTACACCTGAAGTGCTGTGAACAAGAAGTATACTTTATTTCAGGTGGAGGTCCTCTGCGTGCTGGTAGTATGAAACTCTTTCTCTTTTTTTCTTCAGGTCCTAAAGGGTTTCCCAGAATGTTTACAAGCTGACATTTGTCTACATCTCAACCAGACTTTGCTGCAAAATTGCAAAGCCTTTCGGGGGGCAAGTAAAGGTTGCCTTAGAGCTTTGGCAATGAAATTCAAGACCACCCATGCACCTCCAGGAGACACCCTGGTTCACTGTGGGGATGTCCTCACTGCGCTTTATTTTTTATCCAGAGGCTCCATTGAAATCCTCAAAGATGACATTGTGGTAGCTATTCTGGGTGAGTGTTTTAACATTGGATAGTCACAAATTCAGCTTTTAGCCAGTGTAATGCATAGTTTAAAATGACAGAAGACAGGACTTTCCTATTTATTTGTGAGTACTGTTTAAGACTGATGAATAATTTTAAAGCTTTACTTAAAATTCAATTCAAATCAAATTAACCTTGCAGAAAATACATTTTCTTGACTCTCTCACTTGTTCTCTGGTGTGTAAATGCTTCCATTCTTGGCAGCCACTTAAGCCTTTGGGGCCAAATACATGAAAATAGCATTTTCCTTTTCGTGTTACAGTATCGTGGATTCATGCTGAGTCCTTATCACCTTAAATAAAATGTATATGTAGTAAGCATACCTGCTAGCATGTGCCAACGCCTGTCATGAACTGGGTTTCTATGTTGATGAATTCATCTATTTGCTGTACACTTTACTACTGTGTCCCATCAAACAGAATTATGTGAGTCCTTACCTAGGTTATCAGTAATAAAGGGCTATAAACAACACACAGGGATCACGGTGTTGAGGAAGTAAAAATTCATAAGTTAAACCGGTCTGGGTGCAAAAGAAAGTCCATCTCTCCAATCTGCCTCTTCAAAAATAAATTTAGTCAGTGTGAACTAGGATTTCTTTGGAATATTAGAACAACGGGAAAGGACAAGGGAGCAGAGAGAAATGAGATCAGTTTTTGTTCTTTCCTCTCCCCTAGCCAGGAAGTTTAAGGCTCTCTCTCCCTGGGAGCACCCACTCCCAATGTTTGGGAACATGTGCACTCACTTTTTCCCCATGGATAAAATCTGGTTCTATTTAAATAAAAAGCACATAATTCAATGATTTCCTTTTTCTTGACTCTTGATGTTAACATCCAAAGGACGAGGATATTGTCTGTTTTCTTCACTGTTGTATAGAACCAGTGGGCATAATGCAGGACCCAATACATGAATGAAGATGTTTGAGAGGTTTATATATCTTGATAATTATATTATGATGAGAATTTTTTTTTTAAAAATTTCAAACTTTATCAGAAGTATAATTTGGTTTATAATCCAATAAGCAGACCAAGAATAAAAATATATTTTAAATCACTTAGCAGCTACAGAGTAAAGTGAGATTTTCATTTGATTTGGCCTTGACAGTTTTAGTCTGTTGCCAGGGAAGAAGCATGCATCACTGCATTCCTGATCTTCAAATCAGCCAGCCTTAACTTCTACAGGAAGGTAACAAGCTGTCTTGCTTTATAAAATAGTAATTTTAGAATGTAGTTAAGCTGTACATGGTGACTGGCTTACTCTTTGCTCATTTACAATCATGTAAAATACGAATACAAAGCTCATGCTGAATTTAGTTCAGAGCTTTTCTCTGATAATATCTGTACTAACATATCAAAACTATAAAGAATTTCAAGAGATTCTCCTTTCCTGTCTCCATTTCCAAAAAGTCTCAGAAATTATGATTCCTCATTTGGTTTTTTTTAAAAACTAAGTATTTATTTAAATGAAAGTTAAAGTATTCTCTCCAACATCAAATTTTCTTATAAAGATATGGCATCTGATTTCTCCCCATTACATTCACATTCAAAATAAGAACATCACAGAGTTTTTCTTTTACCTCGAATTTTTTTGTTTAAAAGTCTTTGGTAGTTTCCATAGTTGGGGATATATGAACTTGTTTACCAAAAAGTTAAGTAACAGATCCACTGAGGTTTTTCTAAATCTGAAAAGTAGCTTTAGGATATATGTATATATGTAAGAAGGTACATTTTACACTGCCATCTACTACCTTTAAAAGTTACATAATCAATACTCCATCAGTAGTTATTGCACATGTATTTCATAGGTACAATTTTTGAGTATCTTGGCTTCAGAGACAGAAAGATCTAAGTGACTGTGACATTCAGGGAAAATAATGGGAGGAGATAAGATATATCAAGTGTGCAAAGATTTTAACTGGAGTCAGAATGCATGGGATGTAGTTATGGCTGCTCTCTCTCTACCTTTATTTCACCCAACTAAGAAGGTGACCTTGACCTAATCCGTTTACACTCTTTAATCCTCTTTCATTTTCATAAAATTTGGATAATAATTAGTAATTTTTTCATTAGGTTATTTTGGGGATCAAGTGAGATAATGCACCTAAGCATTTGATGCAGAGCCTGACACCTCCTTAGTCTTCAATAAGCGTTTGTTGTTACTGTCATTATCACCCTCATAGTTTTAGGGGCTTAGGAAAGAAGTGACACGTGGCTAGGCGGAGGGGATGGGAAGGGCCCATCGGAATCCAGACACTGAAATAACCCCAGGCTTGGCAAAAAAGCAGGAAGGACACACTGGCCATACAGTTTAAAAACGACTGTATTTGTTGAGAAAATATAGCTAGATGTATTATTAAGGGCAGTTCCAAAAGTAGTTACTAAAGGAAACCGGGTATATTCAAATTGTACCCCTCTATTGTAGTCCTCTAAGTTAAAAGAGATCTACCATAATCCCACGCTTGGCATCACCTCCCGAGACCATTCTGAGACAGAAAGTTTGTGGATCTGACTCACCACAGCCTTTCCCTTATTCTTAGATTGACAGAATTAAACCATACTAAACACTTGCAGAAAACATAGCAGACCAAAGCCATGTTTGCTGTATTCCAGATGCTTAGCCAAAGAATCAAAACTAGGAAATAATAGGGATTATACCAGGACCAGTGCTCTAAAAGGTTACATTCTGGTCAGCAAACAAATACGACTGGGGCAGTCAGTACGTGGCGCTAGGATTGTGCCGCCGAGTGTCTGTTGGCTGTTAGGTCTTACATGTGAAATTTTTGGTTCAGGGATAGGTCAGTGGTTCCCTTCAACTTTTAGAAGTAAAACATTAAGTTCAGATTTCTTTCATTTCTTTTTTTTCCTTTTCTCCTTCTTGATCTTTTAGGAAAAAATGATATATTTGGAGAAATGGTCCATCTTTATGCCAAACCTGGAAAGTCTAACGCAGATGTAAGAGCGCTCACATATTGTGACTTGCATAAGATTCAGAGAGAAGACTTGTTAGAGGTTTTGGACATGTATCCTGAGTTTTCTGATCACTTTCTCACAAACCTAGAGTTGACTTTCAACCTGAGGCATGAGAGTGCAAAGGTATATGTTACCTGCTCATTTTCGGACTTTGAGGTTTTATTTTATTCTTAGATTGTCCAAGGACCTCTGAAAGATAAGTGAAATAGTGTAAACAGTTAAACAATTGTGAATATTTGAAAGGAAAAGTCAACTTAATATTAGAATTTCTCAATTAAAAAGAAGGAATTAGGTCTAATTACACTCAAGTATGTTGAATAACTTTAGTATTTCAATTCAATTTGACCTTTTAGGTGATATACTTGATCTATAATAGCCTTTTCTTTATATTGAATGTGACAATTATTTGTTATAAATGGGTGATTCTAGGCTATTGAAAATCACCTAAAAAGAGTTTATCTCATACAGAGGTTAAAATATTCTCTCAGATACTATTTACACAGTATATTGGTTAGCAGTATCTTTTCAATAATCCTGAAGAAGTTAAATTATTAAAGTTTAGGTACATATTTAACACAATTTCTAAACTGTAGAAGTATAAATTGATCAGGCCTATACCTAAGTCAAAATTATTGATGCAGAATGAATAACATATACTCTAGTAGAAACAGTATCTTAAATAATGTTACATGTGATTTAACATAGGATAAATTTTGAGAGTGTATCCCTTAAAGCCCTCACTCACCCTCCTCCACCATGAAAATGTGTCCTTATCACCCACGAGTATTCTAAGAATAGATTTTATGCTGCAGCCCACAATTTATTACTAGGTTATTCTCTATCTCCTTCCCTCCCCGCCACCAAACTCGTAATCCTAACGCCAACTCTAAATACACTTAGTTCCAGAAACCAAATGTTTTGACTCTTGCAAGTGTATTTTAATGTTCACTAATAAAGTCTCTGGAAAGCAAGATTCTCAAGTCAATAGTTAAGTAAAACATGGTAGATTTCATTTCCCCTGGAGTTATAGTCATTCCCAGGATACTGTGAGAGACTTAAAGAATTTAAGGTCACCAGAGTACCATTTGATAACCTGAAGCACTAGCTCAGATAATTACTTCTTCAAAATGCTGAAAGCTGAAAAATCAGATGGTAAGAGGTTCAAGTTACCAAGAGTATATGCTTTTTATAATGATTTTGATTCAGAATTTTATCAAGTTGCAGTTTAATATCACTGACCTCATTCTTATTTTGCTTCAAAATACAAGCATCTACCTCAGATAACTTATTTGTAAAAATTTTAGGCAGAAACCAAATAAACAAAACAGAAGCT
This sequence comes from Okapia johnstoni, assembly GCA_024291935.2. Classification (NCBI taxonomy): domain Eukaryota; kingdom Metazoa; phylum Chordata; class Mammalia; order Artiodactyla; family Giraffidae; genus Okapia; species Okapia johnstoni. Next base: position 11,502,228 of record CM044319.1, read on the forward strand.
TCCATTTGTTTTATTTATTTGAAAACTTCCAGTTTTGTTTACAAGAGAGGGAGGAAGGAAGAATGGGGAACAAAAGAGGGTTCAGAGCATAGTGTCTATTGAATTCCACCTTGTATTTATTGTTGTGAAATTTAACCTTGCAAACTTTACCATGTAGTTTAAACATCATAGCTAATTATAATTAGTTTACACATTTTTTTCTGCAATGATACCAATTTTTCAATTTTTTTAATTATTGCTATTTTTATTTTAACTTTTCCGAGTTACATAAAATATATTACACAGGAAGGAATATATGTTGTCTGCAAGTGTTGACATCATCTCCAAACATTTCTGATAAATAACTTCTACAACTATGATTTCCCTGGTTAAACTACTAGAATTATTCTATTTTATAATTTAGAGAAAATCATTAAGCAAAGTGTTGTAGTTATTTGCCTGAAATCTAATAATTAAGTCTTAAAGTGGTTGAAATGATATGAAATAGTAGAGTTTGCTGATGATACACTGTGTTCAAACTGAATAATCTTCCACTTTATCTTCACATTCCATTAACAAAGGCTGACCTCTTACTACGATCACAGTCCATGAATGATTCTGAAGCAGACAACTGTAAACTGCGAAGGAGATTGTCATTTGACAGTGAAGGAGACAAAGGTAATTCATTCTTTTCTAAAATTTAAATGCGGAGCATATGAATATCAGTCCTGCTTACTTAAATGCTCATTGTACTTCTTATTTCAAGGGTAAACTTAATTCAGATTTTAGGAAGGCAAATCCTTTGCTTTTTTCAGGAGCTAATGATGTGGTTTCTGATTGATAACTCTCAAGAGTGTTTCTCAAGACCCGATCCTAGGCCCTTTTCTTCTCTTCTTATTCTATATCATACTCTTCCCCTGAATAATTTCATTTATACCCATAGTTTAATTATATTTTTGCATACATGTGTGTGCTAAGTCAATTCAGTTGTGTCTGCCTCTTTGTGACCCTATGGACTGTAGCTTGCCAGCTTGTCCATGGGATTCTCCAGGCAAAAATACTGGAATGGATTGCCATGCCCTCCTACAGGGGGATCTTCCCAACCCAGGGATCGAACCCACGTCTCCTGCATTGTCTCCTGCATTGCCAGGCAGGTTTTTTATCACTAGTGCCACCTAGGAAGCCCTATTCTATTTTCACATACGAGATGTGCGTGAAAGTGAAAGTGTGAAAGCGTTAGGTCATTCTGTTATGTCCGACTCTTTGTGACCTCATGGACTGTAGCCCACCAGGCTCCTCTGTCCATGGGATTCTCCAGACAAGAATACTGGAGTGGAAAGCTAGACCCAGGGATCGAACCCAGGTCTCCTGCATTACAGGCAGATTCTTTACCGTCTGACCCACCACAGAAGCTCTGGAGAAGAACATATTTACATCTTAATACCAGAATATCTGGGGACTTCCCTGGTGGCACTAGTGGTAAAGAATCCACCTGCCAATGCAAGTAGACATAAGAGATGTGTATTCGATCCCTGGGTAGGGAAGATATCCTGGAAGAGAGCATGACAACCCATTCTAGCATTCTTGTCTGGAGAATCCCAGGGACAGAGGAGCCTGGCAGGCTGCAGTACATAGGGTTGCATAGAGTGGGACACGACTGAAGCAACTTGGCATGCACATACCAGAACATCTGAACTTCAGCCTCCTATATCCAAATGCCTATTAAACCATCTACATGAAATTGCAACAGCAACTCATACTCGATACTTCTTAAAGTGAAATCATAAGTTCCCCTGGAAACCTCTCTCTCCATCAGTTGCCATGTCTCTAAATGGCACCCCCATTCAACATATTGCACAGACTAGATATTCTCTCTAGGAACCAATTTTCTCTCAACCTCTCCATCAGCCTTGGCAACAAGTCTTGTTATTAGTACCTCCAACACAGCCATTTACTCTTCAGACTAGGTCTTTTTTGGTTCACTCTTCTCCATCTTCATAACCACAACTCTGGGTCAGTGAAACATATTTCAACTCACCTTGCCAACTTGCCCCTGTTTCATCTATTGTTTACACTGGACCACTGGTAATTTTTTTTTTCTAAATCCAGTTTGGTTTATGCCACCCATATATTTAAAGTCTTCTAAGGACTTCCCATTCCCTAAATTCTTCATAAGGTGAGTCTATGCCAACCTTTTTGGTCTTATCTCACACCATCCTTCCCTTACCAGCTCCTCTCTTTTGCAACATTTATTCCAGTTGCACTTCCATATGATTTGCATCATTATTTTATCAATGATATCTGCCTGTATATTATAAACCTCATGGGAAATATTTGGTCACCTAAAGCTTCAGTGCTTGCCTCAGCAGGTGTTCAACAAATATTTGTTGAAAGAATGAATGGATTAATGAACTAGCATTTGAGCATCTTCCATGTGATTCTTTTCCTCATTTTGCCTTCTTAATCAAAGTTCTTTTCTTGGTCCTCTTTCCTCTGAATTCCCTCCCAAGGGGAGCTCATCTCTTAGCTTTAACTTGCTCTATATTCCAAGTGAGCTCAGCTGCCCTGTCTTCCATGTACATCACTTTTGTGTTTTCAATTATGTCCTTTCCTTAGTCAAATTTACTTCCCTGTCCTCAAACACACATATGTGCACACTTACAAACAAAACTATACCACACCACTTTTTAATCAATTAAATTACTTTTTTTCAAGGTTAAACTTCAGTGATATTCAATGTGAACTCTTTCTTGATTTTCTCAAAAATACAGGTTTTTTTTTTTTTATGAATTCCTAAAACACTTCCCTCCTGTTATCTTGTTATACAGATGGTTCTTGACTTAACGATGGTTTAACTTGTGCTTTTTTGACTTTACAGTAGTGCAAAACAATACACATTTAGTAGAAACTATATTTCAAATTTTTATTTTGATCTTTTCCCAGCTAGTGATATCCCATAATGTAGTTTCTTGTGATACTGGACAGTGGCAGCTCTCAGTCAGCCACATGATCACAAGGGAAACAGCCAATATACTTACAACCATTTTGTTTTTTACTTTCAATGCAGTGTTCAATAAATTACATGAGATACTCAACACTTTATAGTAGAATAGGCTTTTGTTAAATGATTTTGCCCAACATAGCATAATGTAAATGTTCTGAGCATGTTTAGACTAGGTTAAGCTATCATGTTCAGTAGATTAAATGTATTTTCAACTTATGATTTTCAACATACAGTGGGTTTATTGTACTGTAACCCCATAGTAACTCAAGGAAGATCTTTATTTTTAAAATATGCCCTGTGCAGTGGTTATTGGTATATTTGTGTTTTTTTCTCTAACAAATAGTAGACTCCTTTAGCAAAGGATGGTGAATAAATATCTGTTGAATTGGGCTAATTGTTGAATCCTCTGGCTGATTGCAGAACAATAAACCACTCACAGCTAGGTGATAATTTATTTCTTCAATGTCCTTAATTATTCTCCTGGTGACTTTTTCTAAAACCAGAGCCATAACAGTCAAGCTGTTCTATCGATTTAATCTAAATCCCTTATCCTGAAGTTAATCTCATATTTTGATCTCACTAAAAATCACACACAGCTTAACACTGTCTATATAATAACGTCACTCACACAGTTGAAGATTTATTAAATCTCCTTTCAATCTTGTTTAGTTTCCTCATTCTCAAGCTAAATAATCTAATGTTTTTATCTCCAGATAAGGCCCTAAGAGCATGTCACAATTTATATTGTGCTAATGCTACTAGACATTTTACTGATTCTGAAGACTTTTCCTTTAATCTCAGGCTTAGTCTATAAGACCCGTTTTATATAAAATGTTGATGATAAGGCATTTGCCTGCCTGTAACTTTTTGAAGTTTCCTGGTGTATCAGTGAGTAAGTCAATATGAAAACACAATTAACTCCAGTCTGAACTGTAGCTCAGTTGGTAAAAAATCTGCCTGCAATGCAGAAGACCCAGATTCAATTCCCGGGTCAGGATGATCCCCTGGAGAAAGAAATGCCAACCCACTCCAGTATTCTTGCCTGGAGAATCCGATGAACAAAGGAGCCTTGCAGTTCAGTTCAGTTCAGGCGCTCAGTTGTGTCCGACTTTTTGCGACCCCATGAATCGCAGCACGCCAGGCCTCCCTGTCCATCACCAACTCTCGGAGTTTACCCAAACCCATGTCCATCGAGTCAGTGATGCCATCCAACCATCCCATCCTCTGTCGTCCCCCTCTCCTCCTGCCCCCAATCCTTCCCAGCATTAGGGTCTTTTCCAATGAGTCAACTCTTCGCATGAGGTGGCCAAAGTATTGGAGTTTCAGCTTCAACATCAGTCCTTCCAATGAACACCCAGGACTGATCTCCTTTAGGATGGACTGGTTGGATCTCCTTGCAGTCCAAGGGACTCTCAAGAGTCTTCTCCAACACCACAGTTCAAAAGCATCAATTCTTTGGCACTCTGCTTTCTTCATTGTCCAAATCTCACATCCATACATGACCACTGGAAAAACCATAGCCTTGACTAGACAGACATTTGTTGGCAAAGTAATGTCTCTGCTTTTAAATTAGCTATCTAGGTTGGTCATAACCTTCCTTCCAAGGAGTAAGCGTCTTTTAATTTCATGGCTACAATCACCATCAGCAGTGATTTTGGAGCCCAAAAAAATAAAGTCTGACATTGTTTGCACTGTTTCCCCATCTATTTCCCATGAAGTGATGGAACCAGATGCCATGATCTTAGTTTTCTGAATGTTGAGCTTTAAGCCAACTTTTTCACTCTCCTCTTTCACTTGCATCAAGAGGCTTTTTAGTTCTTCTTCACTTTCTGCCATAAGGGTGGTGTCATCTGCATATCTGAGGTTATTGATATTTCTCCCGGCAATCTTGATTCCAGCTTGTGTTTCTTCCAGCCCAACGTTTCTCATGATGTACTCTGCATATAAGTTAAATAAGCAGAGTGACAATATACAGCCTTGACGTACTCCTTTTCCTATTTGGAACCAGTCTGTTTTTCCATGCCCAGTTCTAACTGTTGCTTAGCGTACAGGTTTCTCAAGATACAGGTCAGATGGTCTGGTATTCCCATCTCTTTCAGAATTTTCCACAGATTATTGTGTTCCACACAGTCAAAGGCTTTGGCTTAGTCAATAAAGCAGAAATAGATGTTTTTCTGGAACTCTCTTGCTTTTTCGATGATCCGGCGGATGTTGGCAATTTGATCTCTGGTTCCTCTGCCTTTTCTAAAACCAGCTTGAATATCTGAAAGTTCACGGTTCATGTATTGCTGAAGCCTGGCTTGGAGAATTTTGAGCATTACTTTACTAGCGTGTCAGATGAGTGCAATTGTGCGGTAGTTTGAGCATTCTTTGGCATTGCCTTTCTTTGGGAAAGGCTACAGTAAATGGGGTAGCAAGAGTCATATAGGACTTAGCGACTAAACCACCATCCAGAGCCTGAGAGCCTATTCCAGTCTTCAGGACTCTATGGTGCTATAGGCAAGTTTAAAATTTGCTGAAAGCAATTTAGTCCCAATCACCCCAATCTAAAGATCTGAAGGGGCCATCCATTCTGTACTTCTTGATATAGAATCAATATCTTGGAGGGAAAAAAATGCATATAAGCAAGTATAAAGAATAAAGAACATTCAGAAGACAATTGATCCCAAATGATATGAAGGTTACATAAATTAAAAGCTGCCCATGAAATGTATTGATTACTTTAGAGTTAGTTTACTGCTCAGTTGAAACAACACCTTGAGGGCATATATCCAAGAGTGCTGATGACTGTGAATTAATCAGCAGAGGCATTAAGAACCAGAGGGAAGAACACGTGTTTGGCCATTGGTGACAGACACATTGAATCTTACAATTACTGCCCACAACCTACCCAACAAAACACTGGAACTCTTAAGGTTTCAATTCCAACTTATACCTCCCTCCCACCGTGTCTACCATGTGGTGCTAAGGAGCTTAGATTCAAAAAGAAATATTAAAAATGAAAAGATATATATAGAAACTTTGAAGATTGACTTGAACTAAATAGAAGCTTAACATATTGGACCTCTTCTCTCTCCTAAAATATTGCCATTTCTTCTCCAAAGCAAGAAAGTGAAAAGTGAAAGTCTGACATAGAGGTACCCAGGACCTTCCCAAATTGACTGTGGTTATTGTAGGGGGAGGTGTTACAGTTTCTGAGATGAAAGTATAATGTTACTGTTACAGACTGTGAAGAATAAAAGTGTATCTTCAATGACTTCCTTAGTGATCACAAGCATTGAAAAGATAGTTGGACAGAACAGAAATAAATGAGCTATAACCATTTAGAACATGTTGAAAATAGTCCAAATACTCTTCAAAGTTGGATCGTACTTACTTCAGAGTGTGCCAGTATAGTCTACTGAATATGAGAATATTTCTTTTAAAATTTTATGTTGTGAAATTTTTAGGTATTTTATGTTGCCGCATGGTGTGGCCAAAAAATAATAATAAATAAAATAAAATTTTATATTGTGTGTATTTTATAATACTCATAAATTTTAGAACAATGGCATGTATAATGGCCCTTGAGATACATACACACAAAGATATATATATTTTTTTACTGATAGCTCTTTTGTGACTATTTGAAATATTCTGCTCAGCTTTTTCTATGAACAGAAAATGCAATATCAAAGTAGCTATTAAACACTAAAGGCTAATTTAAGGAGTCAGTTACCCTTTGAGAGACACTAATTCAATGAGAGCATCAATTAATACGCCAACCCCCAAAAAAGAAAACTGAACTCTGTTAAATGTTCAACATCCTCTTTACATTGAATTTAAATGGTTGTCACAATCATAAAAAAATAACCCATTTTAAGAGTTACATAAATTCTAAGAGCAATTTTCTTACTTTCCCACTCATGTATTTTTTATTAAATTCTATATATATTCAACTGAAAAAATCTAATGTTCCAGAAAATAAGAATGGAAAGAGGTCTTTAACTTACATACCTATGTTTCAAAGAATAGCAGTAAACATTATCTTTTTCTAATATTGGTTTTGTGATTTCACATTGTCATACAAAAGTCAGTAAAGTCTAGTAAGTGTTTCTCCAAAATAACTTCTATGAAAGTTATTGAAGTTAAGAATAAATATATACATTGTTAAACATGTTTTTACAAAATAGGAAGGGGTCAAATTCTAACTTTATGAAGTTAATCCTTTAACAATATTAATGTTATAATCTGGCACCTCTTAGGAACATCTTCTCCAATAATAAAGAATGATTAGTTTTTGTTATCCATTTCAATAATATATAAGTATATCTTTATTTTAATTTTTAAGATCGATTTTTATGTGTATTTATGTAGAAAAGTGATGCCAATCTGTTTTCAACTTTCTTTGAGGCTAGAGAGGAACTAAAGTACTTGAAATCAAATGACATTTATTTTAGATTCCGGTGTTCCAATGAAATAAAATTTTTAATGCACTTGACTGTAAAATGCTCAACTTATCTCAATATTGTTACCAGTGGGAAATCTTAAATGATGAGAGAGCACATTGAATGCCTCTCTTTTACCTAAAGTTGGGTCCACCTGTTAGGTCTGACAAATAAAAATGATAAATAAGTTGAGAGAAAAACTCCATAAATGATGAAGAGAGCAGAGGCATTTGTTCCCAGATTGTTCGAAATGTAAAAATTTTCTATAATCATTCTCAGGATGGATGGGTCAATGTCTCCATCAGGACATTCACTCTATGCTCTTCAACCCATCCAGAACCCAGAGAGACACCCACAAGACAACTCATAAATGTTTTAGAATTGTATCCTGTGAGAAAAGGGGGGGTAGATAGACTGTCAACGTACAGAAACAAAGTTTGTTTGCTTGCTTGTTTGTTTTTAGAGTTTTCAGTCATCTAAGTCAGAAAAATTCCAAGCTTAATTAAACAGGCCAACTTTTTCCTTTGTACAATGATTGTAACAGGAATGATTATACAATCTCATTCCTAGCAAAAGGGAAAATGTAAAAAACTTCTGACTACTATTCAGAATACTACTTCTACACAGCATTCAAGAAAGCAACTTTAAGAAATAATAATAATAAAATAGCACTAAGAAAAAATAGTACCTACTGCTATTTAATGTCTAATAAGTAATCCAGTTTAGGGACTTCCCTGGAGATGCAGTGGTTAACACTCCATGCTTCCACTGCAGGTGAGCACAGGTTCATCCCTAGCTGGGGAACTGAGATTCCCACATGCTACCTGGAGTGCCCTGCCCCCCTGCAAAAAAAAAAAAAGGGCCAGTTTAACTAGAAAAAGGCAGAAATGGAATATGCCATAAAAATCTAGAGGTAACTGGAAGCTAATTATAATGCATTTCAGTCCAGTTTCATGTATTCCATTAGCCAACCTCCAGCCTAAGACTGAGCGGTTTCCATTGTTAATCCACAAATAGATTGTTATTTCAGTTGTCATTTTAAATGATCAAATTTGAAGCTTTGTTTTATCAAGTATGGAATAGAAAACTGTTGTTGCAGTTGGGCTGTGTCAGAGAAATTGTTCGTGTGGCCTGAGTTCCAAAAGGCATCTGGCTGATCATTCAGTCGCAAAGAACACAAAAATAAATATGGAGTAATTTCCCCTATATACTTGAAAAAAATCAAGGATGTAAAACTTTTTCTTCTTCTTTCATGATCCTGCTTTTACTGGAGATTTTTGTTAAAGGATTCAGATATCATGTACATAGAGCAATTTGCCCTATTTCACAAGAATTAAATAATAATTCCCCATTCACCACACTGTGAACACATCCCAAGTTGAAATCAGCAAGTTCTAATTCAATTTAACAATATATGTTAACTGATTAATTTTTTACTTAAGCATCCAAAATCAAGCCATAAGTTAGTAAACTAAGACCAAGGCCTATGTGGTAGGTGGGACAGAACATTTTACTATGTATAAGGATTTACAAATCTACAGAGGACTCCTAAGACTGCCCAAGCTGAAAAAAGACATGTGATTTAATAACTTGTGATGTTCATTCATTACAAGTGTCCACCTTAGCATTATCCTTACTTAGATTAGAATTATGAATTAAATGATAATTTAGTTTGCATTTGATTCTGCTGGAAAAGAGTCCATGAAAGTGTTTAAAAGAAAAGCATTTCAGGGAAAATGAGAAGCCTTTGCTGTTCAATCCTGCTGGTGCCCAAACTGTACAAAGGTTTACTTAGAAGCAACAAATTGACCCAATCCACTAAGCAGGTATGAGGATAATTTAGAGAAATGAAGCATTTTCTATTTTTAACATTTACTTGCATAAAGTTGGAAACTATTATGTTTTGAAGAATGAAATGGTATGTTCATAAAGTGGGAGAAATGATCAAATTTTCAGGTGGGAAGAAGTTAAAATCAAAGAAAACAGGAGAAGATGACAAGAATGAAGGAGGGCTGTGTCAGTGACACTGGAGATAGACGGCTTGTGTAAGAAGACTTCAGTTTGCAACCAACTAGATTAGTGGTTGAGCACTGAAGAGAAATATAAGGGACACTGAGTAATCAAGATGTCTACAGTGCTTGAGACTGGAAAAGTCTATAGTCTTCTCAGTAATGATGAAATCACTGCACAAGTGAAAAATCTTAAAGGAAATAAATTAAGCAATCTGCTTTCGTTGCATTTAACTTTAATTGGCAGGATGTAAACAACTAACTCCTTAATAACCATTTCACATGAAGCTGGTTTTTGAACTTTATCCATTTGTACCTTGCTTTCTGGCTTCTCAAATTTTAAATTATGATTTTTTAAAAATAAAAGAAAAAGATCTCTGTTTAATTTTGTGCCATATGGGAATTTTAAAAAACAGTTGGAAGTTTCTCTGGAGTGGCCTTAAATCATTTCATTTGGCCTTCTATAAATAACAAAGCAAGTATAATCAGGCAGAGAGTAGACGGAGACACTGTCTTAAATGTTTCTCTAGAAAATAATATACCTTCTGGAGTATGTTGGTTAGTTATTAGTGGTAACCAGATGGAGAATTATACTGTCTCCCCAGGACACTAATAGAAACAAGTTCCGAGATTTGTCTCTTAGAGTTTTTCCTGCTGAAATATGCTCTAACACAATGTTCAGGGCTGAAATTATCCTGACATTTTAGTATAATACAGCCAATATGCACTACTGGCTTTAATGTAATTAGGTAAACCTACCTTAATTACTATTTTCAAGTTTTATATTATTTGCAGTGTGCTGCACAACCAAACCGCATGGTTCGTCAAGGCAATTATACGGATTGAACTAAGGCTGAAATTCAGCCTGCCAGTCTTTACCGTAAGGGGGCTTCTTGATTTGACCTTCACAATGGGTAGATGACCACCACAGATGAGAGGGCATGAAGGTTAAAAATAAACGAACAATAAGCTGCATAGTGGTGATATTTTAGAATTGGGACACTTTTTTCTTCACTGTTTCATTTCCTTAAAGAGATAGTACACCAGATTTTAAGAATACAAATGACAGTTGAGTGTATATAAATAAGGTTTAAATTACCCTATAGTTTTTTTTCTGAGATATAAATGTGATTACTGTCACAAATATTCTTTTATTTTGAAATGAATAATGTATTTCATGACAGTAATCTAATGCCCTGTGAATTAAGATTAAAAAATCTTCTTAAATAGCTACACTTTCAGTAGGATAAAAAAAGAAAGAACCACATTTCTGGAAGTTTAAAAAAATTCTGTGTTAAAGTTATTCAAAAAACACACTATGAAAAAGCAAGTTTATGTAGTTAGTATAGTATGCATAGAGTCTCATGTTTGATTATCTTCTATGAAATAACTTTTCTTTGATAGATTTTGGCAAAGGAAGCACTACAAATGACCCTGAAGACTCTGTAGATACCATAAGACATTACCAGAGTTCCAAAAAGCACTTTGAAGAGAAAAAAAGCAGATCTTCATCTTTCATCTCCTCCATTGATGATGAACAAAAGCCTCTCTTCTCAGGACTTGTTGATTCTCCTCCAAGAATAGGGAAAGCAACTGGACTTGATCTTGAAGAAACAGTGCCCACCTCAGGAAGAATTCACATAGATAAAAGAAGTCACTCTTGTAAAGGTAATCAAGTTTCTCAGGAATCAGTTTGTCTCACCTCAGTGCTAATCACAAAATACTGACTTTGTACAAATGAAAAGCTATACCACATGTTAATCTAATCTGAAATTTCATGACATATTTGCAAAGATCAAATCTTAGATCATCTACAAAGTGTCTGCAGGATTCTAGGATAGTGGTCATTATTCTCAGTTATAGCATAAGAGGTTCTGTGTGGTCAGTCAGGCCTAACACAATGCCACATAGAACATTGTAGGAATGTCTTTTGTAGTGATTCCATGGGAAAGGGGACCAATGAGTATTTGAAGAGTTCTAACCCATTGATTCTTATATGTATCTTCTGTATCCATGAAATTGAAAATGTTAGTTGCCCAGTCATGTCCGACTCTGAGACCCCGTGGATTGTAGCCTTCCAGGCTCCTCTGTCCATGGAATTCTCCAGGCAAGAATACTGGAGTGGGTAACCATTCCCTTCTCCAAGGGATCTTCCTTACCCAGAGATTGAACCCGGGTCTCCTGCATTGTAGGCAGATTCTCCATCTGAGCTACTAGGGAAGCCCTCTGTATCCATTCCCACCCCCAAACCTGTTTTTATGGCATGAAAGGCCAATCCAATCAAAATACAATAAATACTAAAAAAGAGCTTCAGTTTACTGGGAATCATGACAAAATGGGGATAAATGACCCTAAATAAAATATGCTTTTGAGTCAACTCATTGGAACACATTTGTTTATAAGGGATACCCAAATATATGGGTTATATTTTAGACAATATGCATGAACTGTGTCACTGCGCTTAATAAATATATCCAGATTTGATGCTAAAGGATGGAAAACTCAGAAAAACTCGAGGACTACTACATGAAAGAACAATTCACTTAGCATAACAGGAGCTAGATCTTCTTATTATCTCACCAAGAATATGTAAGAACAGGCATGGGCAGACTGCCTGGGTTCCAGGTCCAAGTCTGTGACATGCTCTCTTTATGTCTTGACAGACCCTACTAAGACTCAGAGTGAACATCTTCAAAATAGGAATAATATGTTCTAACCAACTAGTCTGCTGTGATTATCAAACAAGATAATTGCATGAATTAGTTTCTCTGAAATAAAACCCCCAACTCTGTTTAGTATTTTCTCACAGTTTTTACTCTCTAACACTTTAATTATTGAATATATTCCTAGATAGATAAAAATGTAGAGATGAAGAAAGTATAGCAAAAAAAAATTAAAAAACTATAACAAAAATGAGAGCAAAATAGGATATTCTTGAACTGGCAGGATGCAAAATTATGGCACAGTGTAAGTAAATATTACTTATCATTGTCACCATTTTTCAAAGTGACTGTATCTGGTAACAAAAGTCTTCTTGAACCTAGGATGTTTAGGCTTTACATTTGTCCGGAATTACTTTCCCTATTTTATCAAATCATCTTTTGCCATGACCCCAAGTTGAAGTAAGCTAAGAATATATGCAAATGTCCTCTGGACAATCTAAAATCTTGATGAAGTGAATGAAAATAGTACCTCATTTATCACAATGCAAGAATGGAATATTAGATGTGATTACTAAATGTCCCATTTTAGTTATTTATGAAAACGGATTCTGGGAAGTGCTAAAAATAATAAAAGGTTGCATCATGGAAGTCAGAAGTTCTGAAGAACTTGCTGAACCATCCTACTATCTTCAAAAGAGTATAACTGAGTGGGACTGATTTTTTTCAAAATACTCTTTGTTGTTTTCCTCTTGAGTTTTAAAGTCTCAAGTGCAAGTTACTAAAGACATATTTGGGGGATTTTATTCAACTTTATGATGACTCTCACTGACAATGAATTTTCATGCCCTTCATCTTATGTTTTTCTTTGCCATTTCTTCCAATTATTTTTAATTAGCTATTTTACATGCACAATAAAAGATAGTATTCTATAAAATCTAAACTAATAGCTACAAATTTTAATTTTCAAAAATTTATAATGACATCTCTGTTGAAACAAACAGTTGCCTTTAAAACTCATAGTTAAATATTCATGTCAATTGAATAGACATAGTTGATGCTGCATAGAGTCAATCAGTGTGGCACATGGGTAACCTAGATAATTAATATGACCAACCAGTGGAGAATTCTAAAACTTTATTCAATGCAAATTTCTTTCCCTAATAATTTTTTAAGGTGGAATACCGTGCGATTTTCAAGAATTTGAATAATATGTAGGATGTAACTGTTGTGATTCAAACTACTAAATCCCCACAGATTTTAGTTTTATTGTCAATAGAAAATGCCACTTACATTTCTAGCATTTGTCATGCTGAATCCAACAGAGAAGCACCTTTAGACAGAACTGAAAAGAAAAAAATCAAACTAAATGCACTCTGATCCTACTTAGATTGAGGTCAAAAGTTGACTCTAGGAAAATTGTGTACCCAGAGCCAAATGAAAGTTTACTTTCTGTTCATCCATTTCCAGAAATGTGTCTTGCAACTATAGCAACATTTTCCAAGGCAACCAAGTGCAGATTCTTTCTGAGCTATATTTAGAAAGTGTCTAAAAGGATGTTCATTTTGATTAAGACCACTAAGCAGGATCTCCCCTTTGAACTCTTTTTTTTTTTTCATAGTGCTGTTAAAACAAGCTAATCACACATATCCAGATTTTAATAAAAGAGTAAATTATAATCAAGGAAGACTTTACCCAATAGTTTACAAGTATTCTTTTTTGCTAAGAGATTATCATTTTTTTTTCTTGAGCACTGAAGAAAAAATAAAATCCTACATAATTTATTGCATGTGATTCATCACTGTTATTTAAAAATCAATATCTTATATATGATTTGAGAATGAGAGAGCTATTAAGCATAAGTGGAAATACTGTAAGCTTTCTCAGCACAAAACTTCTAAGTATAATATGTAACTTCCATCCTGTCAGTTTTATTGTTTTTGTTTTATTGTCTAGCAAGAGGCTAGACAGGAAGAAACACTGGCATCATCCAGCCATTTATATGAGTGTTCTGACTATTTGTTTGGCATTACTTCTCCAAAATTGAAAACCTAGTGTACTAAAACATTATATTATTGTTTTGCATTTTAAAGTCACATGTATGTAAATAAGAAATTATACTTTTCAGTGAAAATCTGCTGATGTGCTACTTAAAAGTTCAGCCATAACATTTTTGATGTTCAATTTCATAAGAAATTACATATTGTCACTTTAGAAAACAAAACACCAGTTGCATCCGACTCTTCGGGATTCCATGCTCCTCTCTCCATGGAATTCTCCAGGCAAGAGTACTGGAGTGGGTTGCCATTTCCTCCTCCAGGGGATCTTCCTGACCCAGGGATCGAACCCAGGTCTCCTGCATTGCAGGCAGATTCTTTACCAACTGAGCTACTAAGGAAGCCCCTTTCATAGCATAAGGAAGACTTTAATTTCCTCTGAGGTCTGTTAACCGTTTCAATAGTATAGGGAACCCTGACCTTATGTTTTCCTAATACCATCTTTGGATATGCTGATCTCTTTGTTAGAGCTTCACCCAAGTGAAGCAGAAATTGTTGGCACCTCATTAGAGATTTATATGCATTCAAAGATAGAAGTATAGTTATAGAAAAACCATGAAGAAAAGGTACACAAATTGTGTCTGCTACCTGTGGATAGGGGGTACTTTTGAAGAAACTGTAGGAAAGGAAGGGATTTCAAGAAACCCTACAAATCCTGTTCCTTGTTTCTAGAATCATAGCTAATTCTCCCCAAATTGGTTACTTTCTATCCAATTTTTAAAATAGCCAAAGATATAAATTCCATAACTTTACATAACTTTCGTCAGTGTTTAATCATAAATACTTGTCCGAAAGAAAAAACAAGTCTTTCTATCAAAGCAAAATCACTTTTTGTTATTTAAGTCTATTTCCATGTGAAAATGAAGTCAGTTTTTTTCTCCTACCAGTCCTCTGAGTGAGGAAAACATACTCCTTTCTCTCTGAAATAAACTCCCAACTCCACTAGTACTGGATTGGTGTGCCATGTTCTCAGTCATGTCCAACTCTTTGAGACCCTATGGACTGTAGGCTTCCAGGCTCCTCTGTCCATGAGATTTTCTAGGCAAGAATACTGGAGTGGGTTGCCATTTCCTCCTCCAAGTACTCTTCCTGACCCAGAGATCAAATCAGGTTCTCATGTGTCTCCTGCATTGCAGGTGTATTCTTTACCTGCTGAGCCACCAGGGAAGCCCCAACTAGTATTTTTTCATGGGTTTTATTTCCCAAACTTTCAATTGTTTTAAGTACTTCTTAGATACATGAAGTGCAGAGGGTAAGAAAGCATAGCAGAAGTCATCAAAAGCATATCACAGAAATGAGAGGGAAAAGAAGATATTATATTTGCCCTCAAATGTTGACAACTTGCAAATACAGATTGTTAGAGAAACAGTAAATTAAATGAGGTTCAGAAAACGAACCTCTGTAAGAAAAATGACTAAAACCTTATTAGACTGAATTCCTCAAGGGCAGGGCCTATGTCTTCTTCATCTCTAACTCCTCTACAGTTAGCAAAGTGTCTGGCACATAACAGACATGCAGACCATCTGAAAAGTGGACTTGAACAGATAAGTTCAAGTGATATGTTTTAAAGTATAGTAACATAAAAATATTTTAAATAAAAGAGCCCCAAGGAAAAATATTGAAATTTAATGTGCATAAATTAAAGTACAGTGCAGAAGGAGCTACAAGAAAACATAAAAACGTGAAAGAATGTCATGGGACATTAGGACACTGGGACAAAGAGAGTTTAGGCCTCTTCCTATCTTGAATGGCTCATCATTCTTTGGGTCTACTTTGAGTTTAGTTGGTCTGAGGGAACCCTTCTGAAGATCATCACTTCCCCATGGCTCTTTCTTCTCAAACCCACTCTGAATCATTAAGTATGCAAATTATTCTGTGGGAAAAGTAAGTTGCTCAGTCGTGTCCGACTCTTTGCAATCCCGTGGACTGTAGCCCACCAGGCTCCTCTGTCCACGGGATTCTCCAGGCAAGAATACTGGAGTGGGTTGCCATTTCCTTCTCCAGGGGATCTTCCCGACCCAGGGATCGAACCCGGGTCTCCTGCACTGCAGGCAGACATTTTACCCTCTGAGCCACCAGGGAAGCCACCAGGAATCATTAAGTATACAAATTATTCTGTGGGAAAGAGCCCTAAAATCTTCAATCTGAGGTGAACCAGTACATACATATGGTGCTGTTTCTACCCAAATGTAAAAGCTCAATGTCTTTGTTCTCTTACTAGAGTTTAGGGTTGACCATCCATGTTTCCCCTTAGCACAAAATAGAAGGGGAAATTGTACTGAAGACTCATAACCAGCTGTGTGGAAATAGGTGGGGGAGGTGGCAGTCAGGATCAGGGTGGATGGGAGTCAGCTACCTATTGGTTATAGTTGCTTGACAGGTCCCTGAGTTACTATGGTTCTGTCTTCTAGTTAAATTTCAAGATCCCTTCCTGCTTGTATTGTGGATGTCTCTGTAGCTATAAATGGGCACCCAAACAAGCTGACATCCATGTTGCTGTTTCCCACAGATATCACTGACACAAGAAGCTGGGAAAGAGAAAATGCTGGGACTCAGGCTGATGAGTCTAGTCCCTCAGCACTTCAGCGAGCTGCCTGGGGAGTCTCTGAAACCGAAAGCGACCTCACCTATGGAGAAGTGGAGCAAAGATTAGATTTGCTTCAGGAACAGCTTAACAGGTATAAGCGATCACCAGGCAAAGGAATAACATTATCCAAACCCTTAGTTGGGTCTGGCTTTACACTTTGTAAATAGCAAATTCATCCTGCCATAGATCTTATATACACTTTCCTCATACACTTTCTCATTTAAAATAAGACTATAAGTTGACAGAATTATTAACGTCTTGCAAGGAGCATTTATTTAGAACACTTCACACTTTTGGCAACATGAATCCTATTTTTTCTTTACTTGTCATAAAATCAGTATCTCATCAGCATTGCTTGCCTAAGAAACTTCCTTTTTTAATCCCCCCAAATAATTCATACTTAGTTTGATGACTAACACCCTTCCTCTTTCAATCCTCCTTTTGCATTTTGTGGTGGTTCCTGGTAACTTAGTTATGTGTTACAGCATTTTTTAAAATATTGACAAAATTATTTAAACATTTATTTCTTTCAGCCAACTTGTCAAAAATGTGATTGAGTTGAAGCCCAGATCCTCTCCATTTTCCCTCCATCTTTGATCTATGACCTCCTAAGATAAGGAATAAGTTTTGGTTTTAGAAAGGCTAGAACCCCTTAACCCAAATCTACATGGGTTCCTTAAAATTAAACTGATCAATCAGATTTAAGGAAAATAGATGTATGATACTGTTTTAGTTGTGTTACGTGTGGAAAGTGACCTTGATTCAAGGTATTTTTCAGGACACCACTGGGCAAGGTATTCCAATAGTCACACATGAAAAACTGCGTGGATTAAACTAAGATGCTCAAATCACAGGATTTACTAAATCAACTTAAAACACACAGTGAGTGATGAGGAGAGCCAGATGGGGTAATTAACACATTTCTAATACGTACAATCCTGGTAAAAGAATCACACAACCCGAATCCTGATTTACATGACATTTATATATATCTCATCAGCCTTCTCTGCTGATGGTGTGGTTCTGAGGATGAGAATCGAGATTTCCACAAGAAAGGTCCACAGATAAAAACTGCCCAACACCAATGACACACACTTACTCTATCACTGAGATGTAAGGTCAAGTACACTTGACCACAGTATAAGCCATACTCTGGTTTGTTACATCATATTTCTATTCTATCTTTGGGACATCTTGCAGGTTACTAGCATGCTGTTGGTATTTAAGGCAT
Source organism: Okapia johnstoni (assembly GCA_024291935.2). Classification (NCBI taxonomy): domain Eukaryota; kingdom Metazoa; phylum Chordata; class Mammalia; order Artiodactyla; family Giraffidae; genus Okapia; species Okapia johnstoni. Next base: position 11,520,182 of record CM044319.1, read on the forward strand.
CTTATGAAGTCTGCCCATGTCTAACAAACTACTTGCTTACTGATTATCTATACTTACCACATTCTATGTGTTTTGCTTATACACATAAAGTAGCTACTATGCTTACTTTTTCTTGCGTTTTGTTGATGTTGCTTTTGTTTTATTGTTTTTTTTTTAATCTTTATGCCAGAGTTGAGCAGTGTCAAATAATACAGTAAACATAAAAATGTATGTCTACACACATATGCATTACCATAAACAATGAATTAGCAATTAAAATAGACAAAAGGAATTAGAAAACTAACTAATTTGTAAATTTAAATAAACTTGTATGCCTTAATTTCAAAGAAAAGTATGACAATACCGCATGAACTAATGATATTTTTTGTATTTTTTTCACGCAATTTAATCAACCTTTGAAAGTTAAAAAACTGAGATCCATATCCCATTCTCAAGTGTCAAATATCAGTCTTGTAAAATTGAAACATATCTGAGAAAATTAAAACAGATTATCACTTACTTAGAGTCAGTAATTCCTATTTAAGGTATAAGAACTTGACATGATCATACTTATTATTGCTCAGAGAAGCATATTTAGTTAATTACTACATTTCCTATCTCTCTCTTCTATTTATACCAAGCTACATTGATCTTTTAGCCATAATATATATCAAAATACATACTCTACACACAGAATTGATAGATGAAAGTGTGATTTCTGAACTTGACCTTCTTCAATTTCTGCATATTTCTTTGTGGGTTTGTGGTGTGCGCACGTGTGTGTGTGTGTGTGTGTGTGTATGTGTGGCTCAGTGGCTCACTCATGTCCAACTCTTTGCAACCCCATGGACTGTAGCCCACCAGGCTCCTCTTTCCATGGAATTTTCCAGGCAAGAATACTGGAGCTGATTGCCATTTTCTATTTCAAGGGATCTTCCCAACCCAGAGATAGAACCCACGTCTCTTTCATCTTCTGCATTGTGGGCAGATTCTTTACCACTGCGGCACCATGTAGAATGCATTCAATTCCTGGAGTAAATGAAAAAAAATGACTGAATGAATGGATGAATGACAGGGACAGTGATTTCTTCAGCACAATACTTGCACAGCACCTAACAATTGTTCAGCCTAAAGTTATATCCCTCTTACTTAACTACTAACAGGATTACTAGGTCAAGTCATTTAAATTTCTCCAGCCTCAGTTTCCTTTTTTGACCTCTTCTGACCTGCAATATTATTGTGAAGACTAATGTAATACATGCGGAGAGTATATATGCTACAAAATAGAAAGAGTTGTAGTTAGGCAAAATATAATTAACAATGAACTTAAGTTCATTTCTATTATTGATACTTGTTTGAGTATATTCTACTCTTCATATATTTCTATGTTACCTAATTTGGATCTTTCTTAAAGGTGAAATTTGAGATTTTAATTTTCCCTTGTTGCCTTGTCATGGATGCCAATCATTGCTGCTGGTGTAAATCAAAGATCACTGAAAAAACTTGTCTTTAATGTGTCCTGGAACTGAAAGTATAAATTTTAAGGGCATGTACACCTAATTCCCATTTGGTTTGCAACCACCTATTAATACTAATACTAATGGGCTTCTCTGGTAGTTCAGTTGGTAAAGAATCTGCCTGCAGGACCCGGGTTCGATCCCTGGGTCAGGAAGATCCCCTGGAGAAGGAAATGGCAAACCATTCCAGTATCCTTGCCTGGAAAATCCCATGGACAAAGGAGCCTGGTGGGCTGCAGTCCACGGGGTCGCAAAGAGTCGGGCATGACTGGACAACTAACACACTGTTAATACTAATAGCTGTTATTATTTTATTATGTTAGTTTTAAAATTACTTTTATACAAAGTAAAACTGTAACTGCCAAACTGCAACTAAATCTTTTTGACATGTCCTAGCATCTGTATGTTTTTGAACATATTTACTTTCTTTTACTAAAATCTATTTAGCTCTCAAAAACATTTTATTGCCTGACTCAACCTCTTTGGATTTAAAATCCAATATATTGCATTTTTACTGCACAAACATCTCCAAGAACCTGTTTCCTTCACTTTAGACGGCAAAAGTTTGAAGAAGGCAGTTCGATTTGAACCTCAGCATTGCAGGGTGGGAATCCCGGTATGCTTTCTTAAGTTGGATCTACTCTGTTTAGCTTCAGCATTCTGTTCAAATGTAGTAGAACTATAAATTTCTACCGCATTTGTTTCATCCAAATACACATATTAAGTACACAGTGCAATAAAAACAAATATAAATAGTCTATCTTGAGGCATCCTGGCTGTTGCTGCTTTTTGCTTTAATGGCCAATTAAACTCTATATGGGGTTACAGGTTTACATAAGAAATGTTCTTACATACTAATATATTATGCCTACGGATATACAGATTTAGGGAAAATCACTAACACTTGATCCCAAAGCCATGCTTCTCAAACTTTAATGTGCTTTTGAATCACCTGGGGATCTTGTTAAAATGTAGATTCTAAGTCTAGGTCTAGAATCCATATTCTAACAAGCTCCCAAATTTGACCATGCTTTGTATAGGGAAGCCCGAGAGGATATAAAAGCTTTCAGTGCTGACTCCATCCCTTACAGAACACTGTGCCTGGTACACTGTGGGTCTTTGATAATATGTGAATGAAAACATTCATTTTACACAGCTGTTTAGCTATGCTGATGTAGAGGAAGAAAAATAAATTTCCCTCTACCTTTCTGAGTTTCTGGCTGAGACCCCCTATAATAAAAGATTAACAAGAAAAAAAGAAAGAACATCAATCTATTAACATGCATACCTCGTGTACACATGGGAGATCCTCAGAGGAAAATGAGTAACTCCCTGAGGTGCCTTAGAATTCAAGATTAAATACCATCTTAATAGGGAGAGGGGCTGGGGGATTTAGGTCCCTTAGAGGAGAGTAAATGATTTTTAAGAAAGATGAATGATCCCTTGAAAGAATAGGTGGGAGGTATGATAGTTTGTGACAAAGTTTGTCTTGGTATGATGCCTCTTCTGTAATAAAATTCAATCTTCCCTGGTTGTTGAAAGTCCCAGGGAAGGGATTTATGACAATTGAGTTCCTTCTGGAATATCTGCCTTTAGGCAGATAAGAGAAGTTCAGAGAAAGCCTCTCCGCACACTTGCTGTTCTCCAAGTGCCTACAACTCAAAAGAATCAATATGCCAAAGTGGCTTATTTTGGGGTGGCATCTGCTGCTACCCTTCACTGGCAAAAGAAAGTTATAAAACTGAGCTTTTCTGTTTTAAAGACCAAGCTAGAATTTTTTAAAATTCTCTCTAATTCTTCCAGAGTAGAACAGATTATTTAGTGTCATCCGAAGAGTCCATTCCAATTAAACCCTAATCATAAAACATGAAAATACAACCTATGCATAACAGAGAAATTCTTTACTAAAATTCTTCTTCTTGAATGTTTTAGTCTCTGGGGGCTGCTGTAACAAAAATACAATAGACTGGGTGGTTTATAAACAACAGATATTTCTCAGTTCTGGAGACTGGCAAGTCCAAGATCGAAGTGCTGGTAGATTCTGTATCTAATGAGAGCAAGTTTCCTGTTCATAGATGGCTGTCTTCTCACTATGTCCTCACACAATAGGAGGAAGGGACCTCTTTGGGGCTCTGGCTTATGAGGCACTAATACCATTCATGAAGGATCTACCTTTATGACTTAGTTACATCCCAAAGGCCATACCTCTTACTACCATCACATTGTGGTTAGGATTTCACCATTAGCATTTCAACATAAACATTCAATCCATTGCAAAATATCAGACTACTAAGTATTCATAATCACTGCAGGAAGACCTTGACCTAGACAGAGTCTTAAGTATTATCTCAGAAAGGAAAGTAAAAAGTGGGGTATTTATATGACTTTGTAGCTTGGGCCTTTCAAGTCAAAAAACTGAAGGATTTCAGCTAAGTTCATAACATGATAGTCCAGGACTGATGGACACAGTGACATGAGGATCTTAAAGCAAGTATGGATAAATAAAGTTTGATTAAGCAAGTTATTTGCTCTCAAGATCAGTTTGCTGTCTCCAGTGAGTTAATCTGTAGAATTTTCCTGAGGGAGTAAAGTTATTTATTCCCTTAGACTTATTTTTCTCAGGCAAAGTTTTCCTGAAACAAGCAACTAAGTCATGTTGATAAAGGTGGTCTACAGTCTTAGATAAGTCACGTTGGCACAAACAGTCTCGTTCTCACCCTGCAACAGCTGCTCCACCCGCACGTGATGGTCTTCTGTTGAGGAGTCCCACTAATGGGCCGCATGCGGCTGTTACTGAAGACACACTTCCAATAGGTTTTTCCTTCTTAGACGCTATTCACCTAGACAGAATCTGTGATATAGAGATCCTGTTTCTTGAAGATGACTGCTGTTTGACAGAGGTTTTGTAAGGAATCAAAATCATTATCATAATGTTTGACTCTCTGTCGGGTCTTTAATCTCATTTGTTGATGAAGTTTTTATTATTCCACTCTCCACCCCCAAATCCTTCTACATGTGATGTGTAAGCTAGTCCCTAAATATTAAATGCTGTTCATGATAGGATAAATTCGTACAGAAATATTTACAATGAAAATAGAATTTTCTTTGGGGACTCAAGAGGAGAGAGAAATTAATTCTGAATAAGGTAAGATTTGGGTGTGCAGATAAAATTTGTGCCGTACTTTGAAGCATGAAAGAAAGTATTGATGCTTAATAAAATAATGAGTCTTCTCTGTTTAGTTAGCACCATAAAAATATTAGATCAGAACAATGGGTAACAAGTAGGTAATAAACTAGTTGATAATTCAAATTTTTGGTGTGTGGTTTTGACACCTGTGAGGCACAGTCACATATAATTTAGAGCTATTTGTTTAGAAAACACTAAGCTACATGGCTATACATACCAAATATACCAAATATGGAAAACCTGTACAAATAATGTACAGGTTACCATGATTCTCAGAAAGAAAATTTCTGGTGTCAATATAAGAAGAATGATCTGTTTTCATGTTGTCCAGGTTTATTCTGTTCTCTCTCAAATCAAAGGTTAAGTTCTCTCCATTTTGAAGTTCACAAATATAGCATGTATATAACTGCGAAAAATTAGTCTATGCTTTTAACATTTTTGGTACAATTTACCTTTTTCTTGCATTTTCCATTGAAACAGAATAGTAAGCAGAAACAAGTAAAGAGTTAAAAGTTATCTCAAGAGGCATATGGTCTAAATTTTCTGTTTTATACCCACAAAATTCTTTTTTTAATACTGTTAACACATGCAAAGGAGAGGAATCAGATCCATTGTATTCTGTTGTTTTTTCTCTTGAATTTTAATTTAAAATGAGAATGAAATTAACAGGCTATTTGGCTACTTGTGAACTTCGGGGAAAAAATGATCAGGCTGGTATTTTGCAAGCCAGATGGGCTATAGAAGCAAGTGAACTTTTATATTTGGTCTGTTTCTAAATACCAAAGGCCCTGAACTATAGATGGAAAAGGAATTTAGCATTTGACAGTACTTAACATTAAGAAAAGAATGTAATGAATAATATACCGTACTTGATGTGAGGAGAGAGGTAACATAAAATATTGATAATATAAATTTGAAACACATAATAAATTATCCAATTGTTGCAATTATGAAAGAAATGTGCTATAATATTTCTTTTTTAAAGAGTAAATAAAATGTTCATGAGAAACTGACCAAAACCTGACTTAAAAGCAAAGAGAATTACTGATTAAAAATAGATTCTCAATGTGTTTTCCATTTTGAAATCAGTAAAGCTTAACTGTAATGTAATACAATGTACACTGTGAAAATGTAGTCTTTTCATTCTGATGTTTTTCTGTTAAGATCTTAATAAAGGAACAAGAGCAATGATCATTATCAGAGCCATTAGTATGATATAGCAAGTAAGCGTCTCCGTGCTCCCTCTCCTGTCCTTCTTGTTTAAAGCAAGGCCACAATTCTGTTTGGTGGTGGTGCTGCAATTTTTTTCAAATGTTTTGCAATCCTGAACTATTTTAGGACTGTCTCTCCCCATTTCTGTCTGTCCTGCAGACTTGAATCCCAAATGACTGCAGACATCCAGACCATCTTACAGCTGCTGCAGAAACAAACCACTGTGGTCCCACCAGCCTATAGTATGGTAACTGCAGGAGGAGAGTATCAGAGACCCACCATCCGCCTCATGAGAACCAGTCATCCGGTAGCGTCCATCAAGACAGATCGAAGTTTCAGTCCTTCCTCACGGGTAAGTATAGATAGTGTATAACAAAGAGCATCTCTCAATGTGTGTTTCCAGGGACCATCTGAATCAGAATCAAATAACCTGGGCTGCTGTAGAAAATGCATACTTTCATTTCCATCTCTGTCTCTACTCAGTTAGAACATCTGGGAATGAGCCCTGTAATCTGTGTTTTAAACAAGCTTCCCTCAATCCCACCCCTTCTCCCCAATTCTTTTGCTCATTTAAAGCGTGAGAACAATGGACCTGGAGGAGTGATCTTAAAACACTAGTTTTTTTTTTTTTTTTTTTTTTTAAGAATAAGCTTTTTTCAAGAGTTAATCTACTTAAGTTTATAAATGGTAGAACATTGAAAACTAAAGACTAACCCTGGGTCCAAAAAACGTTTAGATAAAGGTTTGTAATTTGCTCTAGAGACACTCTTGAACAGGATCCGGGGAAGGAAGGGGCAAGAAATAGCAGCCAGCCAGACGAGACCTGGGACCAGGAGTAATCAGATAATAACCACATCTGTGCCCACCCATCACTGCTGCTGCTGCTAAGTCGCTTCAGTCATGTCCGACTCTGTGCGACCCCATGGACGGCAGCCCACCAGGCTCCCCCGTCCCTGGGATTCTCCAGGCAAGAACACTGGAGTGGGTTGCCATTTCCTTCTCTAATGCATGAAAGTGAAAAGTGAAAGTGAAGTCGCTCAGTCATGTCCGACTCTTAGCGACCCCATGGACTGCAGCCTAGCAGGCTCCTCCATCCATGGGATTTTCCAGGCAAGAGTACTGGAGTGGGGTGCCATTGCCTTCTCTGCCACCCATCACTAAGGAGCTCTAAAAGTTTCTCACCTTGATGATGGTAAGAGAAATGTTAGTGTCCTTTATTTTTCCTCTGAAGCCCTGTGAGGAAGCTCTGATTTTGTTAATGTGAAAAGTGTAATTCCTTTGGAATTCCCTTTTGGGAATCTTTCTTAATCACTTAAATATTGTGGCCAAATTGGACTTAAGAACAGTGATTTATATAAGAATTTACAGAACAATCTTGTAAAAACTTTTTTAGAAGTTTGGGGATTGAGTGGGAAATGCTCTGGGGAATGAAACTATTTTAATAGCACAGAGTAATGTGCCTGAAGGAAAATAATGCAATCTCTCTGAAGTATGAAAGGTGGAGACTGATTTATCTCTAACTGGTTTTGAATGACTGGGAAACATATGAAACCATGCACCTTGTTTTCAGTGGACTTACATGACATTTTCTGCAAGGGATGGTCGATTTTCCTTCCTTCCTTTTTCTTTCTCTGTGTTCTCCAAATGTACTCACCAAATGACCCACCTTTCTGATCCCAGTTACGTTGGGAATTTTGAGTTAAAACTCATCTGGAAAACTCAGTGTGAAATATTGTGTTTAAAATAATAATAATAATCTGATATGGCTTCAGAGTAAAATTCAAGATCTTGGAATGGTTGGGTAAGATTATCTAAACTGACGTCTGACCTCCAATGTCTTGACCCACCTTTGAGAGGGAAAGATTGGTTAAGACCACTAATCAAATACAGATTTATAGGAGAAGTAAGCATGTTTAGATTTCATGGTGTCATTTTAGAAATATGTCCAAATGAATTATAAAAATGTGTTTTCTTCTCTTTTCTTTCTGTCAGTGTCCTGAATTTCTAGACCTTGAAAAATCTAAACTTAAATCCAAAGAATCCCTCTCAAGTGGGGTGCATCTGAACACCGCTTCGGAAGACAACTTGCCTTCACTTTTAAAACAAGACAGTGATCTCTCTTTAGAGCTTCACCCCCCAAGGCAAAGGAAAACTTGCCTTCATCCAATTAGGCATCCCTCTTTGACAGATTCATCCCTAAGCACTGTAGGAGTCTTGGGTCTTCATAGGCATGTTTCTGATCCTGGTCTTCCGGGGAAATAGTCATTTTGTACTGTTTGTTCCACATACAATGTAAGTGCTTTTAATGGCTGTTTTCCTTTTTGTATTTAAATCCTCTCTACTTGACTCAGGGGCTCACAAGGTACCATTATATGCAAAAGTACTGTATATTTTCCTAAATTGACGCTTGTAAGGTAAAATTGAGCAGTTAGGATGTAAATATATGTATGAACTCTTCTGTTCCAAATGTTAAAACTGCCAGCATCTCAAGGCACCTTACTTTTTATTTTTATTTTTTGAATCATGTGCATGTTAGGAAACTCCAATTTCTCTTGCATGGAGACTCCTATTTATTGGTTTTACTAAACCAGTACTTTGCTATGAAAATGCCTTCCAAGCAGGAAAGCAAAGGATAAAATTGTTCATGGATGCAACTCAGCTGATCCTCAACTCATGGAAGTTCAAGGGGGCAAAAGGGAACCTGGTCACTTTTGAGAACAGATATCCTTCTGGATTGAGATGTTTATAGATAATGACATTCATTCTAGCACACTAAAAAAAAAATACAGTTTTAGGGTTATAAATTTCTAACAGTATAGGAAACCATTTCCAAATACATGAATATAGGCCAGCTTTAATGAGGACAAAAAGGCCTTTCTATTTAAAATTCTTTCTCTAACTGTATTTACAAACTCCCTAAGATATTTTCCATTGGCACATTTCCTTAAATGCTTAGAAACAAGTTTCTCTGATTTTTATTTTCTTTTTTGTTGGTGGGTGGATTTGGAAGGGAGTCATCTTAAGAACTGCTGAAGTGCTACAGACACAAACTAATATCCACAGCTTTCTTCTGACTCACATTTTAGGGCAATACTGAATTTGACCAATAAGACTTTTGATCAAATTACCACACATTGTTTTCTTTCCAAAAAATGTGCAATTTTAGTGGATTTATGTGGCAAGACTAGCTTCCATTAAGGGTATGTTGTTCTGTGACTTTCTAATTCCAGTTATAGAAAAACAGTATGCCTTTATCTATCTATAAAGAAAACGGACAAACCAGCAGAAAAAAATGTTCAATTTTATTTGATTATTCAAACACATTTACCAATCAAAGAGTAACTTAAAATCTATTATATGTGAATTGGGCTGAATATATATTGATTCAAAATATCAGAATATATGATGGAATATATTTTAATATATTCAACTGTTAGATTATTTTGGGAGGGTGGTGACATATGCCTCTTGTAAAATCAGCATACAGATAAGTTTCAAGTTAATTTAAGATTCTGATTGTGCAAATTCCAGTTAAGATGTTTTATTTTTCAATTGATTTGAATACAAGTTTAAACTTATTAGGGACTGCTTCATTGTACCCTCTCCTTCTGAACAAAATTTCAAAACTTTTGAAAGTTTCTTCATCTGTTACTAAGTTTTACACTCATATATATTTTTAAAGAAACACTGTATCTGTGTATATTATTAAATGGATTTATTTCTGTCCCTCTAGGATAGAAATATAATCTATTGACTTACTTTTACCTTTGGCTAGTATATCAGTTTCAAATATAAGCAACTTATTTAAATTTACAAAAACTTTGCACTATTTAAAATATAATTAAAGTGACCTTAAATTGCTCCCTATATATTGCTTAATGGTCACATAAATTGATAATCTGTGTGGAAGGCAATCTGTAGGCATGTTTTATCCCTGCTTAATTTTTGAAAATAAAAACATAAGCAATCAAATACACATGACAGAGTGTATACACAGATCAGTCAGCTCCATAAAAGTACAATTTGAGCCAGCTTTCCAAATTGTTTGGTGTTATGCAGATAGAAATTTAGGGACTAACTGATGATTTCCTTTCCTCACTCAACAAATTTTTATGGATGTCTAGCAGAGGAGAAAGAGAAATGGCTAACTGATTTAGTGGACAACTTAAGGATTTTGTTTCTGTATGTAGGCAGATTTTTGCAGCTGCAACAAATTTCAGAAGGATGGTCAGTCCAAGCTCCAGGGAAACTCAGAATGAATTCACCAGAGAATGTTCATTTGTGGAGAGAGAATATTTGGCAGGTGAGGAATTCAGATCTGATTGTTTGATTAGTGAATGCTTCAGCTTCAACATTTGGTATAACATACATAAAATTCAGCCTCCCACATAAAGCTTCTATACTTCTTTATAAAAACTAAGCATGAAGGAATAGGAAGATGGGAAGTGGTGTGCAAGCATCCAGCTTGTTTAAATTCTAGTATAACATGAACATTTTCTTCTTTGTAATTCTTCAACATAAATGAATTTCTTGATATTAAAATCCAAGTCTCAGTGGGTGGGACAGGATTAGGAAGGTCCATTCCTACAGGATATTAGCTTTTTACCCCAAGCAATATAGAGATATGGTGAGTCAGGTATAGACATCAGAAGACTTAACACTGACTTAAACCAAAGCAGTTGTCTTAATTTACAAAATTCATCCTCTTGTCCTAGCCAAATATCTAATCCCTAAAGTCCCCATCACTTTCCCCAGTCATGGTCTGATCCCTCCCTCGTGGGATCCTGCTGAGAGCCAGGTTAACTACTGTAGCCAATAATAGCAGTATAGCAACTGCTCTCCTTCTAGGTGATTAGAAGCATTAACATAACACCTTTTGGATTCCACCTAAAAATATTACCTGGTCTTCAGGTCTAAATAAAGTGGCATCTTAATCTAAAATTTATCTGGGTTAGATGTCTTCTGATGTTGTTAATTGCTGAGCATCAATTTGAAAGACTTACCAGTTTACCCTGTAGGGGAGTCCAGTACTCTTAATTAGTTGAGAAGAAAACCAGGAATGAAAAATGCTGAAGGCATGTTCTTGGCAGGGTTTTAAAGTAATCACTCATTCAACATATATGGAAGGAAGGGTTACATTTGGGACAGCATAGCTTCTTAAGTCTATTATAATAGGTTGGTCATCAGAGCTGAGTAAGAAGATAAGGAAACTAAGTTAGGGCGGAATAGCATTCGGTGTCAGGTTTAATGTGTATAGGGCTTTCCTGGTGGCTCAGGTGGTAAAGCATCTGCCTGCAATGTGGGAGACCCGGGTTCAATCCCTGGGTCGGGAAGATCCCCTGGAGAAGGAAATGGCAACCCACTCTACTACTCTTGCCTGGAAAATTTCCTGGTAGGCTATAGTCCACAGGGTCACAAACAGTTGGACATGACTGAGCAACTTCACTTTCTTTTCTTTCTTTCTTAATGTGTATATGACTGCTGCTCTCAGGGTCCTCCTAGAGGTTGATCCTTACCAATGGTTCTTAAATGCCTAAAAGAACAAGGTCCTTACCCAAATGTTATTGTAAAATCCCATCATATGTTATCTAAGGATAAAATTTATCACCTGAAATGCCTACCTAAAATAGGAATTATTAACAATAGTATATTTCTTCTGAATGCTTTTTATGGTCAAAAAAGAAATCTGGTAGAACTAGTTACTAAAAGTGAATTGGAGTTTTTCAAATGCTTATCCATGGTTAAAAACCCAAAGTAGAGAAATTGTTTAAGTAGATTTCTAATTGTAAATCAAAACTCTTATAAATTACAACAATTTTAAATGTTACTAGATTTCAAATAATATTTTTTGCTGTACAACCAATGTGTCTATCAAGTGAGTTCAAAGAGGCACCTAGAAGACAAGATGATGATGTCAGCAGGAGTGGCCCTTGAATTAGCAGCACTAGCTCCAACCACCTGGGAACCTGTTAGGAATGCCTATTCTTGGACCCCACCCATTCTATTAAATCAGAAACTTTGGTGGGAAGTGAGGCCAGTAGCCATGTTATAACAAGCCCTCCTCCATATGATCCTGATGCACATGAAAACTTTGAGAATCACTCGTGTAGTTCTCTGCAGTTAGACCAACTTGGGTCTCAGCACGAGTTCTTTCATTAATCGCTGTGTGACCCTAAGCGAATTAATTAACCCTTCTGAGTCTTTTTCCAGAGATAATGGTACCTGCCCTGAAAACACCTAAGGAGGAAATAAGATAACATGTAGAGGAGTGCCTGGCACATGGTAGGTGCTCAAAAATGCTAGATTCTTTGGCTCTCATCCAGGACCATAACATTAAAAGCAATCAGGAAAATAAACAATTTTCCACAATTTAGCTTTTGCACAATGTGCAACGTCTCCAACTAAACGGCTGGAACCAAGACTAAAGCTTTTGTTTCAGAAAAATGCCAAGTGTAGCTATTGTTTTCTCTCTTCTAATTGTAGCTTGCACTATTAGGTTTATAGCTTTAAAATGATACTGTTTACAGTAATAATTGTGAGAGTATGAATCTCATAGTTACAAACATATCTACTTTGAATGGATGTTAAATGCCAAGTGTGCAAAAATGGTCTGTTGAATTCAGTACAACTAGTATGTATTCCATGAAGACTGGCTCCCTAATGAAGTCTCTTTCAGTCCATCATATAATTCCCTAATGGTTGTTGTAAAATAATTTTCAAAATACAATTTTGAAAGAATGTATGTTTTTTCAGAAAATAGAAGTTCACAGTTTTAATGGTTCTTTTCAGACATCAAGGCCCACTCCCTCATAGCACAGATACATTGTACAGAACGAGCCTGCTAAACTCTAGTGTGGAATAGTAGTGATGGCTAGAGCATCAGTGTGGTAAATCTGAACTCAAATCCTACCTCCTCTACTCACTGTCAAGGCAAACCCTCAGTGAATTCCAGTATCCAAAACTATAAAAATGAGATAACATCTTAAGTATCTCAAAGGGGTGTTGAGTCTCTGAAATATATTTGCGGAAGTGCTTTCTAAACCACAAGGTACAATTAAACTAGAAGACTTAATGCATCATCACAAAGATGGTGGTATTAGGGTACCGGTGCCACAGCACTGCTTATATCTTCTAAAAACCTTCTAGTGCTCTTTCCCTTGCCTGACACTACCTGTATTTAACCTCATGACAAAAATCTATAAGGTGATTCTCACGCAACTCGCAAAGATCTATCTGCTCAGAAAAGGAGAGAGCCAGCATTAGGAAGCTTCTTTTGCCATAACACCACAATGCGTGCATGCGTACCCCAATACTTGTCCAATATTACTTTTGTCCAAGATCCATAAATTAATATATGTACATTGCAATTGTTTTCTAGATAAGCGATAGCTTCCCCTTGTCCCTCTCACTTACGTGTTCTCTTTTAAAGTTGTTTTCTTGTGGTTCTCATTAACTTATTATGAAATGATGTTAACGTTTTAAAACTAAAAGGGTAGCCTTTTTAAATGCTTTAAAAGTATTAGGTATTGTGATTGATCAGTGCCCAAGCTTAGAACAATTCATTATATGCTTTTGTGGTACAAATACACTGTAAGAATATGCAATATGGAAAAGAAAATCCACAGGAAGACATGAATTTTTTTTTTTATGTCAAGATCCTTTATTCTTTTTGTTAAAACTGGTCACAACACTAAGCCTCTGGCCCATATGAATTCTTAATAATTGACAGCATGAAAAAGAAATTATTATAAGACTTATTTCTATAAACTACTAAATGGGGCTTGAGAGAGATGACAAGTTATTTAAAAGTAACACATTATTACTAGGAATAGAATAACATATCTATAGAAATGCAATGTTAAGAACAATTGACCAATTTCATTGTTCTACTAATCATCACTCACCTTTCAAATGAGAATACCAAGAATTACTACAGAAATGCTCCCAACAAAATATTTTTGAGAAGTGGCAATAGTAATATGGTTACTCTTGAAAAGCTAATTTTAATATCAAAACCCAGATGAATTCCTGAATTGCAGTCATAACATCTGCAACTTAATTTATGTTTTAAGAGACAAAAAATAATTTAGCACAACTGTGGTTTTAAAGCACTATATGTTTAATCTGTATTCTTTGTACTTCCACTGTCTGTATTTTAATGCTGTTTTTGAGTTGAAAATAATCAAATAATTACAACTGCTAGCATTTAACCTGTATTTTTAAATACTGACAATATATTGTTTATTTGAGAAAATCCCACATAATTCCATCATTTTTGTGTTATTCAGGAGTACAGTTCAAAGATCTGTAATCTTATAATTAACTGCTTTACATAGTTTCATCAAAATGGCCCTATAATTACAATAACATTGAAATAATATGGTACTCTCCTAACAAATACTAAGGAAATAGATAAAAATATTGGGGAATCCCTAGTTTTTAATCTGGGCACCTGCCAACTTTAAAGGCAAATTACCTATTTTTAGCTGAAATTTATGTTCTATAATTTTGATAGGGATATGTATACGAGAATGTTTGCTGGTTAAATAATAATACATTTCATACAGTAATGTGTGTAATTACTGGAAAACGTCAGTCATCTGATACAAAGAAGCTTGCTCACATCGGTTAAGTAGTAAGTACCTTGGAATGCTTTAAATGTAATGAAACAATCTACCAAAACACGTATATTTCCTAGTCTTTACGCACATAATGTAGCATGAAATCATGATGCTTTTGAAATATTCTGTGCAGAAATATTTATTTTTTAGCAAATATTTTCTTCAGATTGGAATGTGATATTGACAATGTAATCTACTTGCACAACTAGTTTTGCAATAACCTTCCACAAATAACTGTAAATAAGAAAACTGTAAATTTCATGTAAAAATGGTTGCAAAATTTTGGTAGCTAAAAGTGTACAAGTTGTATTGAAAATATAGTATATATACATAATTTAAGAATGAAGCATATAATTTCTGATCTATTTATACATGAAAATTCAAGAATTTGTAAAAGATATTATTTTGGGGAAAAAGAAAGTAAATCTCATTAGCTACTTAGGATACTTTTATTAGGGAAGCCAACTCTTTCAAACATTTTACTAGATACAGAGATAGATACAGGCATGGTGGTGCTGATATGTTTCACAAAATCACATAACTGTTAACAGTGCTACAGTTTTACTGAGTTCCACTGGGGCGCTAGTAAGCTGGACTGAGTGGTTAAAAAACATTAAATTTCAAAATAAACAAATGACAACCCTTCACTTTTTGCCTCGCAAGAACACAATAGTAATTTACTAAAACACTTATTGTTTATTTAAAATTTCCAGTGACTAATCAGGCTTTAACTTGCATGAGATAAATTTTTTTATAATGTATGCTTGATATATATTTTTCATCTAGAATGAAAATATTGGGATACGATTTTCATTTGCCTATGTTTCATACATTTTTAATTCTTCCCCTGGAATCATTTATCTATTATTTTTTAAAAAATCAACCCATGTTGAAAGAAAACTTTTAAATAAAACTGACTGATCATAACATGGCATATTCCTAGCTAAGGGCTGTTAGTCTGTTTAGGTTGAAATTACCCACTATTCACTTTTAAGGTATAAAAAACCAGGAGAACATTGCCCTATTTGATAAATAAAAAACCAAACCAAATACAGAGTAGCAGAAAGCACTGTACTATCTAGAAGTGAAGCTGATTAAAAAATAAGAATCAAAGTATGAAAAAACAAAATATTTTTTTAAAAGATTCTCTTGCCTTAAGATAAATTGTAGGGGTAATGCATTTAGATAGCTTTGGGAAATTAAAGACATATTCACAAGTTCAGTTAACCCTAAAGTCTTTTAAAAGTGGCCTATAATTTTCAAAAGAATATGGATCTTTAATTAGTATGTTTCTGGAATATCCATACTAGCAATGTTCAGGTTATCCTTTGCAATTTCCGTAATCATAACAATATAAAATGTGATTAAATACAGTCAACTAAAATGCAAATAACTGTATCTCTAAAGTACATGTTTGTATTTTCATGCTTATGGAAAAAGGTTCTGTCTCCCCCTCCATGCAAGGGCACACACATAGACACATACACTGTATCAGAAGAAGGGGTACTAATTCCTGGCATACTTGTCTCTGAACATAGCTATTAAATATGATCTAGACCAATTCTTCTCACTCCCTGTAAGATTTCCAAACTGCCACCATCTCTAACGCTGCAGAAGGGGCACAGCTAAAGACCTAAGCAGCACACAGGCAAGGAGCCTGCTTCTCCCCTCACTGTAGGGCACATCATAGCAACATAGAATTGCCGCCAATGTCTACTTATATATTCAAATATAGAAGCACATCTGAAATTTGAATGCTCAAAAAGTCATACACAAAGCTGCATATTACCAAGCTACAGGGGTAAAAGGAATGTTAAGTAATATAAGGTTCTTTTCTTTACTATGCTTTTTAAAATAAGTAGACATGGCAAAAAACAAAAGCGCAAGTTTCCCAGGATTCAAATAATGATCTGATAGTGAGACAGAGAAATTTTTCTTAACTTTCCCAGTTTTCTGTAAAGTAGTTTTGTGCTCAGAACTCCATGTTACAGGACAATTTGAATTCAATAAAGACATATGCAATTTTATGACCTTTTTCTAGCCTATAAATTATTTGAACAGTGTTCATTTAAAAGCCCTGTCTGTATTCATCACTATAACACAAGTTCTAAATATTTTTCTTTGTATCATCTAGTATTATGAAATCAAGACATACTCTTAGATGATGCCTTAGCATTGTATATTTATTTAAAAATGCCCAATTTGCTATGAAAATGATTTGTGACCAACAAAATTGTGATATTGTAATATGTTTCAAAGTAATAAAACACTCATGGTTGCATTTTAAAGTTTAAGAGAAAAGAAGAATATAATAACCTGAAAAATGTATTGAATTTTACTCACTAGATTTAATTTACCAGATTTTAACAAATTAACTCCTATTAATTTCCCAGAAAACTGCTACAAAAAAAACATATCATTTATGTCCGTCAAACATAAAAAGACAAATGTACACTTCTGACATATAGTATTTGTTTGTTCAGCTTTGTGATGCCATAACAGTGACCTTGATTTGTATATTTTACTTAAAGAAATCATCACAATTTATATTTTCAATTACACAGATTTTAACTACATTAATAAATTTTACTCTCTTCCAGGGTAAATGCCTTCTCTGGAAATAAACATATCACCTGACATTTTTCTATTACATTT
Organism: Okapia johnstoni; assembly: GCA_024291935.2. Taxonomy (NCBI): domain Eukaryota; kingdom Metazoa; phylum Chordata; class Mammalia; order Artiodactyla; family Giraffidae; genus Okapia; species Okapia johnstoni. The sequence continues at coordinate 11,537,353 of CM044319.1, forward strand.
TGTTTCTGAATGCATGCTTGATAGATCAAATGAGCACAGTCCTTGAAATTACACTTGAAAGTGGACCAAATTAAGATTCCAATAGTATTGATTACCCCCTGATGTAACTTAAAATGTGTAAACTGCCACTCAAAAGAGAAGTGCAATACCTGACATTTAGTCATTTGGCAGTCTTTTAAGCATAGGTGAATTACTGCACTGTTACTTGAACTGAAGTATCTCTTAATATATATGTTACAGATTTTGTATGATGCAAAACTTTACGGCAAGCTATTTGAATGTTTATTAAAAAAAATTCTCAAAATGACATGGAAACATGTTTATTGTATAAATAAAAGCACTTAGACATTAAGAGTGTACATGATTTAATAATTTACATCATCATAAGAAAACTGGGCGTGAGTTAATTAGTACAAACTACCACACTATATTCACATTCATGTTCATTATAAAATGATTTAATTTTTACCTTAGTAATAGATTCTGTTTACATTATTTTAAAAGCATTAAAAATATGAATTGCATTTTAGCAGAAAAATCCTGGTAACGTATTCTCTATGGCTAATGTTTATATAAGATTTTTTAATGTATACAGATTAGAAAACTGAGCACTAGAAAAATATGTAATTGTCCTGAAGGCCAAAATGACACTAGTGTTTGGAATAATGTTAATTTGGGAATTTGGAAGGGAAGTGATGATTTCACAAATCTTATTTCTAGATTTATGTTCTCCTCATTAGTATAAGCAAAATTTGAAAAGGGGCTAGATGCAAATAAAATTCTGTGGATTAAAAAAAAAAGGATTATCTAATTTGAAGTGCAAAACAACTGTATGACAATCAGGTTGGACTGGCATAGAATATCAGTTTTGCTAGGAAGTAGGGTTCTGAGGTTAAAAAAAATTCAGAAAAAATTGAGTCAAATAAGATTGAGATTTTCTGTACCTTAGGTTTTATTAAGCTTCCTAAGGAAGATGAGGCTTTCCCAAATACGTTTGGTCCTGGGAACTTTTTCAGACCTCCTATGACCAGAAGTCATAGGAACACCTTTGGTAAAGGATGAGTTAAGAAAAGCATGTAAAAGTTCTAACGCAAAGTGTCCATTTAACGAAACTTATATGACTCGTGTCATACCATTTTAAAAGTTTTACCTCAACTATGAGCGTTCAAATAAGGAAAATTGTAACTGACATCAGAATAGTACAGTAACTCAACCAACTGTACAAAGTATATGTTAAGATTCCATGCTGCTGAGTCATGGTAACACATGAATGATACACAGTGTGTTTATATGTCTCTTTCCTACAACACTGCTAATTAAAATTCTGTATCTTTTATGGCTCAGTTAATATGCTCTCACATCATCAAATATATGTTCATGAAAAAAATTAACTGCCAGAGGACAAAATTACATGAATTATTTATTCACACATTTTTATAAATCTGACCAAATGAATCTGACAGCTAATTATATAAAATTATCAATATCAATAAGAATATACATTACTTCCTTTCCAGGTTTTTTTAAAGTGAAAGTTAATCTACAATTCTGTATGTTTATAAAAGGTTTTTTTTTTCAAGATACTACCATTCTTCCTCCATTTTTATGAAACTTCTATGAAAAACTATATTATTAATTTGATCACAAGCCATATTAAAATTATGTTAATTTGTATTCACCTTTAAGCTAGAACATAATCAGTTAAAGTGTAATAAAAGTATGTGGTTTACTAACTGGTCAGTTATAAAACTGAGGCGTGTTTGCCCAGAAAGGGACTGATTAACTATAACAACTTATATCAGTAATCTTAAAATGCTAAGAACCTGGTGACTCCACTTTCAATTTTCATAGTAATGCCACTCAGAAATGCTGTCTACCATGCTCAGGACCCACATTACACTTAGTGAGAAAGACTTATGGGTTTACTAATGTCAAAAGCACAGACTAATGCTGTCAAGAAAGTCAAACGTATAATTTCTAAATATTTAAACAAAGTGGTAGATTACCTGATTTTTTTTAAAATTTTATAAACAGCTAATAGCAATATGTATAAACAATTTAGTTTAAAATAACAAATTTAAATATTGACATTTCATTAAAAATATGTCATCTGCAGAAAACCTAAATTTAAACAAAGATGCCATTTTAGGTTATCTATAAAGTACAGAGAAAGAAGTTATGTTCATTAAGAATTTTGTTCCACAGAAGACAATAAAACACATGTAAGAAAAACATATACTGCAAAAAAATTAAAAAAGGAAAAACAATGCCTCCTGTAGTTTTATTTCACCATAGATTAATTTATGGTCCACCTAATGTGATCCAGGATAAAATTTTAGGAATTACAATTTTCTTCTTCACAGGTGAAGAATCACAAGTTTCTGTTTTCTGATTATGTGAGCAAATAAAAAACCCTACTATAAAGATGGCACAAAATCTAGGCTTCCCTTTCAGGCTCACCCTCAAATACCAACAACTACAAATAAATTTTTCAAAATATAATTTGTAAACTTCAGGTAAGTATAAATTAGTTTTGTCTAGGCTTTCATCATTTAGCTTCTTATACAATCTATCTTTTTAAAATATATAATCTATCTTGTAATTAAGAAAGAAAATTAAAGCTAAGAAGTATTTATATCACTTAATTATACACCTATGTTTATTATGCAGATATCTCTAAAGTATAACTTTACTAAAAGCAATAATATTCCAAAAACAAAAACATCTCTTTTATTGCTTTGCACTGTGAGCTAAAGTAAAAACTCAGAGAAGAGGTTCAATATATGGAATATGGAAAAGCCTTAGAAGCTTTAATTCTAAGGAGCCCAGTTCATTTCTTCTAAGCAGAGAAACTCACAGTATTTCTTCAGCTTTCAAATTCTAGACATTCAAACTGCCATTGTGCCCTGCAAAAACTAATAACAGGCAAAATCATCAGTTGGTAACAACAACATGGTTTTTGTCTTTAGTGTTTTGTCTCTAATTATATTCCACAGAGGCATTTTCTCAAGAGGAGAAATTTTTACTATCTAAGGCTTGTAACTCAAACCAATATTATACTGGTAGGATAAAGTTGACCTTATAATTTCCACATAACACAAATAAAACAAAACCCTGAAACACTTAAGAACATGTGAAATATAACCTTTCCTGTAGCTTCAATTAAAAACTAAAACAAAAACATGGACTCGGCTTAATAGCAACAATCGACAATGAGAAATGAATAGTTCCGTTACCTATCATAGATGAGCATTTCCTGTCTCTTTCAGAAGAGAGATCATCACAAGTAAAATGCTCTTTATAAATTTGCCCTTAAAAATGATTTGGAACATAAACTGCCAAAATCACTGTCATAAAATTTTAAAGTATTTTTGTGTTTAATATCAAGTCAAATTGATTACTTGTACTGCTACTGAATTTTATATTTGAGTTACGCTGAAAAATACAGAAAAAGAATATGGTTTTTAAAATGTATTATCTCCACGACTGAAACCAGAGATCATTTACATTTTCTGATCACTATAAATACACACAGAACACAGTATAAATATCAAAAGTGCAATACGGGATACTCACATCGTCATATACGAAACTCACAACCCCTTGTTGCAAGTGGTCTCTTCTCCTAAAGAAATCTTTAAACAAGAAGTTACTTTCTGTGTTACAGTTTAAAATCTAGTTTTAAATAACTGGTGCCCCCAGGGATGGCAAAAGGAATAATTTTATACTCTAGTAAATCTTGTGATTTTTTTTATGTCCCAGGCCACTGAGATATGGAGAAAATTTTCCAAAACTGAGCTATGACATTTTTTCACTATTTATATTCCGAAAGTTTTAAAGCCTTAGAACTCTGATAAGATTTAACAGTGAATAAAGAGGGGAAGACACATAATACTATCACTTCCCTGAAGAAAATGAGGGACATCATTTGGGGAAAAAAGCCCCATAATACTATGCCCATAAATGGTCCATACCTGTCAATGCTCGAAGCTTCACACAGCAAGCAACATAATCATCAAAGAAGATTCTGCCATTCTTACTGTAACGTTTGACAATGGTAGTTACCGTTTGAGGACTCAACCTATAACCTAGAAAAAGGGATTGCTAGATTAAAACTTCTAAAACTACACATCATAAGAACACCATTAACCAACAATGTATTCTTATCAATAAAGTTATAAAACAAATTAACTTTCAGAATTCATTACATAAAAATATATATCAGAAACAAAACACATTCCTATTGAAATTCATCAGGAAAGTTTCATTACTAACAGCAAAAGTGGTACATAAATTTCACAATTCCAACTCTATAAAAAGTCAAAGCTAGGAAAAAGAAAACTATCTTTTTGTGCTTGTAAAATATATTTCATTTTGAAATAATGTCTAATGTAGTCACAGGTTTTTTAACTCATCAATTTTTAAACCCTGTAATTTTATAGTTCTTCAAAAACATCAAAGGAAAGATTATTAGTGATCTTTGATATCATTCAAACCTGTATTTCCCATTGATTGTATTAAGAGTCAAAGAAAATTTGAGAATCAACATGGTTACTTAGAGGGGGAAGAAATAGGGAAATGTTATTCTATTTTGGCCTATAACCCTTATTATATTTCTTCATAGATTTTTCATCTTAACCAGTCTTTTTACTCTTTCCTTGGTTCTTTGCTGTCTAGCCCAGTGGACTCCAAAAGTTTTTGAATGTATACTTCGAATAAAGAATTTTGGATCATTCACTCCCATTATATGTATATTATTTAGTCTTAAATTCTATACAAGTATTACTATTTGATGATTTACATTTTAAAATATATAAAAAACTAAAATTTAAAAGAATGGAATAAAAGTAAGTAGAAATATAAATTAATTTATTTCACTTGTTGCCTGCCCTAGTGATGGTCCTATGTATTTAATGAGATGTGTATATTTTACTGTGAAGAATGCTGGCTTAGAAATGTTGTCTTTGTATATTACTGGATTAGATGTAGACAAAAGACATTCATCCAAGCAAAGGTAAAAATAATGAAAATAAATGCAACAGAAGATAATTCTACAAATAGCTATAATGAAATGCAATCCAGGAAACTTGCTAAAAGTAACTGAAAGGAAAGGTATAAATTAATAGAAGTCAAATATGCAAGTGAATGTTATTATATGCAAATAAACCCTGAGCTTCCTGTTAGAGAGTTATGATCCAGGTGGATATGGGACTGATAAAATGCACAAGATTTTCCATAGCATTCTCAGCAAAAAAAAAAAAAATTGAATATTTTAAAATATATCTGAAGACCTAAAATTTGAATAATACAGAATGCCTCTTTGTTACTTACATTCAACTGCCTATGTGAATTCTTTGGTGGTTTTCTTTTTTCCAAATGGCTATATTAATTTTCCAACATTGTGCTGAATTAAGAACCAAGTTTAATTCATTAGGAATTAAGACTCTATAATTAAACTATACAAGTTTATATGGACAGGACTATCCCTAAAATGACAATTTATTAAAATGTCTTTTCATAAAACAAAATCATGGTTTTGACTTTAAACTGAAATTTGAGATAATTTACACTTGTTCAGATTTCTGAAAAGCACAATCTTTCAAAAGTTAGTTTTGTTACAAAAGCATTTTGTTTAGAAATAAGTGTAAATAAAATCACAAGCATAAATAAAACTAAGAAAACTACTTAAAACTATGTTACTGTAAGCAAGTTAAATGGACTGTATGTAGTCCATGGAATTCTCCAGGCCAAATACTGGAGTGGGTAGTCTTTCCCTTCTCCAGGGGATCTTCCTAACTCAGGGATCGAACCCAGGTCTCCCACATTGCAGGCGGATTATTTACCAGTTAAGCCACAAGGAAAGCCCAAGAATACTGGAGTGGGTAACCTATCCCTTCTCCAGAGGATCTTCCTGGTATTGAGCTGGGGTCTCCTGCATTGCAGGCAGATTCTTTACCAACTGAGCTATGAGGGAAGCCCCAAGCAAGTTACACACCATTCACATTATCATTTTTTGAAAGAAAACAGACTGAGAACTTTAGCTTATGAGAGATATGATAAAAATAAAGTTACAGTCTTTTGAGATACTCTAAAATGTAGATTTCTCATTTTGAGGGTTTTTTTTTTTGGTGTCTACTGTGTGTTCTATACTCATACAGAAGAAGAAAAACTAGACTATGTATGGAGACCTGTTACTGAGATAAGCTTTTGCCATCAAATTAGAGATCTTACCAAGTTACAAAAGTGTACAATATAAATGATGAGTATGAACAATTAGAATAAATTTAAGTATATTCAACATAGGAAATTCAGAAACTGTTTTATCAACCAGAATGCATGAAAGATTATCCTTTGAAAAGCTCACAAATAAAATGGTTTTGTTAAAGATATTTAATCAGAATGTATCTATAACCTTGAAATCAAACTGGACAATAGCTCCTGAAATAACATACCCTTTTATTACTTAGCAAGTTTAAACAAACAAGATTCATCTGATCAAAGAACAAAGACGACCTGGATTTATTTAAAGAATTTTAATATGCTTACCCATAGCAGCAATGGCTTGATTCAGTTCATGATGCTCTACTGAGCCACTTCCGTCTTTATCAACAGCTATGAAGTTTTGCTTCCAGGAGTTAAGAGCTGCCCAAAGTTCTTTGAATTCATTAAATCCCATTTTTCCTGTGTAATCTCTCTGATAGTTTTATTAATGAAAATAAATTCTGATACCAAAGAGAATTTAACCTGGACTCAAAATTCCAAACAAATGACTAAAAAATTATAAGCTCACTTCTGCAAAAGTTAGACAATTTAGCACATAAATAGATTTGTGTAAAAATGGAAAAGAATGGAATTCAAATAGGATGTTACAAAGTATTTTTAAACACTCTAGTTTACTATGATCATTTATACCTAACAACTGCCTTAAGGGTAATTATTCTATATTCAAGTATTTTTAGTTTTTACTCAAGGATACATCCAACATGGCGATCATAATTCTGCAGGTTTCCAAACTGAAGGCTATAAAACATATTTATTATTTGAATTAAATTCTGCCCTATTTATGTAAAATTACAACAGTTTCTGTTTTTAAAACAAAACATTTACCATCTGTCAATACTATACATCACTCAATGAACAAACTCTGATTGTTAGGCATGCATAGTGAAAGAAAAAAAAAAAAGACAAAAATTACTACCTTCGTACTACTCACATCTACTAAGGGGGTTTGGGTAATTAAATAAGCGATTATAAAATACTGAAAACTAAACAAGGGGAAAAGAGGGCTTTAGTCTTCCTAACACAAATGCCAAGTCGGCTTAAGTAGTTCTCACATACTGAGATCACAAAACTTGAAAGTGTTAAGAGATTTGGTTAAAGCTTAGGGCATATGGGAATGAGAGGCATATAATGACTTCAGATGAGGCCCAGATCATGAGTCTTGAATGCCACCCTAAAGGGTTAGACCAATAGAAGTTACTAAAAGATTGGAGAAGGAAATGGCAATCCACTCCAGTATTCTTGCCTGGGGAATCCCATGGACAGAGGAGCCTGGCGGGCTACAGTACATGGGGTCACAAAGAATTGGACATGACCTAGTGACTAATCAACAACATTAAAATAGGAGCAATTCTAGAATTTCCATTTCAAAAACAGTAGCTGACACAGAAAGACTACATAGAGAGTAAAGTATGATGAATCTGGATGTAGGTAAATCATTTGGAAGTTTACTGCACTCAACCAAGTAAGAAAGAGATGAGCTTCAGAACTGAAAGTAACTTCTTTTTCTTGGGGGGGGGGGGGGAAGGAAAAAGAAATATAGATAGTAAGATAGTTTGCTATCTTAAATCAGAAATATTAACACTTCCATATTTAAAGAACTATAAATGAGGACTTACTAGGCAAAATTTAATTTTTTCTAATCCTGATCATAATTACATTCAATTAGCATGCTGATTTATCTCAAGACTAATTATACATAGTCCTGATGAAGGAGATATTATGTCAGTACAGTTCAGTGAAATTTACAAAGTTCTTACTAGTAGGTCCTTAAGATAAACAAATGAATCAGCAAAAATGCTTAAAATTATTTATGCTATTTGATAAAATATTTTGAAATTTTTATAAAGAAAAAACTATTTCAGCTAAATTTTAGACTCATTAAAGAAAATTATAAAACAATCCACAAATTAAAAATCTTTCTTAAATGTTTCACATGGTATCAATTGTGGAATAGATGGTTACGGTATTTTCAGACTGTCAATTCAACTGACACTGAATAAGCAGTTACTATGAACCAGTACGGAGAAGGCAGTGGCACCCCACTCCAGTACTCTTGCCTGGAAAATCCCATGGACGGAGGAGCCTGGTAGGCTGCAGCCCATGTGGTCGCGAAGAGTCGGACACAATTGAGCGACTTCACTTTCACTTTTCCCTTTCATGCACTGGAGGAGGAAATGGCAGCCCACTCCAGTGTTCTTGCCTGGAGAATCCCAGGGACGGGGGAGCCTGGTGGGCTACTGTCTATGGGGTCGCACAAAGTTGGACACGACTGACACGACTTAGCAGCAGCAGCAGCAGTAGCATGAACCAGTAGTGTATGTTTTGTGATTTAACATAAACACGCCTAACCTGTAATAGTCCCAGTTTTACAAATAAAGCAGCTGTGGCCCAGAAAGATAAAGTTTCCCAAGTTCACAGAGCTAACAGGTGGAAGAGAAAGGATTGGAGACCAGTGCTCTTTCATACAAAAACTTCTCAGGCAGGGACAGGGAGAAATCTCTGGAATGGCATTCCTTCATTTTGTCCAGTAAATTAGATCTATTTTGTCTTAAAATTAACATAGCACACATTCTTTAAGTGGAAGAATCTGAATAGATGATGATAAATGACAAAAATTCAGTCATCAAATAACCAGCTCTTCAATCAGTCTCAAAATAGAACCAAGTAAACGTAAAAGTAAATAACAAAGAATAGAAGAAGAGAAGTTTTAGGAGAGTTGACAGATTTTCACTCTCTCCCCACACCACATTAGAATGGACAGAATTAAACTGAATTTTTACAATTTGTAATCCTTTAGAGAATAAGAGAGGAAACCAAGGAACAAAACTTTGCAAGATGAAAAGTAGGTGGACATAAGTTGACAACCTCCATCTGAGAAAGTGGCTTCCTGACCTTGCAATAAGAAAAGCTGAGAAGCAGCCTCGTTATCCTGAAAGAGACCCCAAACTTTTACAAATTGGCAGTACTTCTGAAAATGGGTGTGAATGTAGAGACAAAAACAGAAAGACTGGTTGAATGCCTATTTAAGGAGCCTTTGAAGCCCCAGATCTTCTTGCTTCAGCCTCATGGATAGCTGCCCTGTCTACTCCCATGCCAGCAGACATCTGGAGTTTTCTTTTATGGAGGGGTCTATGCACTGCAGGAAACCAGGCACTGTTGAAGACAGGGCTATCTATTAAAACAAGGAAATAAAGTGACAGTTTACAAAAGACTGAGAACCCTTGCTGAGTCCTCCCTCCTTGGCTCCAGAGAGCAGATCAACTGGACAACCAGCCCCAAAAGAAATCCCTACAGATCCTGATGCCCAGTGTTGCAGGACAAACTGCCCAGCTGAACCACCAGGCTCTGAAGTCTGGAGTCAACACCCAGCCCAGCTCTCAGGGCTTCTAACCAGTATTTTAGTTAAACATGAGCAACCAAGCATCATCAGACATCTGAGAAAGGCAGCTAACATGAAAGACAGTCAAACAAACAAACCAGGGAAAAAACATTGAAGAAGTAGGTTATGTAGGAGGAAGAAAACCTGGAAAAACAAAAAAAAAACATTAAAAATGTCATAGAGATAAGGAAAGACGTCGCATTCATGAAAAAAAGAGCAGCTTTTGGATTTAAAAACATTATAGGAGAAATGAAAGCCTCAGTAGAACTTCAGGAGAACATATACTAAAATTGGAACAATACAGAGACAATTAGCATGGCCTTTGCACAAGGATGGCACTCAAGTTCCTGAAGTGTTTGAAAAAAAAGAAAAGGAAAGTTGAGGTTGTTGTTTACTCTCTGTAGCCCGCCAGCTTCCTCTGTTCATGGGATTTTCCAGGCAAGAATACTGGAGTGGGTTGTCATTTCCTTCTCCAGGAGATCTTCCTGATCCAGGGATCAAACCTGTGTCTCCTGCATTGCTGGCAGATTCTTTATCACTAAGCCACCCAGGATTTCCCCAAAAGCAGAAGAAACCAAGAGGCATGAGAGAAAAAGAAAATGACCCAATCCAAATGGCAGGTATTCCACCAAGAGAAAATGGAGAAAAGGACACTGAAGAAAACTGCTCAGAATGAAAGCAAATGAGTCTCGATTGGAAACTCGCTCTGTATCCCCCACACACCAAGGAACAGCACTGTGACATTTCAGACCAAAGGCAAAGAGAAGCTCTCACAAGCCTCTACACACTAAAAACAAATGACACACAGGCAGAAAACAAAAAGATCAAACAATAATGGAAGCTGGAAACAATGGAGCTTAAAACTCTAAGTCAAAATGTTTCGTAATCTGGAGTTCTATACCTGGCTAGTCACTTCATTCTGAGGACACAATGAAAGCATTTTCACAGAAAGTCTCAAAAGATTTATTTCCCATGTATTTTTATTAAGAAGCTAATTAATAATGTATTTTATCAAATTTAAAATGAGACCAAGGGATGGAATGAAGGGGAGACCCAGAAAACGAGGCACAACAGAAAGCTCCAGGATGGGGATTAATTTCAGAAAAAGCAAACAGTTACAGAAAAAGGAAAATTAATCATATATTATTCTAAGACTCAGGAAGAGCATTTAGACAGTAACAATAAAGCAAATGCTGATTACCGACCTAATGAAAATTACTTAACAGCTATACTGGATGGGGGAGGGGAAGGAAAGGGCTCCTGTGCATAGGGCAGGGACACAGGAGAAAGGGTTACATCCTCATTGTCCAAAACAGGACATAATCATTGATCATCATCAAAACTGAAAATCAATGGCAATAAAAGCATGCTATTTGGGATATGGAGGCAAATTTCAAAAGAATTAGCTCGAAGAAGTTGAAAGAGATTTTTTTCTAAGAGTGGTTAACGTCGGGGAGGGGGAATGCACACTGAACTTATTAACAAGATTTGTAGCATTATTTGACTCTGCATTATGTGTGTGAATGTATGTGATAAAAAAGTTTTAAAAAATATTTCAAGTATGGAAACAAAAAAGTTAGAAAGTGAATTTCCTAGTGCAATTTCGACAGAAGGACATAAAAAAGATCTCACGAGAATAAGTTCCACTAATTCCAGACTGTGTTAAACACTTCTGAAGTTCTTCAGCACCCACTTCACCATCCTGTTAAAAAATAATTATAACCTGATTAATAAAAGAAGTTGTATAAAAGCATACTAAAATGCTAACTAGCTGTTCGAGGCCAATGAATAAATATGCAATCTTCAAAATATTACTCTATTATCAACTACAAAATTATAGAGATAATTACTGATGACAAAGACATATTAGAGAACATCACACAACATGAATACTTTTTCACAATCAAAGTTTATTCTATTAAATTATGCAGGCATTTCACATATAATTTATATTCTCTACTTCTGAAAAACAGCATAATCACTGTCCTATAATAATGCAAAGTAAAATCTTGTGAGAATCATTATATTTCTACTATAAAAAGTTAGAAAAATGCCTAAAATGTGTTTGGAGAAGTCTCAAAAAGTTTCTTTCATGCTTCTTTTGAGGGGAGCTTATTTCTAAAGGATACTGAATCTTTTAACTGGGAAGAGAAAATATCATTTTCCTCCACAGCTTTACTCTCAGCTTGAGAGTCCCTCTACATTTTGGTGCTATTCTTCTGAGTTTTGTCCAAATATTCTTTGCCATTCTTATGGGAAAAAAATCTTTTACCACAAATAAGAAATCACAGTCAAAGTGAAACAGGTTAAATATTCTCATTATGTTTCAGTATCTCATCCTCTTTTCTACAAAAATAAAGAGTAGAATCATTTACTTGGAAGCATCTCATACATGGTCATGGATTCAAAACAACAGCTCTGGGAAAGGATTAAGGATGTAAAGCATGTAGTTTATAAGAATCCAAAAAACAAACAAACAAAACTTTTACAAACTAATTCTAAGAAGTATAAGGAGCATTATAAACACTTCTAAGGAGTATTATAAACATTATCAGGCAAGTGAGGGACTAACTTTTAAATTTGAGGAAGTTTAAAAAAACTCAGTAGTTACAATAAATTGTTTTAAGGCAATATTTAAAAAAACAAAATTAATGCAAAAAATTTGTGAAAAAATATCCAGTTTTTAAATAAAGACTCTGACCCTGTGTTTGCACCATTCACCTCATTTGTCTCTCTTGATATTGACCCTGTTTAGGTCTATCAAGCCTATTAGATTTACCTGATCGTCTTAAATTTTTAAGATATTTAATTATATACCAGTTTATTTATTGCATTTTAATATGCTTGTTTTGGGGAAATAAACCCAAGTATTTGGTAGAACAAAAATGTAAGGAAAATGTCAAATAGTACAAATAGCACAATCATAGCAAATCATTGTTGACAACTATTACAATGAAATGGTTTGTAAGTCAAATAAAGTTCTCTAAATATACATGTCTGGTTCTTATATTTTAAGTTGTAGTTTTATAAAATGAGTTTATTATATAGTCAGCTATAGATTACATACTTTTCCCCAGTATTATACTACTTAAGGGTTCCTTGCAGATAAGAGTGGAATAAAGTAACAGGAAGTCAAGTGGGCCTTAGAAAGCATCACTATGAGCAAAGCTAGTGGAGGTGATGGAATTCCAGGTGAGCTATTTCAAATCCTCAAAGGTGATGCTGTGAAAGTGCTGCACTCAATATGCCAGCAAATTTGAAAAACTCAGCAGTGGCCACAGGACTGGAAAAGGTCAGTTTTCATTCCAAACCCAAAGAAAGGCAATGTCAAAGAAGGTTCAAACTACCGCACAATTGCACTCATCTCGCATGCTAGCAAAGAAATGCTCAAAATTCTCCAAGCCAGGCTTTAACAGTACATGAGCCAAGAACTTCCAGATGTTCAAGCTGGTTTCAGAAAAGGCAGAGGAACCAGAGATCAAATTGCCAATATCCAATGGATCATCGAAAAAGCAAGAAATTTCCAGAAAAACATCTATTTCTGCTTTATTGACTATGCCAAAGCCTTTGACTGTGTGGATCACAATAAACTGTGGAAAATTCTGAAAGAGATGGGAATACCAGACCATCTGACCTGTCTCTTGAGAAACCTGTATGCAGGTCAGGAAGCAACATGGAACTGGACATGGAACAACAGACTGGTTCCAAATAGGAAAAGGAGTATGTCAAGGCTGTATATTGTCACCCTGCTTATTTAACTTATATGCAGAGTACATCATGAGAAACGCTGGGCTGGAAGAAACACAAGCTGGAATCAAGATTGCTGGGAGAAATATCAATAACCTCAGATATGTAGATGACACCACCCTTATGGCAGAAAGTGAAGAACTAAAGAGCCTCTTGATGAAAGTGAAAGAGGAGAGTGAAAAAGTTGGCTTAAAGCTCAACGTTCAGAAAACTAAGATCATGGAATCTGGTCCCATCACTTCATGGGAAAGAGATGGGGAAACAGTGGAAACAGTGTCAGACTTTATTTTTTGGGGCTCCAAAATCACTGCTGATGGTGATTGCAGCCATGAAATTAAAAGACATTTACTCCTTGGAAGGAAGGTTATGGCCAACCTAGATAGCATATTTAAAAGCAGAGACATTACTTTGCCAACAAAAGTCCGTCTAGTCAAGGCTATGGCTTTTCCAGTGGTCATGTATGGATGTGAGAGTTGGACGGTGAAGAAAGCTGAGCGCCGCAGAATTGATGCTTTTGAACTGTAGTGTTGGAAAAGACTCTTGAGAGTCCCTTGGACTGCAAGGAGATCAAATCAATCCATCCTAAAAGAGATCAATCCTGGGTGTTCATTGGAAGGACTGACGTTGAAGCTGAAACTCCAATACTTTGGCCACCTCATGCAAAGAGTTGACTCATTGGAAAAGACCCTAATGCTGGGTAGGACTGGGGGCAGGAGGAGAAGAGGAGGACAGAGGATGAGATGGTTGGATGGCATCACCGACTCGATGGACATGGGTTTGGGTGGACTCCGGGAGTTGGTGATGGACAGGGAGGCCTGGTGTGCTGCAATTCATGGGGTCACAAAGAGTCGGACACGACTGAGCGACTGAACTGAACTGAACTGAAGGTAACAGGATTGCATTTAGCTGCAAGCAATAGAAAATAGTATCAAAGGGCTTAAACAAATAAATGTTTATTGGGGCTAGGCAGATCAAGACCCTGTGGCAACTTAATGAGGCCATCAATCTCCTTTCATATTTCCAAATCCCCCATCCACAGGCCTTTGTCTCAAGTTTCTGGCCTCAAGATCACAAGATGGCTACAGCACCTCCATACATCAAGTCCCCTTTCCAGGCAAGTAGTCCCCTTTCCAGAAGGAGGAAAAAGGGCTAACACTAGTTTCAGCTAAGCTTTCGTCATTTGGAAAAGGAAAGCATCCTAAAGAAATTGCACCTACATCTCAATGGCCAGTATTATGGCACATGGCTACCTTTATACAAAGGTGTTTGAGACAGGATTAGGGTTTTCCAACCTCTAATATACATGAAAAGGGAAAAGGATGTTTTGAATGAAATTTGGGTAGCCAAAACAAAGTGTTTGCAACATATAATAATTCTGTGTATATGTATTTCTAGAAAGACATATGGGATCTAGTGAACTTCTAAATGAATAAATAATGAATGGAAAATGTTATCAAACTTCTCTGAAATTCTAACCACTCAATAAATCTTCTTAACTACTATAAAAGGAAAGAGACATGGTCTGTGTCTAAGACTCAAGAGTGAATCTCTGTCTCTGCCCATTAGTTTGGTATTTGCGCCTTCATTCCACCCCATTTCCTTTACCTTTTCCTGATCTGCTTTACCATCAAGGCTCTCCCAGAAACATCCACAGTTTACAAGTCTCTGTGATACTCTGCCCCAGCCTCCTCAAGAAGATTTACACAGAGATCACTTCTTCCCAGATCCTATCTGGCTCAGTCTCCATGCACCACCCTAGTTTCTCCTAACATGTTAGACACCAAACTAACAGAATTTTTGATAAGATAATTATGACCACCCTAATTTCTGATCTCAGGAAAAAAACTGGATAAGTTTAAAATACAAATTTCATATACATTTTAAATGGTACACTAAATAAAAAAGCTTGACATTTGTTTTAGATTGCAATAATTTTTTTAAAACTGATATTTGTGCTATATATTTAGCATTTTACCTGGCCAGCAATAGCAAGGAAGCATTTCCACATGGGGTCTCCTGTTGAAATACTGCCTGGATAAGCTGGGTGTCCAGGGTATCCTGGCTGTCCCACTGGATTGCCAAAATTTCCAAACTAAAAGAGTGAAAAGGGAGGAGGTTATTAATGTAAATATTAGCCATTATACACTAAATTTGGTTTAAAAGAAAATATTTATGAGAAGTCCGTTGAAAAGCAGAAATTGAGTTACTGAAACTTCCCAAATTATCACAAAAGCCGTTAGCTACAAACTGTTAGTTGCCCTGCATTACTTAATTCATCTCATTAACAAATATTATCCAATGTTCTTTAAAGTGTTAAAGAAAAAAGAAGTCTCTAGCCTCTAATAATGAGGCACACTTTAAAAAAGTGTTTATCATCATCACAGAAGCAAAAAGTTAAAAAATATAAGAAAATTTCACCTATAGTAAAATGAAAAAGTAGTAAACCTAAAGATACATACATAGAAGAATATATAGTAAATACAATGAAACTATGACCATGACCAAATCATGGAAAAGTGCATAGGGCTGAAACATCCTGTCCACCAAAAAACATGCATTGTTTTAAAAAGCAAGACACCAATTAAGAGAACAATAAAGTGGTAATTCAAACCATGATCTTCTTCAAAATAAGAATAACAAGAATACCAACAACAATAATAGCTAATATTTATTGAGAGCTTGTTATATCTTTAAGTACTGTTCTAACTACTTTCTCACTACCATGAGATTTCCCAACAAGTAAGTGAGATATGAAAGTACTATGTCCTTTTTTCAGTTGAGGACATAAAACTTCAAGCAGTTTCCTGAATTAGTTAAAGTTAAATGGCTAGTACCAGGTAAACCATGATTCAAATATAGGTAGTCTGACCTCAGAGACTACATACCGTTTGTTTCCTGCTTTGGCTCTAGTAATTGTTTCCTTTTCACTCTGCAACTTGGTACACATTCTTTTCTATATTAGAGGGGCATTTTGCGAGCTTGTTGCACTATCATGTGTGACTCACTGCGACCCCATGGACTATAGCCTGCCAGGCTCATCCGTCCATGGAATTTTCCCAGCAAGAATACTAGAGTGGGTTATCATTTCCTCCTCCAGGGGATCTTCCTGACCCAGGGATTGAACCCACATCTCCTGCATTGCAGGTGAATTCTTTCCCAGTGAGCCACTGGGAAAGTCCAGAGGCATTTTTTTCAGTGTTTTTAATGAGTTTGGAGGATGAAGAAATATCTTGACTAACTTTGAAGAGTGTGCAGAGATTGATGGAAGACAAAAAGAGAAAAGAATTCTAAGTACTGGTTGGGTGGGGGGGGGGACAAAAAGGAGCCTTTTGTAGCAGTTTGAAAAGATGAAGCTTGGGATACAGTAAAGGTAAAAGGAATGACATATGGGAACTCCAGGAAATGTGCTCAGGGATGCAACCAATAGCTAGTTTAGAGAGCAATAAAGTACAAGAAAGGAAACAATAAACATTAAAATAATATAATGAATTTCTTAAAAAGTGACTGTTTAAGAGTTACTTCTTTGGGACTCCCCTGCTAGTCAGTGGTTAAGAATCTACCTGTTAAAGCAGGGGACGTGGGTTCAATCCCTGGTCTGGGAAGACCTGACACGCCACAGGGCTACTATGACCAAGCCACAACTACTGAGCCTGAGCTCCTGAGCCCATGCTCGCAGCAAGAGAAGCCACTGCAATGAGAAGCCCATGTAGTGCAACTAGAGAGAAGCCCCTGATTGCTGCAACTGGTGAAAGCCTGCAGGCAGTAATGAAGATCCAGTGCAGTCAAATAAATAAATAAAATCTTTTAAAATAAATAAATAAAAATAAAAGTCACTTCTTTGAAAAGATGGACAGGCCAGTTTCCAGAAAAAAAAGAGAGAAGAGTATATAACCACAAAGAGAATTAAAAAAAAAAAAAATATATATATATATATATACATATACATATATATAAACAAATGCTTATGAACACCTTTTCACCAACACATTTGAAAAGGCAAATAAAATGGATCTTCTAAAACTATTTAAATTCTATAAATTACAAAAATATACTGAAGAAAAAAAATCCTATTTCTAATAAGGGTAACTATGATATAAAGTGAAAGAAAGTGAAAGTGAAGTCGCTCAGTCATGTCCAACTCTTTGCAACCCCATGGACACCAGGCTCCTCCGTCCATGGGATTTTCTAGGCAAGAGTACTGGAGTGGATTGCCATTTCCTTCTCCAGGGAATCTTCCCAACCCAGGAATCAAATCCAGGTCTCCCGCATTGTAGACTGTCGCTTTACCATCTGAGACACCAGGGAAGTCTAAGATATAAAGATCAACCTTAAATTTAAAAACTGCATAAAATACTATTTTTTGAGTTACCTCACTGATCGGGGGGAAAGTTTCAGGCCAGTATTGGGGGACAAGTCTTGATCCAGAGGTAAAAGGATTAGCAGAATTCCCAAAGCAACTTTTGCTCTGAGGCGATAACAAACACCTAGACTTTTGGTTCCAAGGGCTCCAAGGACATGGAGGGCAATTAGGGCCTGGGGCATATCCATGAATTTAAGGCTTACTGGAGATACTCACCACCTTAAGGTTCACAGAAGGAAGAAAAGCTGAAAATTTTTTCTAAGAAGAGAGGCCAAACCCAGTATAAGCATATTGTTGTTTAGTTGCTAAGTTGTGTCCGACTTTTCAGACCCCATCGATGGTAGCCAGCCAGGCTTCCCTATCCTTGGGATGTCCCCACAAGAATACTGCAGTGGGTTGCCATTTCCTGCTCCAGGGGATCTTCCCATACTAGGGGTTGAACCTATGTCTCTTGAACTGGCAAGTGGATTCTTTACCACTGAGCCTTAATGAACCTAGACTCTCTACTGTAGCATCTCAAATAAAGTTTTACATCACTCTTTGGTAAGTATACTATATCTAAATAGTATAATGATCTGATACTTGCTCCCACCCGTTTTTTTTTAAGAGAGATGAAAAGGCTTTTCTGGAACATTTATAAAGATTGAAAGTGAAAGTCCCTCAGTCGTGTCCGACTCTTTGCAACCTCATGGACTATATAGTCCAGGGAATTCTCCAAGCCAGAATACTAGAGTGGGTAGCCTTTCCCTTCTCCAGGGGATCTTCCCAACCCAGGGATCGAACCTAAGTCTGCCACATTGCAGGCGGATTCCTTACCAGCTGAGCGACCAGGGAAGCCCAAGAATACTGGGGTAGGTAGTCTAGCCCTTCTCCATAGGATCTTCCTGACCCAGGAATCGAACCGGGGTCTCCTGCATTGCAGGCAGATTCTTTACCAACTGAGCTATCAGAGAAACCCTTAGAAAGTTTACCCTTTTTTTTTTCCTACTCTTGGAACTTATTCTTCGTTCTATTTCTTCCATGAATAGCTCATCTGTACAAGTTTTCTATGCTTAACATATACCCTTATGCTTGAAAATCCTGACCACACTGTAATATTACCTCAAAAATACGTATAAATTTTGTTGTATACGCTGTTATACCATGTCGATACTACAACTCCCAACTCCCAAAGGTGATGCATGATAAACAATTAGGTAAGAAAGTATAATCTTCTCCCCCACAACCCAGCCCCCCAAAGTTTAGAAGAACAGACTGCCCTTGGTAGAGTGATAAACACTAGAAGGCATTCCGCATATCTTAATTTACTCATAAGCAACGTAAAGAACTGAAAAGAAATGGTCAGAAAAAATTCAAGGAAAGGATGTCTAGCAAAACTGGGGAAGCGGAGCGGAGAAGGACGGCTGAAGGGAGGGTGGACCAAAAAAAAGGAGGATGCTTTGTTCCTCTATCCCAAGAAAGAAATTTCTAAAAACACTCCATAGCCATGGTTCCACAAGGATTCGCCTAAGGGGCCATCACCTGCGGCTTTCCGCTTGGCCCCAGCCCGGCTTCCTACACGGCGCAAAGTTCTGGCGCTGCAGAGTACCAGAAGCAGAAGTAAGCAAGGACCACCAAGAACCCGCCAGGTGGCCACCGCCCGCAGGGGCGTCACATCCCGCGGGGCTGGAGGCCGCGCCGAAGCGGCCAGGACTCACCCCTCCTCCGTATCCCGGGTAGGCCATAACAATCTTGCGAACGTCGGCCGTAGAGTCGGCGACCGCCGGGCCGGGAGAAAAGCGGAGGTCTAGTTGCAGGTGAGGGTGAGAGACGCACTTGCTGCGCCTTACCTGTCCTCGAGACCAACCTTTTCTGAGTCCAGCCCCGCCCTACTCGGTTCGGATTGGCTGAGACATGCCCTTCGCAGCCTATCCTACCTAGGCCCGCCCCTTCCCCACGTCTAGTCCCACCCATCTCGTCTCTGATACGCTTCAAGGGCCCAGCCTTTTCCTACTCCGCCCCTATTGACTAGCTTAGGTCTCGCGCTCTAGCCTTCCTAAACTGCAAAGAAACCTCTGCTGCAGTAACTTCTACGCTCTTTGGAAATGCTCTCTAGGCCGGTTTCTTTTCATCTTAGAAATCCCAGACCAGCCCGCTCATGACTTCTTTTTACCTATTCGTCCACTTTTTTAAAGATGGATTACGAAATATATATCTATGAATTTCAAAACTTGCAAAGTTAATTACATCTCTTTTTGCGTAGCTTTGGAGTCATACATCACCAAAATTATGAAACTTTGACTTCTACTCCAAAGGTAGTGCGTCTAAGCTAAAACGCTCTTGACACCAAATTTTACAAAAAGGTTATTATAGCTTGTTTGGTAGATAAATGGTGACAAGAGTTGTCAGATTTAGCAAATAAAAATACAGGATATTCAGTTAAATTTTATTTTGAAATAAACAATGAATTAAAAAATATATATATATATGAGTATGTCCCAAACGTTGAATGAGACATGCACTTGTACTAAAAAATAATTTGCTGTTTATACACTGATAATATACAAGGCATTCTACATATTATATATACCCAATAGATGACTCAACATTTGGGCAAACTCTTAACTCTTGCGTTGTGCCTCCTAATAATATCCATCGAAAGGAACAGCTTGTTTTTTAATCACTCAGTGAAAAGTTAAATGCTTAATTACTTTGATTTATTAAGTAATAGTCATTTAACAGTTCTGCTTCTCTCTGGAGCTCAAGTGAATTTTGCAGCTCCAGCCTGAAAAAGGAAACACATGGGAAGAACAGCTGTAAATTTAGTTTAGAACAAAAAGACCATGATGATATTATTTTGAGTTACCTCTGAAAAATAAGACTATTGCTAAAATGTTTCTTAAAAATAAGGATGTAAAAAAAAAAAAAAAGTAAGGATGTGGAACAAAGTGTTACCTATCGGCAGGGGAAATTAACCTTGCAAAGCTGAGTAACTACAGAGGAGGAACTTGTTCAGCTACCCTACAGAGGAGGAACTTGTTCAACTTTGTAAAACCTAATTTTCCCAGAAAGAGACAGAAAGGAAGGAAGGTTGCTAAGATCATAAAGCACCCTTGAGAAAGTGTGCCTTGGTTCCGCTAACGCAATAAGAAATACTTTGGCCAATGAGATTAAATTGGCATAAATAGATAATGGGGGATGGTAAAAACTTTTTGGTAAGAGGAAAGAACATCTGACTCATTAAAACATCAAGTGATAAAACATTACAAAGCAAAACAAATTGAAACCAATTGATATCATTTCAAGGGGGCTTCAAAGAGCTCTGGTATCATAGTCCTTTATGGCTCTGTGCAGAGAAGAATTCAGCCAGAACAAAGAGGTAAATAAGAAGTGATTTATTAGAATAGGACGCCTGTGAGACTTACAAGAGGGTGGGTGAGAAATGTCATGCCCCAAGAATTTCGTGGGCTACAATTTCATAATCAAAGGAAAAGTGGGGAAGGGGAGAAGACCTTCTTTGTCTTTCTTGAGTAGATGTAGTGCTTCCATCATTAGTTCATCTTCCAGGTTGAACAGGGTCATTTTCTTGTCCCTGTGTGATCAAACTAGGTCCACAAATTCTTTTTTATGTGTGCAGAGAGCATGTCCTGGGGATCATAAACTTACTGAGCTCACAGGGCAGGATTTGTGTCTCATACCACCCTTGTTTTATTGTTTGGGGGCGTGTCCCATCCTTCTGTTGCATGGTTTTGTTGTTAAGCAAGCCTGCTTGGTTTTGTGGTTAAGCAAACCTCTTAATTTACAGGGGTCTCCTATATTTTTCTATTTACAATCCCCTAGTGTGATTCACCACTTAAACACTTACTTTGTCCATTCTGTCCCTATCAAAATCATTGCAAAGTTTTATTCTAATTGATTAACTACATATTCAAAGAAATACTCAGAAAGGACCAAGTGTTTTACATTTATAATTTTAGTCTAAATCTCTGGTCAGAATTTTTGTGCATTTTCTTTTCATCGTACTAGCCTTATGAATGCATTGCATTTGTGTCAACACTCCATGGGCGCCTTGCATTTCTGTGTATATGATTTCAAGATGTGCTAAGTCACTTCAGTCATAGTCTCGCCAGGCTCCTCTGTCCATGGGATTCTCCGGGCAAGAATACTGGAGTGGGTTGCCATGCCCTTCTCCAGGGGATCTTCCCGACCCACTTCTTATGTGTCTGCATTGGCAGGTGAACTCTTTACCACTATTGCCACCTACGAAACCCATAATTTCAAGATAGAGATGCTATTTTCTTCAAGGGCAGAGAGAAGCTTGGCTGCAGGATAGCAAAGACAAACTCTCCTTCCAGGGCAAAGTTTGCTTATGTATGCTAGCAGGATTTTCCTAAACTTAGAGTTCCTCCATGGTGATTCAAACCCATTGCTTCTATATTACTCATCTAGCAGCTTCATTTCACTCAGTGGAACTTGGGAGCAAAAGGAATCATGAGAATTCCTCCAGGCTGAGGAATCCATAGCCTATTGTGCTGTGAGTAACAAAGTCCTTTGTCTCTGACAGAGAAACCTCTTCTGTCCTTCTGTCAACTTCTGTGAAATTGTGGCAAGCTACTTGTTAGCTGGTAAATAGAATAAAATATCAGACCCTTTGAAGTTCTAGGTAATGTGTTTCTTTCTTAGAGAAAGAACTACCCAGGGAAACTCCTACTGAAGGGTAGCAGAACATTCCACCCCAAAATATGCCACTTTGGCATAAGGATAATTCTGAAGGCAATTGAGAAGAAGCAGATACAAGAAAAGTTCTCTATTCTCCATTTATCTAAAAGCAAGACCAAAGTGACACTCCTCAGCTCTCTACCAGGAAGGACAGAGATGAGTGACCCTTACCATAACAAATGCAGGGACTTAAATCTATATAACAAATCTTATGCTTTTTTATCCTTCTTTTCCTGGTAACTACCCCACAGGTAGTTTACTCATACCTTCCTTTTCTCTTTAGCTGAAGATGGCATTTAAGCCGAAGTTCTAAGCCACCTCTGAGAATTATTCATTTTTCTCTGATTATCTCCCATGTCGTCTTCCCTGGTGGCTCAGCAGTAAAAAATCTGCCTGCAGTGTAGGAGACCTGCAGGAGATGCGAGTTTGATCCCTGGGTCAAGAAGATTCCCTGGAAAAGGAAATGGGAATCCACTTCAGTATTCCTGCCTGGGAAATCCCATGGACAGAGGAGCCTGGTGGGCTACAGGCTGTGGGGTCTGAGAGTTGGAAATGACTAAGTTGGAAATGACTCTCAGCAACGAGTTGGAAACAACTAAGCACACACACACATATAACAACAACATATACATGAGTATATGTGTTAGTAAACCTCTGGGCTATTTTCACTTGCTCATCTGTGTTTTATTATGGGGATCTCTGCCAAGAACTCAGCAGGGTAAACAGAAAATTATTTTACCACCCTTACACTATCGTTTGAGATACAGAGAAGATTTTCAACACTATAGTCTACTGTATCTCTCCCTAAACTCATTATTTCATATAATAAATTTTCTAGTATAGGAACTGAAATTTCAAATGAGCAAACAGGAGTATTTTTTAAAAGTAATTGTATGATACAGCCACCCAAGATGGCTGTTCTCTTCCTGTCTGTATATCCCCTGCTTGACCAGTGAGTGCCTGCTTCACCTACACTCTACTCACCTGGCTGACCTTCCCACATACTTGCCCCAGGCCCTGGCTAATAACTGTTACTTTAGCCACCATGGTAGCTTATCAAAGGGGCAGTGAGGGACATGCCTTCTGCTGGTTCCCCTGGTAACCAGTGAGTCAACTTGATGTAAATTCCCCCTGTAGTTGGTAACTCCCGGCCCCTGGAGCAAAGACTGCCCGGTGTCCTGCCTGCGGTCCCCGCACATGGTAGGGTATTTCTCAAGGGTGTTGTGTCAGATATGCAAGTTTCCCCATCCCTTAAACCTTTGATGTCTCTGTTGCAGACATCAAAGACATTTCTTTGGACTTAAAGCTGGTTAAGCAAAGGCTTGCAGGCCTGCATAGTGCAGCTCAATAGTAACAGTAATGACAATTTGCTCCATTCAGTGAGTATGGTATGAACAGTATCATTTTATGAAAATAGAATGTATAAAAACCATTTTAAATTGTACATGTTTTTTCATAAATTACTCCATTATTTCATAAAAAAATAGCTTATAGAGTAAATGGACTTTGCTGGTGGCTCAGTGGCAAAGAATCTTCTTGCCAATGCAAGTGACAAGGGTTGGATCTGAAAGATCCCCTAGGGGAGGGGATGGCTACCCACTCCAGTTTTCTTGCCATGGACAGAGGAGCCTGGCGGGATACAGTCCGTAGGGTCACAAAGAGCCAGACATGACTTAGCAACTAAACAACAACAATAATAAATAGTATGTAACAGGCACCGTTTTGTGAAGTGTTATTCTTCTAAAGAACTCCATCAGGTATAGACAATTATTATTTTATAAATGTAAAAAGTAAGATGGAGAGTTGTATATCACTTATCTATAATTGCACAGTTAGCATAGAAAAGCTGAGGTTAGAACCCAGGAGGTTTAGCTACAGAATGTGGTCTCTTAACAATACATTTGTTTGCTTTGTATTTTAAAATACAAAATTTAGTATTTCGCTGACAGATCTTCTTGCTTCTCTACTAACCCACTTCAGTCTATTGTCAGCACAGCTGAAAGAGCAACACTTTAAAAATATAAGTTACATCATGTCCAGCTAAGGCTCCAATCCCGTAAGTGGCCCTTATCTCACCCAGAGGATGAAAGAATGTGCTTGCTATGGCCTGTAAAGTCCTGATGTGATCTTCCCCAGTGCCGCTGCTCTGTAACCACTCTATGACTCACCTCTGGCTCAATCCACACCAGACTCACTGGTCTCCTTGCTTTAGAGGAGAGAGACCATTTACTCTCTCTCTACCCATATAGTATTTTAAAATAAAACAAAAATTATTTAGGGCTTAAAGAGCAGAAAAAATGGCACACCAATAGCTAGAGAAATAAACAAGAAAATTCATGGTTTTGACTAAGATGAGCCAAAAATTTGTTCTTACACAGGAAATACATGCTTTCTGAAAAGTGTAAAGTTTTCATAACTGTGTCTACTTATAGTATTTCTTCCAAATCTTTGTGGTCTTTGGCCTTAGGGTGAGTTTAGATATTCAATTAACCAGTACCTTTACTAGTACAGTATAAACACTGAAATAAGGATGGTTCCCTTTCCTATCTGTGCCCATCTCACTTTCTCTTTCCTTCTAAATGAATTTTTTCTTTCTCCCCCTCTTCACAGATGGAAAATATAGGAAAATAGAGACAGTAAATATTTACTGCTCCTCAGCAAACTTCAGAGCCAGAATCTACCCCTCTCAGGAATCATTTATATGCCAAATACTAAGATATACCAGCTAATGAAAAACAGCATGAATGGAGCTTATTTTATAGCACGAAGAACTTTCACATAGATAGCCTAATTCATTTTAGTCAATAAACGCTTATTTAACATCTATGTTGTAGTACTAGTTTAGATGGAAAAAATATACATCAATGGAAGTGGGGAGGATGTCCTTGCCCTTGTGGAGCTTATATTCTAGCAGGAAGAATAAGCAATAATAACTAAAGATAATGAATAAGTAAATTAATACATAGTATATTAGAAGATGATAAATGCTGTGGAACAAAAGGAACATGAAAACAGAGGTAGGGGTAGGGAGGTGACTAAGTAGGTGGCAGTAAAGAATGGGGTGCCCAAAGTAGCCTTTTAAAGCAAAGGATGTTTGTGCAAAGGATTAAAGGACATGAGCAAGTTAGACATGAAGTTCTCTGAAGGACGTATGTTCCAAGCAGAACTAGAGCTATAATCTAGAAATCTGATGACCTGTTTAAAGCAAAGTAAGGAGCCCAGTGGATCTGGTGTAGATTGAGCCAGAGGTGAGTCATAGAATGGTTACAGAGCTGCAACATTGGGGAAGATCATGTCAGGACTTTACATACCTTTGCAAGCACATTCTTTCATCCTCTGGGTGAGATAATGGTCACTTAAGGGATTGGAGCCTTAGCCTGACATGATGTAGCTTATGTTTTAAAGCATCACTCTTTCAGCTGTGCTGACAATAGACTGAAGTAGATTAGTAGAGAAGCAAGGAGATCTATCAGCAATCTGTTGGTAATTTAGAGATAATGGTGACTTACCATGGAGCAGCAGCTGAGATGGTGAGAAGTGGTCAGATCATTTTCCATTTTTAAGGTATAGCCTTCTTGATTTACTGATGCTTTGGATTTGACCATTAATGGCTTGGTGACAAAGTTTCTCTCCTTGGCCAAACTCTAGCCAGGTTCTTCTGAGAGATCTTCTTAACCCTGGTCCATACAAACTTGAACAAAAACTAACTTAGTTTCTAACAGCTCAAGGCTGTATCCCTAGAATGACCCTAGTCCCCTTAAAGTGCCCATATGAGAAGACTCAAAGCTTCCAACAGAATTTTCTGTTGCTGGCTGGCTTGTTCCAGCCAGCACGTGAAGATAGGGTCCCATCTCTCAGTCTCCGAGGGAGGGGAGGAGCCTTTGATAAGTGCCACTTAGCAAACCCTGAAAGATTTCACTTAGGCTAGACCCCTCTTCCTGCTCTTTGTAATTTTTTCTTGCTTTCCAGATTCTACAGGGCCCTCACTTACCCCCACCCCTTATTCCCTCATCCTCCCTTTAAAACACACAGTCACCTATCTACAAATCAAAGTTGAGTTCAATTCACATCAGAATCTTTTCCCTATAATTTCCCTATTATTAATAGCCTATGACCAATTTAAATTACCCTTACTACTTTAACTAGTGTCCAGTTTTGTGTATCATTGCCAATGGTGGCAACTGGAGGAAGAACTGTTTGGGATGGCCAAATCAAAAATCAATATTAAACATGTTAGATTTGAGACACCTAGGAGACTAAGTGACAATGTTAAGTTGGTTGTTGATCTAAGAGGCTGGTTGGAGTGAACAGTGCCTACCGACCACCCAGCATTTGCTTCTTACTGAACCTTTCTATTTCCCATCTTATACATGTATTGTAACTGTTAAGAAGTAGTGAAGAATTCTGTAAGAGATATTCCTCCAAAAATGGCCTTAAAATGGAAATGATTCCTATTGGCAATGGAAGTGAGAGGGCCCGAGAAATTAATGCCTCTTTGACATTGTTTTCCGTAGAATTAATGAATGATAGAAACAGATCATGACCTAGTGAATTAAAGGTGAAGCTTATTATAAATGAAAGTGATTCTGACAACCTTTAAATCCACATAGTTTGAGAAATTATGCACACCCAATGTTAGACAGCTCGTGCTGCCTTAAAAAAAAAAACCATAGACAGGACTGCTTAAACAGTGGGAATTTATTTCTCCCAGTTCTAGAGACTGAAAGCTCAAGATCAAGGTGCCAGAGCATTGGTGAGACACCTTGAGTTGCAGATGGCTGCCTTCTCACTGTTTCCACACATGGCCTGTAGCCAGAGGGAGACAGAGAAGTGAATTCTCCGGTGTTTCTTATTAGGGCACTAATAATTCCACTCTGAGGGGCACACCTTCATAACCTCATCTAAACCTTATTACCATTCAATGACACTATCGCCAAATACCATCACACTATTAGGCTTCAATAAATGATTTTTAAGGGAACATAGTTATCTATAACATATATCATCTAAAAGGTGAGGAAGAGGAGACACAGTCATAAGTGTCTGTTGTGTGTCACCTTGGTTCCACCCTAGAATTTATTTATTTCATGCTAAAATATATTCACATAGATTTCATGCCATTGCTTTAACTGATAGACATGCAATAATTATCATACTTTCTCCAGAAATTATTTATTGTGTTTTCAACATGAAATAATGTGTTAATGTCACAAGGTATAAAAATATGACAGTTCTAACAAGGTGGATGAAACTGGAGCCTATTATACAGAGTGAAGTAAGCCAGAAAGAAAAACACCAATACAGTATACTAACACAAATATATGAAATTTAGAAAGTTGATAAAGATAACCCTGTATGCGAGACAGCAAAAGAGACACAGATGTATAGAACAATCTTTTGGACTCTATGGGAGAGGATGAGGGTGGGATGATATGGGAGAATGGCATTGAAACATGTATATTATCATGTGTGAAATGTATCGCCAGTCCAGTTTCGATGCATGATACAGGGTTCTCGGGGCTGGTGCACCGGGATGACCCAGAGGGATGGGATGGGGAGGGAGGTGGGAGGGGGGTTCTGGAAGGGGAACACATGTACACCCATGGCGGATTCATGTCAACGTATGGCAAAACCAATACAATATTGTAAAGTAAAAAAATAATAAATTTTTAAAAAAGAACAAAAAATAAAAAGGCATCATAAAAAAAAATAAAGTTTATTTTAAAACTTTAAAAAAAAATATGACAGTACAAAGTGAAGTCATCTGGTAATAATTTCATTAAAAGTCCAAAGGCTCAGTTTCTTTCAGGAACTGCCTAGGGGTTCTGCCCGCTAGCGAGGACAGATAGCTATAAGCTTCCTAAATAAGAAAAACCTGAATATTATTTACCATTTATTATTGAAACCAGCCACTTGACAAATTGACCTTATTCAGCTAGGCTTTCAACAACACAGTTTCCTGTTTCTGATTCTGGTAATATTAAGTACTCTATTGGCAGAAGCACAAACTCTAAAGCAATTTAATAACCTGTAATATATATATGAAAAGTGTCAACAGGGCTCTTCAGAAAGGTGAAGAATGGTAGCTTCTGAATATATATATATATATATATATATATATATATAGCAATAAATATACTTGGATTGCTAAAGCTCTATTAAGCAATCTGGATTCAACACAAACTTCTTTAGAAATTCTATGTGTAATGTTAATTGCAATGTGTGTCCACCACTAATGCTCAGCAAAAGCACGAACACTATAATTAATAGCCTTGGTGAAGTTATCTGTGATTCAGGTAATATTGGAAAAACATCTGTCTTACATTTTATTTTTAAATGTTTATTTATTTGTTTATTTGGTTGCATTGGCGGCACACAGAATTTTCATTGTGTCACGCAGGATCTCTCATTGTGGGCACATAGACTCTCTGGTTGTGGCATGCCAACTTAGTTGTGGCGCATGGGCTTAGTTGCCTCCCAACAAGTGGGATCTTAGTTCCCCGACCCCTGCACTGAAAGGCAGATTCTTAATAACCAACCACGAGGGAAGTCCTGTCTTAAATTTTAAATACAGGTTTCATGCTTGTGAATATCAGACCCTATATTAACATGAGACCATACACTCACAACACTGACTTTCTAGAAAGATAGAAATGAAATAACGTTGATTGATACTTTTTGTTGGTGCTTATCCCTTCAGTCAGTAACTTAATTATATATTATGTGAGTTTGAGTTACCAAAAACTAAAATAATTTAATCAAAACCATGAAAGTGGTCCAATCCTTAAATAGATCATGGGCTGCCTAAAAGCTGAGATCATCTCATTTCCACACATGCATGTGTGAAGATAAGATTGCTGGTGGAAATAAGACCTGGTTATAAGAATGAAAGAAAAGATTAGAATCTTGTTTTCCATAAATGTTTGTTGTTTATATATTTATGAATCTGGTTACACTGTGCAGCTTTGGAGATCGTAGTTCCCAGATCAGAGATTGAACCAATTGAATTGGGCCCTCAACAGTGAAAGTGCAGAGTCCTAAGCACTGGACCACCAGGGAATTCCTCTACGATCTATGTATTTATATAGCACATGATACTTTTCACAGCTATTTTGCAGAATATTATATTTGATATTCACAACAACCTTGTGAAATAAATAGCACCAGTTATTCAATAAATTTTAAGAGGAAACTAAGATAGTAATAAGGTGCATAGTGAATGTAGGCACAGGTCAAAACAGTTGCAAAATATTTTTAAAACAAAACATGACCTAATTGATTTTCATGTTTGGAAAATGATAACCCAAAGTGCTCCTGTAGTTTTGAATAAATGAATGAAGTTCCAGGCTTAAGCTTTCTAAGTTGTTAAAAAGCTAAGAATTAAGCTATAAAGCACTTTATTGAGTTCTCCCAAATTAGAAATTAAGTAAAAGAAAAGTTTAGTACAGCCCTTGTAAGGTCCCAGAGGATAGGAATTATCACATATACTAACACAGATGAGGATCCATGATCAGTCATGGTGCACAAACCACCAGAGTGGATATAAGAAACTCAATTAATGCACCATCCAAGATCTGCTCAACTTAGTCTATCTCAAACTGTTGCTTTGTTATCTAGCCTCTACCCATAAAACTCATTTGCTGCCATGCATGAGCACTCAGTTGTGTCTGACTCTTTGCGACCCCATGGACTATAGATTGTCACGCTCCTCTGTCCATGGAGTTTTCCAGGCAAGAATACTAGAGCTGGTTGTCATTTCCTTCTCCAGGGTATCTTCCCTATCCAAGGATCAAACCCATGTCTTTTTCATCTCTTGCATTGGCAGGAGGATTCTTTACTAGCTGAGCCAGCTAGGGAGGCCCTCTAGTTGTTGGTACATTTATTAAAAATGCAGATGGCACATTCAAACAGTAATTGAGGGATTATAATAAAGTCACTATTTACAAAGGTGTTGACATAGTTAAGAGACACCAATAAAGGATGATATAGCATCTCAGTGCAAGCAACAGTGAGAATCAATTACCACACTTAGACTGTGGGGGCAAGGCAAGGAGGCAGCTACCGAAACCTGGAAAGAGCAGCTGTGTGGAGAGGGCCACCTGACATGACCTTCAGTGGAGGTATGTAAGATACACTGGATAGAAGGGAGTTGATACAACAGCCTCTCTTCCCTGTCTCCAATCTCCTTTCAGAAATTCCAATGACTGATCTCCACCAAACGCCAGAGAAAAAGGGAGTTTAGGGACACAACAGCATCCCAGGGAATAGTTCAGTATAGGGGAGGGTGGAGCATGAATCTTCAGAGGCAAGTGGAAAAGATAAAAAATGGTGAAGAGAAACAAATTCCATAACGTACATTTATACGTTAAATATAAATTTTTCCTGCCAAAATTTAACAACTCTTCAATTAGAGGCTCAATTTATGTAACTTTTCTGTAAGGCAAAAATCCAGATAAATTGCTTAAAGTTAGTATTTATAGGAAGATTATATTGAATCGCGAATTTCTCTTTCATTAAAACCAAATGCTTGACTGAGCAATTAGGCTATGGAGATGAGACAGGGAGAATGAAAGAAAACCTAGGTTTTTATTCAGCCACCATGATTCCATTACAGACTTGATCCACCCATTACAAGAGGCACTATGGCAACCAGCTCAGAAGAAAGGGGGAGGGGGAGGAGAAAGGAGGATGTAACCTAGCAACAGAATCTTTAGGCCACAGTTTGCTCATAAATTGTCAAAATGGTAGTTAGTGATATCAGAAAACATAATTAAATCAAGAGAAAGTATACCAAAAAGGGGTGAGAGGGAATATAGCAAATACTTAGGTATATAGGTATGAAAGATCAAATATTTATTTAAGTTAAAATTCCTATATAAAATGTTTTTCTGAATATTATTTTAAATAAATGTAAAAACTGTTTAGAAGGAAATAAAAAACTGATTTCTATTAGAAAAGCATGTGCCTAAGATAGAGATTTTTCAGTATAAATTTGAAAAATTAGATGGTTATAATCTCAACCTTAAGTATTAACTAAAAGTTATGACCAACTTAAACAGCATATTGAAAAGCAGAGACATTACTTTGTCAACAAAAGTCCGTCTGGTCAAGGCTATGGTTTTTCCAGTGGTCATGTATGGATGTGAGAGTTGGACTATAAAGAAAGCTGAGCGCCGAAGAATCAATGCTTTTGAACTATGGTGTTGGAGAAGACTCTTGAGAGTCCCTTGGACTGCAAGGAGATCCAACCAGTCCATCCTAAAGGAAATCAGTCCTGAATATTCACTGGTAGGACTGATGCTGAAGCTGAAACTCCAATACTTTGGCCACCTGATGAAAAGAGCTGACTCATTGGGAAAGACCCTGATGCTGGGAAAGATTGAGGGCAGGAGGAGAACGAGACAACAGAGGATGAGATGGTTGGATGGCATCACCGACTCAATGGACATGGATTTGGGTGGACTCCGGGAGCTGGTGATGGACCGGGAGGCCTGGCGTGCTGCGGTTCATGGGGTTGCAGAGAGTCGGACGCGACTGAGCGACTGAACTGAACTGAACTGAAGCAAACATGTATCTCCAAGCTTATTATGACTTTAGCATAGTTATTCAAGAATGAAAAAAGTAATTCATATTTTTTATTTTTAATTTTTTTTTTATTTTTTAATGTGTCTATCTATCTATTTGGCTGCATCAGGTCTTAGTTGCCGCACTCAGGATCTGCTGTGGTGCACAAACTTTCTAGTTGTGGAGTGCAGGCTTAGTTGCTCCAAGACATGTGGGAGCTTAGTCCCCTGACCAGGGATCAAACCCACATTCCTTCATTGCAAGGCAGATTCTTAACCACTGGACTACCACGAAAGTCCCCCAAAATAGTTGATATTTAGATCAATATTGATATTTCCTTCTGATTGGTATTTGAGAAATGTTCATGTAGAACACTATTAGCTAACCACATCATGCAGATAAATTAATACCTATAACCGAATTAGGACAATTTCCCTTTATTAACTCCACTGATTTCATTCATTCACATACACATTCTGATTTCAAGAGAATATGTTAATTGGTACACTAACTACATTTTCTTATTTTCTAAATTTTTGAAGTTCTGGGATCTGGGGCCAGACCAGCTGCCCCTCCCAGGACTTGTTTAGTCACTAAGTCAATCTGACTCTTTTGCGACCCCACAGACTATAGCCCGCCAGGATCCTCTGTCCATGAGATTTCCCAGGCAAGAATACTGGAGAGGGTTGCCATTTCCTTCTCCAGGGGATCTTCCTGACCCAGGGATCGAACCTGTCTCCTGCATTGCAGGTGGATTCATTACCACTGAGCTATCAAGGAAGCCCAGAACCTACCAAAGGGAATTGTGTATATGTGTTTAGTCACTCTGTCATATCTGACTCTTTGTGACCATATGGACAGACTGCATCCTGCCAGGCTCCTCTGTCCATGGGATTCTCCAGGCAAGAATAGTGGAGTGGGGTGCCACCTCCTTCTTCAGGGGACCTCCCCAACCCAGGGACTGAACTTGCATCTCCTGCATTGCAGGCAGATTCTTCACCACTGAGATGCCAGGGAAGCCCTTCCCAGGGGCTAACCAATTATTAAAGACAGCAAAAGACTCAACACAGTCTTTTGTAGGCAAACTAGGTAATCCAGAGCCTGAACTCTGAACTGCCACCTCTCTCTGGATGTCTTGTCAAGAGGTAGAATCCTCTGCACTAATCTCCCTGGGGCCAGATACCAGGCAACTGGAAGAAACAGCCTCTATGACCCAGAGCCTGCCGAAATTATTCATACTAGCCAATTCTAACCCTGTTTACCCTGCCTTGCCTGGCCTTTCTCATGGAAACCAAAAATGCAGGCTCCACTCATCCTTTTCCGTGGCTCTTTATACCTCCTGACTGACCCTGGTGCTTCCTTATGCATGGTCTGATGTGCCCCTCTTATTAGAAACTGTAGCCGACTTGGCAATCATCTCCTGATCTGTCGTCCTCATCCTATTGGAATAACAATAAAACTTACAGTTAAAACAATTGGTTCTAGTCATTACCATCTGTTTTAACTCTTGAAGGAACTGTGCAGTAAATATTTCAGATTGATCATTGACTCTAGGTTCATTTACTGGCTGTGTGACACTGGGCAGAATAATACAACTTCTATGAATCTCAGTCCACTTTTGCAAAATAGTGAAATTCTCTTCTACTAAAAAAATTAGTCCTCTTACTGTTTTCTCTGTTTTTATAAAATATAATACTTTATACTAAATTACTTCCCCATTGGGAAATATAGTTAATTTCCCTTTTCTTTTATCTGGCAAAAAATATATAATTGTACCTAGTAATGGTTTTTTTGACTTGAGACCAGCCAAATCAGTTGTGATACAATTAAGATTTGATAGTAAAGTCCCCACAAGGTGGCGGCAGAGACATCACCATCAGCCGCCAGTAGCTGTACAGAAGAGTCTAAGGAAGGAAGCAAGGGAAGAGAATGCTATGCCTGCAGCTGAACGTCTAGGATTTGGTGCTGCTTTGAGTTTGTCGGCTCCACATAGGAGACGCTGGGTCATCGAGCTTCCAGGGAACTTAATAGGCCAAAGGCAGTGTTTGGCCCCACCTAAGACCCTGGGTCAGCTTTTAGAATTTCATTTTGTGAGGAAGTTCAGGTTTTTTTCTACAGTTCACTGTGGTGTTCTCCAAATACTAAATTAAAATAATATTCTTAATTCCTAATTAATGACACACAGCACATTCATGTGCATGTAAGCAGTCTATTCCTGAAAAACAAAACATTTCTGAGATGCAGAAAATTAGTTAATACTCAGAGTCCATGTTTGCATCCTTATTAACATTAATCTATCTATTAAAATCATAAATTCTTTAAGTGTTTTAAATAGATCATTTGTAGTTTTGGACTACTCTATCACTAAAATTTTAAAAATCTCCCACATAGTACAATATATCCCTCTTATGATTTTTACTGCATTTGAGAGAGAAAGAATCAATGAAATGGAACCCTCTGATTAAGTTCTAACATTGTGTACCAGTTCTGAGGGGTGGGAAAGACCATGCAAGCCCCCTAGAACAGTTGGATCTTTACATCCTCAACACAAATGTGCAAATAGACACACAAATGCAGGACTCAGATACATACGTTCTCATTAGGAATTCAGAGGAGAAAAACTAAATTCTTGTAGATGTAACAGGAAATATTCTACTTAAAATGTTATAAAATTTAATTTTCCCAGCTGAGGCTTAAAAAAGTGATGCTCTGCTTCTTGTTTCAGTTTTCACCTTACAAACCAGCATCCTTTTCAACGCATGTTCAGCATTAATGTTTCATAGTTTCACACTTTTTGTTGGTGATTTCACTGTTTGCAATGACCCCAAGCATAGTCCTGAAGTGTTATCTGGCGTATCCAAGCACTGGAAGGCTGTGATGTGCCTCAAAAAGAAATATGTGTTAGATATGCTTTATTCAGGGATGAGTTACAGTATTGTTGACCCTGAGTATAATGTTAGTGAATTAACAACATATATTAAATAAGGGGTCTTTTAAAGAGAAACACACAGAAAACAAGGTTATGCATTAATTGGTTTTAGAAATATTATGATCTCAGGAACCTAATTCTATACTTCCCCAGGGTCAGTGGTTCAGTATTCGTGAATTCAGTGTGACTTTATAGCGGATGATGAGACTTCATTGTACTCTCCATTGGTGCTATGCTCGTAGAGATCCTAATCCTTAGTTCTCAAGTCTGGCTGGAGACTAGTATCACAAGTGGAATTGAAAGGAGAAATAACTGACCATAAAGTTCCAATCGTGGAGATTCTGATGCAATGGATAATTGTATATATGTCTGCCTGTGAGTCAAATATATAGTGAGGCTTGAGAGCAACTTTCTAGCTCACTTTGCCACACAATAAAGAACTGAGTGGTTGCTCTGGTACTTCCTCTTGGGGATGCTCTGGGAGGGCAATATGTGTGCTTGGATAAGGAAAGCATCTAAAAGACAAATTTTTCTAGCCAGCCTTGGGTTATTTTTTGAAATAAAATGGCTTGAGCTCCTATAAAAAACAATGCCTTAAAAATCAGAATGTTAAAGTGTTTTGAGCAGGTATCACTTTATTTTAGGGGAGGTGGACACAGCCAAGTTCTAGCCAATGAGATACATAAAAAAAATTCTGCGTGAGACTCGTGGGACATTTTTCTCTTCATTGTTGAGAAAACGCAAGTGGGAGAAACTCTATGTTTCATCTTGTTACAACCTGCTTTGAACTGGAGTTGTAGGAAGAAATGATGTGGGGAGCTGTAGCAGTCATTCTGCAACTGTGAAAGAGAAGACAAGAAAACTAGAGGGCACACCTCAGAGTTCTGACCTCAGTGAATTACTGACTCTTCCTGTTAAGTGTGAAAAGTCAGTTCCCTGTTGCTGGGCCACATTTACTCAGCGTCATCTTTACCTCGCGGCTGGAAGCATGCCTACTGAAATGGCTCTCCAATCCTGCAGAGCATATGAAGTCTGGCACAGTTCTAAGATATTTGACAAATTCTATAGGGCTTATGCTCTCATTGTCTCCCCTGCATGGAATTCTCAATCTCTGCTCCCTTTCTTACTTTCTACAGGTACACTTTTCTATGTAGCTCTGCTCTACCACATGGGGCCACTACCTCTCCTTAATTAACCAAAGCAACACAATATAAACCTATTACATGTGGAAGACCTGTATAGGCAGACTTTCATGGAAGATCTGGGTCTGTAGCCCTCCAGGCTCCTCTGTCCATGGGGATTCTCCAGGCAAGAATACTAGAGTGTGTTGCCATGCCCTCCTCCAGGGGATCTTCCCAACCCAGGGATCAAATCCAGGTCTCCCGCGTTGTAGGTGGATTCTTTACCCGCTGAGCCACCAGGGAAGCCCAGACCTGGGACTACTAAGGGTCAGTACAGCAAATGAAACATAGGAATGAACTTATATTCTGGCCATCTCTGCCATCAGGAATCTCTCACAGACTCTCCTTTTGGAATGTCAATATGATCTACCTATGGTGATCTCTTCGTTGGAGATCTCTCCCTTCCAGCAAAGACCATCTCAGTTCACCCTGTAATGAACAGATGTTGAGTGTGTGTATATATGTGGACACATATGCATTTACACATACATTTATGCAATAAAAAATGGTAGGAAATATATTAATAATGCCTATCTCTTGGTGATTGAATTATAAGGAATTCATATAATCTTCTTCAATATGATGTGATTTTCCCCCTGATATTTCTACAGAGAATATAAACTGTTTTTAAATAAAAATTAATTTTATTAAAATATTCAATTCAGGAACAAATCATCTGGACAGCACATGTCTGGCAATAGGCTCTGAAATATATTCAGGTTCCATGTGTTAATATACTGACATTTGTCACAAAGCAATAATAGCACTAGTAATTTGAAAGTTTGACTTCCAAAATCTAAAAGCTGCATTCCACCTTCCTCCTGGAGCCCTCTCCCATTTCACCTCCACACCGTCATTCTTGTTAATACTCCTCTTCAAATGTATCACAGTCTCTAGCCCCTTATTTACTATGCCAAAGCCTTTGACTATGTGGATCACAACAAACGGTGGAAAATTCTTAAAGAAATGGGAATCCAGACCACCTTACCTGACTCCTGAGAATGCAGATCAAGAAGCAAGAGTTAGAACTGGACATGGAACAAAAGACTGCTTTCAAATTGGGAAAGGAGTACATCAAGGCTGTATATTGTCACCCTGCTTATTTAACTTATATGCAGGGTACATCATGAGAAATGCTGGGCTGAATGAAGCACAAGCTGGAATCAAGATTGCCAGGAGAAATATGCAGATGACACCACCCTTATGGCAGAAATCAGAGAACTAAAGAGCCTCTTGATGAAAGTGAAAGAGGAGAGTGAAAAAGTTGGCTTAAAACTCAACATTCAGAAAACTAAGATCATGCCATCCGGTCCCACCACTTCATGGCAAACAGACGGGGAAACAATGGAAAGAAACAGTGAGACACTGTATTTTGGGGGGCTTCAAAATCACTGCAGATGGTGACTGCGGCCATGAAATTAAAAGATGGTTGCTCCTTGGCAGAAAAGTTATGACCAATCTAGACAGCATATTAAAAAGCAGAGACATTACTTTGCCAACAAAGGTCCATCTAATCAAAGCTATGGTTTTTCCAGTAGTCATATACGGATGTGCGAGTTGGACTATAAAGAAAGCTGAGTGCTGAAGAATTGATGCTTTTGACCTGTGGTGTTGGAGAAGACACTTGAGAGTCCCTTGGACTGCAAGGACATCCAACCAGTCCATCCTAAAGAAAATCAGTCCTGAATGTTCATTGGAAGGACTGACACTGAAGCTGAAACTTCAATGCTTTGGCCACCTGATGTGAAGAACTGACTCACTAAAAAGACCCTGATGCTGGGAAAGATTGAGGGCAGGAGGAGAAGGGGACAACAGAGGATGAGATGGTTGAATCGCATCACAGACTCGATGGACATGAGTTTTAGTAAGCTCTAGGAGTTGATGATGGACAGGGAAGCCTGGTGTGCCGTAGTCCATGAGGTCGCAAAGAGTCGGACACAACTGAGTGACTGAACTGAACTAGCCCTTAGGAGGCTCTCTAGAGCTGAGGTCAAGTACTTTATTCTTGATCCTTATCAACTAAAATCTTTGAACATGAACCCCCCAATATATATATAAATACACATTTTCTTTACATATACAATTATGACATACCATAAAATACAAACAAAAACTTAAAAGTAAGGGATGAGATAAAGATGAAATTTTAAAAAGTAATTGATATAATTTAGTGCATTAATAATAAAAATAATTTGTAATTGACAATGCTTTATTTTTTAAATCTTAGTGTAATTCTCTTGTTAAGCAATTCAGAAATCTGGTTGGATTTATCTCAATATCTGATTTCAATAATTCATCCTGCAACAATAACTCGTGTCTCTGCCCCTGCTTGAAGACTTTGTCAGCTGTATAAGAGCAGAAGAGAAATAAAAATATTTAACTGGCTGTATGGCATCGTAGTAACCAACTAGAACAACCACCCCTCAATCAGAATGGACCCAGGCTGAGACTGCTAACCCCACAGTGCCCATCAGCTAAATGCCAACCAGGATTTCAAGGAAAAGACAAGGCACTCTACCAACATTTGACTGTAGCTTGCTCTTGAACATTTCTTGTAAAATAAAAGAAGCCCAGTCAATCTATGCCTTTGAGGCAAAGGTGTTGTTTTAAAGATGTGCAAATATGCAAGTAAAATTTTAAAAGCACTTAAGCTATGGAGGAAGCATTTAGAAAAACTGGATGTTTGGAAAATGTATCATTGACACCTGATATTTTTGCCCAAACTGTTCATTGTGTAGAAAAGCTTTCAAAAGTGCACACTTAAAACTAAAACTGAAACTAAAACTGAATTTTTGAAAATAATTGGGAAATGGTTATCATGACCTAGTAAACTTAGTTTTGTTTTTCTATTTTTGACTTATTTATATTTTTGAAATACAAACAGTATCCTTTCAAATTTTTCTGCTACATCAACCTATCAGCTTCTGCTTCTTGCAGAAAGGGATACTGTGTAAATACTCAGTTAGATTGCCAGTTATTATATAACGTTTATGCGTATAACTAAGTTATTTCCTCTATAAATTGTGTATTATTTGAGTGCTAGCACCATCTCTTACTCATTATTTGTCCCAAAAAATTGCTGGCAGTCAAGTATAGGGTATGTGTAACATACCAGGATTAGGGCTAAGTGCTTCCAACAACCTTTTAACATAGTACAGATATCATCACCATTCTCATTTTACAACTGAGAAATTTGAGGTTATTTTCCTGAGATGACACAGCAATTAAGAGGCAGTGCTGAGATGTAAACCCTGATATCCTGAGCTCACAGTCTCTAAGCATAATCACAACCCTATTCTGCCAGTGGAAGGGCATCTAACTTTAAATTACACGGAGTAAGCTCTTGCTTGATACAATTTAGTAAACAAGTGAAAAAAAACAGAATGACAATTCTAGAAGTATTTCCTCATCAAATTAAATTATTGTCATTTTCTTTGGAAAAGGCATGACTGCCATGTGTGGCCATTAAATTTGTAGTTCTAGTTTGTCAAAGACAAGGCAGTTTTGACTTTTCTTACTTCTTAATAGTAGAAAGCTCAAATGGAAAGGTGGTTAACAGCAAGAACCTGTTATCTAGTATCTTCCTGAGTGACTATTTAAAAAACAAAATGCTAAAAGGTGACTTTTAAAACTGATAGAGATGGAAATATTTCTTTTGGGTTTAAAAAGAAAGGTCAGCTCAAGAAAAAAAGAAAAGATATAGGTCAATATGATTTCCTACCTCAAAGGAGAAACAGAAACTTACATTTAGAAGCAATGAGGAGGAGGATAAATGAAAGTCATTTGAAGAAACTTGACAGAGAAAATCTCTATTAAAACAAAAAGGAGAAAATAAATGAAACCATACTGTAAAAATACAGAAGGAAAAGGATACATTTTGAGAGATTAGATTCCTTGTATCCCAACTTCTTTCCTTCAGCAGTGGCCCAATCAAGACTATGCTAGATTCCTAAAAATAGTGGTTTCTTTATATTTTCCCTCAAAATCAGTTCTCATCACTCAATCTTCATCCAGCAAGGCAACTCTTACCTAAGAGTAAATATGTATTGTTATTGATGGGTATTATGTGATGCTAATGGTGACGGTCAGGAGAGAGCATCTATATGGAAAAACATCCGTGAAACTGCAATGTGCGTTATTATTTAGATCTTACCAAAGTCCTCATGCACTTATCCTCCCCTGGCACACTGTATATTTTCTGGTTATTATTTATATCCTGTCTTCCTCCTCCCATTAGAATGCGATATCCATAAAAACAGGAACGTTATTAAGTTTTATAAACTGACCCTAGTGCAGCACTGGCCACAGAGTAGGTTCTGAATAATTTTTTTTTTAAGTGATTGAATGAATGAATGACATAATCTAAATACAAAACACTTAAACCTCCACTTTTGATTGTCTTTCACCAGGACAGCAATTTCGTGGCATTAAGAAGATGACATTATTTCTCTATATTTAATCAGCAACCTCTTTTTATTCCCCAATGTTTGAAACTAAAGGATTAAAGATGAGTACCACACAATGTTTTTTGGTTTGTTTGTTTGCTTTTGCTTTAAAATACTGAATACAACCTGCAAGCAACTAAAGGTGGGCAGGGTGGGGAGAGGGAGTCGGACCTTAACAGTCCTAACAGATAATTTTGTATACATGTAACTAAGCATATAATGTGTTTATCTTCTACCTACAAGATAAACTTCCCAAAGTAACTAAAGGTATGGTATTATTTTATGAAGAGACAGCAAAGAAGAGCATAAACCAGGCTCACTTGCATGCTCAACGTTCTATTTCACTTCAGCAACTTTTACTATGTATTTGACATTAAGCCAGTTGCTAGAGTCAAGGCAAATAAAATTCCCATTCAGGTGGAAAATCAGCAAGGGCCTATATATATGCAGAGTACTATACTGGTCCTGTGTAAATATGTCTTTTCTTTAAGCATATTACAATCCCCAGGGAGGAAAAAGCTGTTACTAGCTACATAATATAGTTAGCAAATAAAATAAGACAACAGCTATAATGTATTGAAGTGGGTATTTTCTATGCCTCCAGTAAACAAAGATTCTGTATTTCTCTTACCCAGTGCAAAATACCACCAAACTTCTCTGGCCTATCCAAACTTCATTGAATGTGCATTGTTAACCCATGTCCACGGGATTCTCCAGGTAAGAATCCCAGAGTGGGTTGCCATTTCCTTCTATGGGGGATCTTCCCGACACAGGGTTCTTCCAGACCCAGTGTCTCTTGCATCTCCTGCATTGGCAGGCGGATTCTTTACCACTGTGCCACCTGGGAAGCCCACCAACTGATTACTTTGCCTAAATATATCTTTTCAGTAGCCTAAATGACCCCTTCTACCTCCATATAATTCTGGACTATGAGGTTCTCATTATGAAGCAGATAAACTACCACCCATAGTCACCCAGGGCTGCAGAATGCCAGAGTGAGTAGCAACCCGAAGGACTCACATTTGTGTGGCTTCTGTACTGAACCGAAGCTGCCATTTTTCAGTGTGGGTGTCTTTTTTTTCCCTCATGACATAGACAAATGTTGATGTTTACTACAAGTTGGTACATTAGTTGCTAATTAAGTTCCTGGCTGCTTCAGCCAAAACTTGCTGTATTGAATCCAAGAAAAGAATGGCAGCTACATCAAAAATAAGTTGTTGGGGATTTTGTTTTGTTTTGTTAAAGGAAAGCTGTATATTAAAGAATATGGGGAACTTACATACTGGGAGATAGAAAACCTTCAGTCTTGGCTTCCTCCTAAGCTGAGTCTGTAGTTCAAGTCCTTCCGTGTCTGTCACGAGGCCTTGGTCAAAGCCAAATAAACAGTACAATCTACGTGTGAGGTAATAAAGTTAATTAACTGTTTATCATTACTTGCTCTTTTTCATACCCACCCACAAATTCCCAGAGGAAAGCGTTACTTCTTGGGGACCCACAGGAGGGCAGGTTTATCCTGGAAAGAGCTCACTTCACCCTGGGGGGCTACATATCTCCGAAAAGATGTCTTCTTCGTGTCGTCTCTCTGCTTGTCCCCGTAATCTCACACCCGGGCGGGGCTGGGGGCTGCCTGCATTCGCCAGTCATGCCTAAGAACTTCCTGTTGACATCAGGGTCTGTGGCAGTCTCTCTTCACCTCTGGGCTGGGAAGTCCCCAATGACGCTTGCACGCCGCCCTCCAGATCTTAGCTGGAAAAGGGTGGTGCGAGACAGCCGCGGGGAGAGAAGTCTGAATTTTCAGGTCGAACCCTGCAAAGCAGGCAAAATACCCGCTGGCATTGCTGAAGCGCTGCTGTCTTACTTAATGGAAGAGAGAATTCGCTTTCCGTTTCTGTTTCCCACAGGGCCAAAGGACTGTCCTTACCCGAACCGACCAAAGGGAGGCTCCTCCCCGACCAAACAGACACTCCCCACCCAGCGGATTACGTATGGAAAGTCCTGAAGAAGAGAATCGAAACAGAAACCGAAGTCAGGCAAACTATATAACTGCCTGGCGAAGTCTGGCCTCGAAACTCCCACCCGAGTGAGCAGAGCCGGCGCCCTGGTCCCCGGCTCACGCGAGCGCCCGCCGCCGCCGCCGTGTCCTGCGCACCTGCCCACCTGCCCAGGTGCCGCCGCGCCGCCGCGCGCCCGCCTGGGGGTCCTGCAGGCTACCCTGTCGTCAGGCGCGTTGCTGCAGGCCCTGCGGTTCCGAAGCAGCGAAGACACATATCATCACCTGAGTTGAGAACAACTTTTCCGTCTACCTGGGAGAATCATTTCCCTCCTCTGAGGAAGAGAGATGTCGTCGGATGGAAGTTTCGCAGACAAGAATTTCTGCTATCTCATCTCGTGTTTCAGGGCCAGAGTGAAAAGGTACATCCAGGTGGAACCAGTACTGGACTACCTGACTTTTCTATCTCCAGAGGTGAAAGAGCAGATTCAGAGGACGGCCGCCACCATTGGGGACATTCAGGCAGCTGATCTGCTTCTGAACATCTTGGAGAAGGGGACCTGGCCGCTCGGCTGGGCTAGGATGTTCGTAGAGGCCCTCCGGCAAGCAGGCAACCGCTTAGCCGCCCGCTACGTGAACCCAGAGCTCACGGACTTGCCTTCTCCATCTTCTGAGAACGCTCACGATGAGTGTCTCCAACTGCTGAACCTTCTTCAGCCCACCCTGGTGGACAAGCTTCTGGTTGCAGATGTCTTGGATAAATGTGTGGAGAAGAAACTATTGACAATTGAAGACAGAAATCGGGTA
This sequence comes from Okapia johnstoni, assembly GCA_024291935.2. Classification (NCBI taxonomy): domain Eukaryota; kingdom Metazoa; phylum Chordata; class Mammalia; order Artiodactyla; family Giraffidae; genus Okapia; species Okapia johnstoni. The sequence goes on from CM044319.1 coordinate 11,580,735, forward strand.
GGTGTCAGTTCAAATGGAACTGGACTTAAAGGCAAATATTGCTACTTGAGGCTGTTCCTCCACTTGCCCCATTCCAAATGTTTTTTGACATCTTTGGGTTAATTAGGCTCCCTCCTTCCTTGAGAATGTCTAGGCTTTTAAAAACGTAATTTTGCAAATTTAAACACAAAACAGCTATTTTTTTCTAATTTTTTAACTGAAATAAGCTAAAGAAGAAAGGACTCTAGAAAAATAACGTATGCTAATAGACAGCATTTATTAAACACTTACTGTGCAATTAGCATCATTGGCAAAACCTATTATCAGAGTTCATGCTCACAATAATCTATTGAGTTGTTAGTTAATAATCCAGTGTTATTAACTGTGCCATTTTACAGATGAGTAGACTGAGGCAGTTTGAATAACCTGCCCAAGGTCTACCAGGAAGATAGTGGTAGAGGTAGGGATTTAGTTCCTGATGGTGTGAAATTTTGTCGTATTGTATGTAGTTGCATAGAACGGGGATCAGCAAACCATGACCCATGCTAAATCCAACCCGAAAGCTAAGAATGATGTTTAAATTTTAAAATATTCAGTTCATAAAGAAAGTTTTATTGGAAACAACTATGCTCATTCATTTACATGCTATGATTGCTCCTGTGCATTAAGAGCATTTGAACATAGAGTCATATAGCCCACAAATCCTAAAATATTCATTATCTGGGCTTTAAACAAAGTTTTCCAATCTCTGGCCTATATTATGCACTATGCCATTTAATTTTGGTCCAAATGGGGAAATTACATAGTACATACACACAAACACACACACTTTTTTTTTCTTTAATCAAAGTTTCAGCATTCTTTGGGAATCACAAATTAGAACTAACTAATTGAAAAAAATATGTAGCCAGTAGTTATTATCCATTTTAATAGAAAAACAATGGATTTTTTAGGTGCCATTTTGACAGGAAGAATTTTACAGGTGATTACACTTAGCGTTTTATTGTTCATTGTTTTTCAGTGAATAATGAAGTACTGTGGCATATAGAAACTCTGTCCTATTTGAATCTGACTTAGAGTGTACAGTGAAAGTTTTATTTTGAAAAGCATGTAGGCAAATAAACCCATTTTGGCGGGTCAAAGTCTAACATGCTGTGATTTTTGACATTTTCTTTCTTTCTTTCTTTTTAGTTCATCAGTTGTATGTATCCTCATTACAAAGTTCTGGGCACAGGACTTCTATCAGCCTATGATGTGACTTGATCTTTAGTGACTAAAGCTAATGCTCCTTTGTCGACTTGACAGCCATAGGGCCTGTCCAAAGACCTAAGTGTGTATCTAATTTTGATGACTGGTTTTCCCAACAAGTAAATAACTTTACACTGTTGTCAGTAAGGTTTATGTAGTTTTGTGTATTGAGAACCAGCTAGAACGCATTATAGTAGTCCAGCTGGATATGACAAATGTGTACATCACTGTGGCAGAATCTTAATTTGGAAGACAGTATGCAGCCTTCAAGCCAGCTGGAGATGGAAGATGGCATTTCCAGCCACAGTAGCTGTTAGGAAGTCCAGAAGCAACAGAGTCCAGTAACACCACAAAGCTGTTTATGTTTGGTGGGTATGATGTCCCGATTGCCAGTGAAACAGCACTTCTCCTTATTTACTCTAAATACGTCTGCCTATCAGCATCACTTTTGTCTTGCCTGGATTGAATTTCCGCCAGCTAGATTTTATCCAAGTTCTTGATTCTGGCAAGCTTGGAGGCAGCTAGCAGGAATGCAAGGGATTTGACACAAAGAAGATATACAGTAAAAGGACATTTGTGTACTGGTAGCAGTTCAGGCCAAAGCAACCCCATTTCTCTCTCATAACGGAGAATGGAGGAGCAATATATGGAGGCTTTCTAAGGAGCAGTAGTGTCTGTGTGAGATCCTGGCACATCATTCTTAAAGATACCATCTGTCTCAAAAGGAAGGAATGGCGGACGATGGGAAGGAAACACTAGGTTTAGAAGAATCCATAGCATGTTGATATGGGTTCCTTGAGGAATGTTTATCTTATTACAGAAAAGTGTAATGAGGAAAGCATGGGAATTTGGAATGGCAAGACCTGGATTTTGACATCTCTGTTTCTTACCATCTCTATTCTTTTGGGCCAAATTATTTAAGTTTCCTGATCCTAAATGTAGTATGAAAATGGATATAATAATAATTTCCTCTCTCATTCACAGTGTTTTAGTGAACATGAGTGAGAAACAGTGTTTATGACAAAGCCTTATTAATAAGAAAGAGCTGTTTTGATATGATGATGACTTCTATTTATTTGGTTATATTTCCTTGTGAATTTAAGGTTTCAAGGACTAAGGTAAATGCCTTATGTTGAAATTGAGATTTACCTCCTAAATTCCATGAATTAAACTGTGAGTTGAGGAAGAAACTATTTTTCACCTAAGGATGAAACTAGGACCTAGTTAGAACTAAGTATGATATTGGTGCTTAATAAGTATTGATTGATTGGATTAATTTCCAAGGAGTTGTCCGAGAATAAAAAATGAAAATGCTTGGAGTAATGAATTGTTTTGCCAGGCCTCAGGGGGGAGGGGAGGAGGAATGGTTGGACAATGAATATAAGATCTCCAAGTTTGCTTTTCTGACATCTTAAAATAGCATTTAACTAAGAAATTGGGACTTCTAAAAATAATTAATTAATTTTTTTTTTTGCCTTACCGCATGACTTGTGGAATCTTAGTTTGCTAACCAAGGATTGAACCCAGGGCCCCAGAAGTAAGAGCACTGAGTCCTAACCACTGGACCACCAGGGGATTCCCAAAATATTTTATTTTCATTCTCTTCATGTTTTCCAGTTGACATTTTCTACTTGGTCTGTATTTTAGTTTAGGATTTCCACCTCCACCACCCAATCCCTGTCCCTCTTACACAAGTGCTTCTAAAAGTGCTCCTAGATTTAGTTTTGTGACCAGCAGATACCCAAAGAAATTAATTTAATTGATTAATTATTCATTCATTCCATTTGAAAATATGGAGTGGCATGTTGCACCAGACACCAAGCTAGTGCTGAAAAGATTGGCGAATAATACAGATACTGTCTGCGCTTTCACGGAGTTTATGATGCAGTGTTGATCCGTGTTCGTTCTTCTAACAAATAGGTAAAAAATGTCTAGTATATGTGAGGCACTATTGTAAATGCTGGAGACTCATTAATAAATACAAGAATGGCTTTATAGAACATTATAATCGAATGATCCCTAACAGTAAGGGGGTGCCCCTGTACTGACCTGCTTCTATTTAGGCTGCTAAGTGACATCTTGGTACATCCATGACTTAGACGGCCATGAACTCTAGATCATATAAACATTTCCATAGTGTCCTAATAGCTTAGCTAAGCTGCATATTTCAGTCCTGTCCGGTTCAAAGCATTAAACATCTATAGTCCTGGAAGTCTTTATACACCTTTCATCTATACAAAGAATCAGAGATAGCATCACCAGTCCAGCTAGAAACCCCCTAGTTCTATTTACATGAAGTTGAGTATTGGGGTCAGTCTCCTTCCAGCTCATTGTACTGCCACCTAAATTAGGATGGATAAGATTTCTTTTAGCAATAAAAAGTACTAATAAGAAATTAGTTATGTCTGTGTGACAATACTTATTCATTCAGAAAGACATTAACTTTTGGAGAGAACTTGTTCTTTAAAATTCTTTGTTTTTAACGTGAATTTGCTTCCTGATTTACTGGTACTGAGGCTTAGTTCTGCTATGTTAAAAAGTCACCATTACTTTTAAATAGATATCTGAAGTTACTCTGAGGGAGAAAAACCATTTTTATTGAACTTTACAACTGTGTTGGCTATCCAGGGTTTAAAAGAAGTATCACTGGTTTCTCTACTAATGTATGTTAGAAAAAACTAGATCAAAGAATTCAGAATATGAAATCACTGTGCTGTATTACCCACAAATTCATATTTATTTTACACTCCATATATTAGTTAATAATGTATCCATAGACATTTTTAACTTCATAGTCAAGAGAATACTTTAAGTGGGGAAGAAATATGAGTGGGAATCATTATATGTCCTGTTTCAGTCTCAAGTCTAAATATTCACTTCCCAAGAATTTCAATAATCAAGTGTATATATTGGGATCTTATATTTTCCTATGTTTTAGAAGAACAGATTAATTTTAAAAAGATTTATGGTTGCTTTAAAGGAAATTGATGTACTTTCTAGCATCTAAACTAGGAAGATTTCTTAAAAATTCAGAACCTTGATGACGCTGCTAAACTTGCACAGGTATTATATGTAGTTCCACTTTCAAATAATAAAAATACTTGTAGGAAATAATGGCAAAATATTTCTCAAATTCCTGAACTAAATAATGACAAAGCAAGCTTGACAAATACAAATCATTGTATACGCAAAGAAATAGCTAATTAATAGTCAAAGAAAACTTAGTGGATATAATATATTAGCTTTTTAAAATATAAGTATTTATTACTGTGCTTCCCTTGTTATTTTAGAGATATGTGTCCTGATTACTTCTGTGGAATGAGTTCAAAGCTGATTAAAGGCTGAAATAATTAAAAATGGAAACAGTTGAGTTAAAAGAAGGTGCTCAAATCAGTCTCATTTAGCATCTCTAGTGACAACTGCAGGCTACAGTCCATGGGGTCGCTAAGAGTTGGACACGACTGAGTGACTTCACTTTCACTTTTCCCTTTCATGCACTGGAGAAGGAAATGGCAACCCACTCCAGTATACTTGCCTGGAGAATCCCAGGGACGGCGGAGCCTGGTGGGCTGCCATCTATGGGGTCGCACAGAGTCGGACACGACCGAAGCGACTTAGCAGCAGCAGCTTAAATTAGTAGATAATAATAAAAATGTTGCAAACACCAGAGAAGGCAAAGAATTTCCATTAGAAAGTTAATGAAATTAGAGAAAAGTAGGAAATGAGCGAGAATCTCCTTAGAAATGCTGGGAGGGAGAAATTGCTTAAATTTTATTGTCATTTTAATCACTTCTTGTCAAAAAATGAACTTAAAATTAGAGACAGTTACCAGCTATAATTAGAGTTCAAGAAGGCAGCATTCAACTTCTGAAGCCAATTGCCTGGGATCAAATTCTACCTCTGCCATTAACTAGCTTTATGGTGTTAGGGAGGTGATTGGACTTCTCTGAGCCCTGGATTTCTGATCTGTAAAATGGGTTAATGTCAGTATCTTCTTCAGAGTTGTTGGGTTGATATATGCAAAACCTTTATAATTAACTATTAGCTAATGAGACGAACATATCCATTGGGTAGAAATATGCACTATAATCTTGTACTAAGTAGTGTCTGCTGGTGAAACATTTATAAAGATAGATGATTTTCCTGGTTATCCATACTAATAATTAACACTGAATGTGTACCAAGCATTGTTCCAAAAATGCAAATTCCTGATATTAGATGGTTATGGCAATGTTTATAGGACTAGAAGAGAAGCAAATTTGTAGGAAACAATCTAGTTGAAAGGTCCATATTATACTAGAAGATGGACAAATGTTGAGAAGGACCTTTGAGAGTATGTAAGTCATTATTTCTTACCTAAGCTGCTGGCTGGAATCAAGAGATGCTTTTGAAAAAAATTTCTGATTTCCCAACATGGACAAATGAGAATCTCTGGGGGCAGGTCTCAGACATCAGTATTTTCTAAAGTTCTCAGGTGATTCTAACCTGCAACTAGGACAGACAAACCCTGAAATTTCATTTCCATTGCTTAATTTTACAGATATAGAAACTGAAGTCTGGAGAGGTGAAGTGGTTTGCCTAATGGCACAGCAAGCTGGTTGTGTTCTGCCTAATTTCTTTCGGGTCTAAATGTGATCTTTTCTCCAAATGTTTGGCTCTGTATTAAGAATTGGGGGGATTCATTGTAATAATGATTACACAAATGTTTCACATTTTAAAAGATTTGCTAGATTAATCTATAAAAGAAATTAAATGAAGGCTTAAGATAGAAATGAATGCATATACAAATAATTATTCCCATTTTTAAAAAAGATATATAGAAATACACTTCTTATAGTATTAAGTAAACACAAATTTAAGAAAAAATATTATAGTAATGATAAATAGCACAAATATTAAAGAATATAAAGCTGTGATAGTAATTACTTACTCCATAATGGTAAGAGTCAAGAAAGAGAGATTGGATAACAAATGTCTGATTTCCTATTTATAGACCCCATGAATTGAAAAGAAATAGCAAGCCCTAGATATACAGAAGGAAATTGATGCAAATAGACATAATGTAGGTAGAGATTAAAAACACCTTCTTTTGCACCCCTTATTCAGAATGATAGAGGTGAAACATCTGTTTCCTGTGTCAGGTTTGAATATCTCAAAAGCTTCAAAAAATGGTGGACATTTAAAAGGGGGATTGGCACAGCGAATTTCCTCCCTCTAGAATCCAGAATTTCTGCAAGTGGCATTGATGTTTTCTTTAATGTTTTAATATGAACCTTTATACATACGGTTCAATTTTTCAAAAGGCTAGTTTCTGTTTAAATTTATTCCTAAGATGTTTGACTTCTTTAATTCTACTTTTCTCTTAAAACAGGTTTCAGCTGCAGAAAATAATGGAAATGAAGCAGGGGTAAGAGAGCTACTCAAAAGGATTGTGCAGAAAGAAAACTGGTTTTCTACATTTCTGACTATTCTGAGGCAGACGGGAAATGACGAGCTTGCCCAGGAGTTAATAGGCACCAATTGCTATGAAGGCAATACAGGTATTGCTAATTCTGCAAAGGACAGCTTTGTGTGTTTTGCCTAGTGATTGAGAGTTTAATGAAGCCTATAGATACGGTGCCAAAAAAACGGATATTTAGAATCAGAATTTCAGATGTGTTTTCTTCTCTTTACAAATGAGGAAACTGCTGCCTGAGAAAAGATGAACCTCCCAAAGACCACAACACTCAACAAGCTAGGCTAGAATATTGGCAGCTGACTCCTCGTCCAACATGTTTTCCATTTTCCATCTTATTTTGGAAACAAAGGGATTGTCTGAGATTTTTATCAAGATCATTTTAACATTGCTTAGACAAATAAATTGGAAGAAAATATTTTAGTGGTTATTACAATTATGCTGCAAAGTCTTCAGGTCATTTATATAATACTTTGAGGAATTTATTAAATATTTGATAAAAGGTCTATAATTGCTAATGTATCACAATATTATTTTCTGTGAGTTTTTGAAAGTGTTCAATTATAATAATACAAGTAGCATAGCTCTTTCACATATGTTATTTGTAAATATAGTATTAGCTGCCACCTTATTTTTCTTTACAGAGTATGTATCCAATGTTTTAAAGAAGTGTCAAATGAAAGACAAATTAAAATTTAATTGGCAAAGAATGGTTGCCAGTTTATAGTTGTTATAATTTATACACAATTATATATAATTTAAATGGATTGCAATCATTTAAATTATATACTTCACTTCTTTTATTCAGTCAGGCATTCAATCAACATGTAACAAGTACCAGCAATATACCAGACACTGTTCCAAGTGCTGGCGATATGGACTTAAATGAGACATACGCAGTCCCTGTTTCCACAAACCATACTTTCTGATGGAATAAGAAATAGTTTTATAAGTTACTTATACAAAAGAAAAAACAGATAATTACCAAATTATTAGACCAAAGAGTATATTATGATTTTATGTTGTATTATTTATGAAATAGCTTAATTTTGCTCAGTAGTTAGAAATACACACTATATATATGCACATATATATCTGTGTACATATATATATGTATAGTGTATATATATATATATATATATAAAATAGTGTTTACATATTTCTGTGTGTATATAAACAGACAAATATTTTTACTATGAGATATTAAAAAGCCCTAAAGAATTACAAAATTGATATTAATAAACTTGTGTGTAAATGAACCATGGGAAGTATAAGTGCCATCTATGTTTGTGGAAGGTCTTTTTGTTTCACCCCAAAACAAATGCTGTGTGGTGTCATAAGTTTGAAATGGCCAGAAAGTGAAAAGCTCAAGAGGCTCTCCCTTCTCTCTGAAATCATTAAGGGATTTGAGGGGATTCATTCAGCCAAAGATGGTCAATCCAGCTTTCAAAAGCCAGGAGTAATTCCATGATTTGTCCACTAGCAGTTTCCTCAGTTCCTACTGTCATTTTTTCTATTTCCACAGCAAAGTTTAATTGTATAAGGGAAATTCCCTCTCAATAGGAAGCATCTTGATTTTGCTTTAGTACTCTGGAGGGAGCTCAATGGTACTACTTGCTTGCAATATCAAGATTATAGTTGTTTTGTTTTGTTTTGTTTTGTGTATTTATTTATTATGGCCCAGCTATTATTTCTATAGCATAACTCTAATGCCAATCTGCTACTTCTAAAGGGACTTCAGGTCAAATTTACAAACAATGATGGGGCCAAATGTCTCCCTTATCCCTCAAGGATGAGCCAGACTCCGGTGCAGATCACACTTTATGATGAGTTCCCTTTCAAGACCATATGGGACCATTTCCATCCATGACGACATTCTAGACTTAAACTTTGAAATGGCTACAGTCTCGATTTTTTTGTTCCCTGAGAAATTTTGGTCTCAGTGTATCAAGGGATATTTGAAAGAGCAGCCTTTCAGATCACAAAAGACCTTGTTACATCCATTCTCCAAAGTAGAGGGTAACTACCCATCTTACAGCTGTGTACTAGTTTAGGAAAAAGGCTAGAAGATTGGCTCGAAAGTATCTTCTGACTCTCATGACACAGACAATATGTCTGGCTGCATTGCTTTCTTTTTTTGGGGGGGTGGTTGTTGGGGCACAGCAACAAGTTACATACAACATATTTCTTTCTAAGATATTTTGGTGACTTTTTAGAAGTCTAATTCGATTTTTCAAATTCTGATTCTTTGAACAATAGCAATCCTAGGCAAAGAATACATGTGTAATAGCTGTGTAATAATGCACCTTATCACATACATCTATCTAATATTCACAAAACTTCCTCTTTACTTTCTTTATTATATGCCATGACTATGATTGTCTTTAAGTGTCTATTTCAGAATGGCTTAGGGACTAGTTTATCCAGATTCCTTCTGCCTGTGGACTTACATTGGCTGGCGAAGTTCAAGCACTTTATAAAAGGAATAAAGGCCCTTCTGAAAGAAAAAAACATGGCACCAATTAATTGTCTATCATTCTTTTCACCCTCCCTGGTGTCCTGACAGGATCCTCTTAAATTTGGGGCTTTCCTTCTTTCAACCAAAGTGGATGATGATAGATGTTGCCCCAGATATGTGGGCTCTTACAAAGGCAGGGAGCAGGGTTAGGGTTTCTCAGCTTTTTTTTTTTTTAAGTTTTTAAATTAATTTATTTATTTTTGGCTGCACTGGGTCTTTGTTGCTGTTCCTGGACTTTCTCTAGTTGCATATAGGGGGGCTTCTCATTACAGTGGCGTCTTTTGTTGGAGAGCACGGGCTCCAGGGCTCCTGGGCTCAGTAGTTGCAGCATGCAGGCTTGATTGCCCAGTAGCACATGGAATCTTCCTGGCTCCTGCTCAGTTGCTATGTGTCCGACTATTTTTGACCTCATGGACTGTAGCATGCCAGGCTCCACTTTCCATTGGGATTTCCAGGCAAGAATACTGGAATGAGCTGCCAGTTCCTTCTCCAGGGGATCATTCTGACCCAGAGATCAAATCCATGTCCCCTGCATTAGCAGGCTGGTTCCTAACCACTTAACCAGGGAAGTCCTCTATGCTTCTTTCAAAAGTTGGATAGAAGTTACAATCTCTACCTGGGATTCAGCATTCTTACATTCTCACTACCCCTACCAGCAGTCAGGGTACTCCTGACAAACTCATTCCAAACAAGTAAGGCTTACTTCTCATGTCCTCAGAAAATCCAATCAGGGGTTCAGGAATTTAAATGTTGTTTGCTGATCTGTACATCTCATTGAGTGAGTGAAGTCGCTCAGTCGTGTCCGACTCTTTGTGACCCCATGGACTGTGGGCTACCAGGGTCCTCTGTCCATGGGATTCTCCAGGCAAGAATACTGGAGGGGGTTGCCATTTCCTTCTCCAGGGGATCTTCCCAACCCAGGGATCGAACCCGGGTCTCCGGCTTTGCAGGCAGACGCTTTACCATCTGAGCCACCAGGGAAGATTAGATTAGGGGACATCTCATTAGGGGAGTTTAATCATTTTTTAGCCAGTCTTTATGCCCAGAACAAAGTTAGCTCTGATTATTCATGTGGTAGGAGCTGCTGTGGGCAGAATTGTGCCCTCCTCAATCCATAAATTCAGAGGTTGAAGCCGCAACCACCTATGTGACTGTACCTGGAGGTCTGTCTTTAGGAGGTAATCAAGGTTAAATGAGATCATCAGAGCAGGCCCCAGTCTGATGGGCCCAAGGCCTTAGAAGAAGAAGAAAAATGAGGTCTCTGTCTCTCTCTTTCCCCACCATGTGAGGACACTGTGAGGAGGTCATACTCAGCAATCTCAGAAATAAACTCTCAACAGAGACCAAATGCTGGCACATTGACCATAGACTTCGAATTTCAAGAAATATGATAAAATACTTTTTTTTTTACTTTAGCCACTCGGTCTATGGTGCTTTGTCAAGCTGGCCTGCATCGATTAATACAGGAGACTGAGCTCTGGAGCCTGACACTTACTGAATCCTGGCTCCTTCATGTCTCTGGATGTGTGACTTTCACTTGCCCACTCTATGCCTCAGTTTACTCCTCTGTGAAATGGGGATAATAATATTACTTACCATTGGGATTATTTTTAAGACTAAATGATTTAACATTAGTAAAGCACAAAATAAATTGCCTATTATTATTATAAACCCCAAATATGCTTAATATATACCTATGAATATTATCAAATCGTCTTGTCTAAAGACAAACTCCAAAATCAGAACAGTTGTCTTCAGGAAATTCTCCATACACAGCACATATTTTCTCCTTATTCTTTAAGATAGGTTAATCAAAAATGATACTTTAGGAAATTTTCTTTATGACATCAGTCTCTGACAGATTGTACTTCAGAAGGGCAAAACCCTTGTTTTTCTTTATAACCCACAAAAGCATTTAAGAAAACACTCAGTGCATGTTGGTTGAAGGGAAAAAAGGCCAGATGAAAGAAATAGAGGGAAAGAGAAAAGAATGATCAGAATATTTTATTAAATTTCTAAAAAATCTCCAGAAATTCAAAATACATGAATGCAGGCTGACATTAAAGCATATGTACATCTCATGTAGAATGCACAGTGAGAGAAAAAATGGCAAGATCACAAGTTAAAGAAAAACTACCGCCAAATTTGCATTTTCACTAATGCAGTCTATGTGTGACTTTGTATCACTGAATAAGTGGCTTACTTCCTAAAGGTGATGGTCAGATAGGAAATCATCACACTTGTGATTAGCATAATACTTAATATTATATTGGCTTTTTAGGTAAAATTTAGTCATCACAAAGGAATTACTCACTGTGTTCATATTAAAAATAAAAATACTGTGTCAGAACGTAAAAACATGTTCCAAACCTTTCAAAATGTCAAACCATTGAAGTGTATTTAAGCATAACTCTACTAGAGACCCCACTTGGTTTTCAAAATAAAAATAGCAGCTCTTTATATTGTATAAAAACTTGCATTTCATTGCAATTTGCATTCTGTTTAGAATTTCAAAGTATGTAAGTATATTCAGGTTAATCTCTATCAGGAACCCCTATTTGCTTTCAAAACACCAATGACAGTTATGTATACTGTATAAAAGCTTGCATGGCACTATTGTTTACTTTCTAATACTTTTGTTCACAGAGCCTGAGAATTTATCACAAGAAGATGGTCTCAAAGTCAAAGAGCCACTCCTTTTAGCCACGGATCAGCCAAATCTGGAGGTCTGGGACATAGGGAATAGTTCATTGGAATCATCTTTTGCAGATTCTTCTATAGTATCAGGTACTGGCGCACATACATACTTTACATGCACTAATTAACTACTTCCGGAAAAATCAGTTGTTGCACTGATAACATTAGGATCTATTAAACAGAAGGAGGAAATTTGGGCTTTGGGGTTTTGTATTTGTATTCAGATAATATTTCTAGAGGAGATTAAATGAAAATTATTGCTCTTTGTGGCTAAAAATCTTTTAAAGCTAATGCAATATTAGTATGTTATGAATATGAACACACTGAATTCTAATTTTATTTTATAAAGATATCCATGGTTCTTGTCATATGATAAATATCATAAATGCATACTATGATTTTCCAAGTACTTTCAAATACATGAATCAGGTTGACTCATCCAAAGTTCCGAAAATTAAGTGAAGGTATTATCTTTTCCCTTTTTAACAGATTAGGGTGTCACAGAAAGGTTAGGCTGGGTTGTAGAAACCAAAACCAAGGTTGTAGAAACCAAAACCAAAGTTGTAGAAAGGAAGATGTATGGGTGCTAAACCGGAGTTTGCTTGAATTTCAGTCACTAATTGGTGTGGGTACTAGATACAGTGTCAGACTTTATTTTTGGGGGCTCCAAAATCACTGCAGATGGTGATTGCACTCATGAAATTAAAAGACGCTTACTCCTTGGAAAGAAAGTTATGACCAACCTAGATAGCATATTAAAAAGCAGAGATATTACTTTGCCAACAAAGGTCCATCTAGTCAAGGCTATGGTTTTTCCAGTAGTCATGTATGGATGTGAGAGTTGGACGGTGAAGAAAGCTGAGCACTGAAGAATTGATGCTTTTGAACTGTGGTGTTGGAGAAGACTCTTGAGAGTCCCTTGGACTTCAAGGAGATCCAAGCAGTCCATCCTAAGGGAGATTATCCTAAGGGTGTTCATTGGAAGGACTAATGTTGAAGCTGAAACTCCATTACTTTGGCCACCTCATGCAAAGAGTTGACTCATTGGAAAAGACCCTTATGCTGGGAAGGATTGGGAGCAGGAGGAGAAGGGAATGACAGAGGATGAGATGGCTGGATGGCATCACCGACTCGATGGACATGAGTTTGGGTAAACTCCGGGAGTTGGTGATGGACAGGGAGGCCTGGCGTGCTGTGATTCATGGGGTCGCAAAGAGTCGGACCCGACTGAGCGACTGAACTGAACTGAACTCAACTGAACTAGATACCACCATATCCACCTCTTTTGATATGAAACAGGCCTGGAAGAATGAAACAAATTTAACTGTTTCCCCTCCCTAGTTTTCTCGTAATAGGAGAAGCCTTCTCTCCTTCCCCTCTGTCACCCCAAATGGCCACATTCATTTTTCACTAGAAGTAGTTGCTGGAAGTCTGTGGTATACTAGTAAATGCTTACCAAGTGGCCCTGTAGGGAAAAGAAAAAGCCCTTATGTTTAGGATATGCCATTTTCATGGTGTAAATACTCGCACCATGGCTACTTTCAAGCGTCCACATAATGTCACTGAACACTAAGTTGGAAATAGATGTGCAGTACATTATTTGCCATTTATTACATGGAGACAATAGACTTAAATAGCCTCAGCATCACTGATGGTTATAAAATCTACAAAAATGATTAGAAAATGATGAGTTTTAAGTATTCATTACCTTTATTTTAATATAATTTAGTAAGTCCATATCATTTAAGTTGTGAAAATTCTTGTGCTTAACATTAATATAATACCACAAAATTCCAGAAAATTTAACAGTAGTTCCTGTTGGCCAGTATAAGCTGACTCTATCACACTACTGCAAAATACGCTGTTTTCAACTCAGAAAAGTAATATAGCTGCATTGTAGGAAATTTGGAAAACAGAAAACAAGGGAAAAAACCACTCCCCCTTCCCCAACAAAATACATTACTCTTCATATTTGAGTATTTGTCCTTCTCATTTTTTTACATACCTGGATGTCTATATACAATAGCATTTCTCCTGTATTTATTAGATATTCTTCTATAGCACAATTTTTGACAATTGAATAACAATTCCATCTACTGGGTGCTTTTTAGCTCATTAACCACCTTTTGAACATCTAGGATGTTTCCAAATTTCTACATCATGAATAATGCTGCAATAACTCTCTTTGTATTTATATCTCAGTTTAATACTTTTTAAATGTATGTTTTATTTTTTAAAATTTACTTTATTGAAGTATAACTGATTTACAGTGTTGTCTCAATATCTGCTTGCAGCAAAGTAATTCAGTTATATATATATATACATTCCTTTTCATATTCTTTTCCTTTATGGTTTGTTTATTACAGAGTATTGACTATAGTTCTTTATGCTGTACAGTGGGGCCTGTTGTTCATCCATTCTCTATGTAATAGTTTCTGTCTGCTAACCCCAAACTCTCAATTCATCTGTCTCCCCACCCAGTTTAATTCTTAAAGACATATTACATAATTGAAATTTCTGGATCAAATGATTTCTACAGTTTTAAGGCATTTGATATTTAATGCCATATTTTACTCCAGGAAATTGTACCAAACAGTATAAGGGAATACTTACTGTCCTGAAATCTCTTGTACAAGAGTGGGCAATGCTGTTTTTAAACTTTACCAATTTGGTATGTTACTACCTGAATTTGAGTTTTTAATTTCCAATGAAAAACGTATTTACAAATTCCTTCCTTTTGTTGTTGTTGTTGCTAATTGCCTATTTTCCTTTTAGGGCATTTATATTCTTCTTGCTGGTTTAGGTAAATTAGCTAAATATATAGGGTAGCAATCCTTTGTCATAAATAGTACCAAGGTTTTTTATAGCTTGCCTGCAATTTAGCCTTGTTTATTTAAGGTGTTGGGTTTTTTTTGTGGGATACTTCTGAAGCATTACTGTGCTTATGAGTCACCTGGAGGAGGGGTTCTTATTGAAATGCAGACTTTGATTCATAGGTTCTGTGTGGAGCCTGAGATTCTGTCCTTTTCACTTGCTCCCAGGTGATGCTGCTACTGCTGGTCTTGGACCACAATTTAATGTACAGAAGAGCAAACCTGAATTCTAGAGGATCTTTTTTTATTTTTTTTAATTTCAGCAGCTGTTCTTTCTTTCAGAAATCTTGATTGTATGGGAATGCCAAAATTACTACATGAATGTGGATTTTTCACGTTTTAATAAACTTCCTTATTAGGCTACCTGACATCTCTGTGGATTACTGGCTATTTTCTAAATTCACACTAGAAAGAATTAAAGCCAGGACTGAGGCTGGTAGTCAATCTTCATCTCAAATGAAGGGTTTTCATCAAACTTGCCAGCCTAATGCATCTTGTCAGCCTGCAGTATCTGTGGACCATTCAGAGTCTCAGCAAGGACAAAATTAAATGCAAAACTTTTTTTTTTTTAATCTGTTTTCTGGGACTTCCCTGATGATCCAGTGGTTAGGACTCCAAGAATCCGCTTCAGGGGGGTGTGAGTTCGATCTCTAGTCAGGGAACAAGGATTCCACAGCCATGCATGGTGCAGCCTAAAAAAAAAAAAAAAAAAAATCTGTTTTCTTACTATTTAATATAAAACATAAATTTGCATCATGTGAAAAAAATCTGTATTTTAAAATAATGGTCTTGAGGGACAGGAAAGGGTTTGTTTTCCTTCTTGGAGTCCCTTCCCTCTCTTTCTTTCACTTCCCTTTCTTTCACTTCTTCCTTTTAACAAATCTTTGTTAAACTCCTATTGTGTGCCAGGCATGCACTTTTCAGTTCAGCACTGTAAATATTGTGATGAAACAAAATAGAAGTGGCTTCTGCCCCAGTGGAGCTTTCAATGATGGGCATGTCAACCAAGCAGCAGTCACTCTGTAGCTGCACAAAGTGCTGTGGAAGAAAAGTACAGGCTGTTAAGATGTGTACTAGTCTGAGGACATGTACAACAAACTGTACCATAATCTGAGGACTCCATCCAATTCAAGACTTCAACAGCTACTAGGCTGTGAGGTTCTTGTGCTGTCTGAACTTTTTATGTGGACTTGGGAACAGGTTCATCCAGTCCATTCTGGCCCTTCCCAGAACAGTAAGAATGGGTAACTGATCTACAAAAGTATAATGCCTTTGCTTCAGGCTTTGACACTCCTGATAGATGTAGATCATCCCAGTTATTTGTTCCTTCTCTTGTTCAGAACTAAGAATTACTGATGTAAATGACTTTTAAAGAATCATTACCCCCAAAGAAGTTATTGGAATTCTTTTGACAGAAGTTCTTGTTGCAAAATTACCTGTAGAAGGATTTTGCCTACACTGTTATTCTTTGGCAAGCTTAACAATCAGGATAAATATGAAAGTATTCAATATTGAAAATATTTAATAATATCAATTTACATAATTTTTTGCATCTTACTGATATTGATAATGTGTAATCTTTAGTTTGAATTTCAGTACATCAGTACACCAGTACATCAGTATATCAGGTAGTACACCAAGGTAGCATTGAAAGAAACTTATCACTTAAGCTACACACATTCTATAAATATGAAATTTCATATGCAAAAAGAAAAAATGTGGCTTGAGTTGTTTCTAATTTTAAATTAGACCTCTAAGTTTTATTTCCAAATCAATTTCTAAAGTATTTTTTTTCAGTGCACAATAGTCTTAGTGGATACAAATGATAAATATTTATAGTTTTAAGGCAAAGATTCTTTATATATTGTTTTTAACCTTTTTTACTCCTTAACACTCCTGTCAGGTAAGACACACTGGCATTAGTAACAGTGGCCCACCGCGAAACTAATTGTAATCACATCTCTCCTTCAACCTGGGGGTGATAGATCAGAATTCCCTAGTGGGCAGTCCTGGACAGTCATTTTTGTCATGCCTCTGCATCGGGGGTTGGCATTTCTTCTTCCTTTCTCCTTTCAACTGCTTCCCTTTAAAAAGTGGTTAATAATTAAGACAGACCCACACTAATACAATAATCTGTTTTTTTTCCCACACAAATACAATAATTTCTAAAGGATATTTGAATTGTTCTCAGACTATTCATAGAATTTTAATGCTGGATGTAACAGTTCTGCTTTCTGAAGTCAATGGTCATTTTCTAACAAGAAACTATTGGAAAACTTTGATGTTTCTCTGGACCACATGTCCCTAGAAAATATCAGAGGGACACAAGGCCCACATTCATTTTATTCTATTAAAAATAATTTAACTATAGAAAATATACAGTTATCTGGTATATGTTAATTTTATAGGCTTACGGTAAAATTGGTTATGCAATCATTTTTAATTTCTACTGTTAACTTTGTTAAAACAAATAAGTGGTTATTTTACTTATTTAAAAGTTGACCTTTTTAATACACTATTTTATAATATAGTGCCCTATAATTAGATAAAAACAAAGCAAATGAGATTTAAAACTAAAGAATAAAATTTATTGTGCTTGGGATGAACTTTTATGCAGAGTTCCGCAGATCATCCCCCAAACTTCTTTTACCATTCTTTGCAGGATTTCCCTGTTACGAAACTAGAAAAGGCAAGTTCTGCAAATTGGACAGCAGAGGGCGCTTTGACATTTATAAAGAGAGTAGAATGTCACTGTTCCCGGGTGGAGGATTATAATGTAACAGGATGAGTATGCCATGTGTGAATACACAGTGCGCATGACTGTGAGTGCATGTGTATATTTTGATTTATATATTCGTTCACGTGAAGATTTTAAAATTCCACCCCAGCTAATGAGCTTACCAACCTGCTTGTTTTCAGACTTTAATACCTTCTTTTTCATATTCCCCCATATGTTCCACTCCTTAGGTTTATCCGGTGACATTATGCTTTGGAATATATTGTGGATATATTTTGCATAGATCATGTTCTGTAGGAGGGGTTTAAAAATTGACCTTTATAAAACAGCCTCCTTCTTTCTGGCCCAATCTGTTAGAGCATTCTTTTTGTTGTTGTTTTGTTTTGCCTTTTTATAGACCACAGTCCAATCTTAGCCTTGGGCTATAGGAATCTCTGTAAAAATGCCACAAAATTTATCCTTGCACTTGCGGACCAGAATAATGTTCTATAGTACTAACCTCTAGAAATTTAGGGATTTTTAAAATCTCTAGAAACACATACCACATAGCACTTGAGAGCTTAGTGGGGAAGGTAATTGATACAGCAGTCTTCAATAATAGTGTGAGAGATCACCCATACTACTATGGAATTGCTCTGAATTTGGGTAGCTCTCCTTTACATCTCTATCCCTTCTAAATTTAGTTATATTAATTATTGGGAACTAGAAATACTAGTACAGAAATCCAAGAGGCAAATATTAGTTTGACTTGAGAAAGAGAGAGAGAGTTTGTTACAAGTGCTGTTTTGTGTTTGTTAAAAGAAAATCAAGGATTGTGTTTTATTTGAAGCCCACCGAGAGACATCTATGTTAGTTATATAACCCCCAATCGCATAATAGTTCTAGGAGAATTACTGTTCATATCTCAGGAGTGAGAATATAAGTATTTTAATGGAAAGAAACCTTTCTGCTGTGCAGCTAATACATGTTGGATTTATTTTCATGATTTTTATATGGCTACAAGCTTAAAGTTTTTTCAGCAGAGTTTCAACAAATGTGGTGATTTTAATCTGATCATTAGACATTATCTTCTCTATTTGAATAGGACTAGAAGCTGAGAATATGTTCTGGCCAAGCACTAGGGTACTATCCTCACCCTCAGAGAGTTTATAATCCAGTTCAAGAAAACAAGTTTTGTGCCCCTAAACACAGACAGTAATCTGTCTCTAGGAAAAGAGAATATATTAAGGATAAGAGGAGAAGCCTGAAAAGACTTACCACAGAGGAGGAATGGAAGGCAGTTCTTCTGCACTTTGAAGGTCCTGTGTTGGATTTGTAAACAGAAGTGGCAGCTGACACTTTCCGTTGTATGGACAGCATAAGCAAAAGTGCAGGTATAAAGAAAGTTCAAAATGTGCTTGAGGGGGTATTCATAGTGGAGGAGGTTATACATAATCTCTCTACCTTCTACTCAATTTTGCTACAAACCTAAAGCTGCTAAAAAATAAAGTCTATAAAAATTTATCCAGGTATAATTAACACATGGGCAGAGGAGTCCAGTGGGTTATACAGTCCATGGGGTCGCAGAGAGTCAGCCACGACCGAGTGGCTGAGCATGCTCCCACACATTAAACACGTGAAAATCTAGTTGTATTAATAATAAATATAGCAAAATTCTGTGAAAAATGTGGGTAGGGAAACAGCTGGATTCCAGAAGAGCATTTGTGGAGGAGGGGGTGGAAGGTAAGATTTCTAGGATCAATGAAAGTTAGCAGGTTTCTTTCACTATGATTTTTACAAAGACTTGTCCTGAGGCAAAAAAAAAAAACCCTCTTAAATGTTTATCATTCAGACAATTATGGAATATTAGCCCAAAGCATGTGTGATGATTTCAGATGGTGTTTGTAGGAGAGTGTTTCGTTACAGAGATTTATCCATCAGGGTGCTGGAACGGGTTCCTTCTGGCTTGCAGGAGCCCAGCGTGTACATCTCTTCCCAGCTCCACTGAGTGACATCATGCTGGTAGCTTGAAATCAGCCATGGTGGGGAATATGAACACCATCAATGTTGGCAAGCACTTTTATTTTATTTTTGAACTAGATCTTTGTCTTATTAAATTAGATCAAATAGAACTTACAAATTGAGTCGTCAAATCAATGTGGCAAGCACTTTAAAATTGTCACTTTTTTTTTCCTCCCCAAAAGCTACTACTGAATATTTACCAGGATTTACCTTTATTTATCATTTTAAAGAATTTTTTTGATGTGGACCATCTTTAAAGTCTTTATTGAATTTGTTACAGTAATGCTTATGTTTTATGTTTTTGGTTTTTTTTTTGGCCACGAGGCAGATGGAGTCTTAGCTCCCCAACAAGGGATCACACCCTCACCCCCTGCATTAGAAGGCAACATCTTAACCACTGGACCACCAGGAAAGTCCCTACCAGGATACCTTTAAATACACCTCTCTCCATACTTTCCTCAGATCCACATAACCTGAATAGCTTTTCCTGAAGGGTACCTACCAATCAAAGAGGTTTCCACTTCCCATCTATCTTTCATGCATTCCTACACTCTGCATTGCCAAGACTTACTTCCCATGCGGTCATCACGCTTATCACTCATAAAGGACTCTGCTCTCAGACTTTTTACCTGTTACTGACAAGCAGTGAATGAATGGGTCACTCTAGTGGGTATGACTATCCCTACAACACTGTACTTGAATCACTATCTTTCTCTTTAAGACTCAAGTCCAAAGGCTAAAGGGCATAGGTGACACAATTTAAGCCAACATCAATATACACAATTCTAATTTAATTCTGGCTGAAACATTTCAGCAGAGTGAGTTCTATAAACAGGAGCAGAGGCACTCGGTGGATAGCCATGTGGGCCTGTGGCTCTAGATTTTTTTTTTTTTCCTTTGGGGAACTCATTTCCTAGAAGCTTGGATCCAGGAGAGAATATGCAAGGTGGGTGGAGGTGGCTTCTCTCCATTCTGCGGGAACACATGTTCCCTGGCACAGAGAGCAGAATCTGACAGACCAAAATGTAAGCGTGTGTGTGTGTGCGCGCACACGCACGCACAAATCCATATACATAGAGCTGAAAATAAAAGTCATCTATCTCCTTTCAGAAAAGATAGTTATTTCAAAAGAAAAGGAGATTGGTATTATTAGTAGTATGACAGTAAGCACACTTGTAACGAGCCTGAGTCCTGCGTGAGCGCACATACACACACGTGTGTTTGAAGTTTTGGGACGATCTCTGCTGTTCCAGACTTTGGGGATTATGCAACTAGAGGGAAGGAAGGGATAGTTAAAGAAGTGAAGCTAATGTGCATCAAGAGGTCAGAACTAAAATAGATATACCATTACCTGGCAAGTGAAATCAGACTCGCTGCATACTTTATAAGCACTGCCTCTCAGGAGAACGGTTGGTTTTGCTGGTGCCCTTCTTTCTCAGTAGCTCTGAGGCTCTGGCCCCCTTCCTAATGTGATGCAAAAACCACTTTCCAGCAAAGAGAAGAAAAGGCTGAGGCAAGGGGTAAGAAAGGAGGAATCTTCTACGAAGTTATAAACGCATCTTAAGCTGAAATTAAGAGGAACACCACCTGGTAGGGATGGAAGTAAGCACCAATTGGTGTTTTACCTAATGAAGCTCAGTTCTTAGGTTGAATAAACAATGTATTTCTCAACTCATTGTTAATATAGCATTTTTCCAGCAGAGGGCATACTTTACATTGAAATAGATCTAAAAAGGCCTTCAAGGAGGAGGCTTTTTTTTCATTTGAAATTTTTAAATTTTTTTTTTTTTTTTTTGGCTTCTAAATGGTTTAAAAATATTTTAAAGTATTTAAAGTTCCATAGGATATTAAATATACAATTTCTCAGATTCAGGTTAGTATTTCTGCCTTATTAGTAAACTATTCAAGATGTGATTGTAGAATGAGGCAGTTTTTTTTCCTCCCATGTCTTACAGACTGCTCTTAGACACTATTATTATAAGAAAATCTGTTCTTTATTCTGTTGTTTACAAAATTATTATCAAAAATCCTATATTTTAACAGAATAAATATTGTTTTTCTTCATTCCAGCAGTTTCATAGGAATAACTGCTTTTCTTTAAACAGAAATTACCAGCATATTCTGATCCATTTCATAGCTACCTTTGATATTTTTCCTAAAGGAAATGACACCTATCTAAAAGCTAATTAAACTTGTTATATAATCTAACTCTAATATTCAAAGCTCATGTAAACAGCCACTTCATGAGAATTTAAGATTTCTTTCTCTTAAAGATTTATTTATTTGATCTAACAGAATCATTCTCACAATAAAGGAGAAAGTAGAAATTGCTATCTATATTTTAAAAAGGTAAAAAGGGTAAGTCACTTGTTAGCAGTGGCTGAGCTCAGATCTGGTGACTAGTTTGCTTGATTCCACAGCACATGTTCTTTTCATGGGAATGCCCAGTCTCCAATTGACTATTTATCTGAGCTATTTTAAAATCATAGACACATGACTTTAGTCATTAGGACATAAATCCAGACTGATACTGTGAAAAGTACAAAGAATGACACATGATAATCCTATAAAATCAACTGTAGGAACTCTTGGTTTATAAATTGAATAGGTTGGTTTAATTTTTTCATCATATAACACTTTTTTGATCTGACTTTTTGGTGTGCGTGTGTGTGTGTTACATGATTTTTTTTAGGTAAATGCATGAAGAAAATCTCTGGAGAAAGCATTCTCAATGTTATAAAGAAACAAAATATTTTCTTTAATTATTAGAGTTATTTCCTTTAGTACTTATGTTTCTATGAAAGAAAAAATATATCAAATGCATAAGAAATTGCTGCTGAGGAAACAAAATTATTTTTGTGGTGAAAAACTGGAGATTTATATATCCTTAAAAATGACAAAGATATAGACTTCTCTGTGTTCACTTTCATTTTAATAATGATGTCTAACGGAATTACTGCAATTAATTTTATCCAAGAAGGACAGAAATGTTTCTCTTTTGTGTGCAGAGAATATTTAGAACTTAGAACTGTACTCCTATATAAAATTTTTAAAAAAGACAGTGTGGATATTTAAAAGTAAAGTAAATGAAAATTTGTGGATGAAATCAAAAATGTCAGTTAGCAAAATAAAATAATCTCTAACTTTTTTCCCTGGCAAGATAAGCTACTTCAAGATTGTTAGAAAAATTGACGTTATAATGCAAATGGTTGTATGCTTAAAAAAAAAAATCCGTTCCAGTTAACTCTATAGATATCGTATTGTTCACTTGTTTACAAAGCTTTTAACAGATCATCGGCATGCTTGACATTGGGCAAAAAACACTGGAATATTAGACTTGGATTCAGAAAATGAGATTCCCAGCTCTGTTCCATTCTAGCTGTGTGATATGCATAAATCATTTAACCTCTCTGAGACTTGGTTTCTCACCTATGAAACTGAGGTGATAATAGGTATCTACCACAGAGGATGCTGAGAGCTTAAAATATCATTTACATCTGTGTAAGCACTGAGCTCAGTGTCCTCTGACACATTGTGGATTTGTTTGCTAAACCAAAAAATCCAGATAATGAACTTAATTAATAATATCCTATTTTGGTAGTATTTTTAATAGTCATACATTATTCATGCATGTTGCATTAAGCAGCTCTCTAAACCTTATATATACTAGAACAAAGCTTGAGGAAAATCCTGACTTTACATATACATAGAGTAAGTTTAAGATAATGATTTAACTGCTGGTGATTAGAAAATGAAATGAAAATCAAGTATAATTTTCGTCTGTATTATACTTAGTGAAAAACTTAAAGATACAGTGTTTCATTTTAGATAATATTTGGTAGTATTTTTCAGTGTTTTTGGCATTGTCTTCAGTTCTCTATACCACATTTAAAACAAGTAAAATGCATGTCAAAATTCACTTTTTTTTGCCTTAAAAATCTTGATTTATCTTTTTAGATCTAGAATTATCCTTGCAATGACATTTTCCCCACCTCATTTTACACCTTGCCTTTTCCTTACAACTCATATTCTCTTTCATCAGTACATCTGCCCAAAACGCTCTTCTACTTGACAGTTCTATCCCACACTCGCCTCTGAGCTCCTAACAAGGCATACCTCTGGGAATTGCAAAGTGCCATATTTAAAATCTCTCAGTGAGATATACAGGTTTTCCCGTGTGATCATAAGGGATTCCTCAAATCTGAGTTTCAGAGCTAATCTATGACAACTGATAAGCACAGTATTTTCACATGAGTATATTTGTGTTGTGCTAATATACTTAAACAGTATGCAAGTCCATTGAGAATTTTTTTTTATAAATTTCTTATCTGCTTTCTTTTAACTTTTAAGAAAGCTATCTTATATATTTAATTGGTATTGGCTGTAATTCCATTACGTTTCCCAAGCTAACTAGGCTTATCCAAGTTGGAAGGGAGATGTCACAGCCACACTTCACAGATGCTCAATGGAATAGTAGTCGGCAATAAAAAGGAACAAATTACTGATATAAATAACAACGTGAGTGCATCTTGAAGGTCTTATTCTAAATTAATGAAGCCAAACATAAAGGCTACATATTGCCTCAATTCATTAATATGACATTCTGAAAAAGACAAAACTCTAGGGACAGAAACCAAATCAGTGACTGCTAGGGGACAGCAGGAGGGACGTGACAATGAAGGGGTTTGAGGACAAATTTTGAGGTTAAACTTATCAAACTTATCCACCTAAAAAGAGTGATTTTTACAGTATGGAAATTATACTTCAACACACCAGACTTAAAAAAAGAAATAACTGGTTAAAGAAAAAGAAGATACTGTAGTTTAAGGAGTTATATATTGTCCATGTTTAAACATGTTTTATTGATAACATACTGTGTCTCTTTATCACCTGTTTCTAATTCCAGTTTAAGTATGTGACATCCAGACTAGCTTTACTTGGCTTCATGGTGCGTTCATGCTCAGTCTTGTCTGACTCTTTGCGATGCTATGGACTGTAGCCCACCAGGCTCCTCTGTCCATGGGATTCTCCAGCAAGAATACTGGAGTAGGTTGCCATGCCTTCCACCAGGGGATCTTCCTGACCTGCATGAGGGGATCAAACCCACATCTCTTGTGTCTCCTGCATTTGCAGACAGGTTCTTTACCCCAAGGACCACCTGGGAAGCCCTTACTTAGCATAATCTTACTTTAATATAATTTATTTAGTGCATGTGAGAGCTCTAGCATAAAATAATAATCTCACAAGTATAAATATTTTGAAATATTAATTTTAAAGATGGTTTATTGTTTATTATTTATTTATTCATTTTAGACCACACTGCCTGGCTTGATAGTTCCCTGACTAGGGATTGAATCCCAGGCCCTGGCAGTGAAAGCGCTGAGTCCTACCCACTGGACCACTAGGGAATTCCCAAAATATTTTTAAATAACACTCTTGCCTTAGTAATCCACCGAATACTTGAATTTTATTTCATTTTTCAATCACCAACAAGTATATGCAAAGAGCTTGTTGTACCTAACATTACTACATGGTTGTCAAATACTGTGAAGTACATTGTGCTGGCTCCATTTTATTTTTATTTGATTAAAGTATAGTTGATGTACAATATTTATATGGGTTACATGTGTGCATGTGTGCTAAGTCACTTCAGTCATGTCCGACTCTTTGCAACCCTGTGGTCTGTAGCCCACCAGTCTCCTCTGCTCATGGGGATTCTCCAAGCAAGAAAACTAGAGTGGGTTGTCATGCCCTCCTCCAGGGGATCTTCCTGACCCAAGGATCAAACCCACATCTCCTGCATTGATAGGCAGTTTCTCTACCACTATGGCCACCAACCTTCTATAGCTTACAGGTGTACACAATTTTTAAAGGTTATACTCCATTTACGGTTATTATAAAATATTGGCTATATTTCTTTTAGCTTATTTTATACATAATAGCTTGTACCTCTACTAGCCTAGTTTTAAACAAGGGGAAGGAAGTTAGGCTCATAGCATTGCCAACAGCAAATTTCACAAGTCTTTTAATTCCAAAACCAACATCTGTAACCATCTTTCATTTATTTTTACCAGTTTAGCAATAGTTCTGATCCTTGCGGATGGGATTGCATAAATCCTTGGAAATGAACTGTAAGGAGGGAAGCCTTCCATTGCAGGAAGGAAGGTTTTTCAAAAGGAATTGATGCTGAATACTGAAAAGAAAAAAAAGAAAAAAATCAGGATTAATAAGTAAAATGTGCCCTTGCCACTTGTATTAATTGTAATTCTTGACGGAAGCTTAGTTTAATTGTAAGAAAGAAAAAAATAATTTCCAACCTCATGTAAGCTTCTAGTGCCACTGCAATGCTAGGTTTTCCTGATAGTCTGAGTAAATTCTTTGTGAGATTTTAGTTATGTGTATCACTGAGTTGCTGCTTTCATAACTTACCAGTAGAACCATGTCCTTCATTAATTCGTTAATTTTTCTATAACATTAATTCTCTACCATTTTACATGCAGATGACTCAATGGTTTCTACATAGTACTTATGTTTAACTGACAATATCAGGCTCAGATATTTTTTTGGACAAAATTTGCACAAAGGGGGACAACAAAAGTCGTAACTCCTTACAAATTTGCATGAGCCCTCATATTGGATGTATGGTACTTTAAGTAGGTAAATACATGTATTTGATTCAGTCCCCGACAGCTGCTCATTCATAGTGGAGTTTTTAAACATTGCTTGCCAGAAACTCTTACCTTTTATTCGTGATTGTCTGGATGTACCTTCTCCACATGCATTGAACTGTATGTGCTGTGTGCTGTAGAGGTGTGCAGTTAAAATACGTTTATTCTCAGAAATATTTTTAAAATATTTTAAAATGTTTTCCTTTGCAGAATCAGACACAAGTTTGGCAGAAGGAAGTGTCAGCTGCTTAGATGAAAGTCTTGGACATAACAGCAACATGGGCAGTGATTCAGGCACCATGGGAAGTGATTCAGGTACTGCCTAACTGTTGTGTAAACCTTAAAAAGTGTGAAATAAGACACCATATAGTGGAACGCATGGGGGCTGTTCATACCCTCCCTAATGTATTTATGCAATTAAAGCAATTCTTTTCTACAGTTGAAATAGTTTTGGAACTTTGCCATTCACTTTCTTGAAAAGTACAACTCACAAGTCTTAGACTCAAGGTCTCTAATTTTGATCTGGTACATAGCTTTTTGGTCTGGCATATGCCACATTCCATAGATCCATGTAATCTATTTTATTTATGTGATCTGTTTCAATTAATTTGACTGCTTTTAAATTATATACTCAATTTTAGACACTTATTTCCAACCCTTGCATTTTAAAAAATTAAAATACATTATAAATAAAAGTAATATAAATGAGATGAGTATGACTATAGTTAATGGCATTTAGTGAATCCCTCTTACGCGTTAGAATATACACATACAGTTAAAAGAATTTCAATATTTATAAACATCCCTTTAATTGAGTTTGCAAATTATTTTCATCACTAAATGAGAAACTTACTAGGTATTTCCCAAATTGTTCTTTGTATCAGTTTAATATCCCACCCACTTCCCAGGTAGTGCAGTGGTAAAGAGTCTGCCTGCCAAGCAAGAGATGTGGGTTCAATCCCTGGGTCAGGAGTATCTCCTGGAGAAGGAAATGGCAACCTACTCCTGCATTCTTGCCTGGAAAATCCCATGGACAGAGGAGCCTGGAAAGATTACAGTCCATAGAGTCACAAAGAGTCAGACACAATTTAGCAACTGAGCACACACACACACAGTAAATAAGAGGGCCTCTTCCCATCTCCACACTTTAGCAAGACTTCCTGTTATCAGACTCCCTAACTTTGGTCAGTCTGACCCATTTCTTACCTCTTCTTTCTGTCCTTTGAATGTGCATCTCCATTATTACTACTGAGGTGAAATGTTAACATTAAGAATGGGTGATGGGCCCTTGCATGTCTTTCTAATATTTGTGTGTTTGAAATATTTTATAATTAAAATTAATAAATCCGTGCAAACAAAAATCAGTGTTTTGCAATATGGCCAGCAAAGAAGCAGCAGCAAAATGGCAAATTAAGAAACTATTCTTTATTCGTTCTATGACTGAGTTATAGAAAACACTTAGAAAATATTGTGTACTTCAGACTACCCTGCATTGTCTGAAGGATTATAGAGATTGACATCTACAACAGGCCTAAAAGGGCAAAACAGTTTACATAAAGATGGCCATCTGCCCTAAAAGCTATCCCAAAGAAAACGTACCACCTCTTTTATTTAAATGCTCTTGTCTCTTAATAACCCCCAAATAACTTAGAACAAGTTGATTTGAGGAACCTCAATTCATCAAATGTCAATCATAACTTTAATGTTGATTAGAAAGGAGAAAGGGTTAATTAATTTTCCATTCAATTTAGTCAGTGTTAGTATTAAGTTCTTGGCATGTGCATATTTCTGTGGCTTTTATTTGTTTTTTCTGTGCTTGTTATACAACTGTTAAATTTAATAATTAACATTTTTATTAAATGCTATTGATACTAGAACTCAAAATACACTCTAGCTAATATTTAACATCTTTATGATTGCTTTAATCTTCTGGACCTTCTCCTAATTTTTGTTTGCCTGAGTAAGGGCTTTTCGACAATATTCATTCATTTAATAACTATCTAATAGATATCCTCTATGTGCAGGGCATTTTGTCTGTTTAGCACTGTTAGCAAATGCAACTATTTACTGATTTTCAGTCTTCAATATGGCATGAAAGGCGTGATAAATCTGAATGCAACCTACTTTTAAAAAGCAAATACATTTCCAAAGGCAAATACATTTGAAGACAAACACATTTTTAAAGGGCAACTCATTGAAGTTCTGGATGGTTAGTGCTTAGGAATAAAGACTATTGGGTATAAGATTGCATAGTGGATAGCAAAATTCTGAAATCATAAAATTATGAAATTCCTTTCTTTCATGTGCATGCTCTAAGTTGACATACAAATCAGTTTAAGATAGGTTTATGTAAACTGCAAATTGTTAAACACACATTGACTCACTGAAAGCATTGCAGTGTTTGGGATTATGTTTTAATTTCTGAAGTTGACATCAAAGGGACCCTATTCCACACGCCCTTTGTCCACGTTTAGAGGTTACATTATGAGGCATCAGAATCGTGGATGTGACATTATGTTCCTTCATAGTATTATTATGCCATAGTAAAGCATAATTAGTGGTACTTTTGACGTTTAAATATTTTAATTATACCGTGAGAGGCTTTTTTGTTTTTCTGTTCCTCATTCTCGGAAAGATATACTCCTTCTTGCAAAGTGACAGTGTTTTTGGCAATGCACATTGGCCTGATATGTAAAAAGTATTTCCTTACTATTTTGAGGTAATATCTATTAATATTTGTCCAGCTGGAATGGTGTATTTTTCTGAGGTTACATGCTATAGGTAAAGGAATACTTTGTCATTTTCAAACACATGCAGTGACAGACCTTTTCTCTCCAAGAATAACTCAGCTGTCAAAAATCAATGTGAGAATGAAATTTGCCACATGGTGTAGTTTCAATAGAATGTTATTATTTAAGCCTTATTTGATTTCATTTTTTGACCATTTGTATGGTATAGTATAATTTTAAGGTCTTTGATAAATACTTGTTATAGAGGATGGGCACAATATTATTCAAAGCCTGTGCATACTTTTAATACCATTTTCGTTATTGATTTTAATTAATTTTTCTTTTTCGAAGAGAGCCAAAAAGAAGCAGACAACAAACAAACAAAACCCAAACATTTTTTTTTTATAAAGGAAATTGGCTCCTGGCTCCCTGACACCAGCCCAATTCTCTCCTTCTGGTGACAGAGAAGAGAAAATTCTCTTTTCATTGCGTATGTGGATGTATTCTTCCATTCCTGTGTCAGAGGATGTGATAAGGCAAGAATCAGGCTGAATATTTAGCACTCACCCAGCTCTTTTTCTTTGGATGCTATCCTCACAATGAATCCAACTCTGATTTTTTCCATATTCACTCTGAGCCTCTCTTTTAAACTTGAGGCTACCAATCAAGTTTCCTGGACTTGACTCAAAAAAATATGGATTATATTGAGCTTTCTGGGCTTCCCAGGTGGCACTAGTGGTAAAGAACCCCCCTGCCAATGCAGAAGTCACAAGAGTCATGGTTTAGATCCCTTGGTCAGGAAGATTGTCTGGAGTAGGAAGTGACAACCCACTCCAGTATTTTTGCCTGGAAAATTCCATGGACAGAGGAGCCTGGTGGTCTACAGTCCATGGGGTCGCAGAGTCAGACACGACTGAGCACAGCACAATGATATTCTTAAGTCAACTTGACTCTTATGTAAATATAATAGAGGATGTGTTATTATAATTGCTATAGAGTTCAAAGACAAGCATGGAAAGAAAACTTGTCAATGTATGTTTTTATTGTTTATTTTATTTTAATTTTTTTTCCCACAGATTTGTGTTTATTTCAAACCTCCTCTACTGTATGATATTTGTTATTCTCTTTCTGACTTACTTCACTCTATATAACAGGCTCTAGGTTCACCCACCTCACTACAACTGACTCAAATTCATTTTTTATGGCTGAGTAATATTCCCCTGTATATATCCACACATCTTCTTTATCCATTCATCTGTTTTTTTTTTAATTTATTTATTTTAATTGGAGGCTAATTACTTTACAGTATTGTAGTGGTTTTGCCACACATTGACACAGATCCACCACGGGTGTACATGTGTTCCCCATCCTGAACCCCCCTCCCGCCTCCCTCCCCACCCTATCCCTCTGGGTCATAAAAGCTGGTGATCTTGAATGAGTTCTTCCTGACAATCCTAATAAATGACTCAGCAGATGAGCCAATGATAACGTAAATGTATTGCATATATGTTTACTCATCCATACAGAAGGCAAATTTCCTGCCAGGTTAGTAGATGACTCTTACTAAGTGGTATTTGGTGTGAATTTTCCTACCTGTTCAGATAGTGCTATCACAGCAAGTTAAAACCCAGTTAAACAGAATCATCCAGTTGCTGAAATGGAACAATCAGCAACTTTTTTGAAGTTAATGGGATTCTGTTAGTTTAATTTTATTGCACTCATTGATAAGAGAGAGAATGCTTACTTCATGTGTAATGAAATACTGATAAGTGCTGTCATTTTCTTTTTTTTTTCTTGTGATTACATAAAGCAAAAGATGGGCTTTTAAATTGATACAATATTTATTTTACTGCATTCCACATGATAAGTTATACATTTTTAGATCTTTTCCCCTGACTAATCTAGATAAACTCAGTCACTTCTAAAAATATATATTTAAACCAAGATGTACTATGATGATTTTATTCTGTTTATGAAATTAATGTATGTTAGTATGTATTTTATCAGTATTTTAAATGTAGAGATCTATGCTAGCTGAAAATATTTTTAATGTATTGTGCTTTGAGTTTCAGGAAAACATGAATATGTGGAGACATACCTATAAGAAAGTGATAAAAATCACATTCAAAGCTAAATAGCAAAATTAGGCACAATCCAGTATGAACCAACAAAATGTTTTTCATCTTTCACTGCACACTTACAGATTGAAGGCTAGCATGGAAAAGGCTAGCACCTTTTCCCTAAATACAGCTTCTGTTGAATCTGGTTGCCTTAAATGGCAAAAATTGGACTGGGGGAACCATTTTTGTGTGTTTGAGATAGGTGATCTACAGATAGAAGATAGATAGACAGACAGATAGATATGCTTTTTGGTATTTGGTTTGTCAGGTAAAGTTTTGCACATGAAGGAAAGTAGCATCAGCTTTAGTATTTCTTTGCAATAAAATGTGAGAGGGAATATAGAACAAGGAGTCCTACTTTCCCAGTCCCTCTTGATTTGTTGGTGAAGGAGAATTGGGTGGAGTAGAATGGTTCCACAAAGAAATGGCAAGTCTGAGGCATTAAGAATCATCAACTGTCAAGCCTGCAGCACAGTCATTTCCACTTGGCTTTGCCCACTCTCTGAAAAGACTTCTCTGTGTTGCCCCCTCCTAGTCCTCCATCCTGTTAATCCCTTCCCTCTCCCTTCCCCTGCCCTAGGCCACTTCTAGAGTGCTTGGGCTGTATCCCTGCAAACACAGAGCTGACACCCGTTTGGTACAGGAAACAGAAAATGGATTGGTTTGGACCCCATATGAAAGGAGATTTAAGCTGCAAGGGGCCCATGTTCCATTTCAGGCTTCCTAGCCTTAGTTATTTTGTTGTCTGTTTCCTTAATTTTCTTCCTCTTAACCTCCTTCAGATGATGAGAATGTGGCTCAAAGAGCATCCCCCGAGCCAGAGCTGAATCTCAGGCCTTACCAGCTGGAAGTGGCCCAGCCTGCCCTGGAGGGGAAGAACATCATTATATGCCTCCCTACAGGGAGTGGGAAAACCAGAGTGGCCGTTTACATTGCCAAAGATCACTTGGACAAGAAGAAAATAGCATCTGAACCAGGAAAAGTTATGGTCCTCGTCAATAAGGTATTCAGACAGCACATAAATAAAACATGCTTTATTTTCATATTATTTTTTCTGAAGCATTTGTATAGTGATGTTTGTAACAATGGCTCACACAGATTTAATTAGGAAAAATGTCAAAATGAGTAATTTATTTTAAATATTTGTTTTCTCAGTTCTCTCTAATATCTAAATTATTAGTTATTAAAGTAGATTTTTTTTCCTGTTAAACCAGAACAATAAATCAAAGAGCTGTAACCGATGTATTGTTGTTCAGTTGCTCAGTCATGTCTGATTCTTTGCGACCCCATGGACTGCAGCACGCTAGGCTTCCCTGTTCATCACCAACTTCTGGAGCTGGCTCAAACTCATGTCCATTGAGTCGGTGATGCCATCTCGTCCTCTGTCGTCCCCTTCTCCTCCTGCCCTCAATCTTTCCCAGCATCAAGATCTTTTCCAATGAGGCAACTCTTTGCATCAGGTGGCCAAAGTACTGGAGCTTCAGCTTCAGCATCAGTCCTTCCAATGAATATTCAGTGTTGATTTCCTTTAGGATTGACTGGTTTGATCTCCTTGCTGTCCAAGGGACTCTCAAGAGTCTTCTCTAACACCACAGTTCAAAAGTATCAGTTCTTTGGCATTCAGCCATATTTATTGTCCAGCTCTCACATCTGTACATGACTACTGGAAAAACTGTAGCTTTGACTATACAGACCTTTGTAGGCAGAGTAATGTCTCTGTTTTTAATAATGTCTCTAATTTATACTGATGTATAAAGAGTGTATTTGCCCAGATTTTCTTTATGGTGAACTAGTACTGACTTACCATTGCATATGGACATAAATGACCTCAAAATATCACTGAAACCTAGGCTTAACCACTGTGTTCTAGAGTCTCTTTAACCACCGTGCATGAGTGTGTGCGTGCTAAGTCGCTTCTGTCATGTTGAACCTGTGTCTCTTGTGTCTTCTGCATTGGCAGGCAGGTTTTTACCACTAGCATCACCTGGGCTACCACCTGGGAAGCCCTCTTTAACCACTGACCCTCAGTCAAAAGTGGCAAGTCGGCTCTTTATTCAGAATATATATAATTAGGTTTGAAAATGAAGAGAAAATTAAGTGAATATTTGACTGATTTATATCAAGTTTAATAGATAAATAATTTTCAAGTAGTTTTTATAGTTGTAAAATGTATATATATATATACACACATATCATTCAATGCAACTGAGATTTTGCTTTAATATTTTTATCTTAGGATTTTTAAAGTCTATCTTCATAAACAGGTATAAGTCTCCATTTTAATCAAAGTCTAGTTGAACTTTATTCAGATTTATCAGAGTTTATTAATTTATAAGTTTGCAACTTGAGGATATTAATCTTTACCATTTTATGGAGTAAAATTGAGTACAGTTTCCATGGCCAAAAACAATCTTTTTCCCATTACTAATGATGGCTAGATTCACATTTGCTCGTTTACAGAAAATATAATTATAGACTATATGTGTAACTTTCCTCTATTTTTTTGATTTCTATCATGCTGAAAGTTTTAGTTGTAGTCTGCTTTTCAGTATTAGAGAAATGTACTCAGAATCCATGATCTTAATGATTTCTATCATGTAACTCCAAAAGCATTTTGTATATACACCATAAGCCTAAATACTGTTCCTTTATACTTACATGCCCAAACTGTTAGAACAGTTTGTGTGTGTGTATGTGTGGTGATGGTGATACATTAGAATTTTTTTCCCATGGCTGTTCATATATTTTCCTTATTAATAAGGTTACTATCTTTTGGAATAAAACAAATCTACGTATGAATACTATTTCTATCTACCAGTAATTTGATCTTGGGAAAATTATGAACTTCTCTCACTTTAATTTCCTCATCTGTAAAGTGAGTAAAATAACACTACCCTATACAGGGTTGGAAGTTTAAATGAGATAATCTATTTAAAGTCTAAGAGTGACTCAGTGAATATTAGTTCCTTCTTCCCTTCCTTCCTCCTCACCTTAACAACTAATAAATTGCAATTCCTTAGCCAATCAACAAGGTCTTAAGTGCCAGGTCCAGAGAAAAGAGCAAAATTAATTGGATTTGAAATGACTTAAACTGATGCTCTTGATATCTGAACATTCTTCCGTTTCCTCAAACTCATTCCCTTCATTTACTCTCCCAAAGATCTCTCCTTCCCTTGTCTGTCTCTCTGTTGGTTATATTACCTCCTCCAAAGCATGTAACCTCAAAACCTAGGAGTTACTTTTGATTCATCAGCTTCCTTTACTTCCTTTATCCAGCATCATAGACTACAAGAGTTGAAAGAAGCCTATAAGATCCGGTTTTCGTTTATTGCTAAGTGGTTCTCTCACCTCTGCTGAGTAACTTCTAATATTAAGAAGGTCCTCCTTCTAACAAGAGAGCTCAATCCATTCTTTGAACAACTGCCACTGTTAGAAAGACATACCTGTATTCATCAAAATCTGTCTCTCTGTAATCCACACTCATTGCTTACCATTCTTTCCTCTGTAATATACAGAGTAATCTGAATCTTAGTTTTCCTGCCTTATGATAGCCCTTCACAAAGAAAAGATATCAAGCATCATATGACTCCAGAGGGATTTTTCTTTTAGTTTCCTGTGATAAATACTTCCAGTTCTCTTATATGTTCTTAATATAATGTAGTTTCCAGACTTTTCATCTTCCTGAGAGTTCATATTTTTTCAGACATTAACTAAGACCCTGTTAAAACACAGTATTTAGGGTTGGACAAAATACTGTAGGTCCAGTCAGTACAGAGTACAGGAAAGATGAGATGTGACGTGTGGTCCATGACCGGGTTTGCCTTTTGTCACCAGTGCTGGCACCCACAGACTCGTCTGAAGTTTTCTATAACCTAAGAAGTCTCAGCTTATTTTCATTTGAAGATCTGTTAAACTAGACCTCTCAAGTTATTTTTGGAGGTTAATTTTGAGCCTACATGCAAATACTTAGGTTTATACTTCTCTTTTTCATATTATTAATCTTGATTAATCTTTTCATATCTCATATATTTGTGTGTCTCTCATGCACCTTCCTTTTTGTATAACTCCTCATCCTCTCAGTGCTATATTCTGGCTGTGAATCATTCATCCCATTGGATCAAGGTGATACTTGTGAATTCACATTTGCACCCATATTTAAATGTGAAATTATCCTCATTAATTATTCATATCCATTGCATTGGTCTGTAGACATTTAAGGCATGGGTCCAATTTCTGATCTGCTTCCCTCTTGTTTTTCCCTAGGAATTACTGGAAATCTCTCCACTAGATCTTCCCTAATAATCATTTTATTTATTATCCCATTGCTTTGAATTCTAAAGTAATTTCAGCTTTAATTCTTTTGCTTGAATCAGATAATCTCTGACCCAGTAAGTCAACATAACCTGCTTTCTGTATTTGGCCCAATGGCAAGGCATTAATATTATAACCCTTGATCTAGAAAGGAGAAATCCTGTTTCCTAATACCGTTTACTTTTATCTCCCTTTCTCTATCCTTTCCAAAGTTATCGCCTTCAGATGCAGGGAGAAATGAAAACACCACCTGTGTTCCCAGACTTTCTATTTCCTATCTAGGACTTCAACATCATGAGAGAGAAATCCCAGGTTCCTTCAGATGCTATAATACAGCCCCATATGATTCAGCAGAAGTGGGTAGCATTTGGGTTTGATTAGTCTTGGCAGGCACTCTGTCACATCTCAGGAAAAGGCTCCAAGAGGACCACACACCTCCCAATTAGCCATGTCAGGCTTGCATCTGGCTCTCTTTGTGTCCTTCAGGAGGAAGTCAATGCCACCCAAAGTGAGTCTCAGGATTTCCAACACCTGCCACCTCCTGTGACAACGTCTTTTTGTTCTGTAGACCAAAATATGCTGCTTCTTTGGAATATCTCAGCCCATCCTGTATGGGCAGAACCTCAGGTTTCTATGCCACTCCAGACCACGGTGGTGATGGTTTAGTCTCTAAATCACGTCTGACTCTTGCAACCCCATGGACTGTAGCCTACCAGGCTCTCTCTCTATGGGATTTCCCAGGCAAAAATTCTGAAGTGGGTTGCCATTTCCTTTTCTACTCCATCGTATAGAGATTCTTAAATGATTCAGCAGCATGAGAGTATTTAAAGACAAATAAAATGCAGAGCCTGCCCTCAAGGAATCTATGGTCTAGGAAATGAGAGCTGTGTATTAATATAATAATGACAATTGTGATGCACTTTACATTCTCTCATTAAAATCACACAGCTCTTCTTTTTAGTAACCATAAATATCACCATTTTAGCAATCAGGAAACTGAGGCTTTGGGCTTTAATTGGCCTGTCAGGAGTCATCTGCAGCAGAGTTGAGACTTGAACCCTTTTCTTCTGAAGGGAACTGGTCCTCCATTCTACCATTCTCTACTACTAGAATAAAAAGATGGTGAAATACCAGGGAAGTTTTCTGAGTACTGACACTATGTCAGCCTCTATTTCATTTATTTTTCATAACACTTCCATCACAGGTTGATATTTTCCTGACTTTGTTAATTGGAGATAGAGATGATTAAGTGACTTGTCCAAGGTTACACAATAAGCAAGTAACTGGAGTATTTGTTTTCAGAGATCACTTTCTCTCCTCTGGAGCATGCAATCTCCACTACATTTACTCTTCCTTTACTTCCTCGGAATCTTTTTTGCTGACTTCCTTCTTAGATTATTTCCTCTGTCTTGTATAAATAGAATGAAAAGAATAGTCCTATAAAAGTGAATCAGAAATGACTTTGTGGAAGAAAAGGAAGAGCTGTGGTTCTCTTTTAAAAAATTTGAAAAGACTTAAATGTCATATTGGAAGCTTCATAAAGGGCAGGCTTCAAGACTCTGTCCTAAATATGGTCAGTCTCTAGATTCAGTAGTTCTTGAATGGGGCTTGGGAGTCTGTGTTCTCCAAATCTCTCAATTGATTTTGTGACAGATAGACAACAGATCTCACTTTGGAGGGAGAAAAACAACTAAGTGAAATTTTCTCTTTCAACCCTGTGTTATATTCTTTCACTTACCAAGCTTTGTTGTTTATTCACTCTGTTTCCTTGGAATTCATGGGCTCCATTTAGCCCCCTTTCCCCTTCTACATTCACTCTTAGAAGCCCTCACCATTTCTACTAAATAATAATACAAAGACGTGTTCTTCCTTGGTTTTCTCCAGCTAGGAGGGTCAGCCAGCCCTTATTTTTCACATAAACAGAGTTCATCTCAAATTTTAAAAAATGAATAGCACGTACCTTACAGACCACTATAAGATAACCACTGATCACATTATCAGATAATTGCATGAGGAGAAATGTAATGTTCATTCTTTGATGTTTGCCCTTGAAACTCTTTCTGCCAACTTTATTTGCCACGCTGTACATTCCTGGGCTTCCACTGTACAGCTTCTCCTAGGATATGACCTTCAAGATGGCCTGGTTCAGGAAGATCTCTTGGAGAAGGAAATGGCAATCCACTCTCGTATTCTTGCCTAGGAAACCCCATGGACAGAGGGGCCTGGTGGGCCACAGTCTGTGAGTTCGCTAAGAGATGGATACAACTCAGCAACTAAACAACAACAGAGGCCTGGTTATTCCTTTCCAACTAAACAACAACAGGGGCCCGGTTATTCCTTTCCCTAGTAGTCGAGCTATTCTAAATGACTGGTGATATGAGAGCCTTGAGGTGTCAACTCAGTCACCTTCAGTAGTCACTACAACATACAAAGACTCAACTCCTTTGTTCTCTACTGAGCAACAAAACCTTAACACTTTGAACAGGTTCAGCTGTCACCGAGGCTGGACATTTCTAAATGTAAATTGAGGTAGAATGCAGAGTAATGACATCATTGGGCATTGTGAATGCAGGACTGAAGAACTGACAGCACTCCTCCAATTCAGCACTAGGCTCAGGGGCAAAACAGTGCCAGACTTGCAGGTCTCAGTTCTCAGACAAGGGATTGAACCTGGGCCATAGCGGTGAAAGCCAGAATCCTAATCATTAGGTCACCTGGGAACTCCCATAAGTTTGTTTTCTGTGCCTATGAGTCTGTTTCTACTTTGTAAGTAAGTTCATTTGTATTTTAGATTACATTAGATTGCATTTAGTTCATTGGTATTTTTTTTAGTTTACACATACATTGTTGCTCAGTCACTAAGTCATGTCCAACCTCAATGCCATGCTCCTCTGTCCTCCACTACATTCTGGAGTTTGTTCGAACTCATGTCCATTGAGTCAGTGATGCTGTCTAATCATCTCATCCTCTGTTGCCCCCTTCTCCTCCTGCCCTCAGTCTTTCCCAGCATCAGGGTCTTTTCCAATGAGTCTTTACATCAGGTGGCCAAAGTATTGGAGCTTCAGCTTCATCATCAGTCCTTCCAATGAATATCCAGGGTTGATTTCCTTTAGGATTGACTGATTTGATCTGCTTGCAGTCCAAGAGACTCTGAAGAGTCTTTTCTCGAGCATCACAGTTTGAAAGCATCAGTTCTTCAGAGCTCAACCTTATTTATGGTCCTACTCTCACATCTGTACATGACTACTGGAAAAACCATAGCTTTGACTAAATGGACCTCTCTCAGGAAA
Organism: Okapia johnstoni; assembly: GCA_024291935.2. Classification (NCBI taxonomy): domain Eukaryota; kingdom Metazoa; phylum Chordata; class Mammalia; order Artiodactyla; family Giraffidae; genus Okapia; species Okapia johnstoni. The sequence goes on from CM044319.1 coordinate 11,619,361, forward strand.
GTGATGTCTCCGCTTTTTAATATGCTGCCAAGTTTCGTCATAGTTTTTCTTCCAAGGAGAGATTACATGTATAACTTATATCATATGATATTTTTCTTTTTCTTTTTGACTTAGTTCACTTAGCAAGATAATCTCTGTGTCCATCCATGTTGCTTCAAGTGGCATTATTGCATTCTTTTTGTGGCTGAGTAATATTCTGTTTTATATATACATATATATATGTATATATAAAACATCTTTTTTATGCATTCATATGTTGATGGACATTTAGGTTGTTTCCATGTCGTGTCTATTGTAAATTGTGCTGCTATGAACACTGAGATTCATGTATCTTTTCAAATTAGGGTTTTCCTCTTTTCTGGATATATGCCCAGGAGTAGGATTGTTGAATCATTAGTAACTCAATTTTTATTTTTTTTAAGGAACTTGCTATTTTGTTCTTTTTCAGCCACCAGAGCTGGTCTAGCAGTCCCTCCCTTCACCTCCACCTGTTCTCCTAGGCAATATCTTACCGTCTTACCTTTGGTTCTCTGCATCCTCCAATTCCTTAGGCAGGTTGCCTCTGGCCTGATCCCCAAACAACTCTACAGCCCATAAGGGTCCTGTGAACTGTTATATTGAATTTAAAGTACTCTTGGTGTTCATAGCCTTTATAGCTTGACTTTGTTTTAAAAATTCAAATTTTGTTTCTTACTTAGGCTTAATTATAGTTTATCTCTTCACCAACCCACGGTTTACAAGATTAAAATTTTTTCTAAACCCTTCCAGAATGGAAGTTGCTTCTTCCATTCTGCTGTCACTTTCTTTGTCTCCACGGAAGAGTTGTCACATTGCGTCGTGATCATTTGCTTTGTTTTCTTGAGTCTTGGTCCGTGTGCTTGGCTAGAAAGAGTTCCTGAGAGTTGTCAGCTATACCTTAAACAGCTTTGTGTTCCAGACACAGTGTCTACACCTGATGGAAAGACATTGAATAAATGCTTATTGACATGTGAACGAATGAAATGATGGATAAGCTGTTACATCTAATTAACTTATAATGCAAACCTTTCTGTTAATGCTTGGCACACAGTAGGCCTTTGAACAATACCTCTTTTTGTTTGACGATGTTTTCTCTTTCTTTTTAACTTTGGCATTTTTAAAGGTACCGTTAGTTGAACAGCTCTTCCGCAAAGAGTTCGAACCATTTTTGAAGAAATGGTATCATGTTACTAGATTAAGTGGTGATACCCAATTGAAAATAACATTTCCAGAAGTTGTCAAGTCTCATGACGTTATTATCAGTACAGCTCAAATCCTTGAAAACTCCCTTTTAAACTCAGAAGAAGGTGAAGATGATGGTGTAGAGTTGTCAGGTTGGTTGAAATGTTTATTTTTGTAAAACAGTATTAATATTGATAGTAGTAACAGGGACTGTATTAGTTAAATAAGTTTTTAAAGGTTGATTAAATATTTAAATGTTTATTATTTTTATGTTTTATCAATTTTTTATTGAAGTGTAGTTGATTTACAATGTTGTATTGATTTCTCCTGTATAGCAAAATGATTCATTTATACATATATGCATTATTTTTTTAATATTCATTTCCATTATTGTTTATCATAGGATATTGAATGTAATTCTCTTTACAACCTTGTTGTTTATCCATTCTATATATAAAAGCTTACATCTGCTAACCCCAATCTCCCCTCCATAATTTTGATTTAGATTGTCATCCATTGCTTAAGTTTTCATTAAAAACCTTCTTCCTTGGGGAAGCAAACAAAAAGTGGAGTAAGTTTTGAATTAGATCACTTTATTCTGTATCAGTATATCATTATTAAATCAAACAGTTACTGGACTTCCAATTTACTCAGTGTTTCTAAGTACCACCAAGTTCTTTCTAAGTTTTAGTGGATCCTGTGAGATGTGCCCTCTTCTCTGTAGAATAAATACAGTCCTTTCTATTTTGTGGGGGATAGGAAGAAAAGGTAGGAGCAAGGCAGGGAAGGAAGTATGTAAGATCATAATAATTAAATGCAATGTTAAAATAAGGTAAAATTATTCCATTTTAAATAATGTTTTTCATTTGATAGAATGAAGATAAAATTCGCCAACTTTAAATATTTTCTTAAAGAACAAAAATGTAACTCTGAGAGTTTTGGGGAATAAGTCAGGATTTGATATCCATCCCATAACACTTTTTAGATCTATAAATTTTCTGAAACTCACCTATTAAATGGGGATAATAACGGGGATAGTTTCATGATTAATATGCACAAACATCTGTATATACAGGTGGCTAGGATACTTACATTTCCCTTTAAAAAGTGAGAGATACTTGGCTGCTAAGTTTACTAACTTAAAGGTACTTTTTCACTGTGTCTTGCCAACATGGACAAATAAACCATTTTAATTTCCTTTTAAGACTTTTCTCTCATCATTATTGATGAATGCCATCACACCAACAAAGAAGCAGTCTATAACAACATCATGAGGCGTTATTTGGAACAGAAGTTGAAAAACAACAAACTTAAGAAAGAAAACAAATCAGTGATTCCCTTACCTCAGATAGTGGGACTAACAGCCTCACCAGGTGTTGGAGGAGCCAAAAAGCAAGCCAAAGCAGAAGAACACATTCTAAAAGTAAGTCATTGAATTTATACATGATTCAAAAAACCAAAGTTAGAGCAAATGCCAGTGCTTCCTGGGTAAGATCAAGTCCAAGTGCTGTGAAATGCATGAAGGATGGTATTCCATGCTCATCAGTTAAATGAAATCTATATGCTTTGAAGTGAATAGACTCAGTCTTGTGTAAAGGAGTAAGTGCCTTAATAAATTACTGTGACACAGAACAATATCAAAAAACTTATGGAGAGCAAACTTAGTGAAAAGTTGGGACAAATTAAATACCTGCCTTTAAATATCTGTCCTTAATTGTCAAACTTAATGATCTATTCATAGAAGTATGCATAAACTATGAAAGTTTCTAATTTTCCCACATACTCTGTGAATTTCAAAATTACGTATTTTCTTCTGTGCCTTTTTTCATTGTTGTTCTGTGTGATACTCAGGTTCCAGGTAATTCAAATTAAATGGGAAATGGAGATATGAGAATCTTTAATTAAAAACATACTTCTTCTCCGCTGCCCCCAAATGGTAACAATACATATAGTACTATTGTTAATCTCAAGCACTGAAAGAATTTAGAGTAATTCACACAAGATGTTGACACGAAGGCATTGCATTTGCATTTTAAGTCCCTTATTTTTAAGTTGAAGTTGGTAAAAATCATATAGAGTAGACAAAAGCACAATTATTTTCTCCAACATACTATTTATTACTAGAATTAAGGACTAACTCCAATCCAAATCCACGTACATGGGCTTTGTCTACTTCTATCTTTGCACTGTCCTCTTTTCTGTGTAGAGGAAAGTGGTAATATGATCCATGGATGTCATGATGACCCATAAATGCCTTCTATAATATGGTTAGCTTATAAACATTCTCTTCTCATCTCTGCAATTTTATGTACTCTCTCCATGTCACTTTTTCCATCTGGAAAAATGGAATTTAAGAAATGAAAAGAAATACTTTTTCTGGAATTTTCTACCAATCTGATTTAGAAGTTCTTTTTTAACTCTATCAGGATGAATATTACTGGTTGGACCCACAGTGAAGCAATACTAAAATGCTGTGTTTAGCAAATCATGCTACATATTTCTCATACAAGAAAAATTTCTACATTGAATCAGTTGAAGGGGATAGTATTTGAATATTGAAATGTCTCTTTTTCAGATATGTGCCAGTCTTGATGCAGTTACCATTAAAACCGTGAAACAAAATATTAATCTACTTAAAGAGCAAATAAAGGAGCCATGCAAAAAGTTTGTAATTGCAGATGATACCAAAAAAGTATGTGCTTAAATTTTTATATTTATTTGATTGATGATACCATATTCAACTGAAAGATGCAAAGATTATCTTACACTGACGCTCTGAATAATACTATTTTAAATTTTTGCAGAAAACTTAGTTTTATTCTGTTTTATTTATATTAGGCAGCAAAGCACTGCTGTGAATTCTTAATCTTTTAGTTTTCCTGTTTACACAAAGAGTAGCTTAGTACTTTGTTTACTACGCATCAGTTGTGGTGGGAGAGAAAGGGTAAGGGTGGGGAAGGTTGTAAAGCTAAACTAGAGGGATTACCATAGTTTCTTTTACTCTTTTTACTTTTCTGAGTTGATTTTCCCAACATTGAACAGAGCCATTTTTGACTACCAGATTTCAGTTGGCGATGATAACAGGTATCCCACCTAATTGACATATTTAGTTTCTTAGGAAAATACTTATGGTAAAGAAGCGAAATATTTACTTTAACAGTGTTTTTGTGATGAATATCTTATAAAAATCAACTTGAGTCAGTTTGAACATTGTGATTAGTACATTATGTCAATACTTTCTTTTGTAAAATATAAAAAGCACCATAAATTTTAGCTGTGTGTCCTTGATAGTAAGTGTAATCTTTGCAAATCTACCTCATAAGGATGTTGAGTTATGAAATATGCATAATAAATAATATTGTGTTTGAAATATAGGCACCAAACTAATGTTAGCAACCAATCTCCATAGGTCATTCTTTTCTGGAAATTTTGAAAAATAGAACTGTCTGTTCCAGCTGAACTAGCACATTTGAGTGTACTTGATTTTTTTTCACTTTTTTCATTCAGTTTTACTTAATAAGTTTAAATGCATGTTTCTAATCATAATCATTAAAAATAATCCTCAGCATACTCAGAGTATATTTTAAAAGAATTTGCTACCTTATCTTTTATCTTAATTAACTTATGCTGTGCTTAGTCACTCAGTCGTGTCCGACTCTTTGTGACCCCATGGACTGTAGCCTACCAGGCTCCTCTGTCCATGAAATTCTCCAGGTAAGAATACTGGAGTGGGTTGCCATGTCCACCTCCAGTTTCCTCCAACTTAATTAACTTTGGGTATACTTTGTATTGGGTTTCCCTGGTGGCTCAGCAGGTAAAGAATCCACCTGCAGTGCCAGAGACCTGGGTTCGATCCCTGGGTTGGGAAGATTCCCTGGAGAAGGGAATGGATACCCACCCCAGTGTTCTGGCCTGGAGAATTCCATGGACCGTATAGTCCATGGGGTCAGAAAGAGACAGACATGACTGAGCGACTTTCACTTCACATACTTTTTTATGGAAGTATTAATATAAAACACATACAGAAAGGTTCAAGTTCATAAGTGTGCAGATTGCTGAATCTTCATAAACTGAAAACACTTGTATAACCAAAATCCAGATCAAGGAACTTCCTTTGCAGTCCAGTGGTTAAGACTCCATCCTTTCAGTGCAGGAAGTGTGGGTTTGATCCCTGGTCGGGGAACTGAGATCCCACATGCTAAGCAGTGTGGCCAAAAATAAAAAATGAAATCCCCACAGTATGTATTCTTCTATGTCTGGCTTTTCTCAAAACTCTACCTTTTAAAATTTTATTTTGGTACAAATAATACTGAAACCAGTTCTTCACCAAGGAATGTTTTTTAAAACTAAATTCAGGCTTTTTAAATAATTGGAATATTACTTTAATATGTATTTTTAAAATAGCTATTAGCATTCAAGGTGTATAACATTCATTAATTTTATTTTTTAAGTTTAAAATGGGAAATTCTAGCACAGATACCTGGTGTTGGTGTGGTGTGGCTTGAAGGTGGAGGTAAAATAGCTGATAAAAAAAAAATGAATGTATAAAGAGGTGATCAGAATAACTTGTTACATTTTCTAGACAATGAGTCTGAATCAAATTTGTTATAACATATAAATTATTTTAATAAATATAATGTTATTCATTCAACAATATAAACATAAAAGAATAAGTGTATCATTTATTTTTAGGATCCATTTAAAGATAAGCTGCTAGAAATAATGACAAAGATTCAAACTTTTTGCCAAATTAGTCCAATGTCAGATTTTGGAACTCAACCCTATGAACAATGGCTCATTAAAATGGAAAAAAAAGGTAATTTGGGTTTTAACATAACATTTGCTTTATCCCATGTTTATACCAAGATTCCAGGTCACATGTTCCCAAGCAAACTGAAAGCAAATATAACAGCAAATGGAATTTCTGTGTTCTAAGTAGGACAAGGATAAAATGTCCTGACTCCTTATCTAAGGAAAGAGGCACCAATTCATCCATTTTCTCTTAATTTCCAGAGTCTTTCACTTATTATATATTTAAAGTAGTAAGATAAATATTAGCATCTCTGTTTCCACATGCAAGCTTAACTAATGTGTTTTTCATGCCATTCCTCAGAGTCAGCATGAATCAAGTGGTTTTTTTTTTTTTTTTTTTGCTGATGCAGAATAGAAGTAGCAAGTCTAGGAGGCAGAAAACTTGCCCCCTTTTTGTGCTCATGGCACATTCTGAGCCTTAATTTGCTCATTTCAAAAACAAAGTGAAGCCTATTTTCAAGTCAGTATCATAAACACATTAACATATTCAAGTCCACAGCACACTTGGGGGAGTATTCTATCATTATTTCATTGTACATAACATATTTTTCATAGCTGCAAAAGAAGGAAATCGCAAAGATCGTGTTTGTGCAGAACATCTGAGGAAGTACAATGAGGCCCTACAAATTAATGATACAATCCGTATGATTGATGCATATAATCACCTTGAAACTTTCTACAATGACGAGAAAGAGAAGAAGTTTGCGGCCCTCCTAGGAGATGATAGTGATGAGAGTGATGATGATGGTGATGATAAAGATGTGGGTGATGGAAAAAAACCTTTGAAGCTGCATGAGACAGATGACTTTCTCATCTCTCTATTTTTGGGTAAGAATCAGTATAACATTTTTGCATGAACTCATGCATTTATCTCTTTGGCATGAACCCACTGCTTCTTAAGAACTCTCCCAAAACTTCTCTTAAAATCTCTCATTTTGAAAAAAGAAACTCCATTCATATTGGAGCTATTTCCAATTGATAGGATTAGCTAGCAATGAGCTGTATTATCTTAATTTATCATTTGGTCATCTGGTTTTATTATTAAGTTGACCACAATAAATTTATTTTAAAATCTAGCCTGATTATTGGATACAGCACAAGATTAATTATAGTTGAACTTCTTAGTGCTTCATTATATGAAGTCTTCCAGTTAGTTATTCACATATTTTATGAACTTAAGCTAATTATTTCTTGCAAATCAAAACTGTGATAAGATACACCTCACACGGTCAGAATGGCCATCTACAATTAGCAAATGCTAGAGAGAGTGTGGAGAAAAATGAGCCCTCCTGCACTGCTGATGGAAATGTAAATTTGTGGAGCCACTGTTGAGAACAGTATGAAGGCTCCTTAAAAAAGTAAAAACAGTTACTATATGATCCAGCAATCCTATTCCTAGGCATATATCCAGAGAGCACTCTAATTTAGAAGGATGCATGCATCCAAATGTTCATAGCAGAACTATTCACAATAGCCAAGACATGGATGCAACCTAAATGTACATCAATAGATGAATGGATAATAAAGATGCTATACATTTATATCTATATCTATATTTATATCATCTATGTCTGTAGCTATACATGTACACACACAATGAAAGATACTACTCAGCTATGAACGAAGAATGAAATAATGCCATTTGTAGCTACATGGGTGAACCTGGAGGTTATCATACTAAATGAAGTAAGCCATTCAGAGAAAGACAAATAATTATCTTATATCACTTATATGTGGAAAAGCAAATATGATACAAACTTATTTATAAAACAGAAACAGACTCACAGACATAGATAGGAAACTTATGGTTACCAAAGGGGAAAGGCAGAGGGAGAAGGATAAATTAGGAGTTTGGGATTAGCAGATACAAACTACAACCAATATATACAAAACAGATAAACAGCAAGGTCCTACTGTGTAGCCCAGGGAACTATATTCAATATTTTCGAATAAACCATATGGAAAAGAATATTTTTAAAATGTATATATGTTTCTGTATACTTTGCTGTATATCTATCTGAAACTGACAGAACATTGTAAATTGAGTATACTTTAGCTAAAAAAAGAAATAAATGAATTATTTCTTAAAGGAAATAAGAAAAAGTTGAAAAAGCTAGCTCAAAACCCAGAACATGAAAATGAAAAGCTCATCAAATTGAGAAACACCATAATGGAACAATATTCAAGGACTGAAGGATCAGCACGAGGAATAATTTTCACAAAAACACGACAGAGTGCATATGCCCTTTCCCAGTGGATTATTGAAAATGAAAAATTTTCAGAAGTAGGAGTCAGAGCCCACCATCTTATTGGCGCTGGACACAGCAGTGAGTTCAAGCCCATGACACAGGTGAAAACATCCTTTTGGATTTTTTTTTTTTAATGCTGTCATTTCTCTTCACTTGTAGTCTTTTTTCATCAATCTTCTCACCAACCCACAAATACTTTAATAGAATGAAACAATTATTCTTGAAAGAAAATGTGTTTAATAGTCAATAATCTGTGGCATTTGATAGGCTAAGCTTTGTTCTAGGGATCACTTTGTCCATATTCTTGGAGGAACTTTCTATATTGGATTTCTTTTGCAAATATGCATAACACTGAAACTTAGTAACAAAATGGGACAACAGTCACAAAATAATATCAAATGGAAAAATCAAATTTCCACAAACATGTGTAAATTATAATTAAATGTAAAATATGTTTGCATAGGGTGAGATCTTTAAGGGAACTTGGAAAAAATAAGACATTTGATGTGATAGAGATTTGGGACTATGAGAGATTTTCTTTTCTTGTTTTGTTTTGTTTTGCTTTTAATTTATTATACTACTTATGTGCACAGTAAAAAAAACACTTGGAAGAAGGAAAAAAAGACACTTATAGAGATTATAAATATGGGTGAAACAGAAATGGCTTTTTAGTGTAAAATGTCTTCTGAAACCCTATTGGTCCTGAGTTTTTCTGGACAAAGGGACACTTTAGTTCCATTATGGTCATCATTATTTGGTCCATTGGAACAAACTGAATTTGTCTTAAAATTTGTTGAAAAGAAGTTGTTCTTCAAATTGTGCAATAAAACTCTTGATATACTCTCTACTTGTATTGGAGTTGCCTCTAAAGTTTATGCCAAAGAAAGCACTGTTTTCTTTAGGTAAGGAGTTTACATCCTTCTTTATGATGAGAGCTGCTTTACTTGCTATGTTTTCCTCTTTGCTCTAGCTGCCAGGAAACTTATAGCAAAACTGAAGTTCATTCTCTCAGCTTCTGTTTTAATTCCTACAAGCGATACACCTATACTTTTTCACTTTTGGTCCCATTTTTTAGTTTTTATTCTATTAGCTTTAGTGTTAAGACTTTGATTTTATGTGTGTGGCCTTGGCTCCTCTTTGAAAAGAGATGGGTTACAAATGGCAAGTATGCATTCAAGCTACTTTTTGCTTATCCAGTTTTGACTAGGTGGCTGAATGCCAAAATATAGAACACACCCCCTTCCTCACTCCCCACATCCTCACCTGTAGACTGACTTGGACTTACTCATTGGAAGAGGAGTTAAGCATCTATGTAATATGATGTGAGGGTCTGACACTGAGTCTGAAATTCTCATTATTAAAGTTTCTCCTTTGAATGAAGGCACAAACATCTGCTAAAATCCAAGGATCCGTCAAGTTTGTATCAATAGTGGGCATGAGTGCAAGAAGGGGAAATTATCAGAGAAGACTGGAGAGTGATCATTCTGCAGGATTCTCCAGCAGTTAGAAGTCAAAAAGAGAGACATATGTCATCCTGCCTCTGAAAAGAATTGGATGGGAATAGGAGAACATACAGTCTATCTGACAGGTGTATTTTTGTTTAATGTATGGAGGCAAAAGATAGGGTAAATATATACCAAAGGCCACTGGATCAACAGCTTTGATAAGAATAGTTATGAAAATAAAACTCCACTGGCTACATCAAGCTAGGATTATGCTCACCAGTTCCTCCTGTGTAACAGCCAAAGTGAATATTTGATTCCTTTACCTATGTTAACTTTCAAAATTCAGATTTTTTAAAATTTAACTGTTTTAATTATGTTTTTAATAGCCTATTCTTTCATTTTTATTGATATCATCCTTCTGAACAGATAATATATTTACCTCTTCAAAAATTAATAAAGTACAGGGCACACCAGTGTCCTTCAGTCTCCCAGCTCCTCTCCCTGGAGGCAACTAACGCTTTCAGTTTCTGCCAGGAATACTTCATGTTTCTTTGCTTGAATGACTCTTAAAGTGACCAAAAGCAAAATACAGTGTATATTTTCTCTCTGACTCAAAATTTGACTGTCTTTAAAAGTGTCATTGCATCTTATTCTCTGACGGTTCAAGATTCTGAAATGAATGTAGTAAAAAGGAAAGCCTATTTTAGTTTCTCATTGCTGTATCCTCTTCTCAACTGAAAGCATCTCCTCCTTTCTTCCTCCTAAGTCACCCATCAGTTTGTTTCCTTGGCACAAATGATGGCCTTCCTACCTCCAGACTGGAGGACGGAAATATTTTTGTTATTGTGCGGTAATCCCAGATTGGAAATCAAATGTTGCCTCACCATCATGCCTTTGTTCGATGCCAAAAACAGATGGCAGCAAATCCGTGTATGATCTAATCTTTTCACTTACACTGACCAGTTGCAATTTAGTATTTCTTTTCCTAATTAGAAGATTTTAATGTGTTTAGCATTACAACGTTTAATTTACTAAAATGTTTCTACAGAATGAACAAAAAGAAGTCATTAGTAAATTTCGCACGGGACAAATAAATCTGCTTATCGCTACCACAGTGGCAGAAGAAGGTCTGGATATTAAAGAGTGTAATATCGTTATCCGTTATGGTCTCGTCACTAACGAAATAGCCATGGTCCAGGTACATTTAGATACCTCACATATGTTAATTTCTTATTTTGTGTTCTTGTTTTGTTTTGTTTTAGTAAAACAGCACGCATGAAAGGGAAAGTGAAAGTTGCTCACTTGTGTCCGACTCTTTGTGACCCCCTGGACTATACAGTCCATGGAATTCTCCAAGCCAGAATACTGGAGTGGGTAGTCTTTCCCTTCTCCAGGGATCTTCCAATTCAGGGATCAAATCCAGGTCTCCCGCATTGCAGGCGGATTCTTTACCAGCTGAGCCAAAAGGGAAGCCCTTTTATTGTGTGTTTCGTTTTCTTTTAGTAGAACAGCATACTTAGTTTAAAAAATATATCTGTTTTCCCACAAAAAGAGAAATCAACCAGATAATCAGAAAGCCACCAAATTAAGAAATACTTGAATTTCAGGAGCTGATGTGTTATTCAATGCGTCACTATTCAAAATGAATTTTTCATGAGGATGATAGCATTGATGGTGAGGTTCCTGGCCAAGGACATAACATTTTTTGTTACTCAAAATGTGCCTTAGTATTAACTCTTTATACGAAAGTATAAAGAAATGTATTGGGCTTCCCCGGTAGCTCAGCTGGGTAAAGAATCCACCTGCAATGCAGGAGACCTGGGTTCAACCCCTTGGTTAGGAAGATCCACTGGAGGAGGGCATGGCAACCCACTCCAATATTCTTGCCTGGAGAATCCCCACGGACAGAGGAGACTGGAGAGCTACAGTCCATGGGGTCACAAAGAGTCGGACACGACTGAACGACTAAGCACAGCCCAGCATAGAAATGTACCACCACACTGAGTGTGTCTTCTTGGAACACTGAAGGTAGATGCCAGAAACAGAATGGCACTCGCCTCAGCTCTGGTGTCAAAGTGAGAGAGGCCCTTCTCCCCATTTGTCCTCCCTACCAGGAAGCAGGGCAATGGGGCTCCCCCAGCCCAAATCACTGATGATGGTTTGCAGGGTTTGAGAGGGCTACCTGGGGAAAAGAAGGGCAGGACAGGATGGCCTTGTGTCATTGAGGCTTTTGAGGGCCAGTGTGGGCTTCCATGGTGGCTCAGTGGTAAAGAACTCACCTGCCAATGCAGGAGATATGAGAGACATGGGTTCGATTCCTGGATTGGGAAGATCCCTTGGAGAAGGGCATGGCAACTCTCTCTAGTATTCTTGCCTGGAGGATCCCATGGACAGAGGAACCTGGCAGGCTACAGTTCACGGTGTCACAAAAACTCGGACACGACTGCAGTGACATAGCATGCATGCATGCATGCACGTGGGAACCTAACCATCATCATTCTACAACACTGTTTTTCACTGAAGTGCATTTTGAGTTTCAAATAGCCAACTTATTAAGAAAATGGATAATAACTGACTTTACAGAGAATAGAGGAATCATTTGATGATGGGATACTGACCAGTGAATTTCATTCTGGGACAAAAACAGGAGCATTCGCAACAAAGCACAGCCCTACATTGACTTTACTGATTTGATTTCTTTCTGTTCTCAGGCCCGTGGTCGAGCCAGAGCTGATGAGAGCATCTATGTCCTGGTTGCCCAAAGTGGCTCAGGGGTTGTTGAACGTGAGACAGTTAATGATTTCCGAGAGAAAATGATGTATAAAGCTATAGACCGTGTTCAAAATATGAAACCAGAGGAGTATGCTCATAAGGTATTGTTTTGGGGCAACTCTGAATTTAGTTTTCACTTTTAAATGGCTGACTGTGGTTGCCATGATATCTCTTTGTGGTTAAGCCTCTAGACAGAAATTGTGCTGAATTATAAGTCCCAGTTTGAAGGACTGTTCTGAGACCAGATTCACATACAAAGACTCAAGATCCATGGTGGGCAGAAATCATCAGGGAGCTGTTCTATAAAGTTTGATAATATAAATTTAGATTTTCCCTGATCCAGAAAGACTAGTGCAACTCACTTATTCAATTCAACCTGGTCATTTTGGTCCCATCTAATCTGTACAGGCACAATTTTTTCATTTTAGAAATATTTGTGAAGTGCTTACTGCGTGTTAGGCAACGTTGTAAAAACAGTGAATGTAGCCGCAAGCAATGCAGATAGATCCCTCCTGCATGAAACTTGTATTTGAGTGAGTACATGGTGAGATTTGAGGAGGAGAAACGATAAAGAGAAATAAAGCATGATACATGTATGGAGAGGAGAGCTGAAACATTAGATCAAGACAATGTGAAACAAACATCTAGTTGGGCACTTTAGGTTAGGTGTTTGGGAAAGCCCTCTAAGAGGGAGAGACATTGAGGCTAGCCCCAAATGTTAAGAAAATAGATCATATACCATCTTGCTGCATCTCAGTTTACTAACATAGAATCATTTGAGTTGTGAGAGGAATGCGGCAAAGGAAGAATGTATTTCTACAATATTTCAGGAAATCCCCCATACCACTGAATTAAAGACTGTAACTACTATAATAGCAAACAATCCATTTAGAAGAAAATTCACACCCTTGCATATGGGTGTGAATGTTAGTTTCTTAACATTGGAATTGGCTCTACCCTAAATAGAGTTTCACGGAAGGGATGCTTTCAAATTGGTGTGCATTGCTATAACCAACTCCAAGGTTTCCTGGCCAGGTTTCTACACGAATTTATATTTTAAAACCCCTTTAAATATAAGGCAAACCAAACATTTTGTGGTGTCAAATCAAACATTTGTAGCCATATAATACCACTGGAAAGTTAGCACTTTACATTTAAAGTACTAAATGAATAAATCACGTGGGATGTTTTTCAAAGATTGATGTTTCAAGACCAGTGTTTTGTATAAACTCTAGAACCATCTCTGGAGTTTGTGAGTCGCACTTTTCCAGATAATCTCTAGAAAAGACACAGTCCCTTTGGAGGCCCCATGGACTATCTTTTTTAGATCTCCTTTGGCTACGAGACCTACTCTCTTAAAATTGCTCCAGGTAGACAAACCCAGACAAGGGATGGCAATAACATGGGGTACGTGTCACCACTACTCTGTTCAAAGCCCCATCACACATTGCCACCAGGTCAAAACACTTCTTTCTTCTGATTTAAGAACCCTTCTCAACATAACATTGGGGCAACCACTAATGAACAGTTTGAGTTGACATATAAGGGGAGGTCTATAGTCCATGTTATATACTGAGTTTATACATAACCCCAAGCTTCTTCAGTCAAATCAGACTTCTAGGAGTAAGTTGAAGATACTAAATATTGTCCCTGGCCTTGACCCAGCAATATTTGCCACATTGCATTTTAGTTTGAATTAGACTGATTATTATTGGAGAAGGAAACGGCATCCCACTCTAGTATTCCTGCCTGCAAAATTCCATGGAGGAGACTAGTGTGCTACACTGCAGTCCATGAAGTTGCAAAGAGTTGGGCACGACTGAGCGACTGAGCACGCACGCAGACTGATTATAGCTATGCCTCTCATATATTTTTTATGATTTCTTTTCTTTTCTTTTCTGGCCCTTCTAATTGTTTCATATCCTTTACTAGCTTAGAGTTATTCTTTTGGTTTCTGATGTCCTGGTTACATATCCAAATACTGACCTTGGTTTTGTTTGCTTTTTTTTCTGTTGCATTCATAGTTATTTCTTAATTGCCCATATGTATCTGTTCCTATGCCAAATCATCTTTTCACCAGCTCGCTGAACTGTAAATATCCTGCAAGAACAGCCTAATTAAACTTTTAAAGAACAGAATACTTCAATTCATTATATTGTTATAATTTACATAGGAAATTTGTCTTCATACTTATCTGATCAAATCGTATTATAGCCCACAGGTTCACTTGCAAGGTTTGTTCTCTTTTCTTTGCTACCTATGGCTGTCTCGAGTCAAGGTCTAAAACAGAGGTGAGAGCCAGAGAACTGGGCTATTCAGTTTTGTTCATCAGCACCGATAGTTTACTTTTCCTGAAAACTTTCCTTTGATTTTAAGGAAAACAATGGCTTCCTCCACAACTTAATATCAATTTGTCATCTTTGAGAGGTTTAGTTTGGAGGTAAATTATTTAAAAACTAGAATTGTCCACTGTGAAGTTGTATAGGGATATGAGAACTAGCCAGTCTCTATCTCAAGTTTTATATCTTTCATAAACTATATTATTTCTGTTATGAATAAGTTTCTCCATTAGCCACAGAATTGGAAATATAAAAATTCAAAGATTTTATTCTCTCGTATAAAGACTGTGGGCAATCTAGACATACACAATAGCTCCATGATGTCATCAGGATGCCAAAATTCCTTTCTCTTCTCTGCCTTTTTACTATTTGGCTTCCATTCTCAAGGTCAGAGCTTTTAGAATTTCAACTGCTGCATGTTCACTCTAAAAAGGAGGAGAAAGATGGAAAAGGCAACAGTGCCCATGCCAGCTACCTGATACTTAAAGTCTTTGGAAATTTTTTTCAACATCTTATAGACTTATGTCTTAAAGGCCACTGACTCATAAATGTACTCATTTAGTGGTGTATTTCCACTCAGAATAAAATTATAGTTCTGTTACTACGAAGACTGGATCCTGGGTGGGAAACTAGTATTTTCTGTCACAAATGTATAGAGGAGATAAAATAGTGAAGAGTCTGGAAGTTACAATATATGAAGAGAAATGAAAGAAACTGGAGGCTTCTCATGGATAAGAAACGACTAAGGGTGATGAAGTGAGAATGTTGATTTCTTTAAAGAGACTTCATGTGGAAGAAAGAGTAGACTTATTTTATGAGATAAAATTAAACCCTATGGAGATGCGGATTAGAAAGAGTTTCTTTGTTTTTGTCTCTTTGTTTGCTTTGTCTTTATTAAATAGTGCCAAACATTTTCTCACAGTAGAACATTTTAAAAAATGGAATGGGGTATGTTTTGAACACCTAAGGATTCCACATTTCCATGATTGTAAGAGAAGATTCTATACTAAACTCTTTGGGGGCCATCACCTCTTCACTTTTATTTTTAGACTATAAGTCAAGTGTATATTTTCATAACTGTCTAAGATCTCTGAATTCCAGGCAACTTACTTCATTGAAACTATGAAAAAAAATCACATTGAATATTCTTTTGCAGATTTTGGAATTACAAATGCAAAGTATAATGGAAAAGAAAATGAAAATCAAGAGAAGTATTGCAAAGCAGTTCAAGGACAAGCCATCATTAATAAATTTTCTGTGTAAAAACTGTAGTGTGCCAGCCTGCTCTGGAGAAGATATCCACGTAATTGAGAAGATGCACCATGTCAATATGACACCAGAGTTCAAGTAAGTCCAAGAGAAGACTTATCTTTGAGTTTCTTTATAAGGGATGAAGCAGTTTGTATTGTAAATGGTCTAACAAAATAGTACACATGACATTCATTATTTTTTCAGAACTTCCCCTTTTTAGTCCCCAAATTATGAACCTTATTTCAAGTGTCCATTTTTCAAATATATACACAAGGGTAGGAAAGGAGTAGTGTAAGACCCAAAGCCATTTTCATCCAAACAAGATCAGTTTGTGAATGCTTGTATTTGTTTTCAACTTCTTGAGCAACTTAAGTCTAGTTAAAATAATCAACAGACAGGAAAGAAGCCACAAAAAGCAACATACCCTGAGAGGTGTGTGCCCAGTGATTTGGCCGGAGGGATGAAGTACAGAACAGTGCATGCATGTGGATGACTGGCAAGCCCAATAGTGTGTACCATGGGCTGTGTACTGGTCCTATATGAATTCTCAGGGATGATTCTGACTCCTTGATAATTTTAGGAAACTGTACTTGGTGAGAGGAAACAAAGCACTGCAAACAATGTGTGCTGAGTATCAAACAAATGGCGAGATAATCTGCAGTAAATGTGGCCAAGTAAGTAAATTGCTGTGGGCTTAATTTTACTTTGGCCAAAAGGAACTCTTAATTGAATGTGCATTTAATCTTTCCTCTCTCTCTCTCTTTTGTTTTCCAGGCTTGGGGAACGATGATGGTGCACAAAGGCTTAGATTTGCCTTGTCTCAAAATAAAGAATTTTGTAGTGGTTTTCAAAAATAATTTACCAAAGAAACAATACAAAAAGTGGGTAGAATTACCAATCACATTTCCTGATCTTAACTATTCGGAATATTGTTTGTTTAGTGATGAGGACTGACATTTGATTCAAGATTTCTTTTAAAAATATTATCAACTTGACATTTACATGATTTTGATTGTTTTCATCATACTACAGAACTTATGTGAACATTAATAAAAGTCAGTGTTTTACTCTGTATTGAGGTATATGAAAGAAGACAATATATTATGCTTTCAATTTCTACCTTGTTGGTGGGCAGAGGTTAAAAATAAAAAGCTTCCAGTAAAACCCTTTAGTGTGGAGCAGTATATTACCGTGGGAGGGAGGTTCGAGTATAAATAAGGATCTGCGGTACTAATCTCAGTCCTGTCACTAAATTGCAGAATAAAATTAAGCAAATCAGTTCATCTTTCTGAACCAGTCTCCTTTTTGGTGAAATGGTAATTGTACTATCTACATTTGCTTTTATTAGCTTTCTATTGCTTCATAGGGCTTCCCTCGTGGCTCAGGGGTAAAGAATCTGCTTGCCAATGCAGGAGACCAGGGTTTGATCTCTGGGTTAAGAAGATCCCCCGCAAAAGGAAATGGTAACCCACTCCAGTGTTCTTGCTTGGAAAATTCCATGAATAGAGGAGCCTAACAGGCTTCAGTCCACGGGTCACAAAACTGTAGGACATGACAGTGACTAAACAAGTGGCTTAAAACAACACCCGTTTATTATTGCACATGTTCTGCGGCCCAGAGGTTGCTCATCGTCTCAGAAGTCTGAAAGTCAAGGTGTCAGGTGATGTTTTCACCTGGATACTCTGGAAGAAGAATCACTTCCAATCTTTTCAGGTTGTTGGCAGTCATTTCCTTGCAACCGAAGAACGGGATTGCTATTTTGTTAGCTGTCTACTGGGGATCACTCTAAGCCCCAAACGTCGCCCTTATCACGTGGCCTGCTCATGGGGCCTTTCACAGCTACTTGCTTCTTCACGGCCAGCAGGAGACTCTCTCAAGTGTGCTAAGACAGTCTAACTGTAACCATGGGAATTTTAAATGTAATCCCATCATAATCACAAATCCTACCCATATTCAAGGTCGGGGGAGTTTTCAGGGAATATATACCACCGGCAGAGATCTCGGAAGCCTTTTTAGAATTCTGCTTTCCACATCCCTTGCCCAGTGTTTATGATTAAGTAATATATGTGTTCGACATGAGTTTGAACAAACTCTGGGAGATAGTGAAGGACAGGGAAGCCTGGTGTGCTGCAGTCCATGGGGTAGCAAAGAGTCAGACACAACTGAGCAGCTGAACAACAACAGCAACAATATATACGTATGTATGAAAGTACTTGGAAGAATATGAAGTACCATGAAAGGCAAGGTATTGTCAGGGGAGTGTAATCTCCTAAGTTCTGTCTCGTCACAACAAACATTTGAAGCAACAGACGTTAAAGCCCTCGGTGCATCACAGCTCTCGGACAGTCCATGTTATAGTTCTTGGACAGATCAGTTTTATTTAGAAAATAAAGGAAAATACATCCTCGAGGCATGAGAGTATGCCGACCCAAAAGACACAAAGAGGAGAGAGAGAGAGAGAGAGAGAGAGAGAGAGAGAAAGAGCGCGCGGGAGAGAGACCCCTAGCCCTTTGGCTCCTCTTTTTATATGTTTTTCTCCTCCCCTTGGGTCTGCCCTATGTAAATTGGGCTAGCCAGGAATGCTGTTTGTTCCACCTGAGGTCCTCACTCCAGTCCTCGGACCTTTCTTTGTTCTATTTTCACGGGCTTTCCCCTTCCTTGTCTTTCAGCCACTGCCATTCTGGACTCCTTTTTCCTATTCTAACTACCTAACATCCTCCCCTCAAGAGATAGGAGACCCGATTCTTTGGGAATAGGGGCATTGAGGTCTTTCTGCTACTTCCTGCTGAACTGGGATGGCGAGGAGTATTGGGCTTACCCCTCTTGCTAGTCTCAGGCCTCAGAGTCCTTATAGCAGTGTCCATCTAAGGGTGAGTGATATTTTCCATGGTAGGCTTTGTTTTATATATCCTTGTTGAACTGGCACTGCATGTTGTAGCTTATTGACCTTGACAGAGACAAAACAGGTTAGACAATTAATAATACATGGGACAATCATAAGCAGCATCAATATGGCATAACAAGTACTAGTAGGGGCATTAGCCAACTCTAAATTCCCATCGCCAAGATGACTCAAGTCCCTCCTTGTTCAGGGATCAGAAGATCTATCTCCTGTCTGTTTTGGAGTACAATCCCTGCCAAGCTATGTTGGCTCTTTAGAGCTGTCCTGAGAAATCTTATCCGCAGAAACTAGAATTTGGGGGTGTTCATTAGAATGGCACTCATTTGTAGTTCTGAATAGGTATCTAAGATCCCCCAGGGGCTCACAGGTGTATTGATTGTCCTCTCCTGTTTTCTTCCATGGCTTGACTCTTGAGTAGTGAATCCAGGAGTCATGTCCTGGTAGCTTGACTGCTGTGGGGGTAGAAAGTATTACAGGGTAGGGGCTCTTCCATGTGGGCTGGAGTTGAGACTTTGGGAACCCATCTTTTCAGATTTTAATTAAGACTTGAGTCCCTGGAGCATATAGTGGTGATTCCTTAGAATCTTTTGGGTCCTGGTTCACACCCCACAAGTGTATATCTTGTTGGAATTGCACAATGGCCATGGTATAAGACTGGAGGGTCTGAGCCTCTGGATCTAGGAAGAGGTCTCCCATCAGTTCAGTTCGGTCATTCAGTCGTGTCCTACTCTTTGTGACCTTATGAACTGCAGTACACCAGGCCTTCCTGTCCATCACCAACTCCTGGAGTTTACACAAACTCATGTCTATTGAGTTGGTGATGCCATCCAACCATCTCATCCTCTGTCATCCCCTTCTCCTCCCACCCTCAATCTTTCCCAGCATCAGGGTCTTTTCCAATGAGTCAGCCCTTCACATCAGGTGGCCAAAGTATTGGAGTTTCAGCTTCAACATCAGTCCTTCCAGTGAACACCCAGGACTAATCTCCTTTAGGATGGACTGGTTGGATCTCCTTGCAGTCCAAGGGACTCTCAAGAGTCTTCTTCAACACCACAGGTCAAAAGCATCAATCCTTCGGTGCTCAGCTTTCTTTATAGTCCAACTCTCACATCTATACATGACTATTGGAAAAACCATAGCCTTGACTAGACAGACTTTTGTTGACAAATAATGTCTCTGCTTTTTAATATGCTGTCTAGGTTGGTCATAACTTTCCTTCCAAGGAATAAGCATCTTCTAATTTCATGGCTGCAATCACCATCTGCAGTGATTTTGGAGCCCAAAAAAATAAAGTTAGCCACTGTTTCCACTGTTTTCCCATCTATTTGCCATGAAGTGATGGGACCAGATGCCATGATCTTAGTTTTCTGAATGATGAGCTTTAAGCCAACTTTTTCACTCTTCTCTTTCACTTTCATCAAAAGGCTCTTTAGTTCTTCACTTTCTGCCATAAGGGTGGTGTCATCTGCATAGCTGAAGTTATTGATATTTCTCCCGGCAATCTTGATTCCAGCTTGTGCTTCCTCCAGCCCAGCGTTTCTCATGATGTACTCTGCATATAAGTTAAATAAGCAGGGTGACAATATACAGCCTTGATGTACTCCTTTTCCTATTTGGAACCAGTCTGTTGTTCCATGTCCAGTTCTAACATGGAGGTCTCCCATGTAGCATCTCATAAGGACTAAGACCAACCTGTTCCTTAGGGGCAATACAGGTTCAGAGGAGAGCTATTGGTAAAGTCTCCTTCCATCCCAGGGAGGTCTCCTGGGTTATTTTTTTGATCTCTGATTTTAAGAATTGGTTAGCTCTTTCTACTTTTCCTGAAGACTGAGGCCTCCAGGCACAATGGAGATAATAAGTAATGCTCAATGCTTTAGAGACCCCTTGGGTGAATTTAGAAGTAAATGATGTCCCATTGTTACTTCGTAATGACCTGGGCAGACCAAATCTCGGAAGGATTTCATGGAGCAGTTTTTTTACCACCTCCTCAGCCTTCTCAGTCTGGATAGGAAAGCCTTCAATCCATCCTGTGAATATATCTATCATGACTAATAGGTATTTATACCCTTGAGAAACTGGCATCTGGGTGAAGTCCATCTGCCAGTCCTCTCCTGTAGGCCCCATATCTCTGGACAGGCTGGGCCACGTAGGGTTTTTGAGCTCCTTGGGGGCTGTTTAATTGGCAAGTGGGACAAGAGGAGACCACTTGCCTTATAGTCATTTGGAGGCCTGTTCCTCTGAAGGACCTTTCTATTAATCTTTGGAGGGCCTTTTCCCCTAAATGAGTGGTGGCATGTAAGGAGTTAACCAACTTCCATTGGAGGTTCTCAGGAGAAAAAGGAGTCCTTCCTTTTGGAACCACCCCATATGATCTTCTTGAAAGCCTTCAATCTTAGCTTTAAGAGTCTCACCTTCAGTATATGAAGGAGTTTCTGGCAAATTAGTCTGTGGAACTAAGGTAGCAACCCCTATTGGATCATTGTTCTGTAATGCTGCTCTCTTAGCTGCTTGATCAGCTGCTTGGTTCCCTCGTGCCACCTCAGTGCTCCCTTTTTGGTGTCCTTTACTCTGGGAGTTGGTGATGGACAGGGAGGCCTGGCGTGCTGTGGTTCATGGGGTCACAGAGTCAGACACGACTGAGTGACTGAACTGAAGTGAACAGTGGGAGACTGAAACCTCAGAGGGAAGATGGACTGCCTCCAAGAGTCTAAGAATTTGATCACCATATTTGATTTTTGACCCTCAGGTGGTCAAGTGGCCCCTTTATTTCCAAAGAGCAGCACGTTCATGTAGCAGCAGAAAGGCATATTTGGAGTCAGTGTAAATGGCTATTCTTTTTCCTTTTCCCAGCTCTAAAAGCTCAAGTCAGAGCTATGAGCTCAGCTAATTGGGCTGAAGTACCTGGTGGCAGAGGCTTAGCCTCTATGGTCTCAAAATTGGAGACTACTGCATATCCGGCTCATCTTTTTCCATCCAAGATAAGGCTACTTCCATCAGTGTACCAGATTTCCTCAGGATAGATCAGAGGATCTTCCGACAATCCCTCTCGGGGTTTTGTCCAGTGGTCCAAGGTTTCTAGGCAAGAGTGAAAGGGGAGAGAGCCCTCGGGGGTAGGCAGGAGGATGGCTGGGTTAAGAACCTCACAAGGGCATATAGTGAGGCCTGGATTTTCCATCAGCACTACTTGATATCTGAGGATTCTTTGATTAGACATCCATAAATGGCTTCTCCCATTTAGGAGTTGTTTCACTTGGTGACTGGTAAAAATAGTTAGTTTGCCCCCAAAAGAGAATTTTAAAGCATCTTCTCTCAGGACTGCAATAGCTGCAAGGTTTCGAAGGCAGGGAGAGATTTCTTCCCAATAAGGGAGAAGGATAGTCAGGGACCACTAGAAACTGGTGGGAAAATATTTGTTCATCCCAGCAACAAAGTACTCAGGTGAATCTTTTTGTAACTGTTTTTCCTGTGGCATCCAAAATGGTACAGATTTGGGAGGAGAAGTCTCCAGAATAGGAGATTAAGACAGAGTAGGTAGCCCCTATGTCAATACAAGAAATTCTCGGACCTACCTGCTGCATCCAGTTGCACCCTTGGCTCCAGCCCCGTGATGGTTATCTGTGACAGATGGGCTGGCTGGAGCAGGCCCACTTCAGTCCTGTTGAACCTTCATGAGGGAAGGCTTAGGGCCTGACCTTGATGCTCTTGGGTCCCCAGGGCAGAGTGTCGCCCAATGTCCCAGTTGATGGCATTTGTAGCAAGCCATTTTAGGAGACTTATCAGGTTTGGACACTCTTTGGCCCAATGCCCCGCCTGTCTACAGATTAAACATTTGCCTCATGCCTTGTCCTTCAAGGACTCGGGGTTGCTATAAGGCTTCCCTGGAGGGAGACCACCATCTGGGCATGCCTTGTCTCTTTCCTTTTCTCCCTCTCCTGGGCCTTGGCCTCCTTCTCCTGTTCTGTTATAAAAGGTATTGGTGGCTGTCTGGACCATCTCATCTAAAGAGGCAGCAGGGTCCTGATGCTGTAGCTGTTGTAACTTTATTCTGATATCTGATGCACATTGGGACAGGAATTTGCCCTTTAAAATCACCTATCCCTCATAAGAGTCTAAGTCCAGATTGGTAAACTTTTGGAGGGCCTCTTTTAGCCTTTCTAGAAAGGCAATGGGTTCTCGTTGGGCTCCTGAGTTATTGCTGAGACTGGGCACAGTCCCAAAAGGCTGTGGGACTTCTTTCTATTTCCATGGGTGGACTTCCTTAGGGATGAGTCTTTCTGAAGCTTATCCTACCCAGTACTGTTGCAACCTGAGAGCCAGGCGTCCCTGGGTCAGGGTGCAGATCCCCAGGCAGGCTGAGGCATGAAAGCCTCCTGGAGATGGAATCCCTAGGCAGGTTGAGGCAGGTCTGCCTCCCGAGAATTGGATCCCTGGGCAGATCGAGGCGTGATGACCTCCTGGGACCCCTGGACTGGTGGATTCCCGAGCAGGTTGAGGCCTGACAATATTTTGAGGACCCCCCTAGGAAGTCAAGACAGGCTGACCTCCTGGGACCCCCGGACTGGAGTTGGGTGTCCCCAAGGTCTCCAGCGTGACCAGTGCTGGGTAGGATTAAAGGGTTGTAATTTTAACTCATTGCCAGTTTGTTCACCACAGATGGGAATAGATACCCTGATGTAATGCAATCCAAGCCTGTGCCCTGAGACTGGGAAACAGTGAAATAGTCATAAGCCTTATCCTCTTATTGCTCTAAGGGATTGTGAGTCACCAATTTCTTCCCCTAGTCCTCCATAAGAGCAGGTTAGGGTGTCTCCAATGGTAAACATTTCATTGTCATAGACCCACTTTAGGTAATAACAGAAGTAATGACAAAGGAGTGGGTTATCTGGCCCTGTTAGGGGCATTAAGAGTATCTTAATAATAGACTGGGTGGAGCAACATTGTCTACAAGGGGGCAGGGTCCTGACTGTAGGAGTTAGTAATTGGCTTAAGAACAAGTTTGTTAAGAGGCAACAGACCAGATGTTCCATAAAAGTGGAGTGGAGATTTGATCTGGGGGTATGTTTATAACTTTAGGAGAAGGGTGGTAAGGGTTTGGGCCCAAATGGCCTGCAGGGCCAACTCCCAAAGTGGCAAACATTATCCCTGGAAGCCCAATTGCCTTTGAAAGGATGCTAACAGATGGACTTCTAGAGGACATTGTGAGCCCATCGCCCACCCTAGTGGGTTCACTGAGAGATGCTGATGTTGCACATGTTGTAGGAAACATGGAAGATGAAGGCCTGAATATCTACAGGGATTGGATATTATATAGTATTTCCCTCCCAAGGGCCAACTATTTTCTCATTGTCCCTCCAGAATATTGTAGGGGCAACATTGTGGGCCTGGACAAGGCTCAGGAAAAGAGCATGAAACAGGAGGGAAGGGGCAGGGCACAACCTTTGAAAAAATGACATAGTGCAAGGGCATAACATAAACCAATTAAAAATCAATTGGGTCCAAGATGACAAATCAAATTCAAGTAAACCTTAATCCCCAATCTGTAAGCCAAATGACACACCCAGAGGTGGCAGGACAGCTCCAAGGCACTGTCAAAAGTCTGAGGAGTAGGTGGTTCCCCAAAGGTTTGGATGATCCTCCCACTCACTAGCATATGAATTCACCCCTCTTGCAGAACCTAACCAGACCACATTCCACGGCAGAAACATTTGCCCTCTGCAACGGCCCACATACTGTAGAGTGTGCCTCTCTCCAAATCCTAACAAATCCACCTCTTACCTATTGCTGTGTCACTCACTGAATTTTTGCAATGAGACATTAGAGCCTGAGCTTCATTAGGTCCTGAAGCCAGAAAATCTGCTAAATACCTGACCTGTGCTCCCAGTTTTTATTGGCCTGATCCTTGGCACAAAGATTAAGGACAGAAGAACCCCCACCCGCTTGGGTAACAGCTACTGGGGCTCAGCAGATAGTGCCTTTGGGACATACCTAGGAGTAGCCTCTAGAGAGGCCCTCAGTTGTGCCCACTGCCACTCGCCTGTTTGCGGGGTGTTTGAGGAAACAAGAAATGAGAGATTGTAAAGGAATTAAGATTTTGTTAAGCATATGTCCCTCTAGCCATAGGAGCGAGGACCTCCTACCTTAACTGGAGGTCTTCTGGAATCTGAGACTGAGCCGCATGAACTTTCTGCTGAGATCGTTTTTCGCTGTCCTGGTTTCCAGCATGATGGGCCTCTTGTCACTTCCCTTGCGCTGTGTTTTCTTCGCATTCTGCTTCTACCGCGAGAGTTGGGCTCCTGCTGTGCTTGGCCTCCTCCTTGCAGGAGCCACGCTGAGGTTGTTTCAACCAGGTTAAACCCAAGTCACCGCACCATAGCCGTCAGAGGAGTGTAATCTCCTCGTTTCTGTATCATCACAAGAAAGATTTGAAGCGACGGACGTTGAAGCCCTTGGCGCGTCACAGCTCTCGGACAGTCCACGTTATAGTTCTTGGACTGATCAGTTTATTTAGAAAATAAAGGAAAACACATCCTCGAGGCGTGAGGGCATTCCGACCTAAAAGACGCGAAGAGAAGAGAAAGAGAGACAAAGAGGAGTGCGCGCGGGAGAGAGAGAGAGATGTTATAGCCACGCGTTCCGGGAAACAAGCTCACTCAGAAGGACAATGCAGATAGTGAAGTGCAGTTTATTACACCGGCAGGCCCAAGGCAGAGTATCCTCTCAGCCAAGGACCCCGACCAGCATTTGTGAAAATCTTTTATACCCCATGTGTATGTGTCTGAACCCACCACCCAATTTCCTTGTGACTTACATAAACAAAGGTAAATACAATCACAATAACCCCATCATTCATGTGTTATGTGTTCAAACAGTCAATAATCAATAAGCCCGAAGTTACATTCCAAACAGTCAATTATCAATAAGCCAGAGGTTACAGAAAAAAATTTATGACCTGTCCGGAGGTAGGGGGATCAGTGTATGTTTTCTCTTAGGTGATGAGTAACCCGGATACAATATTCAGGATTCCCCTGTCCGGAGGGGGTCTTATCCTTCTATTGTCGTTTCCACAGGCTCTAAGCACAGAGTTTAGAGTCCATTAGAGAGGTGGCCGAACATGATCAGCATGAACAGGCCTACGATGGAGCCCAGGCCCTATGAATTCCTTCTTCAGAGAGACCCCCGGCCCTTTGGCTCCTCTTTTTATATGTTTTTTCCTCCCCTTGGGTCTGCCCTATGTAAATTGGGCTAGCCAGGAATGCTGTTTGTTTCACCTGAGGTCCTCACTCCAGTCCTCGGACCTTCCTTTGTTCTATTTTCGCAGGCTTTTCCCTTCCTTGTCTTTTAGCCACCGCCATTCTGGATTCCTTTTTCCTATTCTAACTACCTAAGGCAATGGCACCTCACTCCAGTACTCTTGCCTGGAAAATCCCATGGATGGAGGAGCCTGGTAAGCTACAGTCCATGGGGTCGCTAAGGGTCGGACACGACTGAGCGACTTCACTTTCACTTTTCACTTTCATGCACTGAAGAAGGAAATGGCAACCCACTCCAGTGTTCTTGCCTGGAGAATCCCAGGGACGGCGGAGCCTGGTGAGCTGCCGTCTATGGGGTCGCACAGAGTCGAACACGACTGAAGCGACTTAGCAGCAACAGTATTATTAAGAAGAAGACATCAGGTAGGTAAAGGCTTACTTTCACAGCTTTCCCTTCATGAACATAACACTATGCTCAGTAATTACCTTAAAAGAACGGAGGTTAAATCCAGACTAGTTATTAATACATACGAGATTACCTGTGTCAGTGGAGATGTCCAGGGTTCACACAGTGTCGAACAGGCAGCAGGTGCCGGATGTCATTCGAAAATAAATAGAAAGTGTTTACCTGCACCACTCCCTAGTACTAAGCAGAAGAGTAACCTCTCTGTGTCTGGGACATTTTCAGTGTTCCTGAACTAAATGAGATCGTTTGGAGATAGACACAGGGCTCAGCACAACAGAACATTCTCCCAGTAGAAGAGTAGCCTCTTTTGTCATGGAAGAACCACATGATCGAGACGGAACCACAACAGACCATTTTAACCCACACTTACCCAGTCTCACAGATGGTCTGCTTCACAGAAAGTTACCTCCTATGACTAAGGAGAAACAAAATGTTGGAGGGAGTAAAAAGTAAATTCTGTGGTTTTTAGATTAATTAAATTCAATCTAACAATATCTTTGAATCTTTTGATTAAGACCTGAGCAAATATGAATATTAACCAATCAGAGCTCTTCAGAATACAAGAGGACAAAAGAAGGCTGTGACTTTCTCAAGATACTTTTTAAAACTCCAGCTGACTCCATTTAAAGTATTGCTGTCTTCTAGAATATTTTGGAAATTGTGCAAGAAATCAAATGCATAGAATAGCTAAATGTACTGCCACAACATATGTAGACTGTTTATGAAGTATCGGCAAATACTAGGTTTTTTCATCTATGTTTTCCAGTTTGTTTTCAATAAAGGGATATTATTTTTACTGCCAAGTTTTAAAATACATGTTTCAAGTAACCTAAAACTTAATATGCACTCTACCTGAACTCAAACTCTGATGCATTCAAAAACCATTGTAATCATTGTAAAACTTTGATTGTTAATGAAGAGTTTAATATTTTAAGGTCATTTACAGAATATCCTCATGACAGGAAGATATCATGTCAGATGCCTGAGTTTCAGTCCCCATATAGTCTTCAATTACTTGGGTAACTGAGCAAATATCTCACAGAGCGTGTGTTTGCTTTCTTAAAAAATCAGAGGTAGTATTAAGTGGTATCAAAGTTTCCTTACAACTCTAGCATTCTCATTGTTCATGCTTCTGGCTTCCTGGCTGCTCTCATATGGAGACCTTGGTTAGTGATTTGTGATATTACCAACCATGGACTTGGGCTTCCTTTGCGGCTCAGATGGTGAAGAATATGCCTGCAATGTAGGAGACCCAGATTTCAGCCCCTGGGTAGGGAAGATACCATGGAGAAGGGAATGACAACCCACTCCAGTATTCTTGCCTGGAGAATTCCATGGACAGAGGAGCCTGGGGGACTATATAGTCCATGGGATTGCAAAGAGTGAAATACAACGATTAACACTTTAACGATTAACACTTTAACAACTGTGGGCTAAATATCTACCACATACCTTACACTTTTGAAGGTAGCTCCTGTTTGCTGAAGGGCATTGCAGAGGTCTCACTAAACAGGTTCACAGGCTGGAGTCATGCATCTCAAGTCAGGGTTGAAAGGTCTGAAAGGGTCCGGAAATTTTAGAACAACTAGCATTTCCAAGCCTATAGATCATTGGCCAACCTTGGGGATAAGAAATGTAAAGGCTTACTACCAAAAGTTTGAGATCATTTCAGCGAAATCCCATGAAATTAAGATACAGTAACTTATGGTTTATACAGGCATTTTTTGTATGTCATTGAGTGTAAGGCATTGAGGCAACACATAAATCGATGAGAAATGGTTTTCCACAGGATGATTAGTGCATATCACAAGCAATTGTTGAAAATGAAAAATGCTATAAGAGAGGTGAATGTTTTTCTCTCTGTAATTTAATAGTCTCTATATCAGAGTGTTGTGCCTTAGGGAAAAGAAGGCTTCTGACATTGTTTTCAAATGTTTGAACCTAAAGGCAAAGAGGATTCAGTGTTTCTCGTTGTTGTTGCTTTTAAGATGTAAGAGTCTTAAACACGTTTATGTGCTAATAGAAAAGGACAAGAGGAAGTGAGAAAATTAGCAATGTTCAGCCCAAAAGTAAATTGTTTATTGGGTATTAATAATATATTCTACAAAATGTTCTCGCTACAGAATTTTCTAGTCACCTTGATCCTTTTTCACCCTGATGCCTTTGCACAAAAGTAGAAGCCCTTCCACAGGTGGAAATGGCAACCAGCTCTAGTGTATTTGCCTGGAAAATCCCATTGACAGAGGAGCCTGGCAGGCTATAGTCTATGGGATCCCAAAGA
Source organism: Okapia johnstoni (assembly GCA_024291935.2). Classification (NCBI taxonomy): domain Eukaryota; kingdom Metazoa; phylum Chordata; class Mammalia; order Artiodactyla; family Giraffidae; genus Okapia; species Okapia johnstoni. Next base: position 11,648,328 of record CM044319.1, read on the forward strand.
GTCAGACACAGCTGAAGTGACTTACCAGGCAAGCAGGCAGAAGCCCTTCCTTTCCATCTCTTCAGCAGACATCCTTCACATTTTTCAAAGACAAAATCTGTGTGTCACTTCCCAGTATCTAGCACAGTTCACATTTTCAGAATTAGAATGGAGAGCATACCCAGGGAAAGTAATGTTCATTCACCCTGAGCATAACAAAGTGCTCATTTTCAAAATCTGGTAAACAATTACATGAGTCATAGCAACAAAGAAAAAACAAGAAAATTATTTTATTTTCTTCTAAGAGTTAGGAAGTTAATTTGAAGTGACTGTAAGTTTGTAGTTTGCTGTTTGTGAATTTATCCTTAATTAGTTCTACTAGACATAAAATTTTACATCTTTGTTTTTATTAGGAGAGTACAGAGTGAGACAAACTTGGGTGTGGATCCTCACTAGCTTTGTGACTTGAGCAAGTCACTTAATCTCTCTGAGACTATAGAAAATTAATACCAATCTTGAGGAACTGTCAGGAGAATTTGAATATTGCATAAAACACACCTATTAGGTGCTAAATGCACTTGGTTTCTTGTATAATTTCCAAATATAATATATGTATAGAATATACTAGTAAGAGTTTTCAGAAAAGCAGGAGCAGTGGTAGAAGCACATCTGTGGATATAGCATAACAGTAAATTTGAGACCTATGTTTGATTATGAGTATTATAAACATTCAATATTTATCTAGAGGGCTTTTCTCAAGAAGTAAGGGGCTCAGTGGTAAAGAATCCATCTGCTAATGCAGGAGATGATGGTTTGATCCCTGGGTTGGGAAGATCCCCTGGATAAGGAAATGGCAACCCACTCCAGTATTCCTCCCTGGAAAATCCCACGGACAGAGGAGACTGGCAGGATACAGTCTATGGGATCACAAAAGAGTTGGACAGGATGTAGTAACTAAACAACAAGTATCAGTTGTAATGAAACATGATTGCTATGAATATGCTATTCAGTGTAGTTTGAGGAAGGATTTAATAGCCAAATCTTCTATAGATGCAACACAAAGATAGGTATCAATCACAAAGATAGAAAAATATAAAGATCAACACTTTTTTTAAGCGACTATAGGAGTTAAGTAGGTCTAGCATATAGATAACAATTATAATTAGAGCCTGTCTTCATCTTCAAGAAGACTATAATAATGGAAGCAACCTAATATATGAACATACTATACATATATACATATATATGTGTGTGTGTATGTACGTATACACACACATAATGGAATACTACTCAACCATAAAAAAGAATGAAATATTGTCATTTACAGCAACATGGATGGACTTAGAGGGCGTTATACTAAGTAAAATAAGTCAGACCAGAGGATGACATATGCCATATTCCACATCGCCTTTATGTGGAATATAAAAAATTCAGCAAACAAGTGCATATAACAAAAAAGAATCAGACTCATGCTGTAGAGAACAAACTAGGGTTTATCAGCAGAGAAAAAACTAGGGAGAGGGGAGCAGTATATACAGGTTGGGGAGTGGAAGGTACAAACTTCTGGTTGTTAAGATGGGCTCAAGGATATATTGTACAGCACAGGAACATTAGCCAATATTTTGTAATAACAGTAAATGGAAAGTGACCTTTAAAACTGAATATACATTTAAAAATAATAATATAATTTGATACTGAGGAGGCCAGCAAACGCATGAAAAAATGAGAGCGAGCGAGAGGAGGGTTTTGTTGTAGCATATGAACAGTAATTTTTGTCCAGCACAAATGGCAATTTTTTTTTTGAGGGAGTGGTTCTCTAAACATTTTTTTCAGGTCATACATTATAAAATATAAAATATATATGGAAAGCATTGCAGACATTCTTTATAATTTTTAGATATTTTCTACACAGAGTATTACCAAGTCTCTCTATATAGGAAATTAGTCATCCCATAAGCATCTTGTTTGAGGATGACATCAGATAGTGCTGAGCTCTATTAGTTTATAATTTAAAATCCAAATTAAAGGCTACATTCTAGCTGAGAAGAGGAACAGACTGTTCATAGGAAGTAATATTTAACTATGCAGTTGTTAGAATATATTTAAACCACTCTTAAACTTGAATATACTTAATGAAATATATTAGGTTTTGCACATTAATTTCAAAACTGGACATTAAGACATATATGAAAGAAATTGAAGGTTTGATTCAGTTACATATGTAAACTAATAATGAACCAAAGATGAGCCTTTTTTCAACTTAAATATATCCTTCAAACTCTGCCTTTTGCTATTTTTAATGAGCACTTGTATTGTATTTTACATACACAGGATGAATGGACTGTTGGATGCTTAGTTCTTTCATTCTGAATCTCTTAATAAACATGAAAATGATTTTAATTCAATAAGCTATAAGGATTTGTGTAACACTGAAATGACCTGAACAACTGAGTTAGTGTTGCCCACTTGAGATTCATATCAATTCAGTACCGTACTGAGGTTTCTACTACTAAATTTACTTTTTTCCTTAGCATTTGATCCAGATTTATAATTTCATGACTTGACATTGTACAATTCATGCCTAAATAATCTGTTAAGTTCAAAATTGCAACTTCATGTGACTTTCAAAACATTTATTACATTTGACAAATGAATCCCAAATCTTTCTCTAAAACACTGATGTTTCTTATGTTTAATTAGACTAAACGGTTTTTCTTCTTTTGAAAGCCACTAACATCTTGGGGAAAGACCCTTTAAGGTTCTCCAAATTTTGTAATAAACAACTTAGTTTAGTATTTTATTCTATCACTTGTTTAGAGATAAAACATAGAACTCAAATAACTGCAAGAAACAAACAAAAATAACGTTTCATTCCAATGAAAATGGTGTGTTACAAGCAGGAGAGTAAAAAGTAGAGAAAATGAAGGTGAAAATGGAGTAGAAACTAAATGAATGAAACAATAAAGACAGAAGCAAAGAGGATAAAAAGACACCCCACTAAAACATACAGACAAAGAAATGAAAATGGAAGAAGGAAAAATGAATTTACCGAGAGATATGTGTAGTTTAATAAATGGCCAATTATTGTTTTTATCTACTAATCAAATATTTTTAGGTCCTGCTATTTGTTTTGTTGTGTTCAGTTGCTAAGTCATGTCCCACTCTTTGTGACCGCATGGAATGCAGCACTCCAGGCTCATCTATCCTCCAATATCTCCCAGATTTTGCTCATTTTCATGTCCATTGAGTCAGTGATGCTATCTGACTATCTCATCCTTTGTTGCTCTCTTCTCTTTTTGCCTTCAGTCTTTCCCAGCATCAGCGAGTCAGTTCTTTGCATCAGGTAGCCAAGGTATTGGGGCTTCAGCTTCAGCCAGTCCTTCCAATGAATTTTCTGGATTAATTTCCTTTAGGACTGACTGGTTTGATCTCCTTGCAGTCCAAGGGACTCTCAAGAGTCTTATCCAGCACCACAATTCAAAAACATCAGTTCTTTGGCACTCAGCCTTTTTTATGGCCCAACTCTCACATCTGTACATGACCACTAGAAAAACTGCTGCTTTGACTATACAGATCTTTGCCAGCAAAGTGATGTCTCTGCTCTTTAATATGTTGCTTAGGTTTGTCATAGCTTTCCTTTCCAGGAGCAAGTGTTTTTGAATTTCATGGGTGCAGTCATTGTCTGCAGTGATTTTGGAGCCCAAGAAAGTGAAATCTGTCACTGCTTCCACTTTCCCCCTTCAATTTGCTTTGAAGTGATGGAAATAGATGCCATGATCTTAGTTTTTTTTTTTTTTTATTGAGCTTCAAGCCAGCTTTTTCACTCTCCTCTTTCACCCTCATTAAGAGGCTATTTAGTTCCCTGAAAAGGTAGGGAAAACCAGTAGGCCATTCAGTTATGACCTAAATCAAATCCCATATGATTATACAGTGGAGGTAATGAATAGATTTAGGGGATTAGATCTGGTAGACAGAGTGACTGAAGAACTATGGATGGAGATTTGTAAACTTGTACAGGAAGCAGTGACCAAAAGCATACCAAAGGAAAATAAATGCAAGAAAGCAAAGTGGTTGTCTGAGGAGCTTTAAAAAATACCTAAGGGAAGAAGAGAAATGAAAGGCAAGGGAGCAAGGGAAAGATATATCCAACTGAATGCAGAGTTTCAGAGAATAGCAAGAAGAGATTAGTTCAGTTCAGTTCAGTTCAGTTGCTCAGTCGTGTCCAGCTCTTTGCGACCCCATGAATTGCAACACGCCAGGCCTCCCTGTCCATCATCAACTCCCGGAGTTTACCCGAACCCATGTCCATCGAGTCAGTGATGCCATCCAACCATCTCATCCTCTGTCGTCCCCTTCTCCTTCTGCCCCTAATCCTACCCAGCATTAGGGTCTTTTCCAATGAGTTAACTCTTCGCATGAGGTGGCCAAAGTATTGGAGTTTCAGCTTCAACATCAGTCCTTCCAACGAACACCCAGGATTGATCTCCTTTAGGATGGACTGGTTGGATCTTCTTGCAGTCCAAGGGACTCTCAAGAGTCTTCTCCAACACCACAGTTCAAAAGCATCAATTCTTCGGCGCTCAGCTTTCTTCACCATCCAACTCTCACATCCATACACGACTACTGGAAAAACCATAGCCTTGACTAGATGGACCTTTGTTGGCAAAGTAATGTCTCTGCTTTTAAATATGCTATCTAGGTTGGTCATAACCTTCCTTCCAAGGAGTAAGCGTCTTTTAATTTCATGGCTGCAATCACCATCTGCAGTGATTTTGGAGCCCCCAAAAATAAAGTCTAACACTGTTTCCACTGTTTCCCCATCTATTTCCCATGAAGTGATGGGACCAGATGCCATGATCTTAGTTTTCTGAATGTTGCGCTGTAAGCCAAATTTTTCACTCTCCCCTTTCACTTTCATCAAGAGGCTCTTTAGTTCTTCTTCACTTTCTGCCATAAGGGTAGTGTCATCTGCATATCTGAGGTTATTGATATTTCTCCCGGCAGTCTTGATTCCAGCTTGTGTTTCTTCCATCCCAGCATTTCTCATGATGTACTCTGCATATAAGTTAAATAAGCAGGGTGACAATATACAGCCTTGACGTACGCCTTTTCCTATTTGAAACCAGTTTGTTGTTCCATGTCCAGTTCTAACTGTGGCTTCCTGACCTGCATACAGGTTTCTCAAGAGACAGGTCAGGTGGTCTGGTATTCCCATCTCTTTCAGAATTTTCCACAGTTTATTGTGATCCACACAGTCAAAGACTTTGGCATAGTCAATAAAGTAGAAATAGATGTTTTTCTTGAACTCTCTTGCTTTTTTGATGATCCATCAGATGTTGGCAATTTGATCTCTGGTTCCTGGTTTTTCTAAAACCAGCTTGAACATTTGGAAGTTCACAGTTCACGTATTGCTGAAGCCTGGCTTGGAGAATTTTGAGCATTACTTTACTAGCGTGTGAGATGAGTGCAATTGTGTGGTAGTTTGAGCATTCTTTGCATTGCCTTTCTTTGGGATTGAAATGAAAACTGACCTTTTCCAGTCCTGTGGCCACTGCTGAGTTTTCCAAATTTGCTGGCATATTGAGGGCAGTACTTTCACAGCATCATCTTTCAGGATTTGAAATAGCTCAACTGGAATTCCATCACCTCCACTAGCTTTTTTCATAGTGATGCTTTCTAAGGCCCACTTGACTTCACATTCCTTAAAAGAACAAGGCAAAGAAATAGAGGAAAACAATAGAATGAAAAAGACTAGAGATCTCTTCAAGAAAATTGGAGATATCAAGGGAACATTTCATGTAAGAATGGACATGATAAAGGACAGAAATGGTAAGGACTTAACAGAAGCAGAACAGATGAAGAAAAGTTGTCAAGAATACACAGAAGAATGACACAAGAAAGGTCTTAATGACCCAGATAACCATGATGGTGTAGGCACTCACCTAGAACTGGACATCTTGGAGTATGAAGTCAAGTGGGCCTTAGGAAGAAATACTATGAACAAAGCTAATGGAGTTGATGGAATTCCAGTTGAATTATTTTAAATTCTGAAAGAAGATGCTGTTAAAGTTCTGTACTCAATAACAGCAAGTTTAGAAAACTCAGCAGTGGCCACAGGACTGGAAAAGATCAGTTTTCATTCCAATTCCAAAGAAATGCAATGCTAATGGATGTTAAAACTACCATACAACTGCATTATTTCACATGCTAGCAAGGTTAGGCTCCAAATCCTTCAAGTTAGGCATCAGCAGTACATGAGCCAAGAACTTCCAGATGTACAAACTGGATTTAGAAGAGGCAGAGGAACTAGAGATCAAATTTCCAACATTCATTGGATCATGGATAAACCAAAAGAATTCCAGAAAGACACCTACTTCTCTTTCATTGACTACAGTAAAGCTTTTGATTGTACGGATCACAAAAAATGTGGGAAATTCTTAACAAGATTGTAGTACCAGACCACATACCTGTCTGCTGAGAAACCTGTATGTGGGTCAAGAAGCAACAGTTAGAACCAGACGTGAAACAACTGCTGCTGCTGCTGCTGCTAAGTCGCTCCAGTCGTGTCCGACTCTGTGCGATCCCATAGACGGCAGCCCACCAGGCTCCACCGTCCCTGGGATTTTCCAGGCAAGAGTACTGGAGTGGGGTGCCATTGCCTTCTCCTGTGAAACAACTAACTGATTCCAAATAGGGAAAGGAGTATGTCACGGCTATATGTTGTCACTTTGCTTATTCAATTTATATGCAAAATACATCATGAGCCATGCCATATAGGGCCATCTAAGATGGACGGGTCATGGTGGAGAGTTTGGACAAAATGTGGTCCACCGGAGAAGGAAATGGCAAACCACCTCAGTATTCTTGCCTTGAGAACCACATGAACAGTATGAAAAGGTAAAAAGGTAGGACACTGAAAGATGAACTCCCCAGGTTAGTAGGGGCCCAATATGCTACTGGGGATCAGTGGAGAAATAACTCCAGAAAGAACAAAGAAACAAAGCAAAAACAACACCCAGCTGTGGATGTGACCGGTAATAGAAGTAAAATCTGATGCTGTAAAGAGCAATATTGCATAGGAACCTGGAATGTTAGGTCCATGAATCAAGGCAAATTGGAAATGGTCATACAGGAGATGGCAAGAGTGAACATCAACATTTTAGGAATCAGTGAACTAAAATGGACTGGGATGGGTGAATTTAACTTAGATGACCATCATATCTACTAATGTGGGCAAGAATCCCTTAGAAGAAATGGAGTATCCCTCATAGTCAACAAAAGAGTCTGAAATGCAGTACTTGGATGCAATTTCAAAAACGACAGAATGATCTCTGTTCCTTTCCAAGGCAAACCATTCAATATCACAGTAATCCAAGTCTGTGCCCTGACCAGTAAGGCAGAAGAAGCTGAAGTTGAACGGGTCTATGAAGACCTATAAGACCTTCTAGAACACCCAAAAAAGATGTCCTTTTCATTAGAGGGGACTGGAATGCAAAAGTAAAAAGCCAAGAGATACCTAGAGTAATAGGCAAGTTTGGCATTGGAGTACAAAACAATGCAGGGCAAAGGTTAACAGAGTTTTGCCAAGAGAACACACTGATCATAGCAAACACCCTCTTCCAACAACACAAGAGATGACTCTACACATGGACATCACCAGATGGTCAATACTGAAATCAGATTGATTATATTCTCTGCAGCCAAAGATGGAGAAGCTCTATACAGTCAGCAAAAACAAGACCAGTAGCTGACTGTGGCTCAGATCATGAAGTCCTTATTGCCAAATTTAGACTGAAATTGAAGAAAGTAGGGAAAACCACTAGACCATTCAAGTATGACTTAAATCAAATCCCTTATGATTATACAGTGGAAGTGAGAAATAGATTTAAGGGACTAGATCTGACAGAGTGCCTGATGAACTATGGACAGAGGTTCGTGACATTATACAGGGGACAGAGGTCAAGACCATCCCCAAAATAAGAAATGCAAAAAGGCAAAATGGTTATCTGAGGAGGCCTTGCAAACAGCTGAAAAAGAAGAGAAGCTAAAGGCAAAGATGAAAGGAAAGACATACCCATTTAAATGCAAAGTTCCAAAGAATAGCAAGGGGAGATTAGAAAGGCTTTCTCAGTGATCAATGCAAAGAAATAGAGGAAAACAATAGAATGGGAATGACTAGAGATCTCTTCAAGAAAATTAGAGATACCAAGAGAACATTTCATGCAAAGATGGGCTCAATAAATGACAGAAATTGTAAGGACTTAACAGAAGCAGAAGATATTAGGAAAAGGTGGCAAGAATACACAGAAGAACTATACAAAATAGATCTTCATGACCCAGATAACCACAATGGTGTGATCACTCACCTAGAGCCAGACATCCTGGGATGCGAAGTCAAGTGGGCCTTAGGAAGTATCACTACGAACAAAGTTAGTGGAGGTGATGGAATTCCAGTTGAGGTATTTCAAATCCTAACAGATGATGCTGTGAAAGCGCTGCCCTCAATATGCCAGCAAATTTGTAAAACTCAGCCGTGGCCACAGGCCTGCAAAAGGTCAGTTTTCATTCCAATCCCAAGGAAAGGCAATGCCAAAGAATGTCCAAACTACTGCACAATTGCACTCATCTCACACACTAGTAAAGTAATGCTCAAAATTCTCCAACCCAGGCTTCAACAGTATGTGAATTGTGAATTTCCAGATGTTTGAGATGGATTTAGAAAAGGCAGAGGAACCAGAGATCAAATTGCCAACATCCGCTGAATCATCAAAAAAGCAAGAGAGTTCCAGAAAAACATAAACTTCTGCTTTACTGACTATGCCAAAGCCTCTGACTGTGTGGATCATGACAAACTGTGAGAAATTCTTAAAGAGATGGGACTACCAGACCACCTGACCTGACTCTTGAGAAATCTGTATGCAGGTCAATAAGCAACAGTTAGAACTAGACATGGAACAACAGACTGGTTCCAAATGAGGAAAGGGTATGTCAAAGCTATATATTGTCACCCTGCTTATTAAACTTATATGCAGAGTACATCATGTGAAATGCCAGGCTAGATAAAGCATAGGCTGGAATCAAGATTGCTGGGAGAAATATCAATAACCTCAGATATGCAGATGACACCACCCTTATGACAGAAAGTGAAGAAGAACTAAAGAGCCTCTTGAAAGTGAAAGAGGAGAGTGAAAAATTAACTTAAAACTCAATATTCAGAAAACTAAGATCATGGCATCTGGTCCCATCACTTCATGGCACACAGATGGGGAAACAATGGAAACAGTGAGAGACTTTAATTTTGGGGGCTCCAAAATCACCGCAGATGGTGATTGCAGCCATGAAATTAAAAGATGCTTGTTCCTTGGGAAAAAAACCAAGACCAAGCTAGACAGCATATTAAAAAGCAGAGGCATTACTTTGCCAACCAAGGTCCATCTAGTTAAAGCTATGGTTTTTCCAGTAGTCATGAAAGGATGTAAGAGTTGGAATATAAAGAAAGTTGAGCACTGAAGAATTGATGCTTTTGAACTGTGGTGTTGGAGTATACTCTTGAGAGTCCCTTGGACTGCAAGGAGATCCAACCAGTCCATCCTAAAGGAAATCAGTCCTGAATATTCATTGGAATGACTGATGCTGAAGCTGAAACTCCATACTTTGGCCACCTGATGCGATAAACTGACTCACTGGAGAAGTCCCTGATGTTGGGACAGATTGAAGGTGTAAGGAGAAGGTGATGACAGAAGATGAGATGGTTGGATGGCATCACCGACTCGATGGACATGAGTTTGAACAAGCTTCTGGAGTTGGTGATGGACAGGGAAGCCTGGCTTGCTGCAGTCCATGGGGTCACAAAGAGTTGGACACAACTGAGAGGCTGAACTGAACTGAACTGAAAGTTCATTATGCAAAATGCCTGGCTGGATGAATCAGAAGCTGAAATCAACAAGTTCAGATATGCTGATGATACCACTCTAATGGCAGAAAGAAAAAAAGCAACTAAAGAGCCTATTATTTGTAAGGTATTATATTTTAGGCACAGAGATCAGTGAGTAAAATAAGGATCCTGCCCACAAGATCTTTTACCTTATAGAGAGAATTTTTTACTCCATAATGAGTAAAATAAGAATTTTGTTTTTAAGATTCACTTGTCACATTCACAAATTCAATAATTAGCCATATTCATAAATATCAATAATATATGAAACACAGTGATCAATGCCATAAAAGAGAGATTACTTCCAACAGGTTTCACTGAGCTGTGGAGTGTCCAGGAGGTTTTTCAAAGTATTTTGGGGGATTATCCTACTTCGGGGAGGGTGTGCAGGGCAGACATAAGAAAAAAGGAGAACACGTAACAATCTAGGAAAGAGAATTTTACCATCAAATATGGTTAGATAATGTCCCATTAGAAAAGGAAAAGTTGTCATGTTCAGAAAAAAAAATATTTTTGCCTTAAAATGTATAATAAGTTTGAGAGAGTTTTTATAGATAACTTAGTATTTAATTTTAAAACATTAAGCTTTATCAAAGTAATTATGCTGCTGCTGCTGCTGCTGCTATGTTGCTTCAGTCGTGTCTGACTCTGTGCGACCCCATAGATGGCAGCCCACCACGCTCCTGTCCCTGGGATTCTCCAGGCAAGAATACTGGACTGTATTGCCATTTCCTTCTCCAGTGCATGAAAGGGAAAAGTGAAGGTGAAGTGCTCAGTTGTGTCGAACTCTTAGCGACCCCATGGACTGTAGCCCACCAGGCTCGTCCGTCCATGGGATTTTCCAGGCAAGAGTACTGGAGCGGGGTGCCATTGCCTTCTCCATTGAAGTAATTATAAAATAGCTGAATTGTTTCAAAAGATTCAGTGCCTCTGTAAAGGTGTGTAATGGAACTGAACTGATTTAAGATGATGCCAACTGTTGTTGTAGCAGTCATGGGGAGAGGTCAGGACTTCTCTGAAAAGAGTTGTATTTGAGAGGGGAATTGTAAGATGCCTGTGTTCTGATCATATCCATCCTGTTCAAAAGATGCCTCGAGACGCAGTCCTACTTTTCTAGCATTCTCCTAGACAACGGTCTTAGCAACAGGACCAGCAGAGTCATCTTCTGGCCCAGGTAAGGTCATTAGCTCATAACCATTCTGAGGAAACGAATGCCCAGACAATCATAGCTTGCTCTGGGACCATGATGGTTGATGAAGGGATGGATAGTTAATGTCATGTACATCTTTGTTTACAATATCCAGTGACTGGGATGCATTAAAAATGTTCTTTAAAATGCTTTGTGATGAGTGCTCAATTTGATTTAATTATATGTTTGGCTGAAGGAAAACTGACCTACAACAAGTGAACCTAGTAGATACTCTTCAACAGAGAGTGAATTTGTGGAGGTGAAAAAATGGATGTAATGAGAACAGATGATCTCTGAATAGGAATGGTAAAAAAAAAAAAAATTGCAGAAAGAGGGAAAGAGATGGGAAGAAAATTTTGAAAGGGAATCTAAAGTTTCAAACCTGTTTACAGGACAAGGAGTAAGAGTCAAAAACAAGGAGAGATTCAAGACTCAAGAGGGAGAAATGAGAGTGTAATTGTTGAAACAAAAGCCTAGGAAGAAGGAAGAGGATGAAACCAAGGGTGCAGGAAAGACAAAGGTTGGCAGAAGGAGAGCTACAGCTGCTTCTGAATCAGGAAAAAAGTAAATATGAATAAAAGATACAGCTTAGAGTAAAGGAGCATAAAAGATACAGCTTAGCACAGAAGGAGGAAGTTGATGGAAATATTCTCTGACATCAATCACCAGGCTATCTGCTGAACTGGGTTTGGAATTTAAGGATGGACATGGGGACATTAAATAGAAGGGATTTTCAAACATGTTTTGATGAAGGCAAAATAAATAATTAGAAACCAAGAAGAAGATGCTCATTCAGTAACTGAATTGGAAATAGTAAATGTAGAAATAATAATTTAATAAATAATTATGTGCAGGATATTAGACTAAGTTATGTTATATTTATTCTCTGGTATTAAGAGGAAAAGATCTGGATGTTTAAAAATTTGATGGATTTGAAAACTTTAAAATGTTTTGATCAGTGTAACACAAAGCTGGTTCTGTTTGTAGCTTCCCTTAGCATGAAGTTATATTACAAGAAACCTAACATCAATATCCAGACTAATTAAAAATTAATATAATATTTTTCTGGCATCCCCACAAAAATCCAAATGGAAACTGCATATTATAAAAGTATCTTCAAACCTTTTAAACTTGGTGTTTCCCTAAGAATTATACATTATACATCAGAACTGCTTCACAACCTCCTTTCCTCTTTTCAAAACTCCTCAAAATTATCTCCCTAAATCATCCTGTATTACTTTTTATCTCACCTATTCCTTCTCCCAGTCTCTTCCTTTTAATGTAAATCAACAGTCTTGGAATATCTGAAAGTAACAGTGACAATTATCAATTTATTGCCTTTATCTCCAAACTCAACCTTTCTATCTGCTCCCTAAAGATACGTCTGGGTCCTTTGAATATTTCTTATTTGCCTGCTGCTGTGACATTAAAGTTTGCCTGGAAAGGATGCTGAAGAGGCAGTACAGGAAGAAAGGGTTTATTTCCTGGTTCTGGTGTGCTTATATGACAGGCTTCTGCAATCTGAGTAGTTTCTCCAGTGTCCAGTTACTGCAGTACCTGTGACTTTCTCCAGTATCAGTGTGTTGCATGGCAGCCAGCAGTACTCAGTGGCCAGCTACTGCATATTCCCAGGCAGTTTTGTTTAGAGTACCTCCAATAAGATACGTCCCCTTGAACAGCTTTCCCTGGTCCCCAGAGAGCACAATTCCACCAAGCTCCAACAGGTAGACTACTGGTAAGTTCTGATGGCACCATGGCAACTTCCTTGCTTTCCAAAACCTACATTTGCCCTTTCCAATAAAGTCTGAATCAACCTAGGGTGCTCTGTCTCAACCACAAGAGAAGCAGTTGCTTCATATGTCTCCGTTGTTCAGTTGCTAAGTCATGTCTGACTCTTTGTGACCCCATGGACTACAACATGCCAGGCTTCCCTGTCCTTCACTACTTCCCAGAGTTTGCTCAAACTCATGTCCATTGAGTCAGTGATACCATCCAACATCTCATCCTCTGTCATCCCCTTCTCCTCCTGCCTTCAATCTTTCCCAGCATCAGGGTCTTTTCCAATGAGTTGGTTCTTCACATCAGGTGGCCAAAACATTGGAACTTTAGCTTCAGCATCAGTCTTTCCAAGAAATCTTCAGGGTTGATTTCCTTTCAGACTGGTTTGGTCTACTATTTCTATATTCTTTAGGATTCTTTTTACTTCTTCTTAGCTAATTCTCTGTTACTCCAAACCCATTGTAGTAAGTCATTATCTATATTAAAATTTATAAGTTAAAATTACTCTGTGGTTTTTCTCCCAGCAGACTGAACTCAGACTCACACAACAATATGTAAAGGAATATTGGAAATAGTTCATAAGAAGTTATCATTTTCAAACACCCAGTTATGTTCTCTTAAGTTTAAGCATTGAATGTCACATTGGGAATTACTCAAATGCATCTGACCAATTCTCTAACCAAAAATTTAGAAACAGGACAGAATGCATTTTATAACTAGATAATTTCATTTTCTGAATCTAATCTATTCACTTTATAATACCAATAACTGAACTCCAAATCTCTATCTTACATGAAAGATCATGAAATGAGTTGTGGAGAGGATATAATGAGAAAATGTGTGTATGACATATTTTTTAAATACTTGAAACTCACCAGAATAACTCTCAGAGAGAGAGAGAGAAAGAAAACTACTTTTGTAGAACCCTCACTAATGTATTTGCTTATTTTTGAAGATGAGACCTTCTTACGGCATTGGTAATGAGTCAAAGAAACAGTTTAAATGTTTTGCATTAAACAGAATCAGTTTAGTAGGAGCTAAAGAGGAAGGGGAAAAAAATTGAAGAGAGAGGGAATCCCAGAGGCAAGGCAGGAGGCTGCAGGCTGAGTTGAAATTACCAATGGAAATTCAACCATCATTGTCCCAAAACACCAGTAACTCTGCTTATTATATACTTGAGTTGGTGTTATTTGGCATCAGACATCAGGGCGGTCTGGCAGGGAAATATGGAAACAGTGAAGGGAGAGCACACGCGCAAAGAAAAGTGGATACAGAGAAATTTTGCATAACAAATGTTGAACATATTTTACAGTGACTGACACTAAACAGGCATTCAATACATATTAATTTCCTTTCCTGACCTGAAGTATTAATATAAGGTGTAATTTCTGACCTTAGGGAGTTAACAAATTAGTTGAGAGTTCAGTGACTATAGGTACAAAATTGTCAGAAAACATATGGGTATATAACTGTGTGGTATACAAACTATAGGTATTCTAGACTTCTGAAAAGTCAGGGATTGAGAAAAACTTCTGAATTAGAGTAATAAGGAATTTGAATAATGCCTTGTGTAGAATAGATGTTCATAGATCTTTAAAATAATTTTAAAAGGGAAAGAGTAGGACATACGTTCTAAATGGAGGTAATGGGCAAGAAGGGAGAAGAAAAATAAATGTGTTTTGCACATCTGTTGTAATGCCAGACTGAGTCTGGGCTTGACTGGGTAACCAGTACAAATGAAGTCATTCTAGTTTTTTGAGCAGTGAACTGACATGTTTTAGACAAGATGATCTATAGGGAGTTAAGCTAATTTATATTGAAGAAATAAAAACTGGAAGGAAAAAGATTAAGGAAGGAGCTGGTTGCAGTCTTTCGGGCTGAGGTGATGAAAATCTGGACTTGATCTTTGGCGGTGAGAATGAGAGAAATGACTGGTTCTAGATGATGCCGAAATAACATCACGAGCTGAGGAAAACATGGCTGGCATCGAATTGATGGCAATCAGCAAAGAAATACAAAAGGACAACACAGTTGATGACAGAAAGAAATACAAGTCATTTCTTTACATTACCTTATTTTTGTTCTCAGTGTGACTCATAATTCTGTTTGGTCATCATCTAGTGCCACGTGTGGTCATGTTCCTGGCAAATGGAGTAATTGTTTCATTGCATCCAAGAGCTTGCTCACTGGACTCCAGCTGTTCTCTGGTCCACCCACACGGATCACTGAGCTGTGGTGAATACAATTCCTTTGTCCTGAGGAAAAGGTTTGAAATGAGTCAGAATCTCTTGATTTGTGAATAAAGCAGACTTTTTCTTTCCCTGAGGCTCTGGTTACCATGGAGGATAGCACAATGCGTCTTGGTTACTTCCTCCATCCATTCCCACTCTACCAATGGGGGCACACTGGCTATATGACCCATGTGCTATCTTGGTCTCTTTAAAGCTAAATAAGGTGCTTTGGGGCACCTCCCGTTTTACTGAGGCCAGGGAAATGAATTTCTGATAATGTGGAGGAGATTGTTCTGTACTCTTTATTCTGCAGCCCTTTCAAGTGCTGCTCTGTCTGAGGCTATGGCTTGAGATCATGACACCTTTGTTAGACTTTAAGATTTTTCTAGACCAGCTCTGTTCAATACCCGTGATGCACACAGTTAATCTAAAATTTGTCAATAGCTATGTGGCCAATAGTAGGTGAGATTAATTTTCAGTTCAATTCAGTTCAGTTTAGTCGCTTAGTTGTGTCCGACTCTTTGCAACCCCATGGACTGAAGACCACATAATAACTTATTAAATTCAATGTAGCAAAAATACTATACTGATGTTACCAAAATAAAATTATAATAAGATACTTCACAATACTTTTTTTCCTGTTAAGTTTCCAAAATGTTGTCTGTATTTTACATTTCTAGTACATCTCATTTTGAACTTGACCATTCAAGGACTCGATCGACACATGTGGCTAGTTGTCACTGTAGGGGATACTTTTATTTTAGACAGTGAATCATCTGAAAGGTATAATATTGTAAATCAATAACACATCAAAAAAGTCTCATAAATCTGGCCCGTGAACCCCAGAAAGACTTTTTTTTCTAGATCTCTAGACGTTAATCTAATGATGGCTCTTATACTTGAGGATAATATTTGATACCCGTGAAATTGCTCATGCGTGCTAAATTGCCTGATCATGTCTGACTCTTTGTGATCCTGTGGACTATAGCCCACCAGGCTCTGCCTGTGGGATTCTCCAAACAAGCAAACTGGAGTGGGTTGCCATGCCCTCCTCCAGGGGATCTTCCCCACCCAGGGATGAAACCCACATATCTATGTTTCCTGAATTGGCAAGCAGGTTCTTTACGATTAGTGCATTATATGTATGTATTTTAAACTAAAAGTTCCTGGTGCAAAAAATTAATAAACAAGATTAATAATCAGACCTCTATTAAGTAAAATTGGGTGACCACAAGGGAGAACCCTCATGGGCTTGAAGATTGCAGAGTCTAGCTTGAAGAAGAAAGGTTCCAGTTGGCTCTTTACTGATCACATGTAGAGGTGCTCCCCTTGAGCAGTGTCTATCTTGGGCCCACAATGAAAGCTGGTGAGCTCCTGATCTTCTATATTCTTCTTCATTCATTCATTCACATAGCAATATTTATTCAGCACTTACTATCCACTGAACATTATTTCTATGTCCTTTGGCTATACGAGTGAAGCCAAAATTAGGGGTAAAATATGAGATCAAGGGGAATAGAAATAAAAGTAATATGTACATACATACCACATATTTCAGGATATTGGGAAGTGGTAAAATCTGTGGAAAAAAAGAAGGGTAACTAAGAAAAACTGGAGGCTAAGAGAACTCAATTTTAAATGAGCGGTTCAGCCTCATTGAGAAGGTGACACGAGCAAAAACTTGAGCTCACATTGGCAGTCTTTCTATTTTCTCATCCAAAAATCTTACTTTCTATTATAAATCTTTCCTGATGCTGTCTATTAGAAATGAGAAAAATAAAGGTTTAAGACTGCACAGACTTCAGGTCTAGGTCAGTTATTGTTGTTGCTGTTTTTTTAATAATAGCATAAGATTTATCTCTTGAAAACCTAGGAGACCTGGCCTTACTCATAGTAGCAGTTGGTAGGTTCGTAGATGATGTGGCATAAGATGTGCTCCCCAAAGTCCTGTTTTGACTCCAAGTTCCTTTCCTGTTTTAAAATCTACTTCCTAAAGAAATTATGTGATTTCCCCATCAGTCAGCCAAGCTGCCTGTGTTCACTACCATTAAGATATTCATTATATTAAAGCACAGCATAATTATCTCTCCTCTTTTGAAATTCAGATTTGTCATGGGAATAAGACTCAAGATAAAACCTATATTCATGAGAGGGAAAGTCTGTGTCTGTGGCATGGACTGGCAGGTGTGTAGACAGAGAGTCTCCCAAAAAGACCAGGGGCTGAACTGTCAGTGATGAGGTAGGGTAGAAAAGTAGAGAGAGTACAGATATAGACCAGACCAAGGATAATAGGGTCTTAGACTTGATGTCATAGACTTTGCATAGTAAACACACAGGATATATTTTTTGTCCTTGCAAAGACATATGCTTTCACACATCTGACCAGTTGGCCCTCTGATGTAATTTTATTTCCTCACTGAGATACGACTTTTTGAATTTTTTTTTTTTTTGGCTGCACTGTACAGCCTGAGCAATCTTAGTTGCCCAACCTGGATTGAACCTGTGCCTTCTGCAGTGGAAGCTCTGAATCTTAACCACTGGACCACCAAGGAAGTCCCCACTTTTAACTTTTGATGGAGTGGCATAACAAGGGTGGGATATGGTGAGAGTGAGATGATCTGCTTTAGGAGAAAGGAGAATTTTATTACTAAAAGTGTTTAGAACTGCTGGGTATGGTGATAAGAAAAAAGTAGATTGATTTAATAGGTTTTGTTGTTTGTAAATATGTTATAGATATGCATACCCTTTTTTCTGCTTCCAGGGAAAGTATGTCCTCCGTGTCCCTACTTGGTAACCAGTGCTCTGACACATGTATTTCCAGAGTTTCTACTACGTATATCCCTACATAAACATTTTCTTTCTCCTTTTCACAAAAAAGAAAATCATACCATACAAACTGAGCAATTGACTGTGGACATTTTTCATATCAACAAATTTAGACCTACAACATTCACTTTCTTATGTTCCCTAATGGATTTGTCCAATTCCCTCTAGATGGGCTTTTAGATGCTTTTCTGTTTCTAGATATTGTAAAGTGAGTTTCAACAATACTCTTGTATTTGCATTTTATCCAGTGTCATCCTTAAAATATACTCCCAGGGGTAGAATTGTTATCCCGGAGGAAATGTATAATTTTAGTGTTTGTTCCTAGACTGCCCTCCAGAAAGTCTGTAGTGGTATTTTCCTCTGCCAGCAGCTGATCGTGAGAGTGCCTGTTTCTACCATTTTTTAATCTCTGCTAATCCAATAAATGCTTCCCAGGTGACACTAGTGGAAAAGAATCTGCCTGTCAATGCAGGAGACTCAGGTTCAATCCCTGAGTTGGAAAGATAACCTGGAAAAGGAAATGGCAACTCACTCCAGTATTCTTGCCTGGAGAATCCCATGGATACAAGAGCCTGGCAGGCTACAGTCCATAGGGTTGCAAAGAGTCAGACTCAAATACAATAAATAAAAAAATATCCAATTTGGTTATGTTATTTTGCATTTCTTTGATTTCTAGCAAATTTAGCATCATGTTTATATTTTTATCACTTGTGAATTTGCCTGAGTAAACTACTTTGTTTTGTTTTGTTTTACCATTTATCCACTTTTCCCTATAGTGCTGCAGAGTAAATGTTCTGAAAGAGGAACAAAAGATAGGAAGCACAAATGTCACCTCAATCTTATTCATCTTATAGCTGAAAGTTTGTATACTTTACCAAGCTCTCCCTGTTTCCCCCAGCAACAACTTTTCTACTCTATTTCTGAGTCTGACTTTTTTTAAAAAAAGATTTCATATATAAATGAAAACACGACGTATATGTCTTTCTTTATTGAGGTTATTTCACTTTGCATAATGCCCCTCAGATCCATCCACGTTGTTGCAAGTACATGGCAGGATCCCTGTTTTCTCATGGATGAATAATATTCCATTGTATATGCTGTGTGCATAGTCACTCAGTCATGTCCAACTCTTTGTGACCCCCCATGGATAGTAGCCTGCCAGGCTCCTCTGTCCATGGGGATTCTCCAGCCAAGAATACTGGCGTGGGTTGCCACACCCTCCTACAGAGGATCTTCCCAACCCCGGAAATGAACTCAGTTCTCCTGCATTGCAGGCAGATTCTTTACCATCTGAGCCACCAAGGAAACCCATTGCATATGTATACCCATAATTCTTTATCCATTCATCTGTTGATATGACACTTAGGTTGTTTCTATATCTTGGCTATTGTGAATAGTGTTGCGATGAACATGGAAATGAAGATACCTCATTGATATCCTGTCCTCACTTCCTCTGGACATGAACCAGAAGAGGGATTACTGAATTCAAGCTTTAATGGTTGTCTTCTGTTCTCACAATTATCTTTGTGGTCATTTTTCCCTATTTTTCTTGAGTTTTTTTTTCTTACTTCTTTTTCTTAGTGTCTTTACATTTTCTTTAACATTTTAAGATTTCGAGTCTTCTTTTTTTAAAAAAAATATTGTTCTTCTCTACTTATTCTTGGTTTTCATAGTAGATATAAGAATGAGGGAAGATCAGAGAAACCTTGATATGCAGGTGGGGCTTGTTGGCTGGTGGGTTTTGTTTAAGGATAAGCGGTCAGGAATTCATTGAACTGAAGAACTGAATTTACTTTTGTTGCACTGACTCTCAGCAAGTTCCTCTCACATTCCCCATAAATAGTTTAATATCTCTTAAATCTTTTATTTTTTTGCCTGGAATAAATGCTCAGCTACAGATTGTTTTGCATCCAGAGGTGAGGAATCCATACATGCATATCTAACTAGCCTCCCTTTTTTTCCAGTGCCATTTCTCTCTCCTACCCTCAGTGGTAAATGTCATTTCAATTCTGGAACCATTCCATGCAAGTCCCTTTCTAGATGTGTCCCAGGCAGTTGCTATTTCTGCCCATGCTCTCTCCATCTCTCCATTGTTGTATGTCTTATCCTTTTTTTCCTTTTTCAATCAGTTTAACAGTGTTTTAGAAAGCAAAGAAATTGATGTATATGTTCATTCTACCATTTTGACCTGATGTGAAATGAAGTGACCTGAGAAGCTCTATAATTCTTTTATAAACAGTTTACAATGTGACTCAATGTATTTCTTCCCCCTCCTCAATTATTGCCATAATATGGAATCAGTTAGGCTCCCATATACATCCCAAATGATTCCCTCACCTTTCATTGTTTTGGCAACTATAGTATAGGTACCTTCACCTCTTCCCTCTACCTTAGCCACCTACTTCTATATCCACACCCACACCCTTGTCAGTACCTTGCACTGAAAGCTTAAACTGAAACCTGCTCATTTCTGATAACAACTTCTTTATGTCCTATTCTATCACTGGTCTCATCAAGATATCCAGCTTATTAGACCATCTAATTTCTTCCTTCTGTTTGACCTTCTCCTAGATCCAGTCTTGATTACACACCTCATCACTACACCTATATATATATACCCTCCTTACAGAAACTTAAACATGGACCAGTCAAATCGTGTTATAGGATAAGACTGTTTGGGTTCATGTGGTGTCTTTACCACCCACATAGCTCATGAACTTTGAGCTATGTAACTTTGAGGGAGTTATTTAAATTTTCTTTGCATCTATGCCCTTATGTTTCAAATGAAGAACATAATGGTACTAATGTTCTGAAGGTGGAATGAGAAAGTACAAGTAAAGTACTTAGAAAAATGTCAGGATTAATATGTATTCAATAAGCATTACTTATTAATAGTAATATTCTCTACTGTAAAAATGCTAGTGAAGTAGCAGTCTTTAGTAAGTTTTATCAAAGTGTATAAAACACACACTCCATTTAAACTACTTAATATAATCAAGCCTACTGATTTATTACTTCTAGGAAAATGTAATATTTGCATTTTTAAACTGCATCTAAACACCCAAAGAAATAGGTTGTTTCTCTACTGTTTATTTCCTAATCCAACTTTATTGTTAACTCTCTGGGCCATCAAGGAGACCTTGCCCTAATTATTAGAGGATAATAAACACTGGCATCTAATTATAACATTTATTAAGAAAGTAGGTATCAATTACAAACCAAGAGGCATGTTGCTTCATATTCTCCCTCATGTAACAACTGGAGTTTTAGAAAATAGATCAGATTCAAAATTAATTTAAGTTGTATCATTTGTCATCGATGCTGTTACATCACGTCTTCCACATCTATAATTATGTGACAGTTGCTCTAAGCTTTGACGATATTAGCTCTTCTTAGCTTAGATCTCATATCTTTGATGATGGATATTCTGATGAATCCCTTAATTTAAACAGGTCCCTGGAAGGATACCTTCTGATCCTAGGCTGCTGCTGCTAAGTCGCTCAGTCGTGTCCGACTCTTAGCGACCCCATAGACTGCAGCCCACCAGGCTCCTCCATCCATGGGATTTTCCAGGCAAGAGTACTGGAGTGGGCTGCCACTGCCTTCTCCCTGATCCTAGGCATTCTCTAACTATTGCTCTGATTACTAGACCTCAATCCTAACAATACTCTAACCAAGCTGATATTTTGGATGCAGACCCTGTAGAGTAAGACTGAGATCTTTGGAGTCATGTGTAATAATGTTCTCTGAAGATGTAAGGACTACACGTATTTTAGCTCTAATTATTCTACCATCGTACTTGGGTGCCTTTCAACAGAAAAATCAATAAGATATTAATTAAAATTTTTACTTATTTATTTTTTATAATTTTAAAAATATATTTATTACTTTGGAATCAATATATTTTTAAAAATTAAAAAAAATAAATAAGGTTTGGAATCAACTTCATGACTTATCACAAAGAATCATTATACTGTAGTAACAATTGTTCCTGCTGGAATCTTGGGCAAGTTACCTAATTTTTCAGGGCTCCATTTCCTAATCATTAAAATGGGTTTTGTATGAGTTAAAGGAAATGTATTAATGCACTTTGTACAAAACAGTTGATAGGAAATTTTTACTGAATGTGAGAAATCATATGGACATGCATGGCCTTCTTGAGAGCAGATTTTTATTTTAGAGTTATTGCTCAACCTTAATAATATGTTTTAGCTTTTGATTAATGAAAGCATCTCTCTTTATCTCCCTACTCCAAATTAAAAAGACAAAATCCTTATCTATGCTTTCAACATTGTCTTAACCTTCACACTCAAGTATTCCTTGACATACAGCTGAATGTGTTTTCTTGGAAAACATCTAAATCAAAATCATTTTTGGCAGACACAGTAGCTATTACTAAATAGTTCTACTGCTACTAAATAGCAAGCTAAGGAGTTATGTTATAGTTAACTTATCCAGTGAGCTTACTAAAATGCAGTCATATTTTAAATTAAAACATATAAGTTTCATCTCTGGAAAAAGCACACTTTAGTCTCTAGTATCCTAATACGTGCTCTTCATTGTTTATAGGCCAAAGTCATACTTTCCATTTTATCAGCAATGAATAGGTCCAGAATTGCTAAATGAGGAAAATTTCAGTCTCAATAAAAATAAGACTTAGACTTGAATTAAAGATCACAAACATGTGCCATGTTTACTTTCTGTCTCTCCTCCTGGGTCCATGTAGCAATCAACAAATCCACCAGGGCACTCTTGGGCACTTTTTTCTACTAAACAAAAAGCCAGCTTCAGGTTCATTCTCAGCAAGGGCTCCAGGAAAGGAAAAGAAACAAATATGTAAGGACTCACTTGCCAGGTGGCACAGTGGTAAAGAACACACTTGCCAATGCAGGAGAGGCAAGAAACACAGGTTCAATCCCTGGGTTCGGAAGATTCCCTTGGAGGAGGAAATGGCAACCTACTCCAGTATTCTTGCCTGGAAAATTCTATAGGCAGAGGAGCCTGATGGGCTATATAGTCTAGGGGGTCATAAAGAGTCAGACACGACTAAGCGTACACACACACACATACACACACACACACACACAGTTGCCAGGCTTGTAGAAGAATGTATGTTTCCTGAAGATGAAGACCTAGCTTATTCATAATTATTTCCACTCCCTGGATTATTCATAATTATTTTCCCCCCAAAATGTGAACTGGGTGTTAACTAACTATATGAAATAAGGATCTATTGAGTTTCCTTAATGTTTAAAAAATGTTAGCATAAACATTTGCATTTTGACTCTAAAAGGAGAAAAAGTCAGTGAAGATGCTATAATATTAAAAGAATGTAAGTTATTTTTGTGGGAGTACTTGTTTGGATGAAAATTAGAACACTTACACATTATTTCAAAGGGATGGATATGTGTGGTTCTGTTATAAGCAATGTATCCCTAACTCACCTTTATTTCTGTAGTCAGTCTCATTTTTCTTGAAACCTTTCAAACCAGTCAGACTCTTCCAAAATTCGCAGCTTGAATTACCCAACCATCTAAGGAAAAAACAAACAAAATTTAAGAAACATGTTTTAGCCTCATATTTTCCCGTCTCACTAAAAGTTTCGATCAAAACTTTTTCTTCTTAAAGCACACAGATTTCTTCTTAGATTCTGTCAAATGAGTTTCTTGTAGATACCCACACTTGACAGCAGTCCTAAGTGGTACCCAGGCCAGTTGCATGTCAGTGCATTTTTAATTGCTAAAGCCAAGAGTAACCATTTTAATTATGCCCTAATCATTTACTACAATCAGTTTCTCTTCAGGATGTAAAGTCATGGAAATAACTCACTAAAAAGCACTTGGAGACTTTGAAGCCTTGGCAGCTGGAACAGAACTTCTGAGAATGCGCTGTGTGAACTTTCCAAAGAAGGCAATACATGTGAGAGGACCCACATGGTAGCAGCAGTTCATTTGGAACCTGGCTGGTGGCTTTTATCTTGGATTTGAGGATTTCATAAGCACATGGAGATGCCTACAAGTATATAGCACAACTTGGATGTTTATCTCAATGATTGCTCCATTTTGCAAAGAGCTGGCCCCATCAACTGCAAAAGGAGAGAGGGGCACCCCTCCAACCTGGGGTGGCTACATCTCACTGCCAGTAAGTGCTTCATGACTCATTTTCCTCAACAGAATTTTCATAAGCCTGGAATTCAGGGAGGGATGTCTGGAGAATGTCTGAAAGGAAGTTCACAAGCCACTGTCCTGCACTTTGCTGGAGAAAACCTTCCATGGTAGTCAGACTGGTTGACTAAAGCAAACAGCAAAAGATTTCAGAAACATTTCCTCATTATTGCTCATGAAAAATCCATGAAAGTTCACCATGAAGTTTGTTTTAGTCAGGTTGAGATCCACGAATGGGAAAAAAAAAAAACAGTAGGTTAACAACTGTATTTATGAGGAACTGTATTTATGAACAACTGTATTTATCCAAAGGAGTTGCATTGAACCAGCCAACAAACGCTAATAAACTGGTATGTGTGTGCATGTGGGTGTGTGTGTGTTTTAATTCAGACTGATGTCAGATGATGTCAGGTTGACCGATTGCTTGGGATTTATGCAGATTTAGCCAAAATGAAATTGTACATATGACTTATTTTTTCAAATGCTTTTTATTTATTTTAAAGGCTTTATAATTACTAACTCTTCTCTCTCAGAATATATTCTGAGAGGGAAGCAAAAATATCACTTTTGCAAAGCCATGTTCATTCTTTCAAAGGTCTGCTGGTAAATTATTCTTACTGATCTTTCCATCTTTCTGGCCTGTGCATACACACCTAACCCATACTAAATTTCACCAGATGGCATTTTATTTCTTTAAAGTAAAGCAGTCGTGGGTTTAGACAGTTGAATTTTTAAACTTCTGTATTTACTGAAAGTGCATATGGTGCTATATGGACAAAGAAATTGTGCTGAAAGAAAAACATTTCTGTCTGCAGTACCTCATAATCTCCCAGAGAAAGAAAAATTGCAGTAACATGGAGTCTTTCTTACAAAATTTTATGTGGCTTTAATTTTCTTCTTCTGCTAAAAGTTTGATATATGTGTACCATACACACCTTAAAATTATATTTTAAATTCCTCTTTTGGTTGCAAATAGAAAGGTTATCCAAAACCTCGTGACTTTCCAATGTGATTCATAAGTGATTTCTAGAAGAAAATGAAACATAAACCTAAACTTGTTAAAAAAATATTTTAAAAAACCTCTGTATGTCAGCGTAAGCAGATGTTGGTGTAGAATTTACAAGGATAAGAAGGCTATAAAACCACCCTTGAGCCACTCACAGTTCATTTCAAGGCCAAGAACGCCCCCAAAATCTGTTTCTAATTTTACAGAAATCTTTTGAAATTTGGCACGGTTTTCGCAAGTCCGTGGAAAGGAAAAAAAAAAAAAAAAAACTTGCCCTAGCTTCAACTTCCAACTACGAAGACAGACCTGCTTCTTTCAACGGTTTTCACAGATCTGGTGACCCACGCTCTGAAGTCAGAATTAGCTAACTTTCAAAAACATCTGGAAAAATGAAGGTTAGTATGTGCATCCTCAGATACTGCTAAAGGATGGGGGCTGACTGAATTGAGCACAATCAGAGTTTTCTGTTGTTTAGAAGGTGAGGATTTTGTACATAAGTATGTACTTCCTGGAGTGGCTTAGGATTGGGAACTTGTTCTAAATATACTGTGGAAACACTTCTCCTTGCAGAGCTGGAAGAATTCCAGCAATTATAGCCAGATCAGTGGAAGACAATCAAAAGCTTTATGGGGAGGGAGAAAGCAGATTTAGGTGTAAACAAAATCTTGCCATTTCTACTATTTAGCAGAAACCATTTATATGTCTAATTTTCTTTATTTTATGTAGACATGGTTAAAAATTGTATTTGGAGTTGCCACCTCTGCTGTGCTTGCTTTATTGGTGATGTGTATTGTCTTACGTCCTTCAAGAGGTAAGAATTTTCTCTATTTTGCTCGGTCTGCCTAGAACAGTTTGGAAAAAGCACTAGTGCATGGTCACAAGAGATTGAACATTTCCTAAATGCTTATTTTCCAAAGTAACTCTGTTATTTCTAAGAAGATGTATAAGCTCCCAGGTATGTTGTTGAGCAACCAGAATCACTGAGGAATTGAAGGCATAGGTAGGAAGAGGTTTCCAGTATTACTTCTGCAATAGAAAAACCTGAGCACTCTTCTGTAACACCCCTACGTCTCTCCAAAATACATGCTAAATTCCAAGCTTTGACAGGCCTTTACAGACTGTATTTTTAACTAACATTGCTTTTCATTATTGGATTGCCTCATGGAAAGTAAAGATGAGTAAGAATGGAAAAGTTAAAACAGAACCTATGGAAATTTTTATTATGAGTCTTTCCAAAAATTTAGGGAGGCAGTCAAGAATAGAGATCTCAGGAATAGCTGCATAGAAAAAGTGAAATTGTTGTTCTAGATGCAAAAGCCAAGAAAATCAAATTAGAAGACTAAATATTATTAAGCAAGCATTATGTTTAGTTTTTAAATTGATCCTTTTTAAACAGGCTTAGATAACACTGATCTCACTTTGCTGAAATTCAGGAGACTGATGTTGGGGCTAGTTTGGATTTAAATTAAGACTTTGTTTATAAACCTTTCTGTGATATCAGGGACATAGATTTTTATGAAACTATGTAAAGAAGCTTAAGATCTAAAACAGGAAAAATGTACAATAATAACATGTCTAGCTTTGGAGTCTAGGGAAAGGAAAAATGTTTGCACCAACATTAAAAGCTTATGATAGCTTGTGATAGCTTATGATAGCTGAAGTGGGAAATACCTCTGGTTAAAAGCTAACTGACAATAACGGAAGAACAGTGGCAAGCTTTTAGCTGAAGAAAGTATGAGTTCTGAATTATTTATTGCTTTAAAAATGAAGTGTATGAAAATACTTTGAAAAATTAAAAATGCTCATGAGATTTTCACAGAATTACAAAGTGAGGAGGTTAACCAATAAGATAGAGGCAATATGTCTTCATTGTATATCTTCAATACTCATTCCTCTCTGCTAGCACAAGATTATTCTGAGACCGTTGATTGAAAGAGATTGTGTGAGTCCGTATTTTTTGTACTTTGTCAAGTTAAAATTGTTTTCAGACCAGTGTCTCACCTCATTTTGGGGCCATATTTTCCTCATAGCAGCAGTTGTCAGGTAGTGGATTAGGTCCTATCCTATTGATTCCTTGAATGCTAATACATGCAAAAATAACTCCTAATTTTTAAAGAAACCTCCCCAATACTTGAAATGGACATTTTGCTCCATCAGAAACAAATGTGTGGGGAACACAAGTGTGTGGATTTTAGGGGGACTAAGATCCCGCATGCTGCTCAGGGTGGCCTAAAAAAAAGTCAAGGAAAAGTATGTGGATTTTATGGTGAACTTGCCTCCATGTCTAGAGGCAAGGATGAGTTGCATTTGCACTTTGGAATTTGAGTCATAATTTCCAATAAGAAACATAAGACAGTTATAGTATATAAAAGTAAGAACATTTTGAGAAACTTAAAGACCCACTTACAAAACACTCATTCATTTGTTTGTTGTTATTTAGTCGCTCAGTCGTGTCCAGCTATTTGTGACCCCATGGACTGCAACACGCCAGGTTTCCCTGTCCTTCACCATCTCCTGGAGCTTGCTCAAACTCATGTCCCCATTCAGTCAGTGATGCCATCCAACCATCTCATCCACTGTCATCCCCTTCTCCTGCCTTCAATCTTTCCCAGCATCAGGGTCTTTTCTAATGAGTCAGCTCTTCGCATCAGGCGGCCAAAGTATTGGAGCTTCAGCTTCATCATTGTTATATATTAACAAATGAAGTCCCACTAGTTAGTCCCACTCAGTTAATTGAGTTTCACCTCTGCCCATCATTGTGCTAGTTGGGGAAACAAGGGTACTGCATTTAGACTTTCGTCTGAAAGCACGATTAAGAATACAGTGTGGATGCTCAGTCATTACCACCAATATGGGATCAGGCATTCACTTAGACCACTGAGTCACTTAAGTCATTAGGTCTAAGTGAAATAAGAAGAGGAAAGGGCTTTTCCAAGGAGACGGTAGGTCCCAGGAACATCAGTCTGAGAATTAAAAGAGCTTTGGGGGAATTAGGCAGGATTTTAGGAATAAATAGGGCAATGGGGTGGTGAAATGAGAAAGATCCATTTAGCTCACTCACATAATAATAAAAATAACAGATAACTATTTTGGGACTTCCTAATTTTCCCATTTTTATTTTTACCCAATCGGAAACACGTATGTGTTCCCACACCTTAGACCCAAGCTGTCCTCATTGGCCTGAGCCTACTCCCCTGCAACCAATTCCCTTTCTTTTCTCCTGTCTCTACTTTTTCTCTTGAGGTTCTTCTTCCCAAGCATCACTCCTCTTCCTATGTGAAGATACAACCACACCAAGAGTGGAAACTAAGCTTCTCATCTTTCCCTCATTTTCGCCAACCCTGAGGACAAACACAAGACTTTTTGGTTTAAGAGATATGCAGAAGTGACAAAATAAAAGCCAGACAAGCAAACACTAGAATCAGAAAGTAACAAAGACTCCAGAATTTCGCAAGTAAATTCTATATGGCCTTGCTTCATGATTTACAGTTTCTGAATTCCTGAACCCTTGTGAAAGGACTTTTGGGAGCTATCTGCACTTTTCTTGATTTCAAATGAGTATAGAGTTCATTACAGGAGCAAATACTCAATAAACATCAACTAATTTTTTTCTAAAATTGCTAACATTTTGTGGCAGCTTAGTAAATGGTAGCAAGCATTTTATTGTGTTCTCCATCCTAGTACACAAAGATGACAGCTCCCTCTGTGTGATCTATTTTTTTTTTCTCGGCACTGCTCTTCTTAAGTCTGAGAGTAGGGAGTAGTTATCCCTGAGTAGCACCCTATCCTCCACCTCTTTGGATCAGAAATGATTTTTTTCAGGAATTTTGGTTGCAAGGCAAGGATATTGGCAGCTCTAAGGCAAAAGCAGGAGAGAAGAAATGAAGAAGAAAGGAAAAGGAAGCTGAGGTGGGTGGGAGTAGAGAATAAGGCTGAGTGAAGGAGAAAGAAAAGAGAGATTATATAGTGTGGAGAAGTCAGGTTCTTCTGGGCAGGGCCTCCAGTACCTGCAGTGAAGGGAGAGCCATCTTTAGCTACTGTAGCTAGCTTCAGATCTCCTTGAAGTCCTCTTGTCTACCTCTGCATGCTTTTCCTTTTATTATTTTTATTGTTGGTTTTGGCTTGCAGTATTTTACACAAATTTGCATTCATTGTCAATTTTTTTAAATCATAAGATTTCACATAAAAATGTAGATTTTTGACTTCTTTTTAAATATTAGATCTGACAAAATTGGGCCCATGAGAATAGTTGACTCAGAAGCAGCTGTTGTCTTTAGGTTGGCAATGCATTCTCCCCCAATATAAAACAGAAAATGGAGAAAAACTTTCAGTTTTATTTGCATAAAGTAGCATATTCACTTAAAACATCTACTTGATTCCTATAAACACTTGGATTTTTAACTCTTGAGCTGAAGAAGTTATAGTGTTCCTCTTGGGATTAAAAATAACAACCTACTGAATATTAAAAAAAAAAATAAACACAGAGATTAGCATCTCATAGTTATCCATTATCCACAATGTCCAGTCCACTGTGGCTTTTGGATACTTTGGTTATATGTTCAACAGCTATTTACTGAGTACCCTCTAGATACCAGGCACAGGTATAAGGCATGAATGACAAGTTCTCTGGCCTTACAAAAGGACAGTCTGACAATAAACAAGTAAATAAGTGAATTAATAGAGTATTTCAAATTTGTAAAAGTGCTACAGAAGACAAATGGAGCAGGGCTGTGTTAGACAGCCAGGGCTGCCATAACAAAATATCACCTGGGTGATAATAATAAAAAACAAAATCAAGCCTGTGTGGCTTAAATAACAGAAATTTCTATTCTCACAGTTCTGGAGACTGGAAGTCCCAGATCAAGGTGTAACTAGGTTTAGTTTTTCTGGGGGCTTCCCTCCTTGGCGTGTAGATGGATGCCTTATCGCTTTGTCCTCACATGGCTTTTTCTCTGTGCATGTGTACTCCTGGTGGCTATTCCTCTTTCAGTAAGGACACCACTAGCTTCATCAGATTAGGGCTTCACTACGTGTTCTTGTGTAATCATGATTACTTTGTTAAAGCACCTATTTCCAAATACAGTTCCACTAAGGATTGGTACTTCAATTTATGTATTTTGGGGGGACAAAATTCAGTTCATAACAAAAGTGGCTAGGAAAGGCTTCTCTGAGATGATATTTGAGCCAAGATCTAAAGGACAGGAAGGATGCAAACTGGAGGCTAGATCCCACACGGCAGAGGGAAATGCACATACAAAGGCTCTGACGTAGGCAAGTATCTGGGAAGTTCAACCTGTGCGGCCAAAATTATGTAACCAATGAACACAGGAAAATATGTTATATATATAGACTTATGAGTATACATACACATTTATGAAATTTATAGTGATTGCTTACTTACATAAGTAATAACCTTATATAATTATTTCAGAAGATAATCTGAATTCACAGATTATTTAGACAGAATGTAGATCAATATTGTACAAAGACAAGTATCATTTAGAATGCCTATATTTTGGGCAGAAATCCACTGTTATTATTACTATTATTGTAACTATTATTAGTACTACAATCTCAACAATCATTTTTTATAAAGTATGATACATGTGAAACCAAATTATCATCAAAGGAGATGTGAATTTGTTTTCAAGGCTTAAAATTTTCCTAGTATCAACATTCAGAACTGTGAAACAGCCTCCCTCAAACATCTTAAGAGTTTTAAGCTTATTCATTCACTGTTCTTTTGGAGGAAATATGGGGAAGTCTAAAGGACTGAGGAAAAGATTCTGAAAGTTCATGGACCTAAAAGAGATTTTGAGTTGAGTATAAAAATATCAACCTTGCAGATTGTATTTCTCTACTTTGCTTTTAGATTTTAAAATCACAGAGGATGAATCTTGGCAAATTCTTCTTGAGTTTTGCCAAATTCCAAATAATTTGAAAACAACCCAAGTTTTCAGATGATTCCCATATTGCAGAAGAGTTTACCTGTCTCTGATTTCCAAAATGAATTGTGTTACAACTTACACAAGAATATAGAGTCATACATACATCTTGAAAAAACCAGGTTCTAAAGCTCTCCCTGGGGATATGGAATCAAAGCTAAAGGTTTTTAAGCATCAGAGACAGTCAAACTGAGCCTTAAAATCTAGGAACATGCTAGGCTAAATTAAAATAATATTTCCATGGGATAATCAATACTAATGAGTCTTTTATTTACTTATTGCTTATTTTATGTAAAGCAAATAACTTACTTTTTATTTTAGTATTCTTGCGAATTAACAAAAACTGTGCAGTAAAAATGGAATAGCTTACAATCCTTATTAACCTTTATCCCTTGAATAATAAAAAAATAGAATTGCTTCATATCTAAATTAAAATTTTCTACAACAGATTATGATTTTTATACTTGGTAGAAAAACTGATGAGATAGTACTCCTTAAAGGAACAGGTTAGAAAGACTGTATGTCAAAAAAAATCAGACAACTTAGATGAAAAGAACAAACTTCTATAAAGATAAAACCTACCACAATTCACTCAAGAGTAAAACAGAAAATCTGAACAGAACTATAGCAACCGAGAAAATTGTTTTAATGATTTTAAAACTTCCCACAAAGAAAACCCCAAGCCCAGTTGACTGCACTGGTAAACTCTAGAGAACATTTTAAGAAGACTTATTACCAACCCTTCATAAACTCTTTCAAAATATAAAATAGAACACTTATCAATTCATCTTTAAGGTCAGATGCTGTGATACCAAAACCATACTTCTTTACGTTACAAGTAAAGAAGTTACAGACCAATAGTAGTTACAGACCAATATTTATTATGAATATAAATGGAAAGACCCTCATCATACTACTAGCAAGCCAAATCCAGTAATGTATAAAAAGGATTATTCACCAAGATCAAGTGAGATTTATCCCAAGAATATAAGGTTTAACATCCAAAAATCAATTACTATAATGAGTTATATTAATAGAAAAAGACAAAAAAACACATGGTGATTTCAATAGATACAAAAGAAGGATTTAACAAAATCCAGCCCCCTTTCATTATAAAAACACTCCGCAGACTAGAAATAGGAGGAATTTCCTCTATCTGATAAAGGGCATCTACGAAAAAAAAATCAGAGTTAATATCACACTGGTGAAAGTCAGTGCTCTTCCCCTAAGATAAAGAATAAGATAGTATGTTAGTTCTTATTTCTATTAAATGTTTTATTGACAGTTGTGTGGGCTTCCCTTGTGGCTCAGCTGGTAAACAATCCACTTGCAATGTGGCAGACCTTGTTTTGATCCCTGGGTTGGGAAGAGCCCCTGGAGAAGGGAAAGGCTACCCATTCCAGTACTCTGGCCTGATGAATTCCATGGACCGTATAGTCCATGGGGTCACAAAGAGTCGGACATGACTGAGAGACTTTCACTTTCACTTTTTGGCAGTTGTATCCAGGGCAATTAGATAAAGAAAGAAATAAATAGTATCCAGATTGGGAAGGAAGAAGTAAAACTATCTCTATTTACAGATGACATGATCTTGTATATGGAAAATCCTAAGGAATTCACTAAAAAATAATGGAACTAACAAGCAAGTTGAATAAATTTGCAAAACACAAGATTAATATATAAAAATCAATTGTTTTCCTATACATTAGCAATAAACAATACAAAAAGATATAAATAAATGAAAATAAATCTTAAATTTATAGAACACAAAACAGCATTTTAAAGATGGCAATGTTCTCTAAATATGTCTGCAAACTAAATGTGACCACTATCCAAATCCCAGATGATACTTTTTGCAGAAATTTATAAGGTGATTCCAAAATTCACATGGAAATACAAGGCATCCAGAATAGCCATCTTGAAATGGAAGAATGAATCTGCCCGCACGGCAGGCAGATTCTTTACCCACTGAGTCCCATAGCATCTGGGATGCCAAAGGACAGACATATCCCCTAAAGAAGATATTGTGGTTGTTGCTGAGTCACTAAGCCGTGTCTCTTTGTGACCCCATGGACTCAGCATGCCAGGCTTCCCTGTCCTTCACTATCTCCTGGAGGTTGTTCAAACTCATGTTCATTGAGTCAGTGAGCCATCCAACTATCTCACTCTCTGTCACCCTCTTCTTCTCCTGCCCTCTTTCTTTTCCAGCATCAGGGTCTTTTCCAATGAGTTGGCTCTTCCCATCAGGTGGTCAAAGTATTGGAGCTTCAGCTTCAGCGTCAGTCCTTCCCATGAATATTCAGAGTTGATTTCCTTTCCAATTGACTGGTTTGATCTCCTTGCTGTCCAAGGGACTCTCAAGAGTCTTCTCCAGCATCACATTTCAAAATCATCAATTCTTCAGTGCTCAACCTTCCTTATGGTCCTACTCTCACATCCATACACAACTACTGGAAAGAAGATATGAAAGTGACCAATAAGCTTATGAAAAAAGACTAAGCATCATTAGTCATTAGGAAAATGTAAATCAAATTCACAATGAAGGGATTTCCCTGGTGATTCAGTGGTTAAAAATGTGGGCTTTCACTGCAGGGGGCCCAGGTTTGATCCTAGGGAATTAAGATCTTGGGTGCCAAGTGATGTGGCAAAAAAAAAAAAAAAAAAAAAAAACACAATGAAATACTAGAAATGAAATTGCAGGTGTAGCAAAAAGATATCCATTACAGCCTACCTAGTGAGACATAGCTTGGCCTTGGTGGTTGTAGTAGAATTAGAGAGGATAGAGAGAGATTTTGGACATAGATTTGTCAGACCTGGGTGCTAGACAAAGGCAGTAAGCAAAGAGGGAGGTCAAAGATAACTAACAGGTATTTGAATTGAGCAACGAAGTGGACGATAGTGCCATTGACTTGGAGAAATCTGGAACAGCAGGATGGAATTCCTGTTTTTCTGAGCTTTAGACATACTGATTTTGAAGTGCTTGTGAAATACACAAGTGGAAATATCATCTGAGATTCAAAGACGAAATCTAAGTAAATCCAGTAAAAGTTACATCACAATTTAAAACAGAGATTAGAGGAAGATGAGCTGGTAAAGGAGACTGAGTGGGCCTTCAAATATAGACCAGGTTTATTTTCATCTTCAAGGTCACCAAAACATTTGTCATTTAACACTATGTGGCACTAGTGATAAAGAACTCACCTGCCAATGGAGGAGACTTAAGAGATGAAGATTCAGTTCCTGGGTTGGGAAGATCCCCCTTAAGATGACATGGCAACCCACTCCAGTACTTAAGCCCAGAGAATCCCACGGAGAGAGGAGCCTGGTGAGCTACAGTCCATAGCGTTGCAAAGAGTCTCCCAGACTGAAATGACTTAGCACGCATGCAAAGTAGTAAAGATCACAGGGTATGGTCAACATAAAGCATAAGAACATGGTGTATGCACATGTTCTCAGTCACTTCAGTTGTGTCCAACTCTGCGAGCCTATGGACTGTGGCCTGCCAGGTTCCTCTCACCATGGGCTTCTCTACGCAAGAATACTGGAGTGGGTTGCCATGCCCTTCTCCAGGGGATGTTCCTGACCCAGGGATTGGACCCGCATCTCTTATATCTCCTGCATTGGTAGGTGGATTCTTTACCACTGAGCCACTTGGGAAGCCCCTTACTGCTTTAGAGATCGGAGGGTGGGGGTGGGGGAAAGCCCTATTTAACATAGCACAACAATAACATAATACACAAAATGAACTTTTAAAAACCTGACAATTCCTTTGAATAACTTATATTGTTTAGTGTTATCTACAGAGAGAACCTTGCAAAATTCTTTCAAAACCAAGAGCTACTACGCTCTTCAGTGAGACATTGAAAGCTTTATAGCAACCTCTTTGCTAT
This sequence comes from Okapia johnstoni, assembly GCA_024291935.2. NCBI lineage: Eukaryota > Metazoa > Chordata > Mammalia > Artiodactyla > Giraffidae > Okapia > Okapia johnstoni. Next base: position 11,683,271 of record CM044319.1, read on the forward strand.
ATTTGACGAAGATCAAATCATCTCATTTTCTCTTAATGTTCATTTTGAGGTGTAATCCTACTTCCCCTTGTGTGTTGCTTGATTTTTGTGTTTGTTTTGTCTTGTTGTTGTTTTATTACAGTGTGCGTTTACTTGAAATCAAAAGGTAGTGGTAAAGCGCCCAGTCTCTAGAATCAGATGGAGCTGGATTTAAACCCCAGCTCTGTTATATACTAGCAAGTTATTTTAACTCTCTAATTTCCATTTCCTAATCTTCAAAATGGTGTTGGTAATAGTACTTATATCAGAGAGTTGCTGTGAGTGTTTCATGAGACTATACATGTAGAGTGCCCCATACTTAGAACTTAGTATAACACTTCTTGTTACTGGTCTAAAGCTACCACAGTTTCATTTCTTCAAAGTTGTCAGCCTTTGCCCAAATATAATATTAGTTTTAAATAGTTTATTCCCCACCCGTTTATTTCCAGCATTTACTCCTGTGGTGCTCACTCCAGAAATAAACATGACCTGATGCAATGGCTGGACATATTGCCTATTGAGGACAGTATCATTGTAGAGCAAGCACAGAGACAGATGTGGTGTGCCTGGAAGTCCATGTCACTCCCCTGAGATGGCCTCATAAGCATCAGTTTCAAAACCAGTATGAAAGTGAGAACAAAAAGACCTACCAGCCATTCATGAGCTCACTTAATAAACCATGTTTTCTCATTTAGTTTATGATGAATATTAGAACTGACATCTGATGTCTCTGCTCTGACACTTATTGCCAGTTTTTCAAGACTAGAAAACTAAATGACAGAAGTAGAATCCTAATAAAGAATAAATACAAAATTTTAAGAAAGAATTAGGAGAATAGTGAATCATCACTTGTGAATTATTTCTGTGAATTGTAATTTCTTGGATTCATAATTGAAATAATTCCCATCTTTGTTTTAATAAGTTGAAAATGCAAATAATTATTGTTAATTAGAGTGTTTAAGCAGTGTATGAGTAACTGTAAAGATGAGCCAATTGACTTTCAGGGCGCTATCAGGAATTAAGTGTTAAGCGAGTGTCAGTTACCAGTGGAAGAAAGATACGCTTTCAGAATTCATTTCTACTTCTGCTCAACTACTTTGAGTTTAAAAATTTCAGATGGCAAAGCTAAACTTTCAAAACAACCAAGAGATTATAACTCAATATTAAAACATTATTTAGAAAAAGTAGTGAAAATCCACCCATTCAATTTTTTAGGTGACTAGAACTTGTTTAGTGTGATTGATGCCATAGTGATGCATTTTATACTGATTTACACATACAAACACACACACACACACACACACACACACACACATATTCAAAACATTAGAAAACAATGGCTCCTTCCCCTATCATTGCTTTCCCTGTTATCTTGTTTAAACATAAGCTATGGCAGGATCAGTCTCCTTGCCCTTCCTCTATTCCTTAAGAGTCAGCAGAGCGAATGTACCTAAAGAAGAATCCATCTGGCAATGAGCAAGAGGACTGAATAGAGACATAAACATTACAAGAGACCTTGAACATTCCTTGAAAGCCATGATCAACATTAGCTGTGGGGAGTCTGTCCGTGAGATGTAAATTGCTTGCAGGCCAGACCTATCCACCTACCAGGAGTTGATAGGCAAGGAGAAATTCAACTGTTATGCACAGGAGAACACTGAACTAAGTAGATTCAGTGAAATCACTAAATTTTGATTCTTTGAAGAATCACCAGTGGGGCTTGAACGAAAATGAAAATCAGGGCTTTATCCCCAATTCTCAATCAGTAGATTTGAGATAAGAACTAGGAATCTGTTTTTCAAATAAGTGCTCCAGCTAACTCCAAGGACAAAATTTTGATACATTTTAAAATGATGTCCAGGTAGGAGAGTTTACATATGAAATTTACAACATGGACTGGATAGTAAAGAGTAAGGGCAGGTGTATCTTAGGGGGAGGATTAGAAAAAAAAAAAAAGAAAAAAAAAAAAAAAAACACACCTAAAATAAAATCTGTCCAGTTGATTTATTTTTTCATTCAACAAATATTTATTATTCTTCCAATATATGCCGAGTACGGTCCTAGCTGGTACAAAGAACTAGAGATTAGATTGGAAATTGTAAATACATGTTTTATAACTCTTAATATGTGACCTAATCCATCATCTTAGAGCAGGTACATTACTCTATTCTATTATGAATGTGTGGTCATTTTCAGCAGGAAGAAAAGAATGCCTAATGTAAATTTTCCCCCATCTGATTCAGTAACACTCCGAGTCCAGCCTGATTCCAGGATAATCACACCTTTTGACCCCGGTTACACCCCATGCAAGATTAGGCGTAATCACCTATCCCAAAGCTGTGCCACAAACCCTATTTCCAGATAAACACACCTGGATCCTCTTGATGTGTTCAGTATAACACCTTATCACTTCCTGGGTGCTGGTGGGGCTTATTATCATTATGATAATTAGCAGTATAATTAATGCATATTTAAATTGTTTCACAGATATTGAGTCAATGTGACATATGTTAAGTTCTCTAGATCATTGGCATTTATAGCTACTATCAGTTCAGTTCAGTTGCTCAGTCGTGTCTGACTCTTTGCGACCCCATGGACTGCAGCATGCCAGGCTTCCCTGTCCATCACCAACTCCCGGAGCTTACTCAAACTCATGTCCATCAAGTCAGTGATGCCATCCAACCATCTCATCCTCTGTCGTCTCCTTCTCCTCCTGAATTCAATCTTTCCCAGCATCAGGTTCTTTTCCATTGAGTCAGTTCTTCACATCAGGTGGCCAAAGTATTGAAGTTTCAGCTTCAGCATCAGTCCTTCCAATGAATATTCGGGACTGATTTCCTTTAGGAATGACTTATTGGATCTCGTTGCAGTCCAAGGGACTCTCTAGAGTCTTCTCCAACACCATGGTTGCATAGCTACTATGCACCCATTTAAAATAAATGACTGGCTGAGAAGTAATATGACATATACACTTACTCTCACATAACTTACCTGGATAATCTAAATTAGAGGTTACAAAGAGTAAATAACTAATCCTTGAAATCTTCTTGAGAAATCTGATAAGAATCAGCGTGACTGTTAATGTTAAAGGAAAATGAGTAGGAATTTAAAAATAATTTAAAATTCTTGTTTTTTAATAAATTTATTCATCCATATGTGTGATATTAGTACTAACTGTACTTATGATCATCATTGGACTATTTCACTCATGGAGCTCTAGGATGACCAAGATGTTCCAAGTATAACTGATGAATTCCATTACATTAGAATAAAAATTAACCTTTACATACTAATAGCTTAATCTGAAACTGCATTTCCTATATTGTGATTTTGTGTGTTTGTGCTTAGTTGCTCAGTTGCATTCGATTCTTTGCAACCCCATGGACTGTGTGTAGCCCACTGGGCTCCTCTGTCCATAGGGATTCTCCAGGCAAGAATACTGAAGTGGATTGCCATGCCCTCCTCACTGTGATTTTAGTAGATATTTTAAAAACTCTCAGTGGCCAAATTAGTTTGGGAAACAGATCAAAAATATTTATTTCAAGAATATGATGAGCTATGACAATAACAAAAGCTAACATTTGTTGACTGCCAAGCATAGAGTTAAGTGTTTCACTTGAATTAGCTCACTTAATTTAACCTTCTATAAAAATGAAGACTAATTATAGTTAACAACTTCTCAATTAAACATAATTGCAAGTAAGGAAAATTATATTCAAGGATCCTTAAATAGGAAAATCTATTATATAAATCATTAGCCATAATCAAAGCATTATTCATGCTAGACAAAAAAGATGTCACCAAGATTATATTAATTTATTGAATTAATAACTAAAAAAGTTTTTAAAAAGCAATTACCTAAGTTTTCTTGGTATTCATAATACAGGGATTCACTAAGCTAAATTTTTTTATCTATAAATTCAGTATTGTGAAGACAAAAATTAAATATATCTCAAACGAAAATAATTTCCACTGTAAATCGTACTAGAATTTTCCCTTGACTATTTAGAAACAGATTGCAATTTGTTCTTGAAAGTTAAATAAAATCAAATTAAAATGCTTAGCAATTATACTAATGCTATTGTAGTAAAGTGGTATTTTATTCATTGAATGGGAATTACCAAATCAGTGATATGAATTTTGTACAAGATCATTTAATTAATTAGAAGCACTTTCATTACAAATAATTGTATAGCATATAGAACTTTACTTAGGAAGCAAAGTACCTGTACAAACATGATTATTAGAATAATCTAATTTCATCATTAAGTGTTTAGTGTCTGGTTGCAAAGGGGTTCATCAGTCACTTATGTTCTTCTAGCTACCAGGATAATGTTTAGTAAATTAAGAAGATAACTCATGGTCCTAATAAAAAGTTGGAGCATACTTATATCAGTGTGAATCAGTTAAAACCTCCGAAAATGCTATTATCCAGTTGGTCCCTTGGACCTTATCATATGGCAGTTCACTTATGTGATTACATAGTTAATAGAGCATATTTTTTTCTCAAATTCCAAAATTTAAAGTTGTAGACCTGGAAGGTATTATCAACATTTTTTAGTCCAATCTTTTACATTATAGGTGAGCAAGCTGTGATACCAGAGATTGACTTACCCAATATAGGAAATTGGTAGTAGAAATATTCTGTAAAGAAGAAGGCACAAATCTCATCCATCCACAGATCAATCCTTCATTTCATGTATTCATTCATTCAACAAGTATTTATTAAATGCCTATTATGTTCTAGACCCTAGGGATGTGGTGGTGATCAAAACTAGACAAGGTCCCTGGCCTTACATGACTCTTTTGAGAATACAGTGGGAGGTAACGAAATGTGAATAAAATAATCACTCAAATGCATACAAGATAACAAACCAAGACAAATGTTCTTTGAAAAGGGAACCTGGCCCATGGTACTGTATAACAAGGGAACCAGATCTAAACCAGGGGGTCAGGAAGGGCTTGCTGGAGGAAATGGCTCTTATATTAAGCACAAAGGGCTGAAAATAAGTTATAAGGAGAGGGAGAGGGTGAAAAGAGGTGCAATGGTTCTAGAGAAAGAAGTAAATATTTGAAGAACAGAAAGTCCAGCATTTTTGGAATCTAGAAGTAGTGAGAGAAGGGCAAGAAAGGGCTGGAGAGGTAGATTATCCCAGATCAGCTAGGGCCTATCATCCAGACTAATGGTTTTGTTCTTTATCTTGAAAGTCTTGGAAAGTTGTGGAAGAGTTTAGCAGGAAGATAAAATTAAAGCTCATCTTTGACAGTTTTATTTTTACATGAGCAAATACCAGATTTGTATATCCTATTCAGGGCGTAGGACACTTTCCTAAGTTTTGGTTCTATAAGTGATGGTTTGGAGAAGGGGTAAGGTAAGAGAAATGGAGAACAGGAATATGGATGTGAAGAAGGATTGGAAGTCGGTCACCATAGTTTCTGGTGTAGTAGACCGTTGCCAGGCTCTACAGTGAATTTGGTCTGAGAATGGAAATCACATTTGAAACATATAATTGTCTTGGAAGGTTCAAATACACCTGAATTTTGCTTGTGGTTTGAGAACTACTTTAGGTTAGTTTTTACATGGAAAACCTCTATTCTTGGAATTTCCAAGGTCAATCGTATAGATGATGTGGTTTTCTTTTCTTCTGGTCCACTTTGTCTTTATAAAAATCCCTAGCCAGGATAAGAAATTATCTGCATTCATTAATGTCTCTCTTGAGATGTCTGAAGGTAAGGATTCTGGCTGATGTCACCTGACCAATTGGGATGCTAAAATACATCATTTATAAGTCAATAGGAATCTAAGCCAAGCATGTGTGAGGAACTACAAACAACTGCTTAAAAGGCTGAGTTTTTAGTCAAATGTGCATGGGCTTCCCCTGTGGCTCAGTGGTAAAAAGTCCACCTGCAAAGCAGGAGCTGCAGCAGATGTGGAGCCGATCCCTGGATTGGGAAGATCCCCTGGAGGAGGAAGTGCAACCCTACCCAGTATTCTTGCTTGGAGAACCCCATGACAGAGGAGCCTGGCGGGCTACAGTCCATGGGGTCTCCAAAGAGTCGGACACAACTGAAGCAAGTAAGCATGCATGGTCTGCAATCTCAGTTTTGTAAGACCTAGAGTTGTTGGAGCCTCATCTCATCTTCCTTATTAAAAATCTCTGAAAGTTCTTCACTGCCTGAAGAATAATGTCCCTGCTCCTCAGCATGGTCTCCTTTACACTTCTCAGGTTTTTCCCACATCGTGTTCCTTTCGGGCCATCAAACTACTTCTCTAAGCCTCATTAGCCTCTTTATAAAACAGGAAATAATACTCATAGTCATTAGGACAAGAGTTAATGGTGCTGGTGGTAAAGAATCTGCCTGCCAGTGCAGGAGACATGAGATGTGGGTTCAATCCCAGGTCAGGAAGATCCCCTGAAGGAAGAAATGGAAACCTACTCCAGTATTCTTGTCAGGAGAATCCCATGGACAGAGAAGCCTAGCGGGCTACAGTCCATACGGTCACAAAGAGTAAGACACGACTGAGCATCTGAGCACACACACAAAAAACAAGGGTTTGGCAAGGGCAGACCTTTTCTTTATATGATATCTGAGAGATATCTGAGTTATTAATCTTCTTTTAAGTAATGATATGTTTCCTCCTTCCCCAAAGTTCACAACTCTGAAGAGAGTATGATACGAGCACTCACACTGAAGGATATTTTAAATGGAACATTTTCTTATAAAACGTTTTTTCCAAATTGGATTTCAGGTAAGTGAATTATTTTTTACATTTTTTTAAATGTGTGATTTTAGTGTTTTTAGTGCCAGCACATTTCTATTGTAACATAAGCCACCTTAGTTGAAATGGACTAAAAGAGTAATTATTTAGATAAGTCAAGTGGCCACCAAAGCATTTTTGACAGAATGACTTAGACAGGATTTGCTCCATAATAATGATGCCAGTAGTAGTTTTAGCAGAACAGTAAAATCTGAGAATGCATTGTTAGAATAAGCTGAGCATAGGCTATAGCTTTTCAGAACGGGAGACAAGCACCTATTTAAAAGAGGTCATGAGAATTTTACAAAGAGAAATTCTATTGTTAATCTAGCTAATCTAAGAAATGAACAAATCCCACCCTGAAGACAAATCCTTTAAGGGCCATAAAATTGATATTTGCATATAGTTTTTCAAAATAGTGTGTTGCTAAATGCATCTAATCAAGCAAATGGTAAAAGAAACTAAATTGCGTACATTATAATTTATATCTAAAATGCCACTAAAAATTGAATATTTTTGTTTTCTCTTTAGAAAATAACATGCATATAAATAGGTTTTAAACTAAGTCAAAAACAGCGTAAAGGGAATGTATATATATATATTTGCAAAAGAAACATGCCATTTAAACTAGTTTATTCTCCTTGTAACACAGAGAAAATCCAAGTTTATTCCTAATCACCCTGAACTGGTAAAATAAGGCTTCTACTGGCAAATACAGTATTTTTGTATAAAGTAGAGGAAAGCATCCTTTCCTCTCTTCCACCATCAACTTATTGGGTTTTTTTTTTCAATTTATTTTAAATTTGACAAAGCAATGTGTACTGGACAGAGAGGGGAAAAAAATGTCTGTCTATAAAATTAGAGAGGTGTTTCTTTGTTATAAATGTATTTCTTGCTAAGGGAGATCATTTCAAGTTTTGTTTTCCTTCTTGTTTAAAGGACAAGAATATCTTCATCAATCTACAGATAATAATGTAGTATTTTATAATATTGAAACAGGAGAATCATATACCATTTTGAGTAATACCACCATGGTATGTATCCACCATCATCTTCCTCCTCAGAAATCTCTGCCAGCTCTTCACCGACCAAGGAACAGAGTTCAAACTCAGAGCACCTGATCTGTACCCAACTTGCTTTCTCAGCTGTCTCCCACTAGTTATCCTCTGATTCTCTCTTCCAGTCACACTAGGTTACTATCCTTGCCTCCTCAATTACTAGCATTTTTCCTCCTCTGTGGAACTAGTATCCCGTGAGATAAGGGTACAAACTCAGTTCTTCTGGCCAGGCAAACTGAGTTCAGATCTTCGCTCTCACCAGTTATGGGGCCTTGGGTGAGGTTCCACATTCTACCGTCCTCATTGTGCCTCAGATTCTTCTTCTGTAGAGTAGGAATAATAATACCACGTTGGGTTAGTATAATAATTAAATAAAATAACATTTGAAAGTGCTTAGAACAGTGCTCAGTAAATGCTCAGTGACTAGTCCTATGGTGCATACGCACCTGTTGTTCTGTCCTAGACCCTTGGACCTCCTACTTTCTCTACCCTCAATAGCCTCGTAATCTTTTAGAGTCAAGCTTGGCTGATATTTCTCCTTCTCTGTGCAACAAATGATCCTCTCATTTGCATTTAATTACTTCCTCCTCAAAATTTTTGCAGTGCTGTAGTTACCTCTCTCTTATAAAACTGTCTAAATTATAATGTTATTTATTTACAAGTTTAATATTATAAGCGTCTTGAAATCACAAGGTGCATCTTGTTTATCACACTGTCTTCCCTTAAAGTGTAGTAAATTTCTTTGTATATGGTAGGTATTACCTAAACTTAAAAAAAATTACTTTTAATGTATATATGGAAGTATATCAATGATATAATATTCTCTTAAAACTATAAATGTATATGGCTCCTTTATTTTTTCTGCATTCTAATCAACTTCTTCATAATTTCAGAAAAGTGTGAATGCTTCAAATTATGGTTTATCACCTGATCGGCAATTTGCGTATCTAGAAAGTGATTATTCAAAGGTATTGGCGATTTAATTTGGGTTTGTCTGATTGTATCTCCTATTAACCCACAGACTGGTTTATAAAAGAGGGAACAAGAGTCTCTTTATCTCTAAATATCTGAGAAATTAATGCAATTCTAGTTGAATCCCCAAAGCATAACAGTAACATACAAATAATTCAGAATTTGGCATTCTTGTCTGGCTATCATCAAGTATTAAAAATTACTTTCCTCCTGAGGGAAAAACTTATTTTGGGGGCACTGATATTCATCATAAAAATGTTATTTGGCATCATAAATCATTAGTCAATTCTCACATATTTTAACCTTTTTAATATTTATTATTATTGAAAATGGAACTATCACAATGTAGCTTATTTAACTCACTTGCTCAAGCACAATTATATACAGTCAGTGGTTAGACCATGGTTTAGTCTGTGTCTTTGAAAGCCTAGTGTAGTGTAGCAGTATCCATAGCTGGACTGTTTAGCCTTACTTAATTTCCCCTTCCTGAATGAGGTTGTGGAGGGAAGATAATCACCTTATTTTTTTCTACTTATACTGGCAAAAGAATTTATATCAAATTCAACTTCTAATAATTACTTTGAGATCAAGAGCCTTTTGTTTCAACTGCCATTTTTCATACTTAGTTGAAATGCAAAACTCCCTTAATGCAGAGAATGAAAAGTCAAGCTTGTTGTTCCCCCATTGTTCAGACAGCTGATTATTTTCCAGTGGACCAGGTCTTGGTCACCTGCAATCTTCAGAAAGACATTTCAACATGCTGGAGTTACTATGCCAAAAGTTTGAAAGCCCTTTAGGAAATAAAATCCAAAATAATACTTGATTTGTTCACCTAACTACAGTACAGATGTATGTCAGGAAGCAACAGTTAGAACTGGACATGGAACAACAGACTGGTTTCAAATAGGGAAAGGAGTACATCAAGGCTGTATATTGTCACCTTGCTTATTTAACTTATATGCAGAGTACATCATGATAAATGCTGGGCTGGATGAAGTAAAAGCTGGAATCAAGATTGCTGGGAGAAATATCAATAACCTCAGATATGCAGATGATACCACCCTTATGGCAGAAAGTGAAGAACTAAAGAGCCTCTTGATGAAAGTGAAAGAGAAGAGTGAAAAAGTTGGCTTAAAGCTCAACATTCAGAAAACTAAGATCATGGAATCTGGTCCCATCACTTCATGGCAAATAGATGGGAAAACAGTGGAAACAGTGACAGACTTTATTTTTATGGACTCCAAAATTACTGCAGATAGTGATTGCAGCCATGAAATTAAAAGATGCTTGCTCCTTGGAAGAAAAGTTATGACCAACTTGGCAGCATATTAAAAAGCAGAGACATTATTTTTCCAACAAAAGTCCACCTAGTCAAAGCTACGGTTTTTCCAGTCGTCATATATGGATGTGAGAGTTGAACTATAAAGAAAGCTGAGCGCCGAAGAATTGATGCTTTTGAACTGTGGTGTTGGAGAAGACTCTTGAGAGTCCCTTAGACTACAAGGAGATCCAACCAGTCATTCCTAAAGGAAATCAGTCCTGAATATTCATAGGAAGGACTGATGCTGAAGCTGAAACTCCAATACTTTGGTCACCTGATGTGAAGAACTGACTCATTTGAAAGGACCCTGATGCTGGGAAAGACTGAAGGCGGGAGGAGAAGGGGACAACAGAGGATGAGATGATTGGATGGCATCACTGACTCAATGGATATGAGCTTGAGTAAACTCTGGGAGTTGGTGGTGGCTAGGGAGGGCTGGCGTACTGCAGTCCACGGGGTCACAAAGAGTCAGACATGACTGAGCGACTGAACTGAAATGAACAGTACCGATAAACAATGAAAAAAAGGGTGGTTTTTTTTTCTTGAAGAATTACAAGCTATATATCTCTTATTTACTTTTTCAATATCTATTATTTAAAAAAAAACTATGCTCAAAAAAAGCAAGCATTTTACAAGAAAACTATATGATGGATAAAATTATCTTTACCCAGTTTAATAGGATATTATAATAATTATTCAGGTACAGGGTAATCCTTACAGGACTTGGAAATTGTAGTGATTTTACTTCAATCAAGGTTAAGTAGAAAGGGAACATTTTTTAGAATAGAGTGTGGTAGAGAAAAGCTTTTTATATTAAGAAATGTCTTTGGATATACTTTTTATGGAGTAAGGGTTGAATCACTGCTGAGATTAGTTCTGGAATTTGGATGAACAGCACAGAAGTCCACAGTAAAACTCTTTAAATGATACTCATTTGGAATTGAAACATCTCTTTCATAGTGCTTTGTGAAAACAGTTCTTTTATAATTCTGAACCTTGAACTGAGTGATCTATGATTCTACCTTATTGACCTGAGCCTCTTGTGAATCGTAATTTGTCTTTGCCTCTTTTCTTCCTGACAGCTTTGGAGATACTCTTACACAGCAACATATCACATCTACGACCTTACAAACGGGTAAAATGTCATGTCTTTTTATTAACACAACTTCAATCTCATATAGAGCCTCCAGACTCTAATTTGAGATTGACTGTGTTATCTTATTTCTAATCTTAGTTTCTTACATCTTTATAATGAACATATACCTATGCAACTTAAGAAATTCAAAGAAATACTTCCTTGCAATATTCACTTGTTTTTATTCGACTGATATCTTACATTTTTATACAAAACATAGTTTTGTTTTTCCTGCTTTTGAACACCTAATTATAAATTTCTAATTTATGAAAGTAAACATACCTATAAAGGTACCAAAAATGCATGGGAATGATACAGTGTTGGGGAGAGGGGCTCCTTCAATGGAAGGAAGCAGAAGGGAGGGAAATGTAGCATTTAATCTAAATTTAATTAATATTATGCTAATTGTTTTTAAATGTAAAATGTCAATATTTTTTAATTTAGATGACTAAATTATCATCTATTATATTATTTTCTGTATCTCTGTGTTTAATTTTTTGAAATATTTACAGCTTAAAAAAAATTAAAAGAATGAATAAGTAGACAAAGGACTGAGGGAGAGAATTTCTGACAGAAGCAACTACATGAAAGACCTAAAAAGGAAGGGAGAGCACAGAGTGTTCAGGAAATTCAAAGTAGGTCAGTTGAGTTGAAATTGGAGGAGGGCACGCTTACTAATAAGAGGTGATGTAAGGTTGGGAAGAAATTGAGGCCAGAAATCATGTGCCAAGTAATAATAAGGAAACCATTGAGAAGAGTTTAGCTCTCATCCTGATGACAATAGAGAATAACTGAATGGTTTTAAATGGGAAATGACATGATCAGATTTGCACTTAAGAAAAATCACTCTAAATATGGACAATGAATTGGTTTAGTTACTCATCTTAATGTGATATCCTATTTGCTGTTATATAAAAGGGAAAATAATTATATGGCTTGAAAAGGTATTAAAAATCTTACAGTCTATTTCCCCTTTTGTCCAGTAAAAGCACAAAAATTTAAAGACAACTATCTTTCTACTTCTTTTAAATTCTTTCTACTTCTTTCAGAAAAGAATAACTCTGATCTTCTTAAACTGTCAAATTAAGAAATAGAATCTGTTATATAATGTAGACTCTAAATCCATCCAATACACTCTGAGTCTTTTCCTCTGTATCCACATTGTTACCAAAGTCAAGAAGTATTTATTGAGCAACTCTTATGTGGACTTCCCCAATGGCCCAGCGGGTAAAGAATCTGCCTGCAATGCGGGAGACAGAGGAGTCAATCCCTGGGTGGGGAAGATCCCCTGGGTAAGGAAATGGCAACCCACTCCAGTATTCTTGCCTGAAAAATCCCATGGGCAGAAGAGCCTGGTGGACTACAGTTCAAAGGGGTTGTAAAGGATCAGACGCAAGTGAGCTCAAGCACAGACAGACATATGATAGGGAGACACAAATGAGTTTGAGGTGGCAACCCTATTCTCAAAATCTTTAGACTAGTGAAATGGAAACCTTACCCTTTAAGTAGAATATCTCAAGGCTTTAATCATTTGCTTGTTTTTCTTTTAATCATTTTTAAATTCTCCAAGTCCTAGCTCTTTGGAGGTTCACCAAATTAAATAACATTCCAAAAGAAGATGACAATACTAGTATTTTAATCATGGTTTCTATAAACTTCATGGCCTAGACGCATTTTAAATATTTAGCTTTTGTGCAGTGAATTTAATCAAACCACTGTTTTGTTTGTTTTCCTGCACAACTATCTAATTTGCCAGATTGTTTTTTGGTCAGGTAAATACACCATAATTTAAGGAGTGAAGAATGACAAATTTGTTGAAATTCAAGGCAAGACTGAATATCACTCATTCCAAGTCTTCTATGTGCCTCTGAAAATTTTATAAAAAAAGTCTACCTTAGAGAAGATGAGACTAGTTCTGGTTTCAAGCAAGGGAAGGGTACCTGAGGAGATGAAAGCCTTTGTAAAGAACCCTCCTCCATTTTCTCTCATACTGTAAAACAGACAATGGCAGCTGTGCTGGCTTGCCAGCCATGAAGAGACTGTGGGCTGAGATTTTCAGCTTGTCTGCATGCTTGCATAGATGATTCCATGGTATATGGAAACCTAAAGCAATGTTACGATGTCAAGGTAGTATGGACACTGATTTTGAGAAAGAGCAGTAAATTGGGGCGAATGTCTTCTCTTCTGGGACATTCTTTTTCCTCTGCCCTCCTATGTTGATCTGTTCTGAACATTCTAGCGGCCTGGTGCTCATAAAATGCCTTCTACGATCAGGATTCCCACTGCAACACCAACATTCTTCCTCTGTGGCCATCACTTTTTCTACAATCAAAGCTGATATGTCCAGTGCCACATTCCCTCATTGTTTGCTAGGCCACAGCATACTTTGTGATGTAATAAACTAAATCAAGGTAACGTGTTATAAGTGTTCACAAGGGTCCAAACTTTAAAATGATGGGAGAAATAGAAATAGCAAGCCTATGTCAGGTTGGAGAGATGTTTTCGGAGGGGGCAAACAAGGAGACTTCCTTCAGGTGCCTCACATTATACCTTGGAGGCAGGTCTTGTTTTGCATCTCCACACATGCATTCCTGACGAAACTATTCATTTCATCTTCAAGAAGATAACAGTCAAAATTTAAACAAGTCATGTCTGACTCTTTAACACATAAAAGTCTGAACACATTCTTGCTGAAGAACTACAAAATCTCCATGGTGCAAGTCAGTCAGTTGAGTATTTGCAGGGCGACTTGAAGCATCCAAGTGAGATTTTTGGCCAATAGTATATTTGAAATTGGGCTTCCCGGGTGGTGCTAGTGGGAAAGAACCCGCCTGCCAATGCAGGAGCCATAAGAGATGCGAGGTTGATCCTGGGGTTGAGAATATCCCCTGAAGGACAGCATGGCAACCCACTCCAGTATTCTTGCCTGGAGAATCCCATGGACAGATGGAGGCTGGCAGGCTACAGTCCATAGGGTCACAAAGAGTCGGACATGACTGAAGTGACTTAGCACACAAGCATGCATATTTGAAATTTCCCCATGGGTGGAGGACTTTGAAGCTTAAGGCATACTGCCCAGTATATGATCTGTTTTTCAGTTTAGCTTGAGATCAGATGTTCCTTTCCTTTTCTGATTTCAAGTCAGATCCCTGGGGAGATTGTCAAATGGCATCTTATTTTCAAAAATTTGAAATGCATATGCATTCACAGGGATGGGGGTTGTGAATGAAAATGTGGAAGAGTACATATTAAACTTTAGCACAATTATAGAATTTCAGAGCTGGAAGTCTCTTCAGCGACCATTTCAGCCTGGTGTGTACAAATTTTACAGTTCTGAGGGTTAAGAGACTTGAGTTTAATGAGGGGTCTGCCAAGAACTAGCAATATTATTTTTTTAAAGTCCTATCATTTCTCTAATCTCAAGTTTATTTTCACAAGACTAGGGAGATTCAATTAGATAATTTCTAGAGGTATTTCCACTTAGCCTATAAACATTTAATCCATTCACCTCAGTGTAAAAGGTCAGAAAACTGAGATCCAGAGACACTAAATGACCTATGAACTAGTGAAGAACTGCAACTACCACCCCACGTGTTCTGTCTCATGTTATATCACATTCTTTCTATTAGGTTTGCAGAAGCATAGATGATGATGCATTATTTTTATTTCTTTTTTCTTTTTATACCTATTATTTGCACTGAACAGCAAAGTTCATTTATTTGTTTATTTTCTTTCTTTCTTTTCTTCTAGGGAGTTTATACGAAGAAATGAGCTTCCTCGTCCAATTCAGTATTTATGCTGGTCGCCTGCTGGGAGTAAATTAGTAAGTGTTTAAATTATAGAAGTGTTTAATCATTTAAATAAAAGAGGAGCCATTTGATTTTGGCCTTTGTTAAATTTCCCTGCCTGAAAAAAAATACATTTATGACTATTTTAAGTGGTTAAAAATGGGAAGAGTTTAGATAAATTGAAACCCATCTGAGAATTCCGCAAAATCTCAAGCTCATGGATAGACTTCTTTAAATATCGCAGTCAAAAACTTTATCCTCATACTCAGCCAGAATGCGTTGTGCCAGAAAGCTCAGGAAAAATATGGTTTTCACAAGTTTCCCAGACTAGCTTCAGACAACATGAAATTTTGTCCAAGCTCTTATTTAAGGACTCTAAATAAAGATTAGATCTGGCTAGCTATTAATATTCAGAGATTTATTTGACTTTCTGTTAATATACACAATTATTTACTTAGGTAATAAAAAAAAAGCAACTAATAAAATAGCAGACTTTATTCTTTATTTAATATATAGACTTTAAAATCATAACTTTTACATGTTAAAAATCATAATGTTAATGTAAGTTGGTTGGTATTTTTTGACCTGTTAAAATGGTATCTTAGTTGTGAGTCTTTTCATATCTGGATTATCACTCTTTTTAAAAGTATTAGGTGAATAATTAACACAAATATGCAAACTTTATTGTGTTTCTTATGAAATTTCTCCTTATTAAGTAACTTACCACCACTTCTAGGCATATGTCTATCAAAACAATATCTATCTGAAACAAAGACCAGAAGACCCACCTTTTCAAATAACATATAATGGAAAAGAAAATAAAATATTTAATGGAATCCCAGACTGGGTTTATGAAGGTACGTTGTATTCTTTTTCTTCTGCTGCTGTTAGGCTTTTAATTGAAAATAATCACACGCATTTAGTAACATTTAGATGAGTGGTATGTTACTGTGATGAGGGTGGCATTTCTGAAAGCTGTTATCAGGTTATGAACAGGACGTGCAAATTCTGAAAGAGCAAAATCTTGTTATCAGACTGGTGGAATTTATTTTCATGAGCATTACAAAGCAGTAGTAATAATTTATATTCTAAGAAGTATATGGTCCTTACATGCTGTGTGAGTATATTTTCTCAGGTTTATTTTTTCTTGCAGAATAAACCTTTTATCCAAAACTAAACAGCTGTCTATATTATTGTGCAGGAAAATATTCTTAGTTCTTAATACTGTCATGAATTTTGTCCTCTTTCTTAGCTCATGTAGGATCCAGGACTTAACTGGACTTTAAAAGTTCTTTTAGTCCTTGTCTTTGTTAAAAATATATGTATATAACTAAATTAACTGTTTTTTTTAATATTCCCAGAACAGAAAGTTAACTTTCAAATTTATGTTGCTCTGAAGTATAAATATGGTTTTCCTTGTCTTGGCTACTTTAGATGACTGTAAAGAAGCTCCCCCAAATGGGAAAATTAATTATTGTTGAGATTTTATTTTAAAAAATACATTCCTGATTAATGTCAATTCCCCAGTAGACTAATTGATGTTTGATATGGGGTATAAGTTTAAACCATTCCTCTATACTCAGATTATTCATCTTTTGATAACCAAAGCCTGGTATATATCACATCCACATTAAAGAAATTATTTCAGTTAATAAATGGCTATATACTATGTATTTTGAAGTATTTACAAGTATTTTGAGTAAGCCATCTTAGTAACTAATAATAATATGCTAGTATTTATTTTTCAGAGGAAATGCTTGCTACAAAATATGCTCTCTGGTGGTCTCCTAATGGAAAATTTTTGGCGTATGCAGAATTTAATGACACAGAGATACCAGTTATTGCCTATTCCTATTATGGTGATGAACAATATCCTAGAACAATAAATATTCCATACCCAAAGGTATGTGGAATACTTTTAGCAGATGCTTCCATTTCCCTGCTGTCAAAATGAGCAACCAATACAGTGAATAGAGGTGGAATCAACAAGTTTGGAGAGCTTCTTATCCTTGTGCATTGTAAGGCAAACATTGTACTGTGCTCTATTATTTATGTGGACATCTGTTGCTTTGGACATCTGGTTGTGCTGGATGAAGTAGTCTTTGCAAAATCCATTGCAGTCTTTGAAAAACATATGGTCTAGATCATGGAGGAAAAACAAGCTTAACTTAATTTTAATTTTTTTCTTACTTCATGCTCCAAATTCAGGGTAAAGTTCTGTTTTGCAATTCCTTTTGAATTCTGATCTAAATGCAAACTAGAATGGGAAATTAAGACGTTGAATGTGATGTTCCTGTCAGGTCAAAGCAAGTAGGAGTTATGGTCTTTTCTGGACATTTATGGTATGAGCCTAGGTTCTTCTTTGAGGGAATTAGACATGCTGTGAACCAATGTTTCTTACATAAACATTCTAAAATTCTTAGCTTATGTACTTCACATGCAGTCCCACGTCTCAAGAGAGGCCTCATGAAAATAAATTCCACCAGAATGGCCATGTCACAGTGGAGAAATGTCGTATTCTGAGTTAATTTAGAAAAGAAATCTGAAAGATCAAATCACAAATTCTCCTCTGGCACAAGGAGTAGAAGTGATTTTGGAATGTAATTCTTTGTTCTTAAGTCACTATTGTTTTTCCTTGCTAAAGGGAACCCTGTTATAGAGGTCCCTATATGTGACAAAAATGGGAATGACATGCATAGACACAAGTGGATTCTGAAGCAAGTCAAATTGGCCATAGTGAAAGAAATAGAAATTCCAGATAGTCTAAAATTTATATTAAAAAGCATATGAGAAAAGGAAATGAGTATGGGGGAGGGTGTCTGTTTAGATAGAAGATCCTTCAAGGGTTGTGTATTAAGTCCGAAAGCTGGAGGTATTTGGAAGTGAGAGGTATGATCCTTGGAACCCCAAAAATGGAAAAGAACTTGGATCTTTAGAAGGTTGTACGGAGCAGGAAGAGATGAAGAAACCCAGAAGTGAGAAGTAACTCACACTGACAGAGAAGTCAGGACCCTAATTCTCCTGTTTCTTTGAAGGCTGAAGCTGCTGAACATCTGACACTGGGCTGAGAAGTGAGGCAACTGTATATACAGCCTATATGCCTAATTTTTGTGCATTTAAATTATTCGACAATTTTAAGATTTTCTTTTTCTGTGGTAAAATAACAGAACTCTAAGAAGATATGTGAGCATGAACTACACTGTCATGTAAACCTAGGGCATATACTAAGGCAAAAAGCACAAAGCAAGAACAGTGTAAATCACATGACATTTTATTTTGAGGTGGAATTTTCCTAATTTTTGGGCCTTGAAAGCAGTAATAATTTAAGCAGCTAGTAGACTGTTTGGTAATTGTCCTAGATCAAATTACAGGGTAAAAGCAAAAAGTATCTTTCATTATTTATTCTTTGCACTCCCTTCCCCAAATCAAGCTCCCTCTGCACTCCCCTTGGCACATAGAGAAATATTATTACAATTATCCTAATAAAAATAATAATAGTGCAAACTATCTGTCTTAAAAGTCAGAAAAGAGAGTATCGATTATGGAACTGCATTTTTAAATCCCTAATATTTTTCCCTATGAATTAAAGCTCCCATTAGTCACTAAGAGTATGTATTTTCACTCTGGTTGCACAATATTTGTAATTACACTGCAATGAAATTCATCAACATTACAATTAGAATGTTTTCAACAGTAATATACCTAACAATTATTAGCTTATAAAAATATGCCTAAATTTCAAAAGTGTCTTTAAAATGTTGGTGATAATTAGAATTTTGCAAGTTTATCTATCTCCACCTTCTTCACAGGCTGGAGCTAAGAATCCCGTTGTTCGGATCTTTATCATTGATGCCACTTACCCTGAGCACATAGGTCCCAGAGAAGTGCCAGTACCAGCAATGATAGCCTCAAGGTATATTCATCTCTGATGCTCCCCACCTTTCAAACTGAATTTTAGCACTGAAATTTCTTCATCAGGGTTTACATTTCTCTTCTAACGAGTTTGCAGTGACTATGCTACAACAAAAATAAATAAATAAATAAATTCGCATGCCAAGCTAAATACATAGCGAAATTAAAATTCACAAATAAGTTACTTAAACTGAAGTGAACATACTAACCCTTTTCACACATATAAAGGTGACCAGAGTACTCAGTCTAAGTGCTGCTTCCCTTGGATGTGTGAGAATAAGCTAGGGACAAACAAGGAGATAGTAAAATTTATGCATGCTCTCAGCCTGGCTTCCTTCAAGTCTGGCCTACTTTTTCACAGTGTTTGTGGATCATGCTTATTATATGTGCCTGGCAAACAGGAGAAGATAAGCCAACCCCCTCCAAATATTAGCGTTTTTCACTAGGATGCAGTCTGTTTGAAGTGATCTGGTTGTAGCATTATCTGTTTGTGGATGAACTGCAGGCAGACCTGGACAGAAGCATTTTCATTTCTGTGAAAGGCACCAGCATGGTACCCGTTGAGATCTTGTCTGATTAATCCTGGTCATTCTGGTTGACATGGAAAAAGGGGAGGGGTCCATAAGCCCTGCCTGGCTGACCTCCTTACTCCTTCCCACATCCTCTCAGAACAAGGCTTGACTCCTCTTCTCCTACCTCAGGAAGGAAAGTCAGCCAGGGCCAGATGATTGATTAACAGGCAAAAACACTTCATCAGAGGCCTCTGCCGGACTTTGCCAAGGTGAATCCACTCTCAGATAATCAAAAATTCTTTTTTTTTCAATTATCCATTATTCCCCACCCTAATCTAGTTGATGAAAATTGGGCTAAATATATCTGATTTTTTACGCATCATTCTCCTCAAGAGGCAAGCGGAATGAAAGAAAGCATCATTTGAGCATCTGTAATACACTAACAATACAGTAGTAATATCTAACATTTTTTGAGCACTCACTATGTTGTATGTATAGTTTGTAAGCACTTTAAGCATTCTTGGTAAATCTTTACAGCAAACTTGCATGCTGGTAATGTTATTATTCCCATATTATATAGAAACAGAGGCACAGATACGTTAGTCAAGGTAGTGTGACTAGTAGGAGATAAAGGCAGACTCTGAGCCAGAGATCCCTTGTGGCTCTGTGATTCCCTCGACAACAAGGCCCAGCATTTTGTGATTCTTTTAAATTGCTGTTTGCTACACATTCACCCTCAGAGCCAAGTAGTCATCGCTTCCTTTCACCAACATCCGCTTTGTGCCAAGCACTGTTTGAGTTACTTCGCATACACTATCTCTGATTATTATCCTAACCCAAATTTCAACCCCTGACCTGCAGCTAAAACTCAACTTCCAACACAAACCTGCCTGGAAAGAAAGATGGTCTTTTACCCACTTAGCTCTCTTTTAATTAGTTAAAAAGTGAAAACTTGAGTTCAGCTATGGAAAAATAGGCAACTTAATGCTTTTTGTCCTCTAGGTTGGCCAATAACTTTGACCTTGTGTCTTAATTTTTTTCCTAAGATATTAAAATCCCAACTGGGGAGAAAACTCAATTATAAAATAATTCTATTAGATCAGTGAACTTTTGTATATTCTCTAAAAGTCAGCAGGCATGTTTAAATTTTTTAATGTTTAAAAGAATATTTTGCCTTCCTTACCTGTGGCTTGTTTCAGAATAATAAAATATGTCCTTTAGAAAACACAAATTAAGAAATTATTTGAATGTGATATTGATTTATAGTTGTGACTTTCTGTTTTGATTTGTTTGCAGTGATTATTATTTCAGTTGGCTCACATGGGTTACTGATGATCGAATATGTTTGCAGTGGCTAAAAAGAATCCAAAATGTTTCAGTCTTGTCTACATGTGATTTCAGGGAAGAATGGCAGACATGGAACTGTCCAAAGGTATGTTGTATTAAAACCACAGAGGTGTATTTCTGAAGATAAAAGTACAAGAGTGGGGACTTATCTATAGCTAACATTTTATATTATAAAGCAGAATTACTGCATTCAACTGATTGCTTTGCAAAAAACACTATTTGAAGGTTCATTATTTGTATTAAACAAGCAAGATACCTTTTGTTTTCTCGAATGACTTTAGCATTGAAACTGAATTGAGAAAAAGATTAAATGACAATGCCATACTGGGAAAATCAGGTATCTGGTTTTAAATTAGGATGGAAGTCCATCCTTTTGAGATTATAAAATTGTCAGTCCAAAAAAGCAAAATAATGATGATGAAAACATAAGATGGATCCGAAGTAGATGTGTTCTATTCAAAAGAATTAGAGAAAATGCAAACGGTGATGTTTGCATTTGCAAATGCAAACGTTCTATTCAATGTCAAAATTGAAAAATAAGAATTCCAAAGTAAACAAATATTATCAAAGGAAAGCCAAACACTTCTATTTGAAAATCAAAAGTAGATAACTGAGAATGATATGAAACAGATTTAATTATCCCGCTACCCTGTTATCTTTGCAGAGAGCTCAATACTGTGCTAATTTTAGGGAGAAAAAACTTAGAAAACTAGGCACAGATTTATTGTTGAGTTTTAATTGTTTTTATTGCTCAAATCCAAACATAATCTGTTGAATTAATGAGTCAGAAAGCTACTTCTCCAATCAGAAAGCTTCAAAATAGGCCGGTTCATAAGTACTCATATTAGAGACTAAGAAACACAAAATGTTTTCTTTAAATAGGAAATTTGATGGGTACATTTCATGAGACATCTAATTATGAAGAAATGTTTCATTAAACCAAATATAGAATAAACCTATTTTATAAAGTAAGAAAAAAAGCACAGAGCAATCAAAGTAAAACACTAAATTCCATCTAGAAATTAGGACATTATGTTTTGCAAGAAAAAAGTCATATGAATCTGTTTGGAAATATATCAGGACTATAATAGTCAACATTACTCAGGCTAAAAATATTTTTAAATCACTACTGTGTCTGTAAGAAGCTTGACTAATTTTGATGGAATATGCTAGAAGCTTATTTTTATCTTATTTATGTTTTGATATACAAAGCAGGAAGATTTTTGGCATTAATGCAGTGTCATAGGCAAAAAGAAAAGATAGAATAAATTTAATTTTTCTAGTTAAATAGAAACAATTGGGTAAATATATTGTTAATGTCTTCATTGAATCTCAATACTAGGAATTATTGGCTTAATTATGTTAGTTCATAAGATTGGTCATTTAGATAAATTTTTAGCTCTTAAAACTAGGTATTTAAAACTATAATTGCTTTTGAATTTGAATTTCTAATTTATCAAATCTGAGACAACTTAATCCAAACTGACAGAACGTATAAGATGCTCATTCAATGAGATGTGGAATTCCCTGGAATATAAACTTTAGTTTTATGGCCAAAATCAGTGATTAAGTTTAGAATACCAGGTTTGAATAACCTTAAAATTTCAAAACAACTGCAGTTTTGAAATAGTCTGGTAAGTACATGGAACATATTTTTCAGATTTAAGAACAACAGAGTTGAATTTTCCAGTAACCATACTTATGACTGATATGTGTGTGTGTGTGTGTGTGTGTGTGTATGTGTGTGTTTAGTTTTGAAAACAAACAACATTTAAGGTTAAGAGACTTGGCAACACTTTATTCATGTTGGGAGTCATACCCAAAATAAAGAAGCAGAGGAAACTGGCAATAATTACTTGTAATATAACTAACTGGATTAATAAATTTGTAATTTAGGGGAGGAACATCCTTCATAATATTTTTCTCTGCAAGAGAATTAAAATTAATTTTATCTTAATAGTTAGAAATGATGAATAAAAACATTTCACTCTGTTAAGTCTTATCTTGTTTTTTCTGAAACACTGGCCTATCCCTATAAGAGAAAATCCAAACTATGCTTTTAAAATTTATTATTCCTTTGCTTTTTATGACAATGCACTCTCTCATGGTTCTCTTTCTAGTTTACGGTTTCTTTCTAGCTCTTCCTCTTCTGACTTTTCTAGAAATCTTATTATTCTCCAAGTTAATGCATTTGCAAGATAGGCTATCTGCTGTAACAATAACAACAGCAAAACCCCTCCACCGGGTGAATACAATAGGTTTGCACATTCCTATAACCATCTAATAGTGAGTCCAGGTGAGTGAGAAACAGTGAGGGTGAGGGGTGGGTGCTCTGCTCCACAGAGTCATTCAGGAACCCAGGTTGATAACCTTCCTACTGTCTTCATCCAGTAACTTCTGAGGATGTTCCAGCGTTATTCAAACCTGGTCATCAACATCCAGCTAGGGAGTGAAAAAAGAATGGAGGATATGTATGGAAGGGTTTTATAGGTTAGACATAGAAGTAGCATAAGTTACTTTTGCTCAAAAGCTATGGGTTAGAACTTACAGATGACCACATCCAGGTGGGTGGAGGCCTGGGAAATGTAGCCTACCTGAAGTTCTAGGAAAACCAGGAAATAAATGATTGCTAATTATCTTAGTCTCTATCCCAACACTCTGTTACTCTCCTAGGTGATTTTTATCTAATACAAGAAAGTTTCAATTACCACTTGCCCCACAAAATCATTCTGAGGATTTGAACTTTTATGTATCTCTGGCTACATCTGTTCTACTCCACCCTCACTACCACTACCTAGATTTGGGTCTTCGGCATCTTTTTTCCCAACATTACAATGTCGTTATTTAGTTGCTAAGTCATGTCTGACTTTTTTTGTGACTCCAAAGACTGTAACCTGCCAGGCTCATCAGTCCATGGGTTTCTCCAGGCAAGGATACTGGAGCGGGTTGCCATTTCCTTCTCCAGGGGATCTTACTGACCCAGGGATCAAATCTACATCTCCTGCATTGCAGGCAGATTTTTTACTGGCTCAGCAGGGAAGCCTCCCACTAGGTTACCCACTTCTTATCTATTCTCTGTATCATGTTCACAATTATATTTTTCAAATTGTGATTTTGAAAACTTTCAAAGGATTTGTTATTCACAGAAGAAATCCAAATTTGCTAGCTGTGGCATAAAATTTTCTCCAAGATTTTGCTGATGCCCCTACATTCTCCCTTATCTTCTAATTCTTTCCCACAGTCAGCCCCCACTCAGCCATACTGAGCCACCTGTGGCTTTCTAAGCTAGCCTCATATCTATGCTATTTATTCCATCTAGAACATTTTTCATTTAACTATTTATAAAATTCTATTCATTTTTAGGCTTATTAAGTATTTGTTCAATAAAGGATTTATTGTACTATCCTCAAGCATATACCAAAAATAAGATTCAGTGCAAATTTTAAGATTTCTAGCAACTTTATAAGATTGAGAAAAGAAAAAAAAATTAACCTAAATTCCACTGGGAAACGCCTTTTTACCTACATGACAACAGTTTCGTTTGTGGTAGGTCTCCATGGATATTGTCATAATTCCAGTCACTGACTTATGGAAAATTTAACCAGAATTATGAATGATTTGCAATAAGATACAGCCTTCACATCATCCTTGTGTATGCAATAGTGATGTTGTATAAGATTTTGAATACAGTCATCTTCAACTCAAGTGTGTAGTTGGTTGACTAACAGTAGTACACTCTGACCAGGCAGCTTAACTTGTTCAAATGTCCAGATTATATTTAGGAAAAGCTGTCCTCTTAATAACTATGCTTCATTTGATCTTTTTTTTTTCTCTTAGGCCCAGGAGCATATAGAAGAAAGCAGAACTGGATGGGCTGGTGGAGTATGATTGCTATCTTTTCCTTATCTTTTAATGAAATTCTCAGCTATTAAAAGACTATTTGAAATGTATCCAAACTAGCACTACATGCTTTTATAGAAAAATAACAACGTAAAAAACGCAAAGGTAGTGATCCCTTCAGCAATTTTGTGCCAGATAATTTTAATGTCCATATATCTAGAATTCTATTGAGAATGAATCATATACCTCATGTTCTGTTCTTAACTTTTTCAACCAACTCTCTGATATCTGTAATTAATACTGCTTCTTTAAAAATGTAATAAATATCATTTTTCAAGAGGGAACACAATCCCTGATTTGCTTAAAATAATCTTGATAACTTTTAGGGAAAATAATTGCATTTGGTATCCTTGGTTTAGAGACAACCCTACCTCTCATTATATTTTATATAAATAAATGAGTAGATTAATTTCATACATACCCATATTTATTCTAGTTTTTAAGTAAAGTGGTATCAGTTAGGGAAGTGTGTGTTTTGTTACAGTTTGAAACCATATATATCTGGATTATTTTGGATAGATTTATTCAGTGATTTATAAGGATTTTTGTGTAAAACTAAATCATATTTTAGGAAAACATCAATTATATCTTATATCTTATATGAAGAATACAAAATAAGACAAATAATAAATGAATATTGTACGGATGCTACCATTTATCACAAATATGTGGTTGAATTCAACTAACATTTGGGTAAAAAAAAGAAAGGCTACTTCTGATATTTGGACACATGCAAAGAAAAAAGAAGCTCTTAACTAGTTTAACGCATTAACCCAAGACAAGGGACAATAGAGAATTCAGAAGTAAATTCTGAGATGATAAGTTGTGTAAAAATTTAAATTAAGATGGAGAGTGAAGTAAACATCTTCAGGTATTGAAATTTATTTTTTGTATACTTTCCTGGATCCAACAATTTTAGTTTACATATATTTACTTTCAACCTTCAGTTAAAGGTACTTCAGTTTTATTCATTAACTAGAGAATTTTGTTGTGTTTGTTGGTCGCTCAGTCTTGTCCGACTCTTTGCAACCCCATGGACTGTACCACCAGGTTCCTCTGTCCATGGACTTCTCCAGGCAAGAATACTGGAGTGGGTTGCCCTGCCCTCCTCCAGGGGATCCTTTCAACCCAGGGATCAAATCAGCATCTCTTATGTCTTCTGCATTGGCAGGCAGGTTCTTTACCACTAGCACCACCTAACAAGGTAACAAGGATAGGTGTGTAACTCAGGAAAAAAAAAAAAAAAAGAAAATCCTATTTTATTTCACTCTTTAACATTGTATAAGTAACAGGAAAAAAGAGAAGTCAGTGAAAGAACAGGATTTTCTAAATTTTTTGGATTCTAGGTCAACCAGAAGCTTGCCTTCCAGAGAGATAACTCCTAGATTAGCATTTGAAAACTTGAGAAAAGGGAAAATTTTAATTTACGAGTTCACTGTCATTATAGAGATTTCCTGTAAAGAATGAGAGAAGAAAGAATACTTGAAAATGTCTTTAGTTGTGTTCTCCATGCTAATGATATAGCTAGAGTTTCTATAAAATAATATGAATGATGTAATTTTACAAATAAATAAACCAAGATACCAGCAATCTTATCAAAGACATGATCTTAGGAATCCATACACATTTATTCTGAAAATACTGACACCATTTGGAACACTCTGAAATACTTTAAAATACATCTTTTGAAATCTGTTTATAAGCATGTTGAGGACAATTGTATCTTGTAAATTTTTATAGTCTGTATAGCACCAGTCTTGTAATCCCAGCAAACAATAGCTGAATGAATGAATGAATTGCCTTCTAAAGTTTTAGAACATTGTTTTAAATACCCTCAGTGGAAGCACATATATGCCCTTTGAGGGAAATGAGGTCTATACATTAAATCAAAAGTCATGCCAAAATAAACTTAGTGAATAAATGGAATATACATCTGCAAAATATGATTTTACACTAGATCATTATAGTATCTATAGCTTTAGAATTCTATTGGGAAAAATTAGTTTTCTTGTGTACTAATCTCAATCTCTCCAAATGTATCCAATAGTCATCAACTTTCTGAATATTAGAAGAACTGCGGAAAATTTTTTGAAGTGACAGTTTTCAAGAGTAAGTTCACACTTCCCCAAGGCAACTATTTTCAAGGGGACCATTCATTAGATTTTATACGTCCTGACAAGTCTTTTGGAGTCATGACTTTATAATAGTCATAACTCATATGTCATAATGTGCTGCATAGCTTCCTTTGACCCATAATCAAACCAGTGGCTTAATAAAATTACCCAAAAATAACCTAGAAATATTTGTCTTTTGGACATCTGTTCAAATAATATTTATGAGGGTTTTAGATAAAGTGTACAGGCTAGTCATATTAATATAAATTTAAAGAGCAATTTTAGACCAGTTTTTCCTTTAGTATTCGTCAAAGAGGTTTAAAATGAGAAAGGCCTTCAGAAATCTCCTATGAACTAGAAAAGAGACTAAATGGCAGTTAACCTATTAATTCAGGCAGAGAACTAGCAAGTAGTTCCTTGAGAACTTTACTTGTCACTTCCTTTTCTTCCGCATGAGATATTGTGTCTTAATTTGGGGGAAATACTCTAATTTCTTCTTTGGTATTTTATCAGAAAAATAACAACAAATTCACTTCAAATAATTTTTTTTTTTTAGTCCTGTGGAGAGCAGACAAAAAAGGAAGATTTAATCAAAGACTCTATTAATAGTATTTAATCACTAAAATGTGAAGAACAAATACTAAACTCAGAATGCTTAGACTGTAAGGCCACATTGACATCATTTAAAAATAATTAAGCCATACACTGCATCACATTTGAGCGTTTGGTGAAATCCTATGGCTCAGATAAATGGATGCTCTACTTGATGCTTCAAAGTCTGTGCTTTTGACTAAATGCAGACTCAGTTTAGGCATCAGCCTTCCATAAGCAGGTTATTTCCCAGCTGTGGCAAAAAATTAACTGGTGTTAAATCATCTTACCTTCCAAGAAAAATATTTTAAATGACTTTGTAAGTAGAGGTGAGGAGTTTATCAGCACATCTAAGCATGATAAAGGGAGCCGTGAGGATGTCTTGTTAAACTGAGGACCACCTAGCGACATGTGGTTATCTAGGGCCCAGGCGTGACTTGCTGCCAGAGCACTTAACTCAGGATGCATTATGGATCTCACTCTGGCAGAGTGAATGCGGAAATATTTTACACTCTCTTTACCTCACCCAAGTTACCTGTTCATCTGAAGCATCTGTCTTGGATGTGTGCAATTAAAGGGGAGAAGATAACAGTCTTTGCCTAACAAAAATATTCTTCCTGTTTGCCTGATTCTAATAACTTGAAACATAATGCTCTGCCCTCTTACTATTTTCAATGAAAATGAAATTTTCTATTTTAATCTGGAACTAAGCCGTTTTTAGAGTTCCTTAACTCGCTGCAGATGTAAAGAGAGTATTTTTTTCACTAAGGTACCTTATAGTATTTGTGACCCCAGTTCCACTACAGTGGTTGAGACAATGTGGAGCCAATTTTCATCTTTCATCTTGATGGGGAGAGGGAGACACTGTAAAGTGTTTACTAATAAGCAATCGCTTGGCTGAGAGGGTGAAGCCTCGTTCTAAAATGAAAGAACGACTTTTCAGGCCACTACTAATGAAATTCCTTCCACAAAATTGCAAATCAGAATTTCCTATTCAGAGGGCTCCTGGCTTTCAATTTCACTGAGTCTATACACAGAATCCTATCAGGACTGGTCTCATGATTAGTGGAACAAGTAAGAGGATCATGCAAGGAGATAGCAGTTTCTCATTATTCCATTTTTTATTTTATTAAAAACATCAATTTTATGCCAAAGAGATAAGGACACCATATTAGTTTCCTAGGGTGTCTGTAAAAAATTACCACAAACTTGGCTTAAAACAACAAAAATCCATTCTTTCATCATTCTGGAGGCTAGAAGTCCAAAGTCAAGGGGTTGGAGGGGCCATACTTAGATGTCTCCAGGAAGGAATCCTTTCTCACTTCTTCCAGCTTCTGGTCTCCTGGCAATCCTTGGACTTTCTTGGCTGGAGTTCCACCAGCTCCAACCCCTGCTTTCATCTTCGCGTGACCCACTCCCCTGGGTCTCTTTGCACCCTCCTCTCTTCTTGTGACACCAGTCATTGGCTCTAGGGCCAACTTGGATCCACTGGGATCACATCTCAGTTCTTAACCTTGATTACACCTGTGAAAATGTTATTTTTAAATAGGTCATTATCCTACTCTGTTTGAGCTGTTCTAACAATGTATCCTACACTGAGTGGCTTATAAACAACAGAAAGTCATTTCTCACAGTGCCAGAGGCTGGAAGTCTGGGATGAGGATGCCAGCATAGTCAGGTTCTGGTGAGAGCTCTCTTCTGTCAACTTCTTGTTGTATCCTCCGTGGAGGAGAGGAGGGGGAGGACACTCTCCGGTGATTCTCGTAAGTGAGCTAGTCCCATTCGTGGGGCCTGTACCCTTATGACCTCATCGAATCCTAATTACCTCCCAAGGCCCCCACCTCTTGATACCAAATACCATCTTAATAGGGGTTGAGTTTCAATATATGAATTTGGGGGAACAGAAACGTTCAGTCCATAACAGTTATCTTCTGCGTTAGGTGAAAAAGAATTTGGGGGACACTAGTTAGACCCCACAGATACCACATCAAAAAGTTACATTTTAATATCATTCAATCATAATCATGACTTTTATTAAAAAACATCATGCCAAACCACACATAGGACCATCATTAAAAATACCTACAACTACTTCCCTTGTTCTCATTTTGCTGTAAAGTGTGTCCCTGCAAGATAAGTGTCAGTAAATTAGGTGTTTGTAGCTGCAAGATACTGGTAGTCTTTTGATTGTTGTTGCTTGGACAATTGTAAAGGATCTGAATGTTTTAACACTGTCATGGGGAAGCTAAGAAATCTAGTTTGGAATAACTTGTGGGAATATCTACTCTGCACGATGTAGAATAGCTCTTTCCTCATGGAGCCCTTTCACCACGTTACCATCCTTCCTCCACCCAATGACCAGGAGAAAAAAGGAAACCAAGCAAATGTACAATGAGTCTCTTTTTCTAATGGGAGAAACTACTAGCTAAAATCTGATGTCAGGACATTGGCAGGACTTTAATTATCTGTACGTTTCAGGATGCTGAGTTGTAGCTTGCTCTGTTTAGGACACACTAGACCTGTGGCAGAAACTCCTTAGGTTCTTAAGCAATTTCCTACAGGTGGTGAGCATGGGCCCTGGGAAAAGTTCGGAGGGGAACAGCGAGGTTTGGTCTGCTCTCTAAGCTCAAGGAGTACATCTTTCATTGTCTTGTCATTGGTTACATTTTTCTTTCAAGTTCCGAAGTCCCTTTCTGCCATTAAAAGCTGTGACTAGCAGTTTGTGATATTTTAATCTTTAAAATGTCTTTATTGCATCATCAGCATTAGGTGCTTGACATCAAACAAATCAAGAATTAAAAGAGACTATTGGCATTCCGAAGAGTCACATTTTGGTCAAATATAACATTTTGAAGTTTGACTTGGTTAAACATCAACATTCATTTATGAATTTTTTTAACTGTGTCAAACCACATAATCCCAGAATACAGAAATTCAAACTAAGCAATATAAACCCAAGGACATGTAGTAGCAATTAAGCAGTAGTTGGAATGTATAAGTGCCTGTTAGAAGCACCAGAAGAGCTGTCCATTTGAAAGGATGGAATCTACAGTGTGAGTGCCGGAAGGTAGGGGAGGCAAGACTTTCTGGTCCCGATAATTGTAACTACACATGGCTTTTAAAAAATCAATCATTTTAGATTGGTTTGTCTCCTGAACATAACCTCTGTTCATTTCTTTCAGTTCTTTGTTTCAACACCAGTATTCAGCCATGATACCATTTCATACTACAAAATATTTAGCGACAAGGATGGCTACAAACATATTCACTATATCAAAGACACTGTGGTATGTTCCTTCCAAGATTTATCTCCTGAAAGATCATTCACTTGAGGTTGCTCAAATAACGCTCAGCTTCACACAACATAATGTTTGTCTTTTTATAGGAAAATGCTATTCAAATTACAAGTGGCAAGTGGGAGGCCATAAATATATTCAGAGTAACACAGGATTCACTGTAAGTATTGCATGAAGCTTGATGCACCATTCAGGTTTTAATTGGCACTGATGGACGGATGAAATCTACAGCACCACTGCTTTCAGTTAAGAGCATTTTTGTTACTTGTTCTAAAGTGTAATTCAGACAGCTGTGGTTTCATTAAAATTACACATTCTTTAATAATTAGTCAACATAATTTCCTTTTTTGGAAAGAACATTTAGTAAGTGGTTATTTCTCTTTTGATAGTTGGTATGTAATTACATTAAAAGTATACAAGTTTTAGAATAGTAACTGGTCCTAAAGACAAATTTTCCCTCTATCACTTGAAGCAATGTCCATGAGGGCAGCCCCTTGATAAGAAACATTCTTGCAGTGATTCATTGTTGTATAAGTTTGAGATTATTATCTGTAATAGCTTTTATTTATTAAGTGATTGCTGTGTACCACATAATATAAAGTAGAAATGATAATCCCAGTTTTACAGATGAGAAAGCTGATACTTGGAAATTTAATTAACTTGGGCAAGGTTACATAGTTAGTGGTAGAACTAGGATTTAAACCTAAAATATATTAAATCTAAGATTCTTATTATTAACCTCAACATGGGGCTTCTTTCTTCTAGGTCTTTCCTTTTCAGTCCATCCTGTGTACTGTCTAAAGAAACCACCTTAAAATAAGCATTTTTGATCAAACATCTCTAATCAAGAATGTGTAGTTTTTTTTCCCCCTTTACTTCTAATAAAGTCCAAATCTAGGGCACTGTCTTGTAACTTCCCTGCCATTAGCTTGAATTCTAAGAGCAAAAGAGGAAAGATAATTAGTCCAGCTTCTCCACTGGATAAAATTTTTTTAGAAACCTATTGCTGATCCATGGAATTCTTTGAACTGTCAGCAAAGGAGTTTAGCCATTACATGGAACAGCCATTAAAACTGCCCGTGTAAGATGAGTGACAAGATAAAACCTAATGGGAGATTTCAGGAATAATATATTTAGGAGGTAGGGGAAAACTGAAGGCAGGAAGACCCTGGTAAGGTCATAGTCTAGGCCTGAGGTGACAGAAGCCTGAACTAGAATAGTGGCAATGAAATGCAGACTCCGAGAGAAAACTATGTCTCCATTTGTTTTATCTTTGGAAAATGGGATAGTTCCTGGCACAAAATAGTTACATGAATGAGAAGAAGGGTAGATAGACAGTGAAGAGAGACAGAGGCTGAAGAGGTAAGTCAGTGGCTGTGAGGGAAAAGGGAAGGGAAAGAGGGAATGTGGACTCCGTTCTAAGTGTTAGAGACAAATACAATTGTGAAACCTTTGACATAACAAAAAAACTGTAGGAGGCAGTTTGGAAAGATCTGAGTAGTTTAGTCACAGGTAGTGTGAGATGATGTGGCAAAAGCAAGTATAGTGATGTTTGGAGTCCTGTGAAGTCAGTAAAGACATTTAGGAGGATGCTGGTTTAGAAGGTTAAGTTAATAGTAGGACTCAGGTGTATTCTGTCGCCTTTTCCTTTTACCGAGGGTTTTCCCAGGTGACTCAGTGGTAAAGAATCCACTTGCCAATGCAGAAGGCACAAGCTCTAGCCATGAGCTGGGAAAATCCCCTGGAAGAGGAAATGGCAACCCACTTCTGTATTCTCACCTAGAAAATCCCATGGACAGAGAGCCTGGTGGCTACAGTCCATGGGGTCCCAAAGATTCAGACACAATGAACATGCACACTGGTGTCTTTTACTGGGAATAACAAGGTTGTTATTTCAGTGAGGATATACAAGTACTTGGGTGAATGGAAAGTTCTGAGAATTAAAAATAAGAAACATAACCTAAAACTTTTAACACTTTATTGTGCTCCTCCTAAAAATTAAATGTCAGTTATTTTGTTATATTCAGATGAATTCACAGAGGAGAAAATCATGACCATTAAATTGGATTTCCCACTTTGTTAAGACAGGTTAGAACTGGGACTGAGATACTTAAGTAACAAGCATGCTCTCTTGTGACTTGTTTTGCTTCTGGATAAATTAGCATGACCCTTTGTGTGGTATCCTTGGGTAGATGAGTTTCCTGATTTATAAAAAAGTAATCTACTGTCAATGCTTCTGTAAAATAAATTCTAAACATGTTCAAAATCATAGACAAAACTAAATAGTATAGCACAAAGAAATCAGTAAACTGTTAATTATGGAAAGGAAAGAAGTGATATTAATCAAACATCCTAGCTTAACCAAAAAAGAGTACTCAACATAATTTAATATTTCTCCTATAATTTATAAATATATTTTATATATGTATAAGTCAGAATATGTACATAAAATTCAGAAGTATGAACAGCAGCAGTTTGTGTACATAAGTGCCAATTAATTGCTTCATTCCATTAAAGTTGGACTATATTGTTTACTATATTAGTACTATATTAACAATTCTATCACCATTTAGCCATCAATAATTATCTGATAAGTTCTCAATATATTTTCAGGTTTTATTCTAGCAATGAATTTGAAGGCTACCCTGGAAGAAGAAATATCTATAGGTAATTTATGTCAATTCATTCTAATATTTTATATATTGAAATTTGAATAAAAATCTATCGAAGTCCTCAGAAAGTATAGAATATTTTTAAAAGGCTGAAATTTAATAAAATTAATTTATGAATTAAAATATCCAGAGAATGTGTATACTACATCACTATAAAAAATATATGCTCCCTAACATACTAGCTAACCAAATTTTTTCAAAAAGAAAAATTAAGAAACTTTAATGCTGATATAAACATGGCATTAAACATTTCAACTAAATTTAGAGGTAATTGAGAAAATTCATGTAACACACATTCATCAAGTTACTACTATATACCATGCATTGTGTTTATTCCTGTAATGTGTGATTTATTTTAACATGACTTGCTTTGAGACTATTATAATTAGAGGGAATTCAGCTCTGCTCATAAATTAGTGTTTTAGTTTATGGCTCCCTTGGTGATTGGAATGGTGCCCTTTATAGTCCCTTCTGGATGTGGAGGTGAAAAAAATAGCTTCCACGGATTGACGGTCTGCTATAGGCCTTGCACATTTATATCTGCTTTATATATGTAATTTGATTTAATCATAACAACAACTCTATGCAGTCAGTGATGTTGTTGGGGCAGGATTTATACCTGGGCATGCTGACCTTGACCCCTTATTGTTAACTGCCTACCTAATGTTTTCCAAGATCACACCAAAATATGAATATGAATACTACTAACTGTACTGAGAAAATAAATTTTTCCTTCTGCTGCGTTCCTCTGTTCCCTTCTGGATTATAGCTTTTCATATGTTGAGAAGAACCCCCCTCTGACGATAGCAATGACTCTGATTACCCTCTACCATGCTCAAGGCAATGTCAGGGGCAGCAGCAGAAGGAACACTGCAGTGGCCAAAGGTAAACTTACCAGCCACATCAGGACTCCACCTCTAGCTGCATCCTGGCATAAAACCACCTGTCCTCCCCAAATGAGACTCTGAGGGTTTGGGGTAAGGTCTGGGAAGTTGTATGTTAAAGCCAATTACCCAGAGACTTGGCCCAGTGTGGTAGGTACAGGTTGGCTTGTGTAGGGCCGTTTGGAGGGGGCATTTTCAAGAAGAGCTTCCATGAACCCAGATTTCCTGCCAAATAAAATGAAAGGCATGAGATCTATTGAGAACCATGTTTGTTTGGCTTTTTTCCCAAATGGCTTACTACTAATTTCCCCTTCTAGATATATGATAAGGACAAGAGACCTCTTTCTTGGTGATACTGTCAAATCTTTATTGTCTATTTTGCCATGGAAGCACACATTATAGGAGGTAATTGAGAAAATTCATGTAATACACATTCATTAAGTTAGTACTGTATACCAGGCATTGTATTTATTCCCATAATGTGTGATTTTTTTTAACATGACTTGCTTTGAGCAGATGGGAGAGAGATGGTACATGGGACATGAAAGAACTATGCATTCTCAACCACTTTGTAAAGTAAGAGTTTGATAGCTATGAGAAGTGACTACCTCGCTCCCATTTGAGATGCTAGATATTACTCCCACCGCCAGAAAACCGCAGAGGGCTTCTCCCTCAACGTCTGTGCCTTTTCAGGCAAAGATGGATTGAAGATCAGATAAATCAAAATACTGTGATTCTCCCTTTACTTTAAATGATATTGGCAACAGAAAAATAGTGAGCTTGATGTTAGTATGTAAATCAGTCATTTTACACTGAGTAGTACATTTTGATAAATACAATCTCAAAATTTCAGCTTTTAGTTTTATTTTCATTTCCCTCTAGAATTAGCATTGGAAGCCATTCTCCAAGCAAGAAGTGCATTACTTGCCATCTAAGGAAAAAAAGGTGCCAATATTACACAGCAAGTTTCAGCGACTATGCCAAGTACTACGCACTCGTCTGCTATGGTAGGTAACGGACCTAACACTCGCTCTGCCCTTCTCTGCCACTTTCCTTGTCCTTGTCATCATTATCTGATCAATCCTTAGCTACAGGTTATTGAGCACCTGTTATATGTGAGTACCTTATCTGCCTTATCTTATCTAATGCTTACGGGAAAAAAATGTAAGGAGGATAGGAAGGTATTATTATCTCCATTTTTTGCAGTTGAGGAAACAGACCTTTTGTAAAAGGTCCACACTGCTGGTAAGCATCAGAGCCAGATGGGACTAAGAGTTCCTTGGCTGTAAATCCCAACCTCGTACCCACCATGTGCCACAGCACCATGACGTTGTATTGTGAGAGCAATATCATAAAAAGAAGCATCCTCTGATAAAATGGTTCCTGGACTTCAGCCCCATTTGCTTGGAGAAATGACAATCTCCTATAGCCAGGGAAAGAAATCTGAGCTCTTTGTCTTGGAGGCCAGCAATTCTTTGAACCATAGCTTCCAAGGGTATGGAAAATAAGCTTTTGTCATCTAGTATGTCCTTTCTAAATTTGAAAAACATGATAAGTAATTCATTCAAGTATTTAAAAAAAAAACAGCTCATAAAATATACTAGATGTTTCCTGGTTGTTTAGATTATATGTCCATTTAACAAATAATTTCTATCCAGACAATTTTATTTTATGCATAACCTTTCATCTGTATCTTGAAAACATAGCAAAGTTGGGTTAGGCAACCAGTAAATCAATGAGACATGTTAGGTCCTTGCTAGGCATTATGGGGATTTTGCAAAACTGATCTGAAACATATCTACCCCTCCATTCTCTGTTCTGACACCCCTCCCTCCACCACTATTAATCCCTGAGTTTCCCTGTGAGTTGAGGGTGGACAGAAAACAAAAGGGAATCATTACAAAACATATGCCATTCGTCTGCTTCTGGTGTCAACTGCCCATATTCAGGTGGGCAGCTCAGAATATAAACAGAATCTCTGACTGATTTCGGTCCCTACTCAGTGTAGAGGACCCTGAGGTTTCCTTTACTTGCCAAAAGAAAGGTTACCCTGACAGGCCACTTCTTCAGTCCAATCATCTGGGCCCAGAACCTCACCCCAGCTCTTTTGACTATGTGAAAATGAGTAAGCATTTTAATTCAAATGCTCCCTTCAAGATGGCACAAGATACCACTTTCATACGACACTTTCACAAAAGGTTTGGTCTGTGGCATCTCTGTAAAGTCAAAAGATTGTTGTTCATGACTATATGTGCTGATTGTGGTTACAGCATTTCAAGGTATACGTTAAATGTCCCTCTCAATTTATGTGCAACATTTTTCATCCCAAGCTACGTATTCATGCAGTATATATTGAAGCTTACATGCCAGGCACAGGGTATCATTGAAATAACTGTCCTGAATCATCTGGTTGTCTATTTTCTCTCTTGGAGGTAGAATAAACTTTCCTTTCATCTTTATATTCGTAAGGCCAAAAAAGAATGGTTAGTGCGTGATAGACATAGAATGTTTGTGAAATGAACATAGGTACTAGAGAAGATCAAAACATTGCTGCCTTTTGCAAAGCATATCCCAAACCTCATTTTCATGCTGATATTTGTTGTTGCTGTTGTTCAGTTGCTAAGTTGTGTCTATCTCTGTGCAACCCATGGACTACAGCACACGAGGCTCCTCTGTCCATGGGTTTTCCCAGACAAGAATACTAGAGTGTGTTGCCAATTCTTTCTCCATGTGATCTTCCCGACCCAGGGATCGAACCTGTATCTCCTGCATTGACAGACAGATTCTTTATTTCTGAGCCACCAGGGAAGCCCTTTATGCTGATATATTTACTGATAAAGACATCAGGACCCTACTCATACAAATGCATTTATATTTTATGTATTCTGCATTTGTACAGTGCCTTAATGCTTCTTGAAAGCACTATACCACTTTTTAGTGTCTTCCTAAGATCTGCTTGAGCCTAAGTGCCCCCTGAAGAGTAAAGCATCAAATACTAATCTCTCATCAAAAGTTGGTGAAAGACTCCTTTCTGGAACTTGAATCGCCTGACTTTTCCACACTCACTCTTCCTCGGCAGTATGGTAATTTCCCATTTAGCAAAAAATATACTGTGTGGGAAGCATCACATCGTCTGGTGTTTTTGAAGCTCCAGTAAAATGAGTCACTGCACCATCATAGGAAAAACCTTGAAATCTTCCCCTTTAGGACTAAGAGTAAAGCTTCATTACGTAACTTCAAACTCTCTGAGAGAGATGGTGAGTAAATCCCAGATAATAGGATTGAAGTAGGTAAAATCATATTGATGATGCTGATGGAACAAAAGGAGTGCAAAGAATACTTCTGCCACTAGGACCACACCCTCAGGCCACTTGTATCAAGGGCAGTCAGTCATTAGTTTGTCTCATAGTTTGGGCAAAAGATATATGTTAGTTATCCCTACTGGAACTGCACACCTACGAACATCCCATAAGGTGGGTGCTGTTTGACTAAAGTTTCGAAATTCAGATTCATGTCTCATTGCCTTACGTGCTAACAAAAGATACAATATGTATTTGTACCTTTTAATAATGTTGAAGAAAATCTAATCAAAATGAAAATCTCTGAAATTAAATTCTATAAAATTGAGACTCCACACAATAAGTACTGCTGGTTTTTGAGGGAGCCTAATAAATGATATCCTTTTTCCTCGCTCTCAGGTCAGATTGAGGAGTCAGGCAGGAAATCAAAATATTAGCTTTATTGCCTATAAAGGTTAACTGGAAAAAGACCCCAGAATCACAATTACTGATACAAATATGGGTGTAACTAGACAGCCTCTGGCTTCGCCCATGGGGCCTGCCACTTCAACACTTATAGCACACTGAGAAGCAAGTCAAAAGCATGTTCTCTGAAGGCTGAAAAATGTCAGAACAAGGCAGAAGAAGGAACTACTCACATCCAGGGTTTCTAATAACTTTACAAACATATTTCCAGGTAGTATTTATTCTATAGTTCAAGTTAGTAATAGTTTTTTTAATATTTACAGATATTGTTAAAATGACCAATTTTTGGACTTCCCTGGAGGTCCAGTGACTGGGACTCCATGCTTCCACCACACGGCAGGAGAGCAAAAATTAGATCCCTGGTTGGGGAATTAAGATTAAAAAAAAAAGGCCAATTTCTGCACAGAGAACCTGAATTCCACATCGAAATATATGGTGGACACTGGTTTGCACTCAGACCTCCTACCTTCAGGACTGAGTCCTCATGTTTCCAGCTGCTCAGAGAGCTGGTGGCTAAAAGCTTACAGCTGGGCCCCCTGCACCCAAGCTAGAGATCGCTCTTCTCTCAGGCCAAAATCAAGAATCACTCCATTCTGGGAGATAAAAGGCAAATTAGTTGGCTCCATTCAAGACAACTCTGAAGGCCAGGCAGCTCCAGAGCTCCCAGTGAGGTTGGCTGAGGTCTCTGTTGTGACTGCACCCTGCCCCACTTTCCCTCAGTACCCCACCTTTTTTTCTCTTCCGCTACAGCTGGGATCCTAATACAGCACCCCAGATGAACTTTTGGTGCACAAAACTCCTTCTAGGTCTGTTTTGTAGGGAATGTGTCCTGTCACAGCATATTGAACAGGAAACATTTTCTGTATAAGTTTATTTCTGCCTATAGCAATTAAGTGAAAGAAAAAAAAGTTGCTGAGTTCTACCTACCAAAATAAACTGAACATTGAACCAAGAAGCAAGATTGAAAATACAATCTGAGTATTGGTGAAGTTAAAGACACAGCTAAAACTAGCCCATGCAGCATATCTTTCCAGAAGGCCATTTATCACTGCAGCTTCTGGGGCCCATTTGTGTAATTAGATACTGACTACTTAGGATCACTCTCGGAAATATGTACAGGCAACTCTTCTCTTACGTCTGTTCTTTGACTGGGCTCTGGTCTCATGTATTGTTTGAATGTTACTTAAAAGGTGATGTTTACTTCTCTATGGGAGAAAAAAAAAATAGGTGCATAAGTAAAAGAGGTAATTGAGCTTGACAGTAATCACAAATACAACCAGCAATTCTTACTGAAAACTAAATGTTATTTTAAAACTAAGCCATGTTTTCATTTCATCCTATGCACAGGCCCAGGCCTCCCCATTTCCACCCTTCATGACGGCCGCACCGACCAAGGTACTTCTCCCACATGCTGTTGTCTTAAGTAATCCTGGACTCTTGTGACACTAGAGGAAGCAAGACAGCTTCCCCACACCAGCAAGGGGAACAGTGACGTATAGCTTACTGCATAGCTT
The DNA here is from genome assembly GCA_024291935.2 of Okapia johnstoni. NCBI lineage: Eukaryota > Metazoa > Chordata > Mammalia > Artiodactyla > Giraffidae > Okapia > Okapia johnstoni. The sequence continues at coordinate 11,722,829 of CM044319.1, forward strand.
ATGATTATATTGATCAACCCATTCGTTGTCAAACCTGATCATATGAAAGTTAATTATTATTTGCAGTAAGAACCTGGCATAAAGCAGATGAGTTATATAAGAAAAATTAATCCTGTCTTCCCCAATCACCCTCATAAAAACACAGAAGCTTAAAATTGGAAGGAAACTGAAGATTTTTAGTACACTTTCCCTCCCGAATAAGAAGGCCTGTTTTTTTTTTTTAACATCCCAAACTGGAGATGAGTTCCGGATATAACTCCAGTTCGAAGCAGAGGGTGACTATCATGCTAGCTTTTTTGTTTTAACAGCTACATCACACTGTTGCCACGTATGAGAGCCCTGAAATTTGGAGGCTCTTTCCATTTTCAACTGCTATCAAGGCAGATCTCCTCCATCCTGTATTTGTGATATTGGTTCAAAAATAGTTCACAGCTCAAAGATGACCATTTTTACTCTCGACGGAGATATCCAAGTGTATAATTGCCCTGAGACTCTTCTTGCGGTTCTCTGTTACCTTTTGATTTACTATGAAACGTTGTGGGTTTGAAGTTGATGGAATCTAAGGACAAAAAGGGACTTCAGCACTCAAGCCTGTGATTGTCCTTGGACAGCTTTGGTGACAAGTCGGGAGGCTGACTGCTTTGGAATTAGTTTGGCTGCCAGCTCAATGGCCTACGTACAGGTGAAAATAAGGCAATGAGGAAAATCAGAGTCCATTCAGGAGCTCAGGACAGGACAAGCATTGTAATAATGAAACTGCAAATTTGGTTTTGTTTTGAAGTTTTGGGGGTTTTGTTGTTTTTTTTTTAACCTTGTGTCTAATAATGAAATACTTTAAAGAATAACAGATTGTATTTCTGAGTTTGGCTCATTTCAACCTTCAGTGAGAGAAATTTTAAAGCAAAACTAGTTAAAAATTTGTAAGTCTTTGTTTTAATGGAAATCACCAGAAATGTGTAATTCTCATTTGTTCTTAAAAGAGAACACAATCTCTGATTTGCATAAAATAATCTTGATAATTTTAGCCATTTGAATCTGGGGAAAATAATGGCATGACTGCGAAATAAAGGTCAGCTTCTCTTTTTTAATGAATATCCACTTTCTTACTATCCTTCTCATATTCCTGCTAGATACCAATTTTTGTACTGCTTACAAAACTCTATCACTTCACTCAGTACTTACAAAATAGGTACAATATTCATGTGTCTATATATGTTATATGTATTTACATGTTTTTAACTCTCAAAACCAATGAAAATTCTTTTATAGTGCAGTTCTGCAAATTTGCCCCATGATGAAATTCTCCAGAGAGGTTTATTATAAATACAGGTTCTCAGGCCCTTCTCCAAAATTCCAGTTTAATAAGTCTTATATTGGGCTAGGGAATCTGTATTTTTAATCAATTACCAGATAAGTTTTGGAGTAGCTTTTCAGAGCAGATGCTATGTCTTCTATTTATTTGTAGTTTCTCTTTGCATTTGGTGCCAAAAATTTTCATTCAATATATATTTATTAAGCACCTATTGCATTAAACCAGGCACTTTGCTAGAAAATACATCCTAAAAAAACAGATATTGCATTAGAGATGGTCCTGTTCTCAGGAGATTACAGGTCAGTGGGGAATGCAAACGTGTGAACAGACAGTTACAACACAGTGGGATAAAGTATTAAGATAGGGAAAATAGAGATTCGTGAAAGCGTATTAGCAGGGCTCCTCCTCTGGAATAGGGGGTTAAGAAATGTTTCCTAATGATGACTACATCAACCTTAAGACTCATAAATATAAGGGAGAGATTGATGCTGTTTTGATGTCTAACTTGGTCAAATGGATTCATATTGATGCTTTTTATTGAAAGATGGGACCCACAGTGGAGAGAACATTTTTGGAGAGGTGATGAATTTTGTTTTGAATATTGTGTTTGAGGTGTCCAAGAGGAGCTGTCCTGGAGTGACATACTTTTGGATCTGGATGTTAGAGGATTAGTTTGAGTTGAAGATGATTATCAGGAAATTATTCATTTATGGAATACATGGTTACTAAGTTTGTGGAAATGGATGAGAGAGCAGAGTGGGGAAAGTGAGGGTGGGCAAAGGTAGTAAAGAATAAGCCTAGAGTAAAACTGTGCACAACACCAACAAGAGAAATGGAAAGAGAAAATGAACCTGTAAAGGAGACCAAGGGCAGGCAGAAGGAGAAGCACACCCTTGAGAGTATGGACTCATGGCATGCAGGGGAGAAGAGGATCTCAAGAAAAGGGAGTGCTCCTCTGTGTCAAGCACTTCAGAGTGAAACAAGACCTGCCCTAAATCAATGAGCTTAGCAAAGTAAGGATGAGCATTAGCTTGGTCAGAACAGTTTCAGTGGACCAATGGAGGTAGAAGCAAGATTGAAGTAAATTTAGGTTTGCATAGGAGGTAAGTAAATAAAAAGAGACTATTTTCAATAGGTCTGACTGATGAGTGGAGGAAAGAGGTGGATAATCCTGGAAGAGATTGATAGAGGTTTAAATTAGCTTTTGAAAGCTGATAAACATTTGAGAATGGTTGAATGCTGATGGAAGAAATGTGGAGACCATGGTTGAAGACATAAAGGAGTGGATGTCCCTCCACTTTGGGTAAAGGGGAGTCCACAGACAGGTGAGGAAATTAATCTCTGGCCTTGTGATGAGGGAGAGTGAGGAAATCTTTGATGTAATTCTATGAAAGTTTGTAGAAAACAGGGCTTCCCTGATAGTTCAGTTGGTAAAGAATCCACCTGCAATGTTTTGTAGAAAACAGTGCAATGGCTATGTTTTCTTTGCAAAGTGAAGTCAAGTCATTGGACAATAATAGATAGCACTAGACCCAGATGCTATAAAAATGTAGAAGAGTTGATACTTGACATGGAGGACCCATTTGAGGCTTAGGTACTTCAGACACAGCAGATTTTCTTTAAAATTGCTCAGCTGATTGAATAGCCTTATTTATCAGGTTTTCTGAAGATTCTTCACATAATTTAATCAATGAATAATATGTCATAGTTAATATGATTTTAACAAATAAATCAGATGTGATCTATCATTCTTAAACCTTGATTTCATCATAAGGAAGAGTCTCCAAACATATGAAGAGCACAACCACATATCATGTACTTGGTACTGAGCATGCTGGGCATCGAGTATACAATGATGAGTAAAAGAAGGTAAAAGGTATAGTCTGGGCTGTAGGAATCCTTGCCATATTATACACTTCTAATGCAAAGCCACATAGAGAAGTCCAGTTGCAACCGCTTTCTCTCTTCACAGCCCTATGAAATTCTATTTTGCTCCAAGAGGTAGGAAAATTGCTCATTTACTATCCATCAAGATGCAACTCTGGACTATAGAAGCATTAATAAGTTTTTCTATTCAACTTGTCATTTCAGTAAGTTCTTAACTGGGAACAGACTAAAGAAGGAATCAAGGTCAATCCAATCAGGAAACATCCGTGTATTGTCTCAGACTTCCAACATCTGTTGGCAAAATGATAAACACGGTCTAAGTAAATATTATAGCCACTCTGTGTGCTTGCTCCACATAGATTCCCTTTATCCTTGACAGCTCCGTAATCAGAACCCACACACAGAGAATGAAGGACTGGCTTCATTGTACTTAGAACTGAGTATTCATTTAACTTATTTTTTTTTTTTTTAGTTTTGAGTTTTTAACGGAAATATAGTTAATCTACAATGTTGTGTTCGTTTCAGGCGTATAGCAAAGTGATTCAGTTAATGCATGCATGCTAAGTCACTTCAAGTTGTACCCAACTTTTTTCGCCTTCATGGATTGTAGCCTGCCAGGCTCCTCTGTGCATGGGATTCTCCAGGCAAGAGTTACTGGAGTGGGTTGCCATTTTCTCCTCCAGGGGATCTTCCCAACCCAAGGATCAAACCCACACCTCTTACATCTCCTGCATTGGCAGGAGCATTCTTTACCCCTAGCACCACCTGGAAAGTCCTTAAAGTGAAAGTGAAAGTCGCTCAGTTCTGTCTGAGTCTTTGTGACCCCAAGGACTGTAGCCCCCCAGGGTTCTCTGTCCATGGAATTCTCCAGGCAAGAATACTGGAGTAGGGGCCCATTCCCTTCTCCAGGGATCTTCCCGACCCAGGGATCGAATTTCAGTCTCCTGCACTGCAGGCAGATTCTTTACCTTCTGAGTCACCAGGGAAGTCCATATATATGTATATATATATTCTCTTTCAGATTCTTTTCCATTATAGGGTGTTACAAGATACTGAAAGTATTGATAGTTCCCTGTGCTATACAGAAGGTCCTTGTTGTTTGCCTATTTATACACAGAAGTACATATATGTAAATCCCAACCTCCTAATTTATCTCTCCCCATCTCCTGCTATTCCTTTTTTTAGTTTTAACTTTTAAATTGCCACAACTATCTCTTTCCTGATGGATTATCCAAAGTTAAAATGAAATGTATTATGTATCTTATACAACTCATACCAAAACATCTATCCTTGTTCTAAGATTAAATGTAACACGTTGGAGCAAAATGCCAGGAGTACATGAAAACTGAGAGTTACAAGAGAAGTGGTTTGGCAAACTTCGTGTAGTTACAAGTACTCCCCCAGCTCCCCATCTTCAAGGACCAATTTTTTAAAAAAGCACAAAAACAAGGAGTCCACAGGCCTGCTGTATCTCAGAAGTCATCCAGACCCTCTTTTTAAAAATAAAGCTACAAACATCACTTATTATTCAAAAACCTAACTTTTCTCAGGAGATCAGTGGATTTGTCCAGTTAAACAGCAGTTTTTTAGGAGATCTTTTCCAGGAGCCCCCTTTGAGAGTTCTCTTTAGGAGTCTTGGGTTGGCTCAGATGGTAAAGAATCTGCCTGCAATGCAGGAGAACCAGGTTCAATCCCTGGGTTGGGAAGATCCCTTGGAGAAGGAAATGTCAACCCACTCTAGTATTCTTGCCTGGAGAATCATGGACACAGGAGCCTGGAGTGCTACAATCCATGGGGTCACAAAGAGTCAGACACGACTGAGTGACTAACACTTTATGATGAAAGACAAAGATCATAGTGTGTATATATGGTTTTCCTACTAAGATATATAACTACCTTGTAAGAAAGGATTTGAAGGAATTGAATGCACAGTAATTCAATTAAAAAAAAAAAGAGAATATCTTATATTAAGCAAGTACAGCAGGAAGAGTTTAAGAAAGAAATAGATATGAAAAAATCACAGACTTAATATTTGATCTTGTACATTGAAGATTTTAAAACAAACTTTATAGCTATATACTTAATTGCTTTAAATATGAAGTATCAGCAATATAGATTTTATTTCTACCACTTTTGTTTTAGTGAATATTTTTTTCAAAATGCTAGCTACTCAGGGCACTTATTAAAAAAAAGTTGGACACAGGAAAATGTGGCTGAATAAGCATTGTTACTTCTGTGATTCTGCTCAAAATGTGTTTTGATGCCATCAGGATCAGTTTAGGAGACAACAATTGATGTCTTTTACCAGATCATCCCTGCTTTAAAGCCTGTATTAAAAATCTGCTTGTCAATATGAAAATCCTTAAGCAATCCATATACCATTTCATTTTCATCCATAGTAAATTCAAAGACATTTTAAGAAAGAAAATTTTTATAGAACTTCTATTAATTCAAAGTGAACTTTTTTTTTAAGAAATTAAAATCCTGGAAGACAACAAGGAATTGGAAAATGCTTTGAAAAATATTCAGCTGCCTAAAGAAGAAATTAAGAAACTTAAAGTGGATGATATTAGTAAGATCTTTAAAAACTTCTCATGAATAACTATGAAGCTGAGCACTTATCTTGCTTTTTAAAAACTAAATTGTAGGGTAAATATTATAGTACAACCCTATAATATTACAGGATCTTAATTTAAAAATCTTACTGTAGCAATAAGGTTTTATGAAATATCTTTCATATGTTTGTGAATAGGGTTGATATTTTTTCTATAGCTCCATTTCAACACTGATTTTTTTAAAGTTTATCTAATTGTAATTTTAGAATGTGTGCTTCTAGACAAATAATAGTTCAACATTTCTACTAACTTGTAAATTAGACAAAATACATAATAAAAATCAAGAAAAACATAGTCTTGATTCTTCACAATTTACTAGTTATAAGTTGATTTTATGTTATATATTATTATTAAAGAAAATAAATAATGTGTATAGTGGAATGAAGATTTTTCTCTGTTTTTGTTTTTCAAGCATTGTGGTACAAGATGATTCTTCCTCCTCAGTTTGACAAATCAAAGAAGTATCCTTTGCTAATTCAAGTGTATGTAATATTTTTTTTTGGTTTAAATACTATTTATTGAAAGCATGCTGCATTAAATACACATTTGTGAGATAGAATGAACCATTCTCCTTGGTAACAGTTCCTATTGATGATGTTTTTATATATTCCCCAACTAATCAGAGTAAATAAAATATGGCTATTTAAAATAGCTTGAGAAAGTTTTGAGATTTTTAGATGGACTTGTTTGCATTTGCTGTTTTGAATTTCCTTTGTGTGGCAAATTGCCTAATGTGTCAGAATACCTTTGAGATAGAGAAATTGCAGCCAAAAAAATATTGTAAATCATCTTCACGTCTTATGTAATTGAGTTAGAAATGAAATAAAGGAATGGAATACATTTTGTGGAATCACACCCCAAATCAGTGCTGACCTACACACAATTTGCTTAAAACACCATGCATTTTTTTTAGTATATCTTATGCCTGCTTTTAGCAAGTGGCAGGTGGCAGAAATGACGAAAAACCCACACATATTCCTTGAAATGCCAACCCTAGATGTATCCGTTTTGGGGAATAGGAGGGGCTGTGTCCCAGAACAACTTCCTTGTAGCAAACCTCTGGGAAAAGCCTGGTCCTCTCTTGATTCCAAGCCAGTTCTAATGCCGCTGTTATTGAAATTTTATCACACAAATGTACTGGGAAATACTAAAGGCAATTCTTGGCCCCAATGGGAAGTTGAGTTTCACAAAAACATCAGAGATTCTCTTTCTTTTTTCCCTTTAGGTATGGTGGTCCCTGCAGTCAGAGTGTGAGGTCTATATTCTCTATTAGTTGGATATCTTATCTTGCAAGTAAGGAAGGGATAGTCATTGCCTTGGTGGATGGTCGAGGAACAGCTTTCCAAGGTGACAAACTCCTGTATGCAGTGTATCGAAAGCTGGGTGTTTATGAAGTTGAGGACCAGATCACAGCTGTCAGGTGAGCACCTTCTCATTCAAACAGAAACTGATGTCAGCAAAAGTTAATGCAATAACTTTTGGGTTTCTCCATCCTTAATGCCTTAATTCTTTTTGTCTATTTTCCTAACGCCTTCTAAAGCTATCATTAATCATCAAGGGATATTTTTACCCAACATGAGAAAAAAATTATTCACAGAAAAGAGTAGAAAAATAATTTGTAGTGAAAGATGATAAATACTCTCTTTCCATGTTTTAGTCATTCTAATAGCCTTTCATTAACATAGCTCACAACTAACAGAAAAATTTGTGTAACTCTAGGAATGGTCTGTAGAAAACCAGACATCTGAGTGCTCAAGCCTTGTGGATTCTACCTCATAAATTCAGAAATGGCTCAAGATTACATCGGCACTATGTACTTACAGATATTGGCCATTCATTCGTAATTAAACTATCATATTAGCAAGAAACTGTTTTCCTACTTTCACTTGACCAAAAAAAATTATTTTATGTAATAGAAATTACATTATGAAAACATTTAGAGGAAATACAGATTTATAATCTGACTTCTTCCCAACTACATTCTCAACCACGATTTATGGCTCAATCATTTCTTCCTGAAACAAAAAGAAAAGAGTCACCAAAATTGTTCCTAATTTGGAAGCACTGTGCAGGATTCTTCTGGATATTTCTTAAAGTTGTCAGGTTTCTGTTATTATAGTATGAGTAGGTGACATTAGAGAATAGTAGTTTATAAATATAAAAACTAACACAGTCTGATTGCACTCTTAGTCATGGATATATGTGCATGCTGACAGCTAAAGGTCAAACAATGCTTCACAGAAAAGAGCAATTTAGAAGGTTAATTAGTATGTTTCTTTTATCATCTCAATATCACTAACGGTTATTGATTTCAGTGTAGCACTCATAACACAGACGATATTTAACAACTAGGAGCCAGGCCCAGACAATACTTTTCTGTGTTTTTTGTCTCTAATCAAAGCAGAAGAGTTTAGACTCACAAGTGATTTTTTTTTAGATAGAAAAGTAATCATATGTTTTTAAATTTTCATTCTGTGAACACTAATTACACACACACACACACACACACACAAAACATTCAATTAAAAGCAAAGTCTACTTGGATAAAAATCTAACAAATTAATAATTAAATTATTAAATAACACTACACAATCTGTAGGCATTATTCACACTTAACTTGTAGGAGGCTCCGTCTTTCCTACTCACCCAGACTTTTGGCCTTTCCACTATTTCAACTCTTTGGGGAGATGCTTCTGTGTGACAGAGTCATAGGAAAGGTAATTCAAAGAAAAATTGCGAGATTCAATGTCTCACTTAAGACTATGGTATGCCTTAAGAGTATTAACACAGAATATTATTATATTAAGAATATAATAATATCAGCATTATAGACTTAATTCTTTTTTGGCTGTGTGTCACACTTGTATGTATTAAACCATGCAATAAAACACTAGGGACATGTAATCCTCGGACAATATCAAAGAACAGAAATGTAAACTGTGGTTTATAATTCAACTTTCCAAAGTTGGTAGAGCTAAAAAGTGACTTGTTTGGTGTTGATTAAAAACAATCATTACCATCATATATCATTATATGTTTGTGCATTTATTTATCACCAAAAATGTGGCATTCAAATTTAAGAGGAATACCTCAAGAAACAGAAGAGATAGAATAGATAACTTCTTACTGTTTTTTTCTTTGGATGAATTGAAAATTTAAACCTTATATCCATGCATTGACCTTAACATAAATTGTTTTTCTGTTCAACACATAGAACAGGAAGCCACAAATTCTATTGATTTTTCACAATAACAGAAATGACGCTTAGAACTGAAATGAAGATGGACCAGAGGCTGTAACTGGCTATCTTTATCTCCTCTGAGCCATTTTTGGATGGGACCTGAAGAAAGTTTTTGTACTGTAGATCAGACATATGTTCACTCATTGACTCAGCCATTCAAGAGCAGGTGAAGTAGTGTATGCAGTTACAATACTCTGTATAAAATCATGCAATTTAAAGTCTCAACTTTCAGTGCACTTACAGTTTCTGAAGACTGAATAAACCACATACACTCAGCAGACAGCATAGTTGTTAGATGGAACTTTCTGTATTTACCTCAGTGAACACGGGTGTCTGTGTGGCCCATGCAAAGTGCATCTACAGCAGTGGAGATGCCAACTGGGGTTGGCCTTCACCTTGCTTGAAGCCATTATTCTGCAAAAGTATAAGGGAGGCCTTGAAACCCAATGTTTTGAGAAGACAAAAGCTAGAGGATAGATTTATAGTGATAATTCTGGAAAGAATTCAATCACATATTTTCCAGAAAAATGTTTTAGGAATCAGACCCTGAATGTCTGACCTGAGGCCTTGGGATTGTAATCCCTCTATGGTAGTCCTCCAACTCTTGTTTCTGTCGTTCAGTCGCTAAACTGGGTCCAACTCTGCAACCCCGTGGATCATAGTCCACCAGGCTTCTCTGTCCATGTCAAATTCTCTGTTCATGTCAAATTACTTCTTCCTGCAAAAAAAAAAAAAGGAAATGTGTTTCCTTGAATCTCTTAGGAAATGCAATCAGGCTAAATCTTTTACATACCAAAAAAAATCATATGTACATATTTTAAAATACTAGTAAATACTAGTCAAGGTTGAGAAATAAATTCAACGAAGCAAAGCAGGGAAAAAAAGCCCTACAGCTGCACAAATTTTGAATGCCCCAAAGGAAATGCGTTTGAGGTCAAAGCTTAAGTAAAACTGAGACCTTCCTTCTTCAGGCTCCTTTGCAAGTGGTACACATGTGAGTCTCTTAAAGCTTCAGTAGTTACAGGGTCAAATCTGCTCATTTGGGGTAAGTTCAGCACTTCAGACATTTCCACACTTTCAAAACTTTATATAACTTCAGGGATAGTGGTAAGAAAGAATTATATGAGAAACAATATACTGTTATACATGAAATCAATAAAAACATTTCCAAAATAGAATAATAATCAATAGGGTTTCAAACTGATCTTTAGCCTAGGGTTATTTTTAAGAGAAAAAATTTGTAAAGTCCAGACCAGTCTCCAAAATTAGAAAAACATGCTTTTTCACCTGTTATTAACATTTTGTTGATTTAACTACATTATTGGCAGTATTTCTGATAACCCTCCGGAAAGCTCTTCAGAATTTTGGAGGTAAATTTTATAAAGCCTGGTTGGTCTCAAAGTGCTCAGATTATCTAGCTAACCTTTAACCTAGTCTTGCCACATTAAGTGTTAATGTTTCATTTCCATGTTAACTATTGCACTATCATTTCCTGTAAATGTCATCCTTTTGGAATAAACCTAGGAAGGGAGCTGTTAAGAATTTCCTGTTCCCATATATCACCTGTTATTTGCTTTTACCCCAGATGCAAAGCAATATGATTGCTAGCTTCTGGGAGATCATAAAATCATGATTGATTTTATGGCTTCGAACTGGCTTCAAGCACTAGAAGCAAGATTGCTTTGTTTGGGTTTTTTTTTTTGACAAAGAAAGTAAACCTTCTTTTCTTTCATTTGGCTTTTGAAGTTTGTGGGCGAATTGCCAAAATACCACAGTTGACAGCCCGTTTTCTCTACCTACTGTGAACAAGCATCCACACAGGTAGCAACTCTCCGTTTGCTACTGCATTTCTCCCCTGAAGACGCCTCAGTGTCCTTCAGAATTAGTGTCGAGTAAGCTGTGACTGACGGGGCTTCTTCCCATCTGTTTGTCCCGGGCATCTGCCCAACTCCTCTGTGCAGCAGAAACGTGCATTTTGAATCCATGCAACGAGCAAAATGGTTGCTGTGAAATCCCTTTAAGAAATTCCATTATTCAACTAATGCAAATCACTCCATCCTAGTTCCAAAGAAGAAGGAGGAAGGACATTAACATCACTTAAGGCAACCAAAAAAAGGAAAAAAAAGAGTTTTTCTGGTCCTGAGTGTCACTTTGGCCTCATTCCCTTCTTTTCCTTCACTGTCCCATCCAGGCCTCTGTAATGGCTCATTCACTTTGCTTTTCTCTTCCACTGCTTCTGTTTCTTTGAGAGTTTCTTCCATCAAAACATTCCCTAAATAAATCACAATGACTCTCGAACACCAGCCCTCAGGTAAGCATGGAGTAAATTAGCCCAAAACACTCTTGCTTTGTACCAGCAATGCACTTAGATTTCTGAGGGTTTCCCAGGACTTTCTGAAGGTCACCATTAAGCATGGCCCTTTGCTCCTAAGGAGAGATTTGTCTTCAAACTTGATTTCAAACAAAGGCTTTTTTGTGATGGAACTTGAATGAATCATGTTCATATTCTAAAAGATACATATAGTTGTCCAAACCATGATAAACAGAGGGTATCTAAATATGAAATGAGAGAGGGATAAGTATTTTTCCATGGATGGATGTGACCAAAAATGAGACAGTGGTTATAATGTGTGCGTGTGTACTAAGTTGCTTCAGTCGTGTCCAACTCTTTGCTACCCTATGGATTGTAGCCTGCCAGGCTCCTCTGTCCATGGGATGCTCCGGGCAATAATATTAGAGTGGGTTGCCCTGCCCTTCTCCAATTATAATGCATGTCAACTTAAGTAAAAGGTTAAAATGAGGCAAACTCAAAATTGTTTAAAAATGAGTTTATTCAGGTATAGCAGAGGAATTGTAGTTCTAGACTCACAAACTATAGCAAGGTATAGGCCAGTTTATTGAGGGTTTGGGATAGGCTGTATTGTAGGCAGGGAATATAAAGAGGGAAGAGTTCTGTGCTGCTGCTGCTGCTGCTGCTAAGTCGCTTCAGTCATGTCCGACTCTGTGCGACCCCATGGACTGCAGCCCATCAGGCTCCCCCATCCCTGGGATTCTCCAGGCAAGAACACTGGAGTGGCTTGCCATTTCCTTCTCCAATGCATGAAAGAGAAAAGTGAAAGGGAAGTCGCTCAGTCGTGTCCGACTCTTAGCGACCCCATGGACTGCAGCCCACCAGGCTCCTCCGTCCATGGGATTTTCCAGGCAAGAGGACTGGAGTGGGGTGCCATTGCCTTCTCCCAGAGTTCTGTGAGAGTCTGTTAAAATCAAAAACAGAGACCAACTTTGACTGCTACCTGGGCAGATAAAACCAGTCCCATCATACAAACAGAGCTCAATTCAATGTATTTTGAGAAACTAACCTGACTTGAGTCTTTTCTTGTTCTGGTCTCTGGAAACCATAAGCAAAACTTTCCAAAGGTGATATGAGGCTAACAGCCTATCATTTAAGAAAATGTCAGTAATATCAGTTTTCTGTGCATCAGGCGTATGTGGAAATCGGTCCCTCAGCCTTGAGGGCACCTGTATGAGATTTTTCATTTACATTTTTCAGTCCCATTTTAGGTTGAAATTCTTTCACATTAACACATGAGCAAACAGAATCATGAGAAATTAATAAAATTTAAAACAGGAACAACAAACCTTTTTTTCCCCAAAACCTGCAGATTTGGAAATTTGGTCCCACTCAAGATGCTATTACTTCTGGTGTTACTATGAGCCTGTCTCTCTCTTTTTTTTTACTTATAAATAACTTAACTACATTTCATATTAAAATCAAAAACAGGTAGCTGATGTGTACACACTTAAAATTCTAAAAATTTGTTTCTTTTACTTTAGAAAATTCATAGAAATGGGTTTCATTGATGAAAACAGAATAGCCATATGGGGCTGGGTGAGTTGTTTTATATGTTTTATGCCTGTTATTTGGTTCAGCAATCATCATTTTCTAAAGTGTTCGCTTATAAGATTTCTCATGAAATGTTAATGTTGCAACATAATTTCATCTGTCAATGGAAACAGTCAATTTGGATAATCTGGGCTTCAAAGTGGTGGCTTTAAGTGTTTGTTCCTTTTTTAAAAATCATTTTGTTTCTCCCTTGTATAGAAAATTAACTCATGATTGATACTCTTTCACTTAATTTCTGCTATTAGAGTATATAAAACTGAACTATATTCATGAGAGGTTTAATTCCCTTTGTTATTTTAGAGTTAACATATTTCTTTTATACCTTATCATTTCATTTTAATGAAAAGCTAAGATAAAGTTGAAAATTGCAGGAAATTTCAGAGCATAAATTCCCTAGGATCCAGTCTATCCTAGTCATATTTTGGCTATTTGATTCTTATTTTTGTAATCAAATTTTTTCCCAGAACTAATGTTAATTTCTGCTAACCGGAAAGAAATAATTATTTATTACTAGCTATAGGTCGTGGAGACCATTTCTCAAGTTTGAGAAACTATACCAGTTTTCTAAATACATACTGAAAGAAAATGGCAACATTTACCAGTCTTGGGCAATAAAGTCACTGGAAAGTTCAGAGAATTATGGGAAAGAGTTTAGAATTGCCTATTATAAATTATGATAATTAGCCTTCAAAGAAGATTTCCTCTTTCACTTTTTGGTCTGAATTTGTACATTTGCAAGTCAATTTGCAGCCATTTGTGCTTGGGTTGTTTTTCTTGGCTGTTTTCTGAGAGAGGCCTGCACAAGATGGAGGGAATGAAACCCAATATTGAAGGGAATCTGCAGGATTCCTCTCAGCTCAGTGACCAGATGAAGAGCTGTTATGAATTTGTAGAAAGTTGTTACTTCGAGCCATTTGGTCTTTCTTAAAACCATCAAATGTTAAGTATCAAAACAGAATGGAATTCAAATGGGTGGAAATAAATGAAATATTTTATAGTGAAACATTTCAGATAAGACCCTTCTTTACCATCCATTTTTATAAAATTTCCTAAAGTAAATTCTTGAAAGATTCACATTTTGAACTGAACACTTACATATAATCATGAACATTTCTCTCAGAGTTTCACTTTGCTTTTACTTCAGGCTTTGAAATAACCATAAAGTGAACTTTTAATTTCATTTCTAGAACATTCTAAGTTGAAGTACTTTGGTAGAGAACCACGTATGTAGATGATTTAAGAAACCCACTCATCACATGAAGGAGAATGGGCTTTATCCATGACTCTGTAACATGCTTCTCCTCTCAGTTTTTTGTTTCTGTGATCATTATACTCTATTCACACTTTAAAGGTTGGTGTTTTTCTGGATCTGGTCTTGATTCTCATTGTTCTTCGCTTTCTTGGGGAAATTTACATGGTTTCTAAGACGAGGACGACTGCCAGATGCCTGCAGCTAGCCCCCACCTCTTTCTTCTGAGCGCCACATTTCAAATGCCTACTGATCATGTTTCCCAAATGTCTTACCAAGGCCTCAAGCTTAACTTGCTTAGTTAAACATATTATGTTGGTGTTGTTCAGTCTCTAAATCATGTCCGACTCTTTTGCGTCCCCTTGGACCATAACCTGCCAGGCTCCTCTCTCCATGGGATTTTCCAAGCAAGAATATTGGAGTGGTTGCTATTTCCTTCTCCAGGGGATATTCCCAACCCCAGGGTTGAACCCGCATCTCCTGCATTGGTAAGTGTATTCTTTACCACTCAGCCACCAGGGAAGCCCTAAACAGATTATAGTCTACTTTACAACAAATCTTCATCTTTAATAAGGACCTTACCACATACCTGAGCTTCCCAGGTGGCTCAGTGGTAAAGAATCTGCCTAAATACTGGAGATGCAGGAAACACAGGCTTGGGAAGTTCCCCTGGAAGAGGGCATGGCGACCCACTACAGTATTCTAGCCTGGAGAATCCCATGGGCAGAGTGGCCTGGTGGGTTACAGTCCATAGGGTTGCAAAGAGTCAGACACAACTGAAGCCACTGAGCATGCACAGCATATACCAAGTCACCCTAATTCATAACTCTAGAGATGCTTTCAACTTCTCCAGCTCCCTGACTCCAATATTCTTTTGATTAGTAAATTCTGTCAATTCTGCCTCCAAATATCTGAGTCTATTCTCATCATCCTCACTGACATTATTTTAGTTCAAGTTTCTTTATATGTAATTTAAACCAGAGCCTCTCAAACTTTAGCTTATATAAACATCACCTGGAGAACATGTTAAAGCAGTTCTCAGGGCCCTCACACCAGAGTTTCTTATTCTGCACCCCAGAGTGGGATATGAAAGTCCACTTGCATGGACCATAGGTTGGGAGGTGGTTTAAATCTTGCAGTTACCCCTTAACTAGCCTCCTTGCTTTAGTTTCATAAGCTCCAATGTTGCTGATGAAATTATTGTTCTAAAACACAACTCTTGCCATGTTGCTTTTTTGCTTATATTGCTTATATATATTCTAGGGCTACCTGCTGACTTCCGCCTAGTGCCCAAACACATTTACTTGCATGCAAGGCCCTTGGCAATCTGATCGCAACCTACTTTTTCAGCCTCATCTCCCTCCACTTCTCCCCACACTTTATGAATAATTTGATTTGTCTGTGCCTCCTTGTTCCCATGAGTAAATCACTCTTGTTCCCTGCACTTCAGTGCCCATCCTCTTCTTCCATGCCCCATGTCTTCCTCTCTCCAAAATGCAAAATTTCTACTTATTCTTTTAAGACCCAACTCAGATATGACCTTTGTGTGCTCCAATAGCTCTTTATTACTGCTCTTATAGGTATTACCGTTTTATCTTGTTTGCACATTGTTTTCTCTCACAAGGATGTAAGCTCATCAATGGAACGGACTTTGTCTTTCAACTTTGTTTCTCAAATGCTTAGAGCAATATTGTCCATCTCACATATCTATGAAGCTGTTTAAGCTGAATTTAAGCCTGTAAGTTAACATTCCTTCAGTGTGTCGTATTAGTACCACGAAATTTGGGGGCAAACGTTCTCTGGTCTAATAGTTTGGTAAGTTATGAAGTCTATATAATAGTGCATATAGGTTCCATGAAGAACAGTAAAGAAACCTGTTAATTTTTTTTTAATATAGTATTACCAAAAAGTATTTGATTCCATGGATGCCTCTTTGAGAAGTGGTCTTGAAGTCAATAGGGAGTGAAACTGGAGTCTTAGAAAGATACTCTTGGCTACAGAATGAAGAATGGCCTGATGTTGGGAGAGGGAGTGGTTCAAAGGACTAGGAGGGATATAATATTGGCAACAAATACCAAGGGCCTGAGTTTAGGCAGTGAAGAAAGGGGCAAAAATAGGTCATAGTTTTGTGTGTTCTTTTACAATATAATAAGCAGAGACCTATGGGAAATTGGAGAAGGGAAAGAGAAAGATGTTGAGAATGACCATTTTGGTTTGTTTACCTATTACTGTGTTCCGTATCTGTTTCCACAAAGTATTAGACACCTTGCAAAACTGAGAAATATACTAAAGCTAACTACACAATTTTTTCTTTGGCCAGTTGGTCAGTAAGTTACAAAGCATACATTTCCCTCCATTATCCAGATTAAGAAGGGGAGAGAAGGCATTTTCATTGTACCCTTTCATTTTTCTGGCACACAGACTAAAGTCTAGTAGCCTGGTTTTTAGCTACTTAATAGATATGTACTATGTACTATGTACTCAGCCCTATGTCTAGGAAGTGTCTGCTATGACAGTGGTTCTGACCTGGGCAATTTTGCCACTCAGGGGACATTTGGCAATGTCTGGAGACATCGTTGGTTGTCAGATCTGGAGGAGTGCTACTAGCATCTAGTGAGTAGAGGTCAGAGATGCTGTCAAATATCCCACAATGCACAGGACAGCATCCAACAGAAAAGAATTATCCAGCCCCCAATGTCAATAGTGCCAAGGTTGAAAAACCTTGATTTATATGAAGGAAAATTAAAGCAATTATTCTGACAATCGAAGAGCAGCAGGGGTTTTGCTAAATTATTAGAATAACAACCTCATTTATGGGCTTTGCTTTGTTAATATAGACCTAGCCAGGTGGTGTTGAATAAGCATTAGTTCGTGATTTAATCTTAGTTCCTTTCTCTTCCAGTGACTAATTATAAGCAATTTGAATTGCTATGTGTGATCAACGATGTAAAAGTAGGACAAATGCACCTCTAATGAGGCTATATTAGACTCTGACCTTAAAACTTTCCAACAAGGTTGCCCTAATGTAGGGATATAGAGGAAATGGCTTGTTGTCAGATGTCCTGCAGTTGAGTCTCAGCTCCACCGCTTACTCTAAATTTATTCTGAGCCTCAGTTTCCTCATCATGAAATGCAACAATAATTTCCCCACCAAGTCACTGTGAGAGTTAGATGAGTTAATAGGAAAGTCATATATTAAACAAATATTGATTCTATTCCCAATGTATTTCAGATTGCATTGTCAGTGCTAAGGGGGATATTCATTAACAAGACGGACAAAAATCTCTACCTTTATCAAGTTGGGAATGGTTGGGGAGAAAGGCAATAAGCAAGATAAATAAATAGCACAGATAGGATGTTAAACAATGATTGGTGCAATGGAGAAAAGCAAAACAAGAAAGGAGTAAGGAGCATGGTACAAGGGTGATGCAGTTTTAGATTAGAAGGACAGGTGAGACTTTTTTTTTTTGAGTTAAGACTTGAAAAAGGAAGGAAGTAAGCCATGCCAATTGTGGGGGTAAGACAATTCCAAGCAGGGGGTGGTGGCATTTGCAGAAGTCCTGGGGCTAGATCATGCTTGGAGAGTTCAAAGAACATTAAGAGAGCCAGTGAGCAAAGAGAGGTGGGACTGGGGAGAAAGGAACAGAGCCTGTAGGACCACAAAGACTGTTGCAATGACCTTAGCCCTACAAATGTTAGCTAGTTATTATTATTGCCTGTAGGCAAAATAGTCCAGTCCGATTTATAGCTCCCATCAGAATACTATTCCATAAATCCCTCAAAATTCTGTGCCCTTCTAAGAAAGTTTTTAAAGATATCCTTCATTTAAACAAAATGGCAAGGCATCTAAGTGCAAAGGACAAAATTCTAGAATTCTCATGGCCAATCTGCTCCGTGGGTTCTTTTCTTACTGCATCCGCCCACTCTGCCTTGGAGCCCCACCCATGAGAGAGCAGAAAAAGTCAACTCGGGTGTCGTTTTTTTTTTTTCTCTTTATTTCTACAATAGAAACAGCTTTTCTAAGCTGCCTGAGAATTTAAAGTACACCTTCTTTTGTTGTGCTGCTGCTATACTAGTTTTGCTTTTACAAATTTCTGGAGACAATGTGTTCATATCGAAAACATGAACATTTTATTCAGATACCACACTGTTATCTAATCAGTGAACAAATACGATTAATATTTTTATAAAATATAGGATTTGGGACAGAGATATTCAAAGCCCTTTTTACTATATGCAAATGCTCTAATTTCAAATATCATTCTGTTCTATTTTGTGTTATGGGGCATACAAGAGGAAAAGCAGAACCCAGTATTATAATTTGCAGTGAACATACTTTTCCAATAAAGCCGTAAACAATCAAATTTCTAAAGGACTCAGGCTTACTCTACATGCATTCAAATCTAAAATTAAGAACAAAGAAGAAATCTTTCATTTCAGTAATAGTTGTTGCTAACCTACTAATTCAAACAGATTATTTTTATAAGTAAAAGTTTGATCCTGATGAGAATTTTCACTTATCAAAATGATTTTAAAACCCACATTTTCCTTCTGTTTTTAAAATATATTTTTCCTCTATTAAAATACGTTTTAGTTCTCCTCCAAGTATAATGAAAGGAGGCCACGGTATAATTGGAGCTGCCTCTTTTAGTCTGTGTTTTGTAGCCAAGGGTCCTCAGTAAGATTCCCTGGAGATGGAAACATAAAACTGTAAACTAGTTAGAGCATTCTTTCTCTAACAATTGAATTCAGCAAGAGGGTTTAGCTGATCCCTGCAGGCCATGTATTTCATGGATTAAGACTAGACCCAGGCGGCTGACCTGCTGCCTGATTTCACCGTGTCTGTCTTCTGTCTTTCCCTTGCTCTGTAGGGCTCTCACTCCCACCCTCTCTTAAGACTGACTTTTCTGTGGCAAAAGATGATATGATCTCTCCTGACCTGAGGGCAGATCATTCCCAGAAGTTTGTGGTAATAACAAGGCACACCCTCAGTTAGAAAGCCACATTGTCCTCTTTTGATTTGTAGGAATGTTCCTGTGTTGGGACAAGTATAATCACACCCTAATCCAGCACAGACGTTGGTGGGGGTGAGGGTGGGAGTATGACCAGGACACTGCTTAACCCGTGTGCCCAGAGGACGCATCTCTCTCTCAACAGGCAGACAAAATTTGCCTTCTGGGGGAAGATGCAGCTTTATTATGAAGTTCTCTGTTCATTTCTTTCATTTTCAGGAAAAGGTTCAAATTTCCAAGTGACACAGACACACATCTCCTGTTATCAGGGTCGCATTTCTGAATCACCTACCGATTCCCTGGTAAAGAAAAGTGATGAGTGCTAAACCTGCTTCAGACTCTGCAATTTGTATCTCCTTTTGTGTTTGTTTTCCCATTAAGTTGAGGTAGTAGGGGCAAGTA
Organism: Okapia johnstoni; assembly: GCA_024291935.2. Lineage (NCBI taxonomy): Eukaryota > Metazoa > Chordata > Mammalia > Artiodactyla > Giraffidae > Okapia > Okapia johnstoni. The sequence continues at coordinate 11,742,451 of CM044319.1, forward strand.
AGATTTGTTAAGGTGCCAATGGTTTTTCCTCCTTTGAGCTGCTATGCCAGAAATCCTCAAAACAGAATACGTATATACAAACTCTGGCCATCTCTTAAACTATCCAAAAGGTTCTTGTGTCCTTCCTTTGATGTTCTCTTTTGAAAACAGATTAAGTAAATACACAGATACAAGTTCTGCCTCACATTACTGTTGTACATTGTGGAATGTATCTTGCTTTTACATTTGGAAATGATCTTTTTGTGTGTGTACTTTTTTAGTGTAAAATTCCGCTTTTGCCATAACAAGGTCCTGGTTGGAAAAACATAGAGGCCTGGGTAAAGAAATTTTTGCAGAAAAATTGCAGTTGTATCTATCTCTTAAGCTGCCCCCTCCATGTTCTGATCAGCACACCAAGTATTTGTAATTGACTAGGATGAAATTGTTGGAACTTGCTGCCAATAGTGCAAGATAGACATTTAATCTACCCAATCCATATTCCCCAGCTCCCATCAGCACTTATTGTGAGTAGAATCATTATACAAATATGTTATGAGAGTGAATCTGGGACTGACTCCTAACAATGTCTCTACAGTCCTACGGAGGTTATGTTTCATCGCTGGCCCTTGCTTCAGGAACTGGTCTTTTCAAATGTGGGATAGCAGTGGCTCCGGTCTCCAGCTGGGAATATTACGGTATGGAAACATTTCATAAATGTTGCTGCAAAAACATTTAACACATAATTACTCTATATTTAAGGTTGCTAGGAAAACAAATTATGCAGTAAAATTCACCCCAGCATCACTGGGAAAAATATAATCTATAAATGAGATTGTTTATATGGTTCATTATAATCATGTTGCAACAATCAAAGAAATCTTAAGACGAGAAAGGACTCTTCCAAAACCCAATGAATGTTATTCTCTCCTAGAAACCTTGTGACCCCTGATGAACCAAATCTTTACAAGTCAGAGCTAACTCTGTTTTTGCAGACACACAGGTGCAGCCAAACTGGCTTTTAAGCAGATCTCGGGGAAAATCGGACCAAGCCAAGTAATTCACCACCACACAACAGTTTGCAGCTGCCTATTACATTACTCCAGAAGTCAAATAAACAAAAAATTTGTTCGAGAAGTATACCTTCCATGTGTGCCTATTTTTATGATTAACATCAATGCAGGATGATTATTTGGAATTAGTTATAATAAACGCACAAAAATTAGCTTTCATTAGATCCTCTTCCCTGTGTTGAGGTGAAAATGAGACAATTGTGACTTGGGAATCTTTATTCAGAGAAAAAAGTGTGTTGGGGGGTGAGGAGGAATTGGGGGACCTATTTCTATCCCAAATTAGTTAAGACACCAATGAGAGTACTAGAGGTGGCTGCATTTGTGATTTCTTTTAAAATGTAATGAGGTCATTCCTAGCTCAACATTTCCCCCATCAAAGAACTTTGGGTGGAAGTGAAAAAGCTGAAGAGCTGTCCTTTCTATTGTTAGGTGCTCCTGTTTCCATAATCTTCTCCTGCATCTCTTCTTCAGGCTTGTTGAGACAACTAGCAGAGCCAATGACTAGGGTGGAGCCTTACAGAAAGGAAAGCAAGACCTTTCCTCAGCAGCTCCCCCTGGGAGACTGAGGAGCTGGCTCAGACAGTAAAGAATCTACCTGCAATGGAGGAGATCAGAGTTTTGATCCCTGTGTTGGGAGGATCCCCTGGAGAAAGGAATGGCTACCCACTCCAGTATTCTTGCCAGGAGAATTCCATTGACAGAGGAATCTAGCAGGGATGCAAGAAGTCAGACATGACTGAGAGACTAATACATTCACTATCCAGCCTAAGTTATCACATGCAAACCTCATGCTCTTACATATTTTACAGCATCTATCTACACAGAACGATTCATGGGCCTCCCAACAAAGGATGATAATCTCAAGCACTATAAAGTAAGCATTTTCTGTTTTAGTTAGGTCATTAATGTATTTCATATGTGCTAAATAATTGTAAAGCAGTCATTCAGAGTTTACACTTCTGCTGAGTACACAAGCAAATATGATGATCTTTTGTCAGCTGTAAAACACCTTGCTAGAAAGGAATTAACTCCCTTGGGATTCTACTTTTTCTTTCCTCATCCTCCTCCCCACCCCCAACCCCTACACAGCTTGAGCGGGCATCGTTTATGCCTAAGGTCTCACTCATATGTAACATATGACACATAAACTTTCAGTTTTTCAAACTAAGAATCAGATGGAAGTAATGCAAATGATGATGAAAATGTGTTGCTCTGACTCTTAAATATTTATCAACCAAAGCAATACATAATTTCAGTATTGGTGCTAAGTCCATTGCACAATGATTTAGCTAGTTTTCTATTAGAACTTGCAGCAACTAAAATGTTAATTTTTCCCCTTTTCCAGAATTCAACTGTGATGGCAAGAGCAGAATATTTCAGAAATGTAGACTATCTTCTCATCCACGGAACAGCAGATGGTGAGGTTTAAGCAAGACTCTTACACATAAAAATACTGAGCCAGCATCACTTTGTTTAAGAAACATTAAGCATCCTCCTATGCCTGTGCTCAGGGTCAGTACCTAAGAGTCAGGGACATTTCCATAAGCAAGTGTGATTACTCACTGCTGACAATGTCAACTGCATGACTAGATAATTGTTGGTGTTCATTTCCAGGCAGTACATTGTCACTCTGCTTTCTGGTATTTAACAGCACTTTAACTCTCTCTCTTTGTTGCAGATAATGTGCACTTTCAAAACTCAGCGCAGATTGCTAAAGCTCTGGTTAATGCACAAGTGGATTTCCAGGCAATGGTACATAATTTCATTTTATTCAGGTTGATGGCCTTAGACCCCTAAGCTAAAAGGAAGACTCCCCTTCTTCTTCTTTTTTTTTTTTTTTTTTGGGGCTAAAACCTGACAAGAAGTCTATTCAATAGAGCAGGCAGAACATTAGCAAATGACTCTTGGATCTTCCATGAACTCCCTGAGGGACACTAGGCAAACCACGCCACCTCAGCTGACCCTAGTCGAGTCATATATTAAATAAAGGCATCCACAAGATTAGGGGCTCTTCTAGCTCAAACATCCAACAGTTCTATGGTCCTACATACTGAGTGTAGCTACGTGCTTCAAGTCCCTGTAAAACCTCAAAGCAGCCAGAAGATTCTGTTTATTCGGTAAGAAGCCATCCCAGAAGGCTGTCAGAGACCTCAGAGGCTCCCAGAAATCATGCGGTTCCACTCAGAGCTAGAGAATCCTTCCATCTCTGTGTTTTCAGTGCCTGACATGTGCTTGGCCCATCACAGAAGCTCATATTTTCACTGACTGAATGAATGAATGAGTTAGCTGTAAAATCCAGTTGCTTGAGGAATGGGAAATGGAAACAGAGAGGAAAATAAGGCAAAACCCAAGTCAAGGGAGACAATCCTTGGTGGTTCCTTCCCCCTTTTCCACTTTTCCCTCACTTGCTTATGTTGCACAAGATCCTAGAAAAGGAAACCCTCCTTCTTTTGGAAATTTGATTTCTTAAAATAATTTACAGAGGGTGAGGTGAGACTTTTCTGGTCTTTTTTTATCCCCTTTACCATTTTTTAAATTGTGACTCCTAAAGCACATTCAACTCATAAGAATATAGTATTACATCAATAACCACTAGCCAACTTTATTCAGTGAAAATCATCTTACTGGCATCTCTCCAGCAATAAAATTTAAATCCATAAACCATCTCCCTGTTTTTTTTTTTCTAATAATACTGTTTTTAACTCCTATGAAGGATGTTTATGGTTATACGTATTGTGAATTTTCTACAATAGAGAGGAATTAGATTCAGAGGCTAAATCTTCATGGAATTTTTTAGCTAGAAGACGCCTTAGAGGAAGTGAAATCCAACCCCCTCATTTTTCAAATGAGGAAACCAAGCTCTGGAAATTCAAAGTAACCAACCCAGCACCGCAGCTCTGGAACCCGGGCTTGGAATCCCAGGGTGCTGGCCACTGTGAAAGCTCAACCACCCCGATGAGATCTCACATATAGGTTTAAAAAAATATGAAACAATAGTGAAAGTTAGGAAAAGGGCTTTAAATCTTCTTGCTCTTCATGTATACATGTAAACTATTTTATTTATGCAAGTATTCTTAGGTATTTCAACGGTAATATTAGAAAAATTACCAGGTTCTGAGAGCACAAAAAAGTCAAAGCCGATGCACCGTGTGGTTGCAGGAATAAAATAAGTTTCTTTCCTCTGTGTTTCAGTGGTACTCGGACCAGAACCATGGCATATCCGGCCTATCTACGAAGCACTTATACACCCACATGACCCACTTCCTAAAGCAGTGTTTTTCTTTGTCAGACTAAAATGATACCGATACAAGACTGTATCACAATCTGAACACTTCCTATGAATGCCTCAGACCGTTTGCTTGTTTCACTCTTTATGCTGTTAAGTGTTGGTATAAACAAACACACGAATGTTGTTCTGAAGGCTGACAGAAGATTCAGAGGACTCAGAAGTTCAACCTAAATATTGTTTACATTTTCTGGCACTCTGTGAAAGAAGAAAAAAGGAGGCCCTGCCTTTTTGCTTTGGACACAAACAGTGTTTTATTACCTGTTCATTTGAGGGGAGAAGAATAAAATCAGAAGTTAAAATGCTATTATTTTCTCTGTGTTCATTCATTTCAGGTTCCAGTTTCTATCAGAGAAAGAAATGCTTGTGTTAGGCAAATGCTTGAATAATAGGGTGTTCATGGAGGAGAAGAATCTAGAAGCAGTTTTGGATTTTTGTAAATAGAATTCCAAATGCTGGGAAAAAAAATAGCTCAGAGTGTGCAAAAGCATTGTTCAGAAATCAGGTTGGCAATACATTTTGTAGAGGTAACCTGACGTTTGCCCTCTGCTCTGTCCCTCCAAGAAATGTTTATTAAATTTCTCCCAGAAGATTTCTTATTGTCAAAAGCATTTGATAAAGATAAAGTCAGAATTTTGAATCCAGGCTCCTTTTAAGAAATGCTTCAAATTTGGAAACGTTCCTATTTTAGATCTCTTTTTAGAATGAGTAATGGTAACTGTTTTCAGATTGCTACGCCACACCAAACCAAATAAAACAAAAAATTAAACAAAATGGACATCAATACCTAGAGAAGGAAAATGTTACATCTACGAGATTATTCTGGGGTTTTTGTTCTATAAGTTTATTTGAAAAAGAAAAAAATACCAGAAGTGCCATAATGCCTGCAATCCCAAAGGCAACGCTCTGCCATTAACTGTCCCTGTCAATTAGAAACACAGACAGTGTGCCATCTCTGTGATGACCATAGAATCAAAAAGGTCCACACCAGGGCAGCATAGGACATCTTTCATAAGAATGTTGAAAGTACCCATGAAGCCACTGCTGAGGGGACTTTCCATTGACACAGTTCCCAGCATTGGATTACCCTGGATGATTTCTCCCCACCCTTGGCTTGATCCTTCCCAGTGGTAGATAGCAGACCCTCAACCTCTGTCATGCTGTATAACCAGAAGAGACATAGAAACTTACAGCAGTAAGGGGCCTCAAAGGTCATATGCCATAGAATCTTCTAGAGTTTTCTGATCTTTCTCAATCCAGAACTCTTTCTCCTATGACTTTCTGAAATCATGCTCCCAATTCAGGTCACAGAGTCCCACCTCACCTGTCAGGAAGGGCACGTTGTGGATGTCAGGGGGCCTGGGCAACACCCCTACAGATTCAGGACTGGACATAGGCCCTCTGCACATCTATGCGACCCCTGATGCTCTGAGGGTCAGAGGGAAGCTATTGCTGTCCTTTTTTCTTCCACAGGGAGCAGTCTGCAAAGTAAGCCCAAGACATTTCTGCATAATTTACTCCCCATTCGCTCTGTACAACTAGGAAATGAAGACTAGCCAACAGTCATTGTCTGACACTCTATCAAGGGAGATACCAGGGCAATCACAAATAATAAGGAAGTCTTGTTACCTTCACTTATTTTCTGTCTTTGTGAAATATGTGAAGCTGGCATTTAATATCAACGTGCAAAAGGTCGTCTCCAGTCTCAAGCCTTGGCTCCCACTACTGTAGAGGTAACTTCTATTAGACAGATCGCCATTTTCTCCAAGTAGAAATCTCTAAGGATTCTCCGTGGTCTGTAAAATAATATTGTGGGTATTCGATGTAGAACATTGTCATCATCACAGAAAGTGCTATTCAGTGGTGCTATCCTAGAGGAATCTTCACAGACCATATCTTGGAACATAGCATATTGCACAGGCTCGCCAACCGGTGAATGATTGAACAACTCGACTCTGTGTTCATGGGAGACTCAGGCTTTCTACATCACTGTTAATGCAACCTTCCTAACTCCTCAGGCAGAATTATCCAGTGGCTCCTTGGGACTGTGTGTATTTATGTACTTATCTACCCATTCAACAAACATTTGTCCAGTCTGTCTATATACCTGACACTATGCAAGGCTTTGAGGATGTAGTGCAGAGCAAGGAAGCAGTGAGAGCGACAGGGTGATTTTGTAACTTTTTTTTTAACATTCACATTTTGTACAGATTTACCAGATTTTTCTTTTGGCTTGAAAATAAGAGGTACATAAAGTACAAAGATTTTAGTAGAAAATACCAAACTAAAAGGGATGATTATACATCTTATCGTTTCTATTTGCAGGAAGTAAATTAGAATAATAACTATCCTTTGCCACACTTTATTCTTGCATATGAGATTTGGGAAGGAGGATGTCCCACCATATTAATTCACCCTGCAGGGTATAATAATCTTTCATATATTGCAAACTTGAGATTTTCCTGCATTCATTCAACAAATGCAATTGCAAGTCCCTGATTTAGGTACTATAGGTGACCCTCTCCCCAAAAAAGATGTGTATGTTAAACAATATGCATATCTTTAGGCAGAGCTTAAAGTCTGTAAAGATAAGAAATGAATGTGACTACAGTGCAAGTTCAAATGAGATCAGGACTCTAGGGGTGGGATTCTTGTATGTGCTAGAGGAAAACCATTAAAAAACGATGCCATTTCAAAATAATCTCAAATTTTAATCCTGCCATGCTGGCCTTAGAGGTATTTCAAAAGGTTTCAAAATTCTGAGTGACCATCATATATTTGTTGGCATGAATGAGAAAGAAGCAGTAAGAAAACGGGTATCTTGCTAAATTTGATACAAATGAGGTAACCTTTATTGAGGCTTAATTTTTTTTCAAATCTTCTCTGAAGTATGACATGTATGATTTATTTCCTTCAATAAACATTTTTTGAGTACCTATGCTGTGCACGACAGTATTCTGTGTCCTGCAGGGGTTACAAAGATGAATTTTTGTGACAAGTTCTCAATTTCTAGACTGTTTCAGTGAAGGCGACTTAACGAATCTGATTTTCCCAACATTTGAGCATTTTTCAGAAACTGACAGATCTTTATGCAAATGTTGTTGCCAAGCTGTTTGTAATGGTGAAATTATACTTTGACAGTAACTCTTTAAAATATATTAAACCCAGCTAAGGTTTTCTTTGAAATGTTGCCAATTAAGTGACTTTAATGAGCTTCTTGATGGTAATGTAATTAAAATTCAGATGTTCTAATTGTAAAAAAAAAAAAAATACAGTTCTGGGAAACTTAACAGTAAAATAAGCAAATGTGAAATGAAGTAAGGCTAATTTAAATGGTGATTATGTGGTCTTCTGAGAAGATTCTACGAAAACAATGCTTTCAATTATCCTGTTTGTAAAGAAGGAAGATGGCACCTAACAGATATTTTAAATGTATCCCGTAAAGTGGATATTTTGAGTTTATCTGATAAAACAGATTAAAAAATTCTGAACACAGGCAGTCATTCCCACCTTGTGAAAGAACTGCTAAAACACTTCCTTGGCTTTAGGGACAGGTATCCTGGCAATCTGAAGTGAAATAATTTCTAATTCAGGGAGAAATTAGTGCCTAGACCTTATGAAGCTATTCGCAGGGGAAAAGATCTGGCTCCTAGTGAAAGTCTCTACTGACCACCTGCTCAGATCACTGGCATGCAGTACTAGCATACTGGCCACAGACACTTCTTTTTGACACACAGGTAATATTGTTGGCAAGCTAGAGCAGTATGAGTTCATTCTATTGGCCTCTAATTAATACTCTATTACTTACTCCACCCACTTGAAAAATGGCTTGACAATATGTGAGTGAAGTGAAAGTTGCTCGGTCGTGTTTGACTCTTTGCAACCCCATGGACTGGAGCCTGCCAGGCTCCTCTGTCCTTGGGGATTCTCCAGGCAAGAATACTGGAGTGGGTTGCCATGCCCTCCTCCAGTGGATCTTTCCAACTCAGGGATCGAACCCAGATCTCCCTCACTGCAGGTGGATTCTTCACTGTCTTAGCCACCAGGGAAGCCCAAGTATACTGGAGTGGGTAGCCTATCACTTCTCCAGGGGATCTTCCAAACCCAGGAATCGAATCGGGGTCTCCTGCTTAGCAGGTGGATTCTTTACCAGCTGAGATAACATGATTTACTAATATTCTTTGGTGCGGCATTACATGTTTTGCTCTGTGGTTATAGAGTCCATGTTATATGCATGAGGGAGGGGGTAATCAAGCCAAGACAATGCCACCATGGTTTGATAGTTCATCTTCCTTCTTTCATAATTACTGTTTATAGACCAGCAAAAACAGGAGCATCTTTGCTAACCATGAATTAAGAGGGTTAGGCATTTTTCTCTGTGTTATAGAAAGCAAATTGTTGAAAGAAATGTCTTAATGAAATATGTAAAAGGGTATAAAAGTTATTTCTTTGCTAGAAAGCTACTATCCATTCACTCATCATTCAGTTTGTTATGGAAACATCCTTTCTGATAAAAGACATAATAGAAAATTTATATAGGTCAAAAAATTTGCTTTTATCACACGGACACTTTGCTGAATTTCCAGCTTTAAGGGACAATGTTTTACTATATGCAAGTGCTTTTTATACCAACAGGAGACAATGATGCTCACTTTGCAATATTGCAAATGCCTTCCTTTCAAATGAATTGGCTCACATGCCAATTCTTTTAAAGATAATATGTTCATTGTAACTTATTTTAGAGGTAATTGACTGTAACAGATTAGGGCACAAATACTAAAGTTAGATTACCTGATTTGAATCCCAGTTCAGTCACATACTAGCTGCGTAACAGTGGTCAGCTTTCATACATTCTTTCTGCTTCATCTTCCTTACACATGAAATGGGGGATAATAATATTTCCTACCCCACAGTGTTTTGGAGATTTAATTTAGTTGCTATTGATACAGTTCATAGTGTCTGGCATATAGTAAGTATTTGGTAGGAGTCTGCCTAGATACATAAAGTAAACCACTTTTTAGTTGGCTTCTTCAGTAAATTAATTCTCAATAAAATAATAGTTAAATCAGAAACCAATAATTTTTTCCCAGTATTAGTGAGTTTAGTAGAAATATCAGAACCATCCATCAGTTAAAAATGAATCTCTGTCTTTTGCTGAATCAATATGGCCCTTTAAAAAAAACCAATATGATAAGGAAACTCATCGACCCTAATGAATCATTTGACAATAGTAATATTGTCAATATTTGACAGTAGTAAAGAAAACACCTTTGGGGAAAGCAGACCACCAAGGAAAAGTGTGCTTGAAGGACACGGACAGTTCCCTCAGCCAGCTTCACACACAACCGCAAAGCACCACACCATTCCTTCCATTCTGGTTCTATCTTCACCTGCTGCCCTCCAAACTCCAGGCACACATGAAGTCTCTTTTCTTTTTTTTTATGCAATCCAAGCTCATTCCTGTTTCAGGGCCCTGAATGTGGATTTCTTGCACTTTTCATTTGGCTGTGTCCTTGCAGTCTAGGTCTCAGGCCAAGTATCACAACCTTAGAGAGAACTTCTCTGGATTCAACAGTCACTGGATTTAATGCTTCTTCCACAGCCAGACTTCCAATCACAATATCTAACTTTGTTTGCTTGATCACACATATAACCCTCAGAAATTTATTTAGATACATGTTTGGAACCTAGTTGTCCTACTCAAATTTAAGCTCTCTGTAAGCAATCTGCACCCAGGAACTTGATAGCCTTTGGAATACGGTGGAAGGAACTTGATAAACAGTAGCTGAATGTATTTCCACATTTTGCAGAGAGAAAGGCTATGAAACTAGAATCCTTATGTGTGATCTCACAGTGGAAACAGATCTCACCCTTTCTGGAAATGAGTGTGTAATATAAACTTGTCTTTTCCCCTTCAAAGGGAAGAGAAAAAAAAAACCTGAGTCGCAGGTGATTCCCAGTCAGAAGAATGCAGTTAGGGAGGACATGAATCTTAGCCAGAGATCTAAAGAGTTGGCCTTTGGAACAAAAATTAATTGGCTTAGGAAATAGAAACCAGCCCCAGTGCACTGTACTACCTCCAATTCTCACTGCCCCTGGATGACACCACAGACCAAGTTTAGCACAAAATGTTCAGACTGAAAAAAGTCATAGAAGTCTCTGGAATGCTATCGATTATTTTAGCATCTTTCACTCTTTTTTAAAGTATTTTTAAAAATATATTTTACTTAATAAATATATTTTAAGTACTAGCAGTTTCTTTCACATTATAAAACAAGCATGCTTTACACTGTTTCTTTCTCCTGATCAGATAAATCATAAGTTCAAATCCAGATCGTTTGACTGATTGGTTCTTTTAAATTCAAATTATAAACTTGGAGTTATCAAAAATAAGTCAGTGAAATATATCTTCCAAAAGTTGTAAATCAAAGATCATATTTTTCTAGCTGGTCATTCAACATGGGTGAATTGAATTTTCTAGGGTCTTATCGATACAGCAGAGTATGGCCTTGTGTATTTGCAAAGCTGACAAACAGAATCAAAACAACTGAATTCTAATTCTTATGATTTGGACAAGCTCCTTCTTTTCCTGAGTTTCATTTCTCTCTGTGTGCCACAGTTACTGGGCTAAATCCATGTTTTGTAGGTCCTAAAAATTAGTCTGTATTCCATTAGGTGATAGTACAAGGTAACTGCTAAGTCCTAAATCATATTCCAAAAACTGAGATCCATAAATTGGACAACTGGAGTCAATCTTGTGTTTTAATTCACTCTTCCATCCTCTGGATCTTATCACCTTCTGGGATTACAGTGGTTACATCTAGGATTTCTGTTTCCTGTCAATATAGAGCTCTCATGATCTCTTTTCAGGCTCTATTGTAGAGATGGGGTGAGAGAATGATGTTTTATTATTTTTGGCCACATGGTACGTGGGATCTCAGTTCCCCAAACAGGGATCGAACCCATGTCCCCAGCACTGGAAGCACACACTCTTAACCACTTGACTGCTAGGGATGCCTTTTTTTTTTTTTGATGAACAATCTCATATCCCCTAGAAACACTGAGATTGAAGTGTTCTGTCTGACTTGGATGATGAAAGTGAAGTCAATGACCCACCACGGCACTTTGATTGGTGCTAATACGGTAATGGCAGAACTAAAGAGCCTCTTGATGAGGGTGAAAGAGAAGAATGAAAAAGTTAACTTAAAACTCAACATTCAAAAACTAAGATTATGGCATCTAGTCCCATCACTTCATGCAAACAGAAGGGGGAAAAGTGGAACCAATGACAGATTTTGTTTTCTTGGCTTCCAAAATCTCTGTGGGCAGTGACTGAAGTCATGAAATTAAAAGACAGTTACTCCTTGGAAGGAAAGCTATGTCAAACCTAGACAGTGTGTTAAAAAAGCAGACATCATTTTGTAGACAAAGGTCTGTGGAGTCAAAGTTTTTCCAGTGGTCACGTATGGATGTGAGAGTTGGACCAGAAAGAAGGCTGAGCACTGAAGAATTGATACTTTCAAATTGTGGTGCTGGAGAATACTCTTGAGAGTCCCTTAGACTACAAAGAGATGAAACCAGTTAATCCTAAAGGAAATCACTCTGAATATTCATTGGAAGGACTCATGCTGAAGCTGAAGCTCCAAGAGTTTGGCCACCTGATGCAAAGAGCTGACCCATTGGAAAAGACCCTGATGCTGGGAAAGATTAAAGGTAGGAGGAGAAAGGGGCAGCAGAGGATGAGATGGTTAGGTATCATCACTGACTCAAAGGACATGAATTTGAGCAAACTCTGGGAGATGGTGAAGGATAGAGGAGCCAGCATGCTACAGTCCATGGGGTCACAAACAGTCAGACACGACTTAGCAACTGAACAACAGCAACAACAATATGGTAATATTCACAAAGGAATTGCCATCACCACTCACCATCTTCCTCAGTGAGACTGATTTTATATGAATTAAATTGATAGTTGAGAATCTTGTATTGGACAAGGGCATCAGATGCTTTGGAGCAGAGTTCTGCATCTCAAGCAACTGCTGAGGTCAGCTAGGCAATCAGAATAAATGAAGCAAACCAAAGAGGGGGTCAGCAGTGTCTCCGTAACCTAAGGATGGGACTCAAACAAGCTGGTAAGTGTTTCTAAAAGGATAACCAGTACTGACTCAAACTGTTGCTAGTGACAATATGGGCCTATTATTTCCCAACTTGATTTTTGTCAAGAGAAGCCAGAAAACTGAACTGTTAAATGTAAGCTTTCTCTCAATTTTGAACCCTTGATAACTAATTTATGAGTAAAGAAAATTCATCTGTGTGCCAGATTTGGTCTATGGGTATTAATTTCTATTTTAAGTAATAAAGAAGAGGGTAGAATAAGGGAGAAGCTCCTAAGAGATCACACAAGAATGGGCCCCAAATTGGAATCGGATGTATCTTGCCAACAGCACTCAGGCTGCCAAAGCAGAGGCTCCAAAAATAAACAATGGAAGTCTAAACCTGAGGTTTTATTCCTTCAGATTAGGTTTTTAGAAAAAAAAAATGTGGAAACTTCAAAATTCCATGAAAATAAGCATTTTGTATCTCTCTTTTGTTTTTCGTTAGTGGCTATCAGTGTATGTTTAAAAAAAAAAAAATCACATGGGCCTCCAGGTTGCCAAAGCACCTTCAACATATCTGGAGTACTTTTGTTATTTACTTTCTCAAGTTACAGTATCAGGAGCCATAAAACATTGTTTACATAATCTTTGGTGAAAAAGCTGTGCCCAGTGAAACCTGCTACCCTAGTATCATTTCCTTGACATGGAGTCTTTTGCATGGTGTTCCTCTTAACAAGGATTAGTAATTTATCGTCAAAGTGTTAAAGATGTGTGGTAAACCTTATATCTTAGATATTCAATATTCACATAGTCCTGTGTCATAGCTCCCAGAAAATAAGTAAAGTCATGGAAACTATGCCTGCAACTGTTTATATGTGTAATTTATTGAAATGCATAATCTTTTCATTGAAATTTTATTCATTTTTCAAAAAGAACTTCATATATCATATACATAGCTTGTTTATATGTACAATATACATATTTAAATATACATATGCACATATGTATATGTATATACATACATATCTATATTTTTAAGGTTTAGTATCTAGAATATATAAGGAGCACTTGCAATTCAACAACACAATTTAAAAATGAGCAAAGGACTTGAATAGACATTTCTCCAAAGAAGTTATGCAAATGATCAACAAGCACATGAAAAAATGTTCCATCTCCTTAGTCATTAGGGAAATATAGATCAAAATCACAATGAAATACCACTTTATACTTACAAAGTTGGCTATTAAAGAAGAGAAAAGAAGTGTCAGCAAAGATATGGATAAATTGGAACCCTAACATATTGCTGGCAGGAATGTAAAGTGGTTCAGCTGCTGTGGAAAACAGTTTAGTAGCTCTCCTAAAAGTTAAACATAGAATTACTGTACAACCCAGCAATTCAACTTCTAGATGTATAGTCAAAAGAATTGAAAACAGGTTCTCAAACAAATACATGTATAGGCATATTCTTAGCAGCGCTGATTCACAATAGTCAAAGGATAGAAACAGCCCTAATATCCATCAATAGATGAACAGACAAATGAATTGTTCTATATACACATAGTGAATATTATTCAGCCATAGAAAGAAATGAAGTAGTGATACATGCTACAATATGAATGAACCTCGAAAACAAGCTACATGAAAGAAGCCCAGACACAAAAGTCTACTATACGATTCCATTTTTATGAAATATTCAGAATAGGTAAGTCCACAAGACAGAATGCAAATTAGTAGTTGCCTGAGGATGAGAAGAAACTGCTTAATGAATAAGACGTATTTTCTCTTGGAGTGATGGAAATGTTTTGGTACTAGGTGGAGTTGGTGGTTGCACAACATTGTGAATGTACTAAATGCCACTGAATCGTTCACTTGAAACAGTTTGATTTTGTCATACAATTATTAATTTCAATAAAATGTTTTAAAAATCTAGTTTAAGAAACTCCATTTGTAAAGATTTTCAGCATAAGTAACATAATAATTATGACATCCTTTCTAGAATCAATAGACTCAAGTTTTTCATCTAAGAGAAGAGTATATTTCAGGAAATTAGGCTCTTCGGTACTTTATAAATATTTGTTTTGATTCATCCTCATTGCTGATAAAAGGAATATTCCTAATCTCAATTTAAAAAAATTAAAATTTGTTATACTTATTTAACTGGTTGTCATTCACACCTCCATACCTCTGGACACAGAGGAGAGGAACCCATAGAATTCACTCCCTTCAGTCATACCTTCCACCTTATGAGCATTCAAAACACTTAGACTTTCCAAATATCAGATATTCGCTTCTATGCATCTTAAATTCTGTTCTTCCAACTTCCTGCTCAACTGCACTCAGCATAGCAGCTCTTCCAAAATGACTTTTTCAAATAGCCAATCTCAAGCTGCCTCCTACTTTGCTCCTCCCATTCTGTTTTCACATCAATCTACAGAAAACTATAAGAACAAGCTCTCTTTGCCAAGACCTGTCCCATTTCCATACTCTGCTCTCAATTCTAGGCTCTTTCAGTGTTCCCGTTTCTTCACCAGAAAGTGAAATCTGTAGCTGTTGAAAAGGGTGAAAAGTCAGTTGGGTGACATCTCCAAAACTCATGGATCTGATTCTTAAAAAACGAAACCTCCACAGTCACTTTGGAAAGCAATTTGGCAGTCTCTCAGTCAGTTAAACATAACCCATCAATTCTACTTCTAGACTTATTCTTTAGAATTCTAGAATTCTACTTTGCCTGAGAGAATTAAAAACAGAACCAAACAAAAACTTGCGCTCAAATATTTATAGCAGCATTATTCATAATAGCTCAAAAGTGGAAACAACCCAAGTGTTCATCAATTGATGAATAGTTAAACAAAAAGTGTTATAAACACATAATGGAATATTATGCAACCATAAAAAACAATGATATACCGATACATGCTGCAGCATGGATGAACTTTGAAAATACTATGCTAAGTAAAAGAAATCAGATGCAAAAGTCCACGTATTGAGTGGACTATCTGTGGACATCTATTTATATGAGATGTTCACAGCACAGGCAAATATACAGAGAGAAGGTAGATGAGCGGTTGTCAAGGGCTGGGAAAGGGCAATGGGGAACAACTGCTAAGGGTACAGGGATTATCTTGAGAGTAATGAAAATGTTCTGGAAGTAGACAGTGGCAATGTTTATACAACACGGTGAATAAACCAAAAACCAGTGAATCATATGGTTTTAAAATAAAAGCTAAACTATAAAATACCTGGAATTGCTAATTGTTTATTTTTTAGACCTCTTGTTGTCTTGGCCATCGGGTGGCTGTAAATGGATTCAGACAGGAGCCAAGGCAGATTCTGAGGGGGTTAGGAGATCCTGCCTGGACTCCCACCACTGCTTTGCAGAGTCTTCCTCTAGAAAGGCCGTATGATCTGGATTCATAGCAAGTGGCTTTAAGCAACTTGGTTGCCTATTCTAAAGCCCCTGAATCATTACTTGTAATATAGAGGCAAAAATATCTAACTTACTGTATATTATGAGGATTAGACAGTAATATATTCAGAGATTTTTGCTTTTAGCAGACATTCATACAGGGTAGCTATCTCTATTATCTTAGAGGACTTGCTCCTCATCTCTAAAATATTAAAAACAATCTGTCCTTAAACAATAGAAATATTTTCAAATTATCATTATTTTCTAAATCTGTTGCCTATAATTAAGCCTATATATGAATTTCGAGTGAAAACAAAAAAAAAAGCAATCACCTAATCAGGTGGTTGGTTAACCCATTGGAATGAATGCCTATTACACTTTCATCCAGGTGTGAAATCAAACATTGCCCTGAAATCATGATTGTTTTCATTAATGTCAACTGTCCTAAAGGATACATTTATGTAGGATAATTGTCCAGAAAAACATTAAATCAAATTGGGGCTTAATAAATCAAAGCAAAAGTTAAGATATTCAGTGAGTCACCTCTTTTGCAATGTATTATGCCTAGTGTTGAGAAAAAGAGGTGGAGAAAAAGGCATAAGATCCAGACTTTGACTTCTAGAGTTAGCTGATCAATGTTTATGAAAGAGGATGCTGATAACCATGGACTAGATTTATGAGAAAGTAAGGGAGAATCTATCTTTCTTCAACATTAGAAAGGGGTTCGCAGTTAATGCTCTGGTGTGCTCTATAAAGATAAAAAAAATTTAATTAAAATGTAAGTGAGAAACCAGTGTTTACTTCCTTTCCTCTGACAATATGGCAACAAAGAAACAATTTACTTTTCAGCCAGAAAGATTTAGGATGAGAACACAGTACTGAGGCCATAGAACTGTTTATGAGAGCAAAGATAAATTTGGGGGGTAATTTATTACAAAATGAAATTGTAGAAATTAATTCTGTATGTTTGAAGAATAAGATAGTTAAACAATGAATTCTTCTAAATTAGATAAAATTCTACTTAAAAATAGGAAAATAGCCTAGAGGACTTAATAAATTAGCCTTCAGACTATGATTATATTATTTCAATATCACCAAAAAAACTGGGCATATCTTTACAATATATCTGATAAAATATGAGTTGGCAGCACCAGCACTGAGCAAATTTCAGGCAGGGGGCAAGAATGATTACAAGACATCATGAATAAGAAAAAGTGTTTATAACTCCATTTTGCATTTTCTGCATTTTTTAGTATAGAGATTTCAAATTTTAAATATTTTAATGACTGAAGTTACTTCCTTTTACAGAAGCCTTTGAAAAATTGCAATGTTTTAATTGGTTCACATTAAACACTCTTAGAAGCTTGAGGGAAAAAAGTCTTTCCAGATGAGCAAGAGGTTGGATAAATGTAATGACATATGGTTTGTTTTTTATAGCTACAATATGCAAAAAATAGAAGCATAACACATGTATTCAATGATATATATGTATTTATACATATAAATATATATTCTGATATAAATTATGAGATATGATTATTTTGTATCAATGTGATTTTGTTTTTCTCTATCTTGTTCCCTTTATGAATAAAAATAACAACTGAAACTTAGAACAATTTTAAACATCTCATTATACCCGGGATCTAACGAAAGATAAAATCAACGTATGCAAAGCCATGATGTTGCTTGGTCCCCTCCTCCAACTTGTGAGCTAGGCTGTCTACAGAGTCTCAGAGCCTTGGGGTTGTAGTGGAATGATGGGGGGTGGGTATTGAGGAACTGTCTGCTGATTTTATTACAGAATTTTCCCCCAGAAATCACTCTTTTTCCTCAGAATCACTCCAGATGAATGGGTCACCAACTGTTTCTTAAATATCTCTCAGTAACAGTGTATCTCACATCCTTTGGCAACAACACCCCCCCACACACACCCTGCAGTGTTCTTTTATTGCCCCTGGACCCATGAATTCATCAAGACACTCAGGAGACTTGAAAGGCATCTGATCATCATTACTGCTATATACTTAATTTCAAAAGTTTCAAAGGCTTTTGTTAAATGGCTACATCATTTTTCTTCAAAGTTAAAAAAAAAAAATCTGAGTTAATGTAAAGTTTCCTTTCACATGCTATAGACAATTTTGCGGGGTAGGGGGAAGTGATTTTTTTGCAGGCTCACAGATTATTTTCAGAAGACCCTTCTTATGGAGAAAAGGATAGCATGCATATGGAGAGGATTACCTCTGAGAAACCAAAATGGACCTCAAACCAAAATAGACCTCAAATCAAAATTTTCCTCATCGGGAGAGTGTTAGTGGTCACTATTAAGTCTTTCATGACAGAACAGAGGCATACTCTCAAGACAAGCCTTAAAAATGGTAGAGAAGGAGCTGGAATCACTGTTCCATTACCTCTGAATGGTGGTTCTCACGTCCTGCCTTCACTGAAGTGGTTTTTCTGTTACCAAGACCTGGGCCTGTGCTACCATTTTACCTTCAAGTTTGAGGCCGCCATGAGTCCCTGAACTTCATTTACTTTACCCAGCTCATGTTTGGTAATGAAGGGTCAAACTCTTTTACTCCCAGAGTAACTGATTGCTGCTGCTGTGCTGTGCTCAGTCATGTCCGACTCTTTGTGACCCCATAAATTGCAGCCCACCAGGCTTCTTTGTCCATAGGATTTTCCAGGCTAGAATACCGGAGTGGGTTTCCATTTCCTCCTCAAGGGGATCTTCCTGACTCAGGGATCCAATCGGCATCTCCTGTATCTCCTGCATTGCAAATGAATTCTTCACCCACTGAGACATCGGGGGAGCCCAGAGTAACTGGTGCTAATGGCCCACCCCTCCACACTTATTTTATTATAGTTTTAATTTAACTTTTTAGCTTGGAAAATTCCAATCATGTATAAATACAATCACATAATAAAACTTCACAGTAATAACTCATCAATTTCAAAAATTATCACTATTCTGCCATGCTCTCCACCCACATATCACACTCCTTTTTAATTTTACCATCTTTTTCTTAGATAGAATTTTCATAAATTGAAATCACAACTCTTGGCTGCACTATTTTGACAACTGGGCATCCTTGGTAAAGCATTCCCCTTTCACAACATGGAATACTTCCACTTCCCCAGAAAGTTACCCCCAGATGATTCTCCTCTTCTGAGAGAAAACCACAATTCTGCATTTTATTTAACTTTAGTTTTGCTTCTGAACTTCTATGAATGGATCCATACTGTATGTAGTGTTTTGAGTCCACTTCTTTCACTCAGCATCATATCTATGAAATTTATCCATATTGCAGACAATATCAGTTATTGTTCAGTAGGATTTCATGTTATGAATTCTGTACCACAATTTGTCCATTTTTCCTTTTGTTGATGGATAATTTGGTTCTTTCCAGCTTTGAACTGTTTCAAATAAAGCTGTTGTGCATATTTTTGTACAAGTCTTCTTGTGGACATATTTTTTCATTTCTTTTGGGTAAAACACTTAGAAGTAGGATTACTAGGTCAAAGTGTAGCTGTACATTTAGCTTTAAAGCTTAACCTTTTCCTAAAGTGGGAAAATCAGTATTTAGAAGTATTATTTGTACTCGTGTCTTGTCTAGCCCACTGCTCCACACTGCCTCCTACAGGTAAGCAGTTTCATTAATTTCTTGTGCATCCTTCCAATTTTTAAAATCAGTGATGAGTAAATAAACATCTATTTGTACCTTTCTGTCTTCTAACAACACACAAAAGGTAACCTACTATATATCCATAAACTGTCCTATTTTCACCTAAAAACATATCTTAGAGTCTTTCCATATTGACTAAACATTAATAATAAATGGCTTCCTCATTCTTTTTCTAGAAACTGCTCTATTGATGGCCCCTTATAGTACTTCCAACCTGTTTCTACTATACATATACTGCAATAAAGAACACTCTACACCCCAAACCCCCACCCTGCTGGCCTCCTAGCCCAGCTGCAGTTGTGGCCGAAGCCAAGAGCCAGCATGTTGGTGCCCTTCCATCACTGTCATTTTGTCTTTAGCTTTAAGGAAAGAGTACTTTGTGCCATTGCAGCAGCTCCCTGGGCCTGGAAGGGCCCCGCTCTCCCTCATGGCTGGGGGGACACATGCTTACTGCCTCTGTGCTGGCCCGGACCAAGTTGGGGAAGAGGAACTAGTCAGTGCAGTCTTTCAATGCCAAATACAGAGGTGGGGGTCGGGGGACACCTCGTGATGCCCCAGGACTCAAGGTTGGCAGAAGGTGGGCTGGGCTGGGCAGAGTCCAGTGACCTGGGCAGGGGTGCAACCTATGGAGATATTTGGGGCAGGAACTCCACCTCTCTGAGCCTTCGGTGGCAACACAACTGCCAAATTGATTGAGTGTATGGGCCAGGCGACCATGCACACAGACAGTGCCAGGCCCACATCTGTGCTCACAGCGAGCCCAGGCACAACTCCACCCCAGGCATGTCTGGGGAGGGATGAAGGCCCTGAATCTCGTTCCACTGGTTCTGGGGAACCACCAGGTGGAGGTGAGCAGCTGACCAAAGCGGCCAAAACCCGGGCTTCCAGAAGCTCCCAGAACAGCGCACCCTCCCCAGTCCTCTGGTCTCTGTGGGCATTAATTGGGTGCACCTCAGGCTTCTGTGCCCTAGTCTCGTGGATGTGGGGTTGGGGGTTGAGACAGCCCCCTAGGAGCAGTTTCATTTCTCAGGATTCTCAGCTGAGAAAGAGCCAGGGAGCAGAGCATGGCCCCTTCCCTCCTGGGGGGGGAGCTGATGTTTCTGGAGCCTCTAAGCCAAAGAGCCCATTGGCTTTGGGGTTGGGGCCGCCCCACCTAGACCATCTTGGGGTGGGAGTGCCCCCACCCCACCTGGCATCTGCACGAATGTTGATTGAGAGAAGGGACCGACTGCTGAGCGTGGGGTCACTGAGGCTGGACCAGAGGCCAGTGGGTGCGAGTCTGGGCCACTGATGGGTGATGCCGTGTGTCTGTGTCTATGTTTAACTGGTGTGGAGCCCAGTGCCCAAACACTGTGCCCCTCCCCGATGTTTGTGTGTCAGTGGGGCCTATGCCCTGCCCCACCTGCGAGTCTGCTGTGTCCACACGGAGAAGGTGCTAGTCCTGGTGTCCTATCCCGTATGCTCCACACAGCTGTCCCCTGGAAACAGGCAGTGACCAGTCCATTCACCTCACCTGGGTCCACACCCCCTCACCACCACCTGTCCCCCACCCCCCATGGTGATCACTTACCACTTTTTTATTCACAAATTCATGCTCCTCTCCCCTTCAGCCTTCACCTTGGGGGGTCGGTAACTTATTTGTCTGGATTCTTGGAGGCACCTCTGTGTATTTGTCCTCAGGTGGTCTTACGGATGTCTTTCAAAAAATGGTTGTTTTATATGATTTGTCACAGAACTTATTCTAATAAATCATTCTTCTATCATGTGGCAAAAAGAAAAAAAAAAGAATTTTGTACCTACATCATTACATGTATATGTAGAAATATAGATGGGATAAATTTCCAGAATAGTGCTTCAGCTTTACTGGGCTGAAGGGTGATAGGTATTTGTACTTTTGTTTACTACTGCCAAATAGTGCCCCAAACATATTGTGACATGTTTTACTCCCATCAGCAATGCATGAGCATTCCCCTGGTCCATCAGCTTGCCACCAGAGTGCGCTTTGAACCTGGATCTTTGCCATTCGCAAACATTTCAACCCAAGTTTCATAGGCAACTGATGAAACTAAACATGCAAAACCCCTGCACCCTATGATTTTGTGAGGTGAGATCCTAAGAGGAATTTGCTACTTAATTTGTGGCATCAACTGAAAAACAAAAATGTGGAGTCTTTGTTCAAAACTTATTAAGAATTTCAAGATGGTATGAGTAGAACATTAAGCCAAGTGTGTGGCTCCATGCAATGGCCCAGGCTGAGAACCTTAAACATCATAAAGAAAACAAGAGATCTTTGAGTAGACATTTACTTTACCTGAAAACTTGATGTATGTTTTTGCACACTTCTCCATATAATTCTCATATTTTAAATGACTTACATCAAGTTAAAGGATGTTTCAGGAAGGCATATTGTAGCTATCCTGTGGCCATACCCAGGTGCTCCCCACACAGCCTGATGGGAGAACTCTAGATGACATCTCCCAGGACTTTCCTGCTCCCAGACAAGCTTTTTAATACTAGTTACATAAATACAGGGTCACCACTTTTCCTGCCTGAATAACTGCAATGATAGGAACTGAATACCAAGTGGAGGTTGATATTGGGACAGTCATTGGAAGAAGATCCACCAGTCCAAGTGGCACTTGATGTTTGTCTTACTTTCTGACAATACAATGTCCATGAGGGAGCCTGAGTTCCCCTTCCAAGGGAGGAGAGAGATGCTTTATTCAGTGGGACTCTTGATGCTTCTCTACTCTCAGAATGCTTGTCATTAATGGTATTGGGACCCCCAGGAATCAGTGTTGTTTGGCTAGAGATAGATGACACTAGAGGGGATTTCCTGAAAGAAGTGAGGATAGTCACTTCTGAAATAATAGAAAGCAAGTAGAGTGGAGGGCTAAAAAGGAGTTTTGTGGTGAGCTGTTGGGAGAGGGAATTTACTGAGATGCCAGATGCCATGTTAAGACCCTTATGCACAGCATCACAGGGCCCCCTTCTTAGGGCTGCTCGCACAAACAAATAGCATCTGCAAAGGAAAGAGAGACAGACGGACTGACAGAGACAGAAAGAGGGTAAGAAATCTCTATTCAAAGAAGCAAAGGGAAAAAAATAAAACTGAATGTCAGGCAATTTAAGAGAAATATAGCCGATATACTCATGAGGATTGAGGCCAGAGGGAAGAACAATTTGATCTTATGTCAAGCTAATCCACACTTAGTCATTACAGTCTCTATCGGTGATAATCCAGTCGGCCCTGAGGTGTGCCACGGTTCTCTGCTCTTTCACCCCCTCTGCTGGTGAAAGTAGTCCTCAGGTCAAAACACCAGCAAGCATAGGGAGAAGGTGAAGAAAATGAGATAGGTATTTTATACAGTCGTGCTTCTCAAACTTTAACATGCATATGAATCGCCTGGGAAGCTTGGTAAAATGCAAATTACACGGTAAATCTGGACTTGGGCCTGAGAGTCTGCATTTCTGGCAAATTCCCAGGTTATACTGGTGCTTGGACCACACTTGTAATAGCAAAGCTAACATTAATGATATACCACCGGCAATTACCAGCACGAATACCCCTTTCTGAGGTTACCTGATTTCACAGAGTACTGATCTCTTATGGTGTTTAAATAGCTCTACATCCAACAGTGGGTCCAATCCACAAAGGGAACTGCTTAAGTTCATTGGGAATATGTCTGTAGCTGTCTCTGATTTACTTCTGTGCAAGTTTTATCATGCAGTTGATCATATTAGAGTGTTGGAATCTAGTTAGCAAAGGTTGCAAGGCTTTTGCTGAATGAAAGCAAATTTTTAGTTTAGAAGATTCATTTAATCAACACTCTCATTTCTGACCAGGAAGCTGAAGCATAGACAGCGTATGTGACTTGACTGAGGCCATACAGCTTATTGACAGCAGCCAGACTAAAATCTAATTACACTAACACTGTCTCATGCTGTCTGTCCAGATCATTTCCCATTTTCCCATTTCTCTAAGGTGATCAGACTCATATCTGCTAAATCCCATAGATCATTGAAGTCTTAAGTGGCAGACCACAAATCTCAGTAATACGACATATACGTAGTAACTCATTCTTTTGAAAATTAGTGAACAGCTCTCTTATCAATAGAGTCAGCCTTTAAATATGCATTGGAAGAAAAAAGAAATATTAGACCTTGTCTTATTAGCATCACCCATCTTGGATGTTTAATCCTCACTTTGCTTTATCTTTTCTTCCTGAATCCCATTTTAAACAACAGTCTTAATTGGTATTCTTAATTGAAAAGTCTTAATTGATATCTTTAAAATTCCTCACCAAAATAATACAAATTAATTTCATATAGTGTTGATGAGAAGATCCCTAATGTTTTGAGTGAGTGATTTATTATTTGGGTAGATGAAAGAATTAATTGATTATTCTATTACGATAAATTCATGATAACTAAATAGCAAAGAAGGGCTTATGAGACTCTCAAATCAGGCTATGCTCAAAGAGCATTGGCCAAGGACTATATAATTTCACATTCTTTTATCTGCAACATAAAAATTCACATCAGAGTGCTTAAGTGATTTTCATTCCTGATCAAGAGTGAAGGTGAATTTCCAAACTTCGCTTTCCATTCGCAGCGAAAAAAAAAAAAGCAAGAGTAAATAAAAAGTTTCCTGCTGTCTGAGTTCCCACCCAATATTAGCTTATTATGCAGATGAACAAAGTGAGTGGGCGAGTGAAATCATTTGTAACAAAAACCCATTATTCACAGATGAAAAATTTATATTGTCAGCGTAATATCTGCAAGGCTAAACACCGCTGGAGAGTATATAAAGGCAGTGAGCCTTGGTGCACAACTACAGAGCTCAGGACACTGCACACCCAAACGAGGGCTCACTCTCTCTCCACCTGCTCTGTTCCACCTCCTGGTGTCAGAAGGTAAGATTAACATTGAGTGATTGTAAGATTGTACATTCTGTTTAGGGTACAGTTAAGTGTTCATAAGAGGGCAAAGTATTATGAATTAAAGTGCTGTTTTTTCAACTTAT
Organism: Okapia johnstoni; assembly: GCA_024291935.2. NCBI lineage: Eukaryota > Metazoa > Chordata > Mammalia > Artiodactyla > Giraffidae > Okapia > Okapia johnstoni. Next base: position 11,766,997 of record CM044319.1, read on the forward strand.
ACTTTGTTATTATAATACACGGAGCAGAATTGAAATGAAAAAGTGGTGCAAAATGCATTTAAATAAATTTTAATATAGTAAAGCCTCAAAGCGAGTCAAAGAAACAATTCAATGAAAAGATATAAGATAGAAAGAAAAACAAAGATTCAAATCAAGGCACTTATTACAAAATTTAACTAATGAAAATTGCAGTTTAAAAATCAGTGGTGACATTTTGAAAAACAAATATTTTTCTTTGGATTCGATAAATGTGTATACTATTTCGAACAGAAGGAGCCTTTTAAACAGCAGAAATGTGCCCATTAGAGAGGTTATAATAGTAATTGATCCTTACCAATGAAAACGTATGGTTTTCCAGAAGAGCAGAATCAACATCATCATTCAAATGTTCAAATTTCTGATAAAGCTATCAAAAAATTAAAGTCCGTGAAATCAACTCTTTGTAAACAAGACATAGCGTATTTAGGGCAGAGAAGAAATGTCATCAATTATTGAGAATTCTGTGGATGGAGCTGAGTAAAAGCACAGATTGATAATTACTATGTTTTGGGGACCAATAGTAATAAATAGACTGTCTAAAATGTCTACATTCCAAAATGAAATTTTAGTAAATACCTTAAGAAAAAAAATCAGATGTTCTAAAGTACCTATTTAAGCTTAAGGACAGGGAACAATTTTACAAAGATCTTCAGTGGAGAAAATGATTTCATGGTGTTTTTTCTGTTTGTTGGTTTTCACCTCTCCCCATTGAATTCAGGATCTTAGTTTCCCGACCAGGGATCGAACCTGTGGCCCGTGTATTGGGAGCATAGTGTCTTAACCACTAGACCACCAGGGAAGTTCCATGTGGTGTGTTTTCTTCCACACATACTAATTAATACCTGTGAGAAGAAATTATCTAGCCAGTTTTAAAAGAATTTATTTGGCTTATGGCACCAGTATACTTAGGGATATACTATACAGTATACATTACCTTGCCTAGATCAAAGATTAATCTTTGCAAAAGACTTCCTATTTAGGAAGTATGATTGGTACCATATCTCCTTTTAAATTTGAGTGGAAATATATAGGTTTTATTGAACTGCAGACTCTCTCTGTAGGCTAAAGCAGGGGTGGGGGAGTAATTGGAAAGTCTCTCCTTAATGAATAAGATTTTGATACCAAACTGATGCAAATGTTTGCTTTCTCAAGTAGCAGTATTCAAAAATCCTTATTCTTAAATATTTCACAATTCTGTTGACTTTTACACAATGAATAAATAAAGTTTCAAAAATCAGTGACTTATTTGAATAGAAATATTCTACTGCCTGGGGAGGACTTCAAACATTGACTTCTGTATGGTTGTTTCTTATACCAGCTCTCCCCAAAACTCCCTGCTCCATATCTGTCTCCAGAGAATATAATAGAAGATATTGTAAAAACTTTAGGGACATTATATGAAAGCAATTATAGTTTTCAGCTGACTTTCCAACAATGATGTAATCCTAAAGAGGAATGTTTGCTTTAATTTTTTATGTTTCTGCAAATATGAATTTATAATTAAAAATTGCAATCAAAGACCCTGCCTATGTATTTGGCAAGGTTTCCAAAGTTTGCCAACTGTATAAACTGAAGACAGAAACACACCAAATTAGTAATTGAATATTGGTGAATAAAGGATGAACATGTAATGCCTATTGTGTTGCTTTATCTAACTGATCACTTAATCTAAAAGGCAATATTTCAAAGGGAAAAAAAGTACCACTGCAGCTATTTACAGTCCTCATGCTTTAGTGCCAAAGAAAGATAGGAAGTATGGCTAAGATGTTAAATACAAGGTTGATAGTTGAAAATGATAATATTTGTAAAATACTCATTTCAAACCAAATGCCATTTGCTAAAAATACTCAGTCAAATTTTTAACAAATAAGCATAATCAAACTTGGATTGAAATCCCCACTTCTCAAAGTAAATACGGTCAGACTTGAAAGAAGCAGAGAGAAGTTTACAACAAACACTGGACTTGAGGTTTTCATTCAGAAAATAGAGGTGCTTGTCCTGTGGGGTCATTCTGCCCCACACTCTTGCTGGTTCCACCCCACCCCATCCACAGTACATCATCATGTCCTTGGCACCCTATGGCCTCACGAGGTATCTGCTTATGATGCAAGGTATCTTGCAACATGGTCTAGGGTGTCACTAGCAGTGAATGACACATCCTGGACTCAGTCCAATTATAAAACAACCTGGGGACTTCCAAGATTTCAGAAGCAAGCATTAATTGTCTTTATGACAGTGATCTCTTAGTTTCTTAGTTGTGATTGTTCAAGTTGCCAGAAGCATTAGTTCTTGTTGCAAATTGCTTGTCTTTAAAATGATTTTTTTCCTTTAATTTAGAACAGGTCAAAGCACCCTAAAATACCTCAAATCTGTTGGCCGCTTTATAATTACAAAGTCTAGACCAAGTTACACTATTTAAAATATAAATGAATAATACATCTGAACCGACAGCTGGTATGCCAAGTTGTAGCCTGAGGCTGCTTTAAGATGGTTGAAATGCAGTATAATGTAAACGCTTGGAAGTGAAGGACTATTAATTGAAAGCCAGACTGATAGTGAAGAGGGTGGGATCATGGATAAGGTGCCATTCAAGCTAACCATATGTAGCATATCATCTACAGTGGGTATTTTCAATGTTTATCATGGACATTTTTAATTTCAAGTCTGGAAATGAGCCTTCCAATTATTAACAGAAATGTCCTACCCTAATGAAAAAGCTTCATATTGCTACACATCTTTGTATTCTTTTTAGCCACCAAAAAAAGAAACTGCAAGAAAAATATATTATAATATTTTAAATTAAGCTAGAAATATAATCAGAATAAAATTGATGACTAGTTTTTTCTTTCTGCTCTCAAGATTTACTAAGTCAAAACTGAACTAATTCACCTGACACTTTTAAATATGGTTGAGTGTCTTTATGTTTCCCCTGACTCTTTTTCAACAGGCAGCAAAAATGAAAAGCCTTTACTTTGTGGCTGGATTGTTTGTAATGCTGGCACAAGGCAGCTGGCAACGTTCCCTTCAGGACACAGAGGAGAAATCCAGGTATTAAAACTTTAGACTTGAACTAACATAGCACTATGCTTATAATACAGCCCAAGATAACTGTGACTAGTAAAGAGGTCTCAGTAATTTGGAATAAATGCCCTGCACAGTTTTCAAATGTTTAAAGTATCATTGTGATAAAGGCTTTTCTGGATTATACATAGGAGTATGTTATTTCATAATCAAAGGAGTGAGGAATGTTGAAAAATATGATACATGGGAAATTATAGCTCTTCAAAATCTTTGGCTGATCCTGTCTGTCCATTCCTTACTCACACTGCATGGTAGATCATTTTAATTATTCACACCAACTTTTTCTTTTTATTTATTTTAAAAAATAATGTTGTTTCCTACTAACTGTAAAATTAGTAAGAAATTTTACATGCACATTCATGATAGACAATATGCATGTACTGTATATAAATACATCCCAGATCATTTACAGCTTTGTATTGTATTTTTTCTCTTAGCATTGTATTGTTAGACTATTCTTATAATATTACAAATATCTATTAAACATATAATATTTAATGACTACATACTATTTCATCTTATAAATGTACAATATTTATTTAGCTACCCCTCCTCTTTTGAATACTTAAGAGTTCTTCAAATTTTCCTACAAAAAGCCTGCCAATAACATTTTTCCTACATTTCTTACTATTTTCTGAGGATTTATTTTTAGTGGTAAAATAATTATGTCAAAGGATTTGAATGAGTTTAAATTTTTTTATAATATCTTGCCAACTTTGCTTTCCAGAAAACTAATACACATGCACCCTCCCACTGGCATTATAGAAATACTCCTCTCACAATATCCTCCCCGGTATTTAATCCTTGCTAATTTGACAGGTAAAAATAGTATCTCATTTCTATTTTGAGTCTTAATCATATTGAATATTTCCCCACATAGCCATGCCAACCAACTGTTGATTACTGGCATGTGCATTATCCACTACATAGTTTCAAATTAGCAAGTGGGCTTTTTCTTTTCTTTCTCTGAACTTTTAATTGTCTTTCCATTAGCTGCCACATAACCAGGTGATGAAGCTACTTTTTTTGTAGTAATATATGCAAAGCAGAATTTGGAATATAAATCTGCTGCCCAAACAAAAATGATTTGGGATGCTTCACTCTTTTAAAATATTCAAGGCGTGTTGCTCTCTTCTGGCATTATTAACATAATGAGTAGATGAATTTGTTGAAAAAAAGATTTATTTAATCCTATTTCAGAAAAAGAGAAGCCAGTTGAAAAATCAGTTGCTAGAATTCTAAATCAGAGTATATTCAACTCTGGTAAAACCATGGGATTCCCATGGCAAATTAAAGTCTTTCTGAACTGCCAACTAAAATGCTCGGGGAACCTGCCTTCCAGCTTCATGTGGTTCTATATTTTGTAGAGAAACTGCTTCTCAAGTGAATCTGCTCTTGAGGAGAGATGTAGTTGCACCAATCACTGTTCTTCACAGTTCATTCCCAGCTCCCCAGACTGACCAGCTCAGTGATCCAGATCAGATCAGTGAAGACAAGCGCCACTCGCAGGGCACATTCACCAGTGACTACAGCAAGTACCTGGACTCCAGGCGTGCCCAGGATTTTGTGCAGTGGTTGATGAATACCAAGAGAAACAAGTAAGAATTTGAACCTGATCAGGAATGTACACTCAAATGTATTACGTAAATATGTCTAAACTTCTTTCTGACTTTCTTAAGTTATCATACATATCAAATAATGCCCATAAACTCATTTGATTCTGATTTTTAAGCTTGGTGGTGCTAACATCCATATTATGTCTTTGCATGTCCCACCCCTCACCCCTTCAAAACTCTTACCTACCCTCAAATGGGACATAGACTTTAAATAATTCCCAACTTTGGTCTTGGCAATATTTACTCTGTTGCCCATTTTACTTTAAAATTGAAAGCTGACTTTTGTGAAACTGTAAGGTTAGGAATCTAATTCCTGACCAAAAGACAAGAGCAAATTCAACATTCTCTTGTAGGGTTCAAACTCATGACTATGATCACATTCAAAGTATCCTCTAGCCAAGTTCATCATGGTAAGAAATGGAAACAGATGCAGTCTTTTTCTTGTAGAATACAATCCAAGATACACATTAAAATTACAGCCTAGCAGCACAGCATAAAGAGAGAAGAAGGCATATAGGAACACAAGCCTATCATAAGGCATACATTTTAATGTTGAATTTCTTTGACAGTGTTGGGGTTTTTGCTGCATGAGGCTACTGGAGGAAATCAGCCACAAGGGTTTCACAGGGATGGTGGAATTTCACAATTTCTTTGGAGGGTGGCCCACAAAGGGAGGGAGTTATGCATGCAAAGTAGCTGAAGGAATCTAAAAATCAGGAAAAGGGAATATATTTGTCTGGATAGAATGGAGAAGGGTAGAGAGAAAGAGAGAAACCAGCAAGAAGAATTAAAGAGGATTGTTGACCAAAAATTCTTAAAGTGGAGAGTACAGGAAAGATGGTGATCATGGTCAAAGAAGACACTAGAAGTTCTTGCTAAGGATTACAGATGGGGCTTCCCAGGTGGCTCAGTGGTATTGAATCCACCTACCAATGCCGGAGACATAAGAGATGCAGGATCGGTCCCTGGGTCAGGCTGATCCCCTGGAGGAGGAAATGGCAACCCACTCTAGTATTCTTGCCTGGAAAACTCCACGGACAGAGGACCCTGGTGGGTTACAGTCCATGGGGTCACAAAGAGTCGGACATGACTGAGCTACTGAGCATGCATTGGTGAAACAGGAGAAATCGCAAATTTGAAAAAATGCAAACTGTCTTCATTTACAGAAAGACAATGCCACAACTTGGCAAATGAATGTAAAATAATCCTAGCCCCCGGGCGGTTTCTGTTGTGTTTAAGATGAAACCTTCCAGGGCTTATATATGATGGAGCAATTGACCATCTTTCTGGTCAGTCCCTTCCATGAGGCATTCTGTACACACTTGAGAGGGATGTAGGGTCATTTTCTTAGCTTTCCTCACTGCTGGCCCATCACACATTTCCTTTAATCCATTATCCTGTGGTCCTTTCAATGACATTTTGTGACGCTCCTTTGCTTTCCTTTGATTCAGTAAACTAACTCTGACCCCATGTGTTGGAGTAGGAAATAGAAACCCACTCTGATATTTCCGCCTAGAAAATTCCATGGACACTGGAGCCTGGCAGGCTACAGTCCATGGGGTCACAAAGTGAGCGACCGAGCACGCACACACCACCCCATATGTACAAATGGCAAGCTGCTGCTGTGTTTACAGGTGGCGTGGCACAGTAGATAGCCCTCACATGTTTGGACTGAAGTAAGGGCAGCTTTAAGAATTAATGACACAGACAAGCAGAAGAGGTGAAAATGGGTCACTGGGTAGAGTGCGGGAGCTTAGCCTCCCTTAATTGTCATTAGACTGCCCCCATCAACTTTCACTCCTGATAATTAATGTAGTTTTCTGATGAGTCCCCTACACACCCTCATCTCCCCAAATCTCCCTCTAAGCCCCCTCCACACAGAATCCAGAACCCGAAGCTGCCATTGCTTATAGGTGAGAACCATATTGCTAAAGAGACAGATCTTCAATTTAACTTTCACATTTCTTTCAGGAATAACATTGCCAAACGTCATGATGAATTTGAGAGACATGCTGAAGGGACCTTTACCAGTGATGTAAGTTCTTATTTGGAAGGCCAAGCTGCCAAGGAATTCATTGCTTGGCTGGTGAAAGGCCGAGGAAGGCGAGAGTAAGTCTGTACATTCTTATTTAATTTTTTTTTTTTTTTGCTTGATGCTGAAAACTTAGATTACAGTTATCCATAAATGGATCTGCATTATGAAGCCATTAATATAGTCTCACAAGTAAGGAAATAACTCCTGTTGGTGGGAGACAGTTTATAAAAGTCTCATCTGTTAATATCAGCAAGTATTAATGATAGCATCACACAGGTTACTACTTATCCCCCATTATTAGTTGTGTTAAAATTAAGTATTAATTTGCCAGTCCAGGATACTTTTGAAGATAAACAGAGTGCTTCTGATAACTATACCAGGAAAATAAGCTTAAACTAGGACTGTCCAGGAAAACTAGGGATAAGGGAAGAGAAGAAATAATGCTGAAAACTTAGTTTCATTTTAAATATTTACCTAGTTTATGTGTTAGTAAGTATTCAGGTAAAAATGGGATGAAGACAGGAAGGAATTAAAGATGTTTAATGAAATGACACTCAAAACAAAGATATGTGGAAACATTTGTCTATTTAACGATGTATCCATTTTTTATGAGACTACCATAGAGATAATCATTAAATTATTACAGTTGAAAATGAGCCTAAGACCTTTAGGTACTTCCTTGGATCTTACGACAGCCAAACAGACCCACAGACCAAACAGACCATCTCATTTTCTTGTGACCATTTTGATTGACTTTAAATTATGAAAATCAAGAAATTCATGTTCCACTCTATTTTTATCTTTGGTTGTTGTTTTTTTTTTTTTTTGCCATACCTTATGGCATGTGGGATCCTAGTTTCCCAACCACGGATCTACCCAGGCCCCCCTGCAGTTGGAAACACAGAGTATTAACCACTGGACCATCAGGGATGTCTTTAGTGAGATTTTCAATAAGCGTATTGAGACTTTAAGGAGCTCTCAAGACAAAAGGGAACTAGTATTGTCACTGATTTTTAAAACAGCAGCAATAAAATTTATAAAATCAGTGGGAAAATAGTCACACGAGATTATTTTACAGTGTTTTAAGGAGATACCAAAAATTCTGTTAAATAAACCAGTGAGAGAAAATATCTAATATAGACTAAGGTTTAATCCCTCAAGACTGTACTTGGCAAGGCTGTTTTGCTCATCATTAGTTTTATAGGCTACACTATATTTTTCTGAATATGCTGCTGCTGCTGCTGCTGCTGCTGCTAAGTGGCTTCAGTCGTGTCCGACTCTGTGTGACCCCATAGACGGCAGCCCACCAGGCTCTGCCGTCCCTGGGATTCTTCCGGCAAGAACACTGGAGTGGGTTGCCATTGCCTTCTCCAACGCATGAAAGTGAAAAGTGAAAGTGAAAAGTGAAAGTGAAGTCGCTCAGTCGTGTCCGACTCTTCACGACCCCATGGACTGTAGCCTACCAGGCTCCTCCGTCCTTGGGATTTTCCAGGCAAGAATACTGGAGTGGGTTGCCGTTTCCTTCTCCATTTTCTGAATATAGACAAATCAATAGTTTTAATAATAAGTTCTATGTAGACAATACACTAAAATCTTAGAAGCAGCTGGAATACAGAAGAGGGCTTTGTTTCAGGTCCTGGCTCTGCACTCTACCTAATTCCCTTTCTGACATTCAAGTTTCCTATGAGGCTTTTTGTGGTAAGCCCTCTGTAAATAGAAACATATGGTTTTCTCAGTGACCCTTACACAGGTTAGCAGTGACAGGCAACCAATAAGCATTTCTTTGAAACGTTTAACCAAATGCTGATTTTACCCCTCCATTTCTCAGTTTCCCAGAAGAAGTCAACATCGTTGAAGAACTCCGCCGCAGACATGCCGATGGCTCTTTCTCTGATGAGATGAACACCGTTCTCGATAGTCTTGCCACCCGAGACTTTATAAACTGGTTGCTTCAGACGAAAATTACTGACAGGTGACTGTATTTTAGTTCATCCCTGAAACCATCAAAACTTTCATAAATATTATCATACTGCTATAGGTTGTTGCTATGTGAAGGAGAGAGTCTTTACTCTCTTGGTACACAATCAAAATTATGAACCATTCAAGAGTATATTATTATATTTGTTTGTGATCATTACAATTTTATCCTTTCACCTCATTGATTCCAAACACTTTTCCTGAATGTTGGTAAGGGACAAATCATTAGGAATACAGGTATGGAGATGTTAAGCTGGTCATATATTAATAATATTGCAAATTGCTGTGTATGTTGAAATTTTAGCACAAAGTAAAATACCAGTATATATGATATTTAAATACTTAATGCAATAAGTATAGCAATCAAATTTAAATGCCAAGATTAACAGTCATGTAATAGGTTGGTTGTAATTACTTTTTATAATTATCTACACACTTTATATTTCTCGCTAGGGACAAGTTAGGATAAGCCATCTTTGAAGGTAAATATTTGAAGAGCTCAAAACACAAATGGATTCACAAAATGAGAAGATGAACAGCCTTTATCAAAATAAATCATTGAGACATTTTCTGGCTGAGCTAACTGTATCATCCATGTATTACACTATGTTAAATAATCGTCTCTCTCTCTTTTTTTAATTTCTAGGAAATAAGTGTGTCATTCATTACTCAAGATCGTATTCACAATATCACCTGCCAGCCACGTGGGATGTTTGAAATTTTAAGTTCTGTAAATTTAACAGCTGTATCCTGAAGCCATATTGCTTGCATGCGAATAAATAAATTTCCTTTTAATATTGTATAACCAAAAGATTATAAATTGAATACACCATTGTCAAAATAGTGCTAAAATATCAGCTTTAAAACATGATAATTCAGAATTCTCTTCCTTTTCTTCTGCTAACCTGCTTAGCAATGAAATTATTTTTCTGTGATATAATTTGTATATATAAATTATTCCAATCACAACATATTTGCATTATAATAAGATAAGGGGAAGGCCTGGTAGCCACAGTTGTGAAATGGGAGAGAGAATTTTCTTGAAACTTTTGTCATAAAAATGCTCAGCTTTCAGTATATAAAAGATAGACTAAATAAAAATTTCAAGCTTCTTCATCAATGTCTGTATTCTCTCTTCTTCATGGTCCCACTCTTTCCAAATACTCCTGCTTCCAAAGTTGGTAAGCCGTAAGCCAAATCTGATGCACAGATATGGTTTCATGTTTTAAATTGTTTCACAGTACTTTAATGTTGTCAACCAACATCAAAAAACCAAGGTTTTTTTAATATTAAAATGTTGATTTCTCATGTTTCTTGAAAAATTAGGTCATCAGGCAATATTAGACCCACAAACCAAATCTCTTCTAAAGATGAGTACTAGTTGTCTCCTTCTGAAAGATCACATGATTTTCAACTATTGTGCCCCCTAAACACACACACACACACACACACACACACACACCCCACACACACATCTGTGTATGTTACACATTTACACTCAGGTACTATGCATAAGTAGCCACTTTCCCCGGCCCACTTTATTTTTATATCTTATTCGCCTGGCACCTGCAGACATTTAAGTTTGTCTATCATACCTTGTACTTTTATCTCCCTGTCCTGCAATGTCCAGCATTTTGGGCCAGTCTGGTGCTCATTGCCATGTTAGGGGTATTTTTTTGCTGTATACAGACAACGTTGCCAACTCTCTTTCTCTCTTGTATTACATAGGTATAATAATCACATAACACTGTGTATGTTTATGGTGAACAACTTGTCAATCTGATGGGGTTGTACCCTTGACACAAAAAGTTAAAACTCAAGCAAAAAGTTACTAAGGAAAAGAAGGACACTTTAAAATGCCAAGTGTTCTGAATCATAATGAAGACCTATAACAGCTGTTAATATTTATGCACCCAATAACACACCAACCACTTTCATAAAGCAGAAACTACATGAGATTCAAGAAGCAATAGAGATAAACTGATAAAAGGAAATCTAAACTCTTTTCCCTTAACACAAGATAGAGTCAGGACAGCAACAGAAATCTAAGTATCATAATCACTAAGATAGATCTCATAGGCCTAAACTGAACTATAAATTCTGATGAAAGAGGATACACATTCTCCAAAATGCAACGGAAAAGTAACAAAAATTGACCACATACTGGCCACAAAGAAAACCTTAGATATACAAATAATTGTACAAATGTTTAAGTTTGGAATCATTCAGACCATAGTGAAATTAAGCTAGAAATCAAAAACAAAAGATAGCTTAAAAATTTACAACCACTTGAAACTGGGCAATCACTTCTAAATAAACCATGGATCAAAGACATCCTAAACGAAATCAAAAAATACTTTTGTATTCTGTTTTAATGAAAATACAATAAATACAATTATTTTATAATTGTGGATTATAACAAATAATAGCTATAACTAATAATAGATATAACTAAATCAGTATTTAGGAATAAAATATAGCTCTAAATGTATTTGTTAGGAAAGAAGAAAATTTGAAAATCAATAGCCTAAGTTTTTAACCTCAAAAAGTTGAAGGAAAAAAGGACAGCAAATTTCAAAATGTGAAAGAATTATTTTAAAAAATATAGGAGAAAGTAATAAAATAGAAAAAATTTGGCAGTAAAAATCAGCAAAGCCAAAAGTAGTTCTTTGCCTAGATCAATAAAATTAATAAACCCCTAGCAAGACTAGGCAAGGAAAAAAAAGGAGGAAAAATTACAAATATCTATAATGAAAGCGAGCATCTCTAAAGAGCTCTCAAACAATAAAATAATAATAAGTATACGGTACATAAAAATTATATGCCTGGTAAACTTGAAAATTGGATAAAATGAACCATTTCCTTTGAAAAATGTTTCTTAAATAGACATAAATAGGACGAAAATCTTAATTGTCCTCTGTTATGGAAATTGAATCTGTTATTTTAAAAACTTTTCCAGAAAAGAACCCCAGGCCCAGATGGCTTAACAGGTGAATTCTTCTAAACATTTAAGGAAGGAAAACACCAATATTACCTAAGTTCTTCAAAATAAGGAGCAAATAAAAAATATTTTCCAGGTCACTTTATGAGACCAGTATAACCTTGATGAAAAATCTGACAAAGATTTTATAAGAAACGGAACACAACAGATCAATCTGACTCATGGACATAAGTAAAAAGAAATCTATACAAAACATGAATGAATCAAATCTAGCAATATATAAAAGAAATACTACAGTACAAACAAATAGGGAATAAGAGAAAACAGCAATATATAAAAATGAATTGGGAAACAACCATTGAAACAGATGAAATTGAAACAAATGTTAGACTGTTGAGAATGTCTATGACATATTAACATAAAATATATTTGAAAACCTAGAAAAGATAGATAAAGTTGAAAAGAAAATATAATTTGTAAAAACTGATACTGCTACAGATACAAGCAGTCCTGGGTGTTCATTGGAAGGACTGATATTGAAGCTGAAACTCCAATACTTTGGCCACCTGATGCGAAGAGTTGACTCACTGGAAAAGACCCTAATGCTGGGTGGGATTGGGGGCAGGGGGAGAAGGGGATGACAGAGGATGAGATGGTTGGATGGCATCACTGACTCGACGGACATGGGTTTGGGTAAACTCTGGGAGTTGGTGATGGACAGGGAGGCCTGATGTGCTGCGATTCGTGGGGTTGCAAAGAGTCGGACGTGACTGAGCGACTGAACTGAACTGAACTGACAGATACAAGAGCTTAAATAAACCAATTGTCATAGAAGAAATGAAAAAATAAATCAAAGAACCATCTCATAAAAAGTCACCAGGTCCGGATGGTTTTGCATGGAAATTTTATCAAACTTCCAAAGAAGCTGGTAGTCACAGTACTTCATAACTTATTCCAGAGGCTAAGGGGAGAAAAGAAGAAAAAGAATTTTCTAAGTCTTTTTATAAAGAGAGCATAAAATTGATACCTAAACTTGATAAAGATAGAAGAAAAAAAAACCCAGAAAATTATAAGCTAATTTCACATATGAGGCTGATTTTAAAATCCTAAAAATCCAAGAAAATAGAATTCAACAGCATATGAAAAATATTAGATAGCTAGTTGGAAGTTGCTGTATAGCAACCAACATAATATTGTAAAGGAATTATCTTCCAATTAAAAATAAATTAAAAAAATAATACACATGCTTAAATTTAGTTTATTCCAAAATTATCCAGGGCAGTTCCATATCAATTAATGTAATATACCATATTAAGAGATCTAAAAAGAAAAAATTTATCATTATCTCCACACAGGCTGCATATAAAAATATAATAATATAGAATAAAAGTGTTGGGCTTCCCTGGTGGTTCAGACAATGAAAAATCTGCCTGCAATGCAGGAGACCTGGGTTCAATCCCTGAGTCAAGAAGATCCCCTGCAGAAGGAAATGGCAACCCACTCCAGTATTCTTGCCTGGAGAATTCATTCCATGGACAGAGGAATCTGGTGGGCTTTAGTTCATGGGGTTGTGAAAAGTTGGACACGATTGAGCGACTACCACTTTCACTTAATGCATTACCCATTTATAACAAATTTGTAAAAGCCAGCAGCCTAAATGGTGGCAAAGATGTGGCACTAAAAGTCTCATATATTCTGAGTAATAGTAAAAATGAGATGGTCACGTGGGAAAACTGGCAATTTGTTATAAAGTTAATATACGCATGTTATATATATTACCTAAAGAAACAGATTCTTATAAACAACCCAAATACTCATCCATCCATAGGATACTGGTTGAATGAATCAAGTTGCTTCAACATATGGACAAACTGCATAGCCATTGAAAAATGTGTGTGTGTGTATGATTTGAACAAGGTTGTTCTAGTAACTTTCATAATAGCCAAAATATTGGCAATCCAAATGTCCATAAACAGAAGAATGGACAGAAAAATTGGCATGTTCATCCAACAAAATATCACGCAGCAATAAAAGGATAAATTATTATAATGATGGCAACAATACAAATAAACCTCACAAATGATATGTTATACAAAATTATCCTGATGCAAAATAGACCATACTACTTGATTCTATTTTATGAAGCTTAAGACCAGCACAAACTAAGCAATGCTGGTAGAATAGCTCAGTAGGTACCTGTGGGGAGGGAAGTGTGGAATTCTGAGTAGAATGGACACCGGAGAGCTTCCTAGAATGATGGAAATGCCCTATTTCATGATTAATATGTGGGTTACATGGATGTGAACATTTATCAGATATCAGCAAAATGTGCACTCAAGATCTGTGCATGTGTATATAAATTATGCCTTGATAAATAAATTAAAAAGTGAAAAAATCTGTGTGAATAAAACCAAATAAAACTGTACTGAGATATTATTTCTAATTTGAAAGCTTAACAATACACTCTGTTGACGAGGATGTGGGTACATAGAATCTTCCAAACACTGCATATGAGCATATACAAAAGGTTATTACCCCTTCTGCAGGAGTATTTGACAATATATTCAAAAATACTTAGGCACTTACGCTTTTCTTCAGCAGCCCCAGTTCCAGAAATTTACCCTAATGATACATACTTAAAATAAGAATCTACCTGTGTACAAGGTTATTCTTTGTTATTACTGATTATTCATTGTAAAAAATTTAAAACAACCTGAATACCCACAAAATACCCTTTGAATGAATCAAGATACATCCACGAAATGGAACTGTACAGCCATTAAAAAAGAAAAAATTTTCAATTCATAAACATAGGTTTGTTTTCAGAAGTATTAGTATAATTGTTGGGGAGGAAAAATACTAGCCTGTACCCTTCTAAGTTCTTCTGGCTTCCCACGTCTAGGGGCTTTCCGTGAGGCTCAGTGGTAAAGGATCCACCTGCCAATGTAGAAGACACAGATTTGATCCACAAGTCGGGAAGATCCCCTGGAGAAGGAAATGGCAATCCACTCCAGTATTCTTGCCTGGGAAATCCCATGATCAGAGGAGCCTGGTGAGCTGCATGGGGTGGCAAAGTGTAGCACATCACGATTAAATTAACAGGATTAACAGGAGAAAATCAAATGTCATTTCATACATTCAGGAACCCCACATATATAAGAGGGTCAGAGACTCCCACATACATGAGAGATTCTTGGTAATCATTCTTTTACTGGAGAAAATCTCCAATCTATATTCTTCCAGGTAGTTAAGGAAGGGACAATAGTTTCTCTTGAGCGTATAGGGTCTCTATTGCCTTTAGCTCAAAATAACCCACATGCTAAAGTAGCACACGATGGGGAGTCCTGCTCTAAATCCTTATATAATAACTTTGAGACTGCTAGGAGAGAGACTCTTTAAGGGAATGCATCTTTATTGACTCCTGGGCTATTGTCAGTAGACCCACAGCCTGGTCTGGACAATGGCAAAAGGGTTATTTCATGATTCAGGGAAAGCCTCTCTGGAATGCCTCCATTTAGAGATAACCAGGTCACATATGTTGATGATGGTCACTTACATGCGTCTGCACACACACATACATGTACACACACACACACACTAACACCAAAAAGATACTGTAATAACATAACAACATTGCAGACTCTATCCAAATTGCATGCTCGTTCCAAGTCCCCATGAGCCACTTCTCAGAGCATCAGACACAGCCTCAGAAACAACTATTCCTCCAGAGACAACCCACCCACTAGTAGAGTTAGCCCACATCATAGCAGGCCTTTGGAGAGTGACTCATGGGGCAAACAGGCAACAGCATCTTCCTCACCCTGCTTCTAGCCAAAATGCTGGCAGATAATTGCCCCCTTTGA
Organism: Okapia johnstoni; assembly: GCA_024291935.2. Classification (NCBI taxonomy): domain Eukaryota; kingdom Metazoa; phylum Chordata; class Mammalia; order Artiodactyla; family Giraffidae; genus Okapia; species Okapia johnstoni. The sequence goes on from CM044319.1 coordinate 11,782,549, forward strand.
TCCCAAACAAAACTCTGGAAGGCTCCCAGGTGGGGACACACGCCCTGGGGGGACAGACCTTACTGCTTTGGCAAGAGATTTTTATCACAGGGCCCCTGCCCTCTCCTGGAACTAGTAGGTACAAAACCACTGTGGTGGGTAATTTCACCGGACTCCCATTGGCTTCTCCCTCCAGAAACACTGCTTCCCGTCATGTAATCTCCCTCTTTAGCAGGGATGGCTCATTCTCTTCGGCCCACCAGACATTGAAGAGTCCGATCAAGGTACCATTTTGCTTCCCAAGCTGTTCAGTCATATCCTACATCTAGCCAACATCCATCCAGATCATGGAATCTTACACAAGTTCTGCCTAGCTTACTGACCCCAAGTGGCCAGACTTGCAGAGAGGTGGCTTACCCAGAGACATGTTCCTAAAGCTTTTAAACAATAAAGGATCTCCCTAAAGGACAAAAATTTTACCCCAAGTTCTAATACTGCTTAATTCCCGGCCAGTCAGTCACTCCTGGTCTCTAAACCCCTCATATCACTGACAGTCTTCTCCAAAGACTTCCCTCATGGTACTTCCAGGGAACATTCACTTCCTTCATCTTAGAGAGGATGTCATTCATGTCCAGTCACAAATAAATGCTCCCCTTAACATTTTGACTTCGCAATAATCTCTCCATCTTCCACATACTGGCAACCCTATTGAGGGTGGATTGTGCAATATGACTCTGTAATAACAGAAAAACTAAGGGAACAAAATTGCTTAGAAATCATGATTATACAGATATCATTGGCTCACATGATGCCACAGTACAAGCCACCAAGCTCACTATTCAGGTTATAAAAGCTGATTAATTATTAAACAAAATTCATCAAAAATCTTACAAGAAGTGGAAATTATAGCTCCAGAAGCCACTAGCAGAAAACTATGTGGATCTCAGAGAGGAACACGGGCCCTCTGCCTTCTGGGTGTCAGTCACATTAGGAAGTGAAATCCACATTGGAACCCAGGAATCCAGGTTACTAAGGCAACAACCTGCTGGTCCAAAGCAAATCTATCTTTGATGGAGTCCAGACTGCTTGCCCTGAAGGAGGCCCCAGCAAGCTAGGCCAATGCAAATGCTCTCCTTTGTTACGGTTATTGCTCTTAATTGTATGCAGCCTGTATGATAGCATCCCTATAGTTAGAAGACCCCTGAGACCTGCGGAAATCAGCCAGGTAAACAACTGCAGGGAAGATGGCTGAGCATCAAGCCCTGTGAGAAGAGTTTCAGCCAGTGCGCTACCAGGTGTGGATTCTGACCCAGAGCTCACCTCCCTCTACATTAAATGGCGCCAATGGAAGTGATACATAAGGAGCTGTTCACTCCTTATTGTTGTTGTTGTTCAGTCGTTCAGTGGTGTCCAAATCTTTTGTGACCCCACAGACTGTAGTCCACCAGGCTCTTTTATCTATGGGATTTCTCAGGCAAGAATACTGGAGCAGATTGCCATTTCCTTCTCCAGGGGATCTTCCCAACCCAGGGATTGAACCCACATCTCCTGGATTGGCAGGCAGATTCTTTACCACTGAGCCACCTGGGAAGCCCATCCCCTCCTTGTACCATACCTCAGATTATATCCCAGGCAGAATGGCCTCCCAGTGTAATCAAACGAGACCCATGTAGCTGGCAGGTTTGCGTCCTAATGATCCTACTATATATATAATCTCAGTGGGACACTGTCTGGATTGTGAAGCTGCCATCCACAAAATGTTCCAACAATTAACCCATCAGTGTGCCCAGAAGCTACACATTATGGAAGGACTCCTCACAGAGCTGAGTCACAGGTAGCATACTCTCCGTTGCAAGGTGCCCCTGATGATCCTACAGAGCTCACTGAGATGTGCTCAACTAGCAGTAGATCCTGCACTTGTGATTTCACTCTGAGACAGGCCTCTAGCATACACACTTGGAACATGACACCAGCCAGCCACTCCATAAGACTCTCCCCAGGGAGGTCACCTTCCCTGGAGCTGGCCTCCACCATCCCCAAGACACCAGAGCCTCAGAGGACATAGCCCCAGCCCAGGAGCTTGCTATTGGAGATGCCAGCACCTCAGCCAACACACCTCAACTTCGCTAGACATTTGGATGCCCCCCTTCTTGCATTCTCCCCACCAGGTGGGAGATGGCTCTGGTGAGTATCAGCCTGGAGGATGAGTTGCAAAAATGCCTCCAGCTGGTACCTCAGATCAGATAGGCTTCCCCAGTGGCTCAGTGGTAAAGAATCTGCTTGCAATACAGGAGAGTCAGGAGAGGCAGGTTGGATCCCTGGATGGGGAAAATCCCCTGGAGAAGGATATAGCAACACACTCCAGCATTCTTGCCTGGAGAATCCCATGGACAGAGCCTGGTGGACAATAGTCCATAGAGTTGCAAAAAGCCAGACCAACTCAAGCGACAGAACATGCACTGTCGGCTCAGAAGTCATAGATATCTTCTGAAATATATATCTGCTTGCCTTAAGAACCATGCCTCCATCAAAGCATTTGCAAAACCTAAGTTCCCCGCCAACTGCCTGGCTTCACTAGACATTGTTCACCTCAATGTTGTCAACCACGATTTGGCACTTGCCATCTACTTCTACAAGGATTAAATCACGTGCTGCTACAGTTTTTGACCCTCAACACCCCTTGAAAGGAGCTCAGGGTGGAGTTCAGAAATGAGGCACTCTGTGCTCTGGGAAAAACTGGCAGAACAGGTCTTCAGACAGGAGCTGATTTTATCAGCCCAATTCTTACATCTCTTCATATCTAGAAAAACACTAAATTCCTTCACGGTGACATCTGCTCCTCATGACTAGCAGAAACGTTCTGCAAAATGTGTGCTTGATTGCCTGTACTCCCCCTTCACCAAAATCACTTACAGACTAAACCTCCTCCCTACCTCTTTGGAGAAGTTTTCTCAGAACTCTCTGAAATACTGTCTAACAAGCTGTAGCCCTCATTTTGCCCCAAATAAAACTTAACTTGCAACTCTCACTTTGTGTGTTTTCTCTTAAGTTAGCAATGTCAAGCCAAACAATGTATTTGAAATCATGCTAGCCATAATAAGAAAGAAAGAAAATGAAGTTGCTTAGTCATGTCTGACTCTTTGCAAGCCCATGGACTGTAGCCTACCAGGCTCCTCCAACCATGGGATTTTCCAGGCAAGAGTATTGGAGTGGGTTGCCATTTCCTTCTCCAGGGATCTTCCCAACCCAGGGATCGAACCCAGGTCTCCTGCATTGCAGGCAGATGCTTTACCATCTGAGCCACCAGGGAAGCCATAATAAGGCACTTCCTCAAAATACCTGTAGCTTGACCTGCTTGGAGCCCAAGGTCAGGAACTTCTGGGTACTCTCTTCCTGCTCAGTGTCCTATTACTAGATCACAGCCTTTCTTCCCTCCTGAGGCATCCATGAGAGACTTTGCTCCCCCATTATTTCCTCCCCCCACTTTTGGCAATACCTCCACACCTGAAATTGCCACTTCTGAGTTGAACAGTAATGTGTTGGTAAATGCTGAAAGGCTCATCCTCAAGGGGCGGGAGGGGGTAATGAGGAAACGCTTGATTATGCTATCTTTGTATAATGTTTTATGCAAAATGGAACATGGATACATTCTTAGTTACTCAGTTGCATTTGGCTCTTTGGGATCCTGTGAATGTAGCCCACTGGGCTCTTCCGTCCATGAGATTCTTTTGGGGCAAGAATACTGGAGTTGGTTGCCATTTCCTCCTTCAAAAAATCTTCCCCCAGAGATTGAACTAGCATCTCTTGTGTCCCCTGCATGGGCAGGCAGATTCTTTTACCACTGAGCCACCTGGGAAGCCCCAGAGAACAGAGGAAATTTACTAATTGTTTGGATAGTAAAAGGAGGAAGGAGACGGCTAATTAGTAGAACCAAGGAGTGGTTGTTGTTCAGTTGCTAAGTCGTGTTTGACTCTTTGCGACCCCATGGACTGCAGCACACTGGGCTTCCCTGTCCTTCACTATCTCCCCGAGTTTGCTGAAACTCATGTCCATTAAGTCGTTTGTTGATTGAATATTTGTTGGTTGGTTTGTTAAGATGAGAAGACTTTAGAACAAATTTGTATCTCCTCCCTCCCAGCCTGTGCAGACCACATGGAAAGCAGAATTGGGAAAGGTTGGTATTCAAATATAGTTGCACTCTCTTCTCTTTTAAACAGAGAGAAGTGAGAGAAGGAAGCAGACACAGAGATAAAACAGCACCCTTCCTAACCTAACTGGTCAAATTATACAGGTAACCAAAAAATGACTGAAGAAAAAGCAACATGAGTTCAGAGACTTACTTTCACAGGGCAGAACATAAGTTTAAACAATAAATTTTCTGGAAACTAATTCTAAAGTTTTGCTGTTGAGAAATGCTGTTTCCCCTAGGAAATCACAAGTTCTTGCCAAGGCAGAATTCTCACTTTCCCCCTAATGTTTTTGAGTGATCTTTCTCACTTTTCCAACAATTATCATTGCATTTTGATGTTTGAAATCATTTCTATCTGACATCTGGAACAAACACGTGGCATTTCTAGGAAACTTACTTTTCCTTTTTTTTTTTTCCAAAAAAAGTTACATTTAGAGTAACACATCTTCCTTGAAAATTCATGTGCTTCACATTCTGAACATTTTTATATCCCAGTGAGAGAAATGGAGCAGAGAGCAATGGCAGGTCAAGTTGAAAGAAGATGAGCTTTAAAATCAGCCAGACTGGGACTTGCATGACAGCTCTGTCGGTGAATAAAATGGTATATAATAACCCCTACTTCATGGTTATGTCTTGGCACTTAACTGAGATAGCACATTCTAAGCTCATGGTGCTGTTCAAATCAGTTCAGTCGCTCAGTCGTGTCCGACTCTCTGCAACCCCATGGATTGCAGCACGCCAGGCTTCCCTGTCCATCACCAGCTCCTGGAGCCTACTCAAACTCATGTCCATCGCGTCGGTGATGACATCCAACAATCTCATCCTCTGTTGTCCCCTTTTCCTCCTGCTTTCCCAGCATCAGGGTCTTTTCCAATGAGTCAGTTCGCCACATCAGGTGGCCAAAGTATTGGAGTTTCAGCTTCAGCATCAGTCCTTCCAATGAATATTCAGGACTGATTTCCTTTAGGATGGACTGGTTGGATATCCCTCCCAATAATGGAATCTTCTAAATTATTCAAAAACAGTTGATAAGAAGTTAAGGTTACCAATTGTCTAGTAAATAACCACTGATATTGTTGTGGCTTTGAATGGTGAGAACATATACTAAACAACCTCGATAAGTCCAAAAGTGGTCTATTAAATAAAATCATGAAGTTCAAGACAAGCACAGATATTCTCATAAATAAAGCTGTGTTAGTTTCTTATTCCTGCTGTAACAAATTACCACAAATTTCGTTGCTTATTACAACATGAATTTATTATCTTACACTTCTGCAGGTCAGAAGCCCAAAGTATTGGCAGGACCACACTCCTTCCAGGGACCCTGGGGAAATTTTGGTTCCCTCCTTCCAATTTCTTAGTGACTGTCTGCATTCCTCTACATTCCTGCCTGTTTCTCCATCTTCCAAGTGCCTCTCTCCAATCTCTACTCTTGTCATCATATCTCTTTTGCTGCTGAGCCTTAATCTACTATCTCCTTTGTGTAAGGATACTTGCGATTACATTCAGTTCGGTTCAGTCGCTCAGTCGTGTCCGAATCTTTGCGACCACATAAACCACAGCACTCCAGGCCTCTCTGTCCATCACCAACTCCCGGAGTATACTCAAACTCATGTCCATTGAGTCAGTGATGCCATCCAACCATCTCATCCTCTGTCATCCCCTTCTCCTCCTGCCCTCAATCTTTCCCAGCATCAGAGTCTTTTCAAATGAGTCAGCTCTTCGCATCAGGTGGCCAAAGTGTTGGAGTTTCAGCTTCAACATCAGTCCTTCCAATGAACACCCAGGACTGATCTCCTTTAGGATGGACTGGTTGGATCTCCTTGATTACATTAGGCCCACCTAGATAATCCAGATAACTTCTGTCTTTCAAGATATTTAATTCAATATCATCTTCAAAGTCCCCTTTTCCATGTAAGGTAATATAGTCACTGGTTCTGGGGATTGGGATGTGACATTTTTGAGGGGGCCATTCATCAGCCTACAGCAAGACCCAAGACAAATTACACAGATATGACATATAGAAACTAACAGTTTGACAGTAAAAGGCTTGGGGTTTATTGTGGAACATAATATGTGCCAGAAACAGAAAGGAAATGCTGTAATTTAAACAGCAAATATGATACTGGGGTAAGATAAGAAGAAAACTATGTTGTTTATTTACAGCTGATTTGGACTTAAGAAGAAATGCCATTACCAGTTTTATATAGTGAACTATAGAATAGACTCCAAGGAGAAAAATTCTTAATTACAAAAATCATCTTATATAGAGGGGAAAAATGTATTCTGAAAAATAAGTGAATTTCAATCATTGTAGCTTGGGGGGAGGGGGAGGTACAGCATACATCTTAATAATTAATTGTGAAAGCAGGAGTGTTGGCCAGAGATAACTAACAGGAAAGGCTGATCGTGTACTCTCCATACTCACAGAGAACTGAGAAAAAGGAAATGGGCCAAACTGCAATAAGAAGCTGGGCTTTTAAAAGAGGAAGTTCTTGACCATGAAGATCGGACTACCAAGGGAAGCTGTGTAATCTCCATCCTTAAAGAGCTTTAAAAATAGTATAAACAGCCATCTGCACAAGATGATTTATGCATTGACCTTCAGGAGGCGGGCCCAGATCATCTCATGAAGTCCCTTCCAAGTGTGGGATTCTATGATTTAATCAGTATGTGATTTTTCTCAGCTCCACATTTTGTGAGATAACCAGCAGATGGAAGCCACAAATTCCCCAACATCATACCAAAATCATGGTTCCTCGTACTGGTAAGGCCCAGTCAAGCTTGCCAAATTGGCATCGGTTGTAAAAATCATTGAAGGACCCACCTCAAACATTTATTTATCTCCTCATGGGTGTCTGGACCACCCATGTCCACAAAATACAGATAATCCTTATATTGATTCATGTGCATTTAGCTTTCATTTAGCATAAGAGAAAATTGCATATGTTAGAAGTATTTGTCTGGTTTTAAAATCTGAGGCAATAGCTCTTAAAAATGTTATGAAAGATTTACAGACCCCCATCTGAGCAGAAATTAGACCAATTGGACACCTTGCTCTGAAAAGACTCATGACTCACTGGGACCTCAGTGTTTGTCACTTAAGTAACAGATACAGTTCTCTGTGTATGTTTATTTGTTTGTTCAACTAATATCTGAGTGCTGACTGCATTCTAGGTTATATACAAAATATTAGAATGCAACAGTGAGGCAGACTCCTTCCCTCATGGAGCTTCGAGTCTCCTGGGAGAAACAAATAAACAGCCCATTTTGCTGCAGAGGGATAAAAGCTATAATGGGGTTAGGAACATGGTGCTAACTTCAAAGGAGTAACCAGCCCTGTTTGAGGGGACCCTTAGGTCCCTTAGGATGAGATGGTTAGATGGCATCACCAACTCAATGGACATGAGTTTGAGTAAACTCCAGGAGTTGGTAATGGACAGGGAGGCTTGGTGTGCTGCAGTTCATGGGGTCAAAAAGAGTTGGACACGACTGAGCAATTGAACTGAACTGAACTGAAGAGGATTTCTGGGCTTCTCCGGTGGCTCAGTGGTGAAGAATCTTCCTGAAATGCAGGCATTGCAAGAGACACAGGTTCGATCCCTGAGTCAGGAAGATCCTCTGGAGAAGGGCACAGTAACCCACTCCGGTATTATTGCTTGGAGAATCCCGTGGACAGAAAACCTGACGTACTACAGTCCATGGGGTTGCAAAGAGTCGTACACAACTGAATCAACTTAGCATGCAAGAGGATTTCTGGAGAAAATGAAGCCTAAGCTGGGATCTGAAGGATGAATGGGAGTTGCTAGGGAAGAAGGTGGTGGAAGCATATTTCATGGAAAGGGAACAGCCTGGCTGAGAGGCTGGTAGTGCCATGGTATGGGAATCGAGTGTCTTAGCATGTGACTGGAGCTTGGAGGGTAAAGGGAAGATTAAAAGTGAATGGGAGGAAGGAGACAGCAAGAGAAAGTCAGCAATGAAGCTTGAGAGATCATAAGAACTCTCATAACCATGCTAAAGAATTGGGACTTTTACATAAAAGTAATGAGCTGCCATTAAAAGGTATAGATCAGGTTTGTCCTTTCAAAAGATATATTATGGTACAGTTTTGAATCCAAGGACAGGAAAACACTGACATTTGTTTTAGCAAAAGGAAGAGTTTCTCAGAAGAATATTGAGAATATAAGGAATCCAGGTAGGAACTGAACATCCAAGCTGAGCGTAGGGCAGAGAGGTTAGGTGGGAGCCACAGACCCTAGTGTGGGAGCAACGCAGTACTTCATTCATCTCCTACTGTTGCTTCTTGGAGCTTTGTCCCTTCCAAATGCTCTTTCTGTTTCTCCAGTTCTGTTAATGGTCACCAAAATCTCCTAAATTGTAAGCTTTCTGACTGAGCCAGTTCTTTCTGGTATAAATCCTACTTGTCAATGGAGGGGACTGCCAGGCTCATCTTTAATCTAGGAGCTCACCTCTTGACCAGAGAACTCTGACAGGGAGCAGAGTTGCATGACAACAAGGTAGCTGTGCTTCAGCCACTTGGATGGAGAAGGAGGGCTTGCTCCTAGATATGTAAGTGCTGCTTTGCAAATTCATCCGACTCGCTTTGCTGCAACTTAGATGAATTAATGGAAAGCCTGGAGGCACAGCCGACATGGACTTGGTTACATACATGTCCTTGCATACAAGGTGGAGCTCGTATCTAGGGTCCATGAGGAGAGCTGAAGCCTCCATTAATTCCAGGAACTACATAGCCACACAAGCCACAAGCCCAGAGCAAGCTCGGGACCTCCATCAAGCTCCACAACCCAGAGAACAGGTTTCTGGGAATGTGTTCTTATTCAAAGATATAACTACTGGCAGGTTCTACTCTCATATGTGAATTTCTAACCAGCATGCTTTTACTCAAATTGTTCTTTCGTTTCATCGTGTTACTAAAAAAAGTATGACAGGTTGGCATGCTTGTTCATGAATGTCTGCAACTGTAATTTCTTACAACTTATGATCACTATATAGGCTACCATTTATAATATTCTCTGAAACAGTAAAATCATCTTATCAGTACTGACAAAACTTTCCTTAAATTTGTGAAGTATGAGCTATAAGCCTTTTTATTAATTTACCTCCCTCATGTTTCCGTTTGTTTTCAATTTCCGTCAATAGAGGCTACATTAAGCAATATATATGCAGTTACCTATTTAACCACTAGATGGCATCATACATCTTTCCTTCTAATTTGATCTCAAACAAGCTTTTTAGAAAAAGGATTTGCTTTTGTTTTTGCCTGTTGTTTTTCAAAGAGTTAATAGAATTATTGCATAACTTATTGAGTGTTCATTAATGTCACTATTTATTTGTACTACTATCTTTAATCACATACTAAATTTCTATATACGCTCCACGTTTCCAGGCAATTTTATTATTTTATCTGTAAATTCTTAGTACAACACCATGCTGTTTTATTTACTTTAGTTTTACCATGCATTTTAACAACTTTTATCACCACCATTACTCCTCAGCTGTGTCTTCAACTTCAAAATCTTTTTAATCCATTGATTTATCCACATGAAATTTGGAGTGATTTCATTCCCTTAAAAAGTTTACTATCATTTTTGTTGGAATTGACAATAATTTGACAATAAATTTATAGGTTAATATTTGAGGAGGTTACATCCTTGCAGTATTTATTCCTTTACATGTAATAAATGTTTCTGAACCAGAGGTGTAGATAAGAACATACGCAGAGTTCTTGGCCTATGTATGAGTGTGTGTGTATGTGTACAGAATAAATGATTAAATAGAGGGACACATTCAAATATTCTTTTTAAAAGGAGAAAAATAATTCCTCATATCCAACTGTAGCAGATGGGCTAAATAAATCACTGTATAATCTCAATGGAATACTTCACTCTACCACATATAGTGATTTCAAATGATTGTCAAAAGAGAAAATGCTCATAATAAAAGGTTAAGTAAATATAGTAGATGTGAAATTATACATACAACAATTTAAAAATAGAAACAGAAGGAAATAGAATCTATGCTAACTCATCCCATCTAGGAGGTAGAATTGCAACTAATTCATATTTTCTTAACACTTTCCAGACTTTTCTGTATTTCCTATAGTGAACATGTATTGATTTCATAATCAGAAAAAGAAACCTTCTAAATCTTTAAAGCAAATAGATTTCATGGAGATTTCAAAGGTATATCGTTTTCTTTTATATCTATATACAGACTGATTTATTGACCAGTTTTTAGTAAAAATACTCTTTTGTTATTCAAAGTCAGGAAGTTTCCCATAGCTCAAAAAGTTACTTTCTGTTAATTTTTTCCCAGATGTTCCCCTGACATCCCCTTAGAGACATAATCTCAAGTTGTAAGTCACTGTCTCCAGAAAGTCCCTCCACTTCGATTTCTTTTGCACAGGTCCGACCTTTCAACCACTCCCTGAGAGCAGGTCTTCATCTTCCAGTAAACAATAGAAATCAGTGGGTCTCAAACTTTCTGGTCTCAAGGCCTCTTTATATTTTTAAAAATTATTGACTATGCCAAAGAGATTTTTTTATTAAGACTATATTTATTAATATTTAACATATTCAAAATTGAAACAGAAATTTCTATATATTTATTTTAATTCATTTAAATAAAAAAAAATTAGGAGGAGTTTGACCAAGATGATGACATTGGGGGCTCCTGAATGCCCCTCCTCCCATGAACATGAAGAAGGTATAGCCGCACACAGAGAAATCATATCTGAAAGAAATTCAAAAGCCCTACACATCGAGTGAATTAGAAAATACCTACATTGGATTGGGTGGGAAATGAGACAAACTCTTGCCAAAAAACCTCACCCTTGGTACAGTGCATACAATCCTGAGGGAACACCCAACTCTCAACATCTCTCTGAAGAGTGAAGAGTTTGGACCTCACACCTAGTGCTCCAACTTTTAAGACTCGCACTTGAGAGATGGGCCTCCCAAAACTTAGTTCTGAAGGCCAATGAGGCTTGTGTTTTTGAGATCCTTGAGCCTACAGCTAACAAACAGTTCTTAAGGGAAGGCAATCACTCACTGCAGCTACCTCCCCAGGGGTCAGCACATAAGGAACAAGGAAAAAATGCCCATTTCCCAGTCTTTCTGTAAAAGGAGTCCATCTGCAGACTTTGAAAGTTGCTGCTTGAAGGTCAGGCTTCTAATGTAACATACATCTAGGGACTGGTAGCAATTGTCACCAGAGGATGCATACTCTTACCACTTTTATTCAACATAGTATTGGAGGTAATGATCAAGGCAGTTATTCAAGAAAAAGAAATTGAAGTCAAGAAAAGTAAAAGCATCTCTATTTGCAGATGACATAATACTGCATATAGAAAATCCTAAATACTTAACCAAAAAATATTAGAACTAAAAAAACAAATTTAGTAAAATTGCAGGACATGAAACTAAATATACAAAATCAGCTGCATTTCTATACACTAACAACAAACAACAGAACTAAAATTAAGAAACAATCTCATTTACTATAGCATGAAAAAGAGTAAAATATTTAAGAATAATTTAACAAGGAGGTAAAAGTTCTATAACTTGGAACTTTAAGATGTTCCTGAACAAAACTGAAGAAAACACAAATAAATTGAAAGATATTCTGTGTTCATAGATCGGAAGAATTGATGATGTTAAAATGTCTATATGATACAATGTGATCTACAGATTCAGTGTAACCCCTATACAAATGACAATGGCATTTTTCACAGAAATGAAAAAAAGAAATTCTAAAATTTCTATGGCATCACAAAAGACCTCAAACAGCTAAGACAACCTTGAGAAAGAAGAATAAAGCTGGAGGCATCACATTCCTACTTTTGTTACATTACAAATTTATAGTAATGAAAAGAGTATGGTGCCGAAACAAAAACAGACACATAAATCAATACAGAACAGAATACCAAGCCCAGAAATAAACACATACATATATGTTCAATTAATTTTTCACCAAGGAGCCAAAAGCATACAATGGGTAAAGAACAGTCTCTGCAATAAGTGATGTTGACAAAACTGAATTGTCACATGTGAAAGAGTGAAACTGGATCCCTGTCTTGGACCATGCACAAAAACCAACTCAAAATGGATTGAAGACTTGAATGTAAGATCTGAAACAGTGCAATTCCTGTAAGAAAATACAGAGGGCAAGCTTCTTGACATTGGTTCTGATCATAATTTTGGGGGTTTGACACTAAAAGCAAAAATAACAAGTGAAGCTACATCAAACTAAAAAGTTTTTGCTCAGCAAGATAAACCATCAACGAAATGAAAATATTTGCAAATTGCATACCCAATAAGGGGCTAATATCCAAAGTAGATTGGAACTGATACAACTTGATCACCAAAAAACCAAATAACCCAATATAAAAATGGACAAAGGAACTTAATAGGTATTTTTCCGAAGAAGACACACAAATGGCCAACAGAGTACATGAAGAGATGTTCAATATCACTAATCATCAGGGAAACACAAATCAAAGTCACAATGAGCTGTCACCTCACACCTGTTAGGATGACTTTTATTAAGTAGAAATCACAAATGTTGTCAAGGTTGTGAAGAAAAGGAAATATTTTTACACTCTTGGTAGGAATACAAACTACCATGGAAAATGCTATAAAGTTCCTCAAAAAAATGAAAAATAGAAATACCATGTGACAAAAAAAATTCCACTTTGGGATATATATCCAAAGTAAACAAAACCATATCTCAGAGAGATATACGTACTCACAAGTTCACTGAAGCGTTAGTCTCAATAGCCAAGATATGGACACATCTAAATGTCTGTCAAGGGATGAATTAATCAAGAAAATGTGTGTGCGTGTGTGTATGTATCTTGTGGTTTGTGACATGTATGAACCTGGAGGACATTATGTGAAATAAACCAGGCACAGAAAGACAAATACTGCATGTCATCACTTACATGTGGAATTTTTTAAAAAGCACAAAGTCATAGGAACAGAAAGCAGAGAAGTGGTTGCATGGGCTGGGGTGTGGCCAGAATAAGGAGAGATTGGTAAAATGGCACGAAGTTTCAGTTATAAAATGAATAAAAGATGAATAAGATCTGAGAATCTAATGTATAACTTGGTGAATATAGTTGATAACACTGTGATTGTATAATTTAAATATTTTCACCAAAAGAAGGTAACCGTGAATTTATGGATATGATAACTTGATGAGGGAATCCTTTTACAATGTGTACATGTATCAGATATCCACATTGTAGACTTACAATTTTATTTGTTAATTATACCACAAGAAAGTTGAGCAAAAAAAGATGGTGATTGAGGCTTTAGCCTCATCTGAGGTTCTGCTGGGGAAGGATATGCTTCCAGTCTCACTCGGGTTGTTGGCAGAACTCACTTGCTTGCTGGCTGTGGGTTTGGGGCCACCCTCAGCTCCTTGAGGCATCTATAGCTCCTTGACACAGGGGGTTCCCCAAAGGGCCACTTGCTTCCTCAAAGGCATCAACGGAGAGATGGAGCACCTCCAGCAAAATGAGCTTATGTAAGAGAATCACAAATCACCTATTTCCCCATCACGTTTGGCATAGTTGGTTAATGTCTCAGATGTGTATATGGAGCATCCTGGCTGTAGGATACATCAAATAATTTATCTGATAGAATGAGGCAAAGTCTTCCTGAAGAGAGGAGATTTTCCCTAAGACCCCAGATAATAAGGAACCAGCCATGAGAAGATGGAGGTTAGGAGCATTCCGAAAAGAAGGTACAGAAAATGGGAAATGTAGTTATACCTACAGAGAGACCACATTATCATGGCATTATAACTTTGAATTTTGCTTCTGTGTCTATTTTCTCTATCATCCAATGCTCTGTATAAAGTATCTCAGAATCAGCATATCCCTGGTGGTCCAGTGGTTAAGAAAACACCTTCCAATCGGGGAACACAGGTTTGATCCCTGTTGGGGAAGTTAAGATCCACATGCCGTGAGGCCATGAAGCCTACATGCCACAGCTAGATAGAAGTCCACATGCCACAACAAAAGATTTCACAGGACACAACAGAGATCTTGCTGCACCTAAGACCCAAAGCAGCCTAACAAATAAATAAATATTTTTAAGCAATAACAACAACAGAAAACTATCTCAGAATCTTCAACATGTATTATACAGTAGAAAATCAGCAAATTTACTTAATAAAAGGGTGAAATTTTAAATAAATAAATAAAATTTTTAAATTAAACCCATTGCAAGTTAACATTAATAACAAATTTTTATGGGGGAAAAAATCTTTTATTTTCCAAAACAACAAAAATATAGTTCCCCAAACCATGTCATTTTCCATTTTTTGAAATTTATTTCATTTCTAGCTTAATATAAACCAGCTGGATTCTCATGTCTGCTTCTGAACTCAATCTGTTGTGCTCTTATACATCACATACCCTCTGGAAAACTCCACTGTAGAGTCACAAGACAAAAAGAAAAAATGGCTAGTGATATCTTAGTATCCTTAAGCATAAAGTTATGACTTGATAAAGTTCTGGAGGAATTCCAGGCCCGTCCCCCCAGTCTATACTTTGAAATTCATTACTTAGTTGGATTAAAACAATCATCAAATTCTTTCCTCTCTCTGTTACAATACTCAGGTACTCAGCTGAAAAATAATGAAAAATAATGATGATGAGAGTAAAAACACGAACGAAAAATCTGGTCCCTCATTGTCCACTTGATTACATGGAACAGCTATGGGACTATTTTTAAGCTAGACCTGTGTGTCACTCTAGAGGTGACTGGGTTTGTAGAAGTCATCTCCTACCCCCTAAATCCACCGCTGCTCTCACCACTACTTGGTTACTCCTTGTTCCTCTTGGAAGACAGTTTAAGATTCACTCTTTTTAATTCTACTCCTCTTATACTTCTCAATGAGTTCATTACCATAAAAGTGATGCTTTCCATGTCTGCCCTCTTAATTCCTTGCTCTCCGTTCTTTCACTGACATCGCCCTCCCCTTCACCCTGGCTACTCACTCCCATGAATACACCCTTGAATAACTGCAAACTCTCCACAATCTCAACCTTAAATAACCTAGTTTCTGGCCAATAGCTACTGTTTTGGTTCTTTATTTCCTCCAGTTCACTTCCTATACCCCAGTTTCAAAAATCTCTCAACTCCACAAACACTTCCAATCCATTGAGCCTACAAAATTTTCACTGGTTCTCCTTGTATCCTCACCCGCTTTCCCATTATCCAGTTTAAATTCCATGGTCACTTATTATAATCACTCCTGTAAATTTGCTCCCAATTTCTTTGCCTTGCTCTCGCTTCATCACACTCCCTTGGATTAAAGCCCTATTCTGGTTAAATACAACATCTGCCTACTCTATGGGGAGAAGGCAATGGCACCCCACTCTAGTACTCTTGCCTGGAAACTCCCATGGATGGAGGAGCCTGGTGGGCTGCAGTCTATGGGGTCGCTAAGAGTCAGACACGACTGAGCGACTTAGCAGCAGCAGCAGCAGCAGCGTACTCTATGCCTACACCCTCTCTAGGCCTCACATGCCTAGAGAAAAATCCACTGATGACATCAATCTAAATTCATGATTACCAAAATGTTCACAAGCGAGTCTTTATTTCATGGACACTTTCATAGGTCTCCAGTAGGATCTCTCCTGAATGCCTCCCCTGAGTTTCCCTTATCTCAGACAGGCAGATGCATCCTATTATGGATTGTCAAGCAAGGGTGACCAACCATTCTAGTTTGTTTGGTAGTACCCCTATTTCAGCATTTACAGTCCCATGTCCTGGGAAACCCTTCAGTCCTTGAAAACACAAGAATGGTGGATCATACTAGTCACAGGTGCCCTGTAAACCTTCATTAATCTGATATCAACTTAACTGCTGGCTTCTGGTCCTTCACTCCTTTAGGACCTTATTAAATAAAACTAATGATAATCATACATTGATTCACCCACATAAGTGATTCACATCTCTGGTCCACAGAAAATATTCTTTGGCTGTTTTGAAATCTGAGGTATAAACCCTCTATCCTGTCTGAATCCAAATATTTGCAGTGGTCATCTCCAAAAGCAGCTTCTTGTACTTCCCCTCCCTTTCCTAAGAGGAATTAAGTGTGTCTTGGGCCCATTGGAACAGATTCCTTCCCATGGCCTCTGGGAGGGTTTGGTGATGGCCAAGAGGCCTCAATGGGTGTTGGGTTTGGGCTTCTCAAGAAGATACACGTTCCTCACAGATGTTGGTCATGTCTGTATATAACCCTTATGATACCTATGGTGAGCCCATAAATAACCCTTCTCTGGGGCTACCTACCTTGCTTACTCTCTGGTAGAATAATAAAAACTTTAATTACTGTCATCTTTTAAAAATAGTAGTAATTTTAGTAAAATAACAAATAAAATAAAAATGTTATTTTAAGCAAAATAGTAATAACCAATACCAAATTTTAATATAATAAGATTTGTAATAAAAAAATAACACTTTATCTTCTTGCCATTACTCTAAGTCTTCTAAGAATTGAGCACTAGTCTACTAAGAATCCCAACTGCATGAAATATGGTTCAAAACTCTCCAAACAGACACACTGAAGTCTCTTCTTACTTAAGTTGCAGTAAAGGAAATAATGATGGCTCAGACAGTAAAGAATCTGCCTGAAATGCAGGAGACCTGTACTCGATCCCTGGGTCGGGAAGATCCCCTGGAGAAGGGGATGGCTACCTATCCCAGTATTCTTGCCTGGAGGACTCCATGGAGAGAGGGTCCTGGTGGGCTACAGTCCATGGGGTAGCAAAGAGTCAGGCTAGACTGAGTGACTAACACTTTCACTTTCACCATTTCCTATAATGGAGCAAATTCTCTTCCCAAAGAAATCATTTCAAAATTCTCCTCCATATCAGCTCTCTCCACATGAAAGTGATTAAGGAGTTTCAGACACGGAATGTAAACTTTTCACATTGTAATCTGGTTATGGAATATTATCTCAAGTCTATATTGGAGTCTCAGTCTCTAACTTTAATTTGAGCATTCTATTATACAAGATTATCCAAAATAAAAAATGCACCCAGTAAGTGGCACCTGCAGAAATATGTGCAGAATATTTGTAGCAGATTGTATTTTCCACCAAATGCCATAGCAATATTTATGTTCTCATATAACCTTGACATCCTTCCATCAAGCAGTGGGATCTATCCTTCTCTCTCCAAATATGGGAAACCTCAGTGACTCACCTCTAAAAAATGCAATGTCACGGGAGCCTGACTTCCTAGATGAGGTCAGAAAGGGCCATATAGCCCCTGGCAACTTCTCTTTCTCTGGCTCTCAATCAAGACCAGCTACATAATTGGTGGGACCCAATACAAAATGAAAATGAGCAGCCCCTTTTGCAAACCTTAAAAATTTCCAGACGACCACCACAGAACACTGCACCAAGCATGAGGTGAGTGTGGGGCCTGTGTGATGCCCAGGTCACCAGCCAGATTTGCTGAAGATGCTTACCCTTGAAAACCAGCCACCATGTGGAGAGAAAGTCTAGGCTAAACAGAGCAGTCATGTGGACCTCTTCCAGCCGACAGCCCTAGAAACTCAGCCAATAGCCATGTCGACCATCTGACACATGAGTAAAGGAGCATTCAGACAGTTCCAGCCACCAGGCCTCTAGTCTTCTGGATGAAACTCCAGACCTAATAAAAACAAGCTGCCTTCATTGTTGATATAACTATAGATTTTTTTTTAATGCCACTATATTTTGAGATTGTTACACAGCCACAGTTAAGTACAACAACTTGATTTACAGACACAATACATGAAAGACATGCAGCCCAGTCACACCTGCCCTTTCTCTGCTCTTCAAGCGTCTGCACACAACCTGTCTCCTCAGACACCAGAGTCCTCCTGTGTTCTGCTGAAAAAGCCTCAACCACCACAACAGCATGGTGACAGAACAAATGCAAGTCTCCCCTCTTCCTAAAGCAGCTCCTGCCTTTTAGCACCTTTGCCAGCACCAAGGTATAATTGTCCTTGGACTTCCTTGTCCAGCAGTTAAGACTCTGCACTTACAATGCAGGAGGTATGGGTTCGATCCCTGGTCAGGGAATTAATATCCCACATGCTGCATGGAATGGCCAAAAAAAAAAAAAAAAAAAAAAAGCTTAATCATCTTTCACATTAGAGCTCCCTTTACAGGGTTTCAACCTCAAGACAGGAGGGCCCCTCAGAACATCCAGCCCTGATTCCACAGGCAGCCTTTCAGGTACACTCACCAATGGGACAAGCTTTCCAACTGCAGTTTTGGGGTTACCATTCCAGCAACCATGTATATTAAACTGGCCCAATGGAATGGCTTTAGAACTTAGCTCAGGGATTTTTATTTATATTTTTATCAGGGTTTCTATGAAAATGAGGGTCTACCTTTTCATTAGTTAAAAACAACAATCCAGTCTGTAATCACATACAACCCATTATTTGACTTAAGCAGCTGTTGGAGGCCAATGACTTCGTCTTCCCGCCTGTTTGTTTAGTGACTTTGGAAGTCATATCTCTCAGAATTTAAAACACTCAATCAAAAACAACTTAATGTTATTGCACTCTAGAAAAGAACTACAAAAACAAAGATTCCAACTATGAAGTTTAGACATTTTTTAGGTTTTACAAATTATGAAACCATGACCACAGAAAGAAGCTCATCTGTTATACAAAATGATGTCATGAGTTATTTTGAAAAATATAGAAACTAAATGTTGTTTTTACCATAGTAAGTTTATTCGGTGCAACAAGTCACTGAAGTATCTGTCTGCTCTACTCTTGATAATTCCCAAATTTAGTCATTCCAAAGTGAAGATGTCTTTTATCCCCTGACTTTTCCTGTCAGTCGTATATTAGTGCATGTACCATTTCAATGCCATGTAAACGTTAACTTAGATAAATACACACTTTAAAAAAGTCTAAATAATCTCCAACCTTGAAAAGATTTCTTGGACTTTCCTGGTGGTCCCGTGGTTAAAAATCCACCTGCCAATGCAGAGGACACGAGTTCGATCCCTGGCTCTGGAAGATTCCACATGCCACAGGGCAACTAAGCCCATGCGCCACAATTACTGAAGCCCACACGCAGCAATAAAGACTCAGAGCAGTCAAAAAATAAATTTTTAAAAAAGAAAAGATTTCTTACTTTTCTCTTTGGTATCCAGTTGCCAAACAAACATAAATTCAGATTTTATCAAACTTGTTTTCCATACCGAAAATGTAATTATTTGGTACACACCAAGCATGATAAAAATAAAAATTAAAATAAAATGGCACTGTATCCTTAAGGGATTAAATTTCATTATTAAAAAATAAATCTGTGAATTTCTTTTTTCTGTTTTCTTTTTTCTTTTTCCTGGACCAATCCAAATTGAACCAAGCAGGATCATAAATTGGGATATCAAAATACTCACAGTCCAGATTCTCTAAGGGACTACCCATATCACTGTAGCACTACAAAGTAGAAGTAGCAGTAAACCATGAGGAAATGTGAGCTCCTTCCTGGGAAATCCAAAAACAGGATGTTCAAGAGCAATGAAAATCTGCCCTGCCTACTGGTGTATGAATGATGAAAGGGACTGGCCAACCAAATTCTGTCATGATACAAATGGAAACAGTATCATTTGATTAAGGATTGGGAATGTTTTCACAGCATTTAGCTCCAAATTAACTTGCTGTTATAAGCTTGCTAAATAAAATCATCTTGTTTATCTCATTTTTTTCCTCTCTACAACCCCTCAAGATGAGTAATACTATCCACCATTACTGGAAAGAAGTCCTGTGTTCAAGAGCTACTGGCTGTGTACAACACTCTTTCAATATAATATGACAGTCAATCAGACACTGCACTCATCTATCTGTCTGCTCATTCACTTACTCTTCAAAGCCAAACTTGTGGTTAGTACATATGAAGACCACACAGTCCCGATGGGAACAGATGGGGAACTTGAACACTGCATTCCAGACTGAGTGATGCAATACAGGAATTCATTCAGGGCTCCCTGGAAGAGGTGATATATTGCTGAATCCTGAGTAGAGATAATCTAGTGAAACTGTTTTAATTCATATATTGTCTAACTCAGCACTTCTCAAGCTTTGTTCAAAGGAACACTAATATTTGGCTTAATATCAATAAATATCCTGTGGATGATGGAATATCCAGTTAGCAGCAGTTATCTGTGGTCTGACCTAGCATTTCATTCATTGTAAATAATTAAAGTTGGCCCACTGTTTCACCAATGAACCTGCTGAATTTGATCATTCAGAATTAGCCCAACATGAACTGGCTCATTTATGCAATAAGACTCCACAGATGGGCTCATAGCTGACTATTCTGACATGGTGGGATGAAGGCACACCCCAGAACAGGTGTGGTATCATTGCATCTGACCACAATTCTCAGCCTTCCTGGAGCTAATACTCTGGGGAGCTTTTCTTATTTGCTTAAGGTGAAACTGGACATTCTTTGGATGAATTTAGTTGGTGTGGTTAAAAAATTATTTAAAAAACAAGCCAGAAGTGATAGTAAGATGGATTGTTAACTATTTAAGAAAGAGAAATCAACTTATCAAAGAAGCTTTTTGGAGCCGCAGGAGGCAAAATCATCTATGCACCAGGGTGAGGTCAAGTAGCGTACACCACAGAAAGCCACTCAGCCTTCACATTTCCCCAGAGAACAGAAAAGAGTCAGGTGTGTTGTCCGTTCAAAGTAGATAATCTGAGCAGAGGACTGTAGAAGTGGAAGTCAGAATTAGATTAGTTAGAAAAAATTTTAAGTGAAAAGAAACCTCTCCACATATCTCCAGTTGTTCACAGCAGCAGCCAGACCTCCACTAAAATCTTGAGAAAAGCACACCCCTTTGTGAATTAGAAATTTGGCAGCAACCTCTGTAGGTCCACTTCTTCAGCATATTCCATGTCAAAACACATATAGAAGTCTCAAATGGGTGCTGGTAATCCCTTCTAAAACTTTCTCTCAGGATAAAATCGGCAGTCCTGGGAATAACTGTAGGAGTTCTAAGGTTTGTTTATGCTTGTCATGTTTTTAAGCGTTTGAAGCAAGATAGCACAAGTTCGAGGTGGAAGGGACGCCCTCAACAACAAGACAGGGCCCATTCCAACACCTAAAGAGGGTTTGGTAGCCCATAGCACAGAATCCTCCTCATTTCAGATGATACTTCATATTTGCAAGTCACCTCCTTGGACACTGGGGCTTGATTACATTTGCACCAAGTCTCCTGTTTGCCGCAGTCGGAATAGTGACAAAGATCTGTTGAGTATTTGCTCTGTTCTAGCCTCTTCACGTTGATTATTTCCTATCTTGGCAGAGAAGCAGGACTTTCTGATTCAGAAGTACAAAATCCTCGTTGCTGATACCTGCAAACTTGTCCTTAAGGCACCTGACTCGGGACAGAGCAGGAACACACACTTCTATCCCTCGTTCAGAATCCTGGTTCTTTTCTATGGTTCATGGGAAGGCTAATGTGCTATCTTATTCTACTGAACTTCACACGGAGGGGAGGAGTGGGAGAAAAGAGGAACTGAGAAAACAGTGCTTGGCTTTCCATGCAATGCCTGTGAAGGTTTCTTCCTTGAAGAAAGCACAAGCTGCATGAGAAGGTCATGTTCCTCCTCTTTCTACATCTCTCTTCCTCCACCCTTATTTTCTTGGCTCTTTTTCTAAAACCCATCTTTGACCACAAGAGAGTAAAGAGTGGATTTGGGCAAAGAATATTTGAAACAATGCTAGTTCTCTCCTTCTTATTTCAAGTTCCACAAACCATGAAAAATCACACCTTTTTTCGCATTTAGCAGCCCTATCTAAGCACCTACCATAGTTGCACTGGCTCCATGAGTCCTCCACTGTGACACCTCACCAGTGCTCCCTGCACTGTGACAGAAACACGAGTGAGGACACAACACCATGTCCATACTTTGCGGATACTCAGTTCATTTAAATTTTTTTTTTAATTTTGAAATTTCAAAGCAAAACCAAATTGTACTTTTTTAAAAAACAAGTTTTCCAAACTACATAAACAAGTGATTCTTACAGGAAATTTTCCAATAAACCGTTCATGACATTTGGCTTTACTCTGTTTTACAAACACCAAATCAATTATCACTGATCCAGTCCAGTGAGAAATGAGACTTAAAAACAAAAAACAACCAAATGAAAAAGCTCATTTTTTTAGCATTCTGATTGCAAGGAATTTTCACAATTAAACACAGTCATGTGTGTATGTGTATTTGTGTACAAGTAATCTTATAAGTTTATTTATTCATTTAGCAAATATTTTTCAATCATCTATAAAATACCAAGTTTGCCACCTCATGCTAGGGGCTGAAGATAGAGTATTTAATATAACAGTGTTGTGATTATCTATTGCTCTATAATAAACCACCCCAAAACTTAATTTTAACCTTACTACTATAATTCATTATGATCTTTCATAGTTCAGTAGGTTGACTAGGTTCAGCTGGGCAGTTGTCATGTAGGTCTTTCATGTAGTTACAATCAGATACTGGTTGGGGCTGAAGTCACCTGAAGGCTTGACTGGACTGGATGTACCGGACTGGTACAAGATGTTTGCTTGCAAACTGGATGGCTGGAACAGCTGAAGCTAGCCAAATCTGCCTCTGTCTCTCTCTCTCTCAAAATCGCTCTCTCACCATCTGGCCTATGCTTATAGCCAAGTTAGGCTTCCTTATAGCCAGGCAGTCCCAGGTAACCAGAGTGATCAATTTTCCCCGGAGCATCAAAAGACCAAGGCAAACATTGCAAGGTTTCTTGTGACCTAGCCTCAGAAGTTATGCAGACTCAATTCCATTGAATTGTATTGGCTACATAGGACAAGACTGTATTCACTGTGGGAGATAACTACCCAAGATCCTAAATGCAGGGCGACATAGTTTGTTGGGGGTCGCCTTTAGAAACTAACCAAGGTAAACAAGCATGGTTCCCTAACCTCTAGAACTTTTAGTAATTAAATACACTCTGAAATAAGAGTTGTAATTCCAACTACTAATTTTGGTTTTGCCATGCTATTGTGGAAGAATTGTTGCTTTCAAACTGTTATGCTGGAGAAGACTCTTGAGAGTCCTATGGACAGCAAGGAGATCAAACTAGTCAATCCTAAAGGAAATCAACCCTGAATATTCATTGGTAGGACTGATGCTGAAGCTGAAACTCCAATACTTTGGCCACCTGATGCGAAGAATTGACTCATTGGAAAAGACCCTGATGCTGAGAAAGATTGAGGGCAGGAGGAGAAGGGGACGACAGAGGATGAGATGGTTGGATGGCATCACCGACTAGATGGACATGAGTTTGGGTAAACTCCAGGAGTTGGTGATGGACAGAGAGGCCTGGCATGCTGAAGTCCATGGGGTCACAAACAGTCGGACAGAACTGAGTGACTGAACTGAGCTGAACTGATACTTATCCAAATTTTCTATAATAAACATGTCTTGTGTTAACGGCAAAAAGTATACTATATCTATAACTAACATGCTGAGAGAAAAGGTAAGTGAACAGCTAATCCTTATACTTATTTCTGGGACCTGGGCTTTCTAAAATCACCACAGAGGATGATAAATTATCATAGAATACTAGTACGATGATCAGCAAAAATGAAGACTACAAGGTGGCCAGGAGGGTAGTTCACAGGACTTCAGTATCAACAGTCTTAGGAAAGAGGAGTAAAGCAACAGGGTATTTCCTAAATTCTCTTAAAGGCAGAAACCACATCTTGACAAAGGAGAGAGTCAAAGGCTGAGATTTGTCCTGGAACAATGAAGTTCTCAAGAGGGAAGTGTTTTGGCCATGGTACTTATGCAATACCATTTGAACTAGTTCCAAGACAGTTTGTCCCAAGTTTCCAAAAAGGACTGTAGGAATAAAAGAAGGTGAAAGAGTAAATATAATTAAATACAGTATGACTCCACAGTGTATGAGAGCAAGAGATCAAGGCCACCCATTGAAGATTCCAATAAATTGAAATATTGATGGTAAAGAAGTGCTTTCCTGTCTCAGATGGTTATATAGATGGGAATAGGATGGCATTTCAGTGGCAGGAGCCCATGCATGGTGACCAGAATCACAGACTTAGTGGTGAATGTGGTGACCAGATGAGCACTGAGCCATAGCTCATGTGGCTCAGCCTCAAATCTAGGTCACAGACAATGACATTTAGTACAGAAACCAAGGTTTTATTTCAAAATAACTCAGATTCTTCACTTCCCATCTCAAGGACTGTTAAAAACATTGAACTACACAGTCCACAACACCACCTTAAAATTATCTTCTCTTTCTGTATGGGATGTCTGCTATTCCTCCCCTCCAATGTGCATTTTCCTTTCCTTCATTAGAAGTGTGCTGCTGCTGCTGCTGCTACACCTATAATAAAAGCAGACGATTCCCAGGTGTGGTCAAGTGACTAAGAAATTTCCTTAAAGAGTGTCGGCAGGCCCTCTGTGTCCCTTCTTCCTTTATGCTGGCAATAATACAGATGATTTGGCTGGAACTGAAACATCTATTTTGGACCATGGGAGAGCACGCTAAGGATATTGGAACAGGAAAAGGACTGCAAGTCCTTGATGGTCATGGAACTTCCATGAATGACGGTGAAAAACTACCTACATTTGGACTTTGTAAATGATCGAGGAACAATCTTCTATCTTATGTAAGCTATTATTGTTCAGAAGTTTTTCTTGCTTGCAGCCAAACATAATCTTAACTAATTGAAAGTTAAATCTGTACATTCCACATTTTCCTTTCCTAAAATCCCTGAGAGAAACACCTCCCTACATGCAGTCTCCAGAATCCCAGTCCCAAGAGAGAAACATCTCCCCTTTCTGATGAAGCCTCTAATCACTCCGCCCCCTCCCTTCCTCCAGACCCCGAGGCTCTAGCGGCTTGTCCTCATTCTCAAATTCTGCAACCCACATTCCACATGCCTGGTGGGCAACAGGAGGAGGAAATACCAAGCAGGCACAGCCTAACCTCTCTTTAGGAGGAGGGGGATAAAGAATTAAAAGCTGTAGGAAGATTCATACTTTAATTGTTAAATCACACCACTATTTTCAAAGTAAAACAATGAAGGAAAAATGTCAGTGTTAACAAGACACCTTTTTACAATGTGCAAATAACTTTATTGAAACTTGTAATTTTTATTTTCTGTTTGAAATGAAAAATTGAAGAGGGAAAAATTGCATAACTTTTTTAGGATGATATCTGAGAAAGAGCGTGCTTAAGGCAGCAATTAAATCCTTTCCACTCTCACATTTACATACTATTTGAATGCATTACTTCATCTTACCTCTAAACAATCCTGAGGGGTGAATATTATTACCATCCCCTATACACAAGACAAAGTTGAGGCTCAGAGAGGTAAAATGTCTTGCTCAAGTTCATGTAATATGTCAAGTTGTATTTTTTGTTCTCCAATATTGGCTGCCCAGCACCACTTGTAGGATTAGGTCTTGTCACATCTTTGACATGAGGCTTAACTCTGTGATAATCTGCTTGGGCCAATCAAATGTAAGTAGAGGAAAGTAGTAAAAGTGTTGACAAATACAGTTGTGTTAGTTGTGTTCCACTCTTTGTGACTTCATGGACTATAGGCCACCAGGCTCCTCTCTCCATGGAATTCTCCATGCAAGAATAGTGGAGTGGGTTGCCATTTCCTACTCCAGGGGATCTTCCCAACCCAGGGATCAGACTTGCATCTCTTGCTTCCCCTGCATTGGCAGGAGGATTCTTCACCACTCAGCCACCTGGGAAACCCAAAGGCCAGGTGCCAATTCCCAACACAAGCTTTAAAGCAATTCTTCCACCCTTTTTTTCCTGGCATAGACCTGCGTGCCCCAGGTAACTGCTGGGTCATTGTTCAAACACACAGAGTTGAACTCCAGATGATGCACAATGCACATGTAACCTGTGCAATAAATAACATCATGTTTATTTGTGGGTCAATTATTCCTGTCATATAATTTAGACTAAGGTGATAAATGTACAAAGTGAGTGAGTAAAAATCCTGAGTCTGAAAGATCATCCCATTTAAGGCAGCATTTGTTTAGCACTACCAGACATTCCAGCAGGACCCAAAGAGCAGAAAGAGTTATAGGCAACTATCCACTCCCAATCTCATCCCCCTTCTCTCATAGTTGGAAGTTCTCCAATCTACAGGTAGATCTCAGAGATAATGCAAATTTGGTTCCAGACCACTGCAGTAAAGAGAATATCTCATGTGCATTTTTTTGGTTTCCCAGTGCACATGAATTATCTTTACCTTATACTGTGGTCTTCAATAGCACTATGTAGTATTCAATAGCACTGTGGCTAATAAAACAATGTAATGCCTTGGTTAAAAATCACTTTGTTGCTAAAAAATAACAACCATCATCTGAGCCTTCAGCGAGTTGTAAGCCTTTGGTTGGTGGAGGGTCTTGCTTCGATGTTGATGGCTGCTGACTGACCAAGGTGGTGGTTGCTAAAGGTTAGGGTGGCTGTGGCAATTTCTAAAAATAAGACAGCAATGAACATTGCCTCATTGATTGTCTCTTCCTTTTACAAAGAATTTCTCTGTAGCATGCAATCCTGTTTGATAGCATTTTGTCCACAGTAGGACTTCTTTCAAAATAGGAGTCAATCTTCTCAAATACTACTGCTGCTTTACCAAGTAGGGTAATAGGTTTGGGTAATATTCTAAATCTTTTGTTGTCATGAACTGTACCAGCACGTCTACTGTGGCTGCCGTGGCTGCCAAGGAAAACCCAAGATCCCCAGATTTCACAGCAAAGTTAAGAATCAGCTTGAGAGCTGGGGGACAGGAGCTTAAGTGTCTCAGAAATCCTGCTGGGGAGGACACAACTTGGTCATCCTCTCCAAGGCTGTTGTGGCCTGAAAAACATTATATACAGTTTATTTTTCATTCACTTAATACACTGATTGTATTTGCCATAGCAGGTACTTTGTTGCTAAAAATATTTTTCCACCACCAACAAATACATGGGCTACTCATTATGCCTTTGAGCTGCATGAGGGTTCCCACATCTTATTATCAACAGAATCACCATTTATTGCTATAAGAGAATAATGAGGACATTTTCAACATCTATAAGGAAACAAAACTGCATCACTTTCAATTTATGGAAAATGACTGTTTGACATTTCTTTTATGTTTTTAGAGCCATTATGGATTTTAGTAACTCCTTTAAAGTTTATTTTAAAAAATCATTTTCTCTAAGGCTATTGAAAACCCTAAAGTATAGTAAACTGAATGGAAAAACATCTTTACCAGGGCAAGTGATATGAGGAGATGTGGAGAAAAAGCCCGGATACATTTCTGATGTTTTTGTGGCAAAGATACCTTCTTTAAAAGGTCTCTGTAAACTTGCTAAGAACCTGTTTATCTAAGCAGGGGACCCACACTTTGGCTGTTTGACCCAGTCCTGAAGAGTGAAGTCTGAAGGCAAAGGAAGAGGATGAGAAATCCGAACAGGAGACAACTCAAAGATTCAAAGGAGTAACATGTGCAGTTTGCCAAACAGGTTTGACGTGCAGTACAGAATTGATACTGAAGCCAGGTAAGGTGATATTTTACTTGCTACAGAACAACTTGACTGTGTTTTGTAACTGGATCCATTTCTATGTTTACGTGTTCCAGCAAAGCCGTGTGTGTATGTGTGTGTGAAGGGGGGGTGTTTCCCAAAAGCTAAGAAGAAAGGGTATTTTCCTCACCGTGGCAAAGCTAGCTGAAGAAATTTGTTTCTAGATGCTGTAAAATCCTGTAGTGGCAGCTGCTTTAACTGGACAGCCAGGGGAGAAATGCAAAAGGCAAGATGGAAACAGCCATTATAACTGATACTATGCCCCTCACTCCTCCCTGAAGATTCCTTTAATAGCTGTTAGTGTTCTTTTTCACTTTTTGACATGAGTTCTATATTTTAACACTCTTTCCCCAGATCTCCTCACAGCCACTTTCTCACCTCCCCCAGGTTTTGCCCAGATGGCCCCTTCAAGTGAGCCTTCTCCTACCTCCCCATTCAAAATTACAGCTCTAAGCTCCCCTGGTGGCTCAGTGGTAAAGAATCCACCTGCCAATGCAGGAGAAACAGGTTCGATTCCTGGCCCAGGAAGATCCCACATGCTGAGGAGCAACTAAGCCCATGCCCCACAGCTATTGAGCCTGTGCTGAGTCTGGGAACCACAACTACCAAACCCATGCACTGCAGTTACTGAAGCCCACACACCCCAGGCCCGTGTTCCACAACGAGAGAAGCCACAGTGAGAAGCCCAAGTACAACTAGAGAGTAACCTCCACTTGCCGCAACTAGAGAAAAGCCCACGCATCAGTGAAGACCCAGTCCAGTCAAAAATAAATAGATAAAATTGCAGCTCTTTGCTCTCTAAGCCAACATTCCCTATTCCCTATTTCTACTTATAGTAGAAATCCATAGTCCTATTTTATTCTTTTAAAGTGTAATATTTAATGCATACAAAAGGATATACATATACATGTAAATAATAAATCATGTTAATAAAATAAAAGTTCACCACAACTTAAGAATTGAAACATTTTGAATACTCTGTCCTCTTTCTCATTGTATCCTTGATATGTGCTCCAGGAGAATGTACGTGATAGCACACGTAATCACAACACAAAACTGAAAGCAACAGAAATACCCATCAAACAAAGAATAGATAAGTGAATTACAAAATATTCACCACATAGAATATTCATTTGGTGGAAATGAATGAACTATAGCAATACACAATGAGCATGGAGAAATCTTAGAAACATAATGAGTAGAATAATTAAGTCTCAGAAGACCAAACTGGATATGATACCATTTATATAAAGCTCTAAAACAAGCAAAACAAAATTATTAGCATGAATCTTAATAAATGTTAACACTATGATATATTCATCTTCTTTATATGAGTTTATTATTCAAAGAGGACTCTTCCAACTTCAACATATATACATGTAAAATAATGTTTTCTAAATTCACGCCAGTTTTAAAAACTTAGTTCCAAAACCATGAAAGTATATTTAGACCGTTAAGCTGAAAACAAGAATCAATCTTGACATCTTTTGTTTCTTGCCCACCATAAAATGACTACCCAATCAGGTAACTGCCTCTTGAATCTAGCCTCAGTCTTCATCCAAGGTCAGATCATCCTTAGATCAGATCATCAACTTTGAATTCTAACATTTAACTCATCCTTCCATTTTAGTCTATTCATAAAGTATCTTTCTGTGCGTTATACAGATGATTAAATTTTATAGCTTTTATTTCAACGATAAATTTCAAATTATTTAGTGAGCATAGTTGTCTTATCAAATAGCTTAAACCTGACACAAGTTTGTACTGGAAACAGTTTTATTTATTTCTCCAGTTGCCACATTCATTTGTACGAGGATAACCCCTCCTTTCAGGTTTCCCAGGGGCGTTAATGGTAAAGAACCCACCTGCCAATGCAGGAGACATAAGAGATACTGGTTCGATCCCTGGGTTGGGAAGATCCCCTAGAGGAGGGTACAGCAACCCATTCCAGTGTTCTTGCCTGGATAATCCCATGGACAGAGGACCCTGGTGGGCTACAGCCCATAGAGACTAAAAGAGTCGGACACAGCTGAAGCGGCTTAGCATGCATGCACACAAACCCTTCTTTCAGTTACTTTCAGATAATGTCTAATCTAGTCCATTTTAATCCAGCTAAAACTTTATTCTCATAGAGCTCCTTCCCTCCCACTCCTAGCTCATGCTGCTTGACCTTTTATGGCCTGAAATCTGTTGGGCACAAGAGTGCCCTGATTATCGCCTCGTCTCTGGGAAGTGTAGGTGGGTGGGGGAAAAAGAGTTATGGAAAAGGATGACTGGGGACTACTTGAGGATGCTGTTGTGGTTCTCTCTTGGCGACACTGGTTACTTATTCACTCCCTCAGTACAGCAGGAATCCAACTGATGCCTCTTTCGGGGGGCAGAGTGAAGTTCACTTTGGGGCACAGTGTGTTCTTGTTGGAGGGTCCACATCACCACCTGATTCTGGGGATAAGAGATCTGATCCAGTTAGACTTATTCCCACCTCTTTATCCCATTATCTGCTGCAACCAGCTCATACTGGCCAATTGTTAAATTTTTGAAATTTTGTGAGCAGGATATTAATCTGTTGGTAAGATTGAAAACAGCCATGGTGGCCGCTTTATTTATTTTTGGCTGTGCTGGGTCTTTGTTGCTGTGTGGGCTGTTCTCTAGTTGCAGTGAGCAGGGGCTACTCTCCAGTTACTACGCACGGGCTTCTCATTGCAGTGGCTTCTCTTGTTGAAGAACATGGGCTCTAGGACACATGGACTTCAGTAACTGTGGCATGTGGGCTCAGTAGCTGTGGCTCCCAGCCTCTAGAGCACATGCTTAATAGTTGTGGCCCGTGGGCTTAGTTGTTCCTCGGCATGTGGAATCTTCCTGGACCAGGGCTTAAACTCATGTCTCCTGCATTGACAAGTGGATTCTTTACCACTGAGCCACTAGGAGAGCCCCTTTGTATGATTTTTTGAAAGTAAAATTTATTGAAGTATAATATATATACAGAAGAATGCCTGATAGATTTTCATATAGTGCAACATCAATGCTGCCAAAAGCCAGATAAAAATCCAACATCAGGGTCTACCTTGTGTTTCCTCCTAGTCACTTACAGCAGAAAAGAGAAGCCATTCTCAACTCAGTCTGAATTCCTGACTCACAGAATCTATCAGCATAATAAAATAGAGGAAAATCTTATCCTGACTTCTAACCTCATAGATGATTTATGCCTGAATAACATCTTTATTGAGATATCACTCACACTGCCATATAATTTAATCATCTAAATTATATAATTCAATGGCTTTTAATATATCTATGAACTGTGCAACCATAACCACAATCTAAAATTTTAAAACATTTTCACCAGCCCACAAAGAAATCCCATATTCATGAGTAGTCATTCTCCCTAGTCTTCCTCACTCCTCCTTAGCTCTGAATAAGATTCTGAAATGATTATATCTTCACATTCTTAAGATATGACAATAGAAAAACTTAATTCATTTATTTGCAACTAATCAAACATTTCCAACAACTGAAATTATAAACTAATCTAAGATGTTGTGAAAGTGCTGCACTCAATATGTCAGCAAATTTGGAAAACTCAGCAGTGGCCACAGGACTGGAAAAGGTCAGTTTTCATTCCAATCCCAAAGAAAGGCAATGCCAAAGAATGCTCAAACTACCACACAATTGCACTCTTCTCACACACTAGTAAAGTAATTCTTAAAATTCTCCAAGCCAGGCTTCAGCAATACATGAACCGTGAACTTCCAGATGTTCAAGCTGGTTTTAGAAAAGGCAGAGGAACCAGAGATCAAATTGCCAACATCTGTTGGATCATCGAAAAAGCAAGAGAGTTCCAGAAAAACATCTATTTCTGCTTTATTGACTATGCCAAAGCCTTTGACTGTGTGGATCACAATAAACTGTGGAAAATTCTGAAAGAGATGGGAATACCAGACCACCTGACCTGCCTCTTGAGAAACCTGTATGCAGGTCAGGAAGCAACAGTTAGAACTGAACATGGAACAACAGACTGGTTCCAAATAGGAAAGGGAGTACGTCAAGGCTGTATATTGCCACCCTGCTTATTTAACTTATATGCAGAGCACATCATGAGAAACACTGGGCTGGAAGAAACACAAGCTAGAATCAAGATTGCTGGGAGAAATATCAATAACCTCAGATATGCAGATGACACCACCCTTATGGCAGAAGGTGAAGAATAACTGAAGAGCCTCTTGATGAAAGTGAAAGAGGAGAGTGAAAAAGTCAGCTTAAAGCTCAACATTCAGAAAACTAAGATCATGGCATCCGGTCCCATCACTTCATGGGAAATAGATGGGGAAACAGTGGAAACAGTGGCTGACTTTATTTTTCTGGGCTCCAAAATCACTGCTGCTGGTAATTGCAGCCATGAAATTAAAAGATGCTTGCTCCTTGAAAGGAAAGTTATGACCAACCTAGACAGCATATTAAAAAGCAGAGACATCACTTTGTCAACAAAGGTCCATCTAGTCAAGGCTATGGTTTTTCCAGTGGTCATATATGGATGTGAGAGTTGGACTATAAAGAAAGCTGAGCCCCAAAGAATTGATGCTTTTGGACTGTGGTGTTAGAGAAGACTCTCAAGAGTCCCTTGCACAGCAAGGAGATCCAACCAGTCCATCCTAAAGGAGATCAGTCCTGGGTTTTCATTGGAAGGACTGAAGATGAAGCTGAAACTCCAATACTTTGGCCACCTGATGCAAAGAGCTGACTCATTGGAAAAGACCCTGATGCTGGGAAAGATTGAGGGCAGGAGGAGAAGGGGAGGACAGAGGATGAGATGGTTGGATGGCATCACTGACTCAATGGACATGAATTTGGGTAAACTCCGGGAGTTGGTGATGGACAGGGAGGCCTGGCATGCTGTGGTTCATGGGGTCGCAAAGAGTTGGACACGACTGAGCAACTGAACTGAACTAAAATGGCATTTCTTCCCTTAGCAAATCTGATATTGATATTCCTATAAAAACATGAATGGTGCCTAATATTGGCACTTTGTCAAGAATGGGTAGTCTGCATCTGGCTGGTGAAGTAGACGGGTTCATGTACGGATGGCAAAGTGCCACCTTGGCTGTGTTGGACACTCAGAATAGTGGCAGAGTAACAAGTGCTCTGTGTTTTTCCATGGGGACCTCATGACACTCTGTGTTCCATGAGAAAGGAGAAAACAAAGCTTATGGCCATTTCTTTAGTTCTAATTGGTGTATCTAATGCCTAATAGTAAGCCCTCCAAAATGAGAGATAGCACCCATTTGTCCTCAAGTTTGGAACTTAATTGCTAATTTTAGAGCCTAAGGAAAAAAACTTAGTTATTATTCTATCAAAAAAACATATTCTGGATTATCCAGATGACTACCATATAAAGATGCCTTTTTAATGTTCCATGTTTGTTTCTTGTGTTATTCTCATAGCTGTGGTAGTTTTCAAATGTGGTTGAAAATTAAACACTCCTCCCATTATGACATGGGGTCTATGCCTCCACTCCCTGAATCTAGATAGACTCGTGGTCTCACTGTATCCAGTAGAATACAGAGGAAATTACCTTGTGTTACTGCTGAAGCCAGAACAGAAAATGTGAAGCAAGCTCTACTTTGTGAGCTGGGACACTTCGGAGCTCCGAGCTGCCGTGTAAGAAATGGGAGCTACCACTGAGTTCTGAAAATGATATGACTGCCCTGGCTTCCATGCTATGTGGAAGCTGAGTCTACCCGCAAAGGCACGTACTGAAGCTCCAGTCAACTGCCCAGCTGAGATCCCAGCCCAGAGGTAGCATCAATCACCAGAGTGAAGATGTCGAGTTATCACCAGCCCTTGAGTCTTCTCAGCTAAGCCCCAGGTATCCTGGAGAAAAGAGAAGCCATTCCCAGCTCAATCTGAATTCCTGACTCACAGAATCTATCAGCATAATAAAATGACTATTTAAGCAGCTAAGTTTTGAGGGAAACTTATAGCAAATGGAGGTCAAATGACTTCACAGCATGTGATATAGATGAAAGATGTGCAATAGTTTAAGCAACAGAAAGAAGTGGAAGAATTGGATTATCTTAAAACATGATGTATTATAGGCATGCTGAGATCTCATGATTAAAGACATTTATTTTTTTCATGAATTAATTTTAGCAAAACATACTCCTTCATGTTAATGAGAATTTGAACTTTAGAATTCATATGGTTTTGTTTTTATTGTATCAATCAATTTTGGTTCTTTGGTTGTATAAAAATTATAAGCAAAAAGAATTTATATGTAATTAGCCAAAGCTTATACATATAGGATATCTATCATCATAAAAATACATATCAATCCTGAAAAAGTCTTCAAAAAAGATTTCTATTAAAAGAATGTATGGAATAATCAGATTTGGGAAATACTGTCTTCTGCTTAACCGACCATTAACCTGTTGCCTTTGGATTGAGTCCAAACACCTCTAGAGGAAACACAAGTATCCACTCCAAAAGTATCCTGATTTCTTTCTTCCCTTTATCCATTTGCCTTATGTTCTAGCCACCTTGAAGTTCTCCCCCAGCTCTTTAGGAACTCCCCCTCTGCCTAAAAAACCCATCCTCAGTGCCACTTCTGTGAAAGTCTTTCTGGATTCCCCAAAGAGTTCTCTCCTCTGTGTTCCCACAGTGTGCCATTAGGGTCTGGCGGGAAACAGACAGCACAGTCGAAAGAATAATTCGAGGACGTTTCCTGAAAGTAGCTAAGACTGGCCGACAGATGCAGGCAGCCCCATGTGGAAGGAGAAGGGGGATTCGATACCTCACCTCAGCTATCCCTTCCTCTAAGCTGCTGCCCGGCTCCCCACTGGTTGAGCCTAACCAGAAGCCAAAGGGCAAAAGAACCCATTGATATAGCCCACTCAGATCAGCCTCCCCAGAGAAAAGTGCAAGGTGGAGATTGAATATGGGGGCAAGGGAACAGAAGATATCCAGGTTTTTTTAATTTATTCTTGAACGACATTCTATGCCATGACCTTTTTCATGGTTGCTTTTGTTTTGGACTCACCCTGCCATTAATATCTCCATATGCTCTTTGCTTGGCAAAAGCTCCCAGGACTTCCCTAGTAGCTCAAACAGTAAAGAGTCTGCCTGCAAAGCAGGAGACCTGGGTTTGATCTCTTGGAGAAGGTAATTGAAACCCACTCCATTATTTTTGCCAGGGAAATCCCATGGATAGAGGAGCCTAGCGGCTACAAGTACATGGGGTCGCAAAGAGATGGACACAACTTAGTGATTAAACAGCAACAACAATCTTTTAAGAAGTGTTTATTGAACTGATGAATTAATAAGAAAATGACATGGATGAAAATACCAAGAACATTACTTGTATTCTTGAATATTCCCCAATTGTTATTTAAAATTTTTTTCTCTAGTTATTATTTTATTTCTATTTTTTGAAATCCATTTTTTTCCTAAAATAAATTTTGTGATTTTTTTTTTCTGAGTAAAGCAGCTATTTGTATTGTATTTTTGTTTGTTTGAATCTTGTTAGTGAGATTTTAGCTCTTTAAGCCAGTTAGGATGGTATCTTATAATAAAGCTCATTTTAATCTGTTTTATTTTTGTGTATATGATTGTAGGACAATTTTAATTTATAAACTAGGACACATTTATGGCACATAGTTTAAAATTTTCCCTTCAGTTTTGTACTGATTTCCTAAATTCTTTTACACTATTTGTATGGATCTTGTCAATCAAATTTATTCTGTATAAGAGATTAATAGAGGGATGCTACATTATAAGCTTTCCAGTTTCCTTGAATGATTTTTAGTATTCTATAACACTTTTTTGTAATTAAGATTTAAATACCCAATCCCTCAAGACTTGCCATACAGAGAGCTGTCAATCAAGGAATTGGCAAGCTCTATGAACGGCATGATGAAATCTTTATCCCTACTCTCTGATGCCTTCAAGACCAGCTTTTGCAAGTTGATCCTTCATTTCACATGTCTTAGAACTCACTCACACTTCTTATGCTTGGAAATGTAACACACAGAGTGACAATGTAATCCACAGCTAATAAGTTAGCGGCTATAAAAATGAACATCCACATTAACTTGCCAAGCATGGAGGCTGGAGGTGTTATACTGTACTCGTGTATATATGTCTGCCAGGGCAATAGTACATATGCCTTTGGAGATGCTTCTAAGTTATGCAGAGAAGCCGACAATAATTCTTGAACTTTGTTGTCAGGATCCAGTTTCATTTAAGAGCCAAACCAACAGCATCAAAACACTTGGCCATGATCAGCTACAATCTAACCAAAGAAGAAAACATACAAAACTAGCCATTGGGTTGTAAATTTTCTGGAAATAAGGCTATCTCAGTACTTTCTGTTGTGAACCAGTTTCGAGTAAAATACTTTTCAGCTTTCACTGAAAAAATAATAACAATGAAGGAATTAAAAATCTTTTCTCTGCTTATCTCTTAAGTCATTACACAGTCAAGTAAAATGAATAATTACTATTATTATTTACAAAAAAATTTTTACCTGAAATTTATGCCATCATTACAAGTATAAAAACATAATGCCATTGCATTTTTTAACTTACATTTAAAATTTTGTTTTTTGAGTTTATTCTGTTACAAACAATATTTAAAATAATGCACTATAAAATTGCATAGCTGGTTAAAATTTTAGCCCCACACCATAAAACTGAGCTCTACCCATCAAAATCTAATATTAAATTTACTTATCCTGTACATTAGGATAGGATGTTTGACACACAGTGCTTTAAACATTTATAAACTCCTTATATATACATATTCTCTTAATGTGTTATGAAAGTTTTTAATAAATATAAACTCTCTTACCTTTACTCAATATAATTTTTTTTTAATCATGTGAACTTGTGATCACACACATGAAGGAAGATCATCTTGAGTCCACTGGAAAGTTGAGTAGAGATTTATGTTAAATGGAAGCTGGGCTATATGTTGGGAGAAAAAGGAAGCCAACACTATCCTGTGTCTATTATGGTATTGTTTAATATCTCTTATTTTGTTACCTATAAGAACCCAATGTAGTAGTTGTCATTTATTGCTATACTGATTCATATGTTAAATCTCAAAAAGGTTGGATAAACTGCCCAAATTCACAGGACTGGTAAATAATAAAGCTGGGATATGAATCCAGATCTCTTTAAAAAGTGTGGGTTTTTTTTTTGTCATTCCACATCCTCTTTCAATGTACAGGAAGTACTACATACTACAAGCTCCTCAAAGACAGGAGCTCTACCCAAAGCACCACTGTGAATCTGACTGTCCGTCTGTCTGTTTCATCCATTTATTCCATAAGTATACAGTCAGTGTCTACTCTGAGCCAGGCACTGTCCTAGGCCCTGGGAATACAATGGTGAACAAGACAGACAAGGGGTCCTGTCCTTAAGGAGCTCGAAGACTATGGAAAGTTCAGAAAAGCAGAAAGGCAGTGGTAATATAGAGAGATCACTGCTACAGGGAGAGGGGAACAGATATGCAAGGGGGATCCACATTTGGGGGATCTGGGAAGGCAACTTAGAGAAAGCAGCATTTAAACACAGACAACAAGCAAGGGTTTCAAACTGAAGCTGAAACTCCAATACTTTGGCCACCTGATGCGAAGAGCTGACTCATTTGAAAAGACCCTGATGCTGAGAAAGATTGAAGGCGAGAGAAGGGGACGACAGAGGATGAGATGGTTGGATGGCATCACTGACTCAATGGACATGAGTTTGAGTAAACTCCAGGAGTTGATGATGGACAGGGAGGCCTGTCGTGCTGCAGTCCATGGAGTCACAAAGAGTCGGACACAACTGAACGACTGAACTGAACTGAACAAACAAGGAGGGCCAACCCAGGTTATCAAGCATTGTAAGGTATTTAATCTTCAAAGGGGCTAGTGGTCTTAATCCAACTTCCAGTAATGCAGGACATAGGGGATGCTGCTGGGAGAGAGCTCCCAGAAAACAGTACTGAACAACCAGAGGTTGGGAATGAAAAATAGGACCACACTGAGAAGGTGGCAGGAAAGAAGGGGAAGGACAGCGAGGTTACAAAGAAGTCTATAGACATGTTCATAGATTGGAAATGGAAGGATCAGTATTGCATTTGAATCTAATCTCCCTGAGCTGGGTTTCCCTGGTGGTTCTGCTGGCAAAGAATTCGCTTGCAATGCAGGAAACCTGGGTTTGATCCCTGGGTTGGGAAGATCCCCTGGAGAAGGGAAAGGCTACCTACTCCAGTATTCTGGCCTGGAGGATTCCATGGACTGTATAGTCCATAGGGTTGCAAAGAGTCGGACAGGACTGAGCGACTTTCACTTTCACTTCCCTGAGCTGAGTTTAAGAGCTAAAGAAGGCGAGGAAGATGGGGAGGGCAGGGAGCCTGGAGTCGGGGGACCACTAAGAGAAGGGGTGGTGGCCTGTGCTCTGACTGGCCCCTTGAACTTGGGACAGGGACTCTTGGGGATGGAGGGAGAGCACCCTGTGGGCTGTCCATGAAGTTTTGTTAAATTTCTCAGGACAATTGAGAGGAAAGTGAAAGTGAAAGTCGCTTAGTCATGTCCAACTCTTTGTGACTCTGTGGACTATACAGTCCATGGAATTCTCCAGGCCAGAATACTGGAGTGGGTAGCCTTTCCCTTCTCTAGAGGATCTTCCCAACCCAGGGATCGAACCCAGGTCTCCCGCACTGCAGGCGGATTCTTTACTAGCTGAGCCGCAAGGGAAGCCCAAGAAAACTAAAACAATTAATGCAGGTGAAATCATATCATAGAGAACTCCACAGGAAACAAGTGTTAATGAAAACTCTCAATGGATTCAAGTGGAGACTTCTCAAAAGCTCTAAAGTATAACTCTTCCTTTAAAAATCTTAACATGAAGCATCCAGAGGGAATATCTCTAATAAAGAAGGACTCAAGTATTTTAAGGTGTTTATCTTTGAAGGGGCTAGAGGTCTTTATCTAACTTCCTATAATAGGAAAGGAGCAATTCTTTCCTCTCTAGTCAAGGTGCAGTCATCCTATAATTGTGGAACATTTTCTTGTTTTCCATGTAAAAAGATTTACTCCACAATTAGTGAGCTTTTTAGTTTCCTCCTTATGTTTATGCTGCACCATACCATCAGATACTCATTATCTCCTTCATTAAGACTGTCTATTGGATGCACACACACTGAAGAAGAGCATTAGCTCTTTTGCATAATTTAGAGTTGTGAATTCTCACTGTACAGGGACTAAAATATAAGCAAGGGAGTTTACTTTTGAGCATTAGTCAGAATTTTCAACCCCAAAATGCTTCATCTATTTCTTGAAATTTCCATTATTACAGTTCATTAAAATTATTATTAATTTTATATTTGATTAACACTGTATATTAGCACATTGTATTCAGTACAAAGTAGTTTTAAAAAAATGAAGCTTTTTTTTTTTTAAATACATACTCTTTAGTGAGATAAAGGGAGATTTCCCAAACCTCCTCAACACCATTCACCTCTGACTCAAAGAACATAATAACGAGTTGCTTCACAAAATGTTATTGACTTAAGGGCTATCTAATAGTAAACCAATATATTTTTTATAATTATAAGGCTCATATTTAATTACTAGGTATAAAATAATTGGATCTTCTTTCATCAGCTACTGGTTTATTACCTTATGGAATTATGGTATCATGTTCCTATTTTGCAACTGTACTTAAAACAATTTTTGAATTTTGGAGATTTAAAAAAAATTTTTAAGTGTACTGTGTTACTATAAGAACATCAGTTTTACATGAGTGTAGTATAGAATGAATTGTTTTGTGAATAAACTCTGGACATATTAATTTATACTATGTGAAACCATAGTTATGTAAATCAAAAATAGTCAAGGTCAATATCATATGGCTCAAATTGAATCTTCCCATACAGATTTTCTCATCCATTTTCATTATCAGGAGGAATTAGCAATGGTTTTGTTGTCATTCGGTCGCTAAGTCCTGTCTGACTCTTTTGCAACCCCATGGACTGTAGCCCTCCAGGCTCCCCTCTCCATGAAATTTCCCAGGCAAGAACACTGGAGTGGGTTGCCATTTCCTTTTCCAGGGGATCTTCCAAGCCCAGGAATTGAACTCGTGTCTCCTGCATTGCAGGCATATTCTTTACCACTGAGTCACCAGGGAAGTCCTTTACCCAATCATTAAATGAATGCTTAAAGGAAGTACTGTTCATATAGCATATAGTTCATTAACCAATAGCTGAAAATATAATAGCTCACCCATATGTAAAAATCAACTACTCATAAGAAAAACTCAGTGGATGAGAGGTCCAGAAATCTGATTTTGTATATGCTTGAGTTAAGTTTATGATTTAGACTAAAATAAAGAAGACTGACTTGTTTTACAGTAAATTCTGTGTTTGGCTGAAACTTCAAAGGGCAGTTGCTAAACATAAATGATCTCTTACCAATGACGCCTTTCAAAACAATACAGAAGAGAAAACTACTGAAAATTGTCTACCAGCAATGACTTCATAGAGCAGTGAAGGGAAAAACAGAGGCTTTTCTTGGGAAAATATGGACATTAATCAGAGAACCTGGTTTGTCCAGGCTGCTTAATTTCACTCCTTTCAAAAATAAGAATGCCTAGGCCACTCCTCTGTCAAAAACCTGGATCTGGAGACGACAGTATGTCATCATGGCTAAAGCAAGAGGCACAAAGCAAGAGGCACCCCATGCCTCTGAGTGTCGGGAAGGAGATTCCATGTGCTGAGTGGAGGTCCCTGCATGGCCAAGGGTTGCTGTATTTTGCCACTATGTGTGATATACCAGGTGCTGCACAAAGTCATTGGATAGAAACTCTTGACAATTGTATCAAATTCTTGCCAAATATAATTTTATGAATTGTATTTATATGAAACTCTACACATGTTTAGCAACACAAGTAACTTGAATTTCTGAGTCTGTTTTATCCATATGTGCCTTCTTAGTTCCTGAAAACTAAGAGAAAGAAAAAGAAAGGTTATAAAAACA
This sequence comes from Okapia johnstoni, assembly GCA_024291935.2. NCBI lineage: Eukaryota > Metazoa > Chordata > Mammalia > Artiodactyla > Giraffidae > Okapia > Okapia johnstoni. The sequence continues at coordinate 11,823,380 of CM044319.1, forward strand.
AATGTGAAGACATGGTCTCTGCTTATAAAGGGTGTGCATTCTTCTCAGGCAGAAAAGATGAACTATACACAAAAGAATTAGAGAATACATCTTCTCTTACAATTCTCCTCCTCTCTTAGGACATTAAATATTTCAGTTACACTTATACCACCTCCCTTCTCAAGAGCTCAAACACCGGCTGTGGAACAAACTTGGATAAAACACTTCTCACAATCCCTTTTTAGCCAGTGAGCCCATCTGGGAAACCAATGCAGTGTCTTCATACTAATCGTAAGTTCCACTGACTTTGGGATCTACCTTAGTCAGTTTTCCTCATGAGGCAATACCTCCAAAATCTTAGATGGAAAATTAAGAAAATAATGCTAGCAAAAAGCACTAATGATAAACTCACTCTCATTGGAGCCTACCACTTGCCCTTCCATATCTTCTGTATTTTCCTACAACAGGCTTACAATACAGCTTGCAGGTGTGTTAGTCACTCAGTCCTGTCTGACTCTTTGCCACTCCATGGACTGTAGCCTGCCAGGCTTCTCTGTCCATGGAATTCTCCAGGCAAGAATACTGGTGTAGGTAGCTTTTCCCTTCTCCAGGGGATCTTCCTGACCCAGGGATTGATTTTTTTTTTACCATCTAAGGCACAAAAGTGCTGCTCAAAAAAGACAAAGAGGTATAGTCTGAGTAAGTCCTTGCCCTTTATCTCACTATATAAACATGTCTTCCATGTAATAACTACCAAATGAGCCAGAGATTAAGACATAAAAATTGTCTTGGGTTTTTTTGGTGGCATGACTACGAAAGTCTGACTGGTTCACCACCCTCATTTCATCCAGTTTTAAAAGTTTCTAGAAAAATTCTGCAACACATTTTTTAAAATCAGTTGGCATTTAGAGGAAAAAATGTAAAATACGCTTACTACCCAGGAAATAAGGGTTTCCCTGGTGGCTCAGTGGTAAAGAATCTACCTGCCATGCAGGAGACATGAGTTTGATTCCTGAGTTGCAAAAATCCCCTGGAGAAGGAAACGGCAACACACTCCAATATTCTTGGCTGGGAAATCCCATGGACAGAGGAGCCTGGCAGGCTACAATTCATGGAGTTGCAAAGAGCTGGACAAGACTTAGCGACTAAACAACAACAACCCAGGAAACACTATCATTACTTGTCACCTACCTTCCAGCTGAGTGGGATCCAAGAGCACTCAGGATATCCCAGGATATTCTTTTATAATGTTTTGCAGAAGCTCCATCTGTCATTCCCCTAGTTGTCACTTTCGCCATATCTCAGCCTCGCAAATGTCAGTCTAGCCCTATTGCACACTCTTCTCTGTGACACTTAGGAACATCTGCTCAACAGCTTCAAATTGGAGTTTGGGTATGCACGGCTGCTTAGGGCACTGAGACACAGTCCCTAGCTTAGTGAAAGTGAAGTCGCTCAGTTGTGTCCGACTCTTTGCGACCTCATGGACTGTAGCCTACCAGGCTTCTCCGTCCATGGGATTTTCCAGGCAAGAATACTGGAGCGAGTTGCCATTTCCTTCTCCAGAAGATCTTCTGGACCCAGGGATTGAACCCGGGTCTCCCACATTGTAGGCAGACGTTTATCATCTGAGCCACCAGGGAAGTCCCTAGCTTACTTCTCTCCAAATTTGACTGCAACTATTTTTTAGCCTTGGATATCATATTTTTCAACATTTAGGTCCTTTTTTCTCTCTGCTCATTCTCTCCTATTTCTCTGTGTTGTGTAATGTTCCTTTGAGTTATCTTTTTCCAAGGAATTCAAAGAACTCAGTGACTCAACTCTTCACCCACATGCCCATGTGAGACAGGAGGTTCTCCTCCCTGCTGCCCTGAGATGCAAAACTGTTTGCCTCCAGCGTGGCTCTGTTTTTCCAGCTGTCGAGCAGCAGCTGGCCAGATTTTTTTCTACAGGCTGAAAATTCACATGCAGCAAAGTGGGCTATGGCATGGCAGGGTGGATGCAAGGTTTCAAGAAGAGCATAGAGGAGAAGTGGAATCTTGGAACTCAGAGAGACAGTGAAGCTATACAGAGAGACAAGTTTATCGATTTTACATGCCACGTACCAGGCTACCTGTTGGGAATACATGGAATAAAACCTTCTCCCTGGCCCTTCAGTAGGAAGAGACACAAATGTATTAGCATTTACTCATTCAATGAGTCTGTAAACACTATGTGAACAGCTATTACATGCCAATCCTTACTGAAAAATGGTGGAGTAGGAGGACATTTGATCATCTGCTCCTGTGAGAACTCCAAAATTGCAACTCACTGCTGAAAAATCATCAACAGGAGAATGTTGGATCCCACCAGAAAAAGATACCCCATGTCCAAGGGCAAAGGAGAAGCCCCAGGAAGATGGTAGGAGGGGAAAAATCAAGTTTAGAATCAAACCCCATACCCACCAGAGACGCTCGGAGGGCTCAAACAAAACATTGTGTGCACAAGGAGACGCCATAAAGACTAGGCCAGACTTGCCTTTGAGTGTTTGAGTGTCTCCTGCGGAGCTACAGATCAGCAGTGGAGGGGCAGGGGCTCTGGGTGCAGCAGACCTGCGTATGACATAAGCCTTCTTGGAGGAAGTTGCATTAACCCCACCAGAAAGCCACCAGAACTTACACAGGACTGGGGAAACAGATTCTTGGCACAAATAGAAACTTGTGTGCACCTGGACCCAGGGGAAAAGAGCAGTGACCCCACGAGAGACTGACCCAGACTTGCCCATGAGTGTCCAGGAGTCTCTGGCAGAGGCATCGATTGGCGGTGGCCTGCTGCAGAGTCAGGGGCATTGAGTGAGGCAGTGTGCCAGGGACCTTTTGAAGGAGGTCGCCATTATCTTCATTACCTCCACCATAGAACACAGCCCTGCCCATCAACAGAAAATTGGATTAAAGATTTATGAGCATGGCCCCACCCATCACAAAATGACCCAGTTTCCCCCTCGGTCAGTTTCTGCCATCAGGAAGCTTCCATAAGCCTCTTATCCTTATCCACTAGAGGGCAGACAAAATGAAAACCACAATCACAGAAAACTAACCAATCTGATCACATGAACCACAGCTTTGTCTAAACTCAGTGAAACTATGAGCCATTCCATATAGGGCCACCCAGACAGATGGGTCATGGAGGAGAGTTCTGACAAAATATGGTCCACTGGAGAAGGGAACGGCAAACCACTTCAGTATTCTTGCCTTGAGAACCCCATGAACAGTATGAAAAGGCAAAAAGATAGGACACTGAAAGATGAAATCCCCAGGTCAGTAGGAGCCCAATATGCTACTGGAGATCAGTGGAGAAATAACTCCAGAAAGAATGAAGGGATGGAGTCAAAGCAAAAACAACATCAAGTTGTGGATGTGACTGGTGATGGAAGTAACATCTGATGCTGTAAAGAGCAATATTGCATAGAAACCTGGAACATTAGGTCCATGAATCAAGGCAAATTGAAAGTGGTCAAACAAGAGATGGCAAGAGTGAACATTGACATTTTAGGAATCAGCAAACTAAAAAGGACTGGAATGGGTGAATTTAACTCAGATGACCATTATATCTACTACAGTGGGCAAGAATCCCTTAGAAGAAATGGAGTAGCCCTCATAGTCAACAAAAGAGTCTGAAATGCAGTCCTTGGATGCAGTCTCAGAAATGACAGAATGATCTCTGTTCGTTTCCAATGCAAACCATTCAATATCACAGTAATCCAAGTCTATGCCCCAACCAGTAATGAAGCTGAAGCTGAACTGTTCTAAGACCTACAAGACTTTCTAGAACTAATACCCCAAAGAGACGTCCTTTTCATTATAGGGGACTAGAATGCAAAAGTAGGAAATCAAGAAACACCTGGAGTAACAGGCAAGTTTGGCCTTGGAGTACAAAATGAACCAGGGCAAAGGCTAACAGAATTTCGCCAAGAGCATTCACTGGTCATAGCAAACACCCTATCCCAACAACACAAGAGAAGACTCTACACATGGACATCACCAGATGGTCAATGTTGAAATCAGATTGATTATATTCTTTGCAGCCAAAGATGAAGAAGCTCTATACAGTCAGCAAAAACAAGACCGGGAGCTGACTGTAGCTCAGACCATGAACTCTTTATTGCCAAATTCAGACTGAAATTGAAGAAAGTAGGGAAAGCCACTAGACCATTCATGTATATGATATAAATCATACCTTATGATTATACAGTGGAAGTAACAAATAGATTCAAGGGATTAGATCTGCTAGAGTGCCTGAAGAACTATGAACAGAGGTTCATGACATTGCACAGGAGGCGGTGATCAAGACCATCCCCAAGAAAAAGAAATGCAAAAAGGCAAAATGGTTGTCTGAGGAGGCCTTACAAATAGCTGAGAAAAGAAGAGAAGTGAAAGGGAAAGGATAAAAGGAAAGATATACCCAATGGAATGCAGAGTTCCAAAGAATAGCAAGGAGAGTTAAGAAAGCCTTCCTCAGTGATCAATGCAAAGACATAGAGGAAAACAATAGAATGGGAAAGACTAGAGATCTCTTCAAGAAAATTAGAGATACCAAGGGAACATTTCATGTGAAGATGAGCAAAATAAAGGACAGGAATGGTACGGACCTAACAGAAGAAGAAGATATTAAGAAGAATACACAGAAGAACTGTACAAAAAAGATCTTCATAACCCAGATAACCACGATGGTGTGATCACTCACCTAGAGCCAGACATCCTGGAATGTGAAGTCACGTGGGCCTTAGGAAGCATCACAAAGAACAAAGCTAGTAGACGTGATAAAATTCCAGTTGAGCTATTTCAAATCCTCAAAGATGATGCTCTGAAAGTTCTGAACTCAATATGCCAGTGTATTTAGAAAACTCAGCAGTGGCCACAGGACTGGAAAAGGTCAGTTTGCATTCCAGTCCCAAAGAAAGGCAATGCCAAAGAATGTTCAAACTACTGCACAATTGTACTCATCTCACACGCTGGTAAAGTAATGCTCAAAATTCTCCAAGCCAGGCTTCAACAGTTTGTGAACCGTGAAATTCCAAATGCTCAAGCTGGAATTAGAAAAGGCAAAAGAACCAGAGATCAAATTGCCAACGTCTGTTGGGTCATCAAAAAAACAAGATAGTTCCAGAAAAAACATCTACTTCTGCTTTATTGACTATGCCAAAGCCTTTGACTGTGTGGGTCACAACAAACTGGAAAATTCTTCAAGAGATGGCAATACCAGACCACCTGACCTGCCTCCTGAGAAATCTGTATGCAGGTCAAGAAGCAACAGTTAGAACTGGACATGGAATAGGAGACTCGTTCCAAATCGGGAAAAGAGTACCTCAAGTCTGTAAAATGTCACCCTGTTTATTTAACTTATATGCAGAATATATCACGTGAAAGGCTGGGCTGGATAAAGCACAAGCTGGAATCCAAAATGCTGGGAGAAATATCAATAACCTCAGATATGCAGATGACACCACCCTTATGGCAGAAAGTGAAGAAGAACTAAAGAGCCTCTTGATGAAAGTGAAAGAGGAGAGGGAAAAAGTTGGCTTAAAACTCAACATTCAGAAGACTAAGATCATGGCATCCAGTCACATCATTTCATGGCAAATAGATGGGGAAACAATGGAAACCATGACAGACTTTATTTTTTGGGGCTCCAAAATCACTGCAGATGGTGACTGCCGCCATGAAATTAAAAGACACTTGCTCCTTGGAAGAAAAGCTATGACCAACCTAGACAGCATATTAAAAAGTAGAGACATTAGTTTGTCAACAAATGTCCATCTAGTCAAAGCTATGGTTTTTCCAGTAGTATGTATGGATGTGAGAGTTGGACTATAAGGAAAGCCGAGTACTGAAGAATTGGTACTTTTGAACTGTGGTGTTGGAGAAGACTCCTGAGAGTCCCTTGGACAGCAAGGCGATCCAACAAGTCCATCCTAAAGGAAATCAGTCCTGAATAATTGGAAGGACTGATGCTGAAGCTGAAATTCCAATACTTTGGCCACCTGATGTGAAGAACTGACACATTGGAAAAGACCCTGATGATGGGAAAGATTGAAGGTGGGAGGAGAAGGGGATGGCAGAGGATGAGATGGTTGGATGGCATCACCGACTCAATGGACATGAGTTTGAGTAAGCTCCGGGAGTTGGTGATGGACGAGGAAGCCCGGCGTGCTGCAGTCTATGGGGTCGCAGAGTTGGATAAGACTGAGAGATTGAACTGAACTGATTACATGCCAGACTTTATTCTAAGCCCTGGGAGTACATCAGTGAACAACATAGACAAAATCCTTGGAGATTATTGGATACAATAATGCATGGTTGGGACTTCCCTGGCTGTCCAGTGGTTAAGACTTCAATATCCAGTGCAGGGCAGTGCAGGTTCAATCCCTGGTCAGAAAACTAAGATGCCACATGTCTTGCGGCAAAAAAAAAAAGCACAAAAATATAAAATAGAAGGAATATTGTAACAAATTCAATAAAAATTTTAAAAATTATCTACATAAAAAAATCTTTAAAAATATTTTTAAAACTGTAGATTAGATAATCATATGGACTCTATAGTCAGACCTCTTGGGTTCAAATGCTGGCTGTGTGATACTGAGAGGAATATTTGTTAATACTTCTCTATGCCTCCATGTCCTCCATCTGCAAAGTGAGGATGATAACAGTACCTGTTGCATAGGATTTTTATGAGACTAAATGAGCTAATACAAGTAAAGAACTTACAAGAACATCCAACATGTAAAACAGGGTCCATAAATCCCGGATGACTCACCGGTAAATATTGCTCCTGCAATGTAGGAATCACAGGTTTGATCCCTGCGTCAGGAAGAACCCCTGGAGGAGGAAATGGCTCCCCACTCCAGTATTCTTCCCTGGAAAATCCCATGGACAGAGAAGCCTGGCTGGCTACAGTCCATAGGGCTTCAAAGAGTCAGACACGACCGAGCATGAATGCACACACACAATTATTATATTAGATAATTACATTACTGAGTGACAAATACTTTGTTAAAAAGAAGTAAGCACAAAGTTCTCTGGGAGCACAGAGACAAAGCACCTCACTTGGACAAGCGGTGGACAAGACTTCTTAGAGGGAATGGCACTGGAATCTGGAAGGGTGACTGGAATTTAGCCAGATGAAAAACAAGGTAAATGGAATACCAGGCAGAGGGAGCATCATGTTTGAAGATCTGGAAGTAAAGGAGAGGACAGCAATGCTTAGAAATGCCAGTCGCTTGGTATAGGTATCAGGTTAAGGAGGTGAGCTTAGAAGGAAGATGAAAAAGAAACTTGATCACATTAAGGAATTTGGACTTTATCCTGCAGCAGAAGCCACTAACTTTAAAAAAGAAAGTAATAGAGGCTGCACTGGAGTGAAATTACAAGACAGAGGCCAGCTGGGAAAGATTGAAGGCAAGAGGAGAAGGGCACAACAGCGGATGAGATGATTGGATGGCATCACTGACTCGAAGAACACGAATTTGAGCAAGCTCCGGGAGTTGAACAGGGAAGCCTGGCGTTCTGCAGTCCATGGGGTTACAAAGAGCTGTACACGACTGAGCGACTGAATAGATCAGAGGAGGTTGGAAGGATGGTCTGAACTGGAAGAGAGGAAGGCCTAAAAAAGATGGGGTGAGCTTAAAGGGATTTGGACAAATAAAAGAGATACTAATAAGGTTGATATGTGGGGTGCTAAGTGAATAGACACTGAGGAGGACCCCTGGGTTTCTGGCTTGGGCAATGTGGCAGCACTAACTCTCACCAAAGTGGGGCGTGAGGGAAGGGCCAGAACTTTGTAGATGGGGTTAGGCATGAGCAGAGTAGTGCCAACAATAATTAATAATTAACTTACTCTTAGATAAATTGCACTTGATAGGCCTCTGAGTCATCCAAGCCAGGACATCCAAGTGATTCAGAATCCAGCCTAGAGATCCCAACTACAGAGATACATCAGCATGTAGATAAATTTGCAAGGTTCAGGGAAGAGCTGAGATTACTCAGTTATTATCTCATTAAATCTCCACAACTCTGTGAAGTAGCTTTTTTAAAAAAAGACCCTTGGGCATGTAGTAATTGAATGACAGACCCAGACATGTCTGACTTCAAAAGCCTTGCTCTTGTCTCTTCTCCAAGCTACCTCCCAGGTAGCTGATTGGCTAGATGAAGTAGCTGATTGGCTAGAGGACTGATTGATTGGCTGGATGAAGCTGGTATTTCTGTGTTCATAGCTTTGGTACATTGCTGAGTTCACCCAAGTCCAACACTTCTGTAGTTTCTCAAAATATAAATATTAATGACACATACCTGCCACAGTCAAAACAGGCTAAGAGAGATAGAAGGCCAAGAGATAATGTCAACGCAATATGGTGTCAACGAAAAAAATTAATCTGTTGATCTACGAAAGTAATAAGAGAATTTTCCTGGAGCCAAATTGAAGATTATAACCTGGGAACAGCCTCTTAGAAAGCTCGGAGAACTATTCTTCCCATTAGAGGTCAAAGCACAGTTGCATAACTTTTTGAGATAGAGGACTGTGCATTAAATCATGTTGATAGTTTGCACAATCCAGATCTGTAAGTACAGAGTGAGTAGTGAGTCATGGGTCATTGTAGCCCCTTACAGGATTAAGAAGCTTATCTCCTAGGGCGTCAGCTCACTGATGTTAGAAAAATGTTGCTGTTTATGGCTGAGAAGTTATTTTCATCCAACGGAGAACCATGGCTGATGCATGTGCAGATATACAATGCATAGTAGAGGGGAGAGACATGGCCAGAGGGCAGAGAAAAAATAGTATGCTTGAATTTTACTTAACTTGCCTTAGAATATGAATTTTTGCTTCATTCATAGTAAGGGGAGTGATGGAGGTATGTGCAGGTGTATTTGCCAAAACTTTTTGAAGGCTTCTGGCCTTAGAAGTCCTGAAAAAATGCCTATGTCAATCCTGCCAACCTCCAGTAAAAGCTGCTTACAGAATAGATGGAATTTGAGAGAAGAGAAAGGGGAGCAGGGCTTCTGCCTCTGGGGATTGGTTCAAAACAGATATTCCTGACGGGGATACCATAGCACAGAGGAGAAAACGGAAGAGAAGAGACAGCAAGACCTGGAGGGAAACAGAAGGAAGAGCACCTACAGGAACAAGCCAAGAGGACGGACGACCAAACTCGAAACATCAGATCCACAGCCCAACACACTCCTGTGGTCCCTGGGAGGCTAATCTCCCGCCACTCCAACCTCCCCCCAACCCAAAATGCTTTCTAGGTGCCTACTATTGTCTTTCAGTCACTAAGTCATGTTCAACTCTTTGCGACCCCATGAACTGCAGCACCCAGGCTTCTCTGTCCTTCACTATCTCCTGGAGTATGGGAAAACTTGTGTCCATTTAGTTAATGATGCCAACTATCTCATCATCTGTCACCCCCTTCTCCTTCGGTCTTTAATCCTTCCCAGCATCAGGGTGTTTTCCAGTGAGTCAGCTCTTCGAAACAGGTGGCCAAAGTATTGGAGCTTCAGCTTCAGCATCAGTTCTTCTAATGAATATTCAGGGTTGATTTCCTTTAGGATGGACTGATTTGATCTCCTTGCTGTCTAAGGGACTCTCAAGAGTCTTCTCCAGCACCACAATTGTAAAAGCAACAATTCTTTGGTGTTCAGCCTTCTTTATGGTCCAATTCTCACATTGGTACATGATTACTGGAAAAACCATAACTTTGACTATTCAGACCTTTGTCGTTAAAGTGATGTCTCTGATTTTTAATTACTATCTAGGTTTGTCATAGTTTTTCTTCCAAGAAGCAAGTGTCTTAATTTTGTGGCTGCAGTCACCAATCTGCCACTGTTTCCATTTTTTCCCCATCTATTTGTCATGAACTGACGGGACTGGATAGTTTTTTGGATATTGAGTTTTAAGCCATCTTTTGTGCTTTCTTTTTTAACTCTTATCAAGAGGCTCTTTAGTTCCTCTTCACCTTCTGCCATTAGAGTAGTATCAGATTTGTATACATGAGGTTGTTGATATTTCTCCCAGCAATCTTGATTCTAGTTTGATTCATCCAGTATTAGGGGCCAGTAATGAAAGCTTAATCATTTCTGACATTTGGTCTTGGGTTTTGCTGACAAGCTTGGATGGATTCACAGTGATAAACTTGTATGTAAACAATGTGATCCCCCTATTGGACCTGACTTGTTCACTGTGATATTTCCAGTACACTGCCTGGCAAAGTAGTGTATCAAGAAGTACAAACCTTGATTGAATTAAAGCTAAATATAAATAAATAATCAGTCACACTAAAAATATTTTTTAAGAATCTAGTAGAATAGTTTAGCATCCAACTAATAAAAGTATAAAAAATAAGTCTTATAAGTCTGAATAAGATTGGAAAATCCTTGATTTAGTTGACAGTTTTAGAACACCAACTAGTAATACCCATTTATTTTTGAAGTTCCCATTATATATTCTCAAAGGTAGACCACATGCTTAGCCATAAAGTAGGTCTTAAGAACTTAAAAATTATTTTCTGATCATAACAAAATCAAGATAGAAGTCAACAACAATAAGAAAAGGTAAGTAAATAAATAAGTAATAAAATAGAAGTCTAAAATATATTTTGTATTTTACAAAATAGACTTGGCATATTGAAATATTTTAGTCTTCCATTAGTAGAAGCCAGACTCCAGGCTACCCTTTGAGCAGCCACCAATTAGGCTTTCTTCTCAATATTGCTGGCCATCACCTAGTTTCTATCTAAAAGTTTTTGGATAGTCTTTGCATTGTTACTCACAATTTACATGAATTCACAATTCATCTTTTAGTTACTGATGAATTTTTTTTAGTTATCAGCCCACTGGTGGGTATGACAGAAAGTCTTAACTTTAAAGAGAAAGCATTTGTAGTAAAATCCTCAAGAAGTAGTCATTTGAGCAATGAGCCTTTTTCTTGACCATATCAAAATCGAAGTTAACATGTAAATATTCAAGAAACTAAGTAACAATGTCTTTGTATGTATAACACTCCTATTGAATGACTTACCAAACTCTTCTGGCACTTGCCTGCATTTCCAAATATCTTTGAATATTATGACTGCTGTAGTTAAATAGCCAAAACATCACTTAAATCATCTACACAGTGTGACTGATAAAGGACAAGATAAATAATGTTATAACAGCCTTTGGGATGGTTGAAGAAAACAGAGATCAGTAGATGAGCCATGCATGCTACTGAAACATTGAAATGGAGAAGTTAATTATTAAATCTGTGGTGTCTCTTTAAATATGTAATGTCTTTCATGGCGGCAATCTTCATTCTGTGTTATGGAAATAAACAAAGATCATCCAAATGAGAACAAGCCACGGCTATTTTTTCAGAGCTTAATATAGCAAGAATCAGCCCGTAATGACATTTGGACTCAAAGGTCAGCAAGGGAGTAGCAGTGCTTTACAGTGAAAAGTAGTGGGGGCTTCCAGAATGCTGGAATTGGAGATGATTGCTGTGGGAAACAGGAGGCAGGCTGATGAGAAGTGGAGCTTCTGACAAGATTGAATTAACGAGCATATTTATCTTTTTCTGGTTGGTTCTTGGTTGGAAAAAAGGGCAAAAAAGGGAAGCTGACAATCAGTGAAGTCCTGACCACTTTGGACAGATTGCTGTAGAGGCTGTGAGTGAGAATTCAGTTGTCTGGCCCTTGTCTGTTTGCATGTTCAGTCTCTCAGCATTAAGATTTCATACGTTAACTTTATCAGAGTGAACGGAGTGCTGCTATCCTATGCTAGAACCAGCACTCTAAAGGAGTAGTTATATTCTGGTGATCCTGAGTAATTGCCATGTCCACTCTGAAATCAGTGTCACTACAAAGCGTACATTCTCAGGGAGGGCAATATCACCCCCTTGGGAGTGGTTCTTGGGGGCAAAAAAAAGTGTTCTCTTCTGATGTATGAAGCACAAATTTATGTAGAACATATAATAATATGTATTTACATAGAACATGTAATACATAAGCAGACATGCAGAATTCAAGTTGAATGTGGGGCTCAGGAAAAAAATGTCTGAAATAGAAGTGAGGGTGGGGAGAGGTTGGAGAATAAGGAAATAAAAAGTTTGAGAAACATGCTGTAGAACCTAGATAAATACGTCTACCTAAAACAAAGCTTTTCAGCCAGGGAGTTAAATAGCACTGGACCTTCCCTCTTGGAGTACCTTTGTCTGGTATTTTCTGGCTCTTCAAATTTCTCCCCAGTTGGTTTAGTTTCTATTCTAAATACAACTACTGTCCCTTCTCTCAAAGCACTAGGTATATCACCAGAATAAAGGTCCAAACAGCCATAGCAGACTCCCCTGCAATATCAATAAAAAGATCCAATTCCCACATAATCACTCTATTCCACTGCCAGAAAACAGATGTTAGTTCAAAAAATATACAATGAGAGTAGTGGTTTTACTCCACCATTTTGTCAAGATAAAGGAGAGTCATATAATTTTAAACTGTATGTTTGATCCACTAAAATTAAATTACAGACACTGGACTATTATGGATAAAAAAGAAACGACTGTACACCTAGAAATGGTTAAGATGGTAAATTTTATATTATGTGTATTTGGCTACAATTTTAATAAATGACAGACTTACTTTTCACTCTAGTCCAATGCCAAGGTCTTTGCATATGGCAAAGACCTTTGTGTACATGAAGTCTTTTTTTCCTATCTTATTGTTCTTAACAGTGTACAATGAATCTGAAGGCCTTTCCGAATGTAACTTTCTGATTATGTGCTCTACCACTCAGAAGAGATTATGTGTTCCCTCCCATGGCAAATGAGATATCTCCGTTTAGTTAGAGTCCCTAACCTTGTTCTATCGGCTCTTGTACCCTAGCCTCATATACATATGTTACCACCACCACATCACCTCATTTACAGACTGCACGTGTGCGCGCTCAGTCTTTGCAGTCACGTCCGACTCTTTGCGACCCTACGGACCTTATCCCACCAGGCTCCTTTGTCCATGGGATTCTCCAGGCAAGAATGCTGGAGTGGGTTGTTTCTAAAGTCTCCTCCATTGGCAAGCCGGCTCTTTACCACTAGCACCACCTGGGAAGCCCAAGCCATAGAGTAATTATCGTAACCACGGCCATTTTGTGAGAATCTAGCTCCAAGGATCTTAAACACATTTTCTCATCAATCATATAATTATTTCTTAAGTCAGTAGCTAATATAAGCAAATTGTTAAAATTTTTAAAAACCCACAGACTGTCCAGAGAACAATCAAAGAAGTGCACAAAAGCCTCCTCTCTGGCTAATGTCTGTTCTAATAGGAAGCAAGAGACCTTTATTATGTATCGAGTGTAAGATGAACTTATTTGGTATTACTGATCATTGGGGCAACGAAAACATCTCACACTATACATGGGAAACAGTTTTTAGAGACTTGTATGTAAACAAATACAAATCAACATGATTTAAATTCTTTTATGACACGCTCCACACAGAGAAGCACCTGCCCAATTAATTTTGTAACATCCAAGTTTACGATTCTCATCCCATCTCTAGTTCTTCTGTTTCTAAGCTATCCAGCCTATGCTGTTGCCTGTATTTTACATCTAAAGTTAAGTCTGATTGTATTCCTTCACCTGGGAAAAACTCTAAATAGCTCCCTAGTATATACTGAATACTGAATTTAAGACCAAAGAATATGTCCAGGATCAACCTTTATACCCTATATCCTGGTAAAACTAAACTAATAGATATTCCCTAAAGATCTCCAGGTTTCTCACTCAGCCTTTGTGTACAGTTACTCCTTTGGCTTGAAATTTCTTCTTTCCATACGTCTAAATCCATAGAATTATCCACTAGCTAACTATCATCTCCGTATCTCCAGGTGGAAATTAACTTGGTTGTAAATAACACACTTGCTTGGTGGCTCAGTGTTAAAGAATATGCTTGCTAGTGTAGGAGGCCCAGGTTCAATCCCTGGGTCAGGAAGATCCCCTGGAGAAGAGAATGGCTACCCACTCTAGTATTCTTGCCTGGAGAATGCCATGGACAGAGGAGCCTGGTGGGCTACAGTCCGTGGGGTCGCAAAGAGTTGGACGCGACTTAGCAACTGAACAACAACAACACAAGCAGAATGATCTGCCAAACTCTGGTTGGTAGGGCAAGCAAAAAATTGTATGGAAACAGATGGGGTTATTGTTGAAGGTAACCTGGAAGAAGTGACTTTTGACCTGGATTCCCAAGGACATGTTAGAAAAGTCATTCCCACACAGGTGGACAGAGTTCTCTCTAACTAGGTGGAGGTCAAGGAGGGCACTGGGCAAAAGAATAAATACCTCTGTACTTCCTTTATTTCTCTTGCAGAGCAGAGAGACAGGACTAAGATCTGTTCAGCTCCCTCACTGCTCTCAGCCCTGTCATTTTCCCTCTCTCCTTTCTTGCCACACATGAGATTCCATTTTTTCCTCACTTCCAGTTGCAGCCACCAAGAACACAGAGAAAGACCCAATGTTATTTTTCACTCATTTAATTTTTCACTTATTCCACCAACACTGATTGACTACTCTGTTCCAGGCATTTCACTAGGCACTAGAGAGAGAAGGATGGAAGAGAAAGATAAAAGAATAAATGGAACTTCTCCAATCTTTATTAGGAGACAATTTAACAAATAATATGTAGTGTTGGGCTGTTTATTTGGTTATTTTTCATTTAGACCCTCCTATCCATCCTTCACCCTTATCTTCCCTGCCCATTGCCCTAGAAAAATGACTCCTGCGGATAACATCCTCTATTATCCAGATTCCTTTGTCCTCTGCCTTTAGCTGGGTTCAGCCAGTGGGACATACAAGCAGGAAAGACTAGAAGAAAGAGACCCGAGTATTTATTCCGTCTGTTTTTTATCTGCTTTGTGCTGCAATCTGACATTGGCTGCATCCTTCCAGGGCAATAACTCACAGGGACCCTACTTCAAAGACTCAATTTCTTTAAAGAAGCTATTACTATAAATATCTCCAGGGATAACATGGTAATCAAAACGTGTAACCAGCAATGGTGGTATTTCATTTATCATGGGGTATTTAAGAATGAAGTTCATGGGTAGCATTCTAAGTTATGGTTTGATTTCAGCACTTAGAAAAATTCTAGATCTGAGTCAAAAATGTCACTTAAGTTGCCATAATAGAAATTCATGGCTTTTCATCGTTTCCGGATTCAAATCAGTTCGTAGACCCAAAACGCCCTGTTTGAAACAGGCCAGAGCCTGCAATGCTCCTACAGTACACCCTTAAATCTTCTTCCCCGTCTCCTTCAGAAAGACATGGGACTTACAGTTACGTTTGAGAATGCTCGGTGAGAAGGGATATGACCAGACCTCCCAGGAGTTATTAAATCCTGACTCTAGGAGTTAAAAATATCCATTGCTATGGAGTTAAAACATCAGTTGTGTCCAGGGTACATTAATTTCTCTATTGCTGCTGTAACAAATTACTATAACCTAGTGGCTTAAAACAACACAAAAGTATTGTCTTATACTTCTGGAGCTCAGAAGTCTGAAATAGGTCCTACTGGGTTACAGTCAAGGTGTCATCAGAGCTGCATTCCTTCTAGAGGTTCTATGGGAGAATTCATTTTCTTACCTTTTCCAGCTTTAAGAGTCTGCCTGCATTCCTTGACTCATTTCTCCCCTCATTCACAGAGAGAGCTGATGGTAAGAAAAGCTAAGTGGAAGCCTCTGGAACTGTCCTTCTACATCCATATAGTAAGCTAAAAGGAATACTGGACAAGGACAGAGATTGGTGTCACTATTTAAAAACCCAAATGATGCAAGAGTGCGGGTTCCCTACCCTATACTTAGTTAACTTCCTGTTTAGCCCAGACAAAAGATGGATTATGGAACCATGCTCATTGTACCAGCATGGTAACTTCACTGGACCAGACAATACAATCTTAGTATCTATGGCTGTTAACTTGAAGAGTACTTTTTTTTTTTTTCATTCAGGGCTATTTCAAATTGCAATCACCTGGAAGGGTCAGCAGTATAATTTTACCATCTTACTTTCAGGGCTATGTCACCTATCTTGTTGTTTAATCACTAAGTTATGTCCAACTCTTACAACCCCATGAACTGTAACCTTCCTGGCTTCTCTGTCCATGGGATCTCCCAGGCAAGAATACTGGAGGGGGTTGCCATTTCTTTCTCCAGGGATAGAACTGCATTGTCTCCTGTATCTCCTGCATTGACAAATGGATTCTTCACTGCTGAGTCACCGGGGAAGCCCCAGCTCTCTTCTCTATCATAATACAGCCTCCTGGGATCATGATCATCTTAAAATCCCACAGAACATCACATGGGTCCATTACATTGGTGACAAGCTAATTGGACTTTGGGAACAGTAAGTAGCAAGTTCCTTATATATTTCAGCAAGACAAATAAGACCACAGAATAGAGGATAAATCCCATGAAAAGTTTTGCAAGGATTCAAGGGATTCAGCAGTCTAGAACATGTTACGATATCCCCCCTAAAATGATGGGTAAGTCACTACACCCTGTGTGCCCACCAAAAAGAGGAACAGTGTTTGCCAGAACTCTCTGGATTTTGGAGACACCATATACCACAACCAGCAGTGTGTCTCCAACTTATTTGCTCATAGTACCTATGGCTGTCTGTTTTGAATGGAACCTAGAACAAGAGAGGGCTCCCTAGGTCTAGGCTGTAATGCAAGCTGCCCTGATCCTTGGATCGTAATGACTCGATAGATAATAGTTATTACAAGTGTCTGTGGCAGGCAAAGCTTCTGGCAAGCCCCAATAGGAAAATCACAGATAATCTGCCTAGGATTTTTAGAACAAAGTCATGCCCTTCACCAAAATATCAGTTTTCCAGATGGTGCTAGTGGTAAAGAACCTGCCTGCCAATGCAGGAGACACAAGACTGCAGTTCGATCCCTGGGTAGGGAAGGTACCCTGGAGAAAGAAATGGCAACCCATTCCAGTAATCTTGCTTAGAGAATCCCATGGACACGAAGCTTGGCTGACTGCAGTCCATAGTGTCATAAAGAGTCGGGCACGACTGAAGCAACTTAGCAAGCATGCACAAAGGTAACACCCAAACTTTGAGGTTCACTTTAGATTCGGGCTACAACAGTCAACGACTATTCACTATATGAAAATCAGTTCCTCTCTTTCTATAGGGCCCTGGTAGACACTGAAAACATGATCGTAGAACACCTGGTATATTAGTGGGTGGGGGCCATTGTAACAAAGTACCACAGATAGGATGGCTTAACAGCATTTCATTGCCTGACAGTTCTGGAGGCTGGGGTTGTTGCTGTTCAGTTGCTCAGTTGTATCTGACTCTTTGCGGCCCCATGGAGTGCAGAAGGTCAGGCTTCCCTGTCTTTCACTGTCTCCTGGAGTTTGCTCAAATGCCTGTCCACTGAGTCAGTGATGCTATCCATCTGAAGGCTGAAAGACTGAAATCAAGGGATCAGCAGGGTTGGCTCCTTCTGAGACCTGAGGGAAAGGATTTGTTTTAGATCTGTCTCCTTGACTTGTAGATCATAGCCTTCTTTGTGAGTCTCTTCATACCATCTTCTATGTGTATCTGTCTTTGTTTTCAAATTTTCTCTTTTTATAAGGACACCACTCATATTATATTAGGTCCCACCCTAATGACTTCTACAAAGACCTTGTCTCCAAATAAGGTAACTTTCTGAAAAGTTCCTGGGGATTGGAATTCCAGCATATCTTTTTCGGAGGTGACACAATTCAACCCATAACTATACAACCTGAACTTCAATAACAAACTGGTTGTTACCTGGCCCACCAAATGATAAAGCTGAGTATGTTTAGCCATGTCCCATGATTAAGTGAAAATGGTATCTATAAGACACAGTAGATGAGCACAAGTGATTCAAATGGCATAAGAAAATTACATAAGCAATGAGCTTGGACTCCATGGTGCTTCTCCCACTGCTTGGTGTTTTTCCCCTAAACACACACCTATAACTGCATAGGAGTTCCTCATAAACAGGCAACAGAGAAGGGAAGAGTCAGCCTTATGCAAAGCAAGCTGGCACCAGTCACAAATGATGGCTGCTACATTATAGCCTCTCTCAGGGATGCTCTGAAATAGAGTAGAAAGAGAAATCTTCCTAAGAGAGAGCACTTGGAGTAGTACATCTGTTTTCCATTGTGCAGGAAAAGAGAGATGGCCTAATATAAGATTTACACTGACTTACAGGTGGTGGCTAATGTGTTGGCCAGTTGGTGTCTTAGGGACTTGGGAAGAGCAAGATGGAAAGACTAGTGACAAAGAGGTCAGGTGGAAGAAATTTAGGAAAGAATCTCTTGAAGTTGACAGAGTGTGGAGATATTTGCGTTTTGTAGAATACTTTCCAGAGAACAAGGTGATCTGCCCATGGATGTCAGCCAGCTTCCCTGGGGCTTGCTGAAAGGATAGTGTCACGGCGGGGGTATGGAGGTTAAGCATGTGGGCCGTTGTACAGACTTCCCTTCTCCATTGCTGAATGCACGAACTGGTGAGAGCTGAGGCCAGCACTGAGCCATTCCCTGTAGTCCTTGTCGGATGGCCTCTCTTTCCAGCTCCAGTTCACAGGCTGCAACCACACTATTGACTCACCTTTGCCAGCAGCTGGAAGAGGGGGGAGGGGATGGATCTGAGAAATACTTATAAAGGCAGAACTGAGAGGAAATGATGGCCATGTGAACGTAGCAGGAGAATGGAGAAGAAAAACAGATGACTCAAGTCTTTCCGTTTTTGTAACTGATGAGTGGGGACACTTTTAATGTAATTGGTGAGTGGGGGTACCTTTAATGAAGACAGAAATCATCAGAGGAAGGTGAGGTGAGAGTGATGGAAAGGATAAAGAGTTCAGTTTGGGCTTCTGAAGGTGGGTGTGCATAAGTGGATGTGTCATAAGCAACTAGCAATCAGAAGGGAAAATGATTCTTGAGCTCAGAAGCAATGTCCAGACTGGAGATAAAGGATGGAAACTGGAATTTATTCATAATCATATGTTAATACCCCACAGGACTTTGCATTTTGAACCTTTTACCTCTAACTTTGGAATAGAGACTTTGTTTTGCAGCTGAGTGAACAAGTTGAAGAGGCCTTTTAGGGAGCAGGAGTGCTTATCCACAAGAGAAAGTAAATAGAGGGACCCTAATGCAAAGGTTCTGTTGTGTATTTCAGACTGAAAGTGCCAGATGCACAAAGCTCATCTCTCTTGTCTCACTTCTCTATCTCTGGAATCTAGAAGAGAGTCTGATGCTTTGTATCCACACAAGTATTTGTGGGATGGGTGAAGTAAACGGGAGGATGTGGGGATGAACGAATAAAGGAAAATGGGAATGAATGAAGGAACCTACCGGGCATCCTGGGGACCTGGAAGAAGAAGCCACACCTGCCCTTTTACTATTTTTCCAAATGCTCTTTGGAAGACTCAAAGATAAAAGGCCGTGTGGAGGGGGGGGTTAAGAACATGGACTCTGAATTCAGGCTCCACGACTTTCTAGCTGCCTTGACTTGGCCAGCTGACTTAACCTTATGCTTCCTCCCTGTAAAATAAACACAAAAATGCTTAGAGCAGCTCCTGGGGAAAAGTAAGTTGCACATAAGTGTTAGTGTTATTATTTCTGGCATCTTGATGAGAAGGTAAGCCTGAAAGACAAACCAGAAATCCCCTGCGGAGAATGAATCCAGACACTTAGCCTCTAAGTGCCATCCACAAGCGAACAATCACTTTTTCTTTCTCTGCCTTCCAGGAGCTTTAAATACCCTAGAAATCCCCAGCATCCCATTCACTGGCAAAGGACAGAGATCTGGGTTTTAGTTCCAGCTGCCAGCAGTGAGCTCTCTGAGTCTGCAGAGTCCCATACCCTCTCTGGGCTAAGTGCCCTCGCTTGCCCACTCGACGTTGCGGGAATTGAGCGAAGAGGTCCCTTTCAGTGAGGGCGGGCCATGTGCTCTCCCACTGACCTGCAGCCTCCGGGCTCCACGTCTGATGCCGGGCGGCCGCTCGCCGCAGCTCGGGCTGTCACACCCCTCCGGCGCGTTCCCGGGACTTCGCACCCCTGCGCGTCCAGCGGCCGCACAGTGCCCCGCGCACCCATAGGGAGGTGACTCTCGGGCGCCCCCCGGCCCGGACGCCAGTTCTCCGGGGCCGGCGCGCCTTCTCCCGCAGCCTGCCTGCAGCCCTTTATACCCAGCCAACCCGGCGTTCACTAATGTTTAACTCGGGGCTGAAACTTGGAAGCGCCTTGTGACTACACGCCCGGAGCTCCGGAGCTGCACGCGCGTCCGGGCGGCTCGCCAGACTTCTGCCTGCGCTCCGGCTCCGAAACTTCAGTTTCGAAGAGACGCAGACCATGAAGGTGAGTGATTAAAGGGCCCCCAGCCCGCAAAGAGCCCCGGGGGTGAGTTGTAGATGCCTCTTCACTAAAGTCTCCCCAGATTACCGTTCCCCACCCCTCAACCCCCCACCCCCAAAGCTCGCAGATCGAAAGCAGGGGCTCTCATTAGGCGGAAGCTCCAGGGCCACCCTCTGACAGGTGAAGGGACGCCCCAAGGCTTCTGGCTCGCTCTCGGACCCGCAGGGCTAAGAACCCAGGGACCGAGGCTTGGAGGACCTGGAGAGCCACCGAAAAACACACTCCAGAACCCTTACTTGGCTTCTGAGGTGGGTTTAGACGCAAACATTAAATTGCCCGGAGGCCAGAAGTTCTACGGAAAGCGCTCTTGCAACCTCCGACTAGCGAGCTCCAAACCCTCCCAGCCCCCTGTGCTCCTCTCCCGGTGCGCGCGCGACGGCAAACTCCACTGCCTCCTGTTCAGCCGGGGCCCCGACCCTCTTACCCAGACTGGGGCCAGATGGCTGGCTCTAACTGGACCTGACCTGCCCGGCTTGCAGACACCATGGAAGGTTCTCCTGGGACTGCTGGCGATCGCTGCGCTCGTCACCGTCATCACCGTGCCCGTGGTTCTGCTGACCAAAGGCAGTAAGTTTAAAACATTTGAGAAAGAAAAGACAGTTGGAGACCGGGATCAGGTTCTATTTTAACATTCCAAGGAGACCTAGGAATTTTGCTGGGGACTGGGTGGGACCAGAGTGCCAGGTCGTGGAGCTCAGGCTTCGCTGGTGATTGCTGCTTCTAGTGTAGCCGCTAGATTCGCTTCGTTGGTCTCCAGTGTTTAGGCTGCGAGAGCCCTGCACCTGCCACGTTTTACATATGGCAAATACTTACTTCCTGAAAATAAGGGGAAATTTTGAGATCTCTTTTTGTCAAATTTAAATTTAGTTGAATCTCTCTGTTTTTTTTTTTTTCTTAAAAAGAACTTTCATGATTGTGGTCTTCAAAGGAAAAGAGACAGTGTTTAAAGATCCCAACGAGCTGTAAGGATGTCATGAGGGGAGGGAAAAATTTAAGAAAAAGCCCCCAAATCCAGTTTTGAGAGAAGAAAGTCCATAGGGAACCCAGGTGGTTTTCCATAAAGCTGATGGAAAATATCATTATGTCCATGGTGATATTCAGGTGGTTTTCCATAAAGCTGGTGGAAAATATCACCATGTCCATGGTGATATTCAGAGGAGGTGGGATCAGTTATATTTGGTGGAGTCTTTCATTTAAATCCACCTTAGTTTCTTTTAGCTTGCTTCACTGTTCCAGTTTAGTCCTAGTTTTTAGTATAAAACATCCATATAGTAAAATGCACAGTATTGGATGCAAACAAGTGAGAGTAACTAGTTTGGGTCTCCTCTGGCCCTACTTCCTTTTAAATAGTTCTTTCATTTAAGTATTCACATTCTAGTCAGCTAACTGAAATGCCTTCTCTGATGGTCTAGTCAACCAGGAAATATGTAGACAGTGCTTATATACTGGGAGGTCTTATCTAGATTTCAAGGTGACAGTTCAGAATTAGTTTGTAGAACCATCAAAAACCATGTTTGGCCAGCAATTTCAGGGTCAGGGCAAAGGTGCCAAAGGTTAAATAACTGAGTCTGTTGACCTATTGATAATGACTTTCAGTAACTTAAAAAAGCCATGGTTACCACCATTTTAGGCTGTTAAATGGTGAGCATCTGTCCACTTTCTCAACTCTTTGTTACAAGCTGTTAAAATATAACTGCTTTCATAAAGTAGTACTTTGTATATTTAAACAACCACACACACACAAAGCCTTCCTGTGGGGAAAGGATGGGTCGCCCATACAATCAGTAAATATTCACATGACCTACATTATGTTCCAGGAACTGTGCAAGTCGCTGCAAATCCAAAGATTAAATTTTATAAATATAAAGACCTCCAACTTCAGGAAGTTTACAAGCTAGCGGGAAACAGATATGCAAACAAATCAAAGTAACCTGGATAGCCTGTTCATCTCTAACCCAGGCCTCCTTGGCAGAATGGATGAAACTGTAATTATCAGAACTTCCCTTCAAGAAAGTTGAAAGGAACAGCAAACTTTGATAATAAGTCACTTGAGATGGCAGTGAAATGAGGTAGGGGACTGAGTCATGCAGCTGACTTCCATGGGATTTGTTTAAGCTAACTACAGGGATTTTGTTTTGCCAGAAGCGGTATACAGACTGGGGAGGGGCTGTCTCGCCATTTCCCTTAAACCATACCTAGTCTCTTCTCCAAATGAAATTTGAACAAAGGTTTCAAAGACATTCTCTTGAAGGGGACTTCCAGAGAGATTCACATGTCTCCACCTAACTTTTATTATGATGCAGTGAGGAAATTTAGAGAGGCTTGAGCAAACTTCTCAGAGTGTTAGGAAGATCACTTCTGAGAAAGATGTCTCACAAGAGGTTTCTCTTGTGGGGAGGCCTGAAGAGTTAATGTCAATTCCTGGAGGTAAATTTTCAAGAAAATTTAGAATGACTTGTGAGTCATCTTAGAGACACAATATCACCTCTACTATCTGGGATTGTACGAGGACTCTTAGCAAGAGAGAAGAGTGAGCAGCAGGACTTTAACCTGTGGATGATGGAAAATTCTAGTGTGCCTGAAATGTGGGGCAGGACAGTGGGAAGGTGGACTGACCTGGGGCAAGGCTGGAGGGGAAGAAAGGGAAGTGACCAGGAGACTGATGATACAGAGTAGAATTTGGAGGCTATAGGGATACTCAGAAATGTGTATGATTAGACTTTGATAATTGGAAACATAGGGAGTAAGGGAATAGGGTGGCTGAGAACTCCTCTTAAACTACTGGGTGGAGATGTGGTTTCACTGTGTGCTTTATTTACGCTCAGACAATCAAATTATTTTTCTCTTCGTATTTCTTAATTGGCATGTATGTATATTTGAGGAGAAAATGGAAATTATCTGGTTTCAACTCCTCCCTTATCATAAGGAACAAAGATAAAAGCTCAGCTTTTTTGCTAAGCCAGCAATACCATTTCTGAACCACAATAAGGGACAACCTGTTTACAAAGGATCCAGACATGTCACCCAAGAAGCATCCTTTGGTATTGTCCGTCAAGGTTTTAAAGTCAAAACCAGAAAGGAAGAGAAGAAGGGAGGTGGGGGGGAGGAAATACGAATGAAAAGGAAAGAAAGTGGGGAAAAAAGAAAGGGGGCAGGAGGAAAGGAAGAAAGGTTTTGATAGGACCACAAAATAAAGTTTTGGATTACGTGGAAAGCAAAGTATTAAAAAGCCAAGAGAAAAAGGAAGAAGAAATGAGCAAACTCAAGTTCATCCCCCAGAGAGGTTGGTTTAAAACGGTAAGTGTTTCCATATGAAGAGCTGAATCAAGCAGAACTCCGGACACACTTGGAGCACAGAGAGAGAGACTGAGACAGAGCAAGACAAAGGTGTAAGCTTAATACTTTCACGATTTTTTTTAGAATAAAAGCTCCTTGAGGTCAGGAGTTATGCATTTTACCAGGTAATATTAAAAGTTTACCTCCTTCTGTATATATAATAACAGATTCAATTTTGTGTTAAATTCCTCGAATATCCTAAGAGAGAAGGATATTGCATATTTAGACATTGTTTATCAGAGAATCAGCAATAAAATGTATAAAAATAATTTATTCATAGTGGAATTGTAGAAATCTTCATGGCTTAGAGGCAATAAAACCTTCTCACTCAGTATTTGCAGTCCCTTTAATTCCCTCTTTATGATATATTATAGGCTGAGTTTTTTAAATAGTTGTCAAATTGTTTTATTATTGAGTTTTGTTATTTGTCAGATAGTTTTCTTACTCGATTTTGTTATGGGATAGAGACATATCGGTTCTTCTTGTATTCTTTCCACTGCTGTAGCAGTAAATTTCCTCAGTATCTTCTTGCAGTGCATAGGAAATTTGACTGCTCTGCCATCCACCAGTAATAAAAGAAAACCCAAATGTGAAGGAGGAGACAGGAATAATCAGAGAAAAAAAGATAACATCTATGAAGTTTGCCTGAGGAAGTCCAGGATCTATTCCAGATTTAAAAGCACAGAAGCAAGCCTGAATGAAAGCTTTGTATATTTCAGAGGACAAATTCTAAACAAAGAGCCCTGTAAAAGCTCTAGCTGACTCCAAGCTCACTCAGTTATCAAGCTTTGTCGAGTGTTCCTGAGGTCAGTGGGTTGGCCTTTTTCAGGCCAGCTATTTTGGCTTTTGGTTCCCTAGCTATAGCATGTGCCTTAAATTTCTCTATCTTAGACATCTTGCCTCTCATCTTAAAAGGGGTCAGAAAAAGGGAAGGCTATTTGCCTAACCGATGGTCAGAGAAAAGTGACATCAAGAAACTGACTAGAGCTAGATCAGTGTACTTGAAATTTTAAGACTTAAACTGCTGAACCTAGGAAATGTGACAGTAAGTACATGCAGGACCACCTTCCTTGTGGAAGAGAAGGTGCAAAGGGGTAATAACCAACACAGATTCACTCTGTGCCAGGTACTGGGCAAGGGTGTTCAATACACTTCTCATTTGATCCTTACAACAACC
Source organism: Okapia johnstoni (assembly GCA_024291935.2). Taxonomy (NCBI): domain Eukaryota; kingdom Metazoa; phylum Chordata; class Mammalia; order Artiodactyla; family Giraffidae; genus Okapia; species Okapia johnstoni. The sequence goes on from CM044319.1 coordinate 11,848,321, forward strand.
CTTTGACAGAGGTTATTATCTCCAGTTTTACAGAAGATTTAGAGAAATCTTGAGAGGGTGCTTCAGTTATTTATTACTGCATAATGAATTGTCTCTAAACTTAAAACAAATATTTGTTATCTCACAGTCTCTGTGGGTCAGGAGTTTGTCAGAGGCTTAGCTGGGTGATTCTGGCTCAAGGTCTCTCATGCGGTTACAGTCAACATATCATCTGAAGGCTTACCTGGGGCTGGGTAATCCGCATCCAAGCTCACTTATGTGGCTGTTACCCCGAGAACTCAGTTCCCTGCCAAAGGATGGGCCTTTCCAAGCAACTGCCTCCCCTTAGAATGAAGGATCTAAGAGAACAACCAAGTAGGAAACCTCAGAGTCTTTTTGACCTAGCCTCAGAGGTTATGTGCCACCACTTCTGCTGTGTCATAAACACCGACCCTGACACAAAGTGAGAGGGCATCGCACAGGCTGTGAATATCGGGGTGGGGCCCATCAGGGCCACCTTGGAGGCTGGCTATCAAAGACATTAAGGAACTCGCTCAAAGTTCCACAGAGTTGGGATTCATGCTCAGACACCGTGCTTCTAGAGTTGGTACTTTATGATCAAGTATAAAATTAATGTGGCCATATTAGCATTAATTTGACAGCTTCCTCTCTATATGACTATATTGAATTTCATGACTGCTAATCCCTGAATGTTAAGTGTTCTGGGGGAAAGTGCTTGCTGCTTCTGCCTCTATTCCTACACAAAGCTGTAGAGAAGCAATGACTTCCAGTCCAGAACTGACATGTCACGATTTTTTTTTTTTGATTGTGCTGACTGTACTGGGTCTCCCTTATGGCCCTTGGTCTCTTCATTATGGTGCACAGTCTTCTCTAGTTGAGGCAAGCAGGCTTAGTTGCCCTGCAGCATGTGGGAATCTTAGTTCCTGGACCAGGGATTGAACAGGCATCTCCTGAACTGTGCAGCAGATTCTTTATCACCAGAGAATTCTTTATCACCTGTCTTCTGACTGGTCTTATAGGTGTTTTCAGTGGCAATAGTTGGTCCAGGTTTAGTACTTATACTGGATTACACGTGCTTCTAATGCATGTTGTGTCATTTCATTTATAATGAACGAATTCTTTAAAACAGTAATCTTCACAAAACAATCCAGGTCAGAGAAGATATTAATTTCCTGACTTGGTACACTGAACAAAACTGAGGCATGGAAGTTTAGTGCTTTGTGAGGAAGTACTAGTACTTGGGAATTCAGATCCTGTAACTTCTAGCCTTCCCTGAGTCTGCTGATTTCCATGTATGCTCAGTCACTTCAATCGTGTCCCACTCTTTGCGACCCCATGGACTGTGGCCTGCAAGGCTTCTCTGTCCATGGGGTTTCCCAGGCAAGAATACTGGAGTGGGTTGCCATTTCCTCCTCCAGAAGATCTTTCTGAGCCAGGGATCATACCCCTGTCTCCTGTGTTTCCTGCTTTGGCAGGTGAATTCTTTACCGCTGAGCCATCTGGGAAGCCACCGATGTCCATGAATAACTGTTTTAAAGAATTACTTTGGTGGCAGCTTTTGTAACTTAATGACTAATCATTGCTTTATGACTTTCATTATTGTAAATCAATTATCTTGTAAATATTTTTACCTTTAGTCTTCAGAGGTCCCTTGTGACCTCCCAAAGAGGGTGTGACTCTCAATCTGAGAGCAAACTGAAACTACAAAATCAGCACTTCTGAGTTAGCTGTTTTATTTTTGCTAAGTACTATACTTGCGGTTGTGTACTGTACTTCAAAGTTACAACTTCCTAGGAAATCTTTTCAAACTTAATGATAAACCTTTGCTTTAGCTAACTGTCTGCATTAATAAGCATAAGCGATCAAGAAGGCAGAGGGACACAGGAAGGAGTTTCTCTGTTTCAAGCGTGAATGTGGCATGATCTTGTTTGTATTTCTAAAATGTCTTTGACGCTGGCCTAGATCATGGTGCAGGGTGGGGAGTGATTTATCCAAGTGAGAGATGATGCTTACTTGGACAGAGTGGTATCAATGGAAGGAGCAGACATAAGGATGACTCCCTGAACAATTAACAGGCTGTTCCAGGCCAAATGGAAAACTTTCTTTTGCCCTCATGGTTCTATGCTTGCCACAAGATTTAATCTGCAGTGGTTCCTCTAATTCTCTCATCCTACTTGGATACACTGCCGCTTTCCAAGGCAGGGCTCTGAGGGCCTTCTACATTATGCACCCAGCCTGTCAACAGAAGGTCATTCTTTAATCCAGCAAATATTTATTGAGTATTTTCTACGTCAGGCACTTTGTTGATCACTGGAGACATAAAAATAATAGACATGGCCCTTGCCCTCAAATAATTCACAATATTAAAAGAAGCATAAACATTAACTATGATAAAAAGCCCTCAGTGGCCTTCTAGTAAATGATCAAAGTGCTATGGAAGCTCTACAGAGAACATGATAAATGCTGCCCGGGAAAGTGCATATGGAAGCCAACCAAGCATAAAGAGTTAATAATTATTGAGCCTGAATATAATCCTTCCAACGGGCCATGAGAATAGACTGGCTCCCAGGATTGCAGTTCACCTGTGTGTTTAGCTCTCAAAACCATAAAGCCCCTCCCCCCATCCTGATCCTGTATGAAAGTTGTGTCAGATAGAATACTTTTGGCTGCAAGTGACAGAATATCTGGCCCAAAGTTATTTTAACTATAGAGTCTTATTATTGCATTGTTACTTCCCAGGTGGCGCAGGCGGTAAAGAATCTGTCTGCCAATGCAAGAGACAAAAGAGATGCAGGCTCAATCCCTGGGTTGGGACGATCCCCTGTAGGAGGGCATGGCAACCTCCTCCAGTATTATTGCCTGGGGACTCCCATGGACAGAGGAGCCTGGCGAGCTAGAGTCCATGGAGTTACAAAGAGTTGACATGACTGAGTGACTGAACACACGCATTGCGTTATTGCTAGTGTCTTCTGTAACTGGAGGTGCAGAAGGAGGACAGTTCTAGAGTTGCAGTGGTCCTCCCAACCTCTTCAAGAGCCTGAGGTCTCTTTTAGCTCTGTGTTCTCATACTGTTGGCTTTCGTTCTCAAGCTTGTCCTCTCAGGTTGGCTGCGGCAACACATCATTTGCTCACACAGCCATTTCACAAGGCAGAGAAATTGCTGTTCCTCATTCAGTCTCTGTATCAAGGAGGAAAACTATTTCCAGAAGTCCCTGGGCCCAAGGCAGACTTTTCTGCACATCTCCTTGGCCAGATTTGTGTCACTTGTCTATTCTAAACTGATCTCTGGCAAGGGAAACGGATTGACATGCTTGGACTAGATAAATCAAGACTCATCTTTTAGGACCAGGAAGAAGCTCCTTCCTTAGCCCTTGGAAGAGGAAAGGGAATTACCTAAGTTGAACTGGAGATTCTAAAAGAAAGAAAGGGGAGGTCTATGTGGGCATATCAGATATTCTATGATTGCTCATTTTTCATTACATTGGAAAATTTTAATTTGCTAACAAAAGAAAATAGATGTCAAGCTACTGATCAAGCTAGCTCTGATCTCTAAAGAATCTGATCATGCAACTCTCTCCTTCTCTTCTCTCTTTTTTTCCTAACCAAATGAATTTATTGCAAAACAGGGTGTTTTGATGCTGCCTTTTTTGGTCCTGAAGGAATTTTGAGCCCAGCACTTGCCTTCTCTTGGCATCCAAAATGATTAAGAATATGGAAGAATTGAGTTTGTAACATTTAAGGTACAAATCAGAAAATGGAGTGAATCAGAATTATCTGAGGGAAATTGCTCCCAATTTTCTCATAAAAAGCACCGATAAACTGTTATCTTTTATCCAGTTCATAAAGGGTATTTTTGTTGTTTTAGTCACTCAGTCATGTCTGACTCTTTTGCAACCCCATGGACTGTAGCCCACCAGGTTCCTCTGTCCATGGAATTTCCAGGCAAGAATACTGGAGTAGGTTGCCATTTCCTTCTCCAGGGGATCCTCCTGACCCAGGAACCCAAGTCTCCTACATTGGCAGGTGGATTTTTTACCACTGAGCCACCTGGGAAAAACAACAAAAGGCGTTATTTACCTACTATTTGCTCCTGTATCTCCACACTCCCGTTAAAATGTAAGCTTCATGAGGGCAGGAATTTTTCATGTTGTGTTCACTCCAATCTCTAGTGCTCAGAACATTGAGGACACAGTGGATCCATTCCTAGTCCTGCTGTAACAAGTTACCATGCACTGAGGGGCTTACAGCACAACAAAATTTATTCTTTTCACAGCTATGAAACCCAGAGACCCAAAATCAAGTTGTCATCAGGGCTGTACTCTCTCTGAAGGCTAGGGAAGGAGACCTTCCTTGCCTCTTCCAGTTACTGGTGGTTACCAGCCATCCCTGACGCTCCTTGACTCGCAGCTAGCTCTGTGACTCCAATTTTTCCTTTCATTGTCACATGGCCTTCTTGCCTCTCTTTCTGCATGAGCCTCTTCATTTTCCAAGTCAGCAAAAGCCTGTCCGCGTCGCATGACCATCTTATAAGGACACCAGGCCAGCCTGACTTCATCTTTTATATTTTTGTTTTATATTGGAGTATAGCCGATTAACAATGTTGATAGCTTCAGGTGCACAGCAAAGCGACTCAGCCATACATATATGTATACCCATTCTCCCCCAAACTCCTCTCCCATCCAGGCTGCCATATAACCTTGAGCACAGTTCCCTGCGCTATACAGTAGGCAGTATGACATCATTTAACTTAACTAATTACATCTACTAAAGAAAGGTAATGCCAAAGACTGCTCAAACTACCGCACAACTGCACTCATCTCACATGCTAGTCAAGTAATGCTCAAAATTCTCCAAGCCGGGCTTCAGCAATACGTGAACCGTGAACTTCCAGATGTTCAAGCTGGTTTTAGAAAAGGCAGAGGAACCAGAGATCAAATTGCCAACATCCACTAGATCATCGAAAAAGCAAGAGAGTTCCAGAAAAACATCTATTTCTGCTTTATTGACTATGCCAAAGCCTTTGACTGTGTAGATCACAATAAACTGTGGAAAATTCTGAAAGAGATGGGAATACCAGACCATCTGACCTGTCTCTTGAGAAACCTGTATGCAGGTCAGGAAGCAACAGTTAGAACTGGACATGGAACAACAGACTGGTTCCAAATAGGAAAAGGAGTACGTCAAGGCTGTATATTGTCACCATGCTTATTTAACTTATATGCAGAGTACATCATGAGAAACACTGGGCTGGAAGAAACACAAGCTGGAATCAAGATTGCAGGGAGAAATATCAATAACCTCAGATATGCGGATGACACCACCCTTATGGCAGAAAGTGAAGAAGAACTAAAGAGCCTCTTGATGAAGGTGAAAGAGGAGAGTGAAAAAGTTGGCTTAAAGCTCAACGTTCAGAAAACTAAGATCATGGCATCTGGTCCCATCACTTCATGGGAAATAGATGGGGAAACAGTGGAAACTGTGTCAGACTTTATTTTTTTGGGCTCCAAAATCACTGCTGATGGTGACTGCAGCCATGAAATTAAAAGACGCTTATTCCTTGGAAGGAAGGTTATGGCCAACCTAGATAGCATATTTAAAAGCAGAGACATTACTTTGCCAACAAAAGTCCGTCTAGTCAAGGCTATGGTTTTTCCAGTGGTCATGTATGGATGTGAGAATTGAACGGTGAAGAAGGCTGAGCGCGGAAGAATTGATGCTTTTGAACTGTGGTGTTGGAGAAGACTCTTGAGAGTCCCTTGGACTGCAAGGAGATCCAATCAATCCATCCTAAAAGAGATCAATCCTGGGTGTTCATTGGAAGGACTGATGTTGAAGCTGAAACTCCAACACTTTGGCCACCTCATGTGAAGGATTGACTCATTGGAAAAGACCCTAATGCTGGGTAGGATTGGGGGCGGGAGGAGAAGGGGACGACAGAGGATGAGATGGTTGGATGGCATCACCGACTCGATGGACATGGGTTTGGGTAGACTCCAAGAGTTGGTGATGGACAGAGAGGCCTGGCGTGCTGCAGTTCATGGGGTCGCAAAGAGTCGGACACGACTGAGCGACTGAACTGAACTGAACTGAACTGAAACTCCTATTTCCAAATTAAGTCAACTTTCTGAGGTTTTCAGGGGACATAAATTTTTTCTGGGGGGGGTCTACTCAACGCAGTGGTGGTAAGTCTATTCAGTCATGTCTGACTCTCTGCATCCCTATGAACCATAGCCTACCAGCCTCTTCTGTTGCCGTGCCCACTTCCAGGTGATCTTCCCTACCCAGGGATTGAACCCACATCTCTTATGTCTCCTGCATTGGGAGGTGAGTTCTTTACCACTAGCACTACCTGTGGAGAAGGCAATGGCAACCCACTCCAGTGTTCTTGCCTGGAGAATCCCAGGGACGGGGAACCTGGTGGGCTGCTGTCTATGGAGTCGCACAGAGTTGGACATGACTGAAGTGACTTAGCAGCAGCAGCAGTGCCACCTGTAAAGCCCACTCAGCCCGCAGTACAGCTTGATAAATATTTGGTGAATTAAAGAAATTATCTTAGAGCTCATGTAAAAACATATTTTTGATGAACATTTTTAAATGTTATTTTAATTCTTATTAAAATTCTTATAATCATAAATACGGGGTCAAGTCGTCCACCACTAAATCATGCTCACCTATTCATACAGTACAGTGCTAGTAGCAGCTTTTCAATAAAATAAATTCATCCTTTCAGCTTACTTACAGTCTATTTAAGATATGACTGTTCAGATTAAGTATTTAACTAACCATAGAAAATTACTTGATTAACTGGCAAACAATTTGGTATAGAAAATAAATACTGAAGAAGATGACGGGGTAGCAAAGTGTGATGGATGGAGCAAAGGGTAATTCCAGAGCATGAGGAGGGATCATGAAAAACTGAAGACCACAGGTGTGGATTATTTATTTCAGAAATTTGCTGCTAAGTTCAAGAGAAGAAATAAGGAGATGGCTACAGGAGGCAGTAAGGTCAGTGTTTGTTTGATATGGGTGCGCTCTGGCATGCTAACATAGAGCTGTTGCTCAGTCACATCCAAGTCTCTGCGACCCCAGGGACTGTAGCCCACCAGGCTCCTCTGTCCACAGGATTCTCCAGGCAAGAATACTGGAGTGGGTTGCCATTTCCTCCTCCAGAGGGTCTTCCTGACCCAGGGATCAAACCCATGTCTCCTATGTTGGTAGATAGATTCTTTACCTCTAGCACCACCTGGGAAGCCCAGGACAGAAGTGAGCAGTGAAAAGGAAGTGAAGATATTGTGGGAGAAGAGATGAAAAACCTCAGAGCCTCTAAGAAATCAAGAGGAACCAGGATCTGAGCCTAAGGTAGGCCCATTTCTGACTCTAAGTGCCAAGGAAAGGGTTAAAGAATGGCAGGACGGACAGCCAGAAGTGGAAAGCCCAGGAATAAGCAAGCCTCTTTCCTCCTTTTTGCTCTAAAGGAGGAATCATTGAATCTTTTCACTGGAAAACTTCATACTCTTTTGAACATGTGTACTGCAGAGCCTGAGTTATTCAGAATTTGTTATATTTAAAAGCTAGGAAACATGGAGACAAGGCAGGAAGAAAAGAAACCAGTTATAAAGCTTGCGTGACTACTTTTCATGAGTTTAGGGAAAAGATGAGAGTTATGAGTTGGAAGAGAAGAAGGTACTGCTGCTGCTGCTGCTGCTGCTGCTAAGTCACTTCAGTCGTGTCCGACTCCATGAGACCCCATGGACAGCAGCCCACCAGGCTCCCCCATCCACGGGATTCTCCAGGCAAGAACACTGGAGTGGGTTGCCTTGTCCTTCTCCTGAAGAAGGTGCTACAACTTTCTTTCCAGAAGTCACAGAGTTGCCATCCTTAATAACACTCCAGGGAGAAAATTTTAGGGTTTACAGAAAGAAGTGAAATTGGCAGAATATTCATGTCTTAAACTCCAGCTCAAGGTGGAGATATCTATAGACACTGGTAAAGATATGCAAGGCCGAAGGGACTGCCTGAACTAAGAGATGAAGAAAATGATCACTGGAAAACAAAACTACCACAGACATTGACCTTTCCGGCATTCACCCACCAAAACTTTCAAGAGTGTGAGACAAGTATTATTATAGTACATGCCTCTGGGACTGTTAGAATTTTTTTAATGATAAAAATATAGAGAGAGGGAAAAGTGAAAGTGTTAGTCACTCAGTTGTGTCCAACTCTTTGCAACCCCGTTGACTGAAGCCTGCCAGACTTCTCTGTCCATGGAATTCTCTAGGTGAGAATACTGGAATGGGTAGCAATTCCTTTCTCCAGGGGATCTTCCCAAGCCAGGGATCAAACCCAGGTCCCCTGCATTGCAGGCAGATTCTTTACCATCTCAGCCACCAGAGATATAAAGAATAATCATTACAAATGCTCACAGAGAACTTCCAGTGTGCTAGTCTAGCATCACACACTTATTAACTTATTTTCATCCCCATTTTACAGGAAAGGAAACTGACGTATGGATAGAAACCAGACCCAAGTCCCATGACTAGTAAGCCCTAGGCAATAGAGTTCTGAAGCCTATGGTCATAACCACCATTCTAAACAACCTACGTGTTCAGCAGAGTGAGGTACATGGTAAATGCTTGTTGGCAGTTTCTGTGAGTTAGCATAGATGCGTTAGACTTTATAGAAGTGTCTAGATGAAATGCTTGCAAATAATCTAAACAGGCAGCTTGGTAGTGTCATTTGAACCTGGACAGTAGGTAGGTTACATTAGAATATAATTTTTTCTAGTGCTCTGAAGTCAAAGGGGCACTGATTCTGATTCTGAAAAAATATTTTGCAAAGCCTAAAATGTTTACCATCTGGCCCTATAAGAAAGGAGCTTCCCTGGTAGCTCAGTCGGTAAAGAATTTGCCTGCACCACAGGAGATCTGGGTTCGATCCTCGAGTCAGGAAGATCCCTTGGAGAAGGAAATGACAACCCACTCCAGTATTCTTGCCTGGGAAATCCCATGGACAGAGGAGTCTGGCGGGCTACAGTCCATGTGGTTGCAAGAGTCAGACATGACTTAGAGACTAAACCACCACCTATAAGAAAAAGTTTGCCAACCTCAGATCTAGATATTGTAATCTTATAGCCAAAAGAGACTTTCTCATTTTACAGGTAAGATGTGTAAATCTTCACAGAGATGTGACAAATATAGAAATCACACTAGATGTTTCAGCAGAGAAATTTGATATAAGAATTGGTTACACAAATTAAAGAGCAACAACAACAAAAAAATTTCTGAGGTAAGCGAGAGACAGGAGCTGCAGGAAGGAGGCACCTCTAGGGCTTGGGAAAAAGGAGACGAGGGACACAAAAGGTCTGGCTTCTGAGCTCCAAGGTGTGTGAGGCAGGTGAGTGCTTCTGGCACCCCTGAGAGGCAGGATGCAGCAGGTTCAGGTATAAGAAGAGAAGCGTGAGCCAGCACAGGCGCTCCTTTCTGGGCACATGGTGACAGAATCAGCAAGACAGAGGAAGTCCCCCTAATCTTCTACTCACTCCACTCCTTCTCTGTGTTCCCCTAATGGCAGGACCCCGCAGGGAGCCTGAGGGTGAAGGGGCCTGGGAAGCAGAGCTGTAGATTCCCTTCTCAGCATTACTGAGCAAAGAATAGAAGTGTGCATTTGAGCTGAGAGGCGATACGTAAATGATGGTCACAGGCACAGAGAAGTGATATGTTCTGGTGACAGCATGGAAGGCCGGAGCTCTCTTTAGACCCAGCTGGCCCAGTGCACTGTTTTCCTACTGTCCGGTAGCTTGGAGTTCACCAAGCTCATATTTAGAGCTGTGTTCCTGTGTCTGTGTTCTCCTGTTGATGTTGTCTGGCTTTTATCTTTTCTTTTGACACATATTTATGAAGTGCCTACTACGGCCAGACACCATTCTAGGCCATGGTGAGATAATCGCAACCAAAAGGTAACACAACATAATCAGTGTCCTCCTGGAGCTCAGAGATGACCAGCAGAGGCAGACAAGTAAAAAATATAGTATGTCAGGTGGTATCACTGTTGAGGAAAAAATGTAAAGCCAGGAAGGGCAATGCAAAGAGAATTTCTTAACCAGAAGATTGTAAACGTTAGCTCAGGGAAGGAAGATGAGGTTTAAATAATGACCTAAAGGAGATAGGCTTTGGCATAGTCAATAAAGCAGAAATAGATGTTTTTCTGGAACTCTCTTGCTTTTTCAATGATCCAGCAGATGCTGGCAACTTGATCTCTGGTTCCTCTGCCTTTTCTAAAACCAGCTTGAACATCTGGAAGTTCACGGTTCATGTATTGCTGAAGCCTGACTTGGAGAATTTCGAGCATTACTTTACTAGCGTGTGAGATGAGTGCAATTGTGTGGTAGTTTGAGCATTTTTTGGCATTGTCTTTCTTTGGGATTGGGATGAAAACTGTCCTTTTCCAGTCCTGTGGCCACTGCTGAGTTTTCCAAATTTGCTGGCATATCGAGTGCAGCACTTTCACAGCATAATCTTTCAGGATTTGAAAAAGCTCAACTGGAATTCCATCACCTCCACTAGCTTTGTTCGTAGTGATGCTTTCTAAGGCCCACTTGACTTCATATTCCAGATGTCTGGCTCTAGGTGAGTGATCACACCATCGTGATTATCTGGGTCGTGAAGACCTTTTTTGTACAGTTCTTCTGTGTATTCGTGCCACCTCTTCTTAATATCTTCTGCTTCTGTTAGGTCCATACCATTTCTGTCCTTTATCGAGCCTGCCTCTTGAGAAACCTGTATGCAGGTCAGGAAGCAACAGCTAGAACTGGACACGAAACAATAGACTGGTTCCAAATAGGAAAAGGAGTATGTCAAGGCTGTATATTGTCACCCGGCTTATTTAACTTATATGCAGAGTATATCATGAGAAATGCTGGGCTGGCAGAAGCACAAGCTGGAATCAAGACTGCCGGGAGAAATATCAATAAACCTCAGATATGCAGATGACACCACCCTTATGGCAGAAAGTGAAGAAGAACTAAAAAGCCTCTTGATGAAAGTGAGAGAGGAGAGTGAAAAAGTTGCCTTAAAGTTCAACATTCAGAAAACTAAGATCATGGCATCTGGTCCCATCACTTCATGGCAACTAGATGGGGAAACAGTGGAAACAGTGGCTGACTTTATTTTTCTTGGCTCCAAACTCACTGCAGATGGTGATTGCAGCCATGAAATTAAAAGACACTTACTCCTTGGAAGGAAAGTTATGACCACCCTAGATAGCATATTGAAAAGCAGAGACATTACTTTGTCGACAAATGTCCATCTAGCCAAGGCTATGGTTTTTCCAGTGGTCATGTATGGATGTGAGAGTTGGACGGTGAAGAAAGCTGAGCGCCGAAGAATCGATGCTTTTGAACTGTGGTGTTGGAGAAGACTTTTAGAGTCCTTGGACTGCAAGGAGATCCAATCAATCCATCCTAAAGGAGATCAGTCCTGGGTGTTCATTGGAAGGACTGATGTTGAAGCTGAAACTCCAATACTTTGGCCACCTCATGTGAAGAGTTGACTCATTTGAAAAGACCCTGATGCTGGGAAGGATTAGGGGCAGAAGGAGAAGGGGATGACAGAGGATGAAATGGCTGGATGGCATCACTGACTCGATGGACATGAGTTTGGCTAGACTCCAGGAGTTGGTGATGGACAGAGAGTCCTGGCGTGCTGAGATTCATGGGGTCCCAAAGAGTCGGACACGACTGAGCGACTGAACTGAACTGAAAGGAGATAGGGAGCAAACTTCGGGCACATCTGAGGGGAAGAGTATTCCAGGCCGAGGGTATTTCAAATTCAAATTCTCTGAGGCAGAAGTGGGCCCAGTGTGTCTGGGGAACAGCGGGGAGGCCAGAGTAGATGTAGTGAAGGGAGAAGAGAAGAGGGAGGAGGAGGAGGAGGGGAAAGAGAAGGAGGAGGAGGATGGAGGCCAGAGCCATGATGTGGACAACCCCTCATTAAGTTGTTTCCTTTTTTCTAAACAGTTGCTGTTCTGGAAAAAGTGCATTGTACCATTTGGTTGGCCTTTCAAAATAAACCTTTGAAAATGCATTGATTACATCCCTAACTAAAGTTTGGTCATCTGACACTCTGATCTTAGAGTAAATGCATAGGGGACCCAGTCCCGGCTTCAAGGGCTCTAGCTCAATGGCAATTTATTTATCAGATGCTCTTGATGTCCCTGGGAAATTTCTCTTATTGAGAAGGGAAATCTGGTGACAGTGATTATATTCCAATACCTCCTGTGTATAATAACCAGAGAGGTATCACTCTTCGCAAATACTGTAATTCCCCTAAGCTCAACATTTTCTCTCCATGTGAGAACACTGTGGATAGTATTAAACTATTAAACTAGTATTAAACTTCCTCAAAGGAGGAAGTGATGTTCGTTAGTTCCAAGCAAATGATTCGATTGTACTTATCCTCGTGCTTTCTCAATGTGATACTCTTATGCTATCTTATTAGGATCACTTGGCATATGAATACAGTGAAACTTAATTAGCTTTTATTTTATTGCAGTCAAATTTCTAATCTCAGCGGCACTCCTAGGTACTCCCAGGGAGAGACTCTTCTTTCATCTCTGTATCTTGATTGCCTAGCACATACTTGGAACAAGACAATATTAGATAGTATAACCTATCTAGAGGACTTCCTAAATTTTAAATCCTGAGCCAAGAACTTTGCATCCACTATCTCATTTCATCATGGTAGATCCCTTGAGGCTGGATAATGCTATTATTTTATATATTACAAAGTTGAGGTTTTGACAGCTTCAATAATTTTCCTAAGGCTGCTGTGTAAGATTTAAGCTGGGCTCAAATCCAAGCTCTCTGATTTCAAAGCCACCAGGGACCCAACCCCTTATTGGTATTTGTTGACTCATTGATGATGGGCAGCAGCCACATGTGCTGCTGGTTAATAAGGGATGTGAGCCGATTTCCAGTCAATTTCTTCTTCTGTCTTCTTGATTTTTCTTTCTCTTTCCCAATGTCAAGGCTGCTATTTTGCTAGAGCAAATTCTAAAGTAATACTCATTTTATTTCTTTCATATCAGTATTGAATGTTAACTGATTACCATATGGAACACAAGAACTCTGTAACCAGATATCTTTTCCCCATGTTTAACAATTTTATGAGTTTATGAGCTGTAAAGAGTGCATTTCTTTTTAGTTGCTTTTCATTAGCCATTTATTTACCAAAATAGTTTATCTTTCTGAAGTAGAAATATTTATATCATAGTTTCATACAGACCAAAAAAGTTTAGTATTAATGACTATAAAAATGTTCAAAATATCCTATAATCATAAAACAACCATTGGCCAAAGCAAGGCTAGTCTGTGGAACTACAGCATTCTAAAATTCTTTTTTGTTCAGAAATGATTTTGATCCTGTGACAAGGGCTCATTAAGATATCATACACTTTAAAGAGAAATTATTATTAGGTTGAACCATTCTAAAAGCTGCTTTTCTGCCATTTTTGATGGCTAGAAATAACATTTTCATATTGTTCAATGTAATAGTTGCTCTCAATGAAGACAGTACAGTAAGTTCCCTACATATGAATGAGTTCCATTCCAAGAATGCATTTGTGAGTCCAGTTTGTTCTTAAATCCAACAGAGTTAGCCTAGGTTCCCAACTAACACAATCGGTTATACATTGTATATGTAATAGGTTCATATTATAATAGGTTTATAATACTTTTCATACAAATAACATGTACATAAAAAACAAACAGAAAAAAAAACATTTTTAATCTTATAGCACAGTACATTGAAAAGCATAAAAGTACAGTGCAACAGCTGGCATACAGGGGCTGGCACTCACATTCACATCTTTGAAAGTTTGCAACTTGAACGTTCACATATAGTGGACTTACTGTATTAAAGTTGTTAACTGTTTTATGATTTTTAAATTCAAGGAGGCGTGAATCTGGGAGTTTTGGTGTAAGCTGATGGGTAACATATATGATTAACCTCTCTGCTTGGCCAGCACAGTGCTTTGAACTGATCAGTCAAACGAACAGCATGTCCCAGGCCCACCAGGAAACCCAAAGGAGCAGCCAAAGACCGTCAGGGGTGCCCTGTCAGTGAGCAAGCAGACAAGGAAAGAGAAATGTGAGCATGTCCTCTGGTGTTTGACAGAATAGGTTGGCAGCAAACAGTGAACTTGCTAAAGGTCAAAGCCTGAACTTGGCACTCACGTCTCACAGAACTTGCTTATCTAGAGGTTTCGCAAGTGTCTTCCAATGAACGCTGCTCATCAAATGGCAAAGCAGAAAACAAGGAACATTTGTTGCTCTGCTTGTTCCAGTTTTGCAGTGGTGTTTGGGGTGTGGGGAGCCATGATAGGGAACCCTGGCATGCAGGGGCGTTGTGAAGGAACTGAGTGAGGGTACCACAAGCTGAGGGTGGCCCAGGCCTCGCACCCATGTTTTGGGCTGTAGCAAGAGCACAGCATCAGTGTTGGTATCTGAACATCAGCAAATGGATCAGAATCATGCTGAGCAGAAGGGAGCCTGAATCTGGTGGAGATGGTGGGTTTAGAAATTCTGAGGCCTGATAAGAGGATGAGTCCCGCGATGTCTGAAGCGAGGTGGTGGGAGAGGTAAGTGCCCAGTGAGGAGGAGCAGCATCTGGGTCAGCAGGTGACATCACAGAGGACTTTTGCCTCAGTTATTTTATTATTCCAGATTGAAGTGTGCTATAAAACCTGGGCAAATACTCTCATGTGAGATACCACTTAGATAGCAGTGTATCTGATCTATATTGTAGATACTCAGTTCATTCTCTTCTTATGAAATCAAAAGTCAGTGATAGACGGGAATTCCCTGGTGGCCCAGTAGTTAAGACTTGTTTTCACTGCCAGGGGTTTGATCCCTGGTCAGGGAAATAAGATCCTGCAAGCCATGTGGCTCGGCCAAAATTTTTTTTTCAATAGTCAGTGATAGATGTTTTATGTTACTATGTCTGTCTTACTATAGATATGTATGTCTTAGTATGTGTGGACTGCTGTTATAAAACAACCAGAGACAGGTGGCTTAAACAATAAACATTTATTTCTTACAGTTCTGGAGCCTAGGATGTCCAAGGTCAAGGTGCCAGCAGACTTAGTGCTTAGTGTTGGGTGAGGACCCGTTTCTTGTGTCCTTACATAGCCACCTCATGACCTGATCACCTTCCAAGGGCTTTCCCTTCCAATACCATCACATGGCGGTTAGAATTTCAGCATGTGAATTTTGAGAGGACACAAACATTTATTCGGTTGCATGTATATGTGTGGTTGATATATAAATCGACCGATTTCTATAGATCTCTCTAAACATATTCATCAGCAGATAATATTTGGAATGTGCACATCTATAACCACTGATACTTTGATTTGTACTAATTTGGGGATATGTTTTACATCTGTCCATTTTAGACTATATTAGACCCTCTTGATAGCAGGGTATTTATTCTCTGCAATAATACTCACTTTATAATGATTTGATATATAATAGGATGATTGGAGGAATTTAGGCAATTGAGGGTGTTTAGTGAACAAATCCAGATTTGTAGTTTTATACTCCAATATGAGTTACAAATACTATTTTCTGTAGCACAAGGCTTTATTTCTTGTTTAAAAGTTAGGTTCAAGGACCAGCTTCACTCACTTGTATTTTTGATAACAAATACAAATGTTTTACTAACCTTCAGGGGGGAAATGCAGGATTAAATTGAAAAAAAATAGTTAAAAAAAATCTTTTGCTTAACAAACTAGGCTTAAGCAATTCAATAAAATAATAAAATGAAGTGTAGCAAGTTTATCTGCCAAAACTGAAGGTTTTATAGGCAGAAACAAGATTATGTTATGAGATCAAATCCAAAGAAATAAAATCTTAAAAACATTTTTTGAAGGGACATTTCCTGTAAGAGAACTACCTTTCCATGGGCTGTAAAAAATTAACAAGAGAAGATGCTGCTGGCTTTGCAATCCGTCTCAAAGAACTGCAGTTATAGGAATATTGTGGTAGTGGCTGATTTTGTGAGTGTTTGTTTATATGTATGTGAAAAATATAGAGAGTTTGGAAAAAGACTTTAGGGTATTTGTAATCAGCAGATGCTCTGGGACTGAGGAATAAGAATCACATTGGCTTAATTAACTGTGCTTATAGGATGATACCCAACACCAACCAATGAAAACTTTTTTTATATATCTCTATTAAGGCATGGGCTTCCCTGGTAGCTCAAATGATAAAGAATCCCCCTGTAATGTGGGAGACCTGGGTTTGATCCCTGGGTTGCGAAGATCCCCTGGAGGAGGGCATGGCAACCCACTCCAGTATTCTTGCCTGGAGAATCCCCATGGACAGAGGAGCCTGGCGGGCTACAGTCCATGGGGTCATAAATAGTTGGACATGACTGAGCAACTAAGCACAGCACAGCACAGACATTAAGGCATACCTCTGTGCTATATGCTAAGGTTGATGAAAAACAAAACCCCCCAAACCAATCAACAAAAACACAAAGCCTTGTCTTCAAAGAATACATGGCCTACCTGAGTAGATCAGATGGGTAGGCATGGAAAAAGAGTTATCAACGCAGAGTATTAAGTGATAGAAGCCCAGTGAGTAGTGTAGGGGCAAAAGTCAAACCCAGAATTGAATGATAGAGGAAGGAAATGGAGGCTGGAGGATTGTGACAGATGGGGGGAAACAGTTGAGGACATTTCAGGAAGTAGCTTAGGGCAAGGAATAGAGGCAGATAAGCCTAAGAGGATCCACTGCCTTCAGCAAGATCAGTGTGATTGGACCAGAAGGTTCTTGAAGGAAGAGAGCAAAAATAAGCCTAGAGCCTCATGTCAGATTGTGGAGGCTGCAAGTGCCAGGTGAAGAAGTCTGCATCTTCCTGTAGACAGTGAAGACGCAGTGAGAGCTTTTGAGGAAGAGCTCACCAGATGATAGTAGCACTTTAAGAATATCATTCCAGTGATGGAGCAGTGCAGGAACTGGTGTGGAAGAACCTGATGGCAGGATACCTGCAGAAAAGATTTCAAAAGAAGAGTCAATAGGGTAGATTGTTTGTAGGTGATGGTAAAAAAGAGGGAGACATCAAAATGATCTTCAGATCTTGAATTTGGGTCTTCAGTAACAGAATATAAAATCACACAATTTCCTATGGAAATCTAGTTTTGGAAGGTGGACAATTATTCTAGACAAGATATGATAGGGTTAGAGTGGGACAAGTCAAGTAAGAAGGCTGAGCACAGCACTGGAAATGTGAGTGTGGGTGTGGTAGGCTAAGGTAATGAGTGCAGATTTTGTCACTTATCCAAGTGGAAAGTATTCCTGAAGCCGCATTCTCTGGAGTTCCCTACAAGGAAGACTGTAGAGAGAGAGGAGCAGAAAGTTGAAGACTAATTCCAAAGCATTTCTGCCTTACAAGTCAATGGAGAAAAAGAGAGTCAAAGTAGGAGATGGAAAAATAGTGGTCCGAGAGTTAAGAGAAGGACTGAGGTGTCACAGAATCCAAGAGAAAGGTTCCATGTAAATTTTAATCAAGGTTAAGGAAAAGTGATAATAGAAACAAAGATCTCTGAACTGGGTGATTAGCATATCTTAAAGGTTTGTGTGGAGCAGGAGGACTTAGAAGTGAACCTCAGGGCCCCACAGAAGGATGATCTAGCTGTGTGTCACCCATTGCATGGCTACATGACTGAAAAGGTGCCTATCAAGTTGAGATATACTCAACTCGGTACATCAATTGCATATCAGAATTTAAAGACTTAATACAGAAAGGAAATAATGTGAAAAATCTCGTTGTTGTTGTATTTTAGTTGCTAAGTGTGTCCAACTCTTTTGTGACCCCATGGACTGTAGCCTACCAAGTTCCTCTGTCCATGAGACTTCCCCAGCAAGAATATGGGAGTCGGTTGCTATTTCTTTCTCCGGGGATCTTCCAGACCCAGGGATCGAACCCAAGTCTCTTGTGTCTCCTGCATTGGCAGGCAGATTCTTTACCACTGAACCACATGGGAAGCCCTTGAAAGATCTCATTAGTAACATTTAAATGTTGATAACACATTGAAATGGTAACATATTTGATATGTTGGCTAAATAAAATATGCTATTAAAATTAATTTTACCTTAAAAAATTTAAAATATGGTTACTAGAAAAATGTACTCATACTATATTTCCCTTGAGCACTGCTGATCTAGACCTTTGAAATGAAGCTCATTAATGTAGCACTGTGAAACACATGCTCATATCCACTTGAACAGCTAAATGCGTGTTTACCCATCTACTCAGTCCAAAATCTTTGAGTGTCTTTTGCATTTTGTGAGTGTATTTCTGTATTTTGTGATCAGTGTATACTATAGAAATCCATTTTGAAAACTTTTATTCAAAATGGGTTATCCCTTCATACTGAATATTTGACTTTTTTTTCCCAACCAACAGATGATGCTTCAACTGATAGTCGCAGAACCTACACTCTAGCTGATTATTTAAAAAATACTTTTAGAACAAAGTTCTACAACTTGAGATGGGTTTCAGGTAAGGCTTTTTGGTGGAGAGAGGGGCTGATTTTTATGCTTATTTTCATTTTATGCTTAATTTCAGTTAGGTTGTGGGGCACCTTTATGGCAATGAGAATATATTCTTATTTTTTAAAACCATATGGGAAAGTATTGTTTTCTACCTAAGGGTGCAAAAGGAGATAAGACAGAAAGAAACCTTGGTATTTCTTTGACATGTACTATAAAAAATTAAAAGTGAATTGAACCCTTTACAATAATGATGGGAAAATGAAGGCATACTAGTGTAATATTCATCAGTTCATGTTTTTCCAACTTAGAACTTGTGTGAATTTAAATCTTACATTTTTATTGCATGATTTTTTGGTTTATGAAGATGTTTAATAGCAACTTGAAATATTGATCTGGTCGTTTTCTCTCTTTAGATCGTGAATATCTCTACAAACAAGAAAATAATATCTTGCTATTCAATGCTGAATATGGAAACAGCTCCATTTTCTTGGAGAACAGTACATTTGTATGTTTAATCACATAATTAATTCATGCTTTAAGGGAATTCTGGGGATTTTTTTTCATAACCTTTCAAATCATGAGTACTATCGTTTCTCATCCTGTTGGACTCTTTCTGCAGCATATGGTGCGGTGGATCTTTCTCTTCTTGGAATGCTCCCTGCCTTGGTTACTTTTTAGTCTCCTTTGACGATTCCTCCTCCTCTGCCCATTCTCTTACGTGTAAGTGCTCCTCAGGGCCCTGTCTTCACTGCAAACCTCCCTCCTCACCTTGCGTGCTCCCCTTCAGCATATGCCATGCATTTCCACAGCATCAGCGCTTCTCAAATACACGCTTGTAACACTAACCTCCTCCCAAGACCTAGACCTCAGTTTCCAATAACTTGCTGGCTCCTGCACATGGATGGTCTGCAGGCCTTTTAAACTCAATATCCTGAGCTAAGCTAGTTATTCCCCCTTCCTTCTCCTAGCAAAGGGAAGGCATCCTATTCCTCTTGCCAGTCTTGGTAAATAGCGCCCTCCTCCATGTCACTTAAGCTAGAAATCTCAGAATCCTCCTTGAGTCCTCTGTTAGCCCCCTTATTTAGCTACTCAATAAACCTTATCAGTTCTTTCTTGTGATGTCAAGTGTCTCTCAGATTTCCATTTCCAGTGTATAGCCCTGGTTGAAAGCCTTGATTAATTTTGTGACAGTGAGTACTATATTATAACGTGTATCCCTCTCTCCATTCTGTAAATCAGAACACAACATTGCCCAAGTTCAAGGCTAATGCAACCCCTCCTCTCTCATCTTATCTTAGCCACTGGGTTGCCAGAGCATCTTTGGACAAGGCAGATAAGATTCTGTCACATCCATGTGCAAAAAGTAGTTCATAGCTCCATTTCTTATATTTAGACACTACCTATTTTTCTAATTGTGTGTCCTCTCTTTGTCTGACACACCCTATACTGTATTCAGATTATGCTTAGGCAGTCTCTAAATATGCATGCCCTCTCCACATCTGGGTTTATACTCTTGCCATTTCCCCTCCTGAGAAAGTTCTCTATCTGTTCTTGATCCCCACCCTCATAGCCATCTTCCTTGCTTAAAATTTATCCTTCCCTCCCTGACTCTCTAACCTTGATCACCAATCCACCTTGCCTCGTGGTCATCTGTGTAGGGGAATGTGCCCCCTCTTCTAGACTGGAACCTCCCAAGGTACAAGACACAAGTCCAGAACCATACCCTCCACATAGTAGGTACTCAACAATAGCAGTTAAATGGAATCATTCAACTGTTCTTCTTTCTACTTGATTTGACAGGATGAATTTGGACATTCTATAAATGATTATTCAGTTTCTCCAGATAGACAATATATTCTCTTCGAATACAACTATGTGAAGGTAAAAGAAATGCTTTTTTTACTGTGACATTTAAAGAATCCTGTAAGTGTGTTATTTTATAACCAATCTCAAGTTTATGAATATTTAAGGTTGTTACCTAAGTCAAGCAATAGGCCCTAAAAATTCATTAATTCAGTATCAAAAGAAGAAATGGTCATTCTCCTTCATAAAAGATAAATCTAATGAGTGTTTTAAAACATTCATTTTTAGGGTTTTAAAATACTAAAAAGTTTAAGTAATATGATAGATATAGACTAAAACTGTAAGTTAATAAATAGAACTTATAATTTAAGAGTAAGTTTTCATGTCTGATGTGTAATATCTGGTAATAGACTGTTTTATTTCCCTTGTCTGACAAATAGTAAGACTCTCAATTATTTGCTTTAAAAACAATTAAATGTCTCGTTCCAGAAGAGATTCTTTGAAGTGACTCAGACCACCTCTCAGCCCTCAGGTCCCACCATATACAAACCGTTCCTAAGGGGCAGGCTCGGCAGCAGTCACCAGCGCCCTGTGGGGAGCACTGAGCTTCCTCCTGTTGCACAGCCCAACATCATATTTTCACACCTTCAGGAGAGGTTTCAGCCAAATCACACATCATTTTCATGTTTAGTTGTTGTTGTTGTTGCTCAGTCACTAAGTTATTGCTCAGATGGTAAAGAATCTGCCTGCAATGTAGGAGACCCAGGTTCAGTCTCTGGGTCAGGAAGATCCCCTGGAGAAGGGAATGGCTACTCACTCCAGGATTCTTGCCTGGACAATCCCATGGACAGAGGAGCCTGGTGGGCTACAGTCCATGGGGTCACAAAGAGTCAGACACGACTAGCAACTAACACTTTCGTGTTTAGGGTGGCTGCCAATCACCAATGACTGTAACTACAGCTTTTTGATTATTCATGGATTTGACAATGGCTGTTGAGCATGAGAAGTTTTGAAGCATACAAGAAAGATTAGAAACCTGTAGAGAGATTCTGCTTGAAAACAAAACACAAAGCTGGAGATCCTGACCTCTGCCTTTCTTTTCTAGAATAAAGAGTAAATACTGAGTGGTCTTATCTTACACCATCCCTGCTATACTCAGGTCATGCAAATCATCCCATACTCCATTTCCCATTTGAGGATGGTGACTCCCAATCATAATATTTACCCTGGTTCATTGTGCTGGGCTCCATTTCCTGGGCATGAAGACTCGCTGACTAGGTCCTGCTAAACCAGTCCACCAGAAACTAATCAGAAGTCTATGCCAACTTTAACACATCTGTTTCCAATTAATGAATTAGTATTTGTTTAATTCAGTGGTTCTTATTGCTATCTACAGATCAAAATCATGTTAGAAGCTTTTAAAAACTCCCAAGTGTCCAGGTCCAATCCCCAGGTCAATAAAGTGAAGTCTCTGGGGGTGAAGCTGGCATGAATTTTTTTTTAACATGCAGAGTATTTTAACGAGCAACCAGGGTTGAGAATCACTGGTTAACAATTTCCCATGTTAAAATCAAACATATAACAACTGTAAAGTTAAGATAGAAACAGCAAGGTAAATACCAGCTCAATTTATTCTTTCGCCAAGTTCAACAAGTGCCATGTGATATGTACTAACAGATATATTTCATGGGTAGACCTTGCTAGACAACCATCATTGGTAATTTGTATTTGTTGTGTCACTGAAGTTTTCATGCACATTTAACTTCTTTTGCTGTTTTCATTCTGTCCCCTTCATCTTGCCATCCATGTTTCCCAAGAGTATCCATGCTCCTTTTAAAACCTAAGTTAGATTATGTTGTGCCTATGCTTCAACTCTTGTGATTAGTAACTTCTCATCACTTTCAGAATAAAAACCAAACTCTAACCAAGGCAATCTGAGAAGCTGGGGTGATTGGACCTCAGTCTGCCCTTCTGAACTCACCACTGCCACCCCCCACCGCCACCACCCTGCACTCACCAAGCTTGGCCAGTGCTTACAATGGATCACCTGGGGAGGTTTTTTAAAATGCAGATACCTACAACCTACCCCATGTCATCTGACTCAGTATAGCCATGGATAATTTTAAGGACTCCCAAGTGATACAAGCTTCCCTGGTAGCTCAGCTGGTAAAGAACCCGCCTGCAATGCCGGGGACCCTTGTTTCATTCCTGGGTCGGGAAGATCCCCTGGAGAAGGGATTGGCTACCCACTCCCGTATTCAAGGGACCAGCTACTCACTCCAGTATTCAAGAAACATATCCAGAACAAAGAAAAGTCTAGTTTTATTCCGTTTCTCTGGAAATGTATTTCCAGTGTTCTTTAGACCCTGCCATGTGGCTTCTCCATGACTGAGCCAGTACATTCAGAAAGATCAATTCTTACTTTTAAGTTGTAGCTATAAAAAGATAAGTGAGTGAGTGAATGAGAATGTAGATAAATAAGTACCATGTAGCCTAGTACAGATGTTCTCATAGCATCTCCCCTCTTTGCCTAATGCTGTACAGACAATAATAGTTGCATCATCTGTGACGTGTTCATACTTCACATGCATTCTCATGTTCCCAAGATTGTTTCTGTCACTATCCTCATCTTCCTAAAGAGAAAACTGGAGCTTAAAAAGAAACCTGTCTGATATTACATATTAGAAACTTGTCTTCATCCATTTGGGTCACTATAACACCACAGACTGTGTGCCTTAATAACAGAAATTTGTTTCTCAGAGTTTTGGAGGCCGAGAAGTCCAAAATCAAGGTGGCACCAGATTCAGTGTCTGGCAAGGTCCTACTTCCTAGGTCATAGTTGGCCATCTTCTCCAAGTGTCCTCACATGGTGGAAGGGGCAAGGAAACTAGTATATGAGGAAACGAATCCCACTCATGAAGGCTTCCCCCTCTCACAACCTAGTCACTCCATAGTGGCCCCATCTCCAGAATACTATCACGTTAGGAGTTAAAGTTTCAACATATGAATTGGGGAAAGGAGAAGATAGAAAGATTCAGTCTATAGGAAGACTTGAGTCCAGGTTAGAAGACTCCAAAGCTTGTATTCTTAAACATGATCATTCCTATCTTTGTCCTTGAACCTCTCTCTGCCATGATGCTTTTTTTGCCCTTCTCTGCATGGCAGCCCTCTGAGACCAATAATCACCTTTTCTATAAGCCTCTCGGCCTCCCCACTTTCTAATTTGATTCCTGCCTTTCCCCACCCATCTCCATTGCATGCTCTGTGACTCTTTTCCAGTAGTTTATGTCTCCATATCCCCCATTCAACTATGAGCTCCTTAAAAAGAGGAAGCCTGTCTTATCCAGTAATGCCTAATCAAGAGGATAGGTGCCAATGTTTATAGCCTAAATAGACTGATGAGTCTGTTTCAAAAGATGAAGTGAATATACAAACATCTTGGATTTCCCTTTACAGCCCCTGATAGATCTGTCATCCTGAAATGATCTCAAAACTTCTTAAATCTCTTAATATTTTTAGCCTGTACCACAACTTTTGGCTCTAGCGAGCCTTATACTCTGAGGTTTCCCAGAAACAAGCATGGAGTGTGTCAAAATAATCGAGGATTCAAAAAGAAATGTATGACTTGCAAAAAGAGGAGACTTAATAAATATTTGCTGACATGAGAGGATAGGAGGGTGATAAATGATGAGTGGGCAATATTATTCAAGATTAGGAGCCTGACTTGTGTCTCAGCTCTGCCAATATAGCTCAGGGTCCTTGGGCTATCCACTTAATTATTTCAGCCTCATAGGTAACATTTAATTATTTTAGTTTGGTTTATTTCTTGAATATATCCTATGTGGCTTGTGCTAGGACAAACTCCAGGTGTTTAAAGCTGAATAAGACACAATTTCTTACCTCTGGGAATATGGTAGGAAAAACAGATATATAGGCAAGTAATTTTTTTTTAATATTTTTAATTTATATCTGCATCCTCATATAAACATTTATTTTTCATAAATGCAAATATGTGATCATATTTTTTAAAAACCTTCAATGTCACTGTTTTTCTATTTTTTTGCTTGGCCCTCTATTCCTCATGGGCTTCCCAGGTGGCTCAGTGGTAAAGAATCAGCCTGCCAAAGCAGGAGTCATGGGTTCGGTCCCTGGCTCGGGAAGATCCCCTGGAGAAGGAAATGGCAACCCACTCCAGTATTCTTGCCTGGAGAATCCCCATGGACAAAGGAGCCTTGTGGGCTCCTCAATGCAGTCCATGGGGTTGCCAAGAGTTGGCACGACTTAGTGACTAACCAACAACTACTCCTCATCTCGCTGCCTTTTTCTCAGGTATCCCATGTTGAGAATCTATCCCTCTATGTTTCATATTTGTTTATTCACTTAATTCTATGAAGATAGAATTTCTTTTTAGTTATTGCTTATTTTATAAAAATGGAATCATATTTTCCATACTTTTCTGTAAATTGCATTTCTCACTCCGAGATACCATGTGGATATTCTTCCAAGTCATCTGTTATGGCTCTAATTCATTTATTTTTTGAATTAATAGACTTTATTTTTTAGAGCAGCTTTAAGTTTACAGAAAATGAGTGGAAAGTGCAGGGAGTTTCCATATACTTCATTAGCACCCCTCCACCTCACTCCATCCCTGTTATTTTTGCTATTATTAACATATTGCGTTAATGTAGTAGTACATTTGTTACAATTGATGAGCCCATACTGACACATTATTTTTAGAGTCCATCATTTGCATTAAGGTTTACTCTGTGTTGTACATCTTATGAGTTTCGACAAATGTACAATATATAATGACTTTTATCTGTCATTACATTATTAGTATCATACTATACTAATCCATTAATAACCTCTGTACAAAGAAAACTCTCAGCTCAAATAATTTTACCAGCAAATTCCTTGTTATTTATCCAAATGAGCTAAAAATTATACCTATGCAAAAAAACCTACACACAAAATTTTTACAGCAGATTTATTCATGTTTTGGCAAACATGAATACTTGTCTGTATGTATCAAAGTCCATAGTTTACATTAGGGTTTACCCTCTGTGTTGGACATGTTTTCATTTTTCCTAAAAATCCTCTGTGCTCTACCAGTTTCTCCCTCCCTTCACGTGAACCCCTAAGAACCACTGATCTTTACTCTCTCTGTCATTTTGTCTTTTCTGGAATGTCACATGGTTGAAACCATACGCTACGTAGCATTTTCAGATTGGCTTCTCTCACTTTGCAATATGCTTTTAAGTTTCCTCCATCTCTTTTAATGTCTTCTGGCTCATTTCTTTTTGTTGCTGAATAATATTCCATCATCTGCATGGCTGGTTATGTCCAAGTTTTGGCAAACATGAATAAAGTTGCTGTAAAAATTTGTGTGTCGATTTTACGTAGGTATAAGTTTTCAACTCATTCAGATAAATAACAAGGAGTTTTCTGGCAAAATTGTTTGAGCTGGGAGTTTTCTTTGTACAGAGGTTATTTATAGATCCAGATGTCTATTGCTTGTAAAACTACTCAGATTCACAATTTCGTCTTACTTTCAATAACTCATTTTTCAAGGAATTTGTCCTTTCATCCTTCTTTTAAAACGTATAGGCAGGAACTTCCCTACCATATATACAAGGGAAAAATATCTTTTTTTTATTTTCTCTTAAGCAAAGAAAAATATCTTAATTTTTTTTTTAATTACTTGTCTATATGTCTGTCTTCCCTACCATACTCCTAGAGGTAAACGTATAGTGGTTGGGACTTCACCTTCCAATTTGGGGAAGTGAGGTGTTCAATCCCTGGTCAGGGAGCTAGGATTCCCACATGCTTCACAGCCTAAAACCAACACGTTAAAAATAGTGTTGTAACAAATTCAATAAAGACTTTTAAAATGGCATATCAAAAAACTCTTTAAAAAAGCGTACGGCTAAAACACATTTAACATGAGGTCTTACAATCTTTGACTGTCTGTGGAGCCTGTTGTGGGGTTTCCCAGGTGGCACTAGTGGTAAAGAATCTGCCTGTCAATGCAGGAGACACAAATTCCATCCCCGGGTCAGGAAGATCCCCTGGAGAAGGAAATGGCAACCCACTCCAGTATTCTTGACTGGAAAATCCCATGGACAGAGGAACATGGCAGGCTACAGTCCATGGGGCTGCAAAGAGTCAGATAAAACTGAGCGACTGAACACATACATACACAGAGCTTGTTGTGGTATCCCATTTTTTATTTCTGATATATTCATTCATACTTTTTTTCTTACTCTCTGTTAGTAATTTTACTAGTGTCTTCAAAGAACCAGTTTTTAGCTTTTTTGATTTTTCTCTATTGTATTTTCTTCTATTCGATTACTGCTTTTACCTTATTAGGCTTCCCTGGTAGCTCAGAAGGTAGAGTCTGTGTGCAATGCGGGAGACCTGGGTTCAATCCCTGGGTCAGGAAGATCCCCTGGAGAAGGAAATGGCAACCCACTCCAGTGTTCTTGCCTGGAAAATCCCATGGACAGAGGAGCCTGGCAGGCTACAGTTCATGGGGTCACAAAGAGTTGGACATGACTGAGCAACTAACACTTTACCTTTATTATTTCTTTTCTTCTAATTTCTTAGAATTTAGTTTTCTTTTCATTTTTTATCTTATTGAGATGGTTATTTAAAATATTGATGGTGTGTGTATGAAAGTGAAAGTGAAAGTGGCTCAGTCGTGTCTGACTCTTTGCGACCCCATGGACTATACTATAGAATACTATAGTGGGTAGCTTTTCCCTTCTCCAGTGTGTGTGTGTGTGTATATATATATATGTGTGTGTGTGTGTGTGTGTGTGCATGTGTGTTTCAATTTTAATATACATTGCCAAGCAGCTTCCGAGAAAACTATAGCACTTTATATTTTCATAATCAATGTAGGAGAGTAAACACTCTCCTCATCACTACCACCAATAGAATTAGAGATCTTTAAGATATTTTGCCAATAAAATGGCTGAAAAGTGAACATTTGCATTTTCTTAAACAGATGAACTTAGCATTACTGTGGTAAGTTCTGGGAATTAGGTATGCACAGAAAGTGGCATGTCAGCCCACTGTGGTCCTTTGCAGAAGCAAGGCCGGAGATAAATGATAAATGAAATCCAGAGGAGTTTGTACTAGATAATTTCTGAGATATTTTCTAATTCCAAAATGTTAAGACTCTAGATAGGAAACTATAAGATATAAAATATGAGAATTATACAATGTTATATGGCTTTATCTCTCATCTGGGCTTCTATAGCAAGTGGTCAAGCTATCAAGAATCACAGAAGCCTGAAATGTCTATTTTCTTTTGTAGCAATGGAGGCATTCCTACACAGCTTCCTATGACATTTATGACTTAAATAAAAGGTCAGTGACTTCCTCTCAAAATCAATTATACTTCTCAGTGTAATAATTAAAAAGAAAAGACATTCTTCTGTGGTTTATCCACTTGGAAATGTTTCTTTTTATCTTTTTCCAGGCAGTTAATTACAGAAGAGAGAATCCCAAACAACACACAGTGGATCACGTGGTCATCAGTGGGTCATAAATTGGTTAGTAAGTCTCTCTTCTTTACAGGAAAAGAATGCTCAAATCTTTCATTTGCAGAAGCTCCTAACCCTGATACAGAGCAGATTCTTAGGAAGGCTGTAGTCACTATCACATAGAGTATTATTGCCTAAAATAGCATTTTATTAGTCTAACAGAGTAAATATTAATACAATTCCTGAAAGTTTCTGAACTACTGTTAGGAAATTGTTTATTTACTGGCAAAATGCTCATTAAACTCAAATTCTAACCCTGTTGTATTTTGGGTTTTGTTCTATTTTGTTAATTTTTTTTGAAGCTTTCCCACTTCCTATTAGTTCTTTGACTTTTTCTTTTATGTCACTATAGATACACCTTCATGTTCTATAGTCTTAGGAGAATGTCGGAAGTCCTGAAGAATCTAAACAGGAAGACAGACTGTTTATCTGTAGTTGACTCTGGGCTCGCAGCTGCCCTCTCTCTGCTCAGCCCCGCTCTCCCCCTCCCCGAGAGAAATGCAAAGCACACATCATTCTATAGAAGTGGACAGTCTTCTGGAGTTTGCATACACTTTTCTATTCAATAGCAGTGGTTGGGGGCTGCCTCTTTTTGGTAGATAAAGGGTGTGTTTAGGATTATTTGGGTATTATAGCATATATACCTGTACTTTTAAGAACAGAAATGACGCTTCCTCCTGCTCAAACGGAATAATCTAAGGTAGTCATTCCACTTGCACACCAATATTATATGAGGATAAAATAATAGATAAATTTTTTAAACTCTAGGATAAAATATAATAAGTTGTGTATCCATCTTTTTTCCCAATCTTTCTAGGCGTATGTTTGGAACAATGATATTTACGTGAAAAATGAACCAAATTCACCAAGTCAGAGGATCACATGGACTGGGAAAAAAGATGTAATCTATAATGGAATAACTGACTGGGTTTATGAAGGTAAAAATGTTAAAACTTTTTCAAATTAGAAAATCTATTCGTTTTCAAAAACAGTTAAACTTGTCTTTGGAAACAGGGAAATTCAATAGCATTCAAAATAAGTTGTATTTTAAAAAGGTCATCAAATCTCCTTTAGCACTCATGTACCAGGTATCTATCTCACAGACCAAGAATTTCTTCACAGTGAATGTTACTGCTACATCCTCACTGTCACTTCAGTGCTCCCATTGTCTTTGCTCTGCTGCTGTAATTGGCTTGTCTGTGTAGGTGGCTTTTCTGCTTTACTGGAACATAAAGATCTCCAGATTAACATCAGATGTTTCTCAAACCAAGCCTACCTAACCCAGAAGTTACTAAGGAAAACTAAAAGCTCCAACAACATTCCAAAAGATGATAATACATTGTCTGGAGGTTGTGGAGTCCAGGGAAAGAACATGCCCCTTTTATAGAGGATTTGGGTTCATTTGAACTTGGAGAAATTATCATTTCCTATTTTTAAAGAAGAAAAAAAAAATTAGACTTAGGGGAAAAATGGGTTCAAATAACAGAACTGAAAAAGTTAAAAAGAATGATTTCTCTTTTAGGGTAAAGAGTTTTATAAAATATTAGGAAAACAGTATTCGTGTCTCTAGTTGCCAAGGTGAAAAGGCATTTTGAGGCTATTCCAAACTCTTTACAAGATTGCATGATGCTTATTAAAGACTCATCCTTTTTTTTTAACCTGTTATTTCTTCTCTATACTTAAAAAAGTTAGTTTTTCTTCATGGTTCAATTTTGGTTCTTACCAGTTCAAAGTCAAGTTCAATCAAATGGATAACATTGTAAGAACAACAGAAAACACTCTAAAAGAAAAATAGATTCCCATGAACCAGAAACAAGTGTTAGATGAAAACTTATAATAAAATTTACTAACACTTGTCACTTAGATATTAAAAAGCATCTTAACATTTCTTGGACAGCACAGCACCTCAGGATACCCAACGCGAGCTGGATAAAGAAATTCTCTTCCCAAAGCTCTGACCCACCCTTCCTTGGAACAGCTGGGCATCTCTAAGATAAAAACATCCCAACACTAAGGTTCTTTCTAAGGTAGATAATAGCTGAAGGAATCTTGTTTTGCCTGTTCATGACTAAGCCATTCACAAGCAGAAGAATGGCTCCACAGTTCCAATGTGAGCCTGTCTTTAAAAATGGGACTTTAGTCCCTACAGGGAAATTCCTACAATTGGTTTTGTACATTTACAAATACTCCATACTTAGAAAGAGCATACCTGTTTCTCCATATATCAGATCACTCTCCTGTTGGACCCACCCTCTCCACTGCAACCGTGAAGACTTGTTGGGATCAAAAAAGTGCATCTGAAGAATCCATAGGTTCATTAGTAAAAGAACAAACAAAGCTGAAAGACCTAAACAGGGCCATGTGTTGCCCTGGGGAGGGACACTCACAGAGGAGCCTATAATCTGGAACTTGGGCCCCCTTCCCACCCTGGGTCCCCAGATAGCTTTCTCTCTCAATTTCTCTGTTTTCACATTATTTCATTATTTTCTAGTTGATTATTATTTACTTTAGTTAATAAAGGGCTTCCCTGGTGGCTCAGATGATAAAGAATCTGCCTGCAGTGCCGGAGACTGGGGTTCAATCCCTGGATTGGGAAGTTCCCCTGGAGAAGGGAACGGCTACCCACTCCAGTATCCTTGCTTGTACAATTACATGGACATAGGAGCCTCTCGGGCTACAGTCCATGGGATCACAAAGAGTCAGAGACGACCTGAGTAACTAACACTTCAACTTCAACTTTTAGTTAATAAATGTGTTCTTTCTTTCTTTTTTAATACTCTATCTTCTAGGATGAAGTTAATTACATAACAGTCACTTTTGAGTATGAATATCATTTACCTGACCCAGAGATGAAAATGAAAATTTTGGTGAGACCACAGATGAGAGGGGATAGGCAAGGAAATAATTTGGGAAGAAGAGCACTCCTTACCCCCTGAGGCAGTAGTGTTGACAAGGGAGTGTGTGATTCACGTGGAGTGCCAACCACCGACAAGTTGCTATGCCAGGTGCTGGGGAAACAGACACAAGTGCTACTCAACTGCTGCTCCCAGAGAGAGACAAAGAAGCCAGCAAATAATTGTCATGGAGCACATGAAATATCCAGTTAGAGGGAGGAAACTAGGTCCCAATGGTGCCTAAGGAAACTCAGAGTGACAAGATGGGAGTTGTGGTGGGATGGGAGGTATCGCAGGATGGTGTGTAAGGGGGTGCTCACAACCAGTTCAGGTAGGGCTGGAAATCTTTTCTTTCCTTCGTTGTTCTTCTTTCTCCCTACCCTTGACCCCTGTATTCTTGGGACTTTGAGTTTGATCGGAGTAGTTTTATAATAATGGTTTTGACACATCATCGTTATGGAAAAATGTGCTCAGTATTCTAAGTCAGAAAGAGACAATAAATACCATATGATATCACTTATATGTGGAATCTAAATATGACTCAAATGAACTTATCTATGAAACAGAAACAGACTCACAGACATAGAGAATAGACTTGTGGTTGCCAAAGTTGGGGTGGGGGTGGAGAGGAATGGATTGGTAGTTTGGAATTAGCAGATACAAACTATTATATACAGAATGGATAAACAACAAGATCTTACTGTATAACATAGGAAATTATATTCAATATCCTGTGATAAACAATAATAGGAAAAATAAAGAATGAAAGAGAGAAAGGGAGAGTTCAGTATTCTAAACAACTACTAATTCAAAACATTTAACTCTGGGCGACTCCACTTTCACTTTTCACTTTCGTGCATTGGAGAAGGCAATGGCAACCCACTCCAGTGTTCTTGCCTGGAGAATCCCAGGGACAGGGGAGCCTGGTGGGCTGCCGTCTGTGGGGTTGCACAGAGTCGGACATGACTGAAGCGACTTAGCAGCAGCCGCAGCCACCTTTACTTAAAAGTGACTTTACAAACCATTACCTTGCTGTCACTATATTCATTTTATGTCATTCCACCTTGATCTGAGATTAGAACCAAAGAGTAGAAGCCACAGGGGGTGAGACATCAATTTGGTATATGAAGACGTTTTTAGTGAGAAATCCCCATAGTTTGGAGTCACAAGGCCTGTGTTCTTGTCTCTGGCAATTCACTCACTCTCTCTAAACCTTAGTTGTCCTTCCAGTAAAGTAGTCTAGAAATAGAGTCACCTAGGGTTCAATTAGATAAGTGTTTTTGTAAATTCTAAATTGCTGCATAAGTGTGACTCAATGATATATGTATAAAGCAGTCAAAGGAGGAGCAAGCTGCCTGATCAAGTAGAAGATTTTCTGTTACTAGACATGCTGAAATAGGCAGGAATGGACAGTAGAACATCAATTCCAAAGAGAAAAATCTGGATTCATTCTTGGTTCTAGCAACTATTGGCCATGTGCTCCCAAGTAAATGACTTACTCTCTTTAAGCCTACCTGCTTTGCTTTGCTCACCTGCACAATGAATTATTATGAGGATTAAGTGAAATAATAGATGTCAGATATCAGCGTCTGGTGCTTGACAGCAGACATCAAATGTCAGCTGCTCACCCTTATAATGATTATATTTTATCATTATTATTATTACTGTAACTGCTGCTGCTGCTGCTGCTGCTGCTGCTGCTGCTAAGTCGCTTCAGTCGTGTCCGACTCTGTGCGACCCCACAGACGGCAGCCCACCAGGCTCCGCCGCCCCTGGGATTCTCCAGGCAAGAATACTGGAGTGGGTTGCCATTTCCTTCTCCAATGCATGAAAGTGAAAAGTGAAAGTGAAGTCGCTCAGTCGTGTCTGACTCTTCGCGACCCCATGGACTGCAGCCTACCAGGCTCCTCCGTCCATGGGATTTTCCAGGCAAGAGTACTGGAGTGGGTGCCAGTACTACGATTATCACTGTTATTGAAAATAAGCATCTGGAAAATAAACTTTTGTCAGGAGGCTATGAAAATCAGAAAAGTGGGATAAAATGATTTCCTAATTCTAAGATTCAAGTTTTTATGCTTTTGCTTTTACCTTTACACTCACAGAAGAATATGAAATGTGTAGATTAACTCTGCATAAAGGACTAGAAGGCTCCATCAAATCCACTTGAATCCTCTCTTCCCAGTTGATGAAAGAGGTTTTGGCATTTTAAGAGCCAGAGATGGGAAGTCTCATGAATTGACTCCACAATAAACATAGGAAAGAGCTATCTTTGCCAGACACTGAGGATGAGTCCAACATTGTTCAGGAAAGCAAAACCTTTCCTTTCGTTTGCCTCTGTCTTTGACCTCTTCTCCCATCAGCTGATACGCCAGTGCATGCGTGCTACATCACTTCAGTTGCGTCTAACTCTCTGCAACCTGATGGACTGTAGTCCGTCAGGATCCTCAGTCCATGGGATTCTCCAGGCAAGAATACTGGAGTGGGTTGCCATTTCTATCTCCAAGGAATCTTCCTGACCCAGAGATCAAACCCATGTCTCTTACACCAGAGGAAGGTGTTAATACAAGAGAGTTCTCAGTTTCTAGACTAGGCAAAGGAGGAGCTCCTTGGTAGGAGTCTCATGGAGCTCCCTGCCATTCTAAATCCATCCTTCCCACATCTTTTGTGCCAAGAGGAGTAAACTCTGGGCACCATATTGGTTTGATAGCCTGGAGCCACACACCACCCACCGGTACCCTGCAGAATCAGTACAAACTGTTGACTGTTTGAAAATTAGAAAGGAGAATCAGCCTCTTATGTGAGATTTACTTTCAGTATGTTTTGTGGCATAAATTTAAGAAGATTATAAGATAAAGAAAAACTGTAGAGTTTATATTAAATATGGTGTGCTAACTATTCAGAACTAGTCCAACGGGTTACTTATTTTTACGATCTAGCTCATCACTGAAGATTTTATTTTTATTCATTTGTATTACCCCGATTTTGGAAGCCCAGCAAATGCAAAGTGGTTCATTAGTTGAACTCGACTGTAATTACTAAAGCTAATGAGAACAATATTTTGAATGCCAAAGCCAATTTATCAGTTACTTCTTGTAACAGAACAATTTCTGTCTTTTTTCAGAGGAAGTCTTCAGTGCTTATTCCGCTCTGTGGTGGTCTCCAAACGGCACTTTTTTAGCATATGCCCAATTTAACGACACAGAAGTCCCGCTGATTGAATACTCCTTCTATTCCGATGAGTCACTGCAATACCCAAAGACCGTGAAGATTCCGTATCCAAAGGTCTGTGCTCTGTTCATATAGCGGTTCCGTGATTTGATGGGAAGAGAATGGTTCATTTAATCCTTTCCTGCTAATGAAAATATTGTCAGTCTCTCTTCAACAGCTTGCTGTGATTACTCTTGCTGAAGTCAACAGCATCTGGCAATTTTAAAGTATTTTTATTATCCCAGGAAAGAGTGTGATTTAAGGTTTTGTAATTTCTCCAAAAACTTTGAGGAATGACAAGCTGAAAAAGATGGGGGAAAGGCTTTTGAAAGAAGCAGAGGGAATGAAAATATTTGAATGGAGGAAAAGAGAGGCTGTAATTGAATCAGAAGCTCATCTCATTTGCGGAAGTTGGATTGTGCCCTAGATAAAGTTGAAAAGCATGCTTATATATCAGGTTGTATTACTAACTAACAGATACATGACTAGTTTTAGTAGTTCTGTGATAAATTTGGCAATGATGTAAATTTCACACGTCCCACATTTGGAATAATAGTGTCACGTCTTGGTTTTCAAGACTGTTTCTCTCTCCAGGATGCATGTTTATGAAAACTGAAGAGCTTTATTAAGCCAAGGAAGAGGGAGATTTAGGAAGGGACCAGGATTCTTCACTAGTGTCATAAAAATAGTGGCCACACTATTTTTTATAGGAAAATCTAATAGTGAAGTGTTTTTGCTGTAAGCAATTTGGGGAAAGGGATTTTTATTTTTACCAACTCACTGTTCAATTTGCTTTATGAAGAGCTGCCATTTTAGGAAGACCGAGGAAGTTCAAAGAAAAAAAAAATCAGAGACTAAATATGGAAATGTATTTTCAGTGGAATGTTATTTTTTGAAGAGTAAACTGGCAAAAAAAAAATCATAGAACCTTCTCACTAAAAATATTGTATTATTTCTAATTTGTCAATTGAAAATCTATGTGTATATATAAAATAATTTTATAGATTTTTGTCACAATATTGACTGTAAAGCTCCAAAGTAGTGAAACTGAATTTGGAGTGGAAATGTTGGCTTCCTAATTAGCACTTTGGCTCTGGGCTCAGGTAAACTAATTTTACTAGTGGATTGTATCTTTGGCTGAACCCAGGTATTCTTCCTAGTGGTTAGCCATCAATCTTCTTGTTTTCTGGAGTCAGGATATATTTACAGATTAAAGTAATTGATTTTAACAAGTTTATCCTTTTTTGCTTGAAGTACGTAAATTATGAACATTCATTACTTAAATGGGAGCCATTTATGTATTTCTGCCTGAATATGAGAAGGTTGCATGTCATGACTCTCCTTTAAGTTTATTTTATCTATATTAAATTGTTTAAAAGTGTCTGGTTATAATTTTATGGTCATAATTTAGCCATTTTTGTATAGCTTTAAATTTGTACAATGATATTACATATATTTTTTAAATTAATACCAATTCTGTGATTGTTTTTTTCCTAGGCAGGAGCTGTGAATCCAACTGTAAAGTTCTTTGTTGTAGATATCAGCAGTCTCAGCCCAAACATTAGTGCAACTTCCAAACAAATTGTTCCTCCTGGTTCTGTGTTAATAGGGTAAGACTCTTGACCCAAATGCTCATGCTGTAAACAAGTCCACAGTTCTCAGGGAGATCACTTTCAAAATGAATGACAGAATCAATGGCAGCATCTCATGGTGTCACCTGGCCTGGCCCATCATTCATTCTTCCATTCAACTACTCTGTTGGGCTATACCCCACAGGCCTACAAGGCCTGCACTTGCCCACATTTAAGACCAAAGACAGAGCCCAGTGTCAGCAACAGAGACATCAGTAGTTTAATGGATGGGAGATCTACATGTCTGAAGCAAGGTCCTAGAGCAACATCTCACCATGTGCTCTGGTGACATGACAGGACACGGCAGCAGGCTCTGCGCCCAGAGGGGAAGGGGAGATTGCCAGTTATAGGAGGAATTATGTCAGCTTGGCTTATTAGTTACCATGGAAACCAGCAGAGGGGCATGCCCCTCACCACCTCTTTAGCTGGGGCCTGGAGCAAGTATGTAGGTGAGTAGGGTATAAGTGGAGCAGGCTCTGGTCCAGCAGGAGATGTACAGAGAGCAAGAGAACAGCCATCTTGGGTGGCCTGACCCTACACACTCTTCATTGAATACAAACGTCATGTTTTCATGCCGGACAGGGCTCTAGGGGTGGGCCTGCAGAATGAATAGAGCAGTTAGAGTCTCTGGTATCATGGAGCCTACACTCAAGGCGGGGGAGACAAACAACCAGGTAAACAAATAAGGTTATATCATGTGAGGCAGTGAAATGTGAAGACAATCAAAGGAGGGCAGATGTGATGGTGATGGTGGGGGGAGGTCAGGGAAGATCTCTCTAATAAGATGCCTGTGAGAAATGATGAGAAGGAAGAGGGGGAGATCCTGTCACATGGAGAGCTGGGGGAGCAGTAGCCAGGCAGAGGAAGAGCAGGTGCAAAGTCCCTACAGAGGGAGCATGCCTGGTACCGTAGAGGCCTTGCAAGGAGCCACAGATTCCAGTGCATTTGAGTGGAGAGGGGAGTATGGGAGGAAGGTCAGGTCACATGAGTCTTTGCAGGGCCTGGTAAGACCTAGACAAAATCAGGGAAACTGTGGATTAATTTTAGGGACCACCGCCCCTCCGTGATACTGATGTGTCTCAAGATGTCACTTGCTTGAATAATCGTTGGTGGTTTGAAATTCTCAGCCTTTCCTTTATTTTCCTATAAATGCTAAACTGCACGAAACTTTTGGCTATCAGGTTGCTGTCTGTTTTCCATTACTTATGTTGGTTTTGTCATTGCTTCTAAATGATGACTAACATCTATTGAGCGCTCTCTATGTACCAGACACAGAGCATTACATGCTTTATTTTATTAGTCTTTAAGTAATTCTTTCCAATAATAATAATTATTATTTTTAAATTTTATTTATTTACTTTTGGCTGTGCTGGGTCTTTGT
Source organism: Okapia johnstoni (assembly GCA_024291935.2). NCBI lineage: Eukaryota > Metazoa > Chordata > Mammalia > Artiodactyla > Giraffidae > Okapia > Okapia johnstoni. The sequence continues at coordinate 11,885,343 of CM044319.1, forward strand.
TGGTGTGCACAGGCTTTTTCTCCAGTTGCAGCGAGCAGGGTCTAGTCTCTAGTTGCAGTGCTTGGGCTTCTCATTGCAGTAGCTTCTCTTGTTGCAGACCATGGGCTCTATAGGTGCTCAGGCTTCAGTAGTTGCGGCCCAACAGCTCGATAATTGAGGCTTGTGGTTTCTAGACCACAAGCTCAATAGTTGTGGTGCTCAGGCTTAGTTGCTCCGTGACGTGTGGGTTCTTCCCAGACCAGTGACTGAACCTGTGTCTCCTGCATTGGCAGGTGGATTCTTTACCACTGAGCCACCAGGGAAGCCCTCCAATAATTATTATTATATGCCAGATACAGATAAGAAAATGAGGTCTAGAGGTTAGAAAATGACCCAGTAGGAGTCTGTATTCAAATCTTTCTGACTTGAAAGAAAGACCTTGTAAGCACTCTGCGAGGTGCCTCTCCCTCTGTGTGGATTCAGCTGGTGTCCTCAGATGCCTGAAGTTATTATCAGAGCAATACAAAAGCATCTTCCCCTTCAGGGTTGCATTGACTACATCAGGCAGGCTGGAGGCTTTGCTCTATTGTTATTAATTCATTCACTTGCTTAGAAAAGATCTGTATTAAGCCATTTATTCTGAGGAAAAGTTAATTATCAAGTAAAAGGGTTTTTTTCCCCTAAATTTGTCCAAGGATGTATAAATTTACCTGGAGGTTCTAAAATCCACTGTTTGATCCCCGCCAGCCATCTCTCCCATCAATATTGATTAAGCACTCACTGTTTACACTCATGGATGTCCATAGGAGTGAGTCTGCCTTCCAACACTTATGATGGGGTGGAGGATATAAACCATGTCAATAAATGACTCCCAAAACGCCTATGACAGAGGCATAAACAAAAGTCAGGAGGCACTCTGAGGAGGCGAAGATGGGTTTTCCATGACCCTGGGAATCAAAGAAGGCATCGTGGAGAATGAGCAGATTGGACAGGGCATGATGGGGAGGAAGAGCGTTGGAATAGAAGGATGGCTGAGCATGCGAAAGCTCAGGACTGCCCAGGAAGGGGCTTTGGATCTTACAAATGTTTTTAAGGACCCAGCAACCTTGGTGCAAGTGAGATAAAACACAGAGGCGTGGTGCCAATAAGCAAATGGCAGGTGGCTGCTTGGGTTACAGGCCCAGTCCCCGTGCCCTCTCCTTCCCCTAGGAGTCTCAGAATAGCAGAACCTATCATTGTTTCAGAAACACTCAGAATACCACTGTGAGGCACAGGTGAGAGATCTGAGGCTAAAAGAGGTAAATACGTTTGCTCAAGGTGACACAGCAAGTTAGCTTGGGAGCTGGGACTAAGACAGAGGCTCCCGTCTGCCAGCCAGAGTGAATACTCTAATTAAGATGTACTGGTCGGGATTGTGCTTGGTGCTCTGCTCACATTGTCTCATTTATTACCCACATGCTGCTGTCTATGGTATCGTTTTTACGGCTATTTCCCAGATGAAGAGATGGCATTTCCCCACTTAGAAATCACTTTCTGAGGCCTGGTTGTGAATTTCAGAGCTCAGGAAACTTAAGCAGTTTAAGGATTTGTTTTTCACCCTATGCGAATGAATACTTAAGTCTCTGTTCTTCATAGTTCTCTATGCTGCTCTCATGGTGAGGGCTGCTTCACTCACTGTGGGTATTTTCTGTGGAATGTATTTCAACCAATGAAGTGTTTTTGGAAATGCTACAGAACTGTGTTGTGTATGAAATTGCAAATCCAGCTCTGGTCTCTGTTATCATCAGTACAGCTGCAGCTTTTCTAAAACCAGGCTTGAGGTCCCCCTCTGGTGAAAAATGTTCTAGTACACAGTGATGCTCCATTTTCTGGCCTCCTGGGAAGATCAGCAGGGTCAAGTTCATCCAGGCAACTTATGCCTCTTCAGCTGCCTCGCAGCCTCTATGGTGTCACATGGTAATTCACTCACTCCCGGAGTGAGGCCCGCCCCTCTGCCCGCGCCCATCACTGATTTTCTTTTTTTTTCTTTATTTCTTATTTATTTATCTTTGATTGTGCTGGATCTTTGTTCAGTGTTGCGGCAGGTGGGGTCTCCTCTTTGTAGTGGTGTGCGGGCTTCTCATTGCGGTGGCTTCTCTCATCACTGAGCACAGGCTCAGCAGTTGTGGTGCAGGGGCTTAGTTGCTCCTCTGCATGTGGGATCTTCCCAGACCAGGGAATCAAACCCGAGTCCCCTGCATTGACAGGCAGATCTGCACCACCAGGAAAGACCTATGTTGGGAACTTGAGAGCTCAAAATATTTGGGAGAAAATAGCAGATAATGTAAAATCATAAGTCTCCTAACTTTTACTTAGAGAAGTGCTTCACACGACTGGATTGAAACAGGACAAGTTTATAGGTAGGGGTTGGGCCAATCCTACAATAATATCTCCAGGACCTTGAAGGGGGGCTTCCCAGGTGGTGCTAGTGGTAAAGAACCTGCCTGCCAGTGCAGGAGACATAAGAGATGTGAGTTCGATTCCCTGGAGGAGGGCATGGCAACCCACTATAGTATTCATGCCTGGTGAATCCCATGGACAGAGGAGCCTGGCAGGTTACGGTCCACAGGATCACATAGAATCATACATGACTGAAGCAACTTAGCATGTATGCACCTTGAAGGGTGCCTGGGACATAGCAAGTGCCTAATCAATACATGTAGAATAAGTGAATAGATAAGTTCGTGTATAGATGGATGGTTGAGGTGACTTTGTGTTGGGGGGATAGGAATTTATACAGCCAGTGCGAAAAGATGGCCTTCAAAATAAACTTGCACGGCAATCCCTCCTTTCTGTCTCCTCCCAGCCCTCTGAAAATTCTGTGACCTGAAACTAGAGGATTAGGGATGGCCTATTTTACTGCTGAATGACTCTAGGGCCCTATCACACTCAGCTTGTGACCAGTCCCACTCCATTCTCTCTGCTCTGGAGGGACGCAGCAGATAAAGCCTTTTTGTGTCTCCTAAGAACAGTTGATGACCCTTGTTCTATAAAGTGGGGATCTTCAGGGTCTGGGATTTTCACTCTGGAGGTCAGTGAACTGGACTGAAATACGCTGCAAGGTATGCAAGAAAAGAGCCACTTTAGGGGTTCACATGCCTTGGGTTCTGCATCCCTCAGCTCTGCTCCATCTCACCTCCATCATTCTGGTCCTCAGCAATCTGTCAGTGGACCCGGGAGGGCTGGCATTGCTGTCAGAGCAGAGGGTGGCATGGAATCTGTGGCCAGCGCTGGCAGGATGCGCACTTCAGTGATTCACTGAATTAATCACTCCATCACCTACAGTGGCTTTTAGTGTTGTTGTTCAGTCACTAAGTCGTGTCCTACTGTTTGCAACCTCATGGACTGAAGCACACTAGGCTTCCCTGTCCCTCATCATCTCCCAGAGCTTGTTCAAACTCATGTCCATTGATCCAGTGATGTCATCCAACCATCTCATCCTCTGTGGTCGCCTTCTCCTCCTGCCCTCAACCTTTCCCAGTATCAGGGTCTTTGCTGTTAGAAGTGGTGTTCTTTCCAATATTCTTTCCAGTTAATAATAAGTACTTTATTTTAAGTATCTTTAACATACCGAAAGAAACATTTACACAAATTAGGGGAATTAATGTCACACAACAGACATTTATTACCTGCTTCCTCTTTGAAAGGCAAGAGCCACTTTACAAAGGGATTCCCTGTCATGTGCTTTCAAAGGCAAGTCTCTCCTTGCACATTTAAATAGGATTTGCTTTGTAATATTCAGTCATTCTGTCTATACACACTCTCGAGGAATGAATAGATTTCATAGAGTGAGGAGTTTTATCCTGAAAAGAATTAAGAGAGTGAAACTAACCAGCAATGTTTACCAGAGGGATGGGGTGGAGGTTCTACTGAGGCAATGACTAGGAGCAGGAAATCTGAAGCCAACTGCTTATTTTTAATCCTGACTCCAGTCCTGTCCAGCGGATGACCTTGGATGAATTACCTAACCTCTCTATGCTGATGTTTATTTGTCTGCAAAACAAGAACTCTGAAATTCCTCCCTCATAGGTGGTCATGAGTTTTATGTCAGCACTTAGACCAGTTCCTGGCACAGAGTGGACTCCACATGGGTTTGAACTCTCCTTGTGTCCAGAAATTACTTCACTGCTTTAGTATTAAAGTCAACCGTATTCCTCTTGGACTAATTCTGTTCCAGAAGTTAGAAGAGCCGGTTGAATCACTATGTCTAAGCTGGGATAGGCAGTCAGCAGCTCCTGGGGATGCCAGGCTGCCCATGCAGTGTCTGGTCACACTTCCACCCCTCCCCCAACCACTATGACCAGTCTGTTTTTACAGAATACAGCTGGCACCAAGGGAAAAGTGTAGTTGATGATCCTGCTTGTTGGATTTTTCTGATCTTGAGTGGGGACTTAAATCTTCCTGTAAAAAGTACAATTAAGCCATTGGTTTCCTTATGTCTTTTTCATGACTCACTGACATCCTGGCCTGGCGTGATCACAGATCAGGGGTGGATTATGCACCCTCATTCCGTCTCCCCTCAATTCCAAATCCTAAAGAGAAACGATGATTAAAGAGAAGTGTGTTTATATATGAATTCAGAATTTACAGTCCGCTCCACTGGTGAACCGCATTTATGGAGCCCTCACAGGGTACATAGTACATCTTGGGTTATAGAGAGTGACAAAGGTAGTTGAAGATACAGGTTCAGCAACCTTTCATCTAGAAACAGGCAGGGAAGATGCCAGATGCATGTGAGTTTCCTGGCAGACTTCCCAAATTCTGTTGCTCAATGTTTTCAAATGGAGAAAAGTTATTTTTATATGGCTGATAGCTGAACCTGAAACATAATTAATGGCTTTCAGTAGATAAATTTATAGTCCCAGGAGACCCACTAATCATGTTAAAGGGTTTTCTTCCACCTCACCTTCCTTTTTCCTCCCACCAGGCTACTTTAGAAAAGAGGAGAGCTGTTTATTTCTGGAGTCCACTATCCTTATTGATGCCCATGGAACCCCTGGAAAATGTGTGCATGTGTGTGGGGAAGCTTTTTCTCTCTAGAGAGAGGTACATGGTTTTCATCCAGTTTACAAAAGGGTTTTGAGTTAAAACAATAAAAACTACTGGTACAGAACCAGAGTTAGCACCTCTGGGGCCTGCCGGCTTAATGCAGCCCCCACCCGTTTTTGGATGATCCCACAAGTAAGAATGGCTTTCACATTTTTGAATGGTTGGGAAGAAAAATCATTAGAAGAATAATACTTCCTGACACATGAAATTTACATTAACTTCACATCTCAGCCTCTCTTTGTTGGCACACAGCCACACTCATCCCTTACATATTGTCTCTGGCTGCTTTGTACTGCCAAGGCAGAGCTGAGCCGTTGTTACATAGAGCATGTAGCCCAAAAAATTGGAAATATTCACTGGCTGGCCCTTTCCTGAAAAAGTTTTCTGACCCCGGTATAGAAAGTTAATTTCAAAAATTTTTGTTTTCTATCTTGCGTTTCATTCTTCCATTCCCTTTGCAAGTGTTTATTCCCTATCCTCAGGAAGATAGATTTGCCTTTACATTTTCTCATTTAACTCCTCTGCCTTGGGCTCGGCACCGTAGACTTTGATGAGATGCCCTCACTCCTGGGTGAGCGAAAGCAGCATTCAGCTTCTCAGACTCTGCGGCCTGGGGGTTTGAATAAATGGCACAAGACCTGCGATAGCCATGTAGAAGGAAGGGTCTTCAAAAAAGCTTCACGGGCAAGGGATATTTAAGAAAACCCTGAGGGGTTTCCCTGGTGGCTCAGTGGTAAAGTAGTTGCCTGCCAATTCAGGAGATGTGAGTTTGATCCCTGGGTCAGATGATTCCCTGGAGAAGGGAATGGCAACCCACTCCAGTATTCTTGCCTGGAGAATCCCAGGGACAGAGGAGCCTGGTGGGCTATAATTTATGGGGTCACAAAGAGTCAGACACGACTAAACAACAATGACAGCTAAGGAAGTTCAAGCATGTCCATTGTTTCAGACCGAAGGGCAGGGTGACAAAGCTGGGAAACCTCGTAAGGTGTTCCTGGGACACCAGCCGTGCAGACTGGAGAGGGCGTAGTTCTTAATAAGCAAGAGCAAGGACTGAAGTAGACAGGGGTCTCTGTGTCAATGTGGTGCTGTGCTGCTGGGAGAGGGGCTCTAGTTTTCTTTCAGCGCCTGCCACGTGCAGCAGGGACAGCCTGGAGGCCCGGGTACCCCTGGGCACATTAACGCAATGAGTGTTCCCACCATAAAGGTGAAGGATTTAAAGCGCTTTATCTAACACCTGGTCCATCCTAAGTGCTTGATAAATATTTGTTGTTTGATTTAGTGTCTGTGAATGGAGTGGAGATAGGAAGTGATTATTAATTCTGAGGAAGGACAGAGCTATTTACATCGTGAGGATGGGACAGGATTGCCCCTCTGTTCAGTGCCACATTCCACAGAATTTTAGTGAGTGCCTGTTTTGTGCCAGGTAGTCTGCTAGGTCCTGGAGATACTCCGTGAACCCTCAGAGAGTTTGCAGTTAAGCAGGGGAGCGAGCCTAGTAACAAGAGGAGGGAATAGGGACAGCCTGTGAAGTAAAGAAGGGGCGTTTTAGGGGGAACAGATACGGCCATAGGGTCAGATGGGAAGGGGCTGGAAGAAAAGATTCCTTTGGAATCCTTGTGACAAAAGGAAACAAGGTTTTTATCAGACACTGGACGAGAGTGATTTAAGAACAGTCATACAAAATCACACAAGGGTGTGGGAAGCAAATGAAATAACATAAATTATCCAAAGCAAATATTTAGGGAGGCTAGCAGAAAGGTAAACTATGAATTCCATGCATCTCACTATCACTCAAAATGTAATTCCAAAAATTCTTAAAGGTATGTGTTGGAGGAGGCTGCACTGCTCGAGATATCTCTATTTGTATAAATTTACGATAAAATAACAAAAGTTTCCTTAATTTCTTCACATGATTCATATTTTGACACTTGAGAAAAGATTAGCATGATACAATGATTTGATCTTCAAAGTTTGCAGAGATATGAGTCCATTTTTCTCCCCCTTTGAAAATGAAGTTGAGAAAGGGGTCAGCTGTAGTTTCTACCTACTAGCAGGAATTTTCTAGAGAAGCACATCAAATCATCAGAAAAGACTCAAATTTCAGCCAGAGTTCCTGGCTTCACTATAATGCTCCTTCAAGACAGCAGAAAAGAGACAGGAAAAGATTCCTCTTGACACCCCAGCACCACCAAAGGCCAGTTGAGGACTTGCAAAGTCCTGAGTCATGGTGTGAGTCACATATGCTACCCTGTGAGATGTTAGCTGCTTCTTCCTGTCAGATATGTTTTCATTTCCATTCAGATTTAAGTTTTACTTTGTGCTTTAAGAAAGGGTAAAATGCTATGGTGTTAAATGGTTTCAACAACTATTGAAAATTGTACTCCCATGAAGATTGATTTCATCGAGCAAAATGTCTATTTGTACCAAGGTCTGGAAATAGTTTCTCTCTCTCTCTTTCCTCCCCACCCCTCTTCTTTCCTTCCTCCCTTCCTTCCATCCTTCTGTCCTTCCTTCCTCCCCTCCTTTCAGGGATCACTACTTGTGTGACGTGACATGGGTAACAGAAGAAAGGATTTCTTTGCAGTGGCTCCGCAGGATTCAGAACTATTCGATCATGGATATCTGTGACTATGACCGGTCCACGGGAAGATGGATTTCCTCAGTGGTAAGGTTGAATTGAGATATTCCGCTTCCAAAGCTCCATGTGATCTGAGAGCTGTATGAAAACAGGAAGAATGCTATCAGGAAATACAGTTTGAGTTTCTATTCTTTCTCTGTGTCTGACTCTGAAGCAGTGAATAAATCTTGATTGACTTTTAGATAATTTGATAACCTGGTGGTACTTCTATTTCACCTTCTTTCACTACTCTGTTTTAGTTATGGTGACTATCACTTGGGATATGGGTGGTGGCTGGAAAACCAGAAAATGGAATTTGATGTCAAAATTCACAAAGTCTGAGAAAACCATGGGCTGCAAGATCAAGGAAACATGTTTCAACAGAGAAAACAAAGTATGCAGAGTAACTTGCTGAATATATGTTCAAGAAACAAAACAAGTATCAAGAGGCCACAAACCTATTATTAATAACCATCCTATGCCTCTGACTACTTTTTCAACAGTAAACAGCTTTAGAAAGTAAATAGATAACTTCTAGGCTGACAGGGTGGCAACAATAAGGCAAGTGTTAATCCAACCTTGAAGTGCTGGGGGCCTTTCCAGTCCAGAGACTACAAGGTTCAGCTCTTGGATCAAATTTAAAGCCCTTAGAGATCAACAGCCTCAGGAGGGGAAAGCCTGGGGGAGGTTTTCTGGCATATTCCGAGGACACCTCTATAAGCCAGCCCTTTTCTGGTAATGGGCTCTGTGCCCACACACCTCCTCTCCCTGCTTCATTCTGGTTAGGCACAGGGCAGAGTTGCCTCAGAAACCTCGGGCCCTGTATCTTGATCCAGTCATTCATATGTATATAGCAGTCATTGAATATCTATTTTATTCCAAGTTCTATGCATGGCCCTAGGTGGAAAAAAATATTAGGTAGCATGCCTGTCCCCAAAACGTTTATTTTCTAGTAGGGAATATTGTTATGAAAACCAATAATAAATACCATTACTGTGAACACTCACACTAGCCAGACACTGCATAAACAGGCTTAGTAATGTTAAGGAGCTTGCTTAGGTCACAATGTCAGCCAGAATCTAAACTATAAAACCAAGCTCTTTGCTTCCTGTCAATTCAAGCGTCCTAATATCAGGATAGTGTGCTCTAAAAGTGTATATGCAAGGTGCAAAGGAAATCTAGGGCAAAAGAGATAATGAATTTGACTAGGGACAGGCAGAGGGCAATGGGAGATGACACAGAAGAGATGAGAGCAGCCTGGAGTAAGCTGCCATATGCGGGGCACAGGATGGCATGTGGACCCTATGAACAGAAGCTATGCGAAGGCATCTGAGGTGAACACCTTGGAGCCCACAGGGGCTCGGGATACACAGGACTAGGCGTTGAGGAAGAGGTGCAATGCTGCTGAGGTTTGAGATGTAGGCTGAGGCTCAGGTACCATTCTGAGGGGGTTGGCATTATCCTGTAAGATATAGGGAGCTTACTTCAAGGTTTTAAATAGGAGAGGATCATAATAAGATAGAACTATCTGTTGCCTGATGAAGTCAGCTGCAGGTTGAGTGGAGTGGAAAGCAGATTGGAAGGAGAACAGAACAGCAGGGTCTACAACCAGGAGATCAGGGCAATGGACCTGGGAAACCCAACAGGACACAGACTAAGGCAGTAGCAGTGGAGAAGGGCAAAAGAAGTAAAAAAACTAGAAGACAGGGACTAAGGAGGTTCCTGTGAGAAGAGTGGGCGGCTGGAATGATTCCCAGGTCTCTGGTTTGGGTAAATGGTGCCACTAACCTCGAGAAGAATAAAGGAGTAAGAACAAGCTGGTGGGGATGGAGGAAAGATGATGTAATCTTCAGTTCTGTACTCACTGAATTGAAAATGCTAGATGAGTTTTAGGGATGACCTACAAGTTACACTCCCAGGACAGAGCTCTAGGCAAGAGAGGTAAATGTTCTAATGGAGTTATGTAAAAGGTACTAACATAAATATAACTATGTGAATAGAGATAGCTTTCGGTTAAGTACAATAAATCTTGCTTATATTGCCATCAATTGCAGCTAAAGATAGAATTCATATCTCATTTCTCTATTTTTCCCTCCCTAGGGACGGCAACACATTGAAATAAGTACCACTGGCTGGGTTGGAAGAGTAAGTTGTAAAAATTATGGATTTTTCTGTTCTGTGGATCAGATACTCAGAGCTATTTCATATGCAGATATAACAAACAAGAGCTCTATATTATTTGTTATTAACAGAGATATTAGTTGACCTTTTCCTCATAATATTTAGATGCTCCCTCTAGAGAGGCCTTTTTATAGAGAATATATAACATGTTCAGTTGAAAAAAAGTAAAAGGACAACTGAAAAGTCAAGAGAACAGCTGATAAAACAAAAGACATACTCGAGGCAAATTTCTAGCTCCTGGAAAGTTAAAAAACAACCATTGCTGAGAGGCAGCCAAGATACCAAATGTCCTTGTTGACCTCATATTTGAAGTTAGGTACTTTGGAGGCAGAAAACATGGTTTTTGCCCACAGCCTGCACAAATGCAGAAGGAGACATGACTACCTACTGCTGAATCGAGGTGGCATACACACCACACCTGCTCTGCCCCTCTCTTTGGAGTAATCGTGTGTGGGTTCATACTTTATTATATCCTGAGGCAGAACTTTATCCAAGAAAGTGGGTGCCCCTCAGTGACTTCCCCTGCCTCACACTACGCCTTGGTGGGGGCTCACTGGCCACGTTGCTACAAGACCATGGAGTGAAGCAAACAGATGAAGGCACTCCAGCCACTGTGGCAGAGTGAAAGAGGAAGATTGAATGACACCTAATTTTTACAACCACTTCTATTCAGCCCCTTTATGAGAGAAACAAAGTGACATTAAAAAACATAAAAATTTCTTCTCTCTCAGAGCACAGAGGTGCGGCCCTCTGGTCCAGAAACACAGCCCTTCCAGCTGGGCTCGGAGCCCCCGCCCCCAAGCATTCACACGTCCTTTTTGTTCAGGCATTGATTGGGCAGAGGGGAGAGGTTTGCCAACATGAAAAGTGGTTTCCTCCATGGCAAGAGACATGCTACACTTCCTCACGACTCTTTGAAAAAAATATGTTTTTTCCTCTCTGTATTTAACCAGACAGATGCCACTTTTCACACATTTCTACTAGGCACAACTCCATCCAGGGGAAACAGGGAAATGTATTAAAAAGATAAGGCTGTGAACACAGGTCTAGAGAGGGGAATGTGTTTCCGAGCTCTGTAATGAGAACACCAAGTGTATTGCACGCCTCGGCTTGCTCCATAAATGAATTCGCTTTGAATCACTAAATAGAAGAGAGAAGCATTTTTCTTCCTTCCCAAAATGGGAGTCGATGAGAGAGGAAACAGCGAGGGTGAAGTGAACCAACAATTTTAAAAGACCATCTTCTACCTGCTCTCAAATGTAGTAGGGAAATCAAAGTCGAAAAGAGACATATTCTTATCAGGCTGAGAGAGACCCTCTTCTGCTTAAACGACATTATGTTCTGAGAACTATCTTTTACCGAACTGTAGAGAATGGAAATTTTGTTCCATATTTCCATAAAACTATTTTTTGGGGTAAATTGTTGATCCTATTTAGCAAAATGAGAAGGCTTATAATAAAAATGATAACTATATGAATGTTTCCGTATGAAATATACGACAGACATTCCTTATGGTATCTAGTCCAGAAATGATTAAAGAGTTTCTAAGTCTGACTTTCAAGAAAACGATGCATAAGAAATAGGGTTGGGGGCGGGGAATCCCTCAAATTACAAACCACCCTCCAACCAGAAACAGTCAAAAATAATATTAGTCTGTTTCAAGAAAGCACGTTGTGACATGGAGGAAATTTACTTAATAGAACTGAAAGACTGATGGTATTTTTTTCACGCTTGTGTCAAGACATCGTAACATTATTCTCCACAGACAGAAGATGCCTGAGGGTGACCATGACCACTGCTATGTGTTGAATGTCGTGTGTAATCCTCCCTACATTCTCTCATTTGCGTGCATGCATGTTAAGCCACTTCAGTCACGTCCGACTCTGTGACCCTATGGACCATAGCCCGCCAAGCTATGCCTGGGGTTCTCCAGGCAAGAATACTGGAGTGGGTTGCCATGCCCTCCTCCAGGGGATCTTCCCAACCCAGGGATCAAACCTGCATCTCTTACATCTCCTGCATTGGCAGGCAGGTTCTTTACCACTGGTGCCACCGGGGAAGCCCATTCTTTCATTTGCTCCCCACCAGAAAGCCCTTAGGAGTTAGATCTTTTGTCTGCATTTTCTAGGAGAATTTTCTCTTGAGACCCTCTGATTGCATTTGGCAAGTAAATGAATCATGGGTTTTGAGCATAGGTGTTGGAAGGACTTTCTGAAACTAAAACTGGTACTGAGCTAAGACTAATGTGCTTTAACATGTTTCATGTTTTCTATTATTTTCTAGTTTAGGCCTGCAGAGCCTCATTTTACCTCTGACGGGAATAGCTTCTACAAGATCATTAGCAACGAAGAGGGTTACAAACACATTTGTCACTTCCAAACAGATAAGAGTGTGAGTATTTTTACATGATTTATTTTGGGTTGATCTCCTTTTTTGGGAAACTAACTTGAAGTGGAAATCATGTGGTAAAGTCGATCACTATGTACAAATAATCAGACTAATTCAGATACCCCGGTGGTGTCTGGAGTAAGGTAGAATGAGGTGGGGAGACCCAAGAAAAAGATCTGAAATTACCTGAATTCCTGATATAAATTATTTAATCCTCCCCTTAACTTTGATCAGAGAGAGAGTCTAATAAACCTCTTTTTCTTTTAAAAAATCCCATCAGAATTGCACATTTATTACAAAAGGAGCCTGGGAGGTCATTGGGATAGAAGCTCTTACCAGTGACTATCTGTAAGTATTCTAATCATCAGTAGGTTGTCAATGTATTTGTCAGAATCACGCCCTCCTTTGCCCAGACAGAGAATATGGCAAACAGTACAGATAAATGGGGGCTTCCCGGGTCAGTAAAGAATCTGCCTGCAGGGCAGGAGACCTGGGTTCGATCCCTGGGTGGGGAAAATCCCCTGGAGAAGGAAATGGCAACCCAATCCATCATTTTTGCCTGGGAAATCCCATGGATAGAGGAGCCTGTCAGGCTACAGTCCATGGGGTTGCAAGAGTCAGACACAACTTAGTGACTAAACCACCACCACCACATAGATAAATGGGGCTTCAACTTCAGACGAGTTGTCCGGTCATATTTTTCTGAAAGAAGACTTTTTTGAGTTTTTACTTGTCATTTTAACTAAGGGAGTAATCCCCATATTCAGATATTTTAGCCTATTTAAAAAAAGAAAAAGAATCCCCTATTTAGAGATGATGCCCCTATTTCTGAGAAATAAAGGGGCAGGGAAAAATGATAAAAGTAGGGCAGGCACTATTACACATGCACTTGTATGAACACTAATGCTGGTTGTTGAGTTAAAGGGAGTATACTTGACTTTTTCTGTAAAACACAATTAATACATTTCATTTGTTTTCTCTCCAGATACTACGTTAGTAATGAATATAAAGGAATGCCAGGTGGAAGAAATCTTTATAAGTAAGAATTTTATCAAATTGTTAACGAGCTTTTAGCTAATGAACAATTTCTGGCTCTTATGTTTTCATTTTTTATTTTATTTTTTTTTGCCTAGTCCTAATATATTAAATTGGAACTACTATCGAATGCTTTTATCCCTCTATAAACCAACCCATATGTCATCAAAAGAGCATGGCTTTATTAGATGCTTTGTGATATTTGCAAACAATTGGAGGTTTGAGGTTATTATGGATTAAGTCCTGTATTTATTGCATATTGACTCATTACGTTTCATGAGTATTTCTTGGCATTCTGATATCTTTGAAACTAGCACATGGCATTATTTAATCCCTTCTTTCATTTATCCCTTTATCAAGTACTTAATTTCCACCATTGGTTTTACAGAATCCAACTTAATGACTACACAAAAGTGATGTGCCTTAGTTGTGAGCTGAATCCAGACAGGTGTCAGTATTACTCTGTATCGTTCAGTCAAGAGGCAAAGTACTATCAGCTGAGATGTTCCGGTAAGTTTGAACTGAGCAGGGGATACCCACAAAGTCCCTCTCAAGTCGCTCCCTCCGTCCCCTCCCCTCTCTGGATAACCTTCTCTCCACCCTCCTGGCTCAGCATCTCCATCCCTGAAACCTCTTTTTCAGTGTCCAGTTTAGGAAATATTTTTTCTGCCTTGATCACTTCTCTCCTATTGAATCTGAATGCTTGAAATCACATAAGTCCTTTTCCCTTTCCAGTCATGGTAAGTGGTGAGTTAGCCATCTTTCTTTCCCCTTCTAACTAAGAGGCTTGCTTTTAGACTGAAAGCACACATACCCAGAGCTGATGTATGACAGAGGCACTTTTCATCCTTATATACACACCTAGTGTGCATTTTTTAATGCAAATATTTAATGCAAATATAATTGTATGCACTTGCCCTTTTAAATGAGAAAAATGTACGTAAGGTGGGTCCTGTGACTCAGCCTGCTCACAGCTTCATCTTCTGTAACTATTGTTATTATTGTTTTCTTTATTACAAATGAAGAAATATGGACAAAGAGAGGTAATGTGATTTCACAGGTCATGCAGCTCATAAGAAGCACAAGAGGATTTAGACACATTTAATGGCCTCTGCCATTAAACACTAGATTACTTCTCAAAGAAATTTGGATATTCTGAAAAGTTGACAAGAACTGTCCATTGCCAAAAAGAACTAAGCAGGGCCAGATGTGCAATTTCTGTTTCATTCTCCAGAGCTCAGTGCCTTTCCAGTAATATTAATACTTCTTGGACTCAAATTGAGCTCATTTTAAGGAAAAAGAAAATCAGCTAATACAAGCCTCTTATCCTCTGTGATATTTATTCTATCAAAGCTAAATGGTGTCAAAGTTATATCAATGTTAAATGGTAACAAATGCTATTTTTGAAAAGTATGGTATCTTTTTTCTTTTTTAAAGCTCTGAAATATATTTTTTTCCATGATTATGTTAACAGGTCCTGGTCTGCCCCTCTATACTCTGCATAACAGCAGCAATGGCAAAGGTAACATTTTCATATTTTACCCTTGGTTTGCTTTTTAGGGAAGTGTGTGTGAATAGGAGGAACATGTGCTTGGCATAATGGGATTTTCTTCAGCTTTAGAGTGTCTTGACAATGACTTGAACACAAGGCTTAAAATATGAAGTATGTATAGTCTCATCAGTGAATCACCCACATTTTCCTTATTGCTTTGCACAATCCAAATTCTTCACGTTGTAACAAATGCTTCAAATATTTGTTGAGAACTGAGAGTCCTGGAAAACAATTCAGATTTGGATCAAGTGCTGCAGGATGTCCAGATGCCCTCAAAGAAACTGGACTTCATTCATTTGCATGGAACAAGTAAGTGAAATTTCTCTCAAATGTAACTTTTCATGGAAACACCAATAATATTATAACTAAATGTAACTTGATCTGACAGTATGTATTTTATACATAAATCTATTATAATTTTATTTTTCCATGAAATGTTCTATCACAAGGGTGACTAGTTTTACATTTTTTTAATCTAAAAATACAATATTTTACATAAAATGTATTATTTTAAGTGGAAAATATTTGGGTAAAATGCACTGTTGCTAGCTGGTTCAGTGTCATCCCATTAGGAATTTTATTCTACTATTAAGTATTAATTGTGTTTTTAACAATGAAATACTAATATATTTTACCTTTAACCCAAACAGATTGAAAATGACTTGTGTAAAAAAATTAAGTTTGGCTATAAAATGTTGAAACTTCGGTCCCAGGACAGAAATCTTGAATTTTTCCTAACCTCCTCTCCGTGATAGGCCCTGGCCTAATGGCCAGATCGTGTATTATGTTCGGGGCCACTAAGAACAAGGGGTTTCTTTGAGTAGGAAATCCTGTCATTTTTTTTGTAGTTGTTTTTGTTTGCTTTTTTTTCCGTCAAGGGCTAATAATTCATAGGGAAGGGGAGCATCCATTAAGAGTGATTTATTTTAGATTATTTTTAAATAAAGGATAATAATAGAAGACATTCAGCTTCTCCAGTTTTAAGTGGCAGGAAAAGCATAGAGAGCGGAGGGTGCTTCTGAAGAAGAGCTTAGAGCAATGTTCCTGAAACTGCAGGTGCTTACGGATCACCTGGGACCTCATTAATGTGCACATTTGGAGCCAGCCAGTGAGCGTGGGCCCAGGATTGAAGCTTGTAATAAGCTCTCACGTGATGCTAGTGCTG
Organism: Okapia johnstoni; assembly: GCA_024291935.2. Taxonomy (NCBI): domain Eukaryota; kingdom Metazoa; phylum Chordata; class Mammalia; order Artiodactyla; family Giraffidae; genus Okapia; species Okapia johnstoni. Next base: position 11,901,351 of record CM044319.1, read on the forward strand.
CTAGCCCTTGAATCTGGTTTGATTGGCAAGGACTTAGGGTTTTGGAGAGCTAACTGGACTTCCTGGAACAGAAGGCATTGAATATTACAATATAGAATATTAAATATTCGGATATGAACCCTAGAGAAAAGACTGTGCATCTTAAAAAATATAGGAAGTAAAACATTTCTAGTTAACTAGTGTTGATTCAAACAAAGGAGAGATCAAATACTGGGTTTGACATATTTTTAAAAAGCATCATGATCAACTGATAGTTTGACATTCTACTCAAATATGAAAGAGACTAAAATTTTAGTTCTCATAAGCACATTTGATCAGAAAGCATAAAATAACCAGCAAAATACAAATTAAAGAAAAATTAACCTATATAAAGATTTTACTCCTAAACTTTTCTTTTTTTCCTCAACTAAAATAATTGTAACAACCAAAATACAAAACAAAGGTGAACATAAGGAAGAAACATCTCTAGAGATAAGGATTTTTTTCCTTGTAGGTTAAATCTACTGAAGCTGGAAATAATCTTATTAAAATATGAAACAACTCTCCTCTCTCTCTCTCTCGTTTTTAAAGATTAGTCTAACTAATTAGCCTGAATTTGGTAGCAAAGGTAACCAATTTATTTTTTAGGGACAAATTTTATTAAACTGATGTTAAATCAAGCGAAGAGAATTAAACAGACCTGCACAAGATCGTGCAGAACAGTTTGCCCCACATAAACCTAGTTTCATTCTGTGAAACACAGAGCTGAAAATGGGAACTCAGCTTACAGCCTGGGATGGCAATAAGAATTACAAAAATGTTATTAAATCAGAATTTTAAAATAGTGTTAAGGCCAACTAAAAATCCTAAACATCTCAAAGAAATTCAAGAAGAGGAAAACATTTTGGAGGAAAACGTAGAACATAAGCCATAAACAAACTAGATAAGTAGCTCAGATGCCAAAGAACAGAATCATAAAAACAAAACATTAGCAATTCTAAGATGCACTTTTATTTTACAAAACACCAATGTATTTAATAGATCCATTAGAAACAACTTTGTTTTAACCTTAAACTAGTATTTTAACCTGAAAGAGAATGTTTTTTATAGCTGAAAAGCATGCTAAATCAAAATGGTTCATTTTCTTTTTCTATTCTAATTTAACAAATTGCTAAACTCTACATGTTACTTGTCACTGCAGAGATAAGAAACCAAAATCGTGTGCTAATGTGTTCTTAATTCACTAATTAATCTTTCTGTTTGTTTAGAATTTTGGTATCAGATGATCTTGCCTCCTCACTTTGATGAATCCAAGAAATATCCTCTGCTAATAGAAGTGTAAGTATTCAAACTAAAAGAATAATGTAGCAGTTAACCATTGTACGTATTTACCCAGTGTAGCTCACTGAAAAATAGAGACAAATGCATCCTTTCTCTCTTCCTGAATTATTGTAGAGCAATTTCAATAATTCTTCCACTTTGCAATCACAGATCCAAGCCTGTATTTTCTACCATCTTTCTAATAGAGAAGCTAGACACTCTTTTTCCCTCATAATGGCATATGGGTTTTGTTTTGATTTTTTTTACCCCTTGAACTCCAAGGGAATTTAAAAGAGATTCTCAAGTCCCCATTTTCATCCTTACCTCTTAGACATTTTAATAAGCAATAGGTGGGTATTACTAGTCTTCACAGTTTCCTTATCCCTAAATTTACCCAGATATCTCTCATTGGTGGTCTTTAATTCATTCCAGTGTCAGGTTTCTCTTTATTTAGTTCCTGAAATATCATTGCCTGGTATTTTCCATTCCCTTTTTTGGTGAAGAGAAGATATGATATGAGAAAGTATTCATTATATAATTTAAACTTCTCCAAGTCCTAGAGAAAGTTCTGAAATCACAAGTCTTTGAGCAGTAAATGTGAGCTCCCATGAGGTCTAAATATGGTATCTTTGTATTTTTGGTAATTAGTAGGAAAACATTTTACTTCAATCTTTCCAAAATTGCCCTGACCTCACACATAATGCCACAATGCCACTCTTCCTATCCCAACTTGCCTCATTTCCTTTATTCAAAACAAGCCAACACAAGTGCTACGTGCCTGCTGCATACCAGGTAATTTGCCTTATTTTGTCCACATTGCAAGCCTGTGTAGTCAGTTCTATAGGGTCCATTATACAGAAAAGAAAACTGAAAACTTGGGGATACTTTCCAGTTGTTACTAGCAAACAAAGAGAAGGAATACAGATACTAACATGAGACACACCTTTTATACAGCACGTTCCCCTGCATTTACAATTCCATGTAAACCAAACATAAAAGTTCAGAAAAACAGAAAGGTATTTTAAACTTTAGATACATTGTTGGATTCTATTACACCTAATTTAGTCAAATTTTGACTACAGTAACATTCACTTGCTTGGGGCCTTAGCCCCAGTATGGAACAAGATCCTTTACAATTAAAAAAGAGTAATGTTTTGACACAAGGGTTTGTTTAAAAAGAAAAAAAGTGATATTTTTATCTTCTTGGAATCCTCAGTAAGTAATAACTAGATTTCTCTTTCATTAGGAAAGTTTGAAAAAAACATGGCAAATTCAGGCCCAGTTCTTTTCAGTGATTTTCCTCTTCATTTTCTTAGATGTCTAAATCTTTGTTTTCTATTTTTAAAAATAATGTTGCTTAGTCTTCAAGTTTATTTAATCTGACACATAGTTAATACTAAGGGAAGCTATTAACTCTACCAAATTTAATATCATTGAAAGGACCAGCGTATTTCACAAGTTAAAAATAAATGTTCACTTGCTTAACAAATTCATGAATGCCTTCTTTTTCTAAAACTTAGAATGATACAATATCTAGTATAAAATTAAAGTTGTACAATGAAAAAAAATGTGAAAGTGTAGTCAATCAATTGTGTCCAACTCTTTGCAACCCCATGGACTGTAGCCCATCAGGCTCCTCTGTCCATGGAATTCTCCAGGCAAGAATACTGGAGTGGGTAGACATTCCCTTCTCCAGGGGATCTTCCCGACCCAGGGATGGAATCCAGGTTTCCTGCATTGCAGGCACATTCTTTACTATCTGAGTCAAAATTAAAGTCATACAATACTTGGCTTAAAACTGAAGTTCTTTTGACTGCCATCCCCAAGGAAAGGGAGGAAGATGTTAACAAAGATGTCCAAGCAGGTCTTGTCCAATCCTGTTGGCAGGGAGAGTGAACAGATGAGTAGGAGAGATGGGCTGGGAAGGGAAGAGTTACTGGAGAAGATCTGGGTCCACGAGTCTTGTAGATCATGCAAAGAAGACCTGTTTACAAGATCCAGTGACCTGGAGGGAGTGTCTTGATTAACAAATGGAAACGAGAGGGCTTGATGAAGACTGTACACACAGCTATGTATGGATAAGTTACAGCCTGTGAAGAATGCAGCTATGAGAGAATTAAACTTGTTAATAAGTAGAATGCCAACAATAACCCATTTTCCAATAGTCTATTTCTTTCTCCTTTGAAGTTTGGTTTCTTTTTGGTTTGTTTGTTTTGGCTGCACCATATGGCATGTGGGATCTTAGTTCTCTGACCGGGGATCGAACCCATGCCACCTGCACTGGGAATGCAGTCTTAGCCACTGGATCGCCAGTGAAGTCCCTTCTTTGAGGTGTCCATTCATACTTCGGCCGATTCCACTGTGCCTTGTGGAGCCTTAGTGAACAGCACTGTGCTGGCTATTGAAGCAAATGCAGTGCATGTCCTACAGCAGTCAAAGTCCTTAAGGAAGTTCTTATCAAGGAAACTTGTAGTCTAAGATTGTTTGTAAGCTCAATCAGAAAGACATATGTGAAGCTGCATTTATTGTCATCTTCCTTATTTTTTCATAACACAACTCCCCTATTCTAAGAGTATTTACTTCTTTGATTTCCAAGATACATGCAACTTAGTAAACATTGGCCTGTGAAGTCTGTTTGATAGCAATCTTCAAAGATAAAACTGATGGGCATCTTCGGAGGAAACACACAGCCATTGTAGTCATGTTGCCATGACTATCAAGTTTGACAGGACCCATTGAGAACACCCTGGCGGCTGGCACGATTTCAGGCTCGTGAACAGGAAAGATGTACACTTCCTGTCCATGGGGAATAGAAATGCAAGCCCTCTTCATTTGATTCAGGAAAACCACAAAGGCTAACAATTTGGGATTTTTCACAGATATGCAGGTCCCTGTAGTCAAAAAGCAGACGCTATCTTCAGACTCAACTGGGCTACTTACCTTGCAAGCACAGAAAACATTATAGTAGCTAGCTTTGATGGCAGAGGAAGTGGTTACCAAGGAGATAAGATCATGCACGCAATCAACAGAAGATTGGGGACATTTGAAGTTGAAGATCAAATTGAAGCAACCAGGTGAGTGACTAGGAGGTGAATTCAAAGGCTATTTAATTCCCTGCCTCCCATTTATCTTTTAAAGTTGTGAAGTAAAAAGAATTTCAAGTGTCCTGGGAAGAATCTTTCATCCTTGGGCTGGATTTTTAGTGAAAATGTTATGTTTAGACTTAGAAAGGGAATTGATATGTGTGCTACCATCTTCTAGCAATAGGGACTCAGAATTCATCAAACACATGGACAAAACAGGGATAAATGCACCTCTGAGTAAACATCTAACTAAACAAGCAAGCCACCCCTATAGTCAAGGATAAATAGAGGAGATTGGTGTACATTTATGTCAGAGTAGGATGACAGCCATGAAGTCTTATGAGTGGCTCCTACATTCTGCTGAGTAAGAGTTCCTCCCCCAATTTGGGAAAGTTGTGGAATACAACCATTGTCACTCGGTTATAAGGGATTCTTTAAGGATGAATCACATCAGTTGTGAGACTATAAACAGATGTGGTCTGACTTAAGAAAGATTTTAATCTTAATTGGTGGTTACCCTGGAGTGCACGTGTAACATGCAGTATTTTACTGCCTTATCCCTGAAGCTACACAGCAACCCTGAGAGATGAGTGTTCAGACCTTACACTTCAGGTAAAGAAATGGAGGCTCTTAGGTTAGATAATTTGCCAAGACTGGCCAGGTCTTGAATCTGGGTTTCCCTTCAACTTACTTTAAGTTGCATTCAACTGGTAGTCTTTGAGGTTCCATAACCAACTGCAGAGATGTCTGGAAAGCATAATAAATTAATGATTATAAATAATGTTGTGAAATCAGAAACTAGGAAATGGAAAAAATTGTGAATGCTTAAATGGATGGAAGAAAATGCCTTTAAAAAAAGGAACAACCAACAAGGAGAAAAGATGACAATTTATTAAGTAATCCTAAATCTGTTAAATCAAAGTTAATGATTAGGTATTTTCCTTGAAAGTAAAAAATAAATAAATAAAAATTTAGATAAGAGCATAAGTTGTTTTCAAGAGTGAGGCTTTGATATTTTACAAATCCATTTTTCTTTATCCAGATTGGTCCTCTGTGAGAAAGGGCATGGCTTCCAGGGCCTCTCAAGTCTAAAATGATAGAATTGTGTTATCCACAATATACAACTCTGTTTAAAAAGTAATGAGTAGTTGCTTTTCAGCAACTCAAAGGAACTATGTGCAACAACACAGATGAATCTCACAGACTATTGAGTGAAAGAAGCCAGGAACAAAAGTATATATCCTATATCCACAATCGATTTTATATTGGTACAAATTCAGGTGAAATTTTTCTGGGATTCAATGAAAGAATCTTTTTTTTTTTCAAAGAGAAAAATGACCCAGAGGCTTCTAGGTGATAGTATTGCCCCATTTTTTGGTTCAAGGTATGCTCACTCTGTAAAGGCTTACACACTTGTACACTTGTGATTTGGTACACATTTCTGTATGTATGTGTTCTAAGTTTAAAAAGTTTACATGGTGAAGATGAGTTGAAAACTACTTGCATTGAATTTTTTCTAATATTGCTTAACGCAGGGCAGTCTAAGACATATACCATCAATTGAAAACAAAGGTTCTTAAGGTCACATATAGGTCAGTGTGAGGGTCCCTCACTTCCCTCCATACTACCAAGTTAAGAGCCCCATTTGCTAGATTATTTTTTTAAGTAAACCAATTGCCTTTTGATATAAGGCTAAGACTAAGAAATAGATGCGAAGAATATTTTTCTCCTTTCTTTACCTTGATTCCAACCACACAATTGGGTGACAAAAAGGCATCTTAATCCTTCAAGGAAGAATTGCTTCATATTCCATAGTGTTGAGTTAACTAATCAACACCCATCATAAGAAGGGATGCATTTAAAGGATGGTGTTTAAGTTCTCAGGAGGGGGGCCCAGAGATATTTCTAAGCCCTACACAGATGTTCTCCACGCTCCCATGTTTCTCTACTGCAGGGGCAGCCTCTCTCAAACTGAAAAACATCTGGAGAGGTTTAAATTCAATTATGTAAAAAAAGTGCATCTGGGCTGCAAATTTTTATGTACAGCTGTGAAAAAAACAGCCAGGATTTGTTTTCTGTGAATCATACAGACACACACACACACACACACACATAATTTTTATGGACTCCAAAACAAGTAAACCTTGTTCATCTGGCTCTTAAGTTAAAAATGATAGACGTTGATCTCAGGTGTTTATTTGATTGCTGGCAGCAATTAATCTTAATTTCTAAGAGAATGAAATACAGAACAAATGGCAGGGGTTCACATTTCTGCAGTTACCTTAGTTTTCCATACACGGTGTGATACTAATTCGTGGACTTCCTCCATGCATTTTAGACAATTTTCAAAAATGGGATTTGTGGACGACAAACGGATTGCAATTTGGGGCTGGGTGAGTACTTTGGCTGATGTGTTCCTTAGTGAATATAATCCAAAACAGGATAATTTACTTTTGTTTGTACATATTTGGAGGTGTAAATCGCAACCATCATGTCCCTCTAAGAAGGTCCAAATGTCTTAGATTTCTGGGCAATGAGTCCGCCCCCCAGGCTTACAGTTTTGTTTATTACAATGGGGAAAGGAGGTGAGCAAGTAAGAAGAAGAGGCGAGAAGGAGGGATAAAGAGAAGGAAAGATAGAGGGGGACAGGGAAGGAGAGACGCTTTTTCTCAGAAGTCCAAAAAAGTAAAAACTTAGAGTTTATTGCCTTTTTGTTTTTTTTTATCTTTAACTTTTTTTGTTTTTGTCATTTTGTTTTTAATTAGTGCTACTCAGCAAAATGTCAATACTTTCCCTCTTACACCTACCAAGAAAAGGGACCAGGGCCCTGAACGGGTAGTCTTTAGATACTGCCCAATTAAGGCCAATTTAAGCCTCCTCTATCATGCTTTCTATCTTGAAAGAAGCACAGTATATAAAGATGTGAGAAATGTGGAAACTGCGACTTGCTTACCATATGTCCTTAATTCCTTTACCTCCATAAAAATAACTGTTTCCATTTCTTAGTCATACGGAGGGTACGTAACCTCCATGGTGCTGGGAGCAGGAAGCGGTGTGTTCAAGTGTGGAATAGCCGTGGCGCCTGTATCCAAGTGGGAGTACTATGGTAGGTAGTGGCCCTCAGGTGCAGAGATGCTGAATGCGAACCTTCACATCTCAATGCCAAAGCCATTCATTTTTTAGTTTCCTTGTTTCTACAGTGAAGAAGCTGATTCATCTTAAATGTACTTTATGGATACCTGTAATAAAACAGTCTCACTTCTACTGTTGGGAAACGCTGGGTGGTATTAAATGCTACCTACATATTTAGTTAGCAACCAATTCTGTTTCCTAAATGTCTCATCAAGAACTTATGTTTTCCGCATTTTAAAACATTCCCAACGCTACAGTTCTTCAGATCGCCTTCCTTACCTTTATTCTACTTTGACTTTGGGGCTTCACATATTACAAGAATAAGAGAAATATTTCTTTCCCTTCAGGTTAAGGTTGAATATAAAGTAGGACTTTGGGTGGAAAGAAGAGACTTTGGCAGGAGAACTCCTGGGGGCTTTGTTTCCACTAAGTAGGTGAAAGCCACTCTAGAATATTCTTTTCATCACTGAGAAAGTATTGTTCTATCATATACATGTAAGGCTATGGAAGGGGCAAGCAGTGGAACTCTAGATAGTGGGGAAGATCCAGAGATGGTGAAAAGATGAATTATTTTCCTGTATCTCTTCTGACCCTATCTCAAGTCCTTTATGCAGTATAATGATAGAATCATTGTTAATGAATATGCTTATTAAATATTTTATGCCCTAATGTATGGTAGTATATGGTAATGCCAAAGCTGTGGAAAACTCTAAACTCAAGAGAAGCCAATGTGCAAAAGATACATCATTGTCTTTCTATTGGAGACATAAAATTGGAGAACATGGTTAGGATTGATCCTCACACAATAGATTTGTTTTCATATAATACTTTCCTGCTTGATACTAATTGTTCTATGTGATGGCTTGTTTCTGGAGACCTCTGGTGGTCAGTAAGATAACAGAAGCAATCTTCATGAATTTGGAAATATATAATGGTAAGAAGAGTTGATTAAATGTATATGGACCAATCTAACAAGAACTTTCTAGAATTCTTACATGTGTGAAAACTTGAAAAGTATTACTCAAAAATCAAATGGAAGGAGCGTGTAAATGGTATTGCAAGACATACTTCTAAAAGTTTACACTGACATTAGTGAAAGTGAAAGATGCCTAGTCATGTCCGACTCTTTGCGACCCCATGGACTATACAGTCTATGGAATTCTCCAGGCCAGAATACTGGAGTTAGTAGCCTTTCCCTTCTTCAAGGGATCTTCCCAACACAGGGATTGAACCCAGGTCTCCTGCATTGCAGGCAGGTTCTTTACAAACTGAGCTATCAGGGAAGCCCCACATTAACCCCCGACATTAAGCATTTTTTAAATAGTATTTTAAAAATTTTAGATCTTCTTACACAAGAAAACCTGGTTAGCATAATAAGAAAGGGCTATTATGTTCTAGGACAAGAAGAATTGTTCCTGTTGGGGGAAAAATTATTTTGCACTTAAAAGCTATTCCTACTCCCCCACCCCGTTAAATGTACATCCCAAGTTATTTATATTTAAAGTTAAAAGATGAACATTTTGGGAAAGTTATATTTTAAAGTATGCTTTAAAATATTGTATTTCCTATATTAGTGTCCTCTAGATATGCACAATTGCATACAGTCTGTATTCACTTTAATCAAAATGATAAAATAATAAAAACTCATTTTGGAGGAAAATATTTTGATTTCCATAGAAAGGGCCTGAGCAATATATATGGGACAGCTAATACTAGTTATCAATGCCAGTCATTCAAAAAGGGTTAGAATGTTGCTTAAGCTTATTGTTTTGATGATCTAGTCTTCTAAATAATTAATTAAACTGGTATTGAAATAGTGATACAATTACAGTGATATTCACACCATTGAAATATATAGCACAATGGAAACATATTATACTTATTTACTTACTGTAACCTGTCCATTTTTCAAAAAGTTATTTCACATTTTTAAAGTTATATTGGAATTCAGCAACAATACATTTCTCACTGATATTTTAAGAAATATACACATATGTATACATATAGCTATCTGTATATATATGTCTCTCTCCACAAAATGAGAGAAAACAGATGTTCAACTTGCCTTATGATGGAGTAGCTGAGCCAGTATGGGGTTGGACTTCAAATAATGATAACTGAATTTTTTCCTTTCAGTCTGTCCCTCCCCCACCTAAAAAAAAAATATGATTTAAGTGAGCAACTAGTAATTGAAAATTATGAGGAGTTTCCAGTAGGAAAGAGAATATCCTAAAGGAGGATACATATGTCAGGACCAAGAAATTCAAGACAATTTAGACATTTAATGACTTGCTAATCAAGATCTTTAAGGGAGTCAGATCTTGAATGTCGTGTCCTTGTCACTGAGCACTTCACATTTGACTCTTCTGCAGGTGGGTTATTGACTAGGTTTCAGATCACCTGTTTTGATCTCCCTCTGCCCTCCAGGGAAGGGCTAATGGGAACTGGTTACAGGGCTGAGTATGGAAAGACAGGAGTCCAGATGCATCGACAAGCCAAGCAAAAACGATCTGAAGGAGATACTTCTGATGGTATAACACTGTAGACCTTTGCACAAGTTAAGACATAAAATAACCCAGTAAAAGGGGGAAAAGCTTTTATTGTATGAATTAAGTTTTTTTCTTTTCTCCATCACAGACTCCGTGTACACAGAACGTTACATGGGTCTTCCAACTCCAGAAGACAATCTTGACTCTTACAGGGTAAGAGATGGTGAACTAGATCCATTTTATAACCTATTTATAAGTGATATAAGAACATTTTTAAGTGCATCTATTCTAGAAAATATATATTTTTTATTTCCAACAAAATTCTTGTTAAAAAATAACACAGGTGGTTTAGAGTTACTCCAGTAGCTTCCCCTACTATATTCTGCATAATTACAGCCTTTATCGTATGCTATATAGGTCACAATATGCATTCATTTGAAAATACAAAGCAACACCAGATAATTACTTTAATTATAAAAAAATTTCCGTTTAGAAAACATGTCAAATTCAACATATTCCTTTAGAGCCCAGAAGACACTCTAAGTCTTTAACCACATATTAAAATTTCTTACGCTATTATCATAATTAAGATGTATGTACAGGCCTATAATTTTCTTATTCTTAGCCAAATGTGTACATTTTTCTTTCACACAAGATTTGAGTAAAGCAGGTGTCATATAGGTGCAGGAGGGTAATACTCTGAAAAGCTCTTGAATCCAAATTACTGAATAGCATCCATCAGGCTGGTTGCCTGCTTGGAAGAGCCAGTGGGCAGGTTATTGTGCAAATGGGCTATAGCATATGAAATGTGGCCTGGGTGCAGCCATCATTGGCAGCCTGCATGCTAGTGTGGGTGCCACTGCAGGGCCAGGGCACTCTCTTTGGTAGCACATTTGCTTCAGCTGGAATATCAGCCTAAATACTAGGGACCCTTCAGGGCATTGCACCATCCCCCAAAACTTCCAGATTTTGTCATGTAAGTTGGAAACCCCTAAACGTACAGATGGCTGGGTCAGTCATTCGATGTTTACATTCTTCAGAGGATATTCAAAACTCTTCCCAGGACAGTGAATTAAAAAGAAGGAAAAACAATAACCCGTATAATTTAAGAGCACAATTTCTTCTCATCTGTGCCACAGCTCTCAGTGCTTGGGCTTTGTATTCATACATTGGTCTAAGCCATATTTGTACATTTTTGTAAGATGTCATCATTATTAGGGGTTCTGAAGCCATTTGATCAAAGCAGAGTAAAATGCAAATACAATTTCCATTTTTGCTAGACATGTACAGTTTAGTTTTACATCTTCCTTTCAGCTTTATTTAGCAAGGCTTGTGTGGGGTGTGGCAGAGGGGGGTATGAGTACATTTCTGTCCGAGTGTGTGTTTTGATCTGTGTTTACCAGTCAAAATAGAAAAGTAACAACTGTATAAAATAGATAGCTAATGAGAACCTACTATATAGCACAGGGAACTCTACTTAATGCTCTGTGGTGACCCAAATGGGAAGGAAATCCAGAAAAAGAGGAGATATGTAAACGCATAGCTGATTCACTTTGCTGTACAGCAGAAAATAACACAACATAATAAAGTAACTATACTGCAATAATTTTTAAAAAAAGAGAAAAGTAACAGCTTATGAAATGGGATGTATGAATCATCTTGTACTACAAATCAGTCCCATAATCAGATTGTCCTTATGTCTTCTGATTGTCCCACGTGATACTTTGGACTCAGTTTTTCCCATTCTTTCTCCTACACATCCAATCAGCTGGTTTAGACATCCTTTCCCTGCTTCATGATCACATTGCTGATGTCACGTGACTGCCACCTTTCATAACCATAACCCCACTGTTCATTCCTTAGCTGGTGTCCCTACACTCCAGGCTATATCGCACACAGTTGTAGGAGCTTAACCTCCACTCACAGCACTTTCATGGACTTTTCCATGGACTCACTTTTCACTCTCATGCACTGGAGGAGGAAATGGCAAGCCACTCCAGTGTTCTTGCCTGGAGAATCCCAGGGACGGCGGAGCCTGGTGGGCTGCCGTCTATGGGGTCGCACAGAGTCGGACACGACTGAAGCGACTTAGCAGCAGCAGCAGCGGCAACTAAGTCCAGCTCTTATTCTTTAACCAGGTGTTCAATACCTTTCTTGCAGCAGCCCTGGAATGTCATTTTTTCCCCTTCCACCTCTATCCATTAGGTGGAGAAGGAAATGGCAACCCAATCCAGTATTCTTGCCTGAAGAATTTCATGGACAGGGGAGCCTGGCCGGCTATAGTCCGTGGGATCACAGGGAGTTGGACTCGACTTCACGACTGTCACTCACTCCATCTATTAGGACACTTGTACTGCTCTCCTGGTGGACTAGCATCCTCTTTTTTGACTCACATGACGTTTTCCTCGTATATCTTTCAATTCTCCATTTATTGTTCTTGGATTCATAGTTATTTTGTACTCCTTTTCCTCCCTCTGTGTTATTATTAGTCATTCAAAGCTCTCCTCAATATTGTATTCTTTGGATCACCCAGTATAAAATAGAAACCTTAAAATCTTTTTTGATTTAATTTTAAAACTTCTTGAGTGGAAACATTGCTATAAAAACTACACATCTCCATCATCTCTCTCATTTTACAGCTCTAATTTTGTTGTCAGTGACCCAACCAGGATGCTTACACTTGAAAGCATCCCTCCTGTGGTGCACCATATTTGGGGCGTAGCTAAAAGTCTTTCTCAGATAATCCCAAAGCACTAAAAAAAAAATCCCGAAACATCAGAGGTGTACTGCCCAGGACCCTCATCCTGACTCTAGATCCTGGTGGATGATGAGTCAAAGTTAATTTTAAAAATCCCATCTTGAAAGTCTTTGAATCTCGAAGGACAGGGTGAAGTCCAAACCTTGATATCCAAGGAAGTCCATGGTACCTACCCTGCTGCTGCTGCTGCTAAGTCGCTTCAGTCGTGTCCGACTCTGTGCGACCCCACAGACGGCAGCCCACCAGGCTCCCCCGTCCCTGGGATTCTCCAGGCAAGAACACTGGAGTGGGTTGCCATTTCCTTCTCCAATGCATGAAAGTGAAAAGTTAAAGTGAAGTCGCTCAGTCGTGTCCGACTCTTAGCGACCCCATGGACTGCAGCCTACCAGGCTCCTCCATCCATGGGATTTTCCAGGCAAGAATACTGGAGTGGGTTGCCATTACCTACCCTACTGCACTCCAAAACCATCAGCCAACAGGGTGTTTCCTCTTCAGTCAGCCCTCGCCCTAGAGGATAAATAGTTTTCATCTGCCATGTCAGCCTCTGTCTTTTTCCAGATTTGCCTAAGGCTCCTCATTCCCATACCCATCCCCCTCTTCTCCAGCTCTGCTCCCCCACTGAGGTGGCCAGTTTCCTCTCTCCTCTTAGGTGTTCTCTGTGTGAGGTAGTCGTGTAAATAGAAGTCACTTCCTACTGCTGATGGCAACGCACGCACACTGGGAGCACAAAGTCACTGTCTCACTTTGCTGCACAGATGGCTCCCGAGGACTGTTTAATCCTTCCACGCCAGGAGTCGGGTTTTCTTGGCACAAAATTCTCTGCTGGCAATGGACACATTAAAACTGCCAGTACCAGGGAGCTAAAGGTTCCCAATGTGTTACTCAGAGGAATTATTTGGGTAGGCGATAGTTAAGGTGGGTAGGAGAAAGTGAGGTAAATGTATTCTCTGTATTGTTTCTGCCCTGTAAATTGCCTCCTCAGAAAGTGGAGAACTGAATCTGAGTACCTATATTTGGTGCACAGCAGGCTTTAGAATAAAGCTGCCCTCCTTTGTTTTTTAAATGAGTCTGTGCTTTTGTCTCTGGCAGGAATACATTCAAAGCTTCTATTTTCCTCTAAGGCCCCAGCTGCCCCTCTGGACCCCCATCTTCTTTTGCTTTTCTTTCCCAGGTTGTTTTTATTTCCTCCCTTTCTCTCTCCTCCTCTCCTTCCCTCCTCCTACCCTCTTGGAAAAACCAAAGGAGACAATTCCTTACAGGCTTTCCCTGTTCTCTGTCTTCCCGTGGGTCAGGAGAAATATTTTGAAAATGAATCCTGTGTAGGAGAGCCTGTTGACTTTCTTCAGCACATCCGGGATAGGAATGACCAAAGTGTGTAAACAAGCAAGGTCTTGATCTTTGCACACCTTTTCAACTATAGAATCATTTATCTGTAACCAGAATTATAGCCATTGGAAGAGAATATAATTTTTGATGAAACTCAGATGAGGAGAGGATTCATGATTAGGTCATTAATGACCCAGACTTGGAAGAATGTACAGAAGCACACCAAGAGGACATTTTGTGAAATAAAGGTCATACTTACTATTTAGGAAAGGAAATTGAAGGAACCATTTGTATATGTAAATGGAACAAGTGGGGATGTCATGAATAGTTGTTCAGCTTGTGCACTGCTAGAAGCCAGTCTGAGCTCCATTCATTAAGGCATGCACCTCTGGGGCTGCATCCAACCAGAAGGAGTGCCTTTTTTTATTCTTACAAAGCCACCATATAGATTATGGGACCCTGGGGCTAAGGCTTGGACCCAATGCAGTGACATAAGCAGTGATCCATAAGACCCTTTTTGTAGATAATCACCCACCTACTGCCAAGTGGCAAGACAGAAGCACTTTTAAAGAATACAGGGGACTTAAAGAGGAAGAAGACATTCATGCCCCTTAAACTCCAAGGAGCTGGTCCCAGAAGCTCTAAGCAGGCAGGCAAAGTAGAGGGATAACAGTGAAGCTAATAGGCAGTGAAGCTCTGTGGAAACATTTTTTTTTTTGCTGAAAGTCTCAGTCAGAGTCTCACTTAGTCCATAGCCAACAGAAATGGCAATAGATTTCAGCAAAAGAATCAGATAGACAATAAGACAACCCTCACCCCCGCCCCCGCCAATGGTGATGGACAGGGAGGCCTGGCGTGCTGCAATTCATGGGGTCGCAAAGGGTCGGACACGACTGAGCGACTGAACTGAACTGAACTGAACACCCCGCAGTGTGTGCTCGACTCTGCAACCCATGGACTGTAACCCACCAGGCTCTTCTCTCCATGGAATTTCCCAGGCAAGAATACTGGAGTGGATTGCCATTTCCTACTCCAGGGGAATCTTTTCAACCTATGGATAGAACCCTCGTCTCTTGTGTCTCCTACATTGGCGGGTGGATTCTTTACCACTGTGCCACCTGGGAAGCCATCACCCCCAATAGCAATAAGCAAATAGTGACCATGGCCCCATCTTGAGGAGTGGGTTCCTAACAGTGATGAATAGTTTCTACATGGCCAATCAAAGTTTCTACATGGCCAAGCAGATCTGTAAAAAGTCATTAACGTGGTAGACTTTCATTCACCTGTTTGAGGTGCCTGGTGTTTTAGTTGTTCAGAAGTTGGTGACCTTGTTGGTGGGACAAAGTATGCAGACAAAATTTTTGAAGAGAAATAAAAGAAAGTAGTAATAAAGCATGAACTTGAGTACGACAGAGTGCCCAGTATGTATGGAAAAGATTAGTGATTTCCAGATTGTGACTGTGGAGCCCCAGCATGCCTTCCAAGCATGTAGTGGGGAAGGGAAGTGGCTGAGAAGCTGGCATTTCACCTTCCCCCCACTCCTGTGAACCAAGGGGGACTCAGTTTCATTAATTTCATTCATTTTTTTATTCACTCATTAAGTGCTTCTATGACCAGATGGGCTTCCCTGGTGGTTCAAATGGTAAAGAATCTGCCTACAATGCAGGAGGCCCAGGTTCAATTCCTGGGTCTGGAAGATCCCCTATTGAAGGGAATGGCTACCAACTCCAGTTTTCTTGCCTGGAGAATTCCATGGGCGAGGAGCCTGGCGGGCTACAGCCTTTGGGGTTGCAGAGTCAGACATGACTGAGTTACTAGCACTTCACTGCTCTAAGCTCTTTACATGGATTATTAGGTTCAGTTCTTCCTCAAATTCTCTGAGATAATGCTCTAATTACCTCCATTTTATTGACCCAGGAACTGAGGTGCAGAAATATTATATAAGATGTAGCTACTGAGGGGTAGGAAAGGGAGAGGGCACTTATCTGGAGCCAGTCAAGGAAGATTCCGGGAGACACAGAGGAAGAGCATAGGTGCTTTCCATAGTCTGCCTGCGGGGTGAGGCAGAGGAGCATGGTAGAGGACTGGTAGGCAGAGCTGTTTTCCGGGGATTTGTGAAGCAGATCGGATGAACCGAGGGATAACACGGAGCAGGGCTGTGGGAAGAGCAGGCCAAATGGTGGCTAATAAGGCAGGATGGGAGGCTGGGGAGGGAACGGATTCACAGAGAGCAGCATCAGATCAAGGGCAAGAGAAGTGAGGCCCAAGTCCTGAGCCTCGTTGCCAAGAGAAGAGGGCAGCCTGGAACACACAGAAGGGACTGATTTAACTTGTAGAGGAGATTTATTTTGCATTTTGCTCAGAATTTGATAGGCTTTTGGCAAGTGTACGAAACAGTCATAGATTTGGCAGTCTTCTGCTAGCAGATTTGAAATGTTCAATCCTTAAGAACTGCTGCATCGTTAGGTTATGCAAAACAGGGTGCAATTTTGTAAATATGCCATCTTGTACTGATTTGACATTTGTTCTATTATCCCAGAATATGCCAAAGGGAGAGAGACCTTCAGATTTAAGCCAAACCTTAACTTGTTTGTTGAGTGCTGATAAAATGTTGACTGCTGTGTGATCTTTAAAGAAGCCAGTGTTGCTGGGTGAGGCCTGAGGTAGGGCCCCCTGTCGGCGGATGGGGACTGTTTCCTTGGTACAGTTGTTTGATTGATGTGAACTAGGAAAACATCTGATGCGCTGGGTTGAATTAATTTTTTTCTTAAAAATTTTTGTGGCCTCTGTTGTGGCATGAATGGTGCTTCCTTAAATAGATTCATTTAATATTATTTATGAGGCTTTGACGGCAAGTGGGAGAATGCGCAGGGCAAGTCAGCACACTGAGGGTGCTATCTCACTGAAGTAATGGGTTGTCCGTTAGACCAGTGGCTACTCTTTCTACCAGATAACGATGAGTTATTTGGCTGTAAAGTAAAGGGACGTTAGAATATGATGTTAAGAGGTGAGGACTTTTGAGTCTGACCTGTGCTCAAATTCCGTTTCCACCATCTATTCACTTGGAGAGGTTAGTAAATCCCTGTGAACTGCTGTTTCCTCATCTGGATGAGGGGGACAATCAGACCTGTCTCACGAGGTTATTGAAAGGATTAAAGGAGCCACCTGAGCCTGCCATGAAGTAAGCTTTCAAAAACATGGCAGATGCCACCATTATCCTTGGGAAGCAAATTGTCCTTCTGGTTCCTGGATGGCACGAGGGGTAGCTTAAAAATTGTTAGACCTTCTGTTTCTCACAGTACTTCCCCACTCTTATCAGCTCTCTCTTTTATTTCAAAAATACAAAGATTTATTTGTTGGAAGGTAACTGAAGAACCAGCATGATCCAACGAGCAGCTACAGATGGTTCTTCTTGGGGCTTGAAGGAAAAGCTCCTCGCAGAGATGCTGAGGATCGGCACTGCCACTGGTCCAGTCCTTCCCACTTCGCTTTGCCAGGCTGTTGCTGGCAGCGGGGCTCTCCGGAAGTTTCTAGCCTCGGGAGAGTGCCAACTGCACCACCATTGCATCCCTGCCCATTTATCACTCTAAGCTTCCTTTTTAGGAGCTGGTGACAGACTATTCGGCTTCTAACTTAGTCATCCATTTCCTTTTTTATTTCTGTTTCCATCGATAGGCAAGTGGGGATTATCCTATTTTGGTGGGTTGAATTAGCACAATTAAATTATTTCTGGTCATTAATTCTTCCTTAAATTAGTGCCTGCATTTCTTTCACTGGCCTTGGCTGCTGCCTTTCACTGGTTAAAGTGTGCCATACAGCGGGCTGTCAGGAGTCCTTCTCTTTGGAGAAGCCAGGATGCTCGGTCTGGTAGGGAAGGACCCGTGGTTCTGGAGGCAGGGGGACACAGCTGCATCTTTCCCAGGGGGGGGAAATGTTCTCAGCAGCCTGAGAGCCTTGAAATGGGTGTGTGCCTGAGGCTGCCTGGCTCCCACGCACTGAGAGGTCCCTCTTGATGCATCTCCCAGCAAGCAGGGGGACATGCACATTGGAAATGACACTCTTATCTTGTGGTTGCAGGGGAAGCCTTTGTTTTATTTTTCGCTTGCTGCATTAAAGTATTTGTCTTTCTTTCTTTGTAGTGTAATATTGTTAATGTAAAACAATTTGCATCATGACACTTTTATCACAGTTTTCGTCTTTTTCTCAGTATGTTGCATTTCTCACCATGTCTAGTTCATCACAGCTACAGTGTGTACATCACAACATTTATCTTAGGCTCAGGGTTTTACTTGTTTATAAAAATTGTCTTCTTTCAGCCTGTATTCACTCCATTTAAGAAAAAAAAAGGCAGCCAGAAACTGTTTTGGTCCAAACTCCAGTAGTTATCACATTCCTTGCTAACTGTCCTGCGTATTTATATGTCTCCTAACTATTACTCTATGTTTCAATGACATTTCTCAGTTTTATGGCTCAGGGAGGTTGTGAAGTAGCTTTTGCTCTGCACTCTGCCAAGCAAGGAAGCCCTGGGAGGCTTTTAGAGGTGGGGGGCGGGAGGAGGTGACACAGCTGTATATTTGGGTCAGGTCTGGGTGTTAAAGGTGACTATCTTTGCCAAATGAAGAACTTGCTTCTCGTGGGGAGAAACAAGGTGAGGGAAACAACTGCGCAGGCGCAGGAGGACGGACTCGGGCGCCCGGGCCTGGGGCTCCCTCCGACTGTCAGTGTTCACTGTCTGTGTGTCAGCCAGCCTCTGCTGTCGCCAGTTTTGAATCCTACACTGGCCTTTTTGGTAGAATGATTTTGACCCTTTCCTCTCTCCGGGGCAGAACATCGCTCAGGGTTCTATTGCTGCGATAGGCGCTGCATCAGCCACACAGTCCAAAAATGCCTCACAAATCTCGCAGGGCCGTGCAAGCGTGCTCTCTTCCAATGAATGCTCTCTTCCGATGAATTCTAAGAAAGCCATGAGCACGCAGGCGCAAAGAATACTCCGTGTGTCTGTTTACTGCAAATCCCAGGACAGTTCAGTAACGATTTCTTTCCTCCTGTATTTTTGCTGGAAGATCACATCATAAGTAGCTTGGAACTTTACTGGAGACTCAGTGCAGCTTAGAAGGTAAAAGAGGTTCTACCGTCAGACTTTTTGTCCAGCTCAGATTTCCTCCTGTAACTGTTGCACTTGATAGTCTTCATGTAGAAGTGGGATTGCTATTAATAGACCTATCTCGTAGGAACATCGTGAGGATTAAATAGAGCGGTGCTTTGATAAATCCTTTAAGATGCTTAGCAGAGTGACTGGCACAGAGTACACATAAACGTCAGCTGTTATTACTAATGGCATTGTGTATGGATTGACAGTGGGCAAAGCATATTTTGGTAAATTTCAGAATGAGAATATTTTATTTCACTTCCCCTAGCTGTTCCCACTTGCCGCTGCAAAATTAGGACAGAATATAGTGAACAGTACAATATAAGTGGTTACCTTTCTTTCATTTATCCCTTTAATTGACATTTAGCACTGTAGTGAATGCTCAGAATAACGAACAATATAGACAAATTCCTTTTCTCATGGAGTTTATTGTTTAGTTGGGTATATAACAAATACTGACTGACAATGAATAAATTAATGGATAGAAGAATGGATGGAGTAACATTGGGATGGATGGATAGATGAATGGATGGATGAATTCATCTGGGACATCTCACCGGATAACACATTTCCCTAAAAGTAAAGTAAAATAAGAGTGTGACTTTTAATGAGTCGTAGGTGTTTATTCTGAAAGTTTGTGGGTAAATTCTCAATTTGGGTCAGACACGGCATATGGTCAGGACAAGTGGGACCCAGCCTGCACAGAGTGAGAGGACTTTGCACTGTTTTCCGGGACAAGATCACTTTGTCAATGCAAACATGTTGGGTGACTTTGTCCTGAAAGCTGTAGACAGAATGTGTTTTTTCCAGAAACACTGTTACAGCATCCTGACATCAGTATCAGTAATTTAACCTTAAAAAAAGCCACGTTTCTTGATTCCTATTTCAGTGACGGTAAGAGGAGTTCATCTTCCTCCCATTTCAAACAAAACAGTGCTCAGCAGCATGTCTCCTGGTGCACAGTTCATTGATATTGAAACTGGGGCTAGAATAGAAACACTCAGACCATAGCCCCATCCTCTTCCTGCCAGACCTTCAGGGTTCCCGTCCTGATGTTAGCTACAAAGATATCTGTAAAATACAAACCTTGCCTCTCATAAAGTTGACTTGATTCACCAAGATGCTGCAGGACAAGTTGACTGATTTGAAATGTCAGGAGGCTAATGGCCCTTCCTCTGCCCAACTCATAACGAGACAACAAAAGTAGGCTCCAGCTCACCCCTTCCCAAAGTCACTACGTCTGTGACATTTTTACTTTCATCCCAACTCTGCAAACATCTCCAAATTAAGACCAGATGACTAGTTCCATACTTTCAAAGCTTTTTCATTCGAGACCCCAGCCTCATTTTAGAAGTCCTTCCTAAGGTTATAAAGCAGCCTTCAAAAAGCTGACCTCCCAATTTTTTCTCCAAATTACCTGGCTTGGTCCAACAGTGACATTTTCCTCAAGACAGAATGAGGCAGACAACCAGCCACTGATTTTCTAAGGCCATATTTGATCTTTGTCACCCCTCTACCCTCCCATATGTTACATTTGCCTAGGTTTCAAACATCTGTTTCAAAAAAGGTAATGCCTGCTTCTCATTCAGAGCCTAGCAATGTGGACCAAAGTTCATATGACATATTGCAGAGTATGTTTAGTTGCAAATGCTATGTACAGGCTCTTTGAAATGTAGCATGTATGGCACCATGTGACACATGGTTGCCATGGCAATACACTTTTTGGCTGAACTACAGCATAAGCCCATGGAACATACATTGCTAATATGAGACTCTGCCCTGTGCTAATGCATAGGACCCAGCCAATCTGGGATCTGGGACTCGAGTGGTTTTGCATGCAGCCTGGGTTGCAGGTGCCCTCTTCTGCATGTGCAGGGAAGATGTGGCATTCTCCCTTTCCAGTCCTTCTCCCAAGCACAGGGCATGCTGTGCATTCTGCCTTGCATGGAGACAGCATTTGCTTGAATATCGGTTTGCTATATTTTGTATCAAAGGGGGCCCCAGCTGAAAACATTTTATTTTGTAAACTGAAGTGAAAAATCAGTTTATGGCAGATCTTTTTTTGAATAATGACATTCTTTTTCCCAATTCCAGAATTCAACAGTCATGAGCAGAGCTGAAAATTTTAAACAAGTTGAGTACCTCCTTATTCATGGAACAGCAGATGGTGAGTTTCAGTTAATTAGACTTTTTAGTATCACAGACAGGTTTGCAATTTCACTACTGACAAAACAAAAGCATGAGGGGCAAGACTGTTACATTTACTTCAATAAAACAGTGTTGCTTTCCACAACTCACTTGTCTTGGGCTAAATGGATGCTGAGTCCTAGAACTTCAGACAGTCCCCTTTCTTCTTTTGCCTTTTCCTACCAGAAAAGTGGAGCAGCTATTAGTTACTTTCTGTTTCCTTTCTCTCCCTGCAGATAACGTTCACTTTCAGCAGTCAGCTCAGATCTCCAAAGCCCTGGTGGATGCTGGAGTGGATTTCCAGTCAATGGTATATAGCAAAGTTTCCTGCAAGGGGAAGGAACTTTCTGGTGGGGTCTGGTTCCCCTCTCATGACTACTTCTCTCATCAAGGTCCCAAGAGAAAGGGACAAAAGCAAAAAAGAGTCTTATTTTTCCAGTAAGAAGTTGAAGAAGTGATATACTTGAGTCAGAGACACAGTCATGTTCAATATCAGTTAGGGGTTGAAAAGCACAATATTGCATATCTTGCGAGTGTCAGATCCTTAGTCTTGTGATTGCTCTTCTAGCCCTGTGATTGTCCCGTTTCTCCCTATTTTGACTCAAAAGTAATCACTTACCCAGTGAAAAGTGTGGCAAAGTAATTCTAAAGTGAAAGCAGCATGATAATCACTCAGCTCAAATATGAAAATCCATTTCTAGTACGTGTTACTAGCCTTTCTAACAAAGGTGGGGTATAATAATCAGCAAGTTTCAGTTTTTGCAACTTCCATGTTATCTTTTGTTGAGCAACTATAGGTAGTAAACAATTAGGCTGGGTTTATAAAGTCAGAAATGGCTAGCGAGTTGTTGTTGCCTGTTCAGAGGATGTTTCTAGGTATTAAGCAACATTCATTTTATGCCCTAGATCTTTTCAGATTAAGAAAAAAAAAAGATTATATGTGTCTGTTGCACTAAATATCTTTGTGTTAAGAGCTTTCTTGTCTGTATTAGCTTTAATAGCCTGCTTCCCCTCATTCTCTTTTAACATATACACTTTGCTCTGTACTCAGTTCAAGCAGTACTTACTTTATTTAAAAGCAAGGCAGTCATTTGATACCAAAAAACGTGGCATATATTTTGGGAGTTAGATTATTATGAGGTTGTGGTGTATATTTCCACTGTTCAAAGAAAAGACATGATACCTTAAGCAATTTTTGAAAGTTAATTTATGTCTCCATGATATATGTTTTCCTGGCAGTGACTTCCCACTTGTTTAACATGGTGGTATGAATTGAAAAATTTTTGCCTCAGGTCATCAACTCTTCCTACATAAATGTCAGACACACAGATAAGAAATTCCAGTGAAAAATCTTACGTGTTATACATTTGATTTTTGACTTCACTTATACTAAACATGTATATGGAATACTGAAGTAGATTTTTCTAGTTCCTTAGTGATATACATTAGGAAAAATTGCTTTTTAAAAACATTTAATAGTTTTTTTTTTACTTCAGTGGAGGAGAAGCTTAACAGTTGATAACAATTAAAGTGGGCTTTATGGGATAAACATTCCATCCTATGCATGATGAGTTTCTAAGTGTCCTTTGAGTCAAATTTGAAAATGGACTTAGATATTTTCATTGTAATACACATATCCTTAAAGCAGTGTGCAGTGAAGTCAAACTCATGGTGAGTTGTCTCAGCACTTACCAAGAACAATCGGAGACTCCTGCAAGACAGAGCTACACGTCTTGGAAAAGCTCTGGGCGGTGGGGGGGGGGGCGCATAAGAAAACCTGTTTGATCATGTTTCAGTTTACAAACTGATTGAGGAGTTAAAACATTGTGTGTTATTCCATGTATGCTCATGAGAACTCATTTGGATTTAAAAAAGGCAACTGACTTCCTAATTCTGACCTCTCTCTTTTGTCTCTCCAGTGGTATACAGATGAAGACCATGGGATCGCCAGCAGCACAGCACACCAACACATATACACCCACATGAGCCACTTCCTAAAACAATGCTTCTCTCTACTTTAGCACCTCGAAACGGCATGCCATTTAAAGCTTGTGAAAAGCTACTTTTGCTCTCATTATCTCAAAACTGCACTGTCAGGATGATGCCTTAAAAAAATACACTCAAATCGAGAAATGTAAGTTTACCTTGTTCCCAAATTTCATATCTATAACCTGAAGTAGGGACTTCTGTCTTTGCAACAGACTTACCTTATGGAAGTTTCAGTCTGGGTTTTTTTTATTATTATTATTATTTAAAATAATTTCCACATCAGTTGGTGAAACAACAACTAAGAATTGCTTTTATGGGAGCTTTGCAGAGGTTCCCTGAGCAGCATTATTTTCTAACTGAACTAGTCCAAATCTTGTTCTCTTCTTTGAAGGAATGGCAGGATG
Organism: Okapia johnstoni; assembly: GCA_024291935.2. Lineage (NCBI taxonomy): Eukaryota > Metazoa > Chordata > Mammalia > Artiodactyla > Giraffidae > Okapia > Okapia johnstoni. Next base: position 11,925,167 of record CM044319.1, read on the forward strand.
TGGGCAGTGATGTCACTGAGGCAAGGGCAAGAAAAGAGGGGTTAGGGAGAGAAGCTGGCAGGGCACGGCTGTGAACCCCAGTCCAAGCCTGCTGACCCAACCAGGCTACTGTCAGCTCCTCAGAGAAGAGCTGTTCACAGCCAGACTGGCACAGTTTTCTGAGAAAGACCATTCAAACAGTCTCAGGAAATCATATATGCAAAGCACTGACTTCTGAGTAAAACCACAGCAGTTGAATAGACTCCAAAGAAATGAGAGGGAAACTGCCAACAATGCGAGGCCCCCAGGTGCCAGTTATGGCTATAGGTGCTACAAAAACACAGCAAGGGTGATGGGAAAGCATTGTAAATGTGCTTTAAAAATACTGATGTTTCCTAGTGAGAGAAGCAGCTTGGAAGGGAGATGTGAACACATCAGCTTGCCCTGTTAAGATATGAAAATATTTGTATTGCAAATCCTAACTTGAAGGAGTCTTTGCATCAGTTTTTCTTACTTCATTTCTTTGAGCATCTAATTAAAAGAATATTTTAACTTTCTTGGACTTGTTTTTAAAAATTGAAAATAAGCTACAAATGTATATAATATGATTCCCATTCTGTATACTGTGGAATTTCTCCTGGTCAGTAATAAATATGCCTTCATTTTTTCAGAGGTGTTTTGTGTCTTGAATCAGAACTAAACTGTATTGGCATATGGACATGCTTACCCAGAAAGGCTCTTGTTTATTTTGCTTGTTATCCCAAACTGCCTTGTAAACATGGAGAGGGTTCAGTTTTTGTAAGAAATAGATACAAAGAAATGTGCTAAATTAAGCAGTTCCTAGGGTTTTAGTCTAATATTTCTATATATACAATTTCTGTTATCGTACTTATATGTAAGCTTTTAGAAAGTCAACTTACAATGATTTTGGTTATTTATGTAGTATATGTAATTTATAATTTCATTCCAGAGAACTATGATGAGGCACATAATATCAAAAATATCATCTTGATAGCCCAGATGGCTTAGTGGAAGTTTAAAAAAGTCAACAACTTAAGTGTTTAACTAATTATTTTTGGTTGACATAACTATATTAATGAAACCATAGATTTAAGATGCTGAATTTAGCCTAGCAAAGTAAAGTCTTGACAAATGAGAACACGTAATATTTTTGTTCAATTATTTGTAAAATGGCCTCATTTTTAACAATTGATTTTATAAACTCAAACATAGTTAGAAAAAGTTGTCCCAGACAGGATGAGCTACAGCATAAAAATCTAAAAACAGAAGAATTGGAAAAAAAAATTATCAGTTCAATATAAGACTGGTGAGTTATGCATAGGAATGGACAGAAGATTCTGAAATTGTTTCAACTGTACTTTCAGAACATGGAATTGAGTAGTTTCTCCTTAATTAAGTCTCATATATTATTAATTCATTTGGAACCATAAGTCAACCCTCAAACCTGTAGGGTTCTTGTCATAATTGTAATAATAGAGTTCATTCATCATGAGTAGTGAGACCAATCTTTGTAGAGTTCTGTATCCAGAAACATAAATCATAGTTTACATGTTCACATCCTGGACTGAATTTAGTAACCAGAAAAGCAAAGTAAGTAGAAATTCTCCTTTTACGTTAATTGAAACCAGATATAGTACAATATAAGATATTGTTTAGATACTAATAAGACCATTTTACAACAGTAGATATTGTATAATATTAGATGCTATACAGATATTAAGACCATTGCATAATATCTGATAGTGTACAACTATTGAACTATATCAAAACTCTATGAATTTATTGTCTCTTTAGTTTCAAAACATGCTCCATGTTTTCTACGGAGCCCAGAGATAATTAAAAAAATCCCATCACATATTTTTCACATAATGAGAGTTACAAATGGTGATAATGTGCTGGAAGTTAAAGTAAATTTCATCTGACCCTCATAAGACAGTTTTACTCTCCAGTAAGAGTTTTAGATGAGTTTTTTGGGAAAGGAAGTTAAATTGACAAATAAGAGACAGACAATCTGAGGGTATATTTGAAACAGACAAAACTAGTCATGCCAGTAAGATGTGCAGACTTGCTTGCCTTTAACTGTTGCAGCCTCTGCAGGCACCTGGATGAAAAGATGCCTTCATAAGCAACTTGTTAGACCACAACAGCACCCAGTAATGCACATCCCAAAGGAAGGAAGAAATGGTCACATCTCTTCTATGGATACAGTGTTTCTTCTTAAAGTTTTGACCAAGATGTTTAGAAAATCACTTTTAAAATTATTTTTGAACTTTTTTTTTGTTGTAAACCTTGCTAAAAATGATTACACACCTTCAAACTTTCTTAAATAACCGGCATAAACCATAATTCGGTGCATCCTGATGACTCGAGGCCACCACCATGAAGCTCAGTGATCACATCAGGCTGTATGTCATTCTGAGTGTTTCTTATCTGCAGGTGGTCACTAAGCCTACCAGTTTCACCACTTGGCATTTGTTGCTTTTGCTCTAAGTTGATGTGAGAATTCCAATTTATAAAACTATTACATTTATACAATATTTAAGATCGAACAATCTCTAAATGAAAAAAAAAGCAGTCAATCCTAAAGGAAATCAATCCTGATTACTCATTGGAAGGACTGATGCTGAAGTTGAAGCTCCAATATTTTGGCTACCTGATGCAAAGAGCCAACTCTTTGGAAAAGATGGAGGGCACGAGGAGAAGGGGGCGACAAAGGATGAGATGGTTGGATGGCATCACCGACTCAATGCACATGAGTTTGAGCAAACTCCAAGAGATAATGAAGGACAGGGAAGCCTGGTGTGCTGCAGTCCATGGGGTCACAAAGAGTCAGACACGACTGAGTGACTGAACAACAAATGAAAAAAAAAAAGAATGGGTTTCTTCAGCGTAAAGTAAGAGAATCTTGTGGTTCCAATTTGGTGACAGTTCTTTCAGCAGTGTCCGAGAGCATTTTTATATACATCCTGAAAGATTTGGAGTGTGTATTCAGGATATGTCTGAGGGATACAGATGGCTGAGAGTGAGAGATGAATGTGAGCAGTAAAGCATAACGTCACTACCTGTAGGAAAAGCTCAGAGCATGGTGTTAATAAGACCAATGTCAGGCTCAGAAGAAATGCATCATCTTTCTGAATGTCACCTTTCTGTGACAGGATTAACATTTAAACTCAAAACTTTGAATTAATAAAAAGAAAGGTAATTTTCTTACTGCTAAATTGACAGTGGTTTTTCTGGAATTAATCTCCAGTAAACTCAATCAAAATTCTTATTCTAAATAATCTTTCATCTGAACAGTCACCCCAAGTTGGTTAGATTATTGAAAATGCACATATGATGAAAAGTGTGACTTAAACAACGAAAACTCTAGTTATTCCAGTAAGTTTCACCTGTGCATGGCAGTGTTCTGCTGATTTACGGTGCTTAAAGATCCCCTGGAGTAGGAAATGGCACCCCACTGACGAGAAGTTTGAATGAACCCTGTTGTATGTGGAGCTTTAATCATTCTTAATAAACTAAGAAGCCACATCTTCTGATGTATTTTACTTACGATTCTGTCTACAGCCTTTGCCGGCTGAATAAATAGCAAAGCACAGGAAGAGCTAGGTTCTAGAGAATTACTAAGAAGGGATAAAACGCTATTCTTACCTTTAGGGAGCTTATAAGCAAATGGAAGAAATCTATAACTCTACACACACCAGAAGGTAAAAATACATAAATCCAAAGCTAAGAAGAGTGGATGAGGAATGTGGGATCAAAAGGTAAGCAGTGGGGAAGGTGGTTTCTGGACTCTCATGAGCCAGCCCCTGGCTGAATTTTGTTTCACACTTAGATTTTTGTAATTGTCTCAGGATTACTGTTGATACAATGTTTTTCTGAACATTAAAAAAAATACAATCCCAAACACATTATATAAAGGAATACTCGATGTGAAAGGATGTATCATGTAGTTCTTGTGCCTAGAGCTACTTATTAAGTACCTACAGAATATGCTTCAGCCTGTTTGGCTTCAATCATAATACAAGTTTATAGACCACTGATAGAGAGTTTTGTTTGAGTCCCTGAGAGTTACCCTGGGTACAGGATTTACTTTTTCCCCATGATGTTTCCAATCATGCTGTCAGACTAATCTTTCCTAAAATGCATGCCTCTTCATTACTCAAAACTCTTAATGGATAAAGTTGAAATATCCTAATATAGAATTTAACAACATTTATAATGTCTCCAGCTTGTGTTCCTACCTTTTCATATGGGTCCCCACTAGTCTCCTAACATTCCACCGTATTGGGCTGTCTGCTGAGTTCCAAAAATCCTACATTATCAAGTATGTCAGGCTTCTGTATTACCGTATATATTTACCTTTTAATTTTATTGTTTTCACCACTGACATGTTTGAGAATCACTGCAGTTCTTGGGGTAGGTTTCCTTCCCCATTACCATCCTAATTCATATGTTACCTCATATAACATTTTCTTCAAAGTTTGCCCTACTCAAAATTCCATCCTTGAGTTACTCATTGCTTTCATTGTACAACCAACTCTGTACACATCACGTTATGTTAAAGCTATGTGTCTACCTTGCCCTTAGAAGAAAGGATGACAGTCCTATTTTCAAAGTTCCAGCACAGAAAGTAGTGGCTAATACACCAATAGAAACTGTAATGAAGTGACAATTGTATCCATGAGCTACAATTTTCTAAGAAAAACACCCAAGGATCTCTCTAAAAGTATTTTGAGTAATCCTTGAACATTGGGTTTCTTCAAGGCGACTGATTAAAAGTAGCCTTTCAAAGTAGATACTTAGTGAATCATCATATTACCCAAATTACTCTCATAAGTTTTTCAAATGGTTATAATCTCATTTCATTGTATGAATACATGAAAGAGATATACTGGAAAATTTGGAGAACATTCTTGCAATGATAGTAAAAGAGTCCCACATCTAACAGCAAACAGGCTAAAGTTAAATAGAAACAGAGGTAGATCAGTGAAGATAAAAAAAAACAAAACTGAGCCACACAGTTAAGAGCCCAGAAAAATCCTGAAAGATCTAGGGATTGTCTTTAAATACAAGTTGCTAGTGAATCATCAGTGGAGAGTTTCTATCATGCTAAACTACAACAAGGAGATACTCAAATTATATTTAGGAGAAAACTTCCCAATATTGAAGGCTGTTAAGTGATGGCAATTACAAAGTCAATTCATAAGTCAAGAAAAAACTAGTAACCAGTACATTAGAGTCCTGAATGCAGTTACCTCCATAACATATTGCCAGATCACTACAAAAGAACAGTAATACCATCTGACCTACTGTAAAAAATAGGGAGGATAAAATTTTAAGAAATGCTTTTCCCAAAGGGGTAAAAGCAGAAGTCTAAAGAGTTTCAATGATGGGAAACCTTACTAATGATCTTGGAAGTTTTTACTAGTAATGAGTACAATGCCATTTGTATCTAAGTCACTGCTTTCTAGGAAAATGAAGAGGTACAGCCTAATATAGCTCTCATCATAGTTTGTTCATGAAGTTCAAATTGTTTGAATACTCTTGAAACATCTACATCACCAAGTTTTCTTGACATCCTTACTTGTGTCTAAATTTAAATATTATGTTCAAAATGTTCTACATTGATTTACTGATTAACACAAAGGAAAAAAAGACAAGACACTTTGCATCACAATTTAAAATGTGCAAGGAAATTAGTTAGGATAAATATTTATTTCCACATAACATGTCTGAGTTGTGAAAAACACAATATCCTAGTCACATTTACACATTACTTAAACTTTGCAATAAATTACATTCAAGATATTCAATAATTTTGACCAGGAATCTGAAATTAGGAGGAAATATATAACACTATGCTTTTCTTATATTTTATATGATTTCAAAATATTAAGATTAACATAGGGATAGCATTAAAATTCACACAAGAACAAAATGACTATAAAAGTACTCAGAAATACAGAATTTCATTGGATATGAGTGCTTATTCAAATCAGTGATCATCTGAAGATTTTAATTCACTATGATCATCTTAAACAGAATAGTTATTAATATATTAAAACACTAGAAGGCTGCTTTTGGGACTGACTGACATGTACAGCTAGTCTAACTCATAAACAATGGGAATGTTTACATCTAGTGTCTGTACTATAAAATACACAAAGGCAATGCATTTGGCATGGAAAGTTTCTGTAGTTTTTCCTTGGCATTTATAAACACAGACTTTATTAACTACAAACTCTTCTTATATTTTTTAGACTTATGCGCCATTGAAGAAATGGCTCCTTGAAAAATTGTAAGGGGAATTTTACAGAAGGTATCAAAATGCTGAACCTAGTGGAGGCCCTGTTGTTTATTTCCTTCATAAGCTTAATCACAAGAGGATCTGTGTTGTTTTTTTCTCACTTTCATGTACATTTATACTCAGACTATTAATAAATAGTTTGGAAAAGCCACAATGCTCTGAATTATTGCAAAACCAGACATGGAAGATTATAAGGTTGATGATCATTGAATTCTTAGGAAACAAGTGTCCTATGAGATTTCACCGTTATTAACTCACGTGACTCAAAAATTCTATACTTGCCTTCCTCTTGTATAAACTTAGTAAAGATGAATTATTTCATATAGACTGAAATATCTATAGAAGCCTCTCAAACAGAATCTGAGATTTTCATTTAAAAGATTATTTTTCTACAACATGCATTTAGTTAAGAAGTGGAAAAGAGCTCTGCAGAAAAAAAAAAAGACAATTGGAGACCGTCAGTCTAACATTAGAACATGATTCAGAAGCAGCATTAAGCAGTCCATGACCTTTAGCAGTGGAATAAATGTACAGGAGTGGAATTTCACATACAATGACTCACCACGTGGCATTCCATAAGTATGTATATAATAGGCTTATTTGGAAAAGACTTGTTGTCAATGGGAGATAAATTTAACAGTATATTTCTGATAAAGATTTATATTGAAAATCTCACAAAACCTACAAAGTTTTTCTAAAGCATTTCGTACAAGCCTAGTATTTGATCATGTAATCAAAACTTGAATATTAAGCAAATACTACTTGGTTCTTTGCATTAGTATCTGATTCTTTTAAACAAGTTGTGAATAGGTTTCCATATATATTTTTCAAAATGACTTTAAGTTTTAGTGACATATAAATTCTTAAGTATTAAATATCATATTAAATCAAGGAAATGCATAAATACAATTATTAAAAATGCTTTCAAACTAACTTTTTGATTTGGGTATTTTGAAATAAGTCACTAATGCTAAGCTATAAAAAATAAAAAGAAGTAAGACTACCTTCCAAAATTCTTCTGAATGAAATTATCAGGTATCTTCAGGTCCCTAAGTAGGAAAATACAAACTAGGTAAATATGACTTATCTCTTTAAGAAAGCTATTGCTCTCGTAAAACTGACAATGAGAATCTAGTGTTTACAAATGTCTAAAATACAGCAAGGAACACAGAGATTCTTGCATTAGCTTTTGTATATGCTCACAAGGTTGTCTCACTGTTCAGAAGTTTAAACACAGTAATGAAACAAGTATTGCACTACTTACAGTATGAAGGTGGATTTGAGATGAAAGACAATTTATAATACATGATCAAAGCAGTTTTATGAATAACTGTGGCACTCTTCTCTTATATATGTAAAAAATAAAGTGAAGATCAGTCAAAGACAAGTCTCCCTGTCAACACCTTTCCCTGAGTCAGCTTTCTTCTCTTTTCGGCTTTCAATGCTACAGGGGAGAAAGGAGAAATGTATTACTTCAATCCAATGAGGCCCCTGGGAGACCTCATTCAGACACAAAACCCACCAATTTCAATGACCACAAGGGCCCTTAGGCATTGCTTTTTCATGCTGTGAAGCATGGATAGATAGCAGCGATTAAAATCCTCTGCATTCAGTGAGGTAGAAACCAAGAACTGCAGAACAAGGGAAATTCAAAAAACAGAAACTAAAAAAACAAAACCAGACATTTTAAAAACAGCCCCCAAAGCATGCAAGATTAATACCATGGTCCTCATTTGGCCAAATGAATCACTGATGATTGTTGCAAATGCCAGTCATGCCCCTCCCTGTCTTAAGATAGCACTGTACATGAATGACACAAACAAGATGTCGCAGTAGGTATTTCTGGGCCCTGCTGCAAGTGGCGCATCCTTTGTGAACAGACTGGATTCTGATCTTGCGTGAGAACTGCATTGTTGTCAGGGGGACAGGCATGCCTCTGCTGGTCTGGAGGACCCGGTCACCCCACACACTGCCCTCCAAACACCTATGCCATCTCCTCAGGAACTCCTCCTGTCTATTAGAGGAATCATGTTTCACCTCACTCCTTTTGGAACAAACCCATTCCCAAGTGGCTTCTGTTTTTACTATTCTCCAATTAACTTTATCAATGGGCAACCTGGTAATGCGACTCTCTCATTTTTTTAAAAAATATTTTCCCAATGCACACTTTACCTAATCTCGAGTTGACAGTTTTTATGCAAAATTCAAATAACGTGCTGACACACATGAAGCTCACACCAAGAGCACCTGCTCCAGAGGGCAGCTCGGCTCCCTCCCAACCATGTCCAGCACAGGCGAGCCCCACACTGAGGCCTCTCCCCGGCCTCTCCTGCTGCTGACTCGAGAGCAACCCACAGTCAGCCTTTGGGTCCCTCAGCTGCAAGAACCCATACATTTTTGGTGCTAATTTTGGCTCAGTATAACTAAGAAATGGTTGATGGTGGGGAAACCCTTGGTTTTATATAACTCTCCTCTAAGTAAAAAAGTGACAGTTAAAACCCCCTTTCTCCTACGGGGCTTCCTGTGCAGCTTTCTTACTGGTCAATAACTTAGACACATTCTAAGAATGTGTTTTTTAAATTGTTTTTTCCTCCAATTCAAGCTAGAAACAGCCCTTCTCAGTTGTCACCACCACCCGGCGCCATCAGGTAAGAAGTGCTGGAGCTTCTGCCATCTGTGGCATGCTGCCAGCGCTGAGAGCTGGTGTGAGCGGGTGTCTATGGCACCCGGGTTTGTGCCTGCCACACTTCACAGCACACACTCCTTACAGGTCAGAGCAAAGCAACTTTTTCTCTTTTCTTTTCTCCTTCCATGAGAAAAGATGACAGTGTGCACATGATGTGTTGAGAGGCTTAACTCTGTATTTTTAACTTCTCTATCTGCATGACTCACTGTCTTCTACTTTAAGTTCCTTTCAGATGACAAGTGTCTGCTACCCTACTTTCCAAATTAACTTTTCCCTGGGTACTACCTGACTCCCAATCTCTTCTGGCAAACAAAGCCAATGAAAAGGGGCAGCATAGAGCAGTGGAAGAAGCCCTGGGCTTAGAGTCAGATGATGACATCCAGTTCTGGAAGCAAAGAAGCAGCTATGTGACCTTTGACTAGTTATTTAATTTATCTGGGACTTGGTTTCCTCATCTGTCAATTAGTTTTGGACTAAATGGTCTCTCATTTTCTTGCAGCTTGAATACCAGAATCCTGAGGCTAACACTCTCAATTCCAGTGAGCTCTATCTTTTGAAAGATAGAAAAGCACATTCTATCTATGGGAGACTGTGGAGACAGAGACATACTGGTCTCTACACATGCACAATTCCCGTGTGCACTATGCTCCATAACCTTTTGATAAATGAGCAAACTCCCACAGCACTATTAACCACCAAAAAAAAAAAGCCATTCAGAATGTCAATTTCATTCAGACATGCTTCCTTCTGATATCCTGCTTTGGTCATACTGGTTGTTTGTGACAAAACAATAACCAATTAAATGATTGGGCTTCCCCCTTCCCTGCCCTCCCTGCTCTTTAAAACCAGTAGTTTTGGTATCAGGTCAGATTTCATCAATGAAGGAAAAATTTTAAAACTCGCTCAAGACTTCTATGAAAAATATTATTGACTTGAATCTTCTTAGTGCATGGCTATTACTCTATTCCTTGCTACATCATTTTCAGGATGCCAACCAATTTTAAACTTCCATTGTAACAAATACATTACATGTATGTATTAAATTTATATAATATCTATTACACGCTACCACATTAAACACATATTGCATATCTATTATATACCAGGTACTCTATAAGGATCAGGGGACACAAGATGAATGAGACAAAACATAAGGAAGTCATATTTCATGAGAGGGCAAAACATGACCCGCTACCTTCATGCTGCCAAGCAATCTATGAAACTGTTATTTGTCAATGACACCATAATAGCTGATATACACAACATTTACCAAGCAGTCGTGAGAGGGCTGAGGCCTAGCAAAACAGCGCAAAGAAGCATCCAACACAGAGTGGGGTGGGGTGGAGGGATAGAGGAAAGCAGAGAGAGAGTCCCTAGACCCCGCCTCTGCCACCAAGACAAAACCAAGTGCTGCCAGGTACCTGCCCAAGAAATGCTGCTCTTGGGTGTCAGTCTATCAGAGCAGTTGCCACCTACTCTGAGTCAATGCAGTTTTTAATGGGATCGGTTTTCCCCAGTTCATTTAAATAAGCTGTGGAGGAGCTTGTCATGGGTTTGTATAGCGCTGTTGAACTAGGATCAGATTAGACACTCCACAGATGTGGTAGAGCCCACAGTCAGTTCTTAGATCCTTCTTTCAGATAAACTGGATGAATTTTTTTAGACAAGTAAAGTAAATGAAATAATGGAGAAAACATAACTGCTATTCCAAATGCCACTCAGAAGAAGGTATCTAGGCTTCTCTTATAGGCATTAGGGCCCACAGGGGGAACAGGAGAGAAACAACTAGGGCTGGGGTGTCGGATACACTGGGAAGCGAGCTTAGGTCTCGAGAGACAGACCCTGGGAAGCTGGTCTTTAGGGCTTTTCTTGCCAATGGATTCTCTAGCAGGTATAGCATTTCTGCAGTTCCTAGTCATCAAACTGCAGTGCCGTCAACAGATACCAAGAGAGAGCAGTGGCTTTGGGAGAGTGTTGCTGTTAATAGTATTGGTGGTTTTAGGATTTCTAGAAGCCACACTCTTTCTGCCAGTTTCCACTGTTACGAAGACATTAATCACTAACCAATAGACATTTTATCACATGGAAAGCTACAGATTTTTATCACATTTAAAGGTAAAGAAAACTGGGCAAACTTTCATCCCACAATAGTTTGAATCTTATGCTAGTGGGAACATATGTTCAAAGAATAAGAAAAAAAAAGTGGTTATATGAAAATATAAATGATGATCTATTTAAAATTGGATCTGCTTTTAAGCATGGTACATTGTTCACTAGAATTAATCTACTGTGAGAAGTAGTCTGATATAGATATTTTAAACAATTGAATTTTTCTGGTGGAAAGCATCACATGACATTTACTTTAAGGAGTACCTAAAATATCATGACATAAAACTGCTGCTTGAACCAAAGAAAAATAGGGAAAGTGTTTTCATCTATATTGCAGGAAGAAAAGCAATCTCTAAATTTGATTGCCTCAAATTTTCCACATATTCTCATGCCTGGAATTTTATTTTGAGCTCATAAACTTGGGGTTCACATTTTTAAAAATCAGAGAAATGCCATATTTTTAATGAGAAAGGGTCCCCAAGCATATATTTCAATATGTTTGAGAAACTACCCTTCTCATGACTCTGATTTTCTTCCAAGACTTCTAGCAAAACAGAGTTACTGTGAGGATGACTCTATAAAACTGCAGCAGGGATCTTTGGGGAAGGAAGATCAAGCACGGCTTAGAATAAAATATTACTTCCACTGGAGCCAGGCGAAGAAACACATGAAGATTTTAAAGCCCTGTTAAACGACAGAAAATATCAACCAGAAGTCTTTGAAAGAACCTGTCAAGTAACTTTTGGAACAAGTGTTGGAGGTATGTGAAGGAGGGAAAGAGAGGGAGATGGGGAAAGAGGGAGAAGGAGGGGGAGAGAGAGAAAGAGAGAAATGGAAGTAGTCCCCAGCTTTATGGGGTGAAGACCCCTAGGCTCTCTGCACATCCACTGCTGTTTGACATAGATATGACACTGAAGCAGCATGCCATTTTGGGGTGACAAAAATCAGCAACAAGAGATAGTCTCTAAGTTTAATGTTGCCTCTTCTTCTAACCCATGCTTCCAAATAATTCTCATGAAGATAAAGCTTGCAGTTTTGGAGGCATGGTAAATGGAACTCTCAGCTTTGCAATTTCTTAACTCAAGGGATAAATTTTCTTTTTCCAATATAGAAATCTGATGTTATTACAAAATACAGTTCTATGAGATTTATTGATTTATATATGATGCATTTATATAAGTCACGTGGGGAAAAAAAGTACTCAAGTCGCAAACCCTCTTAAAGAGCTGAGTAGTTATAGGAACACTGTAGACAGTCTGATACTGGACCTAAGCCCAACACTTTCCACGCCTTTTGCCTCCCCAAAACTCACACGAAGAACATAGGCCGACCAGGTTTCTGGAACACACCACTTAACAAAAGGAAATGCAACCAAGGAATAGGTTTGAGGGAAAGGGTCTTACCTTTGGGAAATCAGCTTCTAGAGTGATTAGGAAGGGGAGCTTATGACAAAAATGTAATATAAAAAATTAAGTAGAAAAAGTTAATTTAAGGTCATGAAAATAAAGGAAATTAATAATTAAACACTGTTCCAAATCCCTCAGTCTCTCTTAATAAGAAGAAATATTAGCATAACACCAAGATTTTTCTTCAGATCAACATCTAAGAAGACAAGATGGTTTGAACTCTTACTTATAAATTCTGGAAAATGTATTTTGGAAATCCTGTGATGACTCTTGGTATTTAAGAACACATTCTTCCCACCTCATGCATTTAAAACTGTCATCCACAGCTATAGGAGTTGTATGTAATGTTTGCATACAGAGAAGAAAAATGCATAAAACTTTCTGGAGCTGAAAGTTTTGGGGTAAAAAGGTTAGGGAAGATTTTTCAGGGCTGGAATAAGGGACTGGAAATAAACTAAATACAAAATTACCATTGCAGATGCCATATGGGTTTTAAAAAGAACAACAGGAGAATGCAAAATATGGTCAGACATCTAAGGGGGTCCTAAGAAGTGGATGATGAAGGAATACACTAAAATCCTACTGTCAAAGATTGGGCCAAAATGAATGTCCAAAAATGTCCTGCATTGAAACTCATTTATAGCCCTTCTTCTCCCCACTGTCATAGTTTTGGAGCGAGCTTTTAATTTGAAAGGGAGATATTGAAAACATACCAACAAATGGGATCTTTGTGATTTCTAACCACTTTTTAATTTTCTGAAATATTTTAGAACTAAGTTAAATGGAAACCAATACTATTCTTTTGCTCATGGAGTCATGTCATTAAATGACTGGGTTCAGTACAAATTCACATTATTTTAGAATTCAAACCTTTTAGAAGGAAAGCTTGACTCCTTATCTTTTGAGTTATCGGCAGTAATCAGAAGGTTCCTCCACAAGGCAGTCTTTGACATTTCATCAGAAATATTGATCACAGATGGATCATCTCTAGATAGGAGTTTACCCAAAATGAGATAATAAACATTAAATAAGAAACTGCAGTTATCTATCCATAGACACTAAATATAGGACAGTATTATGCCTCTGTACAGTATTTTTGATAGTTAAAAATTAAGTATTATTAATAATTGTTCTCTCCAAACAATTTCACAACTATGAAAAATAAAAATCTAAATGAGAGATTCTAGTTACACAGAAACTGGTTTGGGGTACAGTTTTCCTAATTCTTTCCCAATGACGGAGTTTAGGTTCTGCACGTTCACTGCTGGGCCTCTTGTCCCTATATTCATAGCCCAGCACAGCACTTCACCACCCCTCTGCTCAGGATCCACAGTGGCTCCCACCCATTCAAAGTAAAAGCCCAGTGGATGGACTATAAGGCTCTGTCCCCTTGCTTGCTTCCCCTACAACTCTACCTTCTGCTATCACACCCCTGCTCTTTCCTCTCCAGCTACAGTGCAACAGCCTCCTGATTGTTCTGGGACCCTACAGGCTTGTTGCTCCCTCAGGGTCTTGTAGTCACTCTTCCTCTGCCTATAATGTTCCTTTACATGGTATGGGTTTGGCTGAAAGTGTGTTAGGGTTTTTCCATAACTTGAGGAAAAACCCAAGCAAACATTTTGGCCAACCAAACATAAATAACCCTTCCCATTCTTAGTTCAAATGTCACCTGCTCCGATACGCCTTTGTTGACTGCTTTATTTAAAATTTCTGTTTCCATATCCCCGTAGCAACTTCATCCCTCTTTCTGCTTTGTGTTTTGGTTTCATTTTTCACTATTTGAAATACTATACTATCTTACTTGTTCATTTATGTATTTTCTGTCTCCCCCACCTCTATTCTACTTGAATGCAAGCTTCATGAGAACAAGGATTCTTGCACATTGGTCTCCTGCTGTTTCGCCATGACCCAGACAAAGTCTAACATTTGGTATCCACTCAACAAATATTTTATTCAGTGGCTGGGGGAGCCTCTAATATTAGGGCCTGTAACTATGCTGGATTCATTTTTTTTTTTTACATTTTAAAACTGCACCAATTATAAGTCCATTTAGAACTCTCTAAAACATTCCCAGGGCCAGAAAGGCAACCAAGTATCAACAAAGATAAAACACAGGCCAAGCCAAAGAAAGTTGCGTTGTGTGAGAAATCAGTACTCTCTTCTACCACAGGTAAAAATGATACTCTGCTATGGAAAAAGTCATGTTCTACAGAAATCCTAAACTGACCTCTCATACCCTTCATTGTGGATATTCACAAGAGGGCAACAAATTAAATTTTTAAGAGGAACACTGAGAGTCTGGAGCAAAACAGTTCTCACAGGCTCTTTCCTTCCTAATCTGGACATGTGTTCCTTAATACCTCTCATTCGTCCAGCCCTTGGTAACAAAGAATGAGATCAACTACTTTCCAAAAGAGTCATGCAGAATACAAATTTTTCATAACATTAGGTGAAAAAGAGTCTTGTGAGCAAAAGAGTTTAAAAAAGGCTGGCTACAACAAAGTTAAACTTAAAAAAAAATGCCAACACTAGTTAGATTCTCTAATATGCCAGTGTGCATTGTGAAGTTCTAAACTGGAATGTGGTATAGAACATTTTTCAGACTTATTAAACCACAAAATCCTTTTAAGAGGGGTACCATAGGAAACTACGCAGATTTCCATAGAATACAGTTGAGAATATGCTGATTCAACAAAACAATCAACGGGATTTTAAAACTTAAATATTATTTAAATAAAAGAAAGCAAGAAAGGGAAAAATGTCTTCTGTACTTGTGCTCACTCTTAAGTGGTAGATGATAATTGTATTTTTTATATCTAGGAAATACGATCTTACAGTCAGACCCTGAAGATCCACTCCTATTTTTTTAATGCTATGAAAAATTCCCTCCTTAGTCAAAAGCCTTCTATGCTTTTTTCTTGGCATGGCCCTAAATTATCCTTAAGCACTTTGGGATCATATATATATAATTTTTTGCCAAATACTTTCAAACATTTTTATTATAACTTAGAGGCGTTTGCTTTTTTTGCTATGTCTCTGTGCACGAAGAAGATTAGCATATTTTGGAGAGTTACATAAATATTTCCTAAAATTACTAGTATAACTGAATTCTTCAATTCAGGAAATAGATTATCTCTTTGGAAGTGTCTTTCAGTAGGGGTAAATCCTATGTTTTTCCCAGAGTTCAAACATTTACATGTGATGGCTTTAGTGGATACCTAACTTATTTATTCCAGAATTGAATACTAATCTGTCTTCAGGTGCTACTTAAAGAGAATATGAAAGAATTTTCATGCTCATTATAAAATACGAGACCTAAGAGAACAGTTTCCCACCTCAGTTCATTTTAAGCTACTTAGCCAGAGTCACACGGCTTCTAGTGGCAGAACTTCTAGTGGCAGAACTGGGGCAGGATAATCTAACACCCAGTTTTAGTTCTTTCCACTCTAACACAACTTCAACAAACCTCAGTAGGAATTCACACATATGAAATTCTCAAGTAGCGTATATAACATGTTACATTCCTCCAATTGGTGTGTTTTTACATTTATATCTTACCTATAGTGCCCTTCCAGTGGGAGCTGTACTGTGCCCTCATCTTCCATAGCTAGCATACTTTGTTCTTCCTGGAAAGACAAATGTAAAATATATAATGTGAATCCGATGAGCCTCTATTTTACATTAAAGAAGAAACAGAAATTAATATTTCACTATCTCATTAACCTCAGAACCTTCCACTTTGCTTGCATTTATTAATGCTAGCACAGGTCCTTTCAATAAAGCATCAGCTACCAAGAACAGAAGTAATTAATTACAGCCTCATACCACAAAGCAATTTAAATGCTAACAACAATCTCCTTCATGTCATTCGATGTAAAATATGGTTAATTTCCAAGCAGATTAAAACAAAAATCTAAATTTTACAAGGACAAATGTATTGGTAATCATTTTCATTATTGTAAAGTTGAAATTACATTCCCAGAATGCTCTGTTAGAAAGGAATAAGAGATGTATTTAGAGCAGTGGTTCTCAAACTTTTGTTTCCACCAGAATCACCTGGAAGGTTTATTAAACATATAGATTACTGGACTGTACCTCCCAGGGTCTGATTCAGTCGATTTGGAGTAGGGCCTAAGTACACATCTTGGATCATGCTGATTATGCTGATTTGAAGACCACACTTTGAGAACCACTGCTCTAGAGACTTGGTAACAGACAGTAGAAGATATCTCCCTGTATGGACCAGAACACAGGAGTACTTTCCACTTAAGACTCATTATAAGCTTTTGTTTTAGGCCTCAGATTTCTTCTTCAACACAATATTCCACCCTTCTCCAAAGGGTAGAAATGTTTCATACATTCATTTCTTCATATATAAAGTCCATATAGTCCAAGTTATAGTTTTTCTAGTAGTCATGTACAGATGTGAGAATTGGACCATAAAGAAGGCTGAGTGCCAAAGAATTGATGCTTTCAAACTGGTGTTGGAAAAAACTCTTGAGAGTTCCTTGGACAGCAAGGAGACCAAGTCAGTTAATCCTAAAGGAAATCAACCCTGAATATTCATTGGAAGGACTGATGCTGAAGCTGAAGCTCTGATACCTTGGCCACCTGATGAGAAGAGCTGACTCATTGGAAAAGACCCCGATGCTGGGAAAGATTGAACATAAAAGGAGAAGAAGGCAGCAGAGGATGAGATGGTTGGATGGCACCATAGACTCAATGGACATGAGTTTGAGCAAACTCCAAGAGATAGTGAGGGACAGGGAAGCCTGGTGTGCTGAAGTTCATGGGGTCACAAAGAGTCGGACATAACTTAGCAATTGAACAGCAAATGTCTTAAAAGTATATCTTTGGGATGAAGATAAACTTACGTAGCACTGAAACACCCTAGTTTAATTTACAATAATGTTATCATTAGCCTTTTTCCATGTACCAAAAATTAAATGTAGTATCTACAGATTATAGCTCCTTTTTCATGCATTTATTTTCAAATGGGTCAATTAGGAATGTTCAAGTTTAGAGAATTCTTTGGGGCCATTTAAAACTGTTAGAATTATTGGCCCTAACCCCAGAAATGAAATTTTAAGCTGTGGAGAGATGAAGAGCTAGGTCACTTTCCTGACCAAATGGGAACTGAAGAGAGAAAACAAGGAAGGCCCTGGAAGGTCATTGCTTTCCCTCTTTCAGTAGCTTAGCAGAAGCTTGGCTGGTCTAAATCAGCTTTGGTTGATGTCATTTTTCCTGGCATACAAGACTATTCCTAGGGTCCTCAACTTGCATGCTGCCTAGTCTGAAGAACGATTGCCATATTTCTTGTTACTTAAAGAAATGGTGTTTTCTACCTCCTCTTTAGCTAGTCTATGAATTTATGAGGCAATGTGGGGGCAGGTCTCGTTTTCACTCTTGAAATGCTGTCTGTACATATCTAACCTGTGACCAGGCAGGCTCCCCTCTGCTGAGTCCTCAGCCTCTGCTGAGGCCTTAGCCCTAAGGCCTTAGGCCTTAGAATACCTCTGCCCAACCTATGCTGTGTAATAAAGGAGAGGTCAGGGGACTGTATGGGATCTGCTATTTCTCTGCTTAGAAGCTGCCCTCCCAACCAACCCAGTGTTATATCTGTACTCTGTGATACTATTGGCATATAGCTGTTTTCCCTTTACATTATGGGAATTTATTCTATTCTCTTTCTCTGTTACATTTCAAGGAAAATTTTTCTTTGAAGACCTCTCAGATATATATTATTTCTTATGTATTATGTCTGTTCCCCATGTTATGTGGAGGTACCATCAGAACTAATTCAAAGTGAGTAGACAGTATCATTGGTTTGAAATTATATATTTAAGCACTTGTGCAGAGCTAATCTGTAGTCTAAAATGATGCACGCCTTGCAAATGGATTAGTTTCTATATATGGAAATGAAACATGGACCATATTAATTTATATGCACACCATTGAGGCCATGGGTAGAACACATTTATCCTTTCAGGAAGAAAAGGTTACTTTTTCTATAGAAAAGGTTACCTTAATGCACACGTGAAAGTGAAAGTCTCTCAGTCATGTCCGACTCTTTGTGACCCCATGGACTATACAGTCCATAGAATTCTCCAGGCCAGAATACTGGAGTGAGTAGCCTTTTCCTTCTCCAGGGGATCTTCCCAACCCAGTGATCTAACTCAAGTTTCCCGCATTGCAGGCAGATTCTTTACCAGCTGAGCCACAAGAGAAACCCAAGAACACTGGAGTGGGTAGCCTATCCCTTCTCCAGCGGATCTTCCCGACCCAGGAATCAAACTGGGTCTCCTGCATTGCAGGTGGATTCTTTACCAACTGAGCTATGAGAGAAGCCCTGATGATGCACATGGGGGGACATAAAGAGAAAACAATCTGCAATCCCCAATGCTATTTAAGTAAAACCAAATACAAGCAAAATGTAATTCGTTTCTTGGTTGTCCACTGAAAGGTAAGATTGGTATGTAGTATCTTTTCTGACCAACTCATAATAAAATGTAAAGAAGCCAGGTGGAAAGGTTTAATAAAGAGTAAAAATTGGGAGAAAAAAAACAGCTGAAGAGAAGAACGGTGCCATCAATGCCTGGGTTACCTGGCAGCAGAAAACTAAGGCTCGAGATTCAATCTAACAGCAAAAAATTGGATCAAAGCTTTAGGAACAATTCTGTTTTTTTCCTCAGATGATTTTCCACTTTTCTCTCAAATTACTTTCAATAATTATTTTGCACTCTGTGGCTTGTTAGCATGTGTGGGCTTTATACTAGTCATAATTCTATCCAAACAAAAACTCATCACCTCTAAAGATAGCATTTCCAAGCCATGCTTATCTGAAGAGAAGGGTGGCGGAGCAGCCGCTGCCTTCAGTGCCAGAAGGAAGCTGGGTGGGCCCCAGAGCTTGGGGATAGAGGGCCGGCTGCATCCCAGGCAGCTCTGTGAGGAAGCCAAAAATTGAGACTTTCTGGGGAGGAGCAGTCAAATCAGGCACTAGCCGTCACGACAATCACAACCTCTTTTATCTCCATCATACAAGGAAAGAGAGAGGAAGCAAACAGCTTACTGGGTGTCCTTCACTTTGTTAGTCTGAAATATCCTCAAAGGAGCTCCATTCAGCATTTCATTTACACAGCGCCCATCAAAAATCTGCTGAGCTCTACAAGGGTGATGGTCAAAATTTATCAAAGAGCGCTTGAGGGGGTTTTGCCAATTTGACTACAGGAATGTTCATAGTCGATTTGAACACCAAGTTTTCATTTAGATAGCCAAAGCATTGTTCGGATACTAAACCAGTGAAGGACAGTTGATTCTATACCCAGTAAAAAGCAGAAATATAGAGGCTTAAAAATGAATCTCTTCAATAGCACTCAAACATTTACTGGGTATGTATCATGTGCTAAGCACACAGTGAATAAAAAGAATAATCCAGGAGCTATTCATGAATCCGATAAGCAAATACATATTAAGCATGATTTCACAACAGGTCGTATGCTAGGTACTGGGCATACAACAATGAAAAGAGAGTCATAAACCTTACTCTCAGAGGACAAGAAGGATCACTGGAAAAAGAATAGAACAAGAGGCAGTGGTATCTGGGCCAGTCTCATTTGATCAGTTTGGTAATAGAAAGGAAGAAATTTAGGTAGGAAGAAACAGGATAATAAAAGGTAGGAATAAATAAGACATGTTTTCACAATAACAAACAACTAGCCTGGCTGGGGTGAAAGGCCTGTGCTAAGTAGAAAAGGAAAATAAAATCAGAGGTAAATTGTGGTGTGTTTTGATGAAGGATTTACATATAAAGTTAGATCATGAATCTGAATTATGGTTTGTGATAGTGTAAAAAATACAATTTATATATTATGATACCTAACAAATGCTCTACCTTTAGTGAAACAGATAGCATGTTACAGTATCCACTTTTCATGTAAAGTCTGTATCTATGGAGGAGTCCTTAAACAGCTCAAATGTTCACAAAGGTGTCTAGAGTATTAGAGAAAACATTCAGCAATTTTAGAATTCTTAGATATTAAAAAATGGAAGGGAATTCAGAAATCAAGTTCAACCCCTTTAATTTCATGCAAGAGAACACGAAATGCAACAGAATGCAAGAAGTGCTCGAGCATCTCCTTCCTCAATTACTAGTAGAATAGATAATGCTGCAAACATCACACACACACACACAAACATACATACATACCCCTATAATTATTTGTAAACCATAAAATACTATAAGAGATATTCCTTAAGACTTTCAATATGCAGAAGAGCCAACACATAATACATACAACTACTCACTTGAATGATGAAAACTGAAAAGAAAAAAACAGGAAGGAGGAGTAGTCCGTATAGAATTCATATAAACAGATGGATGCAACATACGTTTTTTATCAGCATATTTGATTCAGTTTCTCTAATTGACTTATCAAAATTATTATAAAATAAAAAAATTCTGACAGAGTAACTCTGGATTTAGAGGAATATATTCTGGTGATACAGAGTCTGGGGGTTTAGGAAAGGTCATACCTCAAATTTCAGAACTCATGAGAATCACCTTGGAGGTCTTGTTAACACAGATTTCTGGGCCCATATCCAGAGTTTTGATTCAGTAGGTCTGGAGTAGGGTCCAAGAATTCAGATTTATGACAAGTTGACAGGTGTTGGCTGATACAGCAGAGAGCCTAGGACCACACTTTGAAAACCACTGCTTGAGGAAGAATAATATGCTTGCCTTGCTCTGAGATTCAACCAGAAGTAAGATTTGCTTGTACAATAATTAGGCCATGCTTTCTAAATCCACAACTGATTCTGGTCTTTCCTAGCATAAGATATGCTCTCTAATATGTATAATCTCGGCCTTGTTCACGAGCCTGCTTCAGCCAGATCGTAAGTCCCACTTGCACCCCTCCTTTTCTTCCCCATAGCATGTATGTTGGAGTGAACCTCCCAAAAACCAAGAGATGTCAATACCATGATCACTGAGCAGAGCTGAATTTCTAGGATTTATCTAACATTAACCTCCTCCTCCCTCACCGAGGAGCAAACATTCTGCTGGGGCTTTCTGCTTTATCAGCAGCCCTTTTGTCAAATGTGTACAATGTCCTAGAGAACACTGAAGTAGGAAGTAAAGTGTGTTGGTACTCTGAGCACATTTGGACATCCAGAATTTGATTCTGCAGTCTTCCCTTTACACAGAGCAATGTGCAAAATGTCAGGGTTCCAATATTCATTTCTATCCTGATTATAATCCTTTCTTTCTAAAAACTGAACCATATGCATATGCATATGCATGAAGTACATGAAAATTTGGAACAGAAGCTCTGCGACCTTGGACTGGCCTGTGTAGCTATTTATTCTGCTTAACTCATTATTGAATTTTAAGGTCAAACTAATGTTTTCTCAATGCCATAAGACCAGAAGTGGGCTACTGATAGTAAAGCCCTGAAAGATAAAGGTACAAGCTTGTAACTATCATCAAAAGGACAAGAGGTGAGTCTACTTAAAATTCAAATCTCAGTAAGCTGAGACATTTCTGCTCTTTACCATCTTTCCAGATCACAATCAGAGTTACTCAATTAATCTAAGTAATTGCAGAAACGCAACATCTTGGGTAGAACTTGTTCATTTACTACATTCATATAATTGTCTTCTCCAGCCTTCTCCTGGAAGACTGGGTCTTAGTATAAGACGCTACGGGAAGATAACATTCTTCAGTGGAGTCCATTAGCCTCAAGCAAATGAAATACCGAAATCTGGGTTACCAAGTAGAAAATCAACCAGAATTTTAGTTTCAGTATAATCCTTCTTAAATCTTCCTAGTGTCTATACTGATTATATATTTTTAATACTAATTCCAGGTTAGAAATTTAGTATCTTTAAATTGTACTTTCTCTCTCCAGTTGTCAAATGTAGAATTATCTTTCTTTGCACTGGTCAGAACTATATTTTAATGTCCTACTATGGATTATTTCATGACTGTATTATTGGTTTACTTGTTTCTTTATAAGTACTGAGGATCACATTAAAGTACATCATATTAATCTAATTGAGAATTTAAAGGTCTGTAAACCTACCTGATTAATGTATTACAAGGCATTTTGCTTTACTTTTTGTCATACTCTGAACTGAAGGATACAGCTGTAACTTTTCCTAAATAAATCCTTTATCTCTTTTTGAATCCTTTTAGAAAATACTTAGGAGATTTAATAATATTAATTACTTCTAAATTCTTTATCTACATAATCAGAAAACAGTCAATAACCATTGGTATATAATGAGTCTATAATGTAAAAAGATTAGAAGCTCATTCCATAGCATCTCTGCCTATCCGAAGTCACTAAATTCCAAAATGGACATATGGCACACATACATATGAGTACCATACATATGCAGCTATGTGAATGGTTCTCAGCAATGGAAGTAGCATATTCTAATACATTTATGATTACTGTCAAATTTGTTTTCTATTTCACAGACATATAAAGGAAGAATATGAAATTTTCTTTGAATGAAAAAAGGGAAGAAATATTAAGCATAATATATTGTATATACTATTCATAGGGATCAAGCCAGTCAATCCTAAAGGAAATCAACCCTGAATATTCTTTGGAAGGACTGATGCTGAAGCTGAAGCTCCAATACTTCGGTCATCTGATGCGAAGAGCCGACTCATTGGAAAAGAATCTAATGCTTGGAAATACTGAAGACAAAAGGAGAAGGGGGTGGCAGAGAATGAGATGGTTAGATAGCATCATCAACTTGATGAACACAAATCTGAGCAAACTCCAGGAGAGTGGAGAACAGAGGAGCCTGGAGTGTTGCAGTCCATGGGGTTGCAAAGAGTAGGACACAACTTAGTGACTGAAAGATGACAACAATTTTATATACATGGTATTTTTCTTTTTACAAAGTTTTAGAAGGGCAAGAATGCTCCATTGTATGGATATGGCATCACATGAATGCTGTAGAAGATATGATTGTATGCCTGGGGCTGTTGCTAGCTGATTCCTATAGAGGTAGTAAAGACATTTGACAGGAAATCAAAACAGGAAAATAAGGCAAAATTACATTTACAAGTTACTGCATCATAATACTTAACATTCTCATTATCAAGGAAACTAAGGAAAACCTTGTGGTCAATGAGTTTTGTATTCAAAGTTGTCTTCCTTAGAATTTGAAACTTCTTAGAAATTATTTTCAACCTAAATAAATTTTAATTATGTCAAGTATGAATAGTTTAAGCCTTTAATATTTCTATACTCATGCTAACTTAATTTACGCTTATTTTATACCAAATTCTGTTGCATTTTTCTTGAATAGTACCTGAGGATGACAGCAAACCTTTAATAAAGCCTTAAAAACATATACAGATTATCCAAATATCCGAGTTAAAGCACTATTAAAAAATCTCTCACACTTAAATGAGAGTATAAACTTAGAAAAGTAGTTAAAGCTTAGAAAAAAACAGAAAAATAGTTAAAGCACTATTTTTTAAAAAAATTCTCACACTTAAATATGAGTGTATCAACCTTAGAAAAATAAAGAAGCTTGATAACTTTACATTGACATTTTCAACATTATATCAGTATTACTTCTCATACGGTTCATGAGGTTCTCGAGGCAAGAATACTGGAGTGGTTTGCCATTCTGTTAGTATGGCTAGAAGAGTAATTCAAAGTATGCCCTCTACAACATATAGGAAAATCTCTTCACCATGGAAAAGTGAAGAAATACCAGTCACATATTAGGTAGACATGTTTGTAGAAACATCTGAGCAGAAATCCCATTAGACTTCGTGGCCTACTCTGGACTCATCTAATGGTTTAGTAAAACCTCAGACCATTGAAATGTTTGCAAACAAATTCCCCAGAAGAAAGAGGAATATGCCCATGGCTTGAGAAAATAAACCACAGAGAGGAAACTAAATACATTTGCTGACTGCTTTAAGGAAGAAAAAATGGAGAGAATAATGCACAAATCTCACTAAGTATTTTCTTTCAAATTCATTTCTAGTTACACAGAAATTTTGTTCTTCTGTTTTACAACTTATGGACTCAGTCATTCTGCTAAATGATGTACTGGCCATTTTTTTTTTCATTTATACTTTTTGCAATACTTTAAAAATATTATGACTACTAGCCTTCAAAATGGATCCAGATTTATACATGAATTTCAAATGTCATAAAACTTAAATTGTTTTAACATGTAAAACAGAATAGGATAAATCAGTAGTTTGTGAAAGTAATAAAGTCCCCAAAGTTTCTCAAACAATATTTACTCAATCCTAAAGCACTTTGAAAGATTGAGGGCAGGAGAAGGGCACGACAGAGGATGAGATGGTTGGATGGCATCACCGACTCAATGGACATGAGTTTGGGTCAACTCCGGGAGATGGTGATGGACAGGGAGGCCTGGTGTGCTGCGGTTCATGGGGTTGCAAAGAGTCGGACACAACTGAGTGATTGAACTGAACTGAAAGCACTTTGAAAGAAAATCACACTTGATCTTAGCCAAAAGGCCGAGAAGTGATGAAAGCAAATCAGATCAACACGCTTTCCTATTAAACATTTCATCTATGTCAAGAATAACTAATTTTATCTTTTAATTAGAATTAGAATCTTTTGATTAAAACTTTGTTCCCTAGGAAAATATCAACAGTAATAATGTCTCTTTTTTTTCTTCTCACATATTCAACCAAAAAGCAATCACTGTTTGATCACAATTTGGAAACAGTTAAGGATCAGTAAGTTTCTGCCATCCTAAGGGGAGGAATCAGAAAAATAAACCTTATAAATCGAAGGATAATGAAGTACAAAGTATTTGCATATTTCACCAGAGTTTGCTCATATAAGATATGTGCTCTCTCTGTTCAAGTTTCAGCTTTATGATTTTAAACACTCATCTTTCAAAGTAGTCCACCTGTGCTTATTAGTAATCACTAAAGATAAACACAATAATTTATTCTGCAGAGCTGTTACTGTGCACATGTTGCTTTTTCTTTATAAGATATTTATTTTGCTCTGACTTACTTCTTTTTCGGCATCTTCTAGTTTCTTTTTCTTACTCTCAGGCATTAAATCATCCAACCAGCTGAGTTCCCGTTTGGTAAACAAAAAGTCCATCAGTTTTCTTACAAATACCAAAGCTAACACCTGAAGGGAATAATAAAAGATTTTAAAACAAGGAAAAAATATAAATGAGAGATTTAGATTTATTTGTTTTTTGGTAGAAACAAGTCAACTACAATTAGGTCTGATATTAAAGTGAAATTTTGATATATGTGTGTATAATAGATATTGTCTAACTTTTGCTTCCTTCAATTTCTTTTCTTACCACATCTCCAAATGGCTGAGATTCTACCCATTATAGGAGGCATTTAAAGAAGCAATGAAAAAACACTATATTTTTGACCATTTCCTTAAAAACACGTTAAGAATATTGAAACTTTAATACTTATGCTAATAATATTTTAATTTATAGTCATTGAAATTCTAATACTTTAGCTTTGAAATATTTGAAACTCATCTAAAATACTTAATAAAATTTAATTTTAAAAATCTCCTTAACTTTTCAGATTTGCTAGTATATCTTTAAAGTTAAATTGTGAAAGTTTACATTTTCCACCCAACTTTAATTAATTCAAACTAATGTTCAGAATGATAGAGATAAAACTATTTTGAATCACTGAAATTCATATATAATCTAAAACCCAATCTTAATTACTCATTTTAGTGGCTAAAGTTTATACCAAGGTTTCCAATAACTGTTCAAAATTATTCTATTGTTCTGATTTGTTCATGGATTTTTAGTGAGAGCAGAAAATCAGAGGGAGAAAAAGAGCTGACTTAGAAGTTTCGTACCATCATGGGAAAGACAATAGCAGCTCGTGAAACTTTTATTATCCACAAAAGGCCGAGGCAACTCATCTGAATAACTGTGAAGAGATGGACTTTTCGAAGTGGCACATGCCTTAGATATATAAAATCTGGTTGATGTTTTGCAGGCATCCAGAAGAGCTTTATTCTATCAAAGAACTAAAAGATAAACAGACTAAATTGCTTTTTACAGACAACAATAAAAGTAGGACAAGTAAATGTATAATATAGTCCAATATATGGTACATCTAGATAACATTTACATTGACATCTGGGTGTCAGGATTATGGGATTGTTAAGTGTATATTCTGAAATACCACAACTTCAGTTTTATAATATCCCATATCTTCTCAAATGTGTATACAGGTTATAATTTAGAAGAGTTTAATAACATTGATGCCAATGCTAAACATTGCTCCCTCAGAGAGTATAGCCTTGAGACAAAACAAAATCATCACCCTTGTCTTCATCATCACATCTCAATTTCTTCCTTTACTTGTCCTTTAAGTACTGGGGTTTCCTGTACCCTTCTTTACTGAATATTTCATCCATACCCACTGTTTCAACTTTCACATACTTGCTAGACTCTCAGCCCTCAATCTCTACTGCAGCTCTTTCTGTCTTGAGCTCCAGACCCACATGCAGCTGCTGCGTAGGATGTACCTCCTTATTTTGACTCTGCTGTTTTGACCTTGCCACTTTCATCCTCATAAAAGGTTTTGGTGCTGTTTCTAAAAATACAAATATCTTGGCCATAAAGATTTAACCTAGATGAATTATTATTAATAAAGTATTTCCAGAGCAAATTTTAACTCAGTTTAATCTTATTGATCAGTTCCCTCTACTACACTGTCAAATCATTTATATATATTTTCCATTGTATCTTATTAACATTATTTTCATCTGGATCAAGGTTATTTCTGTTTAAACTTTATCATAAAGAGTACATTATTTTTGGACTAGATATTATTTTAATAGCTTTGACATTTTTATCCATCAAAGTTAATTTTCTCAATTCAAATTTTATAGATTAAATGTTCACAAGAATCTGAAATCTTCAATCATATTTTACTTATTAACAAAATGTACTGCATGTTAGCTTTGTTTTATGCAGATCATTTTGTTTAATTTTTCTCAGGCCAAATTTTACAGTTTTCAATGTTTCCAAAAATAAGTGATGATTTAGAAAATGACAGTTTCAATCACTGTCAGTTCTATTTCATACCATGGAATATCTCCTATGTGTTTTAAGAGTAACATTAGATTTAGTCCTTAGCTAATTTATACGAGAAAATTGTAAGCAATCTTCATCAAATTTTCCAAAATTACTCTAATACGCTAAGGAACAAAAATGCCCATAGAGTCAAATAAGTGTTAGTGTAGTGTCATACATCATGTTTTACTGACACCTTCTCATATCCCTAATTCAGCATAACCTCATCTTTCCTTCTGTTTTTTCCCTGTCTTATGGCACAGCATGGCCTTCCCTCGGGCATCTAAACCAGAATCACACATAGTTGAGTCCGTCCAGTGTTCATTTATTTAGTCATATCCATTTATACCTTCTAAAAAATTTGTTGAAAACCTATGCAGAGTACTAAGTGCTGAATTAGTTCCTGGTTTGTTCCTCTCTATATTGTCCATAAATATTTCACTGGGTCTTTTTATCTCCAATTCCTAAATATCTCTTAAAACTACATGTCATTAAATAAATAAAACTCAGTGCATGGTGGAGATAGGAATAGGGAAGAAATAAAGTAAAATCCTCAGGGCTATAAATGAATGTTTCAATTTCTACAGAACTAATTTTTTTCCCAGCTACCATTTCTCCATGTGTGAAGTTATGTTATTGCATAACTGTACTTCAGTGTGTGGGTGATTCCATTGTTATTGCTTAAATGGCACATTTGCTTTACTTTGGATTCTTAAAGTGTTGGAATGAATATATATATTCATATATATATATGGTTATACATCTGAGTACAGAAACAGCGTTCCTAAGAACACTATGTTCTGTTTTTCCTGCCATGTTGCACAGTAAGAAACCTAGATAAATTTATTAATATTGCCAAACAGGTAATATACAAGATTCTTTGAACAAGCGGGGTAACAAGTTAACATGTTTCTTGAACTGCTGATATTCAGCACATTCTTAATTATTATTACTCAAATACCTAATGATAGTCATGATAAATGTATTCTGAGTTTTGCATGTACCTTTGATCTTGTCCTAGTATCAGCATCCCATTTCCCCATCCAGTTAGCCACAATATTCCAAATAGGAATTTCAGCTCCCTGAGTTCAGGGCTCACTTAAATTTTCACTAACTCTGTTTCTTAGTGTGAGACCCTATTTCCCGTTTCATTTGTGCTATTTAGAACTCTTTATACTTTTCTCATGGGTCTTTGATATTTTCCTCAACTTTCATTTGAAAGATTCCCACCCCAAATAATTCCAAAATTTGACATTCTTGTTTAGTTCCAAAGCTCATGGGTATAATAAAATCATGTGAGTGGAATTAGGGGGGGAAATCTGTTGAAGCTATCAAAATGATTTTACTTTGTTTCTTAAACTTCTGCTGCTGTATTTATGTGAGCCTGAGGCCTAATTATAAATACTTTTCACTTACAGATGAAATTAGTACTCATAGAACTTTTGCCAAAGGCAAAAAAAAAAACCCCAGCAAAACAAATAAACAAAACCTCTTCAGCACTCTTCCCTATCTGTCTTACCAGACCAATTCTTTTAAAATATATTTTTCGTACATAAAGTTATAAATGAACAAATTAAATGTAGTTAGAATAAAATTAAATGCATAACACTTCTCAAGTGTTATAACAGTGAAACATTCAGTTACAACCCTGAGGATTTTACTTTATTTCTTAAGATTCAACACATCTCCTCCCAAGTTACTTTTACCCAGTATCAGGATGAACACCCTCATCCTATCGACTTTAGGTGATTAGTGATCTTACAGCAACTTCATGTTAAAGTTCTGTCTTGGTTCTGACAACCAATAGTATCCTCGGGCCTAAGAGGTTTTCCTTCTCCCAAGGTCAGAAGCTGATTAATTATTTTTTCAGGAGAAGAGTTCCTGTACTGCCTGTCCCTCAGCGTTGAGAGTTTAGCCAAGCTCTTCCACAGTGCTGCTGCCTCATCACCCATTTTGTCCAGTCAAGCAGGCTGCAGCGACCTTAAATCAGCCAAGCCCCTCATGCAAGTGCACGCCTTAGATAGCCACCTGCAGAGTCACAAGTAAATATAAGTTCCTGACATAATTTCCCCAATGGCCCTTGTGATCAACAACCTCCCCTGCCTCCTTCTCCTTATGCACCCCTTAGATAAGACCTCTGCAAAGCTCACCAAACCCTGCTCTTCCGATTTGAAGAGTCCAGTTTCAGCCTTAGCCAAGGAACCCCAAAGTGCTCCACCCACTGACCCTAATAAAGGCATCTGCCCTAGGTCCTGTCTCTCTCTGTCTCCATTTTGTCTTGGCCTCCCCATGTGGCCCCTCAAGGCCAGGTCCTTCCTGTGAAGACCTATGAGTGATAAACTTTTCTATTTCTGTTTCTCTTGTGGTCTGCTGTTAAACCACCAGTTCACCATCTAACACCCTGTGCTCTACTTAAAAAGTGTTAATTTGACAAATTCATAACATTTAGTCAGATGACTGTTCCTTTATAGGTCACTGAACAGTAATGAGTCTATTGTCAAAGAAAAAGTGGCAATTTATATTTTCTTTTAGCCAACAAAAATAAATTATACAATAAATAATCCTCAAACTAGTCTCTTTTTCAGGAAAATTTTAAGTGTTTGGGAACAATAGTCTTGTTATAAAACAAGATTATTCAAAGGAAATTTTAAATAGAAATCTGTATTAGTTTCCTAGTGCTGCTGTAACAAATTACAACTCGGTGGCTTAAACAATAGAAATTTATTTTCTCACAGGTGTGGAGGCCAGAATTTCAAAATCGAGGTTTTGGTGGGGCCTTGTTCTGTCTGAAGGCTGCAGGGAAGAAAATTTTCTTCCCTCTTCCAGCTTCTGCTGGTTCCTGATATACCTTGGCTTGTGGTGGCAAAGTTCCAATCTCTGCCTCGACCTTTATGTGGCTTTCTTCCCTGTGTCTCTCTGTGTCCTCCCATCTTCTCATAAGGACTCCAGTCATTGGATTTAGGGTTCATCCTAAATTCAGGGTGAGCATCTCTTGAAATCCATAACCGATTTTATCTGCAAAGACTTTATTTCCAAATAAGGTCACATTCTGAGATTCCAGGTGGATGTGCTGGGAAGGGGCACTATTCAACCCACTATAATAACATAAGCAGGAATAATTTGCCAACAGCCTCAGTAAAAATTTAAAATAATCTTGTGGCACTTAAAAAAATGTTTTAAAATTTTATTCATGTAATTTTGGGCTGCTCTTGGTCTTCATTGCTACATGCAGGTTTTCTCCAGTTGCTACAAGTTGGGGCTACTCTGCTGCACAGCATGGGCTCTAGGGCACACAGGCTTCAGTAGTTGCAGCACACGGGCTCAGTAATTGTGACCTGAGGGCCCTAGAGCGCTGGCTCAATAGTTGTGGGGTGCACAGGCTCAGTGGCTCCATGGTATGTGGAGTCTTCCTGAACCAGGGATCAAACCAGTGTCCCCTGCACTGGCAGGCAGATTCTCATCCACCGTACCACTAGGGAACTTCCTCTTGTGGTATTTTTTAAATGTGTCCACAATTCTTTGATATTATTCTCTTCAAGCGATGGAGTCTAAATTTCCCTCCTCGTGTGTGCAAACTGGCCATAATGACTGGCTTCTAACAAATATAAGAAAAGTGGAAGTGACCATGTGTGAATTTGTAGACTGTCAGTAGACACAGTGACTTCAGCCTCACTCTGCCTCATATTTCTCATTTGGATGGAGGTTAGGATCTCTGTTGTGATGACACTCAAATGTCTGATGGAGAGGCTGCTTACCAATAGCCAGAGAGGAACTACCATTAATTGCCTACAGCGTTGTTGGATAAACACCTTCTAGTCCTATCCAAGCCTTCAAATGACTGCAGTTCTTGTCCACATCTTGCTAGTAGCCGCATAAGGCATCTTGAGCCAAAATCACCCAGCTATTATGTTCCCAAGTTTATGACCCACAGAAACTGTGAGATAATGAATGTTTACTGTTTTAAGCCAATAAGTTTTATAGCAATTTTTTAGGTAACAATGGGAAATTAATGTGAAAACTGTATTTATTTAACCAATTTATTTAACCAATTTAAACAATCTCTAAGGTTTTCCTTATTAATTTATAAAATAATTCTATAAAGACAATTGCAATAATAACAGAAAAGCAAACATAAAAGGCAAAAATCACCCACAATCTTATTACCTTAACAAATTGTTTTTATTTCTCCACCTTCCTTTTTAATCTACCCACACTCACAGTTTCTTAAATCTGTGGTAGTTACAACTTGTTTTTCCACTTTTTCACTTCACATTTCACTTTGTCAGAAGCATTTTTACTGTGTTATTTTTATGGTCATCACATTTATCAATTTTAAATTAATTTATCAAATTTAAATTAACCATAGGTTGCTTAATTATTTTACTGTTGTTGAGTAATTGTATTGTTTCCAATATTTTGATAATATGTGTTACAAGGAACATCTTTGTGCTTTTTTTTTTACTGTTTTCATTGATAGATGTCCATATACATCACCACAGTATCAAAGATTAAAAGCATTTTAATACTTTATGTAGTTTTAAATATACTGATATCCTCTTCTAAAAGGATTATAAAGTATAAACTTTTCACAGTTTTAACATGTGTGTGTGTTAGTCACTCAGATGTCCAACTGTTTGCGACCCCATAGACTATAGCCTGCCAGGCTCCTCTGTCCATGGGATTCTCCAGGCCAGAATACTGGAGTAGGTTGCCATTCCCATCTCCAGGGGATCTTTCCAACCCAGGGATTGAACCTGGGTCTCCCACATTGCAAGCAGATCCTGTACTGTGTGAGCCACCAGGGAAGCCCCACAGTTTCAATATAATCATAGTAAACAGAAGTACCCTCAGATTATGAACCATTTTTAAGAAATTTTTAAGAAATTTAACTGTAGACTGAAAGCTACTCCTCAGATAATGACATTTTCTTAGCTCTCAAGTGACTTTGCATCAACAGACCTTAAGATATGTCATCACAGCTTTACTGTATATACTTTACTTACTATATTATTACAAAGTAATTTACCTGAATTCCTTTTAGTGATGAAGCACCCATATAAAGAAACACTCCATATAGCACTGGCATAGGAATAAACTGTAAAAGAACAATTAGAAAAAAGGCACGGGTTATTTTCAAATATAATGTGGTCAAGACATTTTGTACTTCCAAAGAAAAACACAGAAAGGTAAATATTTTAGAAGTATGGGGCATAGTCAGAAGACATGGGTTCAAATCCCAGCTCTAGTACTTTTTAGCTGCATAACCTCAGGTAAGTTACCTAAGCGTTCTGTGCCTTAGTTTCCCAATATCTAAAAAGGGATAATAATAGGTCCATTAGACACATTTAATAGGTCAAAACCAATAAAATCACATATGATGCATAATAAACAATAAATATCAAGTATATTATTATGCTACAATAGGGAAATTTAAATGAATTCAGTTATTTAAAATGAATTAAAATCTTTAAAATGAATTCAATTATTTTAAACATAAAAAAAAGTATATCCAATAACGATGCCCATGTAGTATTTTTATGGAACATTTAAAATACAAAACTGCATATGTGGCCATGACCATGGCACTGCTTATCTCTACACTTCACCCTTTACTAAGTAATATTAATTGCAAATATATCTGTCCACTGACAAAAAATTAGAAACTTTCTTTTGTGTAGGCGTACAGTAAACTCAGGTCACAAGTTAGTCAGAGATGAGTGACTGTTTCCCAGAACTTGATTACCATTTCAAAATTACAATAATAATTTATACATCAAATTTACTTTGCCAGATTAAATTTTTTACATACTTAAGGATTCTAAAATATAGCACATAATTTCCCTTGGTAAGAAGCTATATAAACATGGTAAAAAAAAATTCATCACTTTCATCACATGCCGTACAATATTTACAAATTGATGGCTTAGACTCAAATGAAATTTCTTAAACAATAATATATATATTCTGCCTTCTTTCAGATTCACAAAGGGAGATTTCATTACCTTCAGAATACTAGTCATAAAGACTGATGACCCCATGAGAATGAAAATCATAAGCCCAGTAACTCTTTGCTCCCGAATGCCAAGAAATTTGGGTTGTTCTCCTGGAGCTGAACATTCAGATTCCAGTTTCAGGCTGTTGACATGAGTGATGGAAAGGACAGTGGCAGCCACAAACCACGGCAGGCCCATGATGGAGCACACACCCAACATGACAGCCACCATTAACAGATCCAGATGGTACCCACAACCTTTCTGTTAAGAGAAAGAAAACGGGATTCTCATTCTACCTGAACTTGGCATAAATACCAATGACACCACCGCCACAGAACAGAAAAGAACAGAAAAGAGATACTATTTTGAATCTTATGTAACTGATTCTAAAATGCAAAATAAATTAAAGATAAAAAGAGAATAGTCTCAAAATATACATACAGTCCACTTAAAGAAAAGCTACAGATGTTCCTACTGCAATTATGATTATAGTGACTTCTACATATTTTAATAGATATAATTCTGGCTTACTAGTACATTAGTTTGCATTCTATTTCTACTGAATAGGTAAAATACAAATATAGTCCCTTTGCTTTGGTTCCTTAAATGAGCAGGTTAATTTGTAATTCATGTCTTTCATCATTAATTTATACAAAAAATTATTGAGCATCAATTATATATCAGGCATTACGCTGAGAAAACAAAGTAACCACTATGTCCCCAGTAGAGCTAAGAATGGCCTGGTTGTGACTAGACACCACTTCCTGACAATATCCAGGAAGCTTTTTTGCTAAGAATTCCTAAAGGATAAACTCTTGTCAGGCCCTTCCCATTTACCCTCTTTTGTCTCAATGGTTGACTTTCATTGTGAAAAATAATATAGAACCTAAACTTCCTTTTACATACTCATTTTTATCCTAGCATAGAACTATCTTGTTCTCATCTCTTGCAGCACTAGAAAAATTTGGCCTCTCCTTAAAGTGATAGTTGTGTGCTTTCTATCCCCTATATGATTCTGTTCCATCACTGACTTCCAGATGTTGCAAACTTCAGTGCTCTCTTGAGCTAGATAGGAAATGTAAATCAGGAAAAATGGATGCACGGGACATGTGGAGATGCGGAGAACTGAAGACTGTTCCCTTGAGGAAACGGCTTGGCTAAGAGTCCTTAGAGGACACAAACAAGATGGGGAACAGCTCTGTCACCATCACCCATAAGAAACTGACAGTGCAAAGCCTAAGAGTTAGCAAACGCTACTTTACCTTCCAACTTTTAATGGCTACTTCATGAGAGGTAGTGTAATAAGACGGTTAAGAGTATAAGTTCTGGAGACAGGTTGCCAGGCTTAAGCAATCATCTTGGACAAATCACCTAAACTTTTGTGCCTCTGTTTCCCTATCTGAAAAATGGTGATGTTGATGACAAGAGACATAGCACTGAGTCGTTCTGAGAATTAAATAAAAATTTACAAATGATTTTCACATCATTTAGAACAATGTCTGATATATTAGTAAGCACCCAATAAATGTTAGGGACTATCATATTTTCGCAGCTGAACAAAAACTTTTTTCTTTTGTACTTACTTGTTTCAAGGCTCCTTAATAAAAATATGTATATGCTTCTTAAGGGCAGGTAAACTTATCACATAATTTCTCACTATATCCCAGTTTCTAGTGCAATCATTAACACACGATAAGCAATCAAAAAGTCACAGACTGACAATTTTAACAGGAAATATGCATAACTGAAACATTTTTAGAATCAAATTTAGGTGTAATTTTAAAATAAATATAACTTAAATTTATTATTATGAATGTGAGCAGAAGTTACCAATTATTCTAGAGGAATAATTTTGACTTTTTTCACAGGCAGTTTTACCAAGCTGCAAGCAGTTTCTAGTTTATCTGAAAGCTAATATAGCCTTGAGGGTAAAACATACTGAGTATTTCATGTGTATTTGTCATGGTAGTGTTTTCTTTCTGCTATTTTATTTCATTGTTTTATTAAGAAAAACACCCTTAAAATCAGTTGTACTTCATTCCCTTTCTGCTTACCCCTGCCAAATTATAAAAGTGCAGGAGATGACAAAGAAAAGAAAATAAGACATATCCACACAAGAACCTTTTTTTCTCCCGCATTGTCACCAATTCAGTGGCACCCTTCCTTGGGTCAGCTTAGCTGGGGTAATACTCCAGGTTCACCCAAATGCCTAAACTCAATTTCACTTGTGAATATGACCCTAGAAAATTTTTCGGCTAATAAATCTGGAGAGATTTTCTGCTAATAACTCTGGAGAGATTTTCTGGAGAGAGCTGCAAGGCAGGAAGAGAAACACCTTTGTGTCAGCATGACCAAGAAAGTATAAGAAGCTTCACCACAGCCAGACTATAGTCCCCTAGTCCTTTTGCAGAACATCTTGGAAGATGTAGTTGCACAGGATAGAACTCAAATTTTAGTCCCACTGGGCTCCCAGTGACTCAGTGGAAAAGAATCCTCCTGCCAATGCAGGAGACATGGGTTCAATCCCTGGTCAAGGAAGATCCCACATGCTGAGGGACAGTTAAGCCCACGTGCCACAACTACTGAGCCTGTTCTCCAGAGCCTGCAAGTCACAACTACTGAGTCCACATGCTCTAGAACCTGTGCTCCACAAGAGAAACCACCACAATGAGAAGTCTGTGCGTTGCAACTAGAGAGTATCCCCCTTCACCACAACTAGAGAAAAGCCTGGACAGCAACGAAGACCCAGCACAGTCAAAAATAATAAATTAATTAATTAAATAAAAAATTTCAGTCCAAATTAAGGACAGAGTCTTAACCAGTTAGACAAGTGTTGTACTAGGAACTGTGCAGTGTGAAGAACATAGGACAGCAAAGGACCTGATCTTCAAGCCCTTGCCACTGAGGCAGCACAATGTAAATGGTGCCCCCTGGGCTGTTTTGCAAATCTGTGATATTGCTAAGAGAGAATGGAAGAGGTGCTAGCAGCTGAGAGACAGACATGAGAGGAGGGCAGAAGACATGGGGACTTGAGAGTCAAGCTTATGCTTTCAGGACACCCCAGTCTTTCCCACGGTATATGCTCCCTATGGCATAAGAATATGAGGAAGGCCTTCTTCATGACAGCCATTTCCTATAGTTCTTGTCTTAGTGTTTCAAAAATATGATGTGGTAGCCTGGATGGGAGGGGAGTTTGGAGGAGGATGTAGGGGTGAATCCTTTCGCTGTTTACCTGAAACTATCACAACATTGTTAGTTGGCTATACCCCAGAACAAAATTAAAAGTTTTTAAAAAATAAAATGACTTGCTTGCTGTTAAAAAAAAATATGATACAAGTGTAAACTGTGGGATGCTAGACTGCAGTAAGCAGACAAAATAACACTTTCCAAGAGAATAATTTCCTTTTTAAATTTAGAAAGCTAGCTTTGTAAAGTCCAAGCAGATAATAAAATAAAAAATACAATTTCCCCCTGATTATGTTGTACAACAATGGGAGCAGCTTAATTGAATGTGAATCAAAGGAAATAAAGCAGTTCTGGCACTCCCAGTAATTAATCATCATCCTTCGTCTTGCCTTCCATTTAAAATGTCTTTAAAACCACGGTCTTTGTAACCAAATTATTAGCTGATAGGCATGCCAGCCAAAGGGAAGTATCCCTTTGTCAGAGAGAGAACTCTGTACCTTCTAACATATTTCTGTAGATTTTTTTTCTGAAATAAAGACAGAATCAGAGCTTCTATTCTCACATTCATCCATGAAACACGGGAAATGGACATATGGGAGGAAAAGGGAGCATAGCAACAGGTGATGCTACACCAGACCCCACTAAAACCAACATGCAGCAAGACAAGAGGCCAGCCAAGAGGACCATCTGATACCCAGATGCCACTGCTGAAAAAATTCATTTCAAAGCTTGGCAGCAATTTCCTGCATCTGTCAAGTTAACCACATAAAAGACTATAGATTGACATGAAGAACCAGGCTGACAAAGAGGGCAAAAAAGAACATATCAAATGCCATAATCATCAAGAGAATGTGGTGCCAAATGAATGTGGCAAATGCATTCATTTACTCAAGTGATCTGGGATTGTATTGCTGTTTATTAAAAAATGATGTCAAAAGAAGCCTGAACTGTCTACAGAAACATGAAGAAAAGCCCACAGTTATATCTTAACAGAAACTTTCTTTTCTCAAAGACAGTATCTTTCCACTTTTAGAGAATATACTCCTTTTAAAAGTGGAAATTTTTCATGATTTTTCAAAGAGATTCAGTTAACCAAAGCTTATTCTACTTCTCTAGGGTAGAAACAAACAAATGAGAAGTGCTAGAGAGAGTATGGATTTACATCTACGTGTAATATGAATGGTAATTTGTGTTCTCAAGTTTTTATATTTGCAACTGCTGATGCTTTTGAGTGACCTGAAGGATCACGAGGTGTCGTGAGTTAGAGTTCTGCTGGTCTTGAAATTCTTCATTCTGAGGGAGGAGTCAGTCACTTACCCTGTGAGCTGGCGCTAGACTCTTCAGCTCAACACAGCTTTATTGCATATGTAGTAACACAAAATGACAAAAAAATTTAATTCCTCTAGGAGAAAACCTCAGCAACTGGTTTTGGTGATGGAAGGGAAGAAAAAGTGAAAAGATCTAAAACATAAGTTTGGAAGAGCTAAAGAATGAAATGATGAAATTTCTAGATGACTTGGCTATGTGACGGTGACTTAAAGATATAACGTGACCTCTACCAGGTGCTTGATACAGAATCTAGAAATCGTCATTCATCTAACTATCTCAGGGAATGCCCAACCAAAGCAAAAATGGGTTTTCACATAAGAAAAGAAAATCAGCAAAAGTTGATAATGTGGTTAACTTGTGGTCTGGGGATATATTCAAGAAACAGGTGTCTTTTTGTGACAACATGGTTCAAGTAAAAGCCAGAGACTGTGCAGACATTTCAGGGAAGCAACAGGTGGGGAGAGCGGTTAGGGAACAGACCGTTACTCTGAGTAAAGAACATTCTCAGAAAGTGATTTTTTTGCTGTTGTTAACAGGAAAATCAGTAGCAGCAGGCCACGTGATACTGAAGTTTAGAGAACACAGGGTTAGAGGCCAGAAAAAAAAAGTATTCAGTGTAGATAAAATACGTCTTCACTAGACAGAACTTACTTTGAAAATATCCATATCCAAAGGAAACTGGGGGTGTTCAGACTCACAGTGGCCAAGAAAAGACCAACTCTTCTTCTTGTGACAATATAGCAAAGCCTTATCTGGCTTTATGATTAAACCAGATTTGTTCTGTCTATTAAATCCAGGCTATTAAGGGGTAAAATAGGCATCTTTTGACTATACGGCAATTTGTACAATAAAAAGTAATGTACAAATAATATAATATAGTTTAATAATATAGTCTCAACTTCATTTTAGTGACAAAAATATTAAATGCTTTAATTCTACATTTAATTCTAAAAAAGCAGGTAATTGAAAGGACCACTTAAAGAATGCTTTACTATATTTTAGCTATTCTACAGGATACATAAAGGTGGAATAACATAGTACATTTATTGATCTGGAGCTCTGGAAAGTCTGTTAATGTCAAGGGCCTACCATGGACTCAGGAAGAACAAGGAGCAAGCATTATGTGATTATAAGGTAGAGAGATTTGGAAAGAGCAAGTATACAGGGCAGCCAAAGAGGTAACATCACCCTTGGCAATTCTTCACTTACTTCTACATTCTGTTTTAATATAATTCCACTAATATTTGGAAAACAAATATACAAAGAGAATTTTCCAGTGAAATCAGTAATATTTATGCCTAATTATAAAAGCCAAAAAAAAACCCCCAAAACCCCAACTTCCTTCGAAAGGGAAACAATGATTATATACCTTTCTTTCTAAAACAGGAGTCTTTTAGTTCATTTAAAAACACGGAAATACATAAACTTCCGTTAAAATGATAATGCAGCCTATACTGTTGACATGGGAGGATTACCATGATAATGCTCTTATGCAAAAAAAAAAAAAAGCAACATGTAACATATGCAGTATGAAAATACATATTTCAGTATACAATAAAAATAGGAGAAAAATAGAGATGTTTTCAGTTTTAAAAAATAAACTAGTGTCTAGGAAAAATGTTTTCCTACTTCTTAGAGAATAGCAGACTAACAATGTTCAACATAAAGTTCTTAACACCAGCTTTATAGATTACTTAACTCTGTAACTTAAATAATTAGGTTGTGGCAGTATTTGCTTTTGCAGAAGGCTGATATTTTAATATCAAATATTCTTGAATGATTGATATTAAATAAGTTGACTACTAACTTGGAAATCTGAATTTCTTATTTTGAGATCTGTAAATGATTCAAAGTTTCCAATATTGAATAATGTAGTTCAGCAGTATTTTGGAGCCAGCTCATATAGACTTATAAGAGCCAATTGTTTAATTTTCAATTTTCTTCCTGCCAATTGATGTCACTTTGGTAGCCTGAAATGGGCCATGATGGGAGCATTCACATCATGAAAATCGGCAAACATTATAAATCAGGGTTTTTTTTTTTACACACAAGAGAACTGGTTGTTAAACACGTACCAGCACATCATTGGTCTAGTTCCTAAGACTTCATGTGATATTTTTGTAAAATATATCTTTAATAATTAAAATTTTTCTTTGACAAAAACAAGAAGTTAATATGAACTCATTTTTTAAAAAGGTTTTGAGCACTCTTGTTACTTTCTAAAAAGAAGTAAAAAATGCTCTTTATTTTAAAATAGATACACATTCTCCCCAATATAATAGACAAAATTCCTTTTCAGTAGGATTTATTACAAATAACTGTGCTTTCTTATATTTATGTCATTACTACTTCCTATCAAATAGTTCGATTAGGTTTTTAAAATCTTTCTAAGGTACATACTTAAAAATTCTATAAAGCATAATTTATGTTGCTCTGACAAAATTTTTCCTAGAATTTAAAGAATATATGACAATAGCTCACCATTATCCCATGATACCATAAAAAACAAAATTGTGCATATTCTAATTTTTATAAGGTTTGATTCAGAGTACTTTTAACCATTCAATGATTTTGTTGGTTCACTTTAACTTAATATAGTCCTATAAATGACAGTGCTCACATTACATATCTCATACCAATGAACAACTTTATTCACAGTTGCAAAATGGTGGGGTCAGAATATAATAAATAAAATATATTTATATTTATTCTCTTTGTAAAAGAAAGTCATTGAAATCTGCAATAAAATTCAACAAAGATATCATTTAAAAACTATAACATTTGTAACTTGATTTTGATGTCATAGACATTATAGATGGAAAAATAACTAAAGAAAAATGAGAATTATTTGAAGATCTAATTTGTTCCAAAATGAATGCAATCTAATAGACATACTTAGAGTCAAATATAGAAATAGAAGAATCTCAGATGTAAGATAAATTGGTAAAGCTACATTTCACCAAGATAGACCATTTCATTAAAATGTGTTAAACATGGTAAAGAACACTAGAACTTTGGCAACATTTTTAAATTTTAAGTCCTAGAGGTAGGGTTTTAGAATTTAGAGCTCAGCCAAGCGCCATAAATAAATTAAATAATAATTAATTTTAAGCTTATTGTAAGACAAAGTACCATGAATATAGAAAACGAAACTATAAATCTGAAAATTTTAATATTTCACTATGCAAATGACTATAGAATACTAAATATAATATAGAATACAAAGCATAACAAATAAAACAAACATCAATTGATCTCAGTTAAATCATAATGATTTACGTTAAAATGGATGCTAAAATATACCTTGAGCTTATGTTCTTTTCTGTTGATAATGACAGCTGTAATCTGTTGGTCCATAAAAATTAGAATAGTACAAAGTAAAGCTGGAATAATAGCAGCTATTACTGTCCACCATGGATTTGGACCTAAAGGTGTAACAAACCA
The DNA here is from genome assembly GCA_024291935.2 of Okapia johnstoni. Classification (NCBI taxonomy): domain Eukaryota; kingdom Metazoa; phylum Chordata; class Mammalia; order Artiodactyla; family Giraffidae; genus Okapia; species Okapia johnstoni. The sequence goes on from CM044319.1 coordinate 11,966,720, forward strand.
GCCACGATCATCTCTTGTGGGCTGTGAAAAATTAAAGGATGCATAGTTATTAACTGGATTAATAAATATCTAATCAAATGAAGTATTATAGACAATACCAGGAAAGCCCTAATTATAAACTGATATGCCAAGTGAATTATATTTAATAATAATATTCACAAAACATGGTACCAGGCACCATTCTAAGTGTTTTAAATATTTCAACTCACTTTTTTCTTCACAACAGTCTAGAGAAGTTACACACAAGGAAATAGGCATAGAGCATAAATTTCTCAAGGTCCCAAAGCTAGTGAGTGGTGAAGACAAGATTTCAACTCTGATAGACTGGCTCAAAAATCTGTGTTCTCAATAATATCTATATTAAATAAAATTATATTACCATTATCATATGTGCTATTGGATTGGCAAATTCATTCACTTTTACAAATATCATATTGACAACTGTGTATAACTCATTTAAATGTGTATCCAGGCCACTAAGTAAAAACAGCAAAAAGACACTCAGGGAAGGGTTCTAAACATGGCTGGTGCCTGAGATGAGTCCCAAATGAATTCATTTTGACAATTCTTTGAGGAAGTCCCCAGCTCTGTTTGATAGGCGAGAAAATAGGTTCAAAGAGATTAAGTAACTGGCCCAGGTCATAGATGTAATGTGGTTCAAACTCTATTCCAGACCTAATTTTATTTGTTTTCCAATCCCTATCCATTGTGCAACTCTGCATCAAGGAAATGCATTTTCCTTATTTTCAAAATGTTTCCTTATCTTTTAGGAATATAGATATTCCTACTGGAAGAATTAACAGGAAACTTTTTCAAGTGGCTTCCAGGTCTCTATTTCTGTGATTACTATTTATTTTTTAATATTAGACCAAAATTGTAGTTGGGCTGTGGGCATTTTATATTCTGTTATATTAATCAATATTCTTTATATTTTCATGAAAATCCCAAATGCTAGGTTTATAGCCATCATCTGAATAAAAATTAGACCTACAGAGATGGAGAGATAGTAAATGTTATGATAACTTCACCTTGAAAACACTTGGTACTTGTAGTTTTGGAGACGGGATCCCAATGGCATAGTCAATTAAAACCATACATAGAATCGTAAGAAAGACAGCAAAGTCACTCACTATGGATCGAACCTAAAGATAATTAAAACACTTGTCACTTGAAGGAACTATAAACAGTTAGGAATACTCAGGAACATAATCTAGAATCACACTTTATGACATATCATAATATTACTTTTTATGCATAATATTACTGTTAACTCTGTCATATTTATATTTATGTACCTCTGTCATTAAGATAAATATACACTCAACCTTTTCAAAATGAGGCATTATGGAATAGCTATAATGGTGATTGTGCTGTTTTCAGTATTTATTTAAAATCTAAGTTTATTATGGGAATCTTGCATGGTACTATTACACCAGTGATGCTGATAAAAATCTAAGTTTATTATGAATTCCAGTGTGTGAATATTTAAAATACAGAACAACATTGCATGGAGAGAATTTGGATAAATTTTAATACTGTTTCTCTCACAGGTAACATTTTAATATGATAAACCCCAAACACTATAAAATAAAATCTGTTTTTATTGAACTATCACAACATTAAGTTTATCTGAGATATAGGTATAGCAGCAGGTAATGTGCACAATAGAGTAAGTAAATTTAAAAGTTATTCTATTTCTCATTTATAAAGGCTTCTTTGAGCAAAATCCTTAAACAACATTCAGTAAGATCCGGCTTTTATTAGGATGCCTTTATGTCACACACACAAACACATACAAAATTCAGGAGTTTAATTAAAAAAACCAATTCTATATTAATCAAATTAAGCTTTGGGGGGAAAGAAATGAATCCTCCACCTTAGGGAAGGAAGAGGTAACAAAAACAGAAGCTTCTCTCAAACAGTTCTTAAAACATTTTCCCAGAGTAGAATTTTCATCACAATTTTTAGCTCATCTCCCAAAAGCTTGTTTTCTTGTTTCTCTTCTTTCTTTTCTTTTCTCTCCCTCCCTTCCTTCCTTAGTCCTTTCTTGGCTGAGTCAGGCCTTATAGGTGTTACTTTGCAGTGTTAAATATTGAACTAAGCTGTTTCTCTGTTTACTTCCTTTTCCAAATATACAGATGCAAACGTGGTGGGTTAGGGGGAGGGACTGACACTTTAAAAATGAAAAAAGAGGATAGTGTTCCAATGAGTCTTGCAGGGGCTTTCCCAATTACAAAATGTAACAGTGGCTCCTATGAGGTGTCTGTCAGGCTGGAATAGTTCCCACTGTTCACTGGGCAAGAAAGTGACAATCAGTAATGCAGTGTGTGCTTTTGAGTTCCAAAAATGAAAGTTGGAAAGTGGGAGTTTATCTCTGGGATTTGAAGTTAGGAGATAAGCCTAGAGGCAATTTGCACTCCCAGCACCAGTCTCACAAAATGCTTCCTCTACCCTACCTCACCAAACCTTGCTCCTAATATGGCAGCTCAATCACACAAAAACTTTTTAGTGGCCCCGTTAATGACAGCAATTGCTCCTTTTTTTTTTTTTGTCCTAAAATACACATATCGCCGTAACATGCTTTACGCTGGTTCACATTTTGATCAGAAAAACTGTAGTCTAAGTACCTTGGTTGGAAAATAGCGGCTAGTCTTGAACTGCTTCAATGTGGCTGACAGAGTGACTGTGGAGAAGAAGAGGATCACTGACCAAAACAGAACATCTGGAACATAGGGGTGCTCGTGGCCGCAGGCTCGTCCAACATACTCCCCGTGCAGTGATTTGCATTCCTGCCAGAGGAAGTAAAGCACATGGAGCTATTAAGCAAAAAGGTGGACATAGTTCTTTCAGAAAACGAATGTCTTAAGATCACTTGCAGTTGAGTTGCCAAGGTTTTTAATTAAGGCTCATGTTTGGATAGGCAGTGAGCAATATGAACCATTTCTAAAAGTTTTGCCTTTTAAAAATTAAATTTATAAAACTAATTGGTTCACCAATCATCATCTGAATTAAGTATCACATCAACCCTATAAAATAGGTAGTTGCTATTATTTCCATTTCGTATCTGAGGAAACTATGGTGTAGAGAAGGTAAGTAATTTGCTATGGCCTCACCACTGCTGAGTGGCAGCAGAGTTGTGATACAAACATGATGCCTTTGGTGGGAATATTATTGCATATTAAAGGAAAACGGTGATTCTGTAGAATTATCTAGTCCTAAAGCTCCCAAGAAAGGTGAGAAAAGCAACAATAAAAAAATACGATATATTATTACTGAAGTGAAACTAGCAGTCAAAGATGGGGCTCAAACTTAAATTATAGAACAAAAGAGAAAAAGTACTATAGGAGTAGGGCAAAGTTCATATTTACTATGACTTCTTCAGGAGCTTCTCAGGTGGCTCAGGGGTAAAGAACCCACCTGCCAATGCAGGAGACCCGGGTTCCATCCCTGGGTAAGGCAGATACCCTGGAGAAGGAAATGGCAAACCACTCCAGGATTCTTGCCTGGAGAATTCCATGGACAGAGGAGGAGCCTGGCAAACTCTACTCCATGGTGTCACAAAGAGTCAGACATGACTGAGCGACTATATAACAACAACAACAAATGACTTCATGATCTTTTTTTTTTTCCCCTGGTATATATTTTATAAGCCCCTGAAGAATCATTTCTAATTGCTGTCTTAGCCATGAGGTGGCAGCAAAGTCAAAAAATTTTTCTTTCTTGGAGGAAAAAACAGCATTTTAAACAATATTATTTTGAAATTAAGACTTTTTTTTAAAGCTCATATTAGATTGGATTTTACCATTTCATTTTAAAGATTAGAACATTAAATTTTAATTTTTTATTTCAAAACAGAAAAGAATGGTTTAAGTGATCCAGTGACCTTGCTAGTACTTGAGATAATTCTGAACCTGAATTAGGAATTGAATTGTGTCATGGTACAGAAAGATCTTAGGAGAAAATATGGACTGCCAGATTGATCACCAGCAGAGACTATCCAATGAACAAAGCCTCAAGCCCTGGAGTACAGCAGGAAACAAATACCTTTGAAAGATTCTAGACTAAATCACAGACTGCTACCTTGTTATCCGAAAACAAACTAATAAAATCACTTGGGACAGTTACCAGTAAGGCTAGGATTTTTGAGAAATATTGTTTGTATACTTTATAATTATCTAAAACAATTCTGTTCCTTTTTCTAATCTAACTGCAAATGCTACATTTTTTGCTAGCTAAAGTTGAATTCCAATTAACCACATTAAGTTAATACAGAGCACAGAAACTTTGCTAATTGGAAAATTAAAAAAAAAAAATCCCCAAGCCTTAATTATAGCTTTAGTTTTTCCTTCTCTCAAAACTCTGTTAAAATGGATCAAGTAGCAAAAACAAATTCTTGAAATTTTTAGTCCCTTCTCTTGCCCCTTGTTCAGCTTTACTAGTAAAGCAATTACTAAGCAAAGTAATGGAACATATATATATATATATGGAATCTAGAAAAATGATACTGATCAGCCTATCTGCAGGGCAAGAATAGAGACCCAAACATAGAGACTGGACTTGTGAATGGGTGAAGGAGAGGGTGGGATGAATTGAGAGTAGCTCTGAAATACATACATTGCCATGTATAAAATAGATAGCTAGTGGGAAGTTGCTGTGTAACACAGGGAGCTCAACCCGGTGCTCCGTGATGACCTAGAGGGGTGGGATGTTGGGGGAGAAGTTCAAGACGGAGCAGGTATACGTATACGTATGGCTGATTCATGCTGTTGTATGGCAGAAACTAACACTACACTGTAAAGCAATCATCCTCCAATTAAAAGTAAATAAAAAAAGAAGAATGGATAAATACAAAGAGGAGCTAAAAGTTCCTTTGTAAACACATTACCTATATGTTCATGATCATCTTCAACCTTTTGTGCAGATATAAAAGTCTTCCAAGTCTTGGACTTGGTTGAGTCTTGTTCTCAATTCTTAGTAATATAGAAACCATTTAAAGAATTATTGAAGTTTCTTATAAGCTATAATACATTGCCATTAGTCTGCCTAGTCACTTTAATTCAAAGCAAATTTGAAAAGTATATTTTTCTTTCTTTTAGGGGGGCAGTATGTTATTTAAAGAGGAAAAATTGTGAGCTACTATATTCTACATTTATTTTCTGGTTTATACCAACTGTACCCTTAAAACACACATACACACATGAAGTCCTGAGATTTGGAAGAGAAAACTAAATCTAAATCCTGTTCTCTTATTTTGAGTCTCACATATGGTTTCACTTACAAAAATGAAAAAAATGCTTGTTGACAAACTCATTTCTACTAATTATTCTTCAACACGTTTTAAGCTTCAACAATTTTATAAGTTGGTAAAAATTAAGTTTGATAAAATAAGAAATTAGAGTTGGCATTAGTGTCCTGCCCCTTATTTATGTATAAGCTAAATATGTAATTCTGGCATTGAAACAATTCTTAACCAATTGCTAGTTAATTGCCTGTGAATATTTTAAACCTTGTCTAGGAATTCCTTATAATGACAGATTTTGATATACTGTTAAAATACATATATAAACATAGAAACCTAAGTACTCTAGCTTGCTATAAAACACTTGAATTAAGCATTATTCACAATAGTCAAGATATGAAAATAACCTAGATGTCTGTCAATGGATGAATGGATTAAGAAACTGTAGTATAAATATACAATAGAATATCATTCACCCTTAAAAAGGAAGGAAATGTCATCACTGCAACAACATGAATGAACCTGTAAGACATGCTAATTGAAACAAGCCAGACACAGAAAGACAAATACTGTACGATTTATCTTCTTTGTGGAAGCTAAAAGTCAAACTCAGAAGCAGAGAGTACAACGATAGTTACCAATGACTAGGGAGAGAAGAAAAATGGGGAAATATTGGTTGAAGGGAACAAAGTTTCATTTATGCAGGATAAATAAATTATGAAGTGCTAATGTATAACACAGTGATTATGGTTAATAATATTGCATTAAATAATTGAAATTTGCTGGGAGAGTAGATCTTAATTGTTTTCACCAAGTAAAAAGGTGCCTATGTGAGGTAATATGTGTGTTAATTAGCTTGACTGTGGTAATCATTCACCTTGTATACATTCATCAAAACATCACATTTTATACCTTAAATATATAACTTTTATTTGTCAATTATACCTCAATAAAGCTAGAAAACAAAATAAACCAAGACATTTACATTAAATAGTAAATCTGTGATTTGAGGCTGCTTTTCAAAATTTGAAATCATTAAATGTTTATTGAACACTTACTATGCACACAATTATTTGGGAGAATCAAAGAAAGCTGAAGTTCTTGCCATTGCTGAGTTAGCAAGGTAAAAATTACAGTTCATGAGATATGTAACAACTCAATTAAATATTATCAAGTGACTAATACACAGAGCAAATATTACATGACCATTTTTACAAAACTAGTTATAACAGCCATTAGCACAGTGCTTTATTAATAAAATTAATAAAATGCTTTTGATGATCCTGATGGTTATGCTGAGAAAAAATAGAACAACAATTAAGACATATCATTATGGCCCTCAATGACTTAAAATTGTAAGTTTTTTTTCATTATGTAGAATACCCTTTGGTGATAAATGCTGTTTCTGGTCAAGATTAGCAATTATTCATTGCAAACAGTGCTTTTACCTAATGAAAAATAATATGAAAATTTCTGCCAGAATGTTAACACCTAGTGCAGAACTTAACAAAGGGGAAAAAAAAAACACACCTCAGGATTAGATTTGCTTTGATTGTTTGATTGCAAAATATTTTTCACTGTACTCTGCTTGACCCTAAAACTTCTAATACTTAAAATTAACTCATGCCTAGGTAGATCAATTGTGCTATGAGTCTCTTAGAAATTTATGATTCAGGATTTGTTACTATATGGAATAAATATTGTTATTTAACATTAAATTATTCAAGACTATAAAACACATAGAGTAATTATCATATTAAAAAATTTAGAGATGAAATTATTGGGTAAGTGTACTGTAGGGGACACCAAGATAGGGGACAAAAGCAAGGAACTCTTAAAATATAATATCCTTATAGTTTATAAAAGGGGAATATAAATGGAAGATGCATTGCTGAATGGATCAACCATGTCTAAATTCTGAACAACTGTAGCATTCTTTCTTGTTCAGCTCATTTCTTTTATTGGTCAACTTAAATGGCTCTCTGAAAGGAAGAAGTTCGGTAATCTTTTTTCTAAGGAAAAATACAACAGAATAAATGTTAACTATAACAAAAAAAAATGAAAGTGAAGACATTTTAGAGCAAATGACTAGGGTAAGAAGAAAGGTAGTAAAATATAGGTCAAAAGATAGAATTTTTAAATTTTGATTCTGAAAAATATACTTAATGAGGAAAAGTGAGAAAAACAGGCAACAGGTCAAGTGCTCTTGTAAGAATCATGTTTAGAGTTTTGTAATTGTACAACAAAAAAGGTTTGTGTGTATCACTAACTGACTCACTTACTAAAGTGTGTTTCTCATAAAATAAACTAGAATTCATATAGTTTTATGCTGATGGTTATAATGGGATTTGAGATTATACAGGTAGGTAAATTGGCAGAAGCTTTGGACTGTAATGTTTGTAACTGAGAAGAACAGAAAAGAAACTAGAATGACTCAGATTTTAATACTTATTAAAAGCAGAATCTATCCAATTTTTTCCAATTATGAGATTTGATTGACCAGAAGTAAAGGATGTAAGTATAGATGGAAATAGGTGTGCACAAATATTATAAGAGATTAAGAAAAACAGAGACATTCAACTATGGGGGGGGGAAGATATCATAAAAAAGAGGAAAGAGAAATATGTTTAAAGGTATAAGATTTAACTTTGATAGATGAAAAATATGTCGTCATTCTCTTTCTTCAATGGAAGGAAGATAAGGAGAAAACGGAAGTAAGAAAACTCTTTCTGAGGGAGGTGCCAAAATTTTAAGAAAAGTGACTTTGGTTTTCCCCAAAAGTTCAATATTTATACCAAAATATTAACAAACATCCCCTCCCCCTCAACATATTCTGAACAGCTGGAGCAGTATTATGGAGCGAAGTAAAAGCATTCTTTACACAGAAGGCTGACTTAGTTCTGTCATATGGTTTCATTTAGGTCAACATTACTCTTACTTAATGTGCTTTCAGTTAATCTAGTCACATTATGCCATATATGTGTGCTTTTGGAGTAATTCAGGACTACTAACTACTGGAAAAGCTTAATAATGAAAGAAAATCCCCCGTTAGCTTATGCATATTTGAATGGATGAAATAAAACTATCACTTTTGTAATAGTATTTATTTAAAATAATTTATCTTAGTGGCAATAATTCATTCAAAATGTCAAAAAAGGCCTTATAGTAATAAAATTTAAGACATGTTTCACTTACCGAAACAGTTAGGTTCTCCCAAATTATGTCGGAGGCAGAAATATTGGACTCCCTCCATTCCTTCAATGTATTATTACTAGGATTATGCGGTTCCACACAGTTACATCTGCAAAGACAAAACAGTGTCTTTTATGAAATAAGTATCTTTTTGTGACGAGACTTAAAATAGATGTCTAAGTGATCCTTCTTCCCCAGTCACAGCCTTCCTCCATCTGAGAGATAGATAGTTAGGTCATCCTAAATATCCCAAAACACACTATTTTCAGACATATGATAGATATATTACTAGGACATTAGAGCACTTTTAATGTTTCCTGGAATGAGAGGTCATTCTCTCTCTGTTCCAGTCAGAGGAAATTTTTTAAAGTATAGGTTAGAACACAAGGCTTTGGGGGCCTTTTAAATCGAGATGCTTTCTAAATCTTACAATAACCATTTACCTCTAAATTATAAGTGGGAAAAAAATGATAAACATCCAAATGTATTTTTATAATTTATTTTTATTAATATTGCAAAAACATCATATGTGTTTATATATCTATTTCACATTCTAGAGATCACTTAGAATTATGCTATGTAATTTAAAATTAAAGGTAAGTTGAAGTAAGAACCCTGTGTACCTCAGGATATACTTTTCTTTGTGATGAGTGATAGTCTTATTAAACCTCAAACAATCAATATGCAAAAATTTTTTGAATAGCTACTATATGCAAGGTAACAAGATGAATGCTGAGGGTAAGAGCAAACCAGTCAATCCTAAAGAAAATCAATCCTCTGTCATCCCCATACTCATTGGAAGGACTGATGCTGAAGCTGAAGCTCCAATACTTTGACCACCTGATGCAAAGAGCCGACTCATTAGAAAAGACCCTGATACTGGTAAAGATTGAGGGCAGGAGAAGACAACAGCAGATGAAATGGTTGGATGGCATCTCTGACTCAATGGACGTGAGTTTGGGCAGACTCAGAGATAGTGGAGGACAAGGAAACCTGGCCTGCTGCAGTCCATGGGGTTGCAAAGAGTAGAACACAACTGAGTGACTGAACAGCAACTACATACAAGGTAACATGATGAATGCTGAGGGTAAGAGCAGAAAGAATAGGAAAGATTTGGGAAATTGTTACTACTATGTAATAAAAAACAGCTTTTGATATAACATTCTTTATAACTTTGTAAGTAAATGAGAAGGCACAAGCAAAGATAATCAACAAGTTAATGGTCTTAGATATTAACTTCAATTTACAAATGGTTTGTTTAAAAAATTCATTGTCTATTATTTGCCCTTCAGAGAGCATTTTCTTCTAGAAGCATTTTATAAAAATCGTATTTGGGCTCTAGGTTAACCCACAAATACTACAAAACTTAAAAATAGGTTGGACTGCTATTTTAGTGATATTAATTGAACTGTAAAACTCAACTACCATTATTTCTATAGGAAAATATATTACAGTTTCTACTTGATAAATTCCTTTGCCTGAGCTACAGTCTCTCTTTCTACATCAGGAATTTTAGTCTGTTCTTTTTTATCACTACTCATTCATTTTTCAAAGCATACTCAGTGTCTATTATTATAAGAAATTCTACTTGACTTGAGCAATACAGACAGGCCTGCTCCTATTCTCACTAAGGATGGTTCGAGTATTCCCACCTGGGCTCACTTGGGACTGGGACACTAAAAAACAGAGGATTCCAATAAGAAAGTTGTTAATGGGGATTTTAAGGGAATGAGAGAAGGAAGTATTATGAGTAGCTGCAGTGAGCACTGTGGTATCAGAAGGAGGAGACATAGCAAAAGGGAAACAAAGGTCTTTGAGAGGCAGTCATAGTCATTCATTAATGCAATTTGTTCAAATCTATAGGTTCCCAAGTCCCAGATTAGTTGTACATAATCACAGAACGCAGGCCTTTGTGTCAGAAAGCTTTGTGCTTTATTGGTTGTGTGGTCATGGGCAAGTTATTTAAGCACTCTAAACCTTGGTTTCCTCAGAAAGTAAAATGAGGACTGAAATGCTTACCTAGTAGAGCTATTATGAAAAGTATGTAACATGATATATATTAAATGGCATGTATACATTTATGCATTTTGTAACTGTTGCTTCTATCATCATCATGATTATCATCATTATTTTCTGGTTCATTTTCTGGTTTTTCATAATATGTAATAAAACTGTTAACTTTCAATGATGTAATACAAAAAAGAACAATAGGCTTTTCTCTAACATGCTGATATTCTTTTTTATTTTGTTTCCAACTCTTTAAAGAGAATTAAATTCTGACCAGCATTAAAATAGTTTCACTACTATTACTAAGAATCTATCAAAAGAAAGAAAATTCCCATTAAATTTTGACTCTGGGTCATTAGATCACTAGGCAAATATAGTAAAGATAATATATGAATCAGTTCAGTTCAGTTCAGTCGCTCAGTCGTATCTGACTCTTTGTGACCCCATGAATTGCAGCACGCCAGGCCTCTCTGTCCATCACCAACTCCCGGAGTCTACCCAAACCCATGTCCATCGAGTCGGTGATGCCATCCAACCATCTCATCCTCTGTTGTCCCCTTCTCCTCCCACCCCCAATCCTACCCAGCATTAGGGTCTTTTCCAATGAGTCAACTCTTCGCATGAGGTGGCCAAAGTATTGGAGTTTCAGCTTCAACATCAGTCCTTCCAATGAACACTCAGGATTGATCTCTTTTAGGATGGACTGGTTGGATCTCCTTGCAGTCTAAGGGACTCTCAAGAGTCTTCTCCAACACCACAGTTCAAAAGCATCAATTCTTCGGTGCTCAGCTTTCTTCACCGTCCAACTCTCACATCCATACGTGACCACTGGAAAAACCATAGCCTTGACTAGATGGACCTTTGTTGGCAAAGTAATGTCTCTGCTTTTAAATATGCTATCTAGGTTGGTCATAACCTTCCTTCCAAGGAGTAAGCGTCTTTTAATTTCATGGGTGCAATCACCATCTGCAGTGATTTTGGAGCCCCCCAAAATAAAGTCTGACACTGTTTCCACTGTTTCCCCATCTATTTCCCATGAAGTGATGGGACCAGATGCCATGATCTTAGTTTTCTGAACGTTGAGCTTTAAGCCAACTTTTTCACTCTCCTCTTTCACCTTCATCAAGAGGCTCTTTAGTTCTTCTTCACTTTCTGCCATAAGGGTGGTGTCATCCGCATATCTGAGGTTATTGATATTTCTCCCGGCAATCTTGATTCCAGCTTGTGTTTCTTCCAGCCCAGCGTTTCTCATGATGTACTCTGCATATAAGTTAAATAAGCAGGGTGACAATATACAGCCTCGACATACTCCTTTTCCTATTTGGAACCAGTCTGTTGTTCCATGTTCAGTTCTAACTGTTGCTTCCTGACCTGCATACAGATTTCTCAAGAGACAGGTCAGATGGTCTGGAATTCCCATCTCTTTCAGAATTTTCCACAGTTTATTGTGATCCACACAGTCAAAGGCTTTGGCATAGTCAATAAATAGAGAGAATAATTTCACTTAAAAATAGATTACATTATTAAAATTACATTAAAACTATTAAATCACTGAATATTTTCTAAAATTAAAAATCACATTTGGCTTCTAGCTTAAAAAAGAGGACTGAACACACATGTTTATTTTGTTATTACCTAGAATTCACTAAGCTAAGGAATAATATAAAAAGAGACATGAGGAGAAACATCAAAAAGAGAGTTATGTAAACAAATGGAATATGAAAGTCATATGAAAACAGGATTTTTGAAAAAGCAGAACAGAACAGCAATACTAACAATAATAGTACCTTTACATTTAATCCTTAAACTAGGTTGTCACATGAATATATCAAGACACAAGTGACATGGCCAAGTTTACACAGCTAGAAACTTCAGAGCCATAATTTAAACCTAGGTAGTCCTCTTACTCACTCATGAAGATGTATATATATATATATATTTATATATAAACAGATATATGTATTTATATATAAAAATAAAATTTATAAATTTATATAGGATATACATATTTATATAGGATATATATATGTGTGTGTATATATATATATATTCTTCCAACTGGAGTAAAAGAGGGAGCTGGCCTGATGAGTAGAATATCAAGGAGGGTCTTGACTAAGAGAAGAGTTTATACTCAAAAAAGAAACAGAGTAAACAGATGGAGCCAAAACTATGAGAACTAGTTCATATTTGACTATACAATAGTTGATACCAGAAATCCATCCCCAACTGCTACAGACTTACATACATACCACTCCAAGAATAGCTCATCTTTTCTCTAAGCAATAACATCAACACTGTAAGGCAAAATTACTTTGGACCTAGAGGTCTATATTGAGTGAAATCATCAAATCAAATGTAAGGAAGAATGAAAAAAAAAGTTTATTCTTTGCAGATTTTAGTTTTTCGTGCATGTGTCATTAATTAGAAAGCATAACTTGTAAGTAAACAAAGAAGATATGGGATGAAGGGAAGAGGGCTTCCAACCTAAGAAAGTGGTGAAAGGACTCTCGGAAGGACAAATGCAGCAGAGCCCGAGAGTGAGTCACAGAGGGAGTGAATCACAAGATGGATGAATGGAAAGGTCCACTCTCTTTCCCCCAAAGAAACTGCAATTTAACAATATATGGACCAAAACACTGTAATGAGAATTCTAGAATCTAGTCAAGATGATGCAGTACCAGAGTGCAAAACTGTGAAAAGCCACATTCAAATGGATAAGAAGAGCAATTTCACTTTAATTGCCTCAGCCCCTTTTCTAAGCTGGTACAGCTCAGCAGTGGTAGACAATAACCTGGCTCACACTTTTTACACTGGGGTGAAGAGAAAAGTAGAGGCTGTGAAGGAAATGGCAACCCACTCCAGTGTTCTTGCCTGGAGAATCCCAGGGATGTGAAGCCTGGTGGGCTGCCGTCTATGGGGTCGCACAGAGTCGGACACGACTGACGCGACTTAGCAGTAGCAGTCTAACATTTCAGCTCTCCAGAGGGCTACTGAGGAACTGGTATCTGTCTTGTCTAACTCACAGCACTGACAGAACCATTGCAGTTTGGATGCCTTGGTGCTACTGAGAACAAAGAAGAATGGGTAAATTGGTTTTCAGGGACTAGGATGGCTCAATGCAGTTAGGGGTAGGAGAACAATCTGAGGCTTCTCCCTCTGGAAGGAGTGAAAGGAGCATATGTCTGATGTTCAAGCTCTTCAGAAGAGTGCAGAAGGGACTGGTATCTGTCTCACCTAACTCAGGATGCTGATGGGGAGTCAGCATACAGCAGAAATCTGGAGGCCTCGGAGAACAAGGGACATCATAGCAGCTTGCTACTGTAAAACCAGGACTTTCTAGGTGGCAGAGTGGTGAAGAATCTGCCTGCCAATGCAGGACCTGCAGGAGATGCAGGTTCAATCCCTGAGTCAAGAAGATCCCCTGGAACAGAAAATGGCAATCCACTCCAGTATTCTTGCCTGGAAAATTCCATGGACAGAGGGTCTGACAGGCTACAGTTCATGGGGTCATGAAGAACTAGACACAACTGAACACAAACACATATTGTAAAACCAGAGAACTTGCAGTACCACAGAGCGACCCCAGGTAGAGCAAAAATTATGAGTCCCTGGAAAAACAAATCAGCCAGCTCTACCTAATTGAGAATTGCACACACAGGCTCAAAGAATTTGCATTCCCTTCCCTCTAAGAAAAGGTTACAGAGACCCCCCAGAACCTCTAGTCAAGCTGATTAGAAGTCTTCTGCAAAAGGGGCCAGTCTATAAAGGCTATGAGATGTGGCTTTTATTTCAAGTGTGCCAATCCTATAACAAAGTTATGGGATACATGAAGAAACAGGGAAACATGGCCCATACAAAAGAATAAAATAAATCAAATTTATCTTAAAGAAATGGAGGCATATAAATTACCTGACAGGGAAAATAACCATTATAATGATACTCTATGAGATCAAGAAAATGATGCATAAACAAAATGAAAATATCAGCAAAAAAGAAAATATTAAAAAGAACAAAACAGAAAATTTGGAGCTAAAGAATACAATAATTGAAGTAAAAAAATTCAGTAGGAGGATTTAACATTAGGTTCAATTAAGCTGAAGAAAGAATCAATGAACTTGAGGACAGGTCACTTGAAATTATCCAGTCAGAACACCAGATCAGAAAAAAGAATGAAACAGAGTGAAGAAAGCCTGAGGAACACATGGGATATCATAAGCAAATCAATATATGCATCATGGGAGCCCTGGAAGAAGAAAGAGTATAAGGGACAGAAAGCTTATTTAAAGAAATAGTGCCCCCAAACTTCCCAAAACTAAGGAAGGAAATTATATCCATATTTAAGAAACCCCATGGATTCCAACCATAGAAAATCCAAAGAAATCCACACTAAGACACATTATAATCAAACTGTCAAAGGAAAAATACAGAGAAAATTCTAACAGCAACAAGAGAAAAGTGAATCACCATGTGGAAGAGAAATCCCATAATACTATCAGTGAATTTTTCAGCAGGAACTCTACAGGGCAGAAGGCAGTGGGATGATATATTCAAGGTGCTAAAAGGGAAAAACTGCCAACCAAGAACACTACATGTGGCAAAAAAAAAAAGTGGTACTTGAAAAATGAAAGAAAAATAAAATCTTCCCATGTTTAAAAAAAAAAATGCTGAGGGAGTTCATCATCACTATAACTGCCTACAAGAAATGCTAAAGGGATTCCTTCAAGCTCAAACAAAAGGATGTGGAACAACAACACGAAAACATATGAAAGTATAAAGCTTGCTAGTAAAGGTAAATATACAGACAAATACAAAATACTGTAATAATGGTACATAAATCACTTTTAATTCTGGTATAGGGGTTGAAGGACAAAAGTATTTTTAAAAACTATTACTATAAAAATATGTTAATGGATACATAATTTAGAAGGATGTAATTTTTTGACATCAATAACATAGAAAGTATAAGGAAGAGGAGTCAATGTGAAGAGTATTTGTATGCAATTAAAGTTAAGTTTTATCAGCTTAAAATAGGTTGTTATAAACATACGATGCTTTATGTAAGCCCCCTGGTAACCACCAAGAAAGTACCATTTTGTGTAGAACATCCACAAAAGAAAATTAAAAAGTGATCAAAACATATCACTACTAAAAGAAATTAACAAAACACAAAGGAAGAAAAAAAGAGAGGGAAGAGGGTGAAGGATAAATATAAGACAGAAAACAACTAACAAAATGGCAATATTAAGTTCTTCTCTATCAATAACTACTTAAATGTAAATGGATTTTACTCCCTAATCAGAAGATATAGAATGGTTAAATGGATTAAAAAAAATCCAACTATATGCTGTCTAGAAAAGATTTTTGATTTAGGAACACACATAGAATGAAAGTTAAAGTATAGAAAAAAATATGCAAATGGTAACTGAAAGAGAGCAGGGGCCAGGGTG
This sequence comes from Okapia johnstoni, assembly GCA_024291935.2. Taxonomy (NCBI): domain Eukaryota; kingdom Metazoa; phylum Chordata; class Mammalia; order Artiodactyla; family Giraffidae; genus Okapia; species Okapia johnstoni. The sequence continues at coordinate 11,982,605 of CM044319.1, forward strand.
GGCCATAATCTTATTAGACAAAATAGACTTTAAGTCAAAAACTGTCAAAAGAGACAAGGAAGGACATGGTAAATGATAAAAGGGTCAATTAACTGGGTAGATATAACAATTTAAAAGATCTACATACCTAATAGCAGAGCACCCAAATATATGAAGGAAACACTTGCAGAATTGAAGGGAAAGATAGATAATAACACAATAATATTAGGAGATTTCAATACCTCACTTTAAATAATGGATAGAATCCAACAGAAGATTAATAAGGAAACAAAGGATTTGTAAAATACTATAGACCAAATGAACCAAATATCATATACATGTCATTTCATCCAACAGCAACAGAATATAGTGTTTTCAAGCACACAAAAACCATTCTCCATAAGAGATCACATTTTAGGTCACAACCTAGTCTTAACAAATTTGATAAGACTGAAATCAAAGTAAGTGTACTTTCAAAGCACAGTACAATAAAACTAGAAATCAAAAACAGAAGGAAACTAAAAAATTGAAAAATATATGGAAATTAAGCAATGCATTCTTGAACAACCAATAAGCCAAAGAAGATATCAAAAGAGAAATTAGAAAGTATCTTAGGACAAATGAAAACACAAACAAAAAAATACTAAAACTTATAGGATGCAGCAAAAGCAGCACAAAAAGGTAGGTTTATAGCAATAATTGCCTATATTAAAAAGATGAAAATTCTCAAATAAACAACCTAACTTTAAAACACAAGAGACTAAAAAACTAAAAACAAACTAATCCCCAAGTTAGCAGAAGGAAGGAAATAATAATCATCAGAGCAAAAATACATGAAATAGAAAATAGAAAAACAATAGTAGAGATCAATGAAACTGAATTGCATTTTTTTTTTCAAAAAATCAACAAAATTGACAAACTTTTAGCTAGACTAAGAAAGAAATTAAGAAGACTAAAAATTATTAGAGAGGAGATATTACAACTAATGCCACAGAAATTTAAAAGATTATAAGAGATTACTATGAGAAATTCCAAGCCAACAATTTAGATAGCCTGGAAGAAATGGATAAATTCCTAGGAACATGTATTCTACCAAGACTGAATCATGAAGAAATAGAAATTCTGAACAGACCTATAACTAGCAAGGAGACTGAATGGGTAATCAAAAACCTCCCAACAAAGAGAAGCCCATGACCAGATGGTTTCACTGGCGAATTCTACCACACATTTAAAGAACTGGTGCCAATCCTTCTCAAGCTCTTCCAGAAACTGAAGAGGAGGGAACACTTCCAGACTCATTTTATGAAGCCAGAATTACCCTGATACCAAAGAAAAAGACATCAAAAGAAAACTAAAAAACAATATCCTTAATGAATATAGATGCAAAAATCTTCAACAAAATATTAGCAAACTAAATTCAACAACGCATTAACAGGATCATACATCAAAACCAAGTGGGATTTATCCCTGGAACACAAGAATGGTTCAACAAACAAATATCAGTCATTGTATTACACCACGTTAATGGAACAAAGGATAAAATCATATGATCAACTCAGTAGATGCACAAAAAGCATCTGATAAATTCAACATCCTTTCATGATAAAAGTACTCATCAAACTAGGAGTAGAAGGACATTATCTCAACATAATAAAATCCTGGTATGACAAGCCCACAGCTAACATAGTAAACAATGGGGAAAAACCAGAAGTTTTTTCTCTAAGGTAAAGAGCAAAAACAAGGATGCCCATTCCTGCCATTTCAATTCAAAACAGTACTGAAGGTCCTAGTTAAAGCAATTAGGTTAAGAAAAAAAAAAAGCATCCAAATTGGAAAGGAAGAAGGAAAATTATCCCTACTTGCAGATTGTATAATCTAATACAAAGAAAACTCTAAAGATTACACACACACACACACACACACACACACACACACACACTGTTAGAATAAATGTATTCAGCAAAGTTGCAGGATCAAAATCAACATTAAAACATTAAAAAACTCAGTAGAGTGTCTATAAAATAGCAATGAATAATCTAAAAAGGAAATGAACAAACCCATTTACAATAGCATCAATAAGAATAAAATACTTAGAAATAAATTTAACCAAAAATGTGAAAGACTTGTACACTTAAAACTACAAAACACTGCTGAAAGAAATTCAAGAGGACACAGATAACTGAAAAGAAAGAAATGTGTTCATGAACTGGAAGATTTAATTTGTTAAAAATACCCACATTACCCAAGGTGATCTATAAATTCAGTGCAATCACTACCAAAATATCAATGACATTTTTTATAGAAATAGAAAAATTAATCCTAAAATTCATATCAAACCATGAAAGATTCTGAACAGTCAAAACAATCTTGAGCAAAAAGAACAAAGTTGGAAGTCTCACTCTTCCTAATTTCAAAATATATAGCAAAGCTAGAGTAATTAAAAAAAAAAGCAAAACACAGTATGGTACTGGAACAAAGACAGATATATAGACCAATAGAACAGAACAGAGAGCCCAGAAATAAACCTTCACCTACACAAAGATCTTCGACAAGAAATGCAAAACTACACAATGTGGAAATGTTGAAGTCTCTTCAACAAATAATGCTGGGAAAATTGGATATCCACAAGCAAAAGAATAAAACTGGACCTTTTATCATACACAGAAATCAATTAAAAATGAATAAAAGACTTAAACATTAGACCTGAAACTAAAAATTTTCTAGAAGAAAACAGGGGGGAATGCTTTATTACATTGGCCTTAACAATGATTTCTTGGATATGACACCAAAACACAGGTAATATAAGCAAAGAAATAGACAATTGGACTACATTAAACTAAAAAGCTTTTACATAGCCAGGGAAACAATAAGCAGAGTGAGAAAGCAACCTATGGAATGGGAGGAAATACCTGCAAACTATATCTGGTAAGATATTAATATCCAAAATGTATAAGGAGTAACTACAACTCAACAGTAATAAAACATATGTTTAATGGTGCAGCCATTATGAAAAACACTATATAGTTTCCTCCAAAAAATAAAAAGAGAGCGACAGGATCCAGAAATCTCATTTTTGGATCCAAAGAAACCCGGATCTTGAAAACATAGTGTATTCCCATATTCACTGAAGCACTGTTCAAAATAGCCAAGAAGTGGAAACAATCTAAATATCCATCAACAAATGAATGAATTTTTTTAAAGTGTAGTTATATATACAATAGAATATTATTCAGCCATTTAAAAAAAAAAGAAGGAAATTCTCTCATATGCAGCAACATGGATGAACACTGAGGATATTGTGCAAAGTGAAATAGCCAGCTACAGAAGGGCAAATACTGCATGATTCCACTTACATGAGGTATTTAAAGTAGTAAAACTCATAGAAATAGAAAGTAGAATTGTGGTTTCCAAAGATGGGAAGAGAGAAGTGAGGAGTTGTTTCAATGGGTGTAGAACTTTAGTTATGCACCATGAAAAAGTTCTAGAGATCTGCCGTGCAACATCTGCTGAACTATATACTTCTACTTTTAATATGCAGTTAACAGGGTAGAATTATTGAATTCTTGGGAAAGCTTGAGGACATTCAAGCACAGAAGGCTGGAGAAAGGGCAGTTAGCAATACTAGGGGGAAAAAAAGCTTTACAAGAAAAACATGTTCCAAGGAGGAAGAAAACTAAAGTATATATAATGATTTTGAGCAGCTCATGAAATGTTTAAAGGAAAATTCATTTTATCATGATGTTATGAACACTGTTGGGTTTTTATTCTTCACTATACATATTTTCAGTTATTTTCTTAGGACTTGCTGTAGGGATTACCACATATATTCAGTTATTAGGCTCCATTAACTGCCGGGTGATTATTGTTTTTTTTTTTTTTATCAGGATTTTTTAAAAATTAATTTATTTATTTTAATTTGAGGCTAAAAAACCTAGGGCATAAAATGCTCTGGTGTCATGATGCAATTAAACTCTAGCTTCTTGGCAACTGAGGTCATTGTTTGAATTTTTTCTGACCCCAAGAGGACTTTCCTTAGCTGTCTCTTTCCCTGGTTCTCTCTGGTATAGTAACTGCCCTGTTGTTTAGTCTGTCTCTCGTAAAGCTACCTACCTTCTCTTAATTGCTTCTTAACAAAACTTCCAATATTTTTTAAATTTAGTTAAACTTTTATTTTATATGAGAGTAGAGTTGATTTACAATGTTGTGTTAGTTTTAGGTGTACAGCAAAGTGATTCACTTATACATATATCCATTCCTTTTCAGATTCCTTTCCCATATGGGTTATTACAGAATACTGTACTGAGTACAGTTCCCTATGTTATACAGTAGGTTCTTGTTGGTTATGTTATACACAGTAGTGTGTATGAGTTGATTCCAAACTCCTAATTTATCTCTCTCAACTTTCATCATTGGTAACCCTAAGTTTGTTTTCAAAGTCTGTGAGCCAGTTTCTGCTTTGGAAGTGTTCATTTTTTTTTTCTAGGATTCCATATAAAAGTGATTTATGCCCTTAAAACAATTTCTATTATTGCTTCCTAAAATGATTTTTTACAAGTACAGTTGTTTCACCAGTGTGAGGGTCCTTAGAGTTCCTTATGATACCATTCTGAAAGAACATTGTTTTCTGAATGCCAAAGGACAATACTAGAGCCATAGAGAAGAAAATGTAACCTAAGCACACTACTTGACTAGAGTGAGAAATACTTACATCGATATAACTATGTAAAGGTTTTTTAAAATGTGGGTTTAAAAAAACATTTTAGGATCAATCTTTACGCAAATTCAATGCAGTTTAGTTGCTCAGTCGTCTCCAACTCTTTGTGACCCCATGGACTGCAGCACGTCAGGCTTCCCTGTCCATCACCAACTCCCAGAGCTTGCTCAAACTCATGTCCATTGAGTCGGTGATGCCATCCAACCATCTCATCCTCTGTCGTCCCCTTCTCCTCCCGCCTTCAATCTTTCCCAGCATCAGGGTCTTTTCGAATGAGTCTGTTCTTCGCATCAGGTGGCCAAAGTATTGGAGCTTCAGCATCAGTCCTTTCAAATGAATATTCAGGACTGATTTCCTTTAGGATGGACTAGTTTGATCTCCTTGCACTCCAAGGACTCTCAAGAGTCTTCTCCAGTACTACAATTCAAAAGCATCAATTCTTCGGTGCTCAGCTTTCTTTCTGGTCCAACTCTCACATCCATACATGATTAATGGAAAAACCATAGCTTTGACAAGACAGACCTTTGTTGGTAAAGTAATGTCTCTGCTTTTCAATATGCCATCTAGGTTGGTCATAACTTTCCTTCCAAGGAGCAAACGTCTTTTAATTTCACGACTGCAGTCACCATCTGCAGTGATTTTGGAGCCCAAGAAAGTACAGTCTCTCACCGTTTCCATTGTTTCCCCATCTATTTGCCATGAAGTGATGGGACCCAATGCCATGATCTTCGTTTTTCGAATGTTGAGTTTTAAGCCAGATTTTCCACTCTCCTCTTTCACTTTCATCAAGAGGTTCTTCAGTTCCTTTGATTTCTGCCATAAGTGTGGTGTCAACTTCATATCGATTATTGATATTTCTCCCGGCAATCTTGATTCCAGTTTGTGCTTCATCTGGCCTGGCATTTCTCATGATGTACTCTGCATATAAGTTAAATAAGCAGGGTGACAATATACAGCTTTGACATACTCCTTTGCAATTTGGAACCAGTCCGTTGTTCCATGTCTAGTTCTGGTTGGTGCTTCATGACCTGCATACAGATTTCTCAGGAGGCAGGTCAGGTGGTCTGGTATTCCCATCTCTTTAAGAATTTTCCAGTTTGTTGTGATCCACACAAAGGCTCTGGCATAGTCAATAAAGCAGAATAGATGTGTTTCTGGAACAATCTTGCTTTTTAAATGATCCAGTGAATGTTGGCAATTTGATCTCTAGTTCCTCTGCTTTTTCTAAATCCAGTTTGAACATCTGGAAGTTCTCAGTTCAGTTACTGTTGAAGCCTCACTTGAAGAATTTTGACCTTTTATTTGCTAGCATGTGAGATTAGGCAAATTCTTTAACACTTAACTTTGGTTACAGAATAAAAGACCACTACAATAGAATGTACAAGCTGGTTTTAGAAAAGGCAGAGGAACCACAGATCAAATTGCCAACATCCGCTGGATCATCGAAAAGCAAGAGAGTTCCAGAAAAACATCTATTTCTGCTTTGTTGACTATGCCAAAGCCTTTGACTGTGTGGATCACAATAAACTGTGGAAAATTCTGAAAGAGATGGGAATACCAGACCATCTGACCTGTCTCTTGAGAAGCCTGTATACAGGTCAGGAAGCAACAGTTAGAACTGGACATACAACAACAGACTGGTTCCAAATAGGAAAAGGAGTATGTCGAGGCTGTATATTGTCACCCTGCTTATTTAACTTATATGCAGAGTATATCATGAGAAACGCTGGGCTGGAAGAAGCACAAGCTGGAATCAAGATTGCTGGGAGAAATATCAATAACCTCAGATATGCATATGACCCCACCCTTATGGCAGAAAGTGAAGAAGAACTAAAGAGCCTCTTGATGAAAGTGAAAGTGAAGAGTGAAAAAGTTGGCTTAAAGCTCAGCATTCAGAAAACTAAGATCATGGCATCTGGTCCCATCACTTCATGGGAAATAGATGGGGAAAGAGTGGAAACAGTGTCAGAATTTATTTTTGGGGGCTCCAAAATCACTGCTGATGGTGACTGCAGCCATGAAATTAAAAGACACTTACTCCTTGGAAGGAAGGTTATGACCAACCTAGATAGCATATTTAAAAGTGGAGACATTACTTTGCCAACAAAGGTCCGTCTAGTCAAGGCTATGGTTTTTCCAGTGGTCATGTATGGATGTGAGAGGTGGACGGTGAAGAAAGCTGAGTGCCGAAGAATTGATGCTTTCGAACTGTGGTGTTGGAGAAGACTCTTGAGAGTCCCTTGGACTGCAAGGAGATCCAATCAATCCATCCTAAAAGAGATCAATCCTGGGTGGTCATTGGAAGGACTGATGTTGAAGCTGAGACTCCAATACTTTGGCCACCTGATGCAAAAGCTGACTCATTTGAAAAGACCCTGATGCTGGGAAAGATTGAAGGCAGGAAGAGAAGGGGACGACAGAGGATGAGATGGTTAGAGGGCTTCACCAACTCAATGGACATGGGTTTGGGTGGACTCTGGGATTTGGTGATGGACAGGGAGGCCTGGCGTGCTGCGATTCATGGGGTCGCAAAGAGTCGGACACGACTGAGCGACTGAACTGAACTGAACAATAGAATAAGAGGTAGGGAGATAGGAGGAGGTACAGAGAATTGGAAGGAAAGATAGACTTATTTATCTCTTCTTACAAGTGTAAAAAATTAATAAACAGCAATCTCAATTAAATACCCTTGGGAGACCAGATAGGGGAGCCTCACACCCTGAGACAACAGCAGACCCCAATAATAAGAAGAAACATTTCCTCTTCTTCTCTGGCAAGAGCTCACCCAATTCAGTCAATGAAATGCCATGGACTGTTTGGTCACTATGGCCCTCCCAACTTCATTTCCCCATTTAGAAGAGTTCTCCTTTCCATTTTTGCAGGGGCTTACATGTTGCTATGGTTGCAAATCCTAGATTGAAATTCTTTACAGGTCCAGAATAAATTCTTTTTTTATTTTTGCTAGAGAAATAACTGGTAGTCTATTTGTTACAGGTCAACAATTTAATAGCCCTTAAGAATATCCCCAGAAAGCCCCAAAAGCTCTGAAGCTGGTGATCCAACAGGTGTGGTACTGACAATGAGCCTATTGCTTCTCACTGCTTTTCTCATCAACCCTGGAGTTTGAGGGTGGGTCTTTCTCCTGGTGGAGAAGGCAATGGCAACCCACTCCAGTCCTCTTGCCTGGAAAATCCCATGGATGGAGGAGCCTGGTAGGCTGCAGTCCATGGGGTCGTGAAGAGTCAGACACGACTGAGCGAATTCACTTTCACTTTTCACTCTCATGCATTGGAGAAGGAAATGGCAACCCACTCCAGTGTTCTTGCCTGGAGAATCCCAGGGAGGGCGGAGCCTGGTGGGCTGCTGTCTATGGGGTCGCACAGAGTTAGACACGACTGAAGCGACTTAGCAGAAGCAGCAGCTTTCTCCTGGATCTGAGCTTCCATTTACTTTGCATTTTGAAGCTCTCCAGGTTTTACTCAGTATCTATTTTAAGGTTTCTTCTTTTCTGGTTAAGGCCTTGTTCTGTATGTGAGTATTCATTTGGCACTTTGGTCTGATTTTGAAATCAGACTGTTCCAGCTGGAACTGGCTAGCTTTCGGCCCATTCCTTTTGGAACATGGGATGTTTCACTGGAGCTGTGCCGATTCAGCCTTTGGCCCCATTCCATTTTGAATAGGGGCTGTTATATTGGAACTGTGCTGAGCAGCTTTTGGCCTGGCTCCTCTGGGACCAGACTGTTCCCTTAGAACTGGCTGATATTAGGCCTGCAGGCTATTTGCACTGTTGACGCTATCTGAGCTATTTGAGTTGTTTGAGCTGCTTGAAAATTATTCTTTAACTCTAGAGAAAACCCTCCAAGATTTGGGATCCCAGTTATCTAAATATTTTCAGGGTACCCCTCTTACAGGGAATCCAGCCAATTTTTACTTGAAAACCATGATTCTTCTTCAGGCACATTTCTAACTAAAGGTATTGACCCAATCAAAAACAATGTATAGTATCTATGTATGGCCATTATGAGAAATTTTTGAAGTCCCCTTCACTTTTCTTAAGGCTGAATTGGACAACCACAGCTCTAACATTTCCAAAACTGAATGGAATTCATATTTCAGTCAGTCATTTGAGGCTTCCAAATGTTATCAGGAGCTTAAAATTACCATACCACATAATAAGACTTGAAGATTTACTGAGGCAAACAAACAAAGATAAAATGGCTCCCTAAGCTTCATGATCTTCTTCCTTGGCTTCTTTATCTCAAGCCTCACCCCTTGTGCTATCTTCCTCCTTTCCTTCTATACTGTATACAGCTCCTCTATTTGGTGGCTCAGATGGAAGGAATCTGCCAGCAATGCAGGAGACCTGGGTTCCATCCCTAGGTGGGAATGATCCCCTGAGGAAGGGAATGGCAACTCAGTCCCATATTCTTACCTGGAGAATTCTATAAATAGAAGACCCTGTTGGGCTACAGGCCATGGAGTTGCAAACATGACTGAGTGACTAACACACAATCTATATACACTTAGTTCCTCCATACTAATTCTCTCAATGAAGTTTCCTTTTTCTCTGAAACAACACACTCTCCCTTTCCTCTGAACTTGTCCCTTAAAATTAAACCTTCTAAGGATCCAGAGGCTAAATGTTTAACTTCTTCTACTCCCTGGATTAAAGCAGAACTGCCAGCCATAGCCAAAGATTTTCCTAAAATAAATGAAAATTCTCACAGATTTGCTCAGGGATTTAATACTCAGTCAGATTTATCAACTGGATTTCTTTAACTAATATCAACTAGTTCATACACTTGTCATGATGACCATACCCAACATTAGATGAAAAATGCCAGATGGGAAAATCCTGAAAGGTCTCTAGAATTACAAACAGAGCAGCCCACAAACTTATTATATGATCATGCTAAGTTGCTTCAGTCGTGCCTGACTTTGTGTGACCCTATGGACTGTAGCCTGCTAGTCTCCTCTGTTCATGGGATTCTTGAGGCAAGAATACTAGAGTGGATTGCCATGGTCTCCTCCAGGGGATCTTACCAATCTAGGGATCAAAGTCCCGTCTCTTATGTCTCCTACATTGGCAGGTGGATTCTTTACCACTAGTGCCACCTCGGAAGCCCCTGGGCTTGAAACTTGGATTTTCTAAATTTCATGCCCATCATTTGAAAAGTGATGGTGTTGGACTTTTAAGTACATGGTTAACTATTTTCTTGTTAACTCTTTGCCTGAGATAGTTGAACCTCAATTTCCTTCTTAGGCCTTAAAGGATACAGTGATAATCAAGATAGATACAGTCCCTGTCTTATAGAGCTTGGGGTTGAGTGATAATAAAAGCTGACATTATTGTTATAGGCCCAGTACTATGCTAAGTGCATTATATGCACTATTTCATTTAATCACACAATCCTACCAACCTAGGGATTGAACCCACATCTCTTATGTCTCTTGCACTGGCAGGCAAGTTCTTTACCATGAGTGCCACCTGAAAAGCTAATTATATGATCAGGCTCAGGCAATTGCTAGGTGTCTTCATAGGGCAATTCCCAGGGCTTTTCCAAAGCCTATTAATTGAAACAAAATTCGGTCCTATACACAAAATCCTAATAACTCTGTTCATTACTATTACAATCAATTTCAGATTATATTTAAAGAAAATTATGGTCTTCCTTCAGATGTTCATTTCATCAAGGTAGCTTTTAACTCTGTATTTATTAGTGGGATGAACCTGGATCTTTCCCTTCTAGTAGGAAGGACCAGGATGGAATAGGAAACTGTGTTCACTCTAGATTTAATCTGGCAAACCATCTCTTTCATGGTCTAGATGAGTAACCTAAAAAGAAGACTGCTAAAATCTTCAACTCCAGCAAGTTAAATCCCCTAAATGAAACCAAAACCCTCCTAGTTTCTGCTGGTATTGCAAAGAGAAAATTGGAAAGGAGATTGTTACAAATTTACTTTCAGCCCTCTAACCAGCCTTTCCAATGTCCTCTCAATTCTCAACGATGTGACTCTGAGGGACTACAGGGGCTCTCCCCAATTTTCTTCCTAACTGATTTAAAGAAACCTTTCTTCAGAGTGAGGATGACACTCTCCCAGTCCTAACTGACGAGAGAACTGCACTCTGGGTCCTCAATCCCACCACAACAAAGCAGCCTCTGTCTTGGTGTACTAAAACAGTCCAGATAGTTTTGTCCTATACACAAATAGGCATCTAATGAACCTCAAGAGGTTCCTGTCTCTGAAGCTATTTCCTTTTGTTAAAGCTCTTTGAGAGATAAACACCCTTTCTTCTTAGTTCTTCTAATGAACCTCAAGAGGTTCCTGTCTCTGAAGCTATTTCCTTCTGTTAAATAAATCTCTTTGAGAGATACACACCCTTTCTTCTTAGTTCTTCCACCTCCAAGCATTTGCTAGGCTGAGACTTCTTATAGAACTATCATGCCAGAATTTCTTTCTCCCAAAAGGAGTAAACAATTCTAGAACTTCACAGTAGTCATCTAGGAAGCCAAGAAGATGATTTAAATAACTCTTTGACATTTTTTACTTGCTCTCTCTCTGATGGTGCTAGAGCCGAATTCAGGAAACACTGATCATTTCTCCCTATTGAATCAGCTACCATCCTCCTCATGGAGAAAATCTCCAACTAATATTGGCAAAGCTCATAGCACAAGTCCCATCATGATTCAAATACATCCTTCAAAAGTTCTTCCTGGAATTAGTCAATAGCCTATAATTAAAGAAATCCTTCAAGTTATAAAGCCCATAAAAATACTGAGTGCCAAAGAATTGATGCTTTTGAACTGTGGTGCTGGAGAAGACTCTTGAAAGTCCCTTGGACAGCAAGGAGATCAAACCAGTCAATCCTAAAGGAAATCAGTCCTGAATATTCATTGGAAGGACTGATGCTGAAGCTGAAGCTCCAATGCTTTGTCTACCTAATGAGAAGAACTGACTCAATGGAAAAAACCCTGATGTTGGGGAAGATTCAAGGCGGGAGAAGAAGGGGATGACAGAGGATGAGATGCTTGGATGGCATCAACTCAATGGACATGAGCTTGAGCAAACTCAGGGAGATAATGAACGATGGAAGCCTGGTATACTGCAGTCCATGGGGTTGCAAAGAGTCGGACATCACTGGGCGACTGAACAACAATTAAAGCTTACAAGGCTCAAGACTGCATTATCCCTTGTCCTTGTCAGTTAGGTCCTATGATACTCCTAATTTTTGTGGGGTGGGGCACAGTGGGTGTTGAGAGAGTTTATTCCTTAAGTAAGAACCAAGCTTTATTTATTTACCAAAAAAAAAGTTGGGGCAAAGGAAAAGACAAGTTTTACACAAAATTATAACAGTAACTCCTTTTGGTAAAAAGGATGGAGGTTTGTCTAGGACGTCCAAGCAATAAACAATATTATTATCCCTTGACACCCTGTTGTTTCTAACCCTCATATGCTTCTAACATCCATTCCCATTGGAAATAAATTCTTTACTCTAGCTGACTGATGTGGTGCATTCTTTATTATTCCAGTTGATGAAGTTAGCCAATACCTTTTTGCCTTTACTTGGAAAGAAAAACAATTCACCTGGACAGTAATGCCTCAGAGTATTACTGAGAGTCCTTTTTATTTCTCACAAATTCTGAAGGCTGATCTGGTTGACATAAAGTTCCCAGGGGTTCTGCTTTTTTGTAATATATGGATAACTTGCTTCTTTGCTGTCTCAAGCCTCCTCAGCATCCATTTGCTAAAGCTTTTAGCTTAAAGGGACATTAGATTTCCAAGGAAAAACTTCAGTTTTCCCAAACCCAAGTTTGATATTTGGGGCCTCTAATATCAGAACAAGTGTTACACCTAAATTCGGATAGGTTTCATGGTGTCTAAGTTTTCCCAAACCCAAAACTAAGCACCAACTGCAAGGTTTTCTAGCTGGTTATTGCTGAAATTGGATTTCTATTTCTCTCCTATGGCCAAAAGTCCGTATTTTTTTGGTAAGTAACCACCCTGACTCAATTTTATGGAAGAATAAGATGATACAATATTCTAATACTTAAAGGAGAGTTTGATAAACCCACTTGCCCTTGGGCATCCTTATTCTCAGATTTCCTTTGTGTATGTGAAAAGGAAGGGAATGCCTTTAGGGTACTCAACTAAACACGGGGACCACCATCAAAGTGCTGGCTACTTTGGCAAGTAATTAGATCCTGTGGCAAGAGGACAAACCCTGTTGTCTTAGAGCCATTACTAACACTGCCCTTTTGGTTAAGGCCATGAGAAAAATGTTGTGGGATCTCTTTGACAATTTTTGTACCTCATGCAATGTAAGCCCTCCTGAATTCTCAATCCACTCAACATTTTTCAGTTGGCTTCCTCATCTCCTATGAAGTCCTTTTGTTAATTCCTCCTCCTTTATGTTGCAATAACCTTAACCCTGATACTATTTTCTCCTCTGTCATTGATGAATTCTCTCACAACTGCTTAATGCTGATGAATCACCTTCTGACTACTCATGATGATCTAAAGAAAATTCACTTTGTTAATACTGATTTCTCATGGTTCATTGATGGCTCTTATTTTAAAGATGAAAATGACATATATTGTGCTGGCTATGCTATTGCAACTAACTGCCTTTAATATTTTTGAGGGAGTGTCTTTTCCTCTGAGTACTTTCGTCCCAAGGCTGAATTATACTCTCTTACACAGGGTTGTACTTTAACCAAGGGCAAAACTGTCAATATTTAGACTGACAGTAGATATGCTTTCAGAGTAATTCAATATTTTTTAATATTATGGAACAATATGGCTTCCTTACTTCCACTGGAAATAAAGTTTAAAATGGCCCCTATGATTAAGAATTATTGGATGCATTACTTTTATTTGCCACTTTGCAAAAAGTAGTGAAAGTATTAGTCACTCAGTTATGTCTGACTCTTTGTGACTTCATGGACTATAGTTGTCAGGCTCCTCTGTCCATAGAATTCTCCAGGCACAAATATTGAAGTTGGTAGCTGTTTCCTTCTCCAGGGGATCTTCCTGACCCAGGGACTGCATTGCAGGCAGACTCTTTACCATCTGAGTCACCAGGGGAGCCATCGGCCACCTTAGCTATTATCAATATGCTGGGTCATTCTAAACTTGACTCTGAAAGCTTAGGGAAATTGCCTTGCTTACATTTTCACAAGGAATGCTGTGCTTAAAGGAACTAACAGCAGTGAAACCTTTCCATGGTCCAAAGGGATATTTCTCCAAATGACAACTTAGAAACACTGGCTAGAGAAGCCCAACAATTGACCTTGAAAAGGAAAGGCAAGATTAGAAATTCAAGAATTGCTGGTTTGATAAAAAGAGAAAGCTCTGGTTTGGACCAAATAACAACCTAGCCCTACTGGAGACTCTAAAATTCCCACTCCTCACTGCTGTACATGCATTAAATCTCTGGTCTACTGACAAAATGATAGCCTTCATGAATTAATATTGGTAGGGAAACTTAACAATGCCACAAGAAGTGCCTACTTTACTTGTTGGCTTGTCTGAAGTACAACCCAGGGAAGCCTGTTTGTACTGTTTCTGGACATTGTAAACCACCTAATTGACCATTTGAGGTCTGGCAAATGCAGTGATACAATTTCCTCTGTCTCATGAATATGTTTTAGTCATGGTCTGTATGTTTTCACACTGGACTGAAGCTTTCTCTTGCAGACAAGCCACTGCCTCTTCTGAGGTTAAAATTCTTTTGGAAAAGAGTATCCTCATCTAGGGAACTCCTCTTGAACTTCATAGTGATCTCATTTTACCAGTCAGGTACTTCAACAAGTCTGAACTGTTTGGCTTGTCTTAACAACATTTTTACTGTGTATACCACCTCAGGCCTCTGGTTTAGCTGAATGCATGAACGGCATTGTGTGTGCGTGCTAAGTTGCTTCAGTCGTGTCCACCTCTTTGTAACGCTATGGACTATAGCCCTCCAGGCTCCTCTGTCCATGGGATTCTCCAGGCTGAAATACTGGAGTGGGTTGCCATGCCCTCCTCCAGGGGATCTTTCCCATCCAGGAATTGAACTCACCTGTCGTATATCTCCTGCACTGGCAGGCAAGTTCTTTACCACTAGTGCCACTTGGGAAGCCCATTAATAGCATTATTAAGACTCAGTTGGCAAAATTTGTAAAATTCCTCCAAATATATTGGCCAAAAGCATTGCTATTGGTCTTTTTAAATATCAAATTCACCTCTTTTAGAATTCATAAGTTCTCGCTCTTTGAGACAGTCTCTGGATGCCCAATTCACTTGGCTCCTGCATCTTGATCCCTAACCAATGAAAGGCTGCTGCTGCTGTTGCTAAGTCACTTCAGTCGTGTCCAACTCTGTGCGACCCCATAAATGGCAGCCCACCATGCTCCTCCATCCCTGGGATTCTCCAGGCAAAAATACTGGAGTGGGTTGTCATTTCCTTCTCCAATGCATTAATGCATGTTAAGTTGCTTCATTTGTGTCTGATTCTGTACGGACAGCAGCCTACCAGGCTCCTCTGTCCATGGGATTCTCTAGGCAAGAATACAGGAGTGAGTTGCCATTTCCTTCTCCAAACCAATGAAAGGAGATATTCCAATATTGCAGAGGCCTGATTACTTCTATTAAAAATGCAAAATATTTCAGTGGAGCCATCTTTTCATAGCTCACTCTCAGGAGACAAAGACCTTGAGCATCAGACCTTGAAATCTGAAATTTTGTAATTGGAAAAACATATTCAGAAGGACTCTCCTTCCCAACCTGTAGGTTGTCACAGAGTATGGGTTTGAGCTCCCTGCATCATACAGCAAATTTCCACTGGCTATCTATTTTACTTATGGTAATATACGTTTCCATGCTATCCTCTCAATTCGTCCCACCCTCTCCTTCCCCCACTGTGTCCACAAGTCTGTTCTCTATGTCTGTCTCCACTGCAGCCCTGCAAATAGATTCACCAGTACCATCTTTCTAGATTTCATATATATGTGCTGATATATGATATTTGTTTTTCACCTTCTGATTTACTTCACTCTGTATAATAGGCTCTAGGTTCATCTACCTCATTAGAACTGACTCAAATACATTCCTTTGTGTGACTGAGTAATAGGCCATTGTATATATGTACCACAACTTCTTTGTCTATTCATCTGTTAATGGGTAGCTAGGTTGCTTCCATTTCCTGGCTATTGTAAATAGTGCTGCAATGAACATTGGGTACATGTGTCTTTTTTAATTCTGTGTTTTTTAGGGTATATGCCCAGTAGTGGGATTGCTGGGGCATATGGTAGTTTTATTTCTAATTTTTTAAGGAATCTCCATCAGTTCTTCATGGTGGCTGTATCATTTTACATTTCCACCAACAGCGCAAGTGGTTTCAACAGTGGTTCCCTTTTCTCCACAACCTCTCCAGCATTTATTGCCACTGTTTCCATTGTTTCCCCACCTATTTGCCATGAAGTGATGGGACTGGATGCCATAATCTTAGTTTTCTGAATGTTGAACTTTAAGCCTACTTTTTCACTCTCCTCTTTCACTTTCATCAAGAGGCTCTTTAGTTCTTCTTTGCTTTCTGCCGTCAGGGTGGTGTCATCCGCATATCTGAGGTTATTGATATTTCTCCCAGCAATCTTGATTCCAGCTTGAGCTTCATCCAGCCCAGTGTTTCTCATGATGTACTCTGCATATAAGTTAAATAAGCAGGGTGACAATGTATAGCCTTGACGTACTCCTTTCCCAATCTGGAACCAGTCTGTTGTTCCATGTCCAGTTCTAACTGTTGCTTTCTGACCTGCATACAGATTTCTCAAGAGGCACGTCAGGTGGTCTGGTATTCCCATCTCTTTAAGAATTTTCCACAGTTTGTTGTGATCCACACAGTCAAAGGCTTTGGCATAGTCAATAAAGCAGAAATAGATGTTTTTCTGTAACTCTCTCTCTTTTTCGATGATCCAATGGATATTGTGTCAACTTGTCAACCTCTGGTTCCTCTGTCTTTTCTAAATCCAGCTTGAACATCTGGAAGTTGACAGTTCATGTACTGTTGAAGCCTGGCTTGGAGAATTTTGAGCATTATTTTGCTAGCGTGTGAGATGAGTGCAATTGTGTGGTAGATTGAGCATTCTTTGGCATTGCCTTTCTTGGGGATTGTTATGAAACCTGACCTTTTCCAGTCCTGTGGCAACTGCTGTGTTTTCCAAATTTGCTGGCATATGGAGTGAAGCACTTTCACAGCATCACCTTTTAGGACTTGAAATAGCTCAACTATTGAAATTCCATCACCTCCACTAGCTTTGTTCATAGTGATGCTTCCTAGGCCCACTTGACTTCACATTCCAGGATGTTTGGCTCTAGGTGAGTGATCATACCATCATGATTATCTGGGTCATGAAGATCTATTTTGTATAATTCTTCTGTGTATTCTTGCCACCTTTTCTTAATGTCTTCTGCTTCTCTTAGGTCCACATACCATTTCTGTCCTTTATCGAGCCCATCTTTGCATGAAATGTTCCCTTGTTATCTCTAATTTTCTTGAAGAGATCTCTAATCTTTCCCATTCTATTGTTTTCCTCTATTCTTTGAACTGATCACTGAGGAAGGCTTTCTTATCTCTCCTTGTTATTCTTTGGAATGCTGCATTCAAATGGGCGTATCTTTCCTTTTATCCTTTGCTTTTCACTTCCCTTCTTTTCTCAGCTATTTTTAAGGCCTCTTCAGACAGCCATTTTGCTTTTCTGCATTTCTTTTTCTTGGGGATGGTCTTGATCCCTGTCTCCTGTACAATGTCACGAACCTCTGTCCATAGTTCTTCAGGCACTCTGTCTATCAGATCTAATCCTTTGAATCTATTTGTCACTTCTACTGCATAATCATAAGGGATTTGATTTAGGTCATACCTGAATGGTCTAGTGGTTTTCCCTATTTTCTTCAATTTAATTTTGAATTTCACAATAAAGAGTTCATGATCTGAGCCACAGCAGCTTCCAGTCTTTTTTTTGCTGACTGTATAGTCTTGTTTTGCTTCTCCTCCTTTGGCTGCAAAGAATATAATCAATCTGACTTTGGTATTGACCATCCGGTGATGTCCATGTGTAGAATCATTTCTTATGTTGTTGGAAAATGGTGTTTGGTATGCCCAGTGTGTTCTCTTGGCAAAACTCTATTAGCTTTTTCCCTGCTTCATTCTGTACTCTAAGGTCAAATTTGCCTGTTACTCCAGGTGTTTCTTGACTTCCTACTTTTGCATTCCAGTCCTCGATAATGAAAAGGACATCTTTTTTGGATGTTAGTTCTAGAAGGTCTTGTAGGTCTTCATAGAACCGTTCAACTTCAGCTTCTTCAGCATTACTGGTCGGGGCATAGACTTGGATTACCATGATATTGAATGGTTTGCCTCGGAAACAAATGGAGATCATTCTGTTGTTTGTGAGATTGCATCCAAGTACTGCATTTTGGACTCTTTTGTTGACTATGATGGTTACTCCATTTCTCCTAAGGGATTCTTGCCTACAGTAGTAGATATAATGGTCAACTGAGTTAAATTCACCCATTTCAGTACATTTTATTTTGCCGATTCCTAAAATGGCAATGTTCACTCTTGCCATCTACTGTTTGTCCACTTCCAATTTTTCTTGATTCATGGACCTAACATTCCAGGTTCCTATGCAATATTGTTCTTTATACCATTGGTTTTTGCTTCTGTCACCAGTCACATCCAAAACTGGGTGTTGTTTTTGCTTTGGCTCCGTCTCTTCATTCTTTCTGGAGTTATTTCTCCGCTGATCTCCAGTAGCATATTGGGCACCTACCGACCTGGGGAGTTCATCTTTCAGTATCCTATCTTCTTGCCTTTTCATACTGTTCATGGGGTTCTCAAGGCAAGAATACTGAAGTGGTTTGCCATTCCCTCCTCCAGTGGGTCACGTTTTGTCAGAACTCTCCACCATGACCCATCCGTCTTGGGTGGCCCTACATAATGTGGCTCATAGTTTCATAGAGTTAGACAAGGCTGTGGGTCCATGTGATCAGATTGGTTAGTGTTCTGTGATTGTGGTTTTCAGTCTGTCTGCCCTCTGATGGAGAAGGATAAGAGGCTTATGGAAGCTTCCTGATGGGAGAGACTAACTGGGGGGAGACTGGGTCTTGTTCTGATGGGCGGAGCTATGCAAAATAAATCTTTAATCTAATTTTCTATTGATTATCTTCTGTTAATTAAGTTCAATTAGATCCCACTTGTTTATTTTTGCTTTTATTTCCATTACTCTAGATGGTGGGTCATGGAGGATCTTGCTGTGATTTATATCAAACAGTGCAGAAAACCTGACTCTTGACTAGCAGTATTTTCAGAGGAAGATGTTCATCAAAAGGAGAAAATGTAAAAAATTGATAAACAGAAACCTCAACAAAATAGAGTCAAGAGACCAGAAGGTGAAGCTCTCATGTCCTATCACAACAGCAGAACCCAACAGGGAGAAGAAAAAGTTTTTCTTTCCTGGCAAGAATTTATCCAATGAGAGACTTCAGAACTCGGCCAATGGAAAGCAATGGACTATTGGGTTACTATGGCCTTCCCAGTTTCCTTTCCACCTATAAAAGAGTTCTCTCCATTTTTTCATGGGTCCTGTACACAGCTTGCCATGGCTTCAGATCCCAAACTGCAATTCTTTGCTGATCCTGAATAAACCCATTTTTGCTACAGAAATAACTTGCAGTCTATTTAAGTCAATAAAAAGTAGAAAGTAAAGAGAATTATCTACAACCTGTGGAGACAGAAATAGAAGTTTATGTTACTTGTGGTTACTTGTTTATTTATGGTTACAAAGGTTATGGGAATGATAGAACTTAAGATATGATAGAATTATTTTGGAAGGAGAGACAGAGCAACAAGAAAGGCTGGAGGTGGGAGTAGAAAGGGAACTAAATCCATATTCATAACAGCAAAAGTAAATTAGTCACATTTAATATTGGTAAATAAAGAAATAGTAATATAAGCATATTATTTGGAGAAATTTAGGTACCACCAAAAATAAACACAAATCTAGGTTAAAAGTGTTGTCCTTCAGTGAGCTGGTGTTTTGATTATAATCTTTTATTATTTGCATTTCCAGGGTATATATGGATTATTTTGATAACAATAAAATGTATCTGAAAAAATAATTGGTTCCCCTTGTGGAAGCTCTAAATTTACTTTCTTATTTCAATGTGTACAAATTATCTTGAGGTCCCTCTTGTATTCAGTTTTATCTTTTTTTCTCTCTTTAAAATATTCAAAAGTTTTGCAATCAAGGGGAAACCATTCCAGTATTTCTCTTAAGTCATACTCAGATTGATCAGAATTATATTCTCAAGCTATTTGGATTGTTTTCAACCTATAATTACTTTGAACATCAACTAATGTTAAAAAGTTACTATCTTTAGCAGTATCTGTCCCTGGTAGTTTTTAAAACAGGTTATTTCTCAATGCCATTTTCACTGTAATTCAAAGCTTACTGCTTCTGTGATAAAGACACATGTTAAATTTGCTTTCTTGTCAGTAACATATCCATTTGTTTAGATTCTGAGATAACCAATTCTTAGACTGTCATTAACATTTCTTTTGATACCTTGAAAAATTATGTTTCGAGATTTTATCTGTAAGAATCACTACAATAATGTCAGAGTTAGCATTTACTTGCAATCAAACTTTTTTTTATCAGTTTTAGTTTATAAAAACTGCCTCACTTATTTTTCCATGTAGAATAAGCATTGTAGAAATACTAAAAACATAAATTACTTGCGGATATTGAATACAGGATACTTTTGTGCTGGTCTATGTCTCAGATCATTTGTATACCACTTCAAATCCTATCAGCCACACCTCTTCTTCCAGCCTCTGCTGCAGTGATCAATTCTTTATGGATTTCAACAGCTCACTTCCAAGTGCAATGCTTTGATGCCTTTCTTCAGGTTGCATCACATATCTTACTTCCTACTCTTATACTTCTGCCATCCTTAACCAATGGGCTACAAAGGCTGATAGATATATGCTTCCCATTTTCATCCCCAGGGAAAACAATTGTGAGCTGAATTTCAAAAGTCTCCAAACCACGCATCACTCACCTATACTTTTAACCAATGCAGAACACAATTTCTTATTGGCTTTATCTCTTTCCCTGTGTCACTGTATTAGCCTACTCAGGCTGCCATAACAAAATGCCATAGACTGAGTGGTTTAAACAATATGAATATCTTTTCTCACAGACCTGGAGGCTGCAAGTCCAAGGCCAGGGTGCCAGCATGGTTGAGTTCTTCTGAAGACACTCTTTTGGCTTGCAGAAGACCATTTTCTCCCTGTGTCCTTACATGGCAGAGAGAGAGAAGAACACTTCCCCCTCCTTACAAGCACACAACTGATCAGATTTGGGCCCCACTCTTATTACCTTATTTAATCTTGATTACTTTCTGAGACACTGTCTCCAAACACAGTCAATGGGAGTTAGGGCTTCAAAATATGAATTCTGAAGGGACATAATTCAGTCCATAGCAATCGCACTCTCACTGTTCTTCACCCCTGCTCCTTAAGATCAATTAACCTTCAAGGAAGCCTCTGACTTAGGCTATGCTTTCAGGGGAACTGAGGTTACAGTATGTTTTGTTCTAAATGTGTGATAACAGAAAAAAGGATTCATAGAAAGTGCAGTCATGAGGCATTATTCACAATGCTTAATTAATTCAATAAAAAGGTAGTGAGTATCATGCAAGACACCATGCTAAGAGAAAGTTGCTCAGTCGTATCCGACTCTTTGCGGCCCCGTGGGCTATATCGTCCATGGAATTCTCCAGGCCAGAATACTGGAGTGGGTAGCCAGTCCCTTCTCCAGGGGATCTTCCCAATCCAGGGATTGAACCCAAGGTCTCCCGCATTGCAGGTGGATTCTTTATCAGCTGAGCCACAGGGAAGCCCACGCTAAGACACCATGCTAAGTGTAGTATTAAATAAGAGACATGATTCTAGTGTTGTTTGTTTTTTTTTAATGCAGAAGAGAAATACAACACAGTCAATTATAATTATATAAGTACATTTGCGAAATGTACTATGAAGAGGTCTAGGTTGCTAAAAAGGTAAATAAAAGGAGAGCCATACTTTGAGTCTGGATACTCAAAGAAAACTTGAACAAAACAAGGTTTAAGTTGAGATCTAAAAGATTCACAAAATTTAGTAAGAAATGGTGTGGACACAGTGGTGGCGGTGGGGGGTTGGGGGTGGTGGACTAGGGAGAGCAAAAAGCAGGTAGAAAGCCTGAGTCAGGAGCAGACATGCACAGGAAGGTTAGCATAGCTGAAACAGAAGGGCAGTCAGGAAGTGATGAGGGGCGGGACTGTGACATAAGCAAGGCCCAGACTGTATGAATTGAGCATTGAAGGTCCTAGTAAGTACTCTGAATCCGAAAATGAGAACCATAGGAAGCCTTTGAAGAATTTTCTGAAAGCTTTTTTTATCCCATTGTCACTGTGGTTTTTGTAATGTGTGTTGGTTATGCAGCCCTCATTTACAGTACTTAAATCGTTAGTTGAAAAGATCAGATCTAGGCACACACAGATTAATCGCAGCTCAAGCTCTCAAGGAATGACATTAAAGGAAAGTACTCAGGTCACTGAGAGGTCTTGCAAGAAGAGTCAGTGGACAGAGCAGGGAATTGTGGTAGGAAAGGTCCTTCATCTGCCATTCACCAAGGGAAGTATAGGAGTCAGATCAGGTGAGCTACTACACATGCCTAACCCATGTTATCCAAGACATGATTTCCGGGTCCCAGGTTGAAATCCAAGGACAAATTCTATTATGAAAAACCTTTCCACTCTTAATGAAGATACTCAGACACTGGCCTGGGAACAAAAAAATTAACAATAGAAATCCAAGTAGCATGTCTACAGTGTGAAGTAATACGACCACATGTTTTAAAAAAAAGTGTATATTTAGTTGTGTTTGACTCTTTGTCCCATTGGAATGTAGCCCACCAGGCTCCTCTGTCCATGGGATTTTTCAGGCATGAATACTGGAGTGGGTTGCCATTTCCTTCTCCAGGGGATCTTCCCAACCCAGGGATCAAACCCATGTCTCTTATATCTCTTGCACTGCAGGCAGATTCTTTACCTGCTGAGCCATCAGGGAAGCCCTAAAAAAAAAAAATAGTAAAAGAAAAAAAATTATCCACACTGATCATGAGTCCTCCTCTAAATGGAGGCTTATAGATTACACCTATGGTAGCTTCCAAAAATTATCCACGGTGCCTACAAATGTCTTGTCTTAAATCTCTTGCTCCAATTTTACAGTTGTGCTAGGATTACATTGGGTGAAAAAGCAAGACTTGCAGGTATACAAATGTCTTGCTGCTGTCCTGCTCATACACATATGAACTTGCCAACATCTGTCTTTAAGGCAGTTCACTAGTAAGAGGCAATGTATCTCTATGATGGGAAATTCCTCCAAATGAATCTTTGTTACTTTGCCTCAAAAAAAAAACACAAAAAACAAAAACGGCCTAATACCATAGGAACTTGATGGGAAAAACCCGGGAAAATACTTTTATATTCAGAAAACTTGATAAATTTATTGATGACAAAAGAAAACTAAAATGCAAAGTAAATAAAATATGCCAAATGTCTTACAGGAGAATACAGTTAGAAAGAACTAGCATTATAGTAAATGTATGCATTAAACATACATCTAACATAAATATACATGCATATATATATAACAGAATTTTATCTGAAAGAAAGTTGGGAACAAAAACATTTATTAGCTAGCCATTTGATCCCATTTATATTACTAAATCAGAGGACAGGGAAGTTTGGCGTATTGCAGTTCATGGGGTCACAAAGTGTTGGACATGACTAGCAACTGAACAACAACAGAAAGATACTAACAAACAGCTTATCCATGGATATTTCAGGTTATTTATGTGCATATTTTAAAAAATCACTAAATTAGTCAGCTCTTCTGTTAACTTACCACACTGAAGCAACAAAAACCAAGCAAGCTACTAGTTCTGACTCATTTGAATAATAGGCAAATATATTTAGGACCTAACTGTTTATAAAATAAACTCTTTAAAGCTATAACTCATGCCCTTTACTTTACACTGGGGAAAATTAATCATTATTTCAAATGAAAATTTAGTCCTTGTTCAAAAATTAAAGTATTTACTAGTCATTGTTCAAAGATTAAAGTATTAATTAGCACATTTTAAAAGAAGAAGAAATCAGGATAAAGCCTTCATCTTACTGGAAGACTCATGTAACTTGGCTCCTGGGAACCAGGATCATGATTCCTAGCTATGAGATTGACCCATCCATCTTCAGCAGCAACCTGGCCAATTCAGGGGCTGAATATCTCTAAATGCTGGCCTCTGAGGCTGATTATCTGCACCTGGATACAACAGATGGGTATTTTGTTCACAACATTACATTTGGTCACCCTATGGTAGAGTCTCCAAAAGCAGCGAGGACAGGATCCTTTCTTTGACATGCACAGGATGGTTTCTAGGCTGGAAGAGTAGGTAAAGCCAATGGCTGTAATAGGAGTCAATCCATATATACAAGAACCCAGGGGAATGAGATAAAGGTTGGACTTGCCATCAAACTAAGAACCACAGGTAAGTATTTGGTACCATGGGCTAATTAGATAGACATGGCCTTGGTTATGTCAGTTGAACCTGGATTTTGAGGGTAGAAGTTTATTGAAGATATGATACCAAAGTTTGTTGGTTGAGAACACAGTTCCTGTCTTTTGGCAGACAGTTAATGGTAAAACAGATCATGACACTCTCCATAACTATGCAAACACAGTGGCTAACATGATTGTGTCTGTCAGTGATATTATAAGGAATGAAGACCCCATATTCATGATAAACCTATTAAGATATATTTTCTCAAGAAGCTGCTCAGAAAAATTCTCTTCACAGGTGAAATTTCAAGG
This sequence comes from Okapia johnstoni, assembly GCA_024291935.2. NCBI lineage: Eukaryota > Metazoa > Chordata > Mammalia > Artiodactyla > Giraffidae > Okapia > Okapia johnstoni. The sequence continues at coordinate 12,007,255 of CM044319.1, forward strand.
AGTCCAATGTTCCTGTTCATGAAATTTCCCTTTTATTGGAAAATAAGAATGTTGACTACCAAGTCATATTGCATGAAGCTGTACTGTTTTCCTGAGCAATTATTCACTCCAATGATTAAAACCTACTGTGCAAAATGTTCTAAGAGATTAGAAACTGGGGTGCACACCTACATTTCTGAGGATGGAATTTAAAGATTGTTGTTCAGTCACTGAGTCATGCCCTACTCTTTGCAACTCCATGGACTGTAGCATACCACGCTCCTCTGTCCTCCACTATCTCCTGGAGTTTGCTCAAATTCATGTCCATTGAATCAGTGAAGCAATCTAACCATTTCTAACCAAATTTAAAGATTAGGGTACTGAATATGATCCAGTAATTCCACTCCTAAGCATGTATCTGGAGAAAATACAGCCAGGAAATGGAAGCATTCCATAAACAGAGGAATGGATCAAGATGTAATACATACATACAATGGAATATTACTCAATCATTAAAAAGAATGAAATGATGCCACTTGCAGCAACATGGATAGACCTAGAGATTGTTATACTGAGTGAAGTAAGCTAGACAGAGAAAGACAAACATCATGATATCACTTATATGTGGAATCTTAAAAAAATGTTAATGAACTTACTTACAAAACAGAAATAGAGTCACAGATGTAGAAAACAAACTTATGATTACCAAAGGGGAAGAGAAGAGGGATAAATTAGGAGATTAGGATTGACATACACACTACTATACATAAAACAGATAACTAGTAAGGACTACAGTGTAGCCCTGGGGACTCTACTCAATACTCGGTAATGATTTACATTGGAAAAGAATCTAGAAAATAATGGATATATGCATTTGTATAACTGATTCACTTTGCTGTACAGCAGAAATTAATACAACTTTGTAAATCAACCATACACCAATAAAAATTAATTTAAAAAAATAAAGATTAGGGCACTGAAATACCCTGTTTTTATTGTGAGGCTTGATTTTTACAAAGAGTAAAAATATAGCTGTCTTAAAATTATAAACAGAAACATATCTTAATGCCTAAAGAAGGCATATTAGCTATTATGAAGAAAATTATTTTTCTGCATTTATGTAAAGAATTTTCTGTTGTTTCCCATCTGTTAGCCAAAAGCAATGAAGTCCTTATGTTTCTCCTCTTTCATCACTTGTGATTTGATAAAATGAGCAAAATAAAACTAATGAAAAATATAAGCTTGAATCTGGCAGGGTGGCATGCCATATTCCTTTTGCATCTAAAACATCTATTTTTTTCCCTTTTCACTTTGTAGTCAAATACACAAAAACTATTTTAAAAACGTGTGAAGCCCAGGGGTTTTCAGGTGATCTGCTCTAAAATATAAGCACAACTTTATCTGGGTGTTTTCTTTGCTAGCTTTGCTGAAGAGCAGATTATTCAGTGACTTTTGCCACTTTCTTAATGCCACCTACCATAAAATATTAAATAATCCTGTTGCCTTAGTTCTGAATACAAAGAAAAGTAAAATCTCTATTTGGCAGTAATATTGAGCTAAATCTTGACTCTGCCCCTTTAGGTCGATTTGACCTCTGAAAATCACACAACCTCTTTGAGCTTTTATTAATTATTATATATCAAATGTATTTTAACAATTGTGCAGGATCATGTTGAGCTTTAAAAGAAGTACCATAACATATGTAAAACTTCCAGTACTATTCCTAGAATTTAGCAGATGCTTAATACAAAGTAGCCATCATTTTATAAGTTTATGTCATGAGTTATAAAGTACTTTGGTATAATTGAATTAAATTTATAAATCATTCTTATGACTTCTAGGACAGGTACTTTTGTCCCCATTTAAAAATAAGAAACTAAAGCTCACCAGCAGCCTGGTACCATGGAAAAGCTCTAGTAGGGCATAGGATTTCTGGTCTGTACTCTTTTAAAAATGGAACCCATAGGCAACACATCCCAGCAAAATGAAGACCATGTGACAAGCCCACAGTTAATGTCATACTTAATGGCAAAAAAATTGAAAGCATTTCTTCTAAGATCAGGAATAAGACAAGAATGCCCACTCTTGCCACTTACATTCAAGGTAGTATCAGAAGTCTTAGCCACAGCAACCAGACAGAAAATGAAATAAAAGGAATCCAAACTGGAAAGGTAATAATTAAACTGTCACTGTTTTCAGATGACATGATAGTATATGTAGAAAATGCTACAGATACCACACACACACAAAAAATACTAGAACTAATCAATGAATTGATCAAATTGCAGGATATAAAATTAATATACAGAAATCTGTTACATTTCTGTATACTAACAATGAGAACCATCAGAAAGAGAAATTTTAAAAAATAATCCCATTTACATTGCATCAAAAAAAAGAAAATACCTGTGAATAAATCTAACTAAGGAGGTAAAAGACTTGCACTCAGAAAAAAACGATTAAGACACTGAATAAAGAAACCAAACTCAACACAAAAAAGATGAAAATACATACCATGTTCAGGGACTGGATGAATTAATATTGTTAAAATGATCAAACTACCAAAGGTAATCTATAGATTTAATGCAATCTCTATCAAAATACCAATGCCATTTTTCACAGAACTAGAAAAAATAATTCTAAAATTTGTATGGAAACAAAAAGACTCTGAACAGCTAAAACAGTTTTAAGAAAGAACAAAACTGGAAGTTCATACCTCCTGATTTCAAACTGCACTACAATGGTACAGTAATCAAAATGGTATCAAAAACAGAAACACAGGTGAATAGAATAAAGTAGAGAGCCCAAAAATGAACTCATATGTGCATTAATCTATGATGAAAAAGGCAAGAATATACAATAGGACAGAGAGCCTCTTCAGTATTAGTGTTGAGAGAACTAAACAGCTACATACAAAAGAATCAAACTGGACTATTTTCTAACAATATATAAAAAATAAACTCAAAATGGATTAAAGACATGGAAAACTTCAAAGAATAAACATTCTAGAAGAAAACATAGGTGGCATCCTCTTAGATAATGGTCTTATCAAATAAACAAATGGGACTATATCAAACAAAAAAACCCAAAAAACAACAACTGTGCACAGCAAAGGAACTATCAACAAAATGAAAAGTCCACTCACTGAATGGAAAAAGGTATTTACAAGTGATATATCCAATAAGGGGTTAATATCCAAAATACACAAAGAACTCATACAACTCAACATCGAATAAACAAACAACCCAACTAAAAAATGGGCAGAGAATATGAAGAGATATTTTTCCAAAGAAGATATAGTGATGACCAATAGGCACATGAAAAGATGCTCAATAACACCAATCATCAGAGGAATGCAAATAAAAACCACAGTGAGATATTACCTCACATCTGTCAGAATGACTTCTCAAAATCACAACAAATAACAAGCATCAGTGAGAATGTAGAGAAAGGGAATCTTCATGCTCTGTTGACAAGAATGTAAACTGGTACAGTCACTATGGAAAACAATATAGAGATTCCTCAAAAAATTAAAAATAGAACTGACCTAAACTTGAAATCAATGGAATAAGGTCATTAATGGGTTAAAAGAAAACACTTGGCAGCCCAGAACTCTATAACTAGTCAAATACTCATCAAGAATAAAGGTGAAATGGTGAAGGTGATGAAAAGGTACAAACTTCTAGTTGGAAGATGAATTCTGGGAATGCAATATACAGCATGGTGATATTGTTAACAATGCTGTATTGCATATTTGAAAGTTTCTAATTTTCTCACACAAAAAAATATTCACTATGTGTGGTGATGGATGCTATTATTAAACTTACCGTGATGATCATTTCACAATATAATATATATCATTAAATCATTATGGTATATACCCCCCAAAATGGAGCCCATGTAAGGTAAGGTGGGCAAAGGAAGCTTTTTTACTTAACATTGTCTTATTTCCAGTTTAACTTTATTCTGTAACAGAAACAAATGGCTAGGAATATTCTAGAACTATGGATATTGTCCCCAATGATATATATTTTATTATGGACTCCAACCTTGTGAGGAAGAGATATTTTTTATATTCCTGATGCTTTTAAATCTCTGGGGATGGTTTTGAGAATAAAGTATACTGAAGGCAGTGAGGGGAAGGACAAAATTCTACCTACCTTCACTTCCCAACTGGGAATCCCAGCTAACAAAGTTTGCCCGAGTGAGGAAGCAGCAAACACCTTGGAAAGCCACTCGATCAGCTAGCTAAAAAACCTCAAGGTCCTCCTGACAGATGGTATCCAATCCTTTGGTAAGGGATCTCGAACTTAGAGCCATGTGAACGTGTGCCTGGTTTTGAAACTGGTGTATGCTCCCTAAAGACATCTTATTAGAATCATAGAAAGTATTTAAACTGCTACAGAGATCAAAATAATTATTTTAAATATCTGCATGGGTATATGTATATATAGGCTTCCCTGGTAGCTCAGACTGTAAAGAATCCGCCTGCAATGTAGGAAGCCCAGGTTGGATCCCTGGGTCAGGAAGATCCCTTGGAGAAGGGTATGGCAACGGACTCCTGTATTCTTGCCTGGAGAATTCCATGGACGGAGAAGCCTAGTGGGCTGTAGTCATACAGTTGAGAAGAGTTGGACACGACTGAGCGACTGAATAGCAGCAGCTCCTTTAAGTTATTCCCCCCAAAACACCCTGCAGCCCAGCCTTCATATTATGACAACTACACCACTGTCACCTCCCTTGTCCAACTTGCAGATTCCTATTTTCTCACAGCCTCATGTAAATCTGGCCACCAGGCTGGTATCACTTCTCCATTCACTTTGCTTGCTGTGTACACCAATCTCTTTGGGCCATGGTCTCTTGTTTTCCAATGTGCTGGTACTGTGTTAGTGAGGACAATGGCTTGATGTGTTACTCTATTCCTGGGAGTGCATTTACATTACAACAGTGACTTTCTGAAAGTGTTGCAGGGGGAAAGCCAATTCTGACTCCATGTTGGAAACTGTTTCTTTGACTTGCTTTTATTATTATAATCATACTCCATGGCTTTGTCTGGAGGACCCTGTCTATTTGCTTGACTGTAAACTAAAGTGTCTTTGTTCAGTTCATGGAGAGATAGTTTGTCCTTGCCCACCTGTGAATAGAAGAGATTAACACACCCTTTCTGGGCTTTCCTTGTGGCTCGGCTGGTAAAGAATCTGCCTGTAATGCAGGAAACCTGGGTTTGATCCTGGGTTGGGAAGATCCCCTGGAGAAGGGAAAGGCTACCCACTTCAGTATTATGGCCTGGAGAATTCCACGGACAGTGTAGTCCATGGGGTCGCAAAGAGTCGGACACGACTGAGCGACTTTTACTTTCACTTTCACTTTTCTGAAGGCTCACCATTCCTTTGGAGACATTTTGCAAGACTGAAGACCCTTTCACTTTACTTCCCCACTGCATCTCCCTCTTTATTCTGCCTTTTGACTTTAGTTCCTGATTGCTTCTTTCCCTCTAATCTATAAAAGAACCTGGCATCCAGATCCCAATAATATGGTTATTTTGAGGTGCTAGCCTGCCATCTTCTCAGTCTGCCGGCTCCCCAATTAAAAGTCTCTTCCTTGCCTCAACATCTCGTCTCTTGGATTCACTGCCCTATCGCACAGTGAGCAGAATGAGCTTGGACTTGGTAACAAAAGTATTAAGAAATTTGGGATAAAAATGTCAAGCTCATAGGGGAGATATTTTTGGGAGGGAGTCAGCTCTATAAGCGGAGAAGGCAATGGCATCCCACTCCAGTACTCTTGCCTGGAAAATCCCATGGACAGAGAAGTCTGGTAGGCTACAGTTCATGGGGTCACTAAGAGTAGGACACGACTGAGCGACTTCACTTTCACTTTTCCCTTTCATGCACTGGAGAAGGAAATGGCAACCCACTCCAGTATTCTTGCCTGGAGAATCCTAGAGACAGCGGAGCCTGGTGAGCTGCCGTCTATGGGGTCACACAGAGTCGGACATGACTGAAGCGACTTAGCAGCAGCTCTATAAATGAACATTAGTCACCTATGCCTCCTTGTCAGGACTTTCTCTGGTTAATAATATTCCTCTTCCAGAAATCAAATCCAAGGAGAAAAGGTATGTTTTTTAACCTCAAAGATTTATACATCACAGATACCAAGTAAATCATCACTGATCTTTCCTGGGTCCACGCCTCTAATATTTGAAATCTCTGCAGATACTTCTCAGAGGCTTCTCATTTATACAGGAAATTTGATAAAGATCTCTGTACCAACCCTTGAGGGCATAGAGTTTTGGCTTGGATTTTATGCTTTTAAAATGTCAGAAGCAGATATAAATAAGATAAAATGAGAAAAAAAAATCCCACTTTCTTTTTTTTACCTATATTGATGAACTTAGTCCAAATAATTTTTTATCCAAACCTACAAAAAAGAAAAGAAAAAAGAACTAGAGAAAGCAATGTGAGGAGACAGAATATGAGTTTAGAGTAAGACCTTCTGTTAAGTACATATTATTAAGTACTAAAATAAAATTTAGTGCCTCTGTCCTTAAGATGGAAGTATTAATGCAAAAAAAAATTCTTTAGGTACATAAGATAGCCTGGTGTCTACGACAGTGGACTGTGGATTCTTCAGCCAGAGTTCCTATATTATTCAAATCCAAGGACTTAACTGCATGACCTTAGACAAATTACTTAATCTCTCTATGTTTTAGTTTTCTTAAAGTTGGAATAGTGATATCAATCTACTTCAGAGGGTTACTATGAGGGTAAAATGAGTTAATATAGGTAAAAGCATCTATAACAGGGTCTGGCATAAGGAATACTAATTAGGTGTTAGATATCATCATTGTTGTAGTGGTTATTACAGTTGTGGCTACTGCCAGCTCATATATTAGAAAGTTCAATAATCCAAAGGCAAAAAAATGGGCAGTATCAGCACTTTTCCTGCATTTTTTTTAAAACACCAGAATAAAATGCCATCATTGGTGTTGGACTGTTGGCTTAAAACATATTCTTCACCAAACACAGCCCCTACTATCCTTCACTACCCAAAGAAAAATATGTGCTCTAAACCACCATAATTATATATATATATAAATGGCTACAGAATGATTAGATAAACATAATTAAATGCCTTCATCCAGAAATCTCTGCTTTCCTTACAAGGCTAATGAAGGCGATCAGTCTTCCTTACATAAGAAGGGCCTACAGGTGCCTTCTAGAAAACATAATTTGGTAGAACTCCCTTCAACATTACTACCTATTTTAGTATCTGACCTGCAGATGCTCTGCTTTGCCTTTGTAAATTATTAGTACCATCCTGTGTGCACTGAACAGTAATGTTTGTGGTTCTTTTTTTTTTAAGTCTCTTTATTTATTAAATAACCTTAAGAGTTCTGTATGACAAGTTAGGTATTAATACAAGGCATAAAATCAGAGAATTATGATGTATCTGTAGAAGTCAAACCTGTTTGTATGCCTATTCACTTTTCTTTTTCAAAAAGTACTATGAATTTCAAAAAAACTAAAGCCACATTATAGAATATTTATAAAATAAAAAATGAAAAATCTCTCAGAACCCACCAGTAACTAATTTTTTGGTATATTTCTTAACTAATTTTTCTTATGTATATTTTCAACATATTTATGAGCATACATTTCTAATCTCTTTGATATAGAACTATAAATTAATTTTATACTTTCTATTATACTTTCTAATTTTATACTTTCTATTAATATTTGCTCATTACTCTTCATAACCACAATTTTTAATGGGTGTGATATAGTTCACTCATTCTTCTATTAGTAAACCTTTAATCTGTTTTCCATTAAGATAACTATGTAAATCATAGTCTCTTTTGAGTACATCTATTTCCATGTTTCAGATTTTATTCTTAGAAGAGATTCTGTAAGTACTTAACACTTCTCTCTCTAATAAATTATTTAAACTTATAGCTATATCATATTATGCAGGAAACAGCTTTTCAAAATATGTAAAATAACCTGCAAAACACCATCACTATTAGCTAAAACTAAAAACCCACTTACTCCATGAAATTCTTCTTAAACTTTTTCTCATCTGAATTTTATCTCCATTCATATAGCTAGTCTCTCCTTGGCCCCCAAATACAAATAACTTTGGAAGTATTTCTCACTCTCATGGCATTTTGTACCTTTATGTGATAGCACTTATGTCAAATATAATTAGTAATTATTTGTATGATATTTAATGTTTATGTCTTCCAGTAGATAATATGCTATACTGCAGCTGAGACTCACCTATGTTGCTACTTTTATACCCAAGTGTCTGGCACATAGCATGTAGTCTTGTTTGTTGATTCAATGATTTAACAGTTTAAAATTATTTTGTACAGTGTTATGCTAAGAAATATATGACACTTACAGCCTTTAAAGAATTATAATAAAAATGAACCTTTACTATTATTTTTATTTTAATACATCATAGAAAAAAGTTCATGGGCTATAAAACAAAAGTTTATAAAACAAAAGTTCATGGACCTACAAAACAAAAAGGCAACCTACTGACTGGGAAAGATATTTGCAAATTATATGACTCATAAAGGGTTAATATCCAAACTATATAAACAGCTCATATAACTCAATATCCTTGACTCGTTTTCTGATCTTAATGGGAAAACTTCTAGTTTCTCACCATTAAATAAGACATTAGCTGTGTTTTCCATAGATATTCTTTAACATTTTGAGGAAGTTCACCTCTATTCCCAGTTTACTAAGAATTTTATCATGAATGGGTGTTGGATTCTGTCAAATGCTTTTACTGTATTTATTGGTATGATCATGTGATTTTTTTCATCCATAGTCTGTTGATGGGATGCCGTACATTACTTGATTTTAGATGTTGAACCAGGCTTGCACATCTGAAATAAATTCCACTTGGTTGTCGTGTATAATTTTTAAATACATCATTGGATTTGATTTGCTAAAATTTTGTTAAGAATTTTTTGTATCTATGCTCATGAGATATATTGGCCTATAATTTCTTTTTTAAAAAATAATTTATCTGTCTGGTATTGGTATTAGTCTAAGGCTAGCCTTATAGAACATGTTAGGGAGTATTTTCTCTGCCTTTATACTCTGAAAGTGATTATAGAGAATTAGTATAATTTCATCCTTAAATGTTTGGTATAACTCAACAATGAACTCATCTGGGTCTGGTGCTTTCTTTTTTGGAAGCTTATTAATTACTGATCCAATTTCTTTAATAGATATAGGCCTATTCAGATATAGGCCTATTTATTCTTGTGTGAATTTTGGCATATTGTGTCTTTCAAGGATTGGCCCATTTCATCTATGATAGCAAATTTGGGGGCATACAGTTGTTCATGGTACTAGTTTATCATTCACGGGACCTTTAGTGATGTTCCCTCTTTCATTTCTGATATTAGCAATTTGTGCCCTTTCTTTTTTTCTCTTAATTAGTGTGGCTAGAGGCTATCAATTTTATTGATCTTCTCAAAAACATATTTTAGATCATTAATTTTCTCCATTGGTTCCCTGTTTTTGAGTTCATTGATTTCTTTAATTTTTTATCATTTCTTTTCTTTTGCTTACTTTATCATTAATTTTCCTTCTTTTTTTCTAGTTTCCTAATGTTGAAGCTCAGATCATTGATTTTAGATAATTCTTTTCTAAAAAAATGAATTTATTGCTATAAATTTCCTTGTGAAAGTGAAAGTGAAAGTGAAGTCGCTCAGTCGTGTCCAACTCTTTTTGACCCCGTGGACAGTAGCCTACTAGGCTCCTCCATTCATGGGTGAAAATTTCCTTGTAAGCACTGCTTTTATGACATCCCACAACTTTTTATAAGCTGTGTTTTCATTTTTGTTTAATTCAAAGTGATTACCTGGAATGTTACCAGTACAGTTCAGTACACTGATTAACAAGCTAGTACTTTCACTAGTGAACATCCATTTCTGTCATTCAGCAAAGTCTTAGTGTTGATTGAGATGTGGATACCAGATGGGTTTGTAGTAACCTTTTCTGGAGTTTAGACTTTCAGTTTTAATATTAGCTAACCACTTCTGGAGTTTAAACTCCTGATCAAAATATTAGCTGTACATGGTTGTAACTTAATCTGACACATACATACACATGCTACCTCAGGGTCTGGGCTGAGTTTTAACATAAATTAATACACCATTATATATATCCAGGATATGGAAGCAACCTAGAAGTCCATCAACAAAGGAATGTATAAAGAAGATGTGGTACATATATACAATAGAATATTACTCAGACATAAAAAGGAAGGAAATAATGCCATTTGTAGCAACATGGATGGAACTGGTTATTGTCATACGGAGTGAAGTAAGTCACACAGAGAAAGACAAATATCATATGATATCACTTATATATGGAGGTGATGGAATTCCAGTTGAGCCATTTCAAATCCTGAAAGATGATGCTGTGAAAGTGCTACACTCAATATGCCAGCAAATCTGGAAAACTCAGCAGTGGCCACAGGACTGGAAAAGGTCAGTTTTCATTCCAATCCCAAAGAAAGGTAATCCCAAACAATGCTCAAACTACCGCACAATTGCACTCATCTCACACGCTAGCAAAGTAATGCTCAAAATTCTCCAAACCAGGCTTCAGCAATATGTGAACCATGAACTTCCAGATGTTCAAGCTGGTTTTAGAAAAGACAAAAGAACCAGAGATCAAATTGCCAACATCCGCTGGATCATCGAAAAAGCAAGAGAGTTCCAGAAAAACATCTATTTCTGCTTTATTGACTATGCCAAAGCCTTTGATTGTGTGGATCACAGTAAAATGTGGAAAATTCTGAAAGAGATGGAATACCAGACCATCTGACCTGTTTCTTGAGAAGCCTGTATGCAGGTCAGGAAGCAACAGTTAGAACTGGACATGGAACAACAGACTGGTTCCAAATAGGAAAAGGAGTACGTCAAGGCTGTATATTGTCACCCTGCTTATTTAACTTATATGCAGAGTACATCATGAGAAATGCTGGGCTGGAAGAAACACAAGCTGGAATCAAGATTGCCAGGAGTAATATCAATAACCTCAGATATGAAGATGACCCCATCCTTATGTCAGAAAGTGAAGAAGAACTAAAGAGCCTCTTGATGAAAGTGAGAGAGGATAGTGAAAAAGTTGGCTTAAAGCTCAACATTCAGAAAACTAATATCATGGCATCTTGTCCCATCACTTCATGGGAAATAGATGGGGAAACAGGGGAAACAGAGTCAGGTTACATTTTTGGGGGCTCCAAAATCACTGCTGCTGGTGACTGCAGCCATGAAATTAAAAGAGGCTTACTCCTTGGAAGGAAGGTTATGACCAACCTAGATAGCATATTTAAAAGCAGAGACATTACTTTGCCAACAAAGGTCTGTCTAGTCAAGGCTATGGTTTTTCCAGTGGTCATGTATGGATGTGAGAGGTGGACGGTGAAGAAAGCTGAGCGCACAAGAATTGATGCTTTTGAACTGTGGTGTTGGAGAAGACTCTTGAGAGTCCCTTGGACTGCAAGAAGATTCAACCAGTCCATCCTAAAAGAGATCAGTCCTGGGTGTTCATTGGAAGGACTGATGTTGAAACTGAAACTCCAATACTTTGGCCACCTCATGCAAAGAGCTGACTCACTGGAAAAGACCCTGATGCTGGGAAAGATTGAAGGCAGGAGGAGAAGGGGACGACAGAGAATGAGATGGTTGGATGTCATCACCGACTCGATGGACATGGGTTTGGGTGGACTCTGGGAGTTGGTGATGGACAGGTAGGCCTGGCGTGCTGCGAGTCATGGGGTCGCAAAGAGTCGGACACGACTGAGCGACTGAACTGAACTGAACTGATATATGGAATCTTTAAAAAAAAGGCTATAAATGAACTTATTTAAAAAACAAGAATAGAGTTACAGACATAGAAAACAAACTTATGGTTCCCAGAAGATAAGGTGGGGTGGGGATAAACTGGAAGATTAGGCTTGACACACATATACACACAGTGAATGAATGAGTGAGTGAAGTCGCTCAGCCATGTCCAACTCTGCAACCCCATGGACAGCAGCCTACCAGGCTTCTCCGTCCATGGGATTTTCCAGGGAAGAGTACTGGAGTGGGCTGCTATTTCCTTCTCCAGGGGATCTTCCCAACCCGGGGATTGAACCCCGGTCTCCTGCATTGCAGACAGACGCTTTACTGCCTGAGCCACCAGGGAAGCACGTATACACACAGTACTATATATAAAATAGATAATCAGTAAGAACCTACTGTATGTACAGCACAGGGAACTCTACTTAATACTCTGTAACAGCCTATATGGGAAAAGAATCTAAAAATGTGGATATATGTATATGTTTAACAGATTTACTTTGCTGTACACTTGAAACTAACACAACATTGTAAATTAACTATACTCCAGTAAAATTTTTTAAAAAAACATCATAACATTCCACTTTAAATATTTCAGAATATATCCTTAAATGTAGGTCAATTCAGAAAGAGAAATGGGGTCAGTACTTCAAAGACTGTGAACTCTCTGATAATGATCATCACATCTCCACAAAGTGAAATACTCTGTATTTGATATGTAGCCACATGACTTTTGGCCATTTAATGCATCTTAAAGAAGAAACCATCAATTCCTGCTTAGTGCTCTCACTCTAATATGGGATGCTCATTTAAATTTCTGCCCTTTCATAGCTGCTTGATAAGAAACTATAAAAATAATTCTGTTTAAGTTCTGTATATCTGTAGTTACAGAGAAGAAAAATAATAGCTAAAGCTAATAAAAGCTAAAGAAGTAACATTGTTGAAAAACATTTGAGAAAGTCTTACTGATTTCTGCCAACCTCCCTGGCTTCCTGGAGTCAAAAAGTTACAAGGACAATCTCGTACACAAAAGACTCATAATCCATTAGATTAGGAACAGTGAGGATAACACAAGTAAATATTAAACGTATACTTGATATTATTGATATTCAAAACTTTATCATCAAGATAAGAATTTTGTTCAAAAGCAAGAAGGGAAACCAAGGACAGCAAATGTTTAGATTAAGAATCAAGAATTAGATGGGCTTAGTTTAGTTGTTGAATATAAATTAAAAGACACTTACTCCTTGGAAGGAAAGTTATGACCAACTTAGACAGCATATTAAGCAGAAACATTACTTTGTCAACAAAGGTCCATCTAGTCAAGGCTATGGTTTTTCCAGGAGTCATGTATGGATGTGAGAGTTGGGCTATAAAGAAAGCCGAGCACCAAAGAATTGATGCTTTTGAACTGTGGTGTTGGAAAAGACTCTTGAGAGTCCCTTCGACTGCAAGGAGATTCAACCAGTCCATCCTAAAGGAGATCAGTCCTAGGTGTTCATTGGAAAGACTGATGTTGAAGCTGAGACTCCAATACTTTGGCCACCTGATGCAAAAGCTGACTCATTTGAAAAGACCCTGATGCTGGGAAAGATTGAGGGCAGGAAGAGAAGAGGACGACAGAGGATAAGATGGTTGGATGGCATCACCGACTCAATGGACATGAGTGTGGGTAGCCTCCGGGAGTTGGTGATGGACAGGGAGGCCTGGCGTGCTGCGGTTCTTGGGGTCGCAAAGAGTCGGACACGACTGAACAACTGAACTGAACTGACTGACTGGTTTATTGAGTACCCGCTATCATGTTTATTTCATTCTGAAATGTCATATAATTCAGTCTCTTAATATCAGCTTTTTAAGGGGGGAAAAACTCTAAATTCTATGCTAAATATGTATATTGGTTATAAGATACATTTTCAAAAATTAAAAAAATGTAAACAAACATGTTCATTTTTACATGCTAAGTGCTATATGTGCTAAACACTGTGGGTACAAAGATGTGCTAACTAGTCATGGACCTAAATTATGGAGGTTAATCTACTGGAGTTACACATACACCACACAAACACATAAAATATTAGTCTGCTAACATATTGGATACTAGAGTAATAGATCCTCTTCTTTGTGCTGAACCAACCAACTGCAAAGATTACTACATTTCTAGTCTTTCTTTAGCTAGCTATCTTGAGAGCTTCAGCTTACTACTATATTGAAGAAATATTTCATCTTATTTCATCTTACATAAGCAGAATGATTTATTCTATTTTGCCATTTGTTAAAATCACAACAACCTAGAGAAAGTTATTTCCACAAAATGATTACTTATTGCTAACGAAATATTCACCTTGATCATCTGGGGTAACTGGTATATTCTTGAAACTAGATTATCTTGACACTTGTTCTTGGCAAAAGAGGAAAGCTTATTGCTTCAAAGATACGGTTATATATTACCACATTATAAGGTTAGGATGATAGAGGAGCTAAGAAACTCTTTTCAAAAAATTAAAGACACTTTGTTATTTGGTTGGTAAAACTATGAATTTAAAGATATCTGAATATAGGAAGCCCAAGTATAAAGAATATCTGAAATGTAGGTGCTAAATATAAAACCTCTTTTTCAATATCTCACACTTAAACAAAATATGTGGCAGCACAAGCATATCAAGCTTACAAAGGTTGCAAGCTCAGATATTCTGCATCCTAGCTATGACACTTTCTAATAATTTTTCTCATAAAAACTGTGAAAGCATGAGGCCAGTAATATCAGTACAAAACCTTAGGTGAGCATAAGTATAACAATGCTTACACACTTCAGTCACTCAGTCATGTCCGACTCTTTGTGACCCCATGGACTGCAGCATTCCAGGCTGCCCTGTCCATCACCAACTCCCAGAGCTTGCTCAAACTCATGTCTCTTGACTCTGTGATGCAATCCTCTACTTTTTCTCTTTCATCAAGGCTCTTTAGTTCTTCTTCACTTTCTGCCCTGAGGGTGCTGTCACCTGCATATCTGAAGTTACTTCATGTCCAGTTCTAACTGTTGTTTCCCGACCTGCATACAGATTTCTCAAGAGGCAGGTCAGGTGGTCTGGTATTCCCATCTCTTTCAGAATTTTCCAGTTTGTGGTGCTCCACACAGTCAAAGGCATTCAGTTCAGTTCTGTTCAGTCACTCAGTCGTGTCCGACTCTTTGCAACCCCATGAACCACAGCACGCCAGGCCTCCCTGTCCATCACCAACTCCTGGAGTCCACCCAAACCCATGCTCATTGAGTCAGTGATGCAATCCAACCATCTCATCCTCTGTCGTCCCCTTCTTCTCCTGCCCTCAATCTTTCCCAGCATCAGGGTCTTTTCAGGTGAGCCAGCTCTTTGCATCAGGTGGCCAAAGTATTGGAGTTTCAGCTTCAACATCAGTCCTTTCAATGAACACCCAGGACTGATCTCCTTTAGGATGGACTGGTTGGATCTCCTTGCAGTCCAAGGGACTCTCAAGAGTCTTTTCCAACACCACAGTTCAAAAGCATCAATTCTTCGGCGCTCAGCTTTCTTTATAGCCCAACTCTCACATCCATACATGACTACTGGAAAAACCACAGCCTTGACTAGATGGACCTTTGTTGGCAAAGCAATGTCTCTGCTTTTTAATATGCTGTCTAAGTTGGTCATAACTTTCCTTCCAAGGAGTAAGTGTCTTTTAATTTCATGGCTGCAATCACCATCTGCAGTGATTTTGGAGCCCCCATAAATAAAGTCAGCCACTGTTTCCACTGTTTACCCATCTATTTGCCGTGAAGTGATGGGACCGCATGCCATGATCTTAGTTTTCTGAATGTTGAGCTTTAAGCCGACTTTTTCACTCTCCTCTTTCACTTTCATCAAAAGACTCTTTAGTTCTTCTTCACTTTCTGCCATAAGGGTGGTGTCATGACTTCAGCATAGTCAATAAAGCAGAAATAGATGTTTTTCTGGAACTCTCTTACTTTTTCAATGATCCAACAGATGGTGGCAATTTGTTCTCTGGTTCCTCTGCCTTTTCTAAAACCAGCATGAACATCTGGAAGTTCACAGT
Source organism: Okapia johnstoni (assembly GCA_024291935.2). NCBI lineage: Eukaryota > Metazoa > Chordata > Mammalia > Artiodactyla > Giraffidae > Okapia > Okapia johnstoni. The sequence continues at coordinate 12,023,180 of CM044319.1, forward strand.
TCACGTACTGTTAAAGCCTGGCTTGGAGAATTTTGAGCATTACTTTGCGAGCGTGTGAGATGAGTGCAATTGTGCAGTAGTTTGAGCATTGTTTGGCATTGCCTTTCTTGGGGATTGGAATGAAAACTGACATTTTCCAGGCCTGTGGCCACAGCTGAGTTTTCCAAATTTGCTGGCATATTGAGTGAAGCACTTTCACAGCATCATCTTTTAGGATTTGAAATAGCTCAACTGGGATTCCATCACCTCCACTAGCTTTGCTCATAGTGATGCTTACTAAGGACCACTTGACTTCGCATTCCAGGATGCAAAATCTAGGTTGGTGATCACACCATCGTGATTATCTGGGTCATGAAGATCTATTTTGCATAGTTCTTCTGTGTCTTCTTGCCACCTCTTCTTAATATCTTCTGCTTCTGCTAGGTCCATACCATTTCTGTCCTTTATTGTACCCATCTTTGCATGAAATGTTCCCTTGGTATCTCTAATTTTCTTGAAGAGATCTCTAGTCTTTCCCATTCTATTGTTTTCCTCTATTTCTTTGCACTGATCACTGAGGAAGGCTTTTTTTATCTCTCCTTGCTATTCTTGCTACACAAGAGAAGACTCTATATCATCTGGACATCACCAGATGGTCAATACCAAAATCAGACTGATAATATTCTTTGCAGCCAAAGGTGGAGAAGCTCTATACAGTCAGCAAAAACAAGACCAGGAGTTGACAGTGGCTTGGATCATGAACTCCTTATTGTCAAATTCAGAATTAAATTGAAGAAAGTAGGGAAATCCACCAGACCTAAATCAAATCCCTTACGATTATACAGTAGAAGTGAGAAATAGCTTTAAGGGACTAGATCTGATAGACAGAGTGCCTTATGAACTATGGACGGAGGTTTGTGACATTGTACAGGAGACAGGGATCAAGACCATCCCCAAGAAAAAGAAATGCAAAAAAGCAAAATGGCTGTCTAAAGAGGCCTTACAAATAGCTGTGAAAAGAAGAGAAGTGAAAAGCAAAGGAGAAAAGGAAAGATAACGATGCTTAAAGATTGATTAGTGTGAAAAGGTCACAGTGACAAGAACGAATCAGCCACCAAAAGTGTCATGTGGAGTTCATGAAATAGCAAATGTTTTGTGCAAAAGTGTGAGGTTATATAATACATTAGAGTAGCCACTATAGTCAGCAATAACTTTCATTTAATGCACATGACTTAAAGTACAATGATAAATACAGGCATTATATGCATAGCAAAAGAGTTTGGTTTTACTACTCTAAAGAGTAAGTAATGGCAGTACCTAATGAGATTCATGTATACAATGTGAGTAGTTCCAGAAATTAGGGAATCCTGGTATGAAAGCTGAAGACAATGCAGTAAGGGTATGTGGTCAGCACCACATTTCTCAGGGAGACTTTTATTTTCTGTGTTTTTCTTTTACCCATTTCAGGGTCAAGCACCACTAAAACCTCACTATCAGGATTAACCAGTCTTTCCATCTCTTCTACCTCCTAATTTGGGTTGGGGAGGACAGTTGGGCAACAGAACACAGTGATTAGCACACCATTCTTGCTCAATCTTCAAACTGTTAGGTTTCAGACAAGCACACTGTGATAAACCATAACTGTAACTTAAACTTGTGGGGATCTTTCTTTAAAACATGGAGATGGAAAAGGAGAGGACCTGTGCTACTCTTCTCGCGATTGCTATGATAGGAAGGAATCATGGACAAATACAGCTATTTTTATCCTCAAAATATCCTCTGATCATTTGTCTTAACCCCACAATTCGACTTGATCTCATCACATTTTGATTTCTGGGAGGCTGCAATCCATGTTTATCTGCGTTCTGTGCATGATCTTTAATCTCTCTCTTTCCTTCATCTCTCTGTTCTCATTTTCAAACACATGTAGCTCTTTTTCTATCACAAGTTACCATTCTTAATGATCTCACTGCCTTCTCCAGAGGCACTTTTTTCATTTTTTGACACCAAAATGGCCTATGCAATGCTTTTTCCATTTCTTTACCATCTCCTCCCTTCTGAATTTTTTGCCAGCAGGCTTCTAGTCCTGCTCCCCTCCTCACCCAATACCTTTCCTTAAAACTAACAGTGATCTCTTTTCCTTATTCTGTTTGATCTCTATACCACTGTCTTCTCTAAAAATTTCTTGATACAGTCTTGACCCTTGCCTTCTATAGTCTGAAATTATTCATGGTTTTCTGCCTTTCTGATGACTCTTTCTTGTTTTTTGTCTATTGGTTGCATTTTTTCATTCTTCTTCCCTCAAACTGTGACCATTATTCAGAGTTCAGTCCTTGCTTGTCTACTTTTTTTTGTTTGTTTTCCTTTCTAGACCAGGGGATTTTAAATTGTGTTCCTTGATCTAAAATACCTTAGAAGCTGCCACTGAGAACCCAGGGAATGGATGAAAGTGTGGCCAACTGGTGCCTTCCCACTACTTCAAAGAGAATAGCTCTGATTTTATCTATTTGTTCCATATTGCTTATTTTGGAGAGCTTCACTAATTTACTGAAAACTACATCAGGATCATAAAGCCTGAGTCTAATTTGTTTTACCACTATCTATATAACTTTGGACAAATATTTCAAAGCATTAAACTTTCTAAACCCAAGCCTGTGCCCTCCCCTCCGCCTAAGCTACTCTCCAGCTCTACTCCCCAGTACCTTCCTAATCCCTGCTGATTGTTTGGTTTTCTGTCACTTCCTCCAGGAAGTCTTCCCTGAATCTGCAATCTGGGTTAGGTGTTCTTCTGACATGGAACCATAGCATTCTGGACCAATCCTTCAACACAGTACTTATTCAGTTGTCTGTTGGTCTATATCTCCTACTACACTGGAAACTCATTGAGAACAGAATATTCATGATTCACCTAGCTTCGGGCATGTAGTAGGTTTGAAATCCCAAGCAGAGATAATTTTATAGCCAGCAAAGATACCCAACTAGGTGACACTGCTCTCTTTTCAACTAAACATAAATGAAAAGGCATGTATCTCTCATTGTGATCAAACTGCTCTCCCCATCTGCCTGCTTTCTGAGTGTCCCTGACACCTCCTTCATCTACTTTTGAATCCTGTTCACAACATCCTCACCATTTACTTTTATTGGGAAAGTTATTTTATATTCCGATTTTTTTTTTGTCCTAAAACAGAGATGCACTGTTAAAGATATCTGCAATGACCAAGAAAACATCAAAATACTAATTCATCTTATTTTCAACTCTGTATCATTACATCATTCTTAACAAGATTACAACATTGCGCTATTTTGGCCTAACATTAACAATATCAACTTCTAATAGTAAACAAAGATGAAAAATCTTCAAAGGAAGATTTTGAGGGCATATCTGAGCAGTTTATAAGAAAAGCATTGGTAGCTGATATAGAGATTATAACTGCCTGGTAAATAACATTGCTTTCAATATTTGCTCTTTAAAATGTATATATAATAACAAAATCCTAAAATTAAATCAAAGAAGATTAATATAATGTTCACATATACTCTGTAAATATGGCCTTAGAGAAATTCCAAACTGCTGGCATACAAAGCTAGAAAGTGTAACAGTACAAATCCATCTTTAATCCTAAAGTGTAACATCACCCTCAGCAACCGTATTAGGGTACTTTCATCATAAATGTCATAGGTTCCAAGAGCAAAATTACATTTCAATTCAGTGCTATTTTGTTTAAGAGTTTATCATATTTTCAAACATGAAGCTAATGCAATTTAGACCCAATGAGTATCTTTTACCTCACTGCTTTAAATCTGGAATCTTATCTTTTTACTACTATGCTTCTTCAGATTATATTAAATGGAAAAGATCCTAAGGAAGACCAAAATCAAAAATATTTTGCAATAAAGCAATCTCTGATAGCAAAATTGATCATGGTTCATTATTTGCTTAACAGAGAATGCTTGACAAATAGAACTTCAAAAAGATATTCTTGGAATAGATGTTATAAAGAAAACTCACATATCAGATGAGTAGCTGATTAGATGAAATCCTGTACAGCTCTGAGAGACCAAGATTTAGATCATGAATCACTTCAAGGAAGTCGATCTGCTGACTAAGTTTCTCATGTTTCTTATAACAATAGTAATATTTGTATAAAGAAAAGCCCCACAGCCAACAGGGGAAATGGTACTTACGAGTATTGTGTCAGCAGTTCCAAATCATTATGCATGTTGATTGGATATGCTTCGCTGAGTTCAAACAACTTCTCTAGGGCCTCATAGATGAAAATGATGCAAATAAGAGATGCAAAAGCTTCTTCAGTAAACCGGGTGATATAGCAGACAAGGGAGCTTGCATCAGTGGCCACAAGTATGATACACAGGGTTGCAGTCCAAAGTCCAATACTAGCTCTTAAAGATAGGTATGACAGCCCATATTCTCTAGGAGGAGGGAAAGAACAGGGGAAAGAAGGTCATTGAACAGCTAGTTTGTCACCATTTTTAGTAGATGGAAATAAGTCTAATTCAGGAAGCGAAAGTAAATAAGCTTCACATCCCATGAGTATCTAAACTCAAAACTTTGTCCACAGGGAACACCCAAGGGTACAAAACTCAAAGAGGTTTCTCAGTGCTTAGAACTGAATATAATTTTTTATAAATATTACATTAAAAATACATAAATATTTTACTGTTTCTTTATTTCCATGGAGAGACAAAAATGGCAAACTGAATCAAATCAGCAACTTCCACCTCTGCCAGCAGATTTCCAAATGTGATGTTGAGAGAAGCATAAATACAGTAGAGGGATAGACAGGGACTAAGAGTGAAAAGTATATAATACTTACTTGCAAAATTTAAACAAAATCTTTTCAAACACCAAAACTGGTCCTGTACTGCCTAGTATGGTAAGAGGCTGTCCACCAAAGAGAGAATAGGCTATCCCAGTCATGGATGCTCCAAAGAGAGACTCGATTGCACTCTGTGTGGAGATATAAGTGATTCCATTATCTAAGCTGTACAGGCCACCATTATAACTGGGGAAAAAAATATATAAAATACATGGGGTCTATTCTATGAAGCACCTACTGGCAACCTTGGGCAGGAGGTGGGGTGGGAGAATTAAAAAAGGGGCAGGCCATCAAAATATGAATGGTAGTAGACAAGTATACATTATCTCCCTCTTCCCTTATCTTACCTTTCTTTCACTTACTAAAAGTTTACATGTATTCACAACAAATGTCTGGCAGAAGCATGGCCTATATAAGTGGGAAATGGACCTCTTAAGAGGTAAGAATCAATCTAAAGCTAGCCTAAGACTGGGGGCCAGGGATGAGATCAGAACCTTGTGTAACATAAGAATTATCTGTTCTGAGATATTCCACTCCCTGATTACCAGTTCCACTAGTCAAGAAATTCATATGAAGTTTATCTGCCAGACCATACATCAAATCTCTCCTCCTAAAGGAATTCAAAATGAAACGCATACTCATCTAACTACGAATCTTTAATGCTGATTCAAATTCAAAGTTCAGAGAAAAGAATAATACATACTATTCGACCCTCAGTTGCTTCTCCCAACAGTCCTCCAAATGTGATGACAGGAGACATACATGCGCAGTAGAGAAACAGAAAAGATGCTAAACACTGCAGGCTGAAAGCATCTGTGAAGTCACTCCAGAAGTATGGAGCTTTTCTTTTGATATCTAAAATAAGTCCCCCAAAAATCCTAAGACAGGGGGGGAAAACACAATAGTGACATACAAAGATAAAAAACACATAAGTCAAAATACTCATTTGCTTTGCTGCCAGGTCACAGTATAGGTTTTCCATTAGCAGAGATGAGACCCGTATTAACCTGCTAGGTTTTACATCATGATCTACAGAAATAGCTTTGTACCACTAAGGCACTTCAATTCTTAGTGAAAAATTGTGTCAACAACTTCAAAAACCCTAGGTTCTCTCAAACTAGGTTCTCAGCAGTTCAACAATCAAAATTCAAACAGTGAGATTTAAGGATTACTCTAATCTCTGTTCCATTTTACAAAAACCTAGTCCTAAAATCAGGCCTCTTATCCTCAGTCATTGGCACTATTGGAATTGTTTACATTCCATTTAGTGTAGCAGAAAGTGAAGGAGGGAAGGTAAATTGATTTTTATATAGCCCAATAATGAACATCAACCTAGAGAGAAAAGGTGGTATATAACCATGGCTCCAGCTATCCACTCTCTTTGTCAAAAAAAATCGCTTGCGAAATAATATTTCATACAGGCACTTAAATGGCCTTATGGACAAAAAAAATACTTAGTAGAGAGAGGTAAGTTCCATTATTGTTTTCATTTTTAGAAAACTAACACAGGGGCCTTATAATAAGCAACCTAGATAAATATACTTTTGATCCACTAAACATATTCAAACATCTATAATTAACCAGACAATAGTGACCTTACTTGGGGTAAATGCATGTATTCTAAAAATATCAAAAATCACATTAAAAACATGTAAAGGATGATTTTTTGGTAAGAGGAGGGGAGTAGGAGAAGCATTAAATTGTGAAATGTCTAAAATCTGAGGATGAAATTTTTTAATCTATTAGGAATGAGAGCATTAAACAGGTATTCTCATTCTTTGAACATTTACTAACAATACGCAGATTTAACATTCGACTACTAAAAGCTCTTTGTGCTCTTTGGAATAGAGGTGTCATATTAAAATGAATAAGGCTATGATTAAGTTCCTACATGGAGGTTAAAAAAAACTATTATGTTCAACATACTGCAAGTATGCTAAATACACCTGGGTTATGGAAAAATATTAAAGGTTTGTTCTTTATTTTCTAAATAGGAATATAATGTGGCAATCTAAGAATCACTTCCAAGATGATTGTTCTCTTGAGAAGCAAATTCCTATCTGCCTTGAAAAACGTACCTCTTCAGAATAACTGAAAATTCTATTATTTTTAATTGCCCTGATATAGACACAATAGTAACATATTAATAACTATCTTATTATTATGTGAGTGATCGAATCATTATGTTTTCCACATCCACCAGAGGGATGTGGAGTAGGAGAGGTTGAAAAGGATGAAATTTCAATTGAAAAAAAAGGACATTTAAAATTCAGAAAGTTTGCAAAGAACCTGTGAAAATTCACATACATACACAAAGATCATCTTAGTTTAGGTTCTCCTACTTGTGTTTAGTAAAACACATGCATAATTTTTATTTGGGGGATCATTTCTGAATGATGTGTTAACTTCTCAAAGTCATAATTCAGAACAGATTTAATCTACTAGTCTATTTATTCATGTAGTTATTTCTTACATCCCACCTAATCCCCAAAAGCATGTGAGGTGGTTATGAATGATCACTTCATAGTTAATATTTATAGGTTTGATAGCACTGTCTATTAGACTACTGTTTTCTAATTAATTACTTATTAGGCCATACATTAGTCTAAATAGCTGTTATATTACAGTGTAATAAACGTGCTTTTAGCAGAAAAAATCTAAATCCGGAAGTGGGAGGTCATTGCAGAGAACAGTACAAGAGCAGCCCAGGTGTGCACCAGCAACTCCAGAAGAGCAGATGAGTAATGGAAACTTCAAGTCCTGTCAGCAACAGAATCTGTGGAAGAACTCTGGAGAAGCGAAGATACCGGATATTGGTGACCTGGGAGGATTTAGGAAGCAGTAAGGAAAAGTGAACTTTGAAAAAAAAAATAATCTAAGCTATGTGGCACCTTACGCCTGAGAGAGAGGAAAAAGAAAATAACACCAAAAATAAAAAGACAGCATTTGAAAATATGGAAGTAAACAGAAGGAGTAACAATGTTTCCAGTAAAGGGAAAGGGAAAAAATGGTCTGAATCATCTCAAATTAGGTACCAGTCTGAGGAAGACATTTCCTTAGAGACAAAACATAGAAAAAGAGAAACAGAGGAGAATTAAAATGCACAGAGTTGTCAGGAACCGGAAAGTCAGCTTAGAGGACACAGTGAAAGCAGTACAAGAAATGGCCCTGAGGGGTGGGGAGCACCAAGCCTGCAAAGTTTGTGCAATTGCCTTCAATTATAATGGAGGCTGTGTGCACATATTCCCTGAAGAGAGACCCACCCAAAGGTTTCTGATTTTCTGCTCACACATTTCTTGGAGAGACACAAGCTGTCAAAAAAACATAAAGAATCATTTTAAGAAATAAATTGAAGCTTTCATCTCTTCAAAGATGTGTGATTAGAAAAATAAATCATATAGCTCTTTCAGATTACTATCATAAAAATAAAAAATATTATTATATACATCCTACTTGCATGTAATGAGACAGAGTCTATAAGACTGAGTTCTTGGTATTTATTTTCATTTCCATCTTGAACTTGAAGTTTTCAACAGGCTCTTTTGGAAGGGACAACTGACAGTTTTCTCATTCATTCTAAGAATCTGTGAATGTGTTTTATGCATAGCAATGTGAAAGACTACGTATATAAAATGGATTGGTGTATTCACTGTTCTGGTTTAACAATAACGACAATCATTAATGACGAGATATCAAATTTATTAGCATATTTACCCCCAAAGAGTAGGTATTCAAAATATAAAAACAAATTAGTCCTCAAAGCAGTAATTCCCAACACAAAAGTGATATACTATTTGGTCTTTGAAGTCCCATACAAAGGCTTTTCACTAACCTTCCGGTTCGCTGGAGTTCAGGTCCACTATGTCCTCCATGGGGCTCAGCTTCCCCATGAGCTGCTGTTCCATTTGGTACAGCAGGAATCTTCCTCTTCTCCTGTAGGAAGTTTTTGTGTTTTTTAATTTCAGGTGCTAGTTGTAAACAATAAAAGCAATTTTTTCCCTTGAGGCAATATGCAGAGCAGTTAAGAATTCAGGCTCTGTACTTATTTGCTATATGACCTCTAGAAAGTTATTTAGCCACCTAAAGCCTCAGTTCTCACTTTGTTTAACTGGTGATAACTGACGGTAAAGCGTTTGCCTGCAATGCGGGAGACACGGATTCGATCCCTGGTTAGGGAAGATCCCCTGGAGAAGGAAATGGCAACCCACTCCAGTACTCTTGCCTGGAAAATCCCATGGACCGAGGAGCCTGGTGGGCTACAGTCCAAGGAGTGGGCAGAGTCGGACACGACTGAGCGACTCCACTTTCACTTTCATTGAGAGAATGAAATGGGGTGAGGGATACTTATTTTTTCTTTCAATGAATATTTATTGAGTGCCTAGTGTGTGCCATTCATTATTATGGGATGCTATAGATGCAAAAGTGAGCATGAAAAAGCATTCTGTTAGTGGAGACAAAATAAACCTATAATGTCAGGTAGAGATAGAGATGATATAGCTAACAGTGTTAGTCGCTCAGTCATGTCTGACTCTGAGTGATCCCATGGGCTACTGTAGCCCACCAGGCTCCTCTGTCCATGGGATTCTCCAGGCAAGAAAACTGGAGTGGGTAGCCATTCCCTTCTCCAGGGGATCTTCCCTACCCAGAGACAGTGAAGAACTTGCCTGCAATGCAGGAGACCTGGGTTCAATCTTTGGCTCCAGGAGATCCCCTGAAGAAGGGAATGGCTACCCACTCCAGTGTTCTTGCCTGGAGAATTCCTTGGACAGAGGAGCCTGGCGGGCTACAGTCCATGGGGTCGCAAAAAATCGGACATGACTGAGCAACTAACACTCTCGCGACTACTCTGAGATAGAGATCTGAAAAAACCTAAAACAAGAAGGGGTGAGAGGAGACTGGGATTAGGATAGGTTGAGGTAAGGAGGTGCTAATGGTGGTATAGGCCTGGTCTAGTTCAACAGCTCAATGAACATTAACTGTTATCATTAGCTATTTTTAAAGTATGTTTCCCTCTCTGATTCTGGCTCATATCTTCCTCCCTAAGCTCGCTTCTGATACACAGCAATCAGAAAGACCACTGCAAAAGGAAGCTTCTCCCTGAGCCAACGACAAGATACTGAGGTTATGTGAGTGCTGTTTCTCTACGGGTTTATGACACCCACTTTTGTCAGTGACAGAGAGTTTAAAAAACCAGAAAACCCTTCCTTCTGGTGATCTCAGAGCATATCGATGTGTTCAAAAGAGCTTAAAAGGAAAAATAAAATTAATGGTGAAATTAAATTTTTTACTTAACTGCCATTCCAAAATAGTGTAAACACATACACACGTTCTTCAAGCTTAGTGTAAACTGAACAAGTGGGAATTGTCAAATGATCTTACATAAAACGGTACAGACTTCAAACAGGACAAAAACGTATTTTGAGATGCAAAAAATATAGGAAAGTTCATTAACTAATATTTTATAATTTCCTATGTATATAAACAGATACAATGAACTTAAGTTCAAAGATAAAAGACAGTATGTCTGTCAACAGATGAAGGAACTGCCTTTACAGTTAAATAACTATCATATGTTAGTAAAGGGCTTAAACTGTGGCCCTTAATACCCTCAATACCCAGTAATCACCTGCAGAAACATTTTTTAGCAAGTCCAAGAAGGCAAGTGGCATTATTTGTTCTTCTGGGGAATTATCCCTTACTGCATAAATTAATTCATTGTTTTACAATGGGAAAAGCTATTTGCCTTATACACTGATAAGGCAAATGATAAACCATGAAAGATATTCATCATTCTAAAGTACCTATTTCCTTAAGGAGTGGTCATCTTACAGTACGGAGAAAGGGTTTAGAAAAAATAATTGTGTACTGGTGAATATTCTGAGGGAAATAACAGACTTGACTGACAAGGATCCACTACAGCACAGGGAACTATACTCAATATCTTATAACAACCTATAACAGAAAATAATTTTTAAAATAATATATATACACACATATATATGTATATTTATATGTATATGTATAAAATTGAATCACTGTTATACACCTGAAACAAACACACTGTAAATCAACTATATTTCAATAAAAATTAAAAGTAAATAAATAAATAAAATTTGTTTCCGAGTTTCTTCTGATATCTTCAATCTGAATTACTGGAAGGAAACACTGAACAGATCTGCTTCTTCCTTTTGGGGATTGAGAGAGGTTTGATAGATTTAGTAAGATCCCCAAGATGTCCATATGTAGCATTATGTACATGCCAGATTCTAGAGAGAGTTATGATGTTAAACTTATTTTTCATATGCAGAATTTATAATAATAAAGAAAAAATAAAGAAATAAAAATGATGGAAAAGCAAAAATTTAGAGCATACTAAAGGGATCTGTGAGGTGTGGGGAGGAAGAAATGGCAGTGATAAATAGAGTGATCAGGCAGGCTCAGAGAGAGTGTCATTTGAGAAAAACTTGAGGGAGTCAAGAGAATTAGCCATAAAATAACTGGGGGAACATCCAGGCAAAGAACAACCAGTGAGTGGGATAGTCTTAAGGCAGGAGTGTGCTGCAGAGATTGAAGAATAAGGAGGCAGGAGGCCAAGGAGAGGAGTGAGCAAGAAAGAAAGAGATGGGAGATGACTTAGAGGCGAAAGGAAGCCATACTGTGTGGGTTTAGTAGATCATTTTAAGTATTTGGCTTTTATTCTCAGTGAAATGAGGAGCTTTGCAGGATTTTAAGGAAAGGAGAGCATGATCTAACACTCTGGCTGCTGTGTCAAGAACAGATTCTAGGAACCAAGAGTAGAAGCAAGGAGACTGGTTAGGGGGCTATTTCAGTAATCCAGGAGAAAAATGATGGTAGCTTGGAGCAAAAGAACTGATGACATAGGGGATAAAGAGGGAATTGGTGGGGTAATCTCTTTGAGTAGGTATGAAGAGATGGGATCTACTGCACAGGTAGAAAACTGACTTTGGATAATTCATCAATAGTAATATAGGAGCAGGCAGAGAATGTAGGTGCAGATGCTGGAAGGTAGATAAATGTGGTTTGGGGAATCTAAGCAGGTAAATGGCATGAGAGAAAAGCAAGGAAGTTGAGGGTATACATAAGGGAGTGATTATAATGACTGACATAAAGTTCTAATGAGTATTTTCAGGGGTATCCCTTGAGGTGACTGGTTATTATTCTCTTAACTGAAAGTAAGAAATATTTTTAAAAAATACTGTGATTTACACATTTCCGGAAGAATAAAAACCACGGAGATTATCCCAGAGAAGAAAATATTTGAATGAATATGAATTCTGTACTTAATTTATTTTGATTCATTTTGCTCCACTTCATAAAAGAAAACATAGTTTCATACTATTATTCAATTCCAACATACATTTTAAAAATACTAATGTTGTAAAGAAACACAGAGCATATCTAATTCAAACTCATTATATAAAATTGTGCTGTCTAACATGATAGCCACTAACTACATGTGGCTATTTAGATTTAAACTAATTAAAATTAAAAATTAAGTTGCTCACTTGCATAAGCACATTTCTAGTGCTCAATAGTGGCTTGACTTAATAGATAGCATAGATATAGAACATTTCTATCATTGCAGAAAGTTCTATTGGACACACTGATATATAACATCAGTACAGAGAGGTTACAGCATCTGTTTAAGGTAATAAAAAGAGATAATATCAGAACCCAGGTGCCCTGATTCTTAGTTCAATGTTCTTCCTACTGTTGTTGTCATTGTTTAGTCTCTAAGTCATGTCCGACTCTTTTGCAATTCCATGGACTGTAGCACGCCAGTTCCTCTGTCCATGGGATTTCCTAGACAAGAATACTAGAGTAAGTTATCATTCCTCCTCCAGGAAACCTTCCTGACCCCAGGGATTGAACCCGAGTCTCTTGTACTGGGGACTTCCCTCATAGCTCAGCTGGTAGAGAATCCACCTGCAATGCAGGAGACCTGGGTTTGATCCCTGTGTTGGGAAGATTCTCTGGAGAAGGGAAAGGCTACCCACTCCAGTGTTCTGTACTGGAGAATTCCAGGGACTATGCAGTCCATGGGGTCACAAAGAGTAGGACACAACTGAGTGACTTTCACTTCACTTCATTTCACTCTTGCATTGGCATACTGAGCCTACTGCTTCTCAATACCCAGATTCCAACATCCAACAATTAATCCTGGTCTTAAAGTCTCATAAAATTAATTTCAGCTCCCATGTCTCCACTTGTCTCAGAAACATTATTTCTCAAAGGCAAGGTGTTTCCAAAAATGCTTGACTTTAGTTTTAATGTTTGAAAAACAAATTGGTGTTAACAAGTGACTTTAAAACTCTCACATCAACATATTAATATTTTTACAGAATTTTCCAAATACTATCAATTAAAGAGATTCTTTCTTACTACTTTAAGAAGGATTATACTGTCTTTATTAATACTGTTAGTGTGAGGATGTATACAAGTACAAAATAAGACAATCTAAACCCTTAAAATTACTCTCTAAGCAACTTACTAACTTTAGTAGTACATCAACTGAAATTATGTGATTGTGATTATAGAATCCCAGACTTTAGAATCTCCTCTGAGAAAAGGAGAGCAAATAACCTTCAATAATTATGAAATAACTTCAGGATAGAAATGTAGAAATGAGCCATCAGTATAGTTTCCTTCAATTAATAGCGGGTTTGAGATGACTTTTTAAAAGACTCATGGTTGAGTCTTTTACTCAGTCATTTACCCATCTCTGGCTAACCAGAAAAACACCTATGCCTAGAGCTGGGTCAATTAGGCCATCTGTTATTTCAACTAAGGCAGCAGAGTCAACTACAAACGCAGCTGGATTCCACAGGGACCAGAGCCAAAGGCAAGAGTGAGTAGATGACAACAGGAAGAGCTGTAGGAGGCAGATTCACTAGGAATATAGACGGCAATATCAGTGGGCTTAAAACACATTTGGCCACCACCCTCAACAAAGTCGTGCCTGCAATAAGAAAATGACCTCAAACAGTATCAGTGGTCTTTATTTCTCTCTGCATTGTAGGCAAGTAAAATGCACATCAGATTTTTATATGGAGAATTTTTACAATTTTCATACCACATGCCCACACAAAGGTAATACAAACATAAGAATTATGAAGAAAATTCTTGAAATCATAAATGTGATTAACAACAGCAGTAGGGAGTTTTCCATACAAAATGACAACCATGCTTTTGAATATTCCTAACATTTACCAACGTCAAAGCTATGTATCAGAGTATGGCGAGTCCGTAATAGGCTTTTCTTAAGCATATTTTCCATCCTCATTAAAACTTAAATTTTCCTCCAGTATAGTATGCTTTAAGGTGGGCCTAAAATCTTTTCAGGCACGTGGTACTGTTATTTAGTAGAGCATCATCGATACACCAAATTTGTGTTGAATAAAAAGAAGGAAGATTTTGTGTCAGGGAATTTCATGTCCCTGCCTTCTTAGAGGTTAAGTAGGTTCTGGTACACTGGTTGCTCAGACGGTAAAGAATCTGCAAGCAATGCAGGAGACTTAGGTTCAATCCTTGGTTCGGAAAGGTCCCCTGGAAAAGGAAATGGCAACCCACTCCAGTATTCTTATCTGGGAAATCCCATGGACAGAGGAGACTGGCGGGCTACAGTCCGTGGGGTTGCAAAGATTCGGACACAACTGCACGACTAACACACACCAAATCAAATGTGGTGGGAAATTTAACTCAATTCTTACACCATCTACCTGGAAATAGCATCAGATTCCACAGGTCGAGAGTTCAGCCCTGGAAGACTACCCACCCCTCACACCCCATTTCAGATGCCCGTCACAAGCTCGGGTTATTGCTGGTTCTCCGAACCCACTGGGGATATATCTGAAGCTCCTGTGAACCCCTTCTCAGGTTGGACTAATTTGCTAGAATGGCTCATAGACCTAGAGAAACATTTTACTTACTTGATTACCAGTTTTAGTACTAAAGGATGTAACTCAGGAGCAGCCAGATTGAAGAGATGCATAGGACAAGGCATGGGGAAAGGGAGAGAAACTTCCATACCCTCTCTAGGCACACCACTCTTCCCAATAGCCACGTGTTCACCAACCCAAAAACTCTCTGAACCCTGCCCCTTTGCAGGTTTATGGAGGTTTCATTACACAGCCATGATTGATTAAAACACTGGCCATTGATGACTGAACTCAAACTCCAGCCCCTCTCCCCTCCCTGGAGGCAGGAGGGTGGAACTGAAAGCTCCAAACTCTAATCTCTTGGTAAGGCTCCAACTGGCAATCAGCCCCCATTCTTGAGAGAGTTTCTAAAGTAACCTCATTAACATAACAAAGACATCTTTGTTGCTTTCATCACTTAGAAAATTCCAAGCATTTTAAGAGCTCTGTGCCAGAAATAGGGACAGAGACCAGATAAATATTTCTTATTATAATCACATCATAGAAGTTACAATTTAAATTATTTGAATCTTCGGTTATACTATTTTAGTACATATATTTAAAAGGCAAAAAAATGATGGTAGTCCTAAGAGTATTTTCATATATACATACCTGGGAAGGAACATTTTTGGGAGGCTCTATTCGAATGCTTGGATCCCATTCTCCAGGAGGGAGGACAGTAACCTGATCCAGAAATTCGTCAATTCCTGATACCAAGTCATTACGATCTTTTGCTTTGTAAGCAACATCATGAAATACCTATAGAAAGAAAATAATCATTTATAGATTAAAAAATAGCTCTAAAACCTTAATGTATTTCGTGTTTTCATTTCCCAGTTAGCACACACGTGATTATAACAATTTGAATAGGAAGCTCTAACTGAAGAAGTTTTAGTGTAAAATATTATAACCTCTTTTATTCTATGATTGCACAGATGTTTATCTTTTCTTAGAATGCTAGATGAATGTTGAAATTTCTGGTGGAAAGAGAAAAAGAAGGAAAAGGAGAATAGAAGGAAGCTCATGAAACTAGAATTAATGATTCAGGTTTGACAAACATCATTTATATATATGTAAATCAAACTTCTGAAAGAAGCCCTTGCTTTAAAATAAGAGATAAAAGTTTATAACAATATTTATGCCATGGCATAAAATAATACTATTGAATAAATGATGGGCTAATCAATAAACAGTACTAAGCCAAGTAATTATCTATATAAAAGTAAAACAGGATCTTTATCCATATCCCACTTAAAAAGCAATTCTAGGTATTGAAAACTTAAATATGAGCGTCAAACCATTAAATTAATTGGACATAACGTAGAAGGATATATTTATGACCTCAGAGTAAACAGTAATACAAATCTCAAAGATTTAGTGTAGTGTCAAAACAAGCACATAACTAATTTTTGCTGTTCTTCAAGGAGAAAAAAATCTACATGTTGTAATGTCAAATGCCAATAAGAGATTAAGTGACGTGAGTACTGAACATAAGATAGTATATTTTGTAAATGATGACCTTACAGAAAGCAATTTCAGTAGAGTAGTAGTGACAAAAATTAGACTGTAATACATTGAGATAAATGAAATTATGATATTCAAGACCAAGTAGAGATCACTCTTTCAAAACTCTTAAGATTCAGGTTCAATCAACACTTCAGTGGGACATGCTATGTTAAGGAGTAAGAAATTTTAAGGATGGGAAAATCCTGGCCTTATATTTCATATGTATTTTCTAAGTAGCTACTATATGTTAGGCCTGTTTGCTAAATGAACAAAAGGAGTTAGTGTTGACTTAGCTAAGTGACAGAGAGAGAAAACTGTTGACACAAAAGTCCAGAACAAGAAAAAAGGAAAGTAAAGTTTCTTTTGTTTTTGCTTTTGTTCTTATAAAGTTATGTTATTTATGTTAATATACAATTACTTTATTATTATTTTAAAATAAATTCACAAATATACTTTTTAAAATTCTCATTTTTAAGTTCTCATAAATACCAGCATATAATCAATATAAACAAAAGCTCTTTGGAGTGCTTAATAATTTTTAAGACTACAAAGGGATTAATAAATTGGCAATAGTGCCAATAAATAAAATCATATGATTTATCTCTAGTCATGCTCAACAGGAAGGGAGAAAAGAGGCTAGCTTAATTCAAGATAAGGTGTTGCTAGGATGACTAGAACATTCAGTCATTAATTCAATTAAAAAAAAAAACTATTGAACCCTGACTGAAGGTCAGACTCCATGCTAAATATGAAGATACAAAAGGAAAAGACAGTCTACCTACAAGAAGTCCCCAGTCAGAGAGGAAAAGAACAGCTTAGTCAACAAATAGTTATTTGAGCACCTGACAAAATCAAGGAACAAAAATGAATATTAATGGTAACTGCTCACATGGAATTTATAGCTTAATAATGAAATTCAATTCACCATTTTCTTAAATTGTATGAATCAACATATTGAATTTTATTCTTGAATATAATTATTCAATGTATTTCAAAGCGGCTAGATGGCAGAACAATTTCTCCACCTGAGCTTTGAACAATAAAAACCGTTTATTCTCTTTTAAAAGTATTTAAATTTTCTTTTAATATTCAATGAATGTACTATCATAATTAACATATCCTATTATAATTAACAGCTCTCATCTTTTGCAATAACTTTCTGGCTAGGTTTCCTCTTCTCTATTTCACTCCTCACAGAGAGTTACAATACTCCAAGCTAAACTTTCAAGTCTAAAGGATTCATGTTTGAGCCTTCATTCAAGGGCTGATTTGTTGTTTAGTTGCTAAGTTGTGTCCTGTACATGTATATATAGGAAATTAATACTCTAAGTTGGTTCTTTCTAAAACAGATGAAATAATTAGTTTTGTTCTAACTTTTTGTTTCCTATGTGTAAATATCAATAACTAACTCATATAAAACCAATAAACATAATTTGAACAGCTATAATAGAAGAATTTATATTGAACTCCAAATATAAGTTCAAATTTTCAGATCTCATAAACCTAGGAAAAGTTATATACAATACTAATTAGTTCTTTTCATAGATTTTCAAGTATTTCAATAAATTATTAAATTATTTAGATGAGATTTCAGAAATGTATAATCTCATTTGGTATTTACTACTGAAGTTTCAATTCATGTCACTTCCATGATTTTTGCATCTGCTCTTCTTTTACAATAAAAATAGATTTTTGCAAGGCATTGTAGAATCCAAGAAACCAGTTATATGATATGATATTTTATGTTTATTTTTATGATCTTACATTTTTGAGACATATTTCTTTGAGAAGCTGACGAAAGCTTTTTTCAGTCCAAAAAACTACATAAAGTGTTTGTACACAGAAAAAATTGTGTGTTGAGTCAGAGATCACAAGCCTCCTTGAAATCTATCTTCAGCTCCTCTAATGGTTAAAAGGCTCCAAGGTTAAAAACATCTACATTTAGGCAATTACAAAGAGAGTTGATAGATGTCTACGGCTTTTGGTGTCATGTATATTATCCAGATACACTGTCTCTTTTATTTTTTGAGACCTTAATACTTTTTGCCCCAAACAAGACCTGCAATGATATTAACAATGGTACTTACTTTGGCAACACAAATGCTATTAAGGGAATATTAATAAATACACTCTAAATTCACTAAATGACAGATTTTCTTTAAAGTATAGGGTTGTAAAATGTTCATGTGTGTGAATTTATTACCCCTTTTGAACAAATTTTTTCAAGGGAAATTTTATAGTAGAAGCATTTACAAGGGAATTCAATACAGAGAAATCTGATTCACAGTAAACTGTCATGAATACAGAACTCCAAAAGTTAGGTGTACCTAGTAGGGGGAAATGTTCCCAATGAACTTGAATAAATACCTCATCTGTCATTAGGGTTGCAATTGATCTGCCAATCTCATGGTACTGTTGACCCTTTCCCAGGGGTCCCAGAAGAATGAACAAAAATCTGTAATGAAGAAGAAAAAAAACATATGTTTCAAGGTAGAAATAAAAAATAATTTTAGTAGTGCAGCATCACTGATCTCAAAGGAATTACTGAAGACAGGGTTTCGATGTAAAGTATTTCCATATTTTTCCACAGGTTATTATTACATAGTTTGAAATATTTTATGTTTCAAAATGACTCATGCTTAAGATCCTTGAGCAATTGGAATCTGGGGTGTCTTGCTGTTTCTTTCCTTTAGTTACCTACAATGCTTATGCAGTTAGTGTGAATTTTAAGGATTCTAAAATTCTTAGAGGAGAAAGTTAAGAAAAATAGAATCTGATTAAATCTTTTTGAATTGTAAGATAGAGAACTCACTATCACATATGTAAACTGTAGAATTAGGTAGAAGAGGGGAATGGTAATACAGTAGCATAAGCAAAGAAAGACTATATGGTCAAAAAAAAACAGTGGGTGTGTGCAAAATTTACATTAAACAGAAAAAATGATTGCCAGGAATAAAAAATTAGATAGAATTAAAAAAATCCATTAATTCCAATGCTAGAGGAATAATAATAGCAGCTGAACTGTGATATTTCATCTATATAAGGTTGAAAGTCTAGAAAATTCATCATCACAACTGGAAATTTTGAAGAAATCAACATGTTTTACTTTGGAGAACCAATTACTGTTCTGTCTCTGAAAAGGTCAATTCTACAAGAAAATTATGAGAATTTTAAGATGCCCTGAATTCCGTAATATAACTACAGCATTCACTTGTTAAATGGTTTTTGCTTTTAAGAATGAAGACTAATGACTTTATAAGGTATACTGACATAGATATCACAATTGTATTTTTCATTCAGTTATAAACTTTAGAGATTGTACACGTTTTTACATGATGCATATATTACAGTCTTAGAGGATCTGACATTAATTTTTTGTGTCAGTTGTAACTGAATCCAATTCTATTACACAGAAATGTCCACTATACATTTAAAACAGCAATAATTTAGTGTGGTGGCAGATGCTTTACTAACTATAGTACTTTTAAGAAATTCCCTAACCTACGTACATCTTACTATTTTCACGTTTCTATTCCATGGACTATTTATAAATCCTAAAATTATTTTCTGGTATTTTTACTATGTGTTACTGTTATAGACACAGTGTGCCCTTTTGTCCTCCTAAGAAAGGATAATTAGGAACCTTGAATGGCTTTCTCTATTCTATTTGTCTAACTAATCTTCTTCCATTTTTCACCTTTCCTAACTAAACAGTCTAGTCTTTTAAATCTCTCCTTATACCGTGCCTCTACCGTGCCCCTAATTTTTCCTCCACTGTTCTCTAGACACATTTTGCTATGTCAGTATGAAATGAGGTCACTTAAACCTTGACAGTTTTCAAAGTGAGGGTATATAACCCCACTATGGCTTTTCTTTACTCTTGGGAATTTTTTTTTCTTTCCTTTGAAATACAAGAGCTATCACTGTCATAAATAACCATCATTTACTCAGAGTTCATCGGACACCTTCTTAGCTGGTAGAACAAGAATGCACTGCTTGGAAGACACAAAGGAATTTTAATCTACTAAAATAATATTGCTAAGGTTAGTAAATTTCACATGTTAAATGTGAATCCCAAATTCCCAGAAATTCTGAACAGATTACAGAGTGTATACAGAAAAATGTAGCCTTAATCATACATCAGACACCACCTTAATGTTCATTCTTCTCCTTTTTAATAAAACTTGTTATGCATCAGAGGTCTTGGTAGCCCTCCAGATGAACAGACACACTTCTCTGTATAACTTGAATTGGTAGCTAGTTTCCTGCCTCAAATCTGTTCATCCACAGGTTCAGGTAGAAGTTCTCAAACACTGAATCTCTTTCTAGTCAGCTGAGCTCTAATGAAATGAGGCCTCTCCTAACTAAACTATTCTATATTTTTGGAATATCATATCCACAATCAAAACACAGAGTGATGTAATTGGCTATATTTTGAGTTAAGGTTGAAAGGTGCACAGAAGAAACATTCTACCAACCCAGTTACCATAGCACCTGAAATTATCATCAGTTTAACTTGACTAAGACCTTCAATGTTTGGAAGAGGAGACAATTAACAACATCTGAGACAATTATATGCTGTGTTGTGCTTAGTTGCTCAGTCATGTCTGACTCTTTGTGACCCCATGGACTGCAGCCCACCAGGCCCCTCTGTCCTTGGGGATTCTCCATGCAAGAATACTGGAGTGCGTTGCCATGCCGTCCTCCAGGGGATCTTCCCAACCCACAGATCGAATCCAGGTCTCTTGCATTGCAAGTGGATTCTATTCTGACTGAGCCACCAGGGAAGCCCAAGAGACAACTATGGCATCAGTCATGAAGGAAACAGGGCCATACATAGATAAATAAGTTTTGCTGTGGGAACAGGATCAGAGCGAAAGGCTGTCTACACACAGGAATCACATTTGATGGAGGGAGAAAGGAAGAAAACAAGGTTCCCTAGAGGAATTGCTAGGTATGTAATGTGCTGTGGCCAATATTCATTTTTCTTCATGAATTTGCCCATGGACAGTCTTATCTCTATAACATGGAGATAAATAATAAATAACAAAATTCAGTTTGTATTACAGCAAATTTGTTAGTTTTTATGTGCACCTAAATGAAAAACAAGTTCAGGTAATCAAGTTAAATTTGTCCTTCTGATTCAGATTCAACCACAGTAACTACCAATGATTATTAAGACTCTATGTATGGGAACTATACTATGACTAAGATTAAAACATACAGTATGTAAGATACAGCAGGTAGTATCCTAATGATGGCACTTAAGCATAAACCAAGCCTTGAAAACTTTGATCTTTTCGAATATGATCACACTTATATACAAGATCCATGCATGCGTGCCTGCTAAGTCATTTCAGTCGTGTTCAACTCTTTACGACCCTACGGACTGTAGCCTGCCAAGCTCCTCTGTCCATGGGATTCTCTGGGCAAGAATACTGGAGTGGGTAGTCATTCTCTTCTCTAGAGAATCTTCCTGATTCAGGGATGGAACCTGCCTCTCTTTGTCTCCTGCATTGGCAGGCAAGTTCTTTACCACTGGCTCAGACTGTAAAGAATGCCTGCAATGCAGGAGACCCAGGTTCCATCCCTGGGTGGGGAAGATCCCTTGGAGAAGGGAATGGCTACCCACTCCAGTATTCTTGCCTGGAGAATTCCATGGACAGAGGAGCCTAGGGGGCTCCAGTCCATGGGGTCGCAAAGAATTCCACAGGACAGAGCGATAAACACTTTCACTTTCTTTACCACTAGCGCCACCTGGGGGCCCTGTTTAGCCCATAGTCTAATGCAATCTTCGAGAAAAGCCTAATTCTTTATCACTTTTCACCAAAAATCTAAAAAAGGAGTTCCAGTATTCTGGCCTAGAGAATGATTATACACTTTTCGAGGGATTCCCTGATAGCTCAGTTGATAAAAAGAATCCTCCTGCAATGCAGGAGATACCAGTTCGATTCCTGGGTTGGGAAGATCCCCTGGAGAAGGGATAGACTATCCACTCCAGTATTCTTGGGCTTCCCTTGTGGCTCAGCTGGTAAAGAATCTGCCTGCAATGAGGGAAACCTGGGTTCAAGCCACCCCTGCGTTGGGAAGATCCCCTGGAGAAGGGAAAGGCTACCCACTCCAGTATTCTGGCCTGGAGAATTCCATGAACAGTGTGGTCCATGGGGTCGCAAAGAGTTGCACATGAGTGAGAGACTTTCACTTCACTTCATGATGATATAGACCAGGGTATTCAGAGATAAGGAGCGTGCCTAAAAGAAAACATAGAAATTTGAGAAGAAGGAAGACAGAACAGAACAATTTTTAAAGCACTTTTTGCCCTCCTCCACAAAGAAGAAACAACAGTTTTGTGGATTATACTTTAGTTTCAAGAAAAAAACTCTCAGAGGAAATTATATTTACACCTCTCCCCCCCAAAAAAAAAATGGCTTAAGAAAGTGCAAAAGATGCTCTTATACTTTTTACCTGGTTGGGATTGGGACCTCAGCTAATCCTTGAAGCAGTACAGCTGGGGACAACCTGACAAATGCAACTACAGTTCGATCCAAAAACTCCAATTCCCCAACTAAGATGTTTGAAGCTTCAGCACCTGGAGGAATCTTCTTCATAAAATGCAAATCGACCTAAGAGCATCACAAAGTAAAATAAATCAGCATCAGAAAAATTTGTTAAATCATTCATAGCTGAGTACTTCACACATGGTAACCCATCATTAAATATAGTTTAAATAAATATAGCTTATATAAGTATTATTTAAATCAAATTTAAAATAGTTAAACATCTTTCTTGCCCTTTAAAAATACTTTTTTCTTTTACTTCTGTATTTTTGGAATTTGTTAATAGTACATTGAATACTCTAGTTTTCTGATCAATACTTTTCAAAGGTGCTTTTCAGCATCAGTAATCTTGAAATTTTCAGGGAGAAAAGAGTATGTGTTCAACTAAATGCACATACTCTAATCATAATTTAATTAGTATTTGCCAATATATTTAAATATTTGTATACTACATTATCTTAATTTTGTACATAATACATTTAAATTAATTAATATGTAAAATATGTCTATTTCAAACGAAATATAATCAAAATTTTCCTTATAATATAAATTATGACTTTAGTCTTCAACTTTATCTTAATTGTTCTATATCCTTCACATTTTATACTTGTCCTGATCAATCTTCAAATTTAATTTCTCATCAGAGTATTTAGATATGGCAGAGTAAAGGAAACAAGAATAAAAATATTAACATTTAGGGTTGCTGAAGAGCCACAGTTGAATTTCTGATATGAGATGTCTATGACTGAAATGAATGCACACAAAACAAATCCATCATTAATAAAAAGAAATGCTTAAAGGGTGAAGTCTGAAAATGAATGTGAAATATTCTTAAGAATAACTATCAGTTCTCATATAGAGAGCCTCAGTGAAAACCAAGTAGTGATTTTTAAAGTCACTTTTACAAAGCCTATTTCTTATTTCTAATTCATTGAGTTGCTTTTAATGGAAACCTATTGGTAGGTAATAATGATTGCTGTAATAATTCTCTCTATGCTCCTAATGCTGCTGCTGCTGCTGCTGCTAAGTCGCTTCAGTCGTGTCCGACTCTGTGCGACCTCATAGATGGCAGCCCACCAGGCTCCGCCATCCCTGGGATTCTAATGAAATGGAGACTAAAGGCCAAAGTAGGAATAGGAGAGAGTGAGGCAGAGACAAGGAAAAGAAAAAGAAGGAGAAAGAAGGAGAAGAAGGGAGATGAGAAGATGAGGAGGAAGTGGAAAGGAAGAGAGGAAAAATAAGAGGAGAAAGAAGAGAGAGACGGGGGCGAGAAAAGAGCTCTGACAAATGTGTGAGGTCAACAAGACTTTTTGGGGGGCCAGATACTCCTTCTGTTTAATGACTTTAAAATTTTTTTCAAGCAGTTTAAAATGAAAAAAAATTAAAACTTTTAGGAGGAATAACTTAGGAAGTTCATAGTCAGACTATAGTGACTATATTAAATTTGCTGCTTTC
This sequence comes from Okapia johnstoni, assembly GCA_024291935.2. Classification (NCBI taxonomy): domain Eukaryota; kingdom Metazoa; phylum Chordata; class Mammalia; order Artiodactyla; family Giraffidae; genus Okapia; species Okapia johnstoni. The sequence continues at coordinate 12,047,453 of CM044319.1, forward strand.
TGAAATCAAGACCTCAGCACGCTTGTATAGAAGGTTTATAACTAGTTAATTTTCTGTGAGATAAGGGTGCCTCAAAACACAAAACCCATTATATGAAATATTTTTTATCATAATAATTAAATATAAAAATAATCTAGAATGCCACTATAATATCAAGTAGAAGTAATGTTCTATTCTAAAGAAAAAGAAAATGATTTAACAAAGCAAAACTGCCTATAAAATTTGATGAACATTATAAATTTCAAAATTTTTGACCTATAAATATACTTCCAAATATAAATTTGTAAACTTGTAATGCTGCTGCTGCTGCTGCTGCTAAGTCGCTTCAGTCGTGTCCGACTCTGTGTGACCCCATAGATGGCAGCCCACCAGGCTCCGCCATCCCTGGGATTCTCCAGGCAAGAACACTGGAGTGGGGTGCCATTGCCTTCTCCGAAACTTGTAATACCTATACACTATTAGCTCAGTGAGAAAAACATGTTAAATCTCCATAAGTCTTTCAGAGCCTAAAAAAGTAAAATAAACTATTAATTTTTTCCCCAATAGAAATATGATATTAATACACTAGAATAAAGAGAAAATGGCTTTTTAAGAAAATCTACAACTGGTAAGCAATATGAGTCATATTGGTAATATCTGTCATAACTCTAATGAGAAGTTTGAGTTCAACCTGGAAGACTGTGTAAATTCCTTTATTCAATATTTCCTGACATATGCCATAACCTTAACTATTGATGTCTGTGCCTCAGGCATGGGGCAACTACACACATGACTGCTTTAAGATTTAATTTAACTTAATCAAGGAGTATCTAGTATGCTGTGTGCATGTGTGCTAAATTGCTTCAGTCATGTCCAACTCTGTGTGACCCTATGGACTGTAGCCCGCCAGGCTCCTCTGCCTATGGGACTCTCCAGGCAAGAATACTGGAGTGGGTTGATATGCCCTTCTCCAGGGGATCTTCTCAACCTAGGGATCAAACATGCATCTCTTGTGTCTCCTGTATTACAGGTGGGTTCTTTACCACTAGCGCCACCTGAGAAGCCCACCCAGTATGCCAAAATAGCTTAATTTTATAAAAGAAAATACATGGTCCTTACATTTTTTTTTGCATTTTATAATACTTGATATATCACTGATTGATATCCATTACTTAGAAAATTCACTAAAATATTTAGAATTTAATTTCAGGATTAGGAAATTTATTCTGATTTAAAATGTAACAATTAGTTAAATAACATATATATCAAAAGACTCATTATATTATTGTAATACTATATGCTATATATAGTATAATACTATACTATATACTAATATATATAGTATAATACTATTCTCCAGGCCAGAATACTGGAGTGGGTAGCCTTTCCTTTCTCCAGGGGATCTTCCCAACCCAGGGATCAAACCCAGGTCTCCCGCATTGCAGGCGGATTCTTTACTAGCTAGCCACAAGGGAAGCCCAGGAATACTGGAGTGGGTAGCCTATTACTTCTCCAGCAGGTCTTCCCAACTTTGGAATCAAACCGGGATCTCCTGCATTGCAGGCAGATTCTTTACCAACTGAGCTATTAGGTAAGCCCACTATACATTATAGTACTTATTATATTATTCTTGGACTAGTCATATATTTGAAGGTAATAGATATATATTATCTACTTATTTTATTATATTATACAATTATGTATTATTCCTGTGATAACCCTATATTTTTATACTTATGTTAACATACAATTCATAAAGAACCTTATTTGGCAATCTTTTAATACAACAAAAGGTCACATTTAAGGACCACAGTTTAACTTTTTATAAAACTACAAATAACAAAAATAGCTCTGAGGAATTAAGTTGACCTACATCCCTAAGACAGTCCTCAAGTGGACTCAAATACGGAATAAAGAAATCCTGGAATTTTCTGGTCCTCTGAACAGAATCTTGAAGAAACCAAGCTATACTCTTATGGATCTGGACTTATGCATCAGGGGTCTCCAGACCTTTACACTAGGAAGGAAAACATGCTTTATTCTGGTTATTTGGCACTTAAGTTGTGAATGAGAAACAGTTATATTTCTGGGGAACAAGGTTAGACCGAAGATAATGGTGGAACCAGAAGTGTCTGGATAAACTACACACTAAGATGTGAAGGAAATACACATGAATCTTTAGGAAGAAAGTTTAAGTCTCAAGCCCATTGTAGAAAGTACAGGAAAATGAATAGAAATTCCCTGGGGACACTTGGTCTTGTGACACTAACAAACGAGTGATCTCTATTAGCTCTCTTAATCTGGGATTCAGTTTTCTCCCCTTCTCAATGCGATTTTTAAGGTTTCCTACAATTCTAGGATTTTATAATGCAACAACTATTCATAATTCATATGTTAAAAACTGATGCTGAAGTGAATTCCTTCTACATAGAAAGTAATGTGGCAGTTTCTTTAAGTCACCTGAAATTAAAAGAAGTCATCAACATTTGATCTGAGCCACAGTCAGATCATGAACTCCTTATTGCCAAATTCAGACCTAAATTGAAGAAAGCAGAGAAAACCACTAGACCATTCAGGTATGACCTAAATCAAATTCTTTATGATTATACAGTGGAAGTGACAAATAAATTCAAGGGATTAGGTCAGATAGACAACAGTGCCTGAAGAACTATGGACAGAGGCTCATGACATTGTACAGGAGGTAGTGATCAAGGCCATCCCCAAGAAAAAGAAATGCAAAAAAGGCAAAATGCTTGTCTGAGGAGGCCTTACAAATAGCTGAGAAAAGAGAAGAGAAAAGCAAAGGAGAAAAGGAAAGATTTACCCATTTGAATGCAGAGTTTCAAAGAATAGCAAGGAGAGATAAGAAAGCCTTCTTCAGTGATCAATGTAAAGAAATAGAGGGAAACAATTGAATGGGAAAGACTGGAGATCTCTTCAAGAAAATTAGAGATACCAAGGGAACATTTCATGCGAAGATGGGCACAATAAAGGACAGAAATGGTATGGACCTAACAGAAGCAGAAGATATTAAGAAGAGGTGCCAAAAATATACAGAAGAACTATACAAAAAAGATTTTCATGACCCAGATAACCACGATGGTGTGATCACTCACCTTGAGCCAGACATCCTGGAATGAGAAGTCAGGTGGGCCTTAGGAAGCATCACTATGAACAAAGCTAGTGGAGGTGATGGAATTCCAGTTGAAGTATTTCAAATCCTAAAAGATGATGCTGTGAAAGCTCTGCACTCAATATACCAGAAAATTTGGAAAACTCAGCAGTGGCCACAGGACTGGAAAAGGTCAGTTTTCATTCCAGTCCCAAAGAAAGGCAATACCAAAGAATGCTCAAACTACTGCACAATTGCACTCATCTCACACGCTAGCAAAGCAATGCTTAAAATTCTCCAAGTCAGACTTCAACAGTACATGAACTGTGAACTTCTAGATATTCAAGCTGGTTTTAGAAAAGGCAGAGGAACCAGAGATCAAACTGCCAACATCCGTTGGATCACTGAAAAAGCAAGAGAATTCCAGAAAAACATCTACTTCTGCATTATTGACTTTGCCAAAGCCTTTGACTGCGTGGATCACAACAAACTGTGGAAAATTCTTTAAGAGATGGGAATACCAGAACACCTTACCTGCTTCCTGAGAAATCTGTATGCAGGTCAAGAAGCAACAGTTAGAACTGGACATGGAACAACAGACCGGTTCCAAATTGGGAAAGGTTGTATATTGTCACCCTGCTTAGTTAACTTATATGCAGAGTATATCATGAGAAATGCCAGGCTGGATGAAGCATAAGCTGAAATCAAGATTGCCTGGAGAAATATCAATAGCCTCAGATATGCAGATGAAAACACCCTTATGGCAGAAGTGAAGAACTAAAGAGCCTCTTGATGAAAGTGAAAGAGGAGAGTGAAAAAGTTGGCTTAAAACTCAACATTCAGAAAACTAAGATCATGGCATCTGGTCCCATCCCTTCATGGCAAATAGTTGGGAAACAATGGAAACAGTGAGAGACTCTATTTTTTTTGGCTCCAAAATCACTGCAGATGGTGACTGCAGCCATGAAATTAAAAGATGCTTGTTCCTTGGAAGAAAAGCTATGACCAACATAGACAGCATATTAAAAAGTGGAGACATTACTTTGCCTACAAAGGTCCATCTAGTCAAAGCTATGGTTTTTCCAGTAGTCATGTATGGATGTGAGAGTTGGACCATAAAGAAAACTGAGCACCAAAGAATTGATACTTTTGAATTGTGGTGTTGGAGAAGGCTCTTGATAGTCCCTTGGACAGCAAGGAGATCCAACCAGTCCATCCTAAAGGAGACCAATCCTGAGTGTTCATTGGAAGGACCGATGTTGAAGCTGAGACTCCAATACTTTGATCACCTGATACAAAGAGCTGATTCATTTGAAAAGACCCTGATGCTGGGAAAGATTGAAGGCAAGAGGAGAAGGGAATGACAGAAGATAAGATGGTTGGATAGCATCACTGACTCTATGGACATGAGTTTGAGCAAGCTTTGGGAGTTGGTGATGGACAGGGAAGGTTGTTGTGCTGCAGTCCATGGAGTTGGAAAGAGTCAGGCATAACTGAGTGACTGAACTGAACTGATCAACATTTGGGAAATAATAAAATAGTCATATATATAGTCAAATAATAAAACAGTCTATATGTCACTTTAAAAACACAAGATATCTGCTTTTTAAAAGCATTATAAGAATCAAAAAAAAGAAACTGACAATTCAGATTATATTCAAAAACACTCCTAAATGAGTAAGTTTGATGGGCCTAACCACTGGAAGGGCTAAAAAATACATGGTTTGAATGTAGATAGAATATAGGATCAAGTAACATGAAATGAAAAAAGACTTTTTTTCACCTTCATATTTCAAAATTCTACCGGGGTTTGCAATCTACATATTAAGCTTAAAATACTTAAGGTAATATGTGAACTAACTGATTCACTTTGATAAATTTACTACCAATCTGAAATCCCTAGGTTAAAAATCCTTAACTCATATACCTGCAAAATCTGGCACTAAAGTCTCTTTCCATAATGATGTACCACTTTTGTTCTTTCCAAATCCCACTTCTCTACCCTTCCACAATATAAGGTAAGAAATATTACTTTGCAGGAAAAAAAAAAATGCAGAGCCAAAGGTTTAAACTGTCTTGAACCTCACAGGATTCATTGTACACATACATCCAAGACACTGTTCAAGACACTAAAGATCCAATAGAGACCAAATCATATTAAATTTAGCTCTAGTGTTTACTTTTGGCACTACTGTTTCCACTAATATCAACAACAATACAGCAATAATAATAGCAGCCACATTTTATTGAACACCCAAAGGGTTGGCAGAGAATTAGATGGTTAGATAGCATCACTGACTCAACAGACATGAATCTGAGCAAACTCCAGGAGATAGTAGAGGACAGAGGAGCCTGGTGAGCTACAGTCCATGGGGGTCACAAAGAGTTAGACAGTACTTGGCGACTAAACAACAGGAACACTATAAACTCAGCACTCTGAAAGGCTCTATTTTCTCATTTAATCTTCACAAAAATTATAAATTGGTATTATTCTTATTTTACAAGTGACAAAGGTGAAGTTCAGAGAACTTCTTCAATATCAGGTAGCTTATAAATTGTAGAGTTAAGATCCCACACTTGCTCTCAAAAAACATGTTCTTTTCAGTGTGCCATGCTATGGGCAAGAGACCAAGAAATACAGATGGTTGGCACTGCATAGAGAGCTCTAGAAATTTAACTTTCCCATTAAAAAGTGGAGTGGTCCAGTGATTTGAAATGTAATAAGAAAGTAAAGGATTAAAGAAAAGAAAACCTATTTTTCACTCTTTTATAGTTCAAATTATTCCAGGGAACCTGAAGATAAGACTACTGTCTCCCATTGGCTATATTCATTTTCTTTCAAATGTGTTGAAGTATTTTTGAAGGCTGCAAAAATAGGTCAGACAACTAAAAGCAAAATGATACAGAGATATAAAATTCAGTGTCAGTGGGTTATGTCCCTTAAGAAAAGGTAAAAGGTAATTTATTTGAAAAGATGTGATTTATTATCACTGTTTTTGAGAATGTTCACTGTGCCCTTGTTATACTGTTAATGCCTGCACAAATAAGTAAGCAATTTTTTATGTCATTGCTTTTAAGATATTATTTCAAATGAAAAACATAAAGAAATTAAATGTATGGCAATTTGTGACAATTTTATTCCAACTTGCAGATGAATGAAGATGTAATGCTTTAAAAAAGATATTTTTTGGAGCAGAAATGGAATACATTTGAACTGGCTTAATATTTGAATCACATGCCTCCATACAGTGAGATGAGCTTTGAACCACTGTCGAAACAGAGCCCGAGTATGCCCTCACCTCTCTCTCTTGCTGGTGTGGAGGTCCTTTTTCATGTCTTTGTTTCATCCCACATGGACTAGTCTGCCCCTTTTGTTGGCCTCCCAGCCCCTGCACGCATAATTAACAGACTTAAGCTGGTACACCATGCTCCCACAGGGACTCCGCCAGGCACCAGAGGGACAGCATGCACGTGACTAATCTAGACCATTTGGGCCTTGGCAGAGGGGTTCTGAAACAGCAACAAGGGGCTGGTCGCTGTTACTCTTTTCAGAAGCTTGATGCAGGCAACCTCCTATACACTGCCTCCCATTCCCATCTCCTCCCACTGTTAAAACTGTTGCCAGTGCTAAGGACTTTATGGAAAAAGAAAAATTACTCTGAGGTACTGCTGTTTCAGCCACTCCAATAAAGAAAATTGTTGACTCCCTTTATTTCTGGTCAATATTAAAATTCTTTCATGATTGTTTGGTTTGCCACAGCCTACAATAGCACATATAGGATATCAGGAATTTGCTAAGCAAACTCACATTGTTTTCACAGAATACATTCAAATAAATGATTTTTCACTTGAATTGTCTCCAATTAGATGGATCCCTCAAGAGAGTCAGTCTTTATTATGCTTTTATTCAAAACTCTGTCAGTTGTAACATGTTCTAGTGTTTCTTAACACTAATGCCTTGCTCTTAATTACAATGAAGCTTTAAGTTATACGATTTACTTTTCCACAAAGAGAGGGGGAAACGATTTTAAAAATGAAACCAGTGAAAGTTTTAAACAGTAAACTTCTGTTGAATTCCCTGTGAAGTTCAGTTATCCTTTTTACTGGAAGAGATGCATCATACCAAGTGGCTGAAACCTGAAGACTATGTGTAAAGTCTACACATTTCATTTCATGAGTAGGCAAAACATTACCCTGAACTTAAATGCTAACATTATAACAATATCAAGCTTTGGCTAAGAAACAAAACATATATGCATGCAAAAGATTGTGTCAACACCTCTTAAAATGGTTGGTAATATCTAGTAATAACAGCTTACTTAGATGAGAAGGAGAAAACCTTACCTTGCTAAAGTCAACTGTGCTGTTTTCCCTGCTCACATCATTTTTATTTTCAACACAGGCTGGTGCAGACTGAGGAGAAACAACTTGGCCTGCTAAAGAGATTGTTATTACAAAATACAAACAATTACTTACATAATTCTAGACATATTGCATGCAATATGAATTAAGCTAAACTAACATAGGTTTTTTGAATGAATTTATGAGGTAAGCATGAAGGGTCAATATAAATAGATATCAAGAAATACAAATATTTTTATTTATCAGTTACAGATAGAAATGGGAGAATTCAGTCAAGGAAATGAAAATTCATTCTCAGATTAAAACTAACAGTTACTCTCTAAGAAGAAAGAACAACTACAAAAATGATTTTAATCTAATTGCAGTCTTGAAACATCAGTGATTTTTAAATTTTATCTAAAACTAATGATATATATACATCTCCTATGATCTAAACTCAGACTGCAGAATTTTATAGATTTTTTTTTAAAGAGCTAATATTTATCTGAAAAGTACATAGCATATTTAGTTTTCTACTGCATCTGAAAAACAAACCAAAGAGAAAAAGTTCTTTGACAATAGCTTTTGGAAATTTCTATATGAGAGATTCAGTTAGAAATACCTTCACCTCACATATTACAAATACTGTGAATATATTATGCTTCTCACTATTCATTTGTGTAAATATATTGATATTGGTCTGCAAAAGATCAGTAAATTTGAATTGTATTTGTTTTCCATTAATACTAACTAGCAACTTAATTATTTTGTAGTCTTTTTCCCATTAAAAGAAAGCTTATGATATTAGTTAAATGGACAGTACAGCTAAGAAGGTGACAATGGCTAACGAAGGGTAATTACATTTCATTATTCACTAAATATGAAACATTCTTTTCAATCACATTATCTGAAATCTGTTCATATTTAGCAATTAAGTTATAAAAATAAATGTTTGCTTAATCTCACATGTATCTCTCTTCTCCCTAACCTCTCCCTATCCTCACTTGTCACTTTTACTGTGATATGAGTAATGACAATCCAGCTTTGAAGCCTTGACCATATTTTATGACCATTACTCAGTTACTCCAAAATACTGCTCTTATTTTCCACTGTCTTAGATGGTAATATTCTCATTTCTCTCTGCCTAACTCTTCTCTCTACCTCTCTAAATCCCAACTTTATTCAAAGTTTACCTTTAGACTCATCTCTAATTACTGCAGTCTGTACTTATCTGAAGTTCTCTAAACTGCCAGGGGCATACAAATAATACTTCTTTAAATTCTCTCTTGACATCCACTTATTCATTGATACCTAGAAATTACCAAGTATGATGTAAAACACTAATAATTTACTTTCAAATATTACTATCATTTTGCTTTTTGAACATTAAGCCTCTCAGGCAGGGGTCATTTTTCATAGGTACAGTTTTTATGGTTTAAAATTATTATCTTGCCAGAGAGTAATGGGCTTAAGATTCTTCTAAAGTTCAAATATTTCACTTCTTTCATTAAACAAAGTAAAGTGACACATTTGATGAAGATTTTTAAAATGATTTTAAGAGAAAATTCACCTTAAATCATGTATGCCGATTCTGATTATAGCAAATTCCAAAAATTACATTTTAGAGGGGTGACAAACTTAAGCTGCATCAGTTATTTTCATTCTCCCATTTCTAACTGGAGTGTGCAGCTATGACTGTGAACTGTTCATTAGCAGACATTTCATTTATCATTCTCAAAATAATAACTATACTTAAAAAAAACCTTTTACATAATGCATTTGTGCTACTAACAGATGTCTTCAATCACCAGTTTCACATCATTTCTCCATATGAGTTAGAACATTAGATATATTTAAACCTAAATTTACTGAATGTTCCATAAAACTGAATGGTGAAATTCAAGGCATGGATAAATTAAATAAACATATATCTGCTTTCTTATAATAATTTATTTCATGTGATAGAAAACCACATGGAAGAACAATTATTTTACTTAATGAGCAGACACAAAAATAGTTAACCTAATAAAAAATCGTCAACTTTAAAAAGATTTCATGGGATAGAAAATATGCTGCAACTTAAAATCTGAAGAAATTGCACAGCCTATGTTTTCATATATATACTCCAAAAGCAGACTATTTCATAAATTTACTTTTAACTCATGAGATATGTTTAAAACTGTCACTTGTATTTCCTCTTATAAACATTAATATATTTTGAGATTTACTGTTCTATGCTATTCTTATTCTAAAAATTTTACAAAATATTACCTCATAAAGTTGATCACCAGGAAGGAATTTGAAAAATGTTTTCTATAACTGTTTTAGTGACCTGGATAATAACCAGTAGAGAGTATTTAAGTAGCAGGAGACAGATTATAATAATTTTCCTACTAGTTCCAGATTCTATGTACATAGAATGCATATGCCAATGCAGGGGCCAAAAAGCATAAAAACTACAAGTGTGTGACATATGAATATAACCCAAAAGTTTGATATCACTCATATGTCAGAGATAATAGTTAAATATTAGCAAATATTAGTAAACACATTTAATTTCATCAATGTTTAAAAAGTACTCCAACTCTTATTTCTTAATGTGTATGTTAATTTGTTAAAATGAAACAACACATATTAAATGTATATACTTTAAGACAGTATCTGAAAATGACAGGATAAGAAAGATGCACAGGTATAATATTATTATTGAAAAATTAAACACGAGGTTTGGTTTGGGTTATTTTGAAAAAATTGAAGCCTTTAAATAAAGCTTAAGATTTTATTTGTTCTATCTACCTATCTACCTGTCTAAAATGTGCACATGAACTATGTCTATTTAATTACTGAAAACTTCATAAATTAAATCATTTTTATAATTCTGTTATCAACTACCTTTTTCTGTCTATACACTGATTTCTTTAGTTTATTCCAGTCACCATTGCCTTTCAGAAGAAGGTGATGGCTTAGATTTCAAAACGACTCTCATAAACTCAAATATTATTACATAAGAAGAATCAGTAAATTTAGGTTTTGAAAGAGCATTCCTTATTTTCTCTTTCATATCTAAAGCAATACTAGTTCACAGAATACAATTTTCAGGTACAGGATTTTATACTCAGCCAGAAGTGAATATGTTTCCTAAAAGGATAACAAAGAACTTGCTAGGATTTTCCCCCCTCCAGGATGAAAGAGTATAAAGTTAGGATTTAGCATTCACATATACATGTAGGTGCTGCTGCTGCTGCTAAGTCGCTTCAGTTGTGGCTGACTCTGTGCGACCCCATAGACGGCAGCCCACCAGGCTCCCCTGTCCCTGGGAGTCTCCAGGCATGAATACTGGAGTGGGCTGCCATCTCCTTCTCCAATGTATGCATGCATGCTAAGTCGCTTCAGTCGTGTCCGACTCTGTGCGACCGTATGGACAGCAGCCCACCAGGCTCCCCTGTCCACGGGATTCTCCAGGAGAGAATACAGGAGTGGGTTGCCATTTCCTTCTCCCATATACATGTAGAAGTTCTATGAATGCTATTTTTATTATAATTTTTCCAATCAATATGCCACAATGTTTTTGAACATACATGTTTTTGCCTGTTCCTTTATATTACCTTCACTTCGACCATTGATCACTGTCCATATTAATATATTCTGTAAGTAAATGTCATTGCAGTATTTAATCAATTTTTTATTATAATATCTAAATAACTTTTAGAGATTAAGATGATTATCCAAAAAAAGACATTTATTAGCTTAAAACTTTATTATATCTAGGGTAAATTATTCAAAAACTGATGAATTAGCTAAAAATTAGCTGTTCATGATTGGGTTTCCCTAGTGACTCGGATGGCAAATAATGTACCTGCCATGCAGGAGGCCTGGGTTCAATCCCTAGGTCAGAAAGATCCCTTGGAGAAGGGAATGGCTACCATTCATGATTATTTAAATGTAAACACTTAAGAAACCAGTACTTTTATTTTTCCAGCCTTTCAAATTCAAAGAGTTCACCATCTTAAATCCAAAATTCCAGTATTTGTTATACATCTTATGAAAGTATATATTACATAGTATTCACATCGACAACTGCTTGAATCAATTTTCCTTTGAGTCATGAATTCATTTTTTATCTCTGGACCTCCATGTAGGGATCATATATAAGTTAAATAAAAAGTTATTATATGCCATGTACTTTTTCAAGGCAAATCATAAAAGATATGGGCAAGCACAGGAGGAAACTGACAGCAATTCAAGCAACCTATAACTAGAAAATAGAAGCTCTGCTTGTTACACAAAAATTTTTCACCAAGTCCATTGTGAGACTGGCAGAATCATTTCCCTCACCATAAAGTTGTGGGGGAGGAACATGAGATTATCTCAAAAGAATTAGTCTTTTCTTTTTACTTTAAGTAGTGTCAGTATCATTAAAGCCTCTCAATACTGAAACACAACCATCGAAAAGTTCTCAAAAAGATTATTAAAATTACCTTAATTCATTTAAGTCCTTACTTATAGTTTTCTTCCTCTTTAAATAAATTATGTATATAAAACAGCAGCCTTTAAATCTCTGTTTGGCCAAATTCAAATCAATAGGAGAAAAATATATCACTGAAGTAAATCAGTATTTTCTATTGCTTAATCCACTGAAAAAGCACACGTAATAGAAGGAAACTGGGATGAAGACATGGAGGTACATCACTGTCAACCTATAGACCAAGCTGGTTTACACTACCTCAGAAAGCTTGAACGCATTTAGAGTACCCAAAGGGTAGGAGATGAGGGAGGTACAGAGATGAGATGAGCCTGTTAGAGACAGACACAAGACAGAGCAAAATAAAGAGATATAAAAATGGATGACAAGGTTACATACATGTGTAGCAATACATTATCCATGGGACTGGACAACGTGAAGAAAGAAAGGCTAAATATTTAGAAAATGTTGATTGGGCGAGCTATCCTTTAAAAACATGGAAAGCATGCACATAATTAAACTTGGAGAAAAACTAGAATGCCTGAAAATAATTATGTAATAATAGCAAATTTAAACACATCATCCTAGAAATATTTTTGCTGTTAAGACATAGTCTTGAGTTTCCAAAACTAAGTAGCCACAGCACAGTTTCTCAACAGACCCACCAGTTGTGTCAACAATGTCATCTTGATTTTTTTTGAGAAATGGAAAATACTTTTATTATATAATGTTTAACTGTATCATATACATGAGTGTTTAAATGTTTTCTCTCAAGTAATTCTAAGAATCATTATTCTAGCTTTTTTTCCCATCAAGGTAAAACATTATAGCGGATATTTTTTAAACTCTTGATATCTCTTATGAGATAACGGTATTTAAAAAATAAGAAAGCACATAAATATGTAAACACATAAAACATTATATATCTGAAAATAAAAAAGTATAGCATTTGTAAAAGATGCAATTGTAAAGCCATAATACTGATTTTAAAAGCTATAAAAAAAACCATTCACAATACAGACGTGTACATCATTTTAAGGGCTGAAATCTATGCAGGCCTAAAGAGTCAAGTCATTTCATCCTTCCAAATCTAAATGTTCTCCAGAAACCTACAGTTTTGAAAGTAAGTCAGAGACCTTCTGCACTGCAATTCCCTTTAAGATCCTAAAGGTACAACTGGAAAGTGTTCAGAATAGGAGAGAGAAAAGATAAGTGAAGGAAAAGAAATAGAGTTAGAATTATTAGTAAAGGAAACAGTGGAATGAAGACAGCCTACACCTAAGGAAACTAAATCTAAGTTATTTTTTTAATGTAAAGGTTACCACAAGGGTAACAATATTTTAGAATAGATTTGTAATCCAGAGTCTCAAAAATACAATTGAATGTATGATCTAAATGATGACTACAAATACTGATATATCTTGCTTTCTAAATCATTAAATACAAAGGCCTTTGTTTTATTTTAGAAAGTCCTTCCAGTTTCAAGAAATTATTCAAATATTCTTTATATATTTGAGTACTTTCTACAATATTCTTTTGAGTTCTAACGTTAAAGAAGATATGAGTTTTCTATTATATTTTTGCTGTTGTTTTGCCAGATAGAACTGTCACTTTTTATTGAGACATCAGAATCAGACATTTAATTCTCACAGTTTTGATGCTTAATGAAAAGTGAAAGTTAAACACAGCATGGTGGCATTAAAAATGCATGGTGAATCCATAACATCCTGTGTCTTAGCCCTTAAGAGAATGTGCAGTACACCAAGAAAAAAATTATACAAAAAAGTTAAGCTAGCATACTTGGAGGTAAGATTGATAAATGATCACAAGTTACTAAAAAAGTAATGTACAAAATACATATGTACATGGGGGAGAAGAGCAACAAAATCACTATCTTGTAAATCTAATCTACAACTTGGGGAAGAATCCCACTGATCTTCAGGTTGAAAATGTCTAAATGTTTAACTCTTGGTACCAAGGTAGCATGTTCAAGGAACAGATCAACCAAGGAAGCAGAAACTTTATTTGATATGACTCTTTTATAGAGTTCTCTATCCAAGTATCAATTTGTTGCTGAGGGAATATCAATTGTTTCACTTCTGAAAAAGTATTATATAATATTTTTTATATTATATAATTATATAATACTTTAAACAAGAGGGGACTTGTTTCCATCCCTGTACTTGGCAAGGAAAATGTTTTCTGTTTTCAAGTTTCTAGGAAATCCTCACTCTATTTAATTCCTATTCTATAGTTTCAATTTTTAAAAGTTTCTTTTTGCATAAAATACTCTAGTGAAGAACTGTTTTTAAATAATGAGAATATTATTTTTACCGTTTTGGATGTATTGAAACCCTTTTGTATCTCTCTGTGGTATACTGTGCAAAAAATGTAATCTCTATTACATATCTTCAAGCAGAATGTCAAATCTATATTTATAGTTATGAATTTTGATTTGCTTATTTATTTAGAGTTAATCAGTTTTTAGAGTTCATAAGTAGATTGAGAACCTTAGTAATAACGGTCTTTCACCCTCTTTTTCACTGTCACTTTTCACCCTCTTTCACTTCTGGATAGGAGATTTATTTCTAAATTGGTGATGTCTATTCACATTTTCAGAATTCTTAACACACATAATTATGCAAAGTGTGTGAGGAAGCAAAACAGAGTCACAGGGAGGTGTTATGAGCCTAGGCTTAGAAAACCACTTCTGACAGTGTGCTTTATGACAATACTTAATTGGGTGTATGAATTTTATTAGAAATGTTTCCAAGTTTTTATTACCCTAATATACGCCTCAAAAAGATCTTATGTGTTCAGATAAAGACTGATTATACAGATGGATGGTGACAGAACCACTTCAGAACTATTCATATTCTAGTTTTGAGAAAAACTAAGCAATTGCCTGAATAAGACAAAAAGCAGGCTCTCAGAAAAACTTTGTATCTATATGTGGATTTTTTATTTAAAGCTATAATTCTATCACCTCTTCTTATGTTTAATGAAAGTTTAAAGCTGTAACAAATAATGTGTCTAGGTCTACATAATATTACAATAAATAATTCATCCGGTGAATTCAGTGTCCTTTCCCTCCAAAAGTATAATGTAATAAAATCATTTTCTAGTAAATGTTACCCCCAGTGAAATCTGAGATACAAATTATGGCTAGCTCATCAGGTCCTTGCATCTTTGAATAAACACATATTATTCTTACAGACATATATTTTATTGTCTGATTTCCAATAAAGGTAATGAAATAAAGACAGAAGTTAACTTTCATAAAATTTGTTTGCATTCAAAGAGATTTATGTCATGATAATATTTTAATAAGGTCTTTAGAATCATCTAGATATAAGTCAATAGTCAAAATTAGCAAATATCTCAATATGTTTTGTTTCTTAATCTGTTTTCTCAAAAAATATCAAGTAAATACTAGTATTGTGAGCATAATAAAAGCACTATATTTATAATAAGTTTTAGAATATAAAAACTTCATTTTGTCATTTTCATATATAACATATTTTAAAACAAATTGTGATTTGGAATATGAATATATGTTAAATATATGATGTAATTCAAAGCAAGCTATAAATACTCAAAATATCCAGTGGGATTGATAAATACAATATGGTATATTCTATAAAGCACTCATAACACTTTTATTGAACTTAATATATGCACAAGTTTTCAATATAACAATGATTTACATTCAGTCATTAAAGGCTCTTTAAAAAAATCAAATGAGTATTTCAAAAATTATTTTGTCATTTAGAACTGGTTCGGTGTTCTGAAACAATAGTACATCTAACCATCTTTATTGATTTATTAAAGTATTTCTTCTATCTGTCTATATTTGATTTGGTAGTATGGAAATTACCAAAGTATCTATATAAAGTAGAATCCAGAAACACCTCATTTTCATGCATTTGTATTTAAGGCATCTTTGAAGCTTTTGAAAACAGGAGTGAAATTACATAAAGTCTATGCTGTCAATATACACGCTTCAGCCCATTTGTGGAAATCAGTCTCTCTAGTAAACCACCTGAAATTACTTTTCACTAATTTGTATTTTTTAAAACTGGGAACTTTTCTAGCTAGCAGAAGTATAATAAACTCATATCATCTGTATGATAACTTCACTTTCCTTCACAGGACTGATGGGAAGGATGAGTGACAGATCTCTAAGCAACTTCCTTAGTGTAAAAGATGAAGGGTCAAATGGATACCAGGAGGGAACAAAATACACAGAAAGGATAAAACAGTCAGAAACATTGTTTTGGCTTCATGATTGCTAAGGAGTAAGTCATGAATGACTACTAGAAAACAATGGTTGGCATCATCTATGTTGGTGTGCCAAGATGGTAAGTATGGTGGCTCCACGGACATCAATGAAACAGTACTGCAAAAAGCAATGAGCCTGTGAACTAGAAATCAGGCTTAATATATGTAGAGACACAAGTAAGGTACTAGCTTCTCTCTTCAGTTGTGATCTCAAAAGGGATTCGTTGACCATGAACAACATGAAGCCAAAATTTTTCTCTCACCACCACTAAATGTTGATGATTATTCATTTTAACTAAAAGACATTAAGTTAAACCGCTGTTAAGCTATGAGATACTCATTAAGCTATGACACAAAGACTAGGATCTTATTTGGGATGCAACTGACAGTTTATGTTTGCTACATTGGAGTCTATAACCTCCTATTAGAAAAAAGTTTCCCTTGCATTCTTTCATGAGCCTTTCAGGAAACTTAAATTCTTTGTCAAAATTTCTACAATTTGAATTTCAATAGATCATTTTCAAGTAAGATATATTTTAAAGGATTTTGATATTTCAGATAACTGTAATAAACAATGAGTACAATAAAGAAACATTTACCATTTTTATCCATGGAATTTGGTTCTGATTGTTTCTTGCCAATATCAGCAAAGGAACGAACAATGGGAATCCTATTGGTGAGCTTCTTCTGATTTTGGTGGTGATGCTGTTTCATCAGAGCCTCGTGGACCCTGTGGCGTACATCCTCATTGAGCTGACCTGAGCTCACTTGCTGATCAAGGACCATATCTGCAGAGTGAAGACAGAAAGAAGATAAAAGCACAGCTTTCCTGTGATGTGACAGTAGTGAACCACTGAGTCCAAATATGCATACCCTAGATAATCTTAGAAACAGAAGTTTGTCTTTGTAGAAGTGTTACACAAGATCAGAGAAGGCAATGGCAACCCACTCCAGTACTCTTGCCTGGAAAATCCCATGGACGGAGGAGCCTGGTAGGCTGCAGTCCATGGGGTCGCGAAGAGTCGGACACGACTGAGCGACTTCACTTTCACTTTTCCCTTTCATGCATTGGAGAAGGAAATGGCAACCCACTCTAGTGTTCTTGCCTGGAGAAGAAAGACTTGGGAACTTTTTCATTATAAATCATACTTTTTAAAACATGTATCATATGGCGTTTTATTTTTCAAATATGAATTGAGAACAAAATGCTTTCTTGTCTCCATTATTTACACTGATGAGAGGGAATAGTAGTAGGGGTAATATAAATACAAATAGTATGTCTAAAATTGGAAAATAGCCTCATACTTATATTTTAATATGGCCTTCCTCTCCTTTTCTAGTAGAGAATAACTTCCATGTTTTTTCTTTAAGTGAACAAAAGTCCACCTGTAAAAATCTGATGCAAGGTGCCTTAGGCAACTATCTGTGTGTGTGTGCTTAGTCATGTCTGACTCTTTGCAACCCCATGGACTGTCAACAGCCAGGCTCCTCTGTCCATTGGATATTCCAGCTGAGAATACTGGAGTGGGGTGCCATTTCCTCCTCCAGGGGATCTTCCTGACCCAGGGATCGAACCCTGATTGGCAGGTGGATTCTTTACCACTGAGTGACCTGGGAAGTCAAGTAAACAACTCTTTCACATTAATACAAAGTCAATCCTCTCAAATCTTCCTTGATAATGTGTTTATATTTAAGAAAAAAACATTCTATATCCATAAAATAAAGAATAAAAGATGAGATTTTCAGAAGGCTATAATTAGGCAGATTGATATTTATCATATGTGTCAGAAATGCCTATAAAATAAGTGGATGAATAAAGGCATTTTTAGGTTTCTTGGTAATACAAAGTTCACCTCACTAAACCTCAGTGTAATTAACCTGCTTTCCTATGACCAAATACTAACTCTGTTTGATTTTCTTATATAAAGCAGATTATAATGAATTGCCTTCCACTGCCCCATTGAGTGTACTGAAGATTTGAAAACCAGCAGAATCCTCCTTCCAAACAATGTTTTCCTTCCATATGAAAGGCAAATGACTGGAGAAACAGACTTGGGTCCTGTCTCACGTTCCAGCTATGTGGCCTTGTAATGTTGAATAATTGCAGTGTCCTTATTTCTAAGACAGAGATAATAGCTATCTCATACCAGCACTGTTGCCAGGACAGAAGGCATGATTGGAATATGGAGGTCCTCAGTAATTTCCAGGTACAAGATTTTCTTTGCAATTTCCTTGAAGTAGGTTATTGGTTTGTGGTTTAAACTTTTGGATAGTTTTAATTCATTTATCTCTATTTTATAATAGTATATCAAGCAGAGGCAAAGTTGGATTTGTCAGTAACAGAAAATTCAAATCAAACTGTCTAAAACAATAAATTTCATTGGCTCACATAGCAGAAAAATCAAAGTTAGGTTGCATTCATTTCATTTTTTCAGTTATTCTACCAGACTCCCCCACCTCAAGGTGAGGAGGGGTGAGCTTTAACCCCAGGCTGTTTTCCATATTATCATAAGGTGGCTGCCAGCAGCAACAAAGAAATACACATCTTCTTTCATATCAGAGTTTCTTTGCTTGTTGACTTTCTCTTAAAAGAGAGTTGCTTTTCCCCCTTCCTAGTGACAATTCTAAGCTCGGCTGACATAGTCCTGTCTATCTTTGCTGAGCCAATCACTGACTAAGAAGATGGAATCCCCACTTGCCTTAGGCTAATCAAAAATTTCCCATTACTCTGGAGTCATTTCCCTAATTCAGAGATAGACAAACCTTCTATGTACTGGGTCAGATAATAAATATTTTAGGCTTTGCGAGCCACACAATCTCTGTCACAATGATTCAAGTCCATTTATATAGCATGAAAGTAGCCACAGACAACATGTACAAATTACCATAACTGTGTTTCAATAAAGCATTTTTATGGAAACTAAATTTGGATTTCACAAAATTTCACATTTCAAAATATTGATCTCCTTTTTATTGCTTTTAATAATGTAAAATGTAATATTCCTTGTTAGCTCACATGCCTAACAAGATCAGGCAGTGGCCATATTTGCACATAGAGCATAATTTGCCAGCCTTTGCTCTATCACTTGGCTGTTAACAATGGAAAGAGGTAGAATGCATGTCTGGGAATAAGCCATAAAATCCTCTATAATTACCTGAAAGTCTCTTCTGAAAATGTATGATAATATATTTAAACTTATATCTCAGTTTTTTGGAGACTAGTAGTTATAATACACCTGGATTAATTTGAAATAAAGGAAATGGTAAATTGTCAACATATATGACTTCACATTACAACCCTGCCAAGAGGGAAAACGTATATAAAACATGCATCATTGTTGTTGTTTTAGTCGCCAAGTCATGTCCAACTCTTGCAACCCGATGGACTGTAACCTGCCAGGATCCTCTGTCCATTTTCCAGGCAAGAATAGTGGAGTGGGTTGACATTTCCTTCTCCAGGGAATCTTCCCCAATATGCATTATATACTTCATAATAGGAGTTGTAAAATAGGTTATTCAGATACCATCACACAGCAGTTTTACTTATAAGTCATGATATGTAACCCAAGTTCAATATTCTAATCAGAATAAAAATTAATAATATAATAAAACATGTACATGCTTATAATTTTTCATTCTTATCAAAGCACAGCTTTCCAGGCTTGAGCACTACGAAAAATAATAAGTCACTGGCTTAAAAGTTTTTCAGAGATAAGGACTTTATATAAAACAGTTGAATAAGAGAAAAGGTAAAAAAAAAAAAACCCTCATCTGCTCATTAGTCACACAGAATAAATACACAGTAAACTCCTCTGAAGTAACTGCATCTAGCAATGCCTTAATGAACTATAAAAGTTAATCTACTTGCTTAAAAATATAACTCATACTAAATGTGGAATTTAAGTACCAAAGGGAGTGTGATTCACTAATCACTTACATTGTTCTCCTCACCACTATAATATACATTAGTATTAACCTTGAAAAGTAGGAAAGGATAATGGGTCATAATGGCTTTTGGCCCAGAGTCAAGACCGACCATCTCCACAGGCTCTGATGCCTAAATAACACAGTCTAGCCTGCCAGAGCACAATGCCAGGATCTTATGGTAACAGAAGGAGCAGGAAGAAAAAGGATAAATCGGTCAATCTTCTAGCACTAAACAAGCTCCAGAAAAATTGGTAGCATTTGTGTTAAAAGACCTCAGAAAGTGAAAAAATACTTCTCGTCCTAATAAGGCAATTATGTCACCATGAATAGTCCATTTTGACTATTGAATGAAAGCCTCTAGAGACCATGAGATTCTACAGACTCTATATAAATCTCTTCCTCTTCAAAGATGATCATATAATTGTTTTGTCTTAATAATCTGCTGTCCTAACTTAAAAGATGCTGGAGGAGAAGTGGAGGACAGGGGCTTCTAAATTGTAATTTGGTTGACGGCACCAACAGCAGCATGAATAATAAAAATGTAAACTACCATGGTGCTGGTGCTAAGTTAATTCAGTCACGTCTGACTCTACAAGCCCATGAACTGTAGCCCGCCAGGCTCCTCTGTCCGTGGGATTCTCCAGGCCAGAATATTGGACTGGGTTGCCATGCCTTCCTTCAGGGGATATAAACTACTATAAGAATACTTAATTTCTTGACCAAGAATGGTAACAGTATAGGCATTTAAAACATATATATGGCTATTCTCATACTCCCAAATCTGCAGAGTATATTCAGTGGAGCAAATTATGGATTTTCCTTGAACGAAAAATTTTAAACAACAAAAGTTGTTTTAAAGAGCTGAGATCTATGGTTGCTAATCTGTCCATGATACTAACTCTGGTTTGGTTTTCATGTCTTACCTTCATTGACAGAATTAGGTTAAAATATAAATACCACAGAGGTAATATTTCCATTATTAATCTTTATAGTGCTGAATTTAAAAGAGATTAACATAGATTGCAAAATTACCTATAATTTATATGAATATAATTGAGAAGCATTCTTAATATAATTAATCTATATTAAAATAAATTGTGAAAATATATCTGGAGAATCTTCGATTTGAAAAGATTAAGTAATATTTTGAAGGAATAAGTTTAAATTTATTCCCAGTTCCTTAAAACATTGGGAAATAGACATTTTTAAATTAACTTTATCCAGGAGAAAATCCTACTTTAATTACACCAGAAATTCTTGACAGACCTGCCAGATACAAATGGGATTTTCTCCTACTAAGTCTACAAAAATCTCTTTAAGGAATTATTTAAGAGTCTATTAAAAACATATCAGAACATTGATATAAAAATCCTTGACCATTCTAAAACAATTTCTGGGCCATATTCCTCTACTAGGAAATGTCTAGAAAACATTAAGCTGTAGAGTCTGTGCATTTACAAAGTACTAGGGCTTAGAGCTCTTAAAGATAAACAATTATATCTAGCTCTCACAAGACAGAAACTAGTGACTAATACATTAGTAACTGCCTAATGTATACAAAAATATAATAAATAAGAGGTGAAGAAAAACTTCCAAATCTTAAAGTTAATAACAATCACTATGGCCCCAAATTATCAGGAAATAGAATAAAACAAAATTTATGATTATAGGTTAATCAAAAGAAGCTATTTCCCATCTCCTGCAGGTGTTACCTGTAATATATCACTATTAATCTGTTTATAAAATGGAGGAAATACTTTCCTCCCTACCTCACAAGGTGTCTGTGATAATAAAATATAGTAATGAATGTGAAAATACAAAGATAGAAGTCTTCAAAATGTAAAACATATTTACTACACACTCAATAATATAGCTGAATTGTCACAAAGTAAAAATAGCAGTAAGTAAAGCTAGTGGAGGTGATGGGGTTCCAGTTGAGCTATTTCAAATCCTCAAAAAGAAGCAATACGTGAACTGTGAACTTCCAGAGTTTCAAGCTGGTTTTAGAAAAGGCAGAGGGGGAGGCGGGGCTAAGATGGCGGAGGAATAGGACGGAGAGACCACTCTCTCCCCCACAAATTTATCGAAAGAACATCTGAAAGCTAAGCAAAGTTCACAAGACTACTTCTGAACGCTGGCACAGGACGTCAGACATTAATCAAGTCAGCGCATTATCTTCAGAAGGAGGTAGGAGAAATTATAAAAGATAAAAAGAGAGACAAAGAGTTAGGGACGGAGACCCGTCCCGGGGAGGGAGTCGTAAAAGAGGAGAAATTTCTAAGCACCAGGAAACCTTCTCACTGGCGGGTTTGGGGGAAGATTTCGAATCTCGGAGGGCAACATAACCGGGAGAATCAATAAATAAAACCCACTGATTACGTGCCTAAAGGCAACTTCCAGTAAAGAATCCCAGACGCCCGCATCCGCCACCAGCAAGTGGGGGCTGAACGGAGAGGAGCGGGCGGCACTGCTTGGGGTAAGGACCTGGCCAAATGCCCTGAGGGCAATCGGAGGGAGCTAATGTGAGATAGTAACCTAAACTGTGGGACAGCCAGAGAGAGAGAACTATCCCGTGAAAAGCCCAAAGCTAAGGCACTGCCGGCCCGCTCACAGAACAAAGGACTGAGCGATACAGGGGAAGAGCTAGCCGGCTGCGGACCGCCCCATCCCCCGCCGGACACAGCGGGCAGGCGGGACCAGCCAGAGCCGGAAAGGGGCAAACTCGGCTCCAGAGAGGGCACCCCCTACAAAACTGCAAACAGGCTCCCAGTTTCTAAGCAAAGACTGCCTGAGATCCCAGAGGGTCTACAGCCGCCGGGAGGGTCGCAGCCAGAGACCAGCTCCCCATAACCGACACAAAGCACACCGGAGCCGGAGCCGGGCGCGCCCATAAACCGAGGCGGGGACCAGGGAGGTGATAAGCCGCACCGCCCCGTCAGGGGAGAGTGCGCTCGCCAAACTCCTGGCTGCCTGAGCTGCTCCGACCGGGAACGGCGCAAACCGCCGGCCCAACTGAGTCTGCGCCTCGGTGGAGTACCCGGGAAGCGCGCCCGTGAACCGAGGCGGGGACCAGGGAGGTGATAAGCCGCACCGCCCCGACAGGGGAGAGTGCGCTCGCCAAACTCCTGGCTGCCTGAGCTGCTCCGACCAGGATCGGTGCAAACCGCGAACCCAACCGAGTCTGCGCCTTTGTGGAGTACCTGGGAAGCACGCCCGCGAACCGAGGCGGGGACCAGGGAGGTGATAAGCCGCATCGCCCCAACAGGGGAGAGTGCGCTCGCCAAACTCCTGGCTGCCTGAGCTGCTCTGACCGGGAACGGCGCAAACCGCCGGCCCAACCGAGTCTGCGCCTTTGTGGAGTACCCGGGAACCTGAACCTGAGCAGTTTAAACCTGGGAAGTGCGCGCATATCAGGGCCCACCCCCCGGCAGAGTAACCTGAAGCCTGAGCAGGGTAGACGGGGGAAAGCACACACGCCGTGAGCGGGGGCGACCCAGTGTGGCCGAGACACTGTAAGCTCTCCACACACACGCCAGTGATATTGGTTTGCAGTGGTCCTCTCTCCCCACAGCAGGACTGAACAAGTGAACCTAAAGAGACCACCTCTGCCCCTTTGTGGCAGGGCGGAAATTAGACACTGAAGAGACCTCCAAACAAAAGCCAAATAAACAGAGGGAAGCACGTTGGAAGGGACAGGCCAACAGATTAAAATCCCTGTAGTTAACACTGACTGCATTGAAAGGGGCCTATAGATCTTGAAAAGTATAAGCAGGAACAAGGACCTATCTGAAACTGAAGAGACCCCACACGGCTCACAACTGCTCCAGAGAAAGTCCGGGATATATATTTTTACTATTATCATTTTTTTTTATTTTTTTTAATTTTTTTAAATTTTTTAAATTTTCTTTCTTTTTTCTTTAAGACCTCTATTACACCTTTAATTTTCATTCTCATAACCCACTACTACCTTGAAAAAAAAAAAAAAACCCTATTTTTAAAACAAACTGCGTACATATATCTTATACTTTTTGTGTTTTTATTTTATTTTATTTTTTTTTACTGTTTTTTCCTGTTTTTCTTTTTTTTTTTTACTGTTATACTGTTTTACTGTCTTTTTTCTTTTTATACTGTTTTCTTTTTTTTTTTTTTTTATATTGTATGATTTATAAGAGTCTAACCTCTACTCTAGATTTTTAATCTTTGTTTTACATATTTGATATCAATTTTGTGCATTTAAGAATACAATCTTTAGTACCCATTTTTACTCAGGAGTGTGATTACTGGCTTGATTACTCTCTCCCTCTATTGACGCTCTTTCTTCTCCCCCAGGGAACCTCTATCTCCCACCCTCATCCTTCTCTTCTCAACCCAATTCTGTGAATCTCTGAGGGTGTTCTGGGTACCGGAAAACACTTCGGGAACAGAATACTGCCCAGATCTCTCTCTCCCCTCTTGATTCCTCCCTTTCTACTCATCCTCACCTCTATTGCCTTCCTCCCCCCTCTCTATGTATCTCTGTGAACCTCTCTGAGGGCTCCAGACTGTGGAGAGCACAGAGGGAAGTGCTTACTGGCTAGACTGCTCTCCCCACGTTTGAGTCCCCCTCCTCTCCTCCTGGTCACCTCAACCTCCCTCCCCTTCACCTCTCCATGTAACTCAGTGAACCTCTCTGGGTATCCCTCACTGTGGAGAATCTTTTCACCATTAACCTAAAAGTTTTATTATTGATGCTGTATGGATGGAGTAGTCTTGAGGCTACTGCAAGAATAAGACTGAAAGCCAGAGGAAACATTAATTAATAAGAGATCTTCCAAAAGCCTCCACATATACACTGAAACCAAGCTCCACCCAAGAGCCAATAAGTTCCAGAGCAAGACATACCACGCAAACTCTCCAGCAACGCAGGAACATAGCCCTGAGCATCAATATACAGGCTGCCCAGAGGCACACCAAATCCATAGACATCTCAAAACTCAATACTGGACACTCCATTGCACTCTAAAGAGAAGAAATCCAGCTCCACCCACCAGAACACCGACACAAGCTCCCCCAACCAGGAAACCTTGACAAGCCACCCATCCAACCCCACCCACAGTGAGGAACCTCCACAATAAAGAGGAACTTCAAACTACCAGAATACAGAAAGGCCACGCCTAACACAGCAATCTAAACAAGATGAAAAGGCAGAGAAATACTCAACAAGTAAAGGAAAATGAGAAATGCCCACCAAACCAAACAAAAGAGGAGGAGATAGGGAATCTATCTGAAAAAGAATTTAGAATAATGATAGTAAAAATGATCCAAAATATTGAAAATAAAATGGAGTTACAGATAAATAGCCTGGAGACAAGGATTGAGAAGATGCAAGAAATGTTTACCAAGGACCTAGAAGAAATAAAAAGGAGTCAATATATATTGAATAATGAAATAAAGGAGATAAAAGACACGCTGGAGGGAACCAACAGTAGAATAACAGAGGCAGAAGATAGGATAAGTGAGGTAGAAGATAGAATGGTGGAAATAAACGAAGCAGAGAGGAAAAAAAGAAAAAAGAATCAAAAGAAATGAGGAAAACCTCAGGGACCTCTGGGACAATATGAAACGCCCCAACATTCGAATCATAGGAGTCCCAGAAGAAGAAGATAAAAGGAAAGGCCATGAAAAGATACTCGAGGAGATAATAGTTGAAAATTTCCCTAAAATGAGGAAGGAAATAGTCACAGAAGTCCAAGAAACCCAGAGAGTCCCAAACAGGATAAACCCAAGGCGAAACACCCCAAGACACATATTAATCAAATTAACAAAGATCAAACACAAAGAACAAATATTAAAAACTGCAAGGGAAAAACAACAAATAACACACAAGGGGATCCCCATAAGGATAACAGCTGATCTTTCAAAGGAAACTCTTCAGGCTAGAAGGGAATGGCAGGACATACTTAAAAGTAATGAAAGAGAAAAATCTACAACCCAGATTACTGTACCCAGCAAGGATCTCATTCAGATATTAAGGAGAATTCAAAAGCTTTACAGACAAGCAAGAACTGAGGGAATTCAGCACCACCAAACCAGCTCTCCATCAAATGCTAAAGGATCTTCTCTAAACAGGAAACACAGAAAGGATGTTTAAACACGAACTTAAAACTACAAAGTAAATGGCAACGGGACCATACTTATCAATAATTACCTTAAATGTAAATGGGTTGAATGCCCCAACCAAAAGACAAAGAGTGGCTGAGTGGATACAAAAACGAGACCCCTACATATGCTGTCTACAAGAGACCCACCTCAAACCTAGGGACACATACAGACTGAAAGTGAAGGGTTGGAAAAATATATTTCATGCAAATGGAGACCAAAAGAAAGCAGGAGTCGCAATACTCATTTCAGATAAAATAGACTTTAAAATAAAGGCTGTGAAAAGGGACAAAGAAGGACACTACATAATGATCAAAGGGTCAATCCAAGAAGAAGATGTAACAATTATAAATATATATGCACCCAACATAGGAGCACCACAATATATAAGGCAAATACTAACAAGTATGAAAGGGGAAATTAACAATAACACAATAATAGTGGGAGACTTTAATACTCCACTCACACATATGGATAGATCAACTAAACAGAAAATTAACAAGGAAACACAAACTTTAAATGATACTATAGACAAATTAGATTTAATCGATATTTTCAGGACTTTCCACCCCCAAACAAGCAATTTCACCTTTTTCTCAAGTGTACACGGAACTTTCTCCAGGATAGATCACATCCTGGGCCATAAATCTAGCCTTGGTAAATTCCAAAAAAATTGAAATCATCCCAGCCATCTTCTCTGACCACAATGCAGTAAGATTAGACCTCAATTACAGGAAAAAAAACTATTAAAAATTCCAACATATGGAGGCTAAACAACACGCTTCTGAATAACCAACAAATCACAGAAGAAATCAAAAAAGAAATCAAAATATGCATAGAAATGAATGAAAATGAAAACACAACAACCCCAAAACCTATGGGACACTGTAAAAGCAATGCTAAGGGGAAGGTTCATAGCAATACAGGCGTACCTCAAGAAACAAGAAAAAAATCAAATAAATAAACTAACTCTACACCTAAAGCAACTAGAGAAGGAAGAAATGAAGAACCCCAGGGTTAGTAGAAGGAAAGAAATCTTAAAAATTAGGGCAGAAATAAATGCAAAAGAAACAAAAGAGACCATAGCAAAAATCAACAAAACTAAAAGCTGGGTTTTTCGAGAAGATAAACAAAATTGACAAGCCATTAGCCAGACTCATCAAGAAACAAAGGGAGAAGAATCAGATCAACAAAATTAGAAATGAAAATGGAGAGATCACAACAGACTACACAGAAATACAAAGGATCATAAGAGACTACTACCAACAGCTATATGCCAATAAAATGGACAACTTGGAAGAAATGGACAAATTCTTAGAAAAGTATAACTTTCCAAAATTGAACCAGGAAGAAATAGAAGATCTTAACAAACCCATCACAAGCACGGAAATCGAAACTGTAATCAGAAATCTTCCAGCAAACAAAAGCCCAGGACCAGACGGCTTCACAGCGGAATTCTACCAAAAATTTAGAGAAGAGCTAACACCTATCCTACTCAAACTCTTCCAGAGAATTGCAGAAGATGGTAAACTTCCAAACTCATTCTATGAGGCCACCATCACCCTAATTCCAAAACCAGACAAAGATGTCACAAAAAAAAAAAGAAACTACAGGCCAATATCACTGATGAACATAGATGCAAAAATCCTTAATAAAATTCTAGCAAACAGAATCCAACATCATATTAAAAAGATCATACATCATGACCAAGTGGGCTTTATCCCAGGAATGCAAGGTTTCTTTAACATCCGCAAATCAATCAATGTAATTCACCACATTAACAAATTGAAAGATAAGAACAATATGATTATCTCAATAGATGCAGAAAAAGCCTTTGACAAAATTCAACATCCATTTATGATAAAAACTCTCCAGAAAGCAGGAATAGAAGGAACATACCTCAACATAATAAAAGCTATATATGACAAACCCACAGCAAACATTATCCTCAATGGTGAAAAACTGAAAGCATTTCCCCTAAAGTCAGGAACAAGGCAAGGATGCCCACTTTCACCACTACTATTCAACATAGTTTTGGAAGTTTTGGCCACAGCAATCAGAGCGGAAAAAGAAATAAAAGGAATACAGATAGGAAAAGAAGAAGTAAAACTCTCACTGTTTGCAGATGACATGATCCTCTACATAGAAAACCCTAAAGATTCTACCAGAAAACTACTAGAGCTAATCAATGAATATAGTAAAGTTGCAGGATACAAAATTAACACACAGAAATCCCTTGCATTCCTATACACCAATAATGAGAAAACAGAAAGAGAAATTAAGGAAACAATACCATTCACCATTGCAACAAAAAGAATAAAATACTTAGGAATATTTCTACCTAAAGAAACAAAAGACTTATATATAGAAAACTATAAAACACTGATGAAAGAAATCAAAGAGGACACAAACAGATGGAGAAATATACCGTGTTCATGGATTGGAAGAATTAATATAGTGAAAATGAGTATACTACCCAAAGCAATCTATAGATTCAATGCAATCCCTATCAAGCTACCAATGATATTTTTCAAAGAACTAGAACAAATCATTTCACAATTTGTATGGAAGTATAAGAAACCTCGAATAGCAAAGCAATCTTGAGAAAGAAGAATGGAACTGGAGGAATCAACCTGCCTGACTTCAAGCTCTACTACAAAGCCACAGTCATCAAGACAGTGTGGTACTGGCACAAGGATAGAAATATAGATCAATGGAACAAAATAGAAAGCCCAGAGATAAACCCACGCACCTATGGGCACCTTATCTTCGACAAAGGAGGCAAGAGTATACAATGGAGAAAAGACAATCTCTTTAACAAGTGGTGCTGGGAAAACTGGTCAACCACTTGTAAAAGAATGAAACTAGAACACTTCCTAACACCATACACAAAAATAAACTCAAAATGGATTAAAGATCTAAATGTAAGACCAGAAACTATAAAACTCCTAGAGGAAAACATAGGCAAAACACTCTCCGACATAAATCACAGCAGGATCCTCCATGACCCACCCCCCAGAATATTGGAAATAAAAGCAAAAATAAACAAATGGGACCTAATTAAAATTAAAAGCTTTTGCACAACAAAGGAAACTAGGAGCAAGGTGAAAAGACAGCCTTCAGAATGGGAGAAAATAATAGCAAATGAAGCAACAGACAAACAATTAATCTCGAAAATATACAAGCAACTCCTGCAGCTGAATTCCAGAAAAATAAACGACCCAATCAAAAAATGGGCCAAAGAACGAAACAGACATTTTTCCAAAGAAGACATACAGATGGCTAACAAACACATGAAAAGATGCTCAACATCACTCATTATTAGAGAAATGCAAATCAAAACCACAATGAGGTACCATTACACACCAGTCAGAATGGCTGCTATCCAAAAGTCTACAAGCAATAAATGCTGGAGAGGGTGTGGAGAAAAGGGAACCCTCTTACACTGTTGGTGGGAATGCAAACTAGTACAGCCACTATGGAGAACAGTGTGGAGATTCCTTAAAAAACTGGAAATAGAACTGCCATATGACCCAGCAATCCCACTGCTAGGCATACACACCGAGGAAACCAGAATTGAAAGAGATGCGTGTACCCCAATGTTCATCGCAGCACTGTTTACAATAGCCAGGACATGGAAGCAACCTAGATGTCCATTGGCAGACGAATGGATAAGGAAGCTGTGGTACATATACACAATGGAATATTACTCAACCATTAAAAAAATACATTTGAATCGGTTCTATTGAGATGGATGAAACTGGAGCCCATTATACAGAGTGAAGTGAGCCAGAAAGAAAAGCACCAATACAGTATACTAATGCATGTATATGGAATTTGAAAGATGGTAATGGTAACCCTATATGTGAGACAGAATAAGAGACACAGATGCATAGAACAGTCCTGTGGACTCTGAGGGAGAAGGTGAGGGTGGGACGTTCTGGGACAATAACATTGAAACATGTATATTGTCATATGTGAAGCGGAACACCATTCCATGTTCTATGCATGGGACGGATGCTCAGGGATGGAGCATTGGGATGACACAGAGGGATGGGAAGGGGAGGGAGGTGGGAGGAGGGTTCGGGAGGGGGAGCACATGTGAACCCATGGCTGATTCATGTCAATGTATGGCAAAAACTACTACAATATTGTAAAGTAATTAGCCCCCAGTTAAAATAAAAAAAAAAAGAAAAGGCAGAGGAACCAGAGATCAAATTGCCAACATCTGATGGATCATCGAAAAAGCAAGAGAGTACCAAAAATCATCTATTTCTGCTTCATTGACTATGCCAAAGCCTTTGACTGTGTGGATCACAATAAACTGTGGAAAATTCTGAAAGAGATGGGAATACCAGACCACCTGACCTGCCTCTTGAGAAATCTGTATGCAGGTCAGGAAGCAACAGTTAGAACTGGACATGGAACAACAGACTGGTTCCAAATAGGAAAAGGAGTACGTCAAGGCTGTATATTGTCACCCTGCTTATTTAACTTATATGCAGAGTATATCATGAGAAACGCTGGGCTGGAGGAAGCACAAGCTGGAATTAAGATTGCAGGGAGAAATATCAATAACCTCAGATATGCAGATGACACCACCCTTATGGCAGAAAGTGAAGAAGAACTAAAGAGCCTCTTGATGAAAGTGAAAGAGAAGACTGAAAAAGTTGGCTTAAAGCTCAACATTCAGAAAACTAAGATCATGGCATCTGGTCCCATCACTTCATGGCAGATAGATGGGGAAACAGTAGAAACAGTGGCTGACTTTATTTTTCTGGGGTCCAAAATCACTGAAGATGGTGATTACAGTCATGAAATTAAAAGACGCTTACTCCTTGGAAGGAAGGTTATGACCAACCTAGATAGCATATTAAAAAGCAGAGACATTACTTTGACAACAAAGGTCCATCTAGTCAAGGCTATGGTTTTTCCAGTGGTCATGTATGGATGTGAGAGTTGGGCGGTGAAGAAAGCTGAGCGCCGAAGAATTGATGCTTCTGAACTGTGGTGTTGGAGAAGACTCTTGAGAGTCCCTTGGACTGCAAGGAGATCCAATCAATCCATCCTAAAAGAGATCAGTCCTGGGTGTTCATTGGAAGGACTGATGTTGAAGCTGAAACTCCAATACTTTGGCCACCTGATGGGAAGAGCTGACTCACTGGAAAAGACCCTGATGCTGGGAAAGATTGAGGGCAGGAGGAGAAGGGGACAACAGAGGATGAGATGCCTGGATGGCATCACTGACTCGATGGACATGGGTTTGGGTGGACTTAGGGAGTTAGTGATTGACAGGGAGGCCTGGAGTGCTGCGGTTCATGGGGTTGCAAAGAATCGGACATGACTGAGTGACTGAACTGAACTTAAACAACAAGAAAATAATTACAAGCTATCAGGAGAAAATGTTTTAATGAGATTTTATTAAGGACAGAAATAAATACATTTGGATTAAATATGCCAAATTAAAATTACTCAAAGAGAGAGAATCTCTTCTCATTAATGACTGAAAAGGAACCTAAGGTAATAATCATCTACACAAGTATTTGTAATCATATTTTTCTACATGGTGTTAGCTCTAAACTACTGACCTTTTCTGAATGGCAATTTACAGACTGTTGTACATTGAAAATGAGGACATTAAAAAAGTTAGTCTACTTTGGAGCCAGAAAGATACAGACTAATTAGAAGAGAAAAAAAGAATACTAAAAAGCTATTAATATTTGGGGTATGGAGACTTCCATTGAACTACTTTCATTTGTAAAAATAGACTTAGAAAATGTAATCTGCTTTAAAAAAAAAAATAACTAGATTCAACACAGCTAACGACCTTTACATATTCTACAGAGCTGAGCTTGGGGAAGAGGGCAGGTTTAGGGAAACGAAAACATAAATTTATACAACAAAACCAAGCTAAGATGATAAGTGTTTTTAGTCAAACTATAACAGAATATTCTCTGGTGGAAATAAAATTCCTAAGGAAGCCATTCGAAATTACATGTTTTAAGAAAATTTAAAGCCTGGTAAAACTATGAGGACTACTTTCTGAGGCTTATTTTCCCAGGCCTAGGAATTTGACAGCTTCATTACAGAGAGCCAATATAAAACTCATTTGAATTAATCCATTTTCAAAGGTAATGCCATCACTGACTAAGTAGCATAAATAAACTCCTTATTTTCAGCAAGACTTTTAAACTTCTGAGTCTCTCCATTTATGAAGGATAACAATAATACTACTAAGTTCCAAGCCTGTTCTGAGAATCAAAAAGATAGCTGTAGAATTACTATAAAGAGCTTCCTAAATGGCGAAGTGCTAGGGAAAGCCTTACCATTTAATTTTTAATTAAAACATAAAATTTTTATTGGTATCAGGAATACTCCATAATGTAAAGCTAGGAAATTGAGTTGGAAGGCTACTATACCAACATTCTCAGGAAGTTTACTAATTTCCACATTGTTGTTATAGTCACTAAGTCATCCAACTCTTTGCAACCCCACAGATTGTTAAGTCTTGATTAATGTGACCTGTTACCATATCCTGTGTTCTTCCAAAAAGTATGATGTGTATACTTTATATAGTCATTTAGGCTCTAGTTCTGTATTTTAAAATGTAACTTCTTTCTAAGTGTTGTATGACTGAGGGGAAGAAAGCTTATCTTCCCTGTGTGTGTGTGTTTTGTTTGTGCTTTAACAAACAAAATATCTCTCCATGCTTACTTTTTTCCCCACATATTGCAATGTATGTATGCCTACTAGCACCAACAACCAAATAAATAATTTTAGAGGAATTAACGACATCCATTTCAAGCCATCTCTTTCTTCAGACGGTAGTTGTAATGTAATAGAAAAAACATGGAGCGTAAAGTCAGAGGACCTTAAATGGAACTTGAACCATGAAAGTTTCAGAATCTCTATTTTCTTATTGAAATATGGGGATGACACTTTATGAGGCTATTTGAAGATTAAATTAGATACATTATTTTTCTAATACAATATTTTCTTATTTATGTGATCAAAAAACAGAGTGTTTTGGGTTTTTTTTTTCCCATCCCTACAATATAATTAAGACATTGAAATCTCTCTGAAATCTTTCTGTTCTACAAATAAATTCCACATGGAACTGCTTTTATTTTTTTCCAAACTAGAAATCTTTTTAAAACTGCTTGAATCTTAGCTTTGCTTCTATTTTCAAAAAACCTTCATTAACCATTTTAGTTATACCCCTTCAAAACTCATTTCTGTGGGGTTTTCTTTTGTATTATCTTGTTTTTACTAAAATGTGTTTGTCTTCCAGATCAAAAGATACAGGAGTTCTTTTCCTTTAATTCCAGAAGCTTCCTAAATGTAACTGTTTGTGTGATAACAGGCTTCTAGTTCAAATCATTCATCCCAGAGGCAAATCACAGTTTTCAGTTACAAACTAATCTCAACCATATCACTTGGCTTCCTCCGGAATTCAAGACTTTTAATTCAATTTAAAATAAATGGAATATAAAAACAAAAGTAAATAATTGGGACCTGATTAATCCTAAAAGCTTTTGTACAGCAAAGGAAACTATAAGCAAGGTGAAAAGACAACCCTCGGAATGGGAGAAATAGCAAATGAAACAACTGACAAAGGATTAATTTCCAAAATATATAAATAGCTCATACAACTCAATACTAGGAAAACAAACAACCCAGTCAAAAAGTGGGAAAAAAACCTAAACAGACATTTCTCCAAAGAAAACATACAGATGGCTAACAAACACATGAAAAGATGCTCAACATTGCTCAATATTAAGAGAAATGCAAATCAAAACCACCTCACACCAGTCAGAATGGCCACCATCAAAAAGTCTACAAACAATAAATGCTGGAGAGGGTGTGGAGAAAAGGGAATGCTCTTGCACTGTTGGTGGGAATGTAAATTGATACAGCCACTATGGTAGATGGTACAGAGATTCCTTAAAAAACTAGGAATAAAACCACCATATGACCCAGCAATCCCACTCCTAGGAATATACTCTGAAGAAAGCAGGGTTGAAAAATACACATGTATCCCACTGTTCATTGTAGCACTATTTACAATAGCTAGAACATGGAAGCAACCCAGATGCCCATCAACAGATGAATGGATAAAGAAGTTGTGGTACATATACACAATTGAATATTACTCAGCCATAAAAAGGAATGCATTTGAGTCAGTTCTGATGAGGTGGATGAACCTAGAACCTATTATACAGAGTGAAGTGAGTCAGAAAAGGAAAGGTAAGTATCATATTCTAATGCACATATACAAAATGTAGCAAAATAGTCCTGAAGAATTTATTTACAGGGAAGCAATGGATAAACAGACATAGAGAATAGACATAAGGACATGGGGAGAGGGGAGGAGAGGGTGAGATGTATGGAAAGAGTAACATGGAAACTTACATCACCATATGTAAAATAGATAGCCAACAGGAATTTGCTGTATGGCTCAGGAAACTCAAACAGGGGCTCTGTATCAACCTAGGGTGTGGGATGAGGAGGGAGATGGGAGGGAGGTTCAAAAGAGAGGGGATATATGTATACCTATGGCTGATTCATGTTGAGGTTTGACAGAAAACAACAAAATTCTGTAAAGCAATTATCCTTCAATAAAAAAATAAATTAAAAAAAAAATCACCAAGGGCATCCCTAGTGGTCCAATGGTTAAGAATCTGCCTACCAATGTAGGAGACACAGGTTCCATCCATGGTCTGGAAAGATCCCGTATGCTTGGGGCAACTAAGTCGGTGTAGCACAGCTACTGAGCCTGTGCTCTAGAGCTGGTGAGTCACAATCACTGAGCCCATGTGCTGCAACTACTGAAGCCCGTGCACTTAGAGCTTGATTCTCCAGAACAAGAGAAGCCACCACAATAAGAAGCCTGTGCACCACAACCAGAGAAAGCCAGTGCATAGCAACAAAGACCCAGCACAGACATAAATAAATAAATAATTTAAAATAAATGGCCATACCTTTCTGTTCTATTCTAAGCTAATATTTTTCCTATTTATTGAAATTTTTTCATTTGGTTATTTCATGTATCTGAATATTGAAAAAATCAATCTCTAGCTTTATGGATTTTTCTTTCTATTTCCTCATGGCAGCCTAATTACATACTATGTTGAAAAACAAAAACAGTATAGTCTAGATAGGAGCCAAGATATATAGCTTCTTGTTCTACTTGCCAGTGGAAGTTAGACCATGTATCTTTGAGATTCAACTTCTTTTATCTTAAATGAGGTGGTAAAACAAAGTTATTTTTAAGGTCTCATACACTGATCATGAGAATTAATTTCCTAAAAATTATACATGTACAGAACCATAAGAAAAAATAAGTAAAAAATATCAGCTGCACCATAAGGATGAAATAGACTAAGGAGAATAAAAGATATACCTGCAATTTCTTCTAAAGTATTGGCGTGCATGTCCAGCAACACAGTCCCATTCAGAATACAACTTCTTAACTCAAATAAGCTGTGCAGTGAAAGAGTAGCCACATAAGGCTTGCTCCACCTTTCCCCTCCATCTTCCACATCTTCTTCAAACTTCAACCACCTATACAAATAAATAATATTGCCAGCACATTGAGTGTTACACTGTAGATAAATGAATCTTTATCTCAATAATAAAAGGCACACACATAAAGATATTGACATTACTTCTTGGTTTCAAGGGTTTTAGAGGTAAAAGCCAACCCAAGACATCTGGTTTATTTCATTTTAATTCCATTTAACAAACATTCTGTCTGTCATTGAAAGATATATTGAAAACAAAGAAAAACTTTGTTATTTTTATTAATTTTCTGGCACTGAAAAATATATTCATATAAATGTTTAATTGGGCTTCCCTGGTGGCTCTAGTGGTAAAGAATCTGCCTGCCAGTGCAAGAGACATGAGTTTGATCCCTGAATTGGGAAGATCTCCAGAAGAAAATGGCAATTCACTCCAGTATACTTGCCTGGGAAATATCACAGACAGAGGAGCCTGGCGGGCTACAGTCCATGGGGTGGCAAGAGTCAGACAGTACTTAGCAAGTAAACAAAAACAAATGTTTAATCAGTGGTCACAGGGAATCTGTAGTAGAACTAATAAAGAGAGTATAGTTCATGGAATGATAATAAAATGCAAAATGAAATGAAAGAGTAGTCATTTTTATTTACTGGAAGGTTTTAAAACAATATATGAATCTTTTGAAAATTCTGCCCTTTGATTTTTAGAGAAACTAGTATAATTTGGGGATTATTCTGCAGGAAAAATACTTATTAGGCCTGCTTGAATAAAATCTTGTGATTGCAGTCACTTCTAGGGACTAAATCTATGAGAACTGAGCTCAGATTGCATTACCTGAGTGTTCCTGCCAGGGATAAGAATAGAAGACTCTTGATATTACAGTGCCAAATGGGAAACCATTGCCTTCTTGGAATGAAATGAACAGTAATATCTAACATTTTTTCTAACTAAGATAAATTGAAGGAATAAAGAGAAATTGATGATTTTACTACTTGGCAGTTATACTAAATCTCATTCTTTTAAGGACTTCCTTTTTAATCTCAGTAGATAACTGATTTAATGCCATCGTTTCTAATGAACTCTCACCTAAATGCCTCTCCTCTCTTCACTCCATACCATTTTCCTCATTTTTTTTCCTCTCCTTGTCACTTTTGCCCTAACTTTCTCTTGCCATGAAATATCACTCAAACTTCCTCTCTATATATTATATTACCATTTTACATAAAACAATTATACAATCAAACACTCCAACTCCAACTCCAACTCCAACAGAGGACAAGTATGTTGTCTAGTAAAGAATCAGTATACTGGTCAGCTAAAAAAGCTAACCAAAAGGGCTAGTCAGAAAGATTAATGCGTAGAGTTCCAAAAAGATAAACTTTGGATCTGTTCTTAGTGTTCAAGGACCAAAATGTCAGGAAGTAAAAAGGAAACTAATAGGGGAAAATGGCTATGTCTGCTACAAGTTTAGAGAGGGGAGTATAACTATGCCCATCATGAGTTTATAGAATGTTTGAAGGTTGAAAAAACACATTTGAGCACAAATCACTGACAGCATCTCTTCAAATGGTGGCAATTTTATAGCAATTTTATATATACATCTATATACAATATATATATATGTATTTTTGCCTAAACAGTTCAGAATATTTTCGTATTAGTGAATCTTACCAATTTTTAGCCCTTTCGGGGTCATAATGCATCACAGACCATGTGATAGTCATTAATACAGCTTGTCAACTATAGCTTAGCAACCGAACAACAAAAGATTCAGTAGCAGCCACCATAATCAAAATATATAACTGTTCAATCATCACAAATGAGCTTCCTTTATATTCTCCATCTTCACCCTGTTTCTGTCCCCTAGTAATCATTAATCTTTTCTTCATCACTATAGTTTTGTCATTTTGAGGACATTAGGTAAATGTAATACAGTTTGCAACTTTTGGAGATAGACATCTTTCACTAAAGCACAATGTCTTTGAGATCCATCCAAGCTGTTGTATATACTAGTAGATTGTTCCTTTTTATTGGTGAAAAGTTTTCCACTGTATGGATGTATCAGTTTATTTAACCACTCACCCACTGAAGGATATTTGAGTTGTTTATAGGTTTTTGCTATTACAAATGAAGCTGCTATGCCCAAGACTGTGATTGCTGAGTCCTATTTACTAATACATGCTTAGTTTTCTAAGAAACTGTCAAACTGTTTTCTAGAGTAGCACTACCATTTTACATTTGTGCCAGCAATAGCTGAGAGATCCAGTCTCTTGAATCCTCATCAGCATTTGCTATTATGACTATTTTATTTTAGTTATTCTATTAGGTGTGCAGTGGTATCTCACAGTGGTTTTAACATTTCTCTAATGACTGATGATTTTGAACACTGTTTACATCTTTATTTGCAATGTGTATCTCTTCTCTGAAAGGGATTTTTTTGTTTGTTTGCTTGTTTTTGCACATTTTCCTAATTGATTTGTTCTTATATTGTTGAACTTTGACAGCTCTTTACATACTCAAGATATAATATTTTTGTCAAATACGTGGTTTGCAAATATTTTCTCCCTGTCAGTAGTTTGTCTTAATCCTCTAACAGGTTTTGTTATTTTCACAGCAAAAAGTTTTTAATTCTGATGAAGTCCAATTTTAAAGTATTTTCTTTTAGTTAAAAGATTGTGGCTTCGGTATCATGTCTAAAAAACTCATCTTCTAGCCCTTGGTCCTGAAGATTTTCTCCTACATTTTCCCTAACGCTTATATAGCTTTATGTTTTACATTTAGATTTACAATTTATTTTGAATTAATATTATGTACACTGTGAAGTTTATATTGAAGTCAATTTTTTTTTTACTTATAGAACTCTAATTATTCTAGTACCATTTGTTGAAAAGACAATTCTTCCTTCACCTTTGCCAAAAATCGCTTAGCTGAACTTGGATTCAGTTCAGTTCAGTTGCTCAGTCGTGTCCGACTCTTTGTGACCCCATGGACTGCAGCACTCCAGGCCTCCCTGTCCATCACCAACTCCTGGAGTTTACTCAAACTGATGTCCATTGAGTCGGTGATGCCATCCAACCATCTCATCTCTGGTGTCCCCTTCTCATCCCGCCTTCAATCTTTCCCAGCATCAGGGTCTTTTCCAATGAGTCAGCTCTTCGCATCAGGTGGCCAAAGTATTGCAGTTTCAGTTTCAACATCAGTCCTTCCAGTGAATATTCAGGACTGATTTCCTTTAGGATGGACTGGTTGGATCTCCTTGCAGTCCAAGGGATTCTCAAGAGTCTTCTCCAACACCACAGAACTTGGGTTAGTCTTTCTTAATTCTCTATTCTGTTCCATTGATCTACGTGTCTCTGAAAAGACATTTTAAAAACAAAACTACTTCCTTTAGAATAATTTCCTTCAAATTGATGGCTTGGTCTTTCAGAAAAGAATGGAGACTCTTGGGAGTTTCATGAAGTTTGGATGACCAAATATAAGTTATATGCATGGATGGTTTGATATAACCATTATGAGCATTACAGGAGGAAACATCAGATGCTTCCCATAAAAAGGAACCCACAAGTTACAAATATCAAGTTACTAAACACTTCAAGATTCAGTTCTTTGTGCCAACTCCAGAATGATGCCAAAAGCTTTGAAAGATATTTAAATGAATATATTTTAAAGATATATACGTATATCTCTCTTTTCTGTTTTTCATTCCATTTCATACTCTAAAGATAGAAATTAGCAGGCCTGAGAACACACCAAATCCTGTTTCAAGATTTGTAGTCACTGAATATACTGTCAGTTGCAAAATGCCTGACTGCAGTTAATGACCTAAACTGCTGTAATTGATTCCAGTTTTCAAATAAACTCAGCTGACACTTGTTTGACTAGCAAACCAAAGCAAACAGGAGTCTCATGAGCATGAATGAGATGTGAAAGACAATAAGAAAAACTGAAATTGTAGGCCAATTGCATGATATTTTCTATGGGGGAAGGGTGGATTTAAACTCTTTGAGTTTATTTTCATTTCCTTCAGTATGTCTGGGTCTGTTTTCATCCATAATTAACACATTGGAATCTCTTTCTACTAAGCAACAACAACATAAAATAGGTGTTTCCTGAATTTTTTGAGGATTAAGTTGATGATAACCTTCTCTACAATACACATATAAGAAATGTACAAAATAAAATTCTTGTAAATTAGAAATGGACTTTTTCTATGGAATTTACTCTTTCTGTTTATTTTATTCTCACTAATTCAGTTTAACTTTTCTAATAATTTTATTCTCTGATTCTATCCAAATAGGGAGTACTGTATCAACTAAAATAATAGCCTTGGGGAAAGTCATGAATTTTCAAGAGAAAACATCTTTCTATTGGGTAGAGTTAAGGATATTGAGGGTTAAGGGGAACATGGTTAGGATAGGGGCTGGAGAATAACATATGTGATCATAAAGTGCCTATTTCAAGGGGAAAGGGAAAACAAAAAATGTTCAAACTTACAGTTTATTGACATTAGCTGTTCTTTATCCATATTATTTTCACACCTCACACTCCACTGAAAAATCTTGATGACTTGAACCTCTACCAATTTTGAATATCAAATACCTTCACATCATCAATAAAATTGGTTTGATTTAATAATGCTTTTCCACATTACCATCTATGTATCAAAGGCCTAACTGCTACCCCTTGGTTTGCCTCTGCTGAGCTCATTTGTGGGAAACATTTTAAAAGGGCAACCACAGTGAGTCAAATATGTTGTTTCCACAATTGCACAGCTGTGGTATCTTTGCGTACTTTTCTATTAATAACATTACATGTTATTTATAAGCAGGACATTGTAATTGTGCTGATTTCATTAGTCCAGTCATATAGCTTCTTTTAGGGTCTTTAAGTGAACAGCTGGTTTTCACAAACATTTATTAAATAATTATGACTCAAAATTTAGCTTCAAAATCTAAAACTTTACTTAAGCTTTAATTGGCAATAACAGTGGGCATGAAAATTCTAGGTGTGATATGCGGCAGGTGCAATGTGCTGATAAAATATCCTTTTTAATTTCTACTATTAGGGTAGAAAATTATTAACTTCCCCTGGAATACTAATCAAAAGAAAGAACTAGTTCAAATGTTTAGGTTAATAATCTAGTAGAATTAAACTGCATTTGAAAAATCAGATGGAGTCATGAATTAACTAAAGTTAGTCTTTTTAGATGAACTAGGTTATCCAGAACAACATTATTTTCACCACTTTAAAAACTACTCCATTTCTAAGTCCTCAATAAACATGTTCTGTTCTTTCCTGATGTATTGTGCCTCAGCCAAAATTTATCTACTCGTCTCTTCAATGTCTGTTACTATTTTGACTGCTCATCAGATGTTTCTTTGAACCTCAAATATATGCACCAGAAGCAGGGCTAAGAACACAGGTCCTAACTAATAATATTAGAGAATACTAATAATTAACTAAATCATCTCTTTCATTCTTTATAAATAAGTAGCAACATATTTTGGTGACTTAGAATAAAATGTTGTTCAAGTTAATCCATTAGAGCATGATAAAACCTTACCTGCTCAACTGTGATAGGCAGAGAGCTAGATTCTGGTATTACTCTGCTATCTCCTAGCTTGAAGAGAGTGGGAAAGTTACAAGAAGTTAGTGCTTAAAAGGAATAGGTCACCATTTGATCTAGAAGGTAAAAACTCTAGATTTTTACTTTAAAACACATATTCCTATCTCATTCCTCTGCTCTATTCTGAGGGATGAGAAAGAAGAAAGAAATATATTTTTAAAAAATGCTGCCAAGAAGTAATTCTCAGCAATTGATTAAAGAAACTGTAATCAGAGCTGTACAGTCATCATAACCATCAATCTTTTTCCTTTAAGTCAGCCAGGAACACTTGTTTCTTAGAACTAGTTGAGGATGGATGCTTCTAGCCTTAAACAGGGAGGTTTGCACTTTAAATTCCTTATCAACAACTTTTCCTCATAAAAGAGCAAAATTTATAACACTAATTGGTGGAGAATATTATCATATATTGTTTTTCTGTCATCAAAGAAGATGAGCACACACATTATGTCTTTGAAAATAGTACTTAGGTTTTGATGCAGTTGGAAGAAAAAAATTAGGTAGATGGTTCTTAATCTTAAAATTTTCCAGGTCATATAATAATAAAAACTGTTTCAAATTTAGTTCTATGTTTAAAATATTATAATGGCATCAGAAAGAATTTAATTTATATATATTTATCATTAAAAAGGGTAATTCACACAGAATAACATACTATAGTTTAAAGGCATTAAAAAACACAGTAACAAAAATGAATGACCTGAAATAAAAACGGTAAAGGAAATAAATAGCTAGTTCTCAGGAAAAACATAAAAACATATGAAAAGATGTTCAATCTCACTAATAATTAAAAATACAGATTAAAACAATGAAATTTATTCTGCACCTTAAATTAGCTAAAATTTTTACAAGTTTGATGATTTTGGGTGGCAAAGGTTTGAGGGAAATAAGAATCCTCATACATTGTTGAAGAAAGTGCAAATTACCAAAATGTTCTATGAAGGCAATTTTGCAATATCTACAAAAGTAAAAAGTCTGCTCTCTTTGATATACAAATCCCACTGTTAAAAAGTCACCCTACATAAATACCTACAAAATAATGCCAAAATATATGAGTAAATGATTATTACAGCAAAAAAGAAAAAAAGAAAACAACATAAATCCTTATCAAGA
Organism: Okapia johnstoni; assembly: GCA_024291935.2. Lineage (NCBI taxonomy): Eukaryota > Metazoa > Chordata > Mammalia > Artiodactyla > Giraffidae > Okapia > Okapia johnstoni. Next base: position 12,089,948 of record CM044319.1, read on the forward strand.
CTGGCTAAATAAAGTTCATCCATATAATTAAATGTAATGCAGTCATTAATGAGATTAAAAGGACTGAGTAATCTATACTGATAATGTGGAAATGATCCAAACATATTAGGTCAAAAAAACAAGGAATGAACACAGTATAAATTCCTCTTATATAAACATAAAAAGGGCATACATTTACATGCAGATGTGGGCATTAAAATGTTTATGAAAAGATATACTAGAAGCAATTAACAGTGATTGCCTTTGAGGAGAGATACTATAAATAAGAATAGAGCAATACTCTTGTTTTTTAATTCTCTATGGCTAGAGTTAAATGCATGAGTGCTCAGTCCTGTCTGACTCTTTGTAACACATGGACTGTACCCTGCTAGGCTCCTCTGTCTATGGGATTTCCCAGGATCTTTAGGGGATCTTCCTGACCCAGGAATCAAACAATGTTTAAATGCAAGATCTGAAACTCTGTCCCTGAGGCCTACTGAATCTACATCTCAACAAGAACCTTGGTGATATGTAAAATTAAAATTTGGTAGTTCAGTTCAGTTGCTCACTCATGTCCGACTCTTTGTGACCCCATGGACTGCAGCACACCAGGCCTCCCTGTCCATCACCAACTCCCGGAGCTTGCTCAAACTCATGTCCATTGAGTCAGTGATGTCATCCAACCATTTCATCCTCTGTCATCCCCTTCTCCTCCTGCCTTCAATCTTTCCCAGCATCAAGGTCCTTTCTAGTGAGTCAGTTCTTCTCATCAGGTGGCCAAAGTAATGGAGTTTCAGCTTCAGCATCAGTCTTTCCAATGAATATTCAGGACTGACTTCTTTAGGATAGACTCGTTGGATCTCGTTGCTGTCCAAGGGACTCTCAAGAGTCTTCTCCAACACCACAGTTCAAAAGCATCAACTCTTTGGCACTCAGCATTCTTTATAGTCCAATTCCCACATCCATACATGACTACTGGAAAAACCATAAGTTTGACTAGACAAACCTTTGTTGGCAAAGTAATGTCTCTGCATTTTAATATGCTGTCTAGGTTGGTCATAAGCTTTTCTTCCAAGGAGCTAGTGTCTTTTAATTTCATGGCTGCAGTCACCATCTGCGGTGATTTCGGAGTCCAAAAAAATAGTCTCTCACTGTTTCCATCGTTTCCCCACCTATTTGCCATAAAGGGATGGGACTGGATGCCATGATCTTGGTTTTCTGAATGTTGAACTTTAAGCCAACTTTTTCACTCTCCTCTTTCACTTTCATCAAGAGGCTCTTTAGTTCTTTTTCACTTTCTGCCATAAGGTTATTGATATTTCTCCCATCAGTCTTGATTCCAGCTTGTGCTTCATCCAGCCCAGCATTTTGCATGATATACTCTGCATATAAGTTAAATAAGCAGGGTGACAATATACAGCCTTGAAGTACTCTTTTCCCTATTTGGAACCAGTCTGTAGTTCCATGTCCAGTTTTAACTGTTGCTTCTTGACCTGCATACAGATTTCTCAGGAGGCAGATCAGGTGGTCTGGTGTTCCCATCTCTTGAAGAATTTTCCACAGTTTGTTGTGATCCACACAGTCAAAGGCTTTAGCACAGTCAATAAAGCAGACGTAGATGTTTTTCTGGAACTCTCTTGCTTTTCTGATGATCCAACGGATGTTGGCAATTTGATCTCTGGTCCCTCTGCCTTTTCTAAATCCAGCTTGAACATCTGGAAATTCTCGGTTCACGTATGTTGAAGCCAGCTTGGAGAATTAAGAGCATTACTTTGCTAGCATGTGAGATGAGTGCAATTGTGTGGTAGTTTGAACATTCTTTGGTATTGCCTTTCTTTGGGATTGGAATGAAAACTGACCTTTTCCAGTCCCGTGGCCACTTCTGAGTTTTCCAAATTTGCTGGCATATTGGGTGAAACACTTTCACAGCATCATCTTTTAGGGTTTGAAATAGCTCAACTGGCGTTCCATCACCTCCACTAACTTTGTTTGCAATGATGTTTCCTAAGGCCTACTTGACTTCGCATAACAGCATGTCTGGCCGTAGGTGAGGGATCACATCATTGTGGTTATCTGGGTCATGAAGATCTTTTTTTATAGTTCTTCTGTGTATTCTTGCCACCTTTTCCTAATATCTTCTGCTTCCGTTAGGCCCATACCATTTCTGTCTTTTATTTTTCCCATCTTTGTATGAGATGTTTCCTTGGTGTCTCTAACTTTCTTGAAGAGGTCTCTAGTCTTTCCCATTTTATTGTTAACCCTAGGTGTGCCTGCAGTTCCTTGTGCACACCTGGATCACAGTATTCATTATACAGTATTCACAACTTTGTTCACTTATCTAAATCCCACATTAGAGGTGAAGTTGTTAAAAGCAAGATCTAAGTTGTTTGTTTTCCTTGTTTGGCTGCACAGAGCAGCTTGTATGATCTTTGTTCCGCAACCAGGGACTGAACCTGGGCCCTCTGCAGTGAAAGCATGAAGTGCTAACCACTGAATAGCCAGGGTATTCGCTAAGATTTTTGTTGTTGTTGCTGTTCTATTGCATTTAGCACATAATAGACCATAAGTGTTTATTAAATAAATGAGTAAATATGCAAGAAAAGAAGAATGAAAAATAAATGCAAATTTATTTATTTTGCAAATAAATTTATTGTATTTATAAATAAATAAATGCAAATTTATTGCTCTTTTATCACAAGTCATCAAATGGAAATACAGAAATATTCATTATAAGTGACAGGAAAAGTAATCTCTTAAGAATTATTTTTTTAAAAACCACTATGTTTAAATGTATACATATCATAGAAACACATTGCAAATATTTTTACCCTCAATAAATAGTACATAAATCCAGGACTCCAACTAAAATCTCTTAAAATTTTTATCCTTTCTTTTAAAAAGTCCTACATAATATCATCAGTTGGAGCACTAGTTAATAGTTGAAAAGATACAAATAAATTACTGTTAGATAGCTATTGTTTCCCTGATGACACACAAATTATGCTGTTTATCTTTAAGACTACAGCTGCTGCTGATTCTGCGTCACTGTTTACTATAATTACAGCTTTTGGATTTCATTCTGACCCATTTCCCATTATAGGATATGCCCAGGCCAGATGAGCAATTTCAGAAATCAGCAGCACTGATGGATGTTTGCAAAACTGTGGCAATAGAAATCTCTTTTTTCTGGTAGTATGAAAATTCTTTAGTATCACTTCCCCCTTCAACCAAAAATTCCTCACCTGGCTGTTTCTCGCCACTCAGCATCCTCACCTTCACGCCAGCAAATCTCATCGAGTTCTGTGAAGAGGTCATGAGGAATGTGCTCCTCATCATCATCCTCAGTCCCAAGAATAAACTGTACTCGCTGTGATGGGGTGTCTATGGATACCAGAAACAGGAACATGCATCAACAAGACCTAGAGCTGCGAATGTCCCTGTTACCACCTTCCACAGCACTCACATCTCCCCCATTGCAGCACTCATCCAAAACAGACTTGAGAAATGAAGACGAATTCAGTATTACATTAAGTCCAGTAAAATATGGGATTATAAACATGTATAATGTAAATATATAATGTACTATATTATCAAAGATAAAATCAAATGTGATGATTATTTTGGATTACTTAAGCCTCATGGAAAATATTTCCACATCTCTCATACACACATGTACAGTTTCTCTCATCACATTGCTACATTTTATGGTCATATTCAGAAGAGTAGACTATGATAAAATTCACTTATATTAAAACTGTGCTGAATATAATTCACCAAAAAGAACTCCTTTGCGAGGCTTCTTGGCAATCACATCCTTATCCTTCCCCTCACTCCTGGCAACCATTAATCTGGTCCCTAATGCTATAGTTTTGCCTTTTCCAGAACGCCATACAAGTGGAAACATATGGTGTATAGCTTTTAGAGACTGTTATTCACTTACCAATATGCCTTTAAGGTTTGAGATTTATCTGTGTCACTGAATATATCAGTAATTCATTCTTTTTATTGCTAAGTAATAGTCCATTATATGAATGTACCTTGTTTTGCTTATCTATTCACTTGTTGAAGGATATTAAATTTACAGTTTTTTCAATTATTAATAGAACTGCTATAAACATTCTAAATTTTTGTGTGAGTATAAATTTTTATTCTCTGGGGTAAATACCTAAGAGTAGAATTGCTGGGTTACCTGGTAAATATATGTTCAATCAATACATTTGCGATGAAAATTATAAAACTTTATTGAGTGAATAAAAGTAGACCTAAATAAGTGAATATATTTATATTAATGGAAAAGCCCAATAGTGGGAAACCATCTTATAAATTCAATGCTATTACAATAAAATATCTGGTATTTTCAAATATTTTTTAAAACACAAGAGAATGAATAAATCAGTAACAAACCATAGTGATCACTTAAATCTATAATATTAAATATTTTGTGAAAATATACCAATTAATAACTTAAAGGATTAGGTTATAATTAAGTCACAATTGGGAGGATTTTGGAAGACAAAAGGGAAAAAGATACATATAATAAAAAATATGATATAGTCTCATACTTTTTGTATCAATAAATGTTTGCAGTGGGGCCCTAGCTTCTGCCTATCTTAATAGCCTTACCTTCTGCCTTGCAGTTCCACTCTGGGTACCTTAGTTTTCTTTCAGAATTTTAAAAATAGCATGTTCCTTCCCATTTCAGAGCCACTGCATATACTGTCTCCTCTCGATCTCCTGTATCTTTCATCGTCTACTTCACCATAATATACTTTGGCAAGCCTACCTAGTCAGACTCATGAAACACATACACACACACACACACACACACACACACACACACACACACACACACCACACATGAGCACACTCATATGCAACAATTAAGTCAGGCACCTGTTATCTTAATTCACAGCACTCTATATTTCTCCTTGTTATACTTTTCTTAACTGAAATTTAAAATTTACTGTTCAATAACAAATTAAATACTTTAAGTAAAAATTATTTCCAGCTGACAGAATTAGTTTCCCAGAAGAAGATAGGATCAAGTCCCTAAAGAAGAATAATGCATGCAAAAAATACTTTTAAAATTATAAAGCATCATACAAATATTATTAATGATGACTGATGCAGATGCTAGTGGTAGTGGGGATGGATACAATGAAAATATAGCCCTGTCAAAATAGAGAGGTTTAGAATTTGAAGCAGGGAGAATGAGAAAATACTAGTGCCATTAATTGAAAGAGGGTTATAACATGGATGAGCCTTGAAGATGCTAAGTGAAATGTCAGACAGAGAAACACAAATACTATTAATATATGATCTTACTTATATGTGGAATCTAAAAAAAGACAAAACAATAAAACCAAAGCATCAGCTGCTCAGTCTTTGTGACCCTGTGGACTATAGCCCACCAGGCTCCTCCGTCCATGGAATTCTCCAGGCAACAATACTGGTATGGATAGCCATTCCCTTCTCCAATGGATCTTCCTGACCCAGGGACTGAACTCATGTCTCCTGTGTTGCAGACAGATTCTTTACTGTCTGAGCTAAACTCATGAAAAAAGAGATCAGATTTGTGCTTATCAGAAGTACGGAGTGGAGAGAGCAGAAAGTGGAGAAAAATGTTCAAAAGGTATAAACTTCCAGTTGTAAGTACTAGGGATGTAATAGACAACATGATGACTATACTTAGTACAGCTTTATGATATGGAAGTAAGTTGTTGAGTAAATTCTACAAGTTCTCATCTCGAGGAGACATCTTTTTCTTTTCTTTTCATTGTGCCTGTAAGAGATAATGTGATGAATATTAAGTAAACCTATCATGGTAGTCATTTCACAACATACATAAAGCAAACCATCATGTACTTATACCATGAGGTATGTCAGTTATTTTTCAATAAAACTCGGGAAAAAAGGGTTGTCAGAATGAGGAGCCAGTATTGTAGGCTGAGAGCACAGGAGATATTGTTTAGATATGCTGAGTTTGAGATGATTATAGTTCAAACATATAAAGATGGTCACAGGACTTCTGGATATTTGATTCTGGAAAAGAGGACAAGGTCAGAGGTAAACACAGGTTGCATTTAACTAGAGAAGTAATACGATTACAACGCATGAGGACTCAAAAATGAAAGACAAGAGAAGGCTCAGCATCAGGGGAATAATATGATTTAATATTTAGGATGAGGAAGAGGAGTTACAAAATCAGAAAAGGATTAGATAGATATGTAAAAGGATTGGTACACTGAACAAATACATAATGAATGCCTTCCATTGGTCAGGTGAATTAGATGGACATAAACAGAAAAAAACCCTCTGCCCTTATAAAACTTACATTTGATGAAGAGAGTAGTATAACAGGGTCAAGGGAGAAAAGAACAAGTCAATAATGTCAGATGCTGTAGAATCAATGATGAGAACTATGAGCAATAGGATTTTAATAGCTTAATATTCAATAGCACTGGAATTCCAAAGACCATATATTACTTTTACAATCACAAATAAACTATTTCTATTTGGAATATAGACCATATTTTCAACAAATGGTTACTTAAAATCAAATTTACAAAGTTATACTATAGAAAGAAAACCACTAATAGAATCATAATTGGAAATAAGCAAGTTCCTTTGCAAACTTTAATCTTTTCATTACTAGTTATGTTACTCAAACTGCTTTAGTTACTCACATGCTAATTATAAAGTGGTTGGCTATGGTGAGATTATAAGACAAGGGAAAAAGTCAAAACAGATTTTTAAAAGTAACAATATCTTCTATAGATCAAGCATTTTCATATAATATCTCTTTATGTCTGAGTAATAACCTACTCAAAAGGACACACATCACTCAGTCTGAAAATGAAATGAACATAATGAAAGAGCTAGAACATACATGTCATGGATAAGAAGACTCAGTATTAACAGGATGACAGTTCTTCCCAACTTGATAGATTTAATGCAATCCCAATCAAAATCCCATCAAGTTATTTTATGGACACCAACAAACTGATTCTAAAGTTTATATGGAAAGGTAAAGGCAGGAGACCTAGAATAGCCAACAAAATATTGAAGGAGTAGAACAAAGTTAGAAGACTGACATTCCACAACTTCAAGACTTACTACAGAGCTACAACAATCAAGACAGTGTGATAATGACAGAAGAACAGACAAATAGATCAATGGAACAGAATAAAGAGCCCAACAATAGAATTCCGTAAATATAGTCATCTGATTTTTGACAAAGGTGCCAGGGTAGTAAAGTTTCTTCAACACTGATCTAGACACAGACCTTACAACACTTTTCCAAAATAAACTCAAAATGGATCATGTGTGTGTGTGTGTGTGTGCGCGCGTGCATGTGTGTGTGTGCATATGTGTGTGTGCACACGTGTGTGTGTTTGTGCATGCGTATGTGTGCTCAATCATGTCTGACTCTTTTACAACCCCAGGGACTGTAGCCCACCAGGCTCCTCTGTGCATGGGATTTCCCAGGTGAGAGTGGAGTGGGTTGCCATTTCCTCCTCCAGGGGATCTTCCCCATCCAAAGATCAAACCCACATCTCCTGAGCCTCCTGCACTGGCAGGTGGATTTTTTACCAGTGCGCCACCTGGAAGTCCCAAAAATGGATCATAGATCTACATGTAAAACACAAATACATAAAACCCTCAGAAGATAACATAGGAGAAAACCTAGATGACCTTGAGTATGGTGATGCCTTTTTTGATATAGCACCAAAGATAACTATCCATGAATGAAAGACAATGTCAAAAAAATTGGAAGACAAGCTACAGACTTGAAAAAGGCACATCAGATAAAGGACCATTATCCAAAATACACAAAGACCTCTTAATACTCAACATTAATAAAACCAATATGAGAGTCCCTTGGACTGCAAGGAGATCCAACCAGTCCATCCTAAAGGAAATCAGTCCTGAATATTCATTGGAAGGACTGATACTGAAGCTGAAACTCCAATACTTTGGCCACCTGATGTGAAGAACTGACTCCTTGGAAAAGACCCTGATGCTGGGAAAGATTGAAGGTGGGAGGAGAAGGGGACAACAGAAGATGAGATGGTTGGATATCATCACCAACTCAATGGACAAGAGTTTGAGTAAACTTCGGGAGTCGGTGATGGACCAGGAGGCCTGGAGTGCTGCAGTTCATGGGGTCACAAAGAGTTGGACAAGACTAAACTGAACTGAATAAAACCAACAACTTGATTTTTAAAAAAAACGGGTCAACAATTTTAATGGGTAACTCACCAAAGAAGATATACAGATGGGAAATAAGTATATGAAAAGATGCTCCACATCATATGTTATCAGGCAAATTCAGATTAAAACAATGAGATAACATTATGCACCTATTAAAATGCCCCCAATCCAGAATTCTAACCACACCAAATCCCGGCAAGGATGTGCAGCAACAGAAACGCTCATTCACTGCTGCTGGAAATGTAAAATGTTACGGCCACTTTGGAAGATGGCTTAGCTTCTTACAAAACTAACCATACTTTTACTATGTGATCCAGTAATTGCTCTCCTTCATATTTACCCAAAGGAGTTGAAACTTATGCCTACCAAAGAAACCCTATGCACGGATGTTTATAGCAGCGTTATTCATAATTGCCAAAAGAAAGCAAGATGTCCTTCAGTAGGTGAATGGAAAAATATGTTATGATTCATCTAGACAACAAAATATTATTCAATGCTAAAGTTAAATGAGATACTAAGCCATGAAAAGACATGGAGGAATCTTACATGTGTATTAGCTGGTGAAAGAACCTAATCTGAAAAGGCTACATTCTGTATGATTTCAACTATGTGACATTTTGGAAAACTATGGTGAGAGTAAAAAGGTCAGTGGTTGTTGGAAGTGGGAGTGGGATGAAGGGACTAAATATAGAGGATTTTTAGGGCATTAAAACATTCTGTATGATATTAAAATGACAGGCATAGGCCATTATACATTTGTTCAATCCCATAGATATACAACACCAAAGTGAGCCCTAAGGTAAACTATGGCTTTGGACATGATTATGATGTGTCCACACAGTTTCATCCTTGGTAAAAATGTACCATTCTGGTGAGCAATATTAATAGTAGGGGAGGCAAGGAGTGGGGGCAATGAGTATATGGGAATTCTCTGTACCTTCCTGTGAATTTTGACATAAACCTAAAACTGTTCTAAAAATTAAGGTTTAAAATGTAGGGCACCTCTGTTTTCAAATTGTTTAATTGTTCCCACCAATATGCACCACTGTATCATATATATAATGACATATATTCAAGAAATTATAAGAAAAAGGAAAAAGAAACTACATGTACATAGTTTATTTGCTTCAGGCATTAGCAAAACATTTCTCTTTTAGAATGCTAACATGTAAGATTTGGTTTTATTACCAAATATTTTAAGAAATTTGTTAACTAAGTTTTACAGCAAAATGAATAAGAATTAAGTCAATAGCCAAGTCTCCAGCTTAACTACTTCAAAAGAAAATGTCAATTTCCTAGATATAATATGAATGTTGATTTTGAAATGAGGCTGCTGAATTCCCATCAATGTCCTTAAGGAAATTACAGTGTAGCAGATACATTTATGATTTAGTTTATCTGAAATAAGATGCTAATATTATATTTCTCCTAAAAGCATAATATCTAGGTGATAATAATAAATACTAAACCCAATCATATCAGAGTCAAGACAGCCTGTTACCTTTATGACTGGTTGCTCTGGACCAAAAAAAAAAAAACACAAAACTTAAATCAGAGCTTCAAATAGCTATAAAAAAAATCAAAAATTGCAATTTTAGAGTCACACTAAGAAATCAATTATATTATTAGACCTACCTCTGTGACAAGACATAGCAGTTTTGTATCTCACAACAGCCTGTTTTAACAACTAACTCACTTATCACATTCCAGAGAGCCATGCCTCAACACTGGCATTATGTTTCTCATGCTTTTGAAACAATTTCTCTCATCACTGTTTTCAATGACTTATTTCAGTGTATTCTGCATCAGTAATCTGGGTATCTATAATATTTACCATGTACCCAATCTCCCTAAGTCTACTATGTGCAGGAACCTTATGTTTAAGACTTCTTAGTGTCCCCTAATAAAGCATGAGGATCACTCATCACAACATAGCCATGAAATAATATGCACCTCACAGTTATGAATAAAGAGGTTTGGAAAGTCTGAGGTAGTCTTGATGGGAATTCAGCAGCCTCATTTCAAAATCAACATTCATATTGTATCTAGGAAATTGGCATTTTCTTTTGAAGTAGTTAAGCTGGAGACTTGGCTATTGACTTAATTCTTATTCATTTTGCTGTAAAACTTAGTTAACAAATTTCTTAAAATATTTGGTAATAAAACCAAATCTTACATGTTAGCATTCTAAAAGAGAAATGTTTTGCTAATGCCTGAAGCAAATAAACTATGTACATGTAGTTTCTTTTTCCTTTTTTTCTTTTTTTCTTTTTTGTAAATCATATATTTACAAGACTTCTCAAAGACACAGTAATAATAGCATAGGAAATAATTTTAAAAGCAGGATAATTTATTCTTGGACAAAAGATATTTCATTTGGATTTTAAATAAATAGAACTCCTTGTATCTGGCTTTTCATTCTTTAAAGTAGAAATGATTTTACAGATATTAGGTTATGCTCACAAAAATATTTTTATGATCATCCTATCACCATATTTTTAATGTCTTAAAAGAGATTCATATTATGTTTCAACACAGCAAATTTTCAAAATGTGTTATTCAATGATCTTTTAAATGTCTATTCAACTTAAAATTATATGACATAAATCATGTAAATTATAGTAATATCAATATCAGAAAAAAGTTTCTAAGCATAAATATTTTTCTTATGTTGATAGCTATTTTATTCATTTTTAAGATAGCCACTGAAAACATCCTGACCTGCATGCTCAGTCATGTCCGACTCTTTGCAACCTCAGGGACTATATAGCCCGCCAGGCTCCCCTGTCCCTAGATCATTGTAATACAAACTGTAGCTAAGATTCTAATAGATTAAGATAAGGATCTGTTTCTGTATTTAGTAAAATTACAATGGAAATAAATTACAAAATATAGAAAACTACACTAGTGAATAAGGGTCTCAGCCTCTTAGTAGCCTCTTCTGGAATCAGTAGATACATCAAACAATATCATTAAAAGAATGAAAGTATAAGTCACAAGTGTGGAAGATAATTGAAATATGAAAACAAAAGACTTATATCCATAATATGTAAAGAACTTCCACAAATCAAAAAGAAAAAACCAATCCAATTAAAAAAGAAAAAACAAGCATAATACTTGAATAGGCACTTCATAGAAGAGACTATCCAAATGGCCAAAAAGCAAATGCTAAGTTACAGAACCTCCCTGGTAATCAAGAAATGCAAATTAAGAGAATGACATACCATATGCCCCTGATCAGATGGTTAATGTTAACAGAATGAAATTGTCAGGTATTAGTTAGAATGTAAAACAACCAACGCTCTCACACTTTACTGGTAAAAGTATAGACATGCACCCTAATTTGGAAACTGGTATCATCTACTAAAATTGAAATACACATATCCTATGACTCAGTAATAATTTCATTCTTAGGTATGAGAAATGCATATATGCACCAAGAGCCAAGAGACATATGTTCATAGCACTGTTCTTCATAGTATCTCCAAAAATTAAATCATCTAAAAGTCCATAATAGTAGAATGCATGGTATATACAAATGAATGAACACTATGCCATAATAAAAATGAATAAACCAAAGCTACAGCCAAAACAGAGGACGAGATGGTTGGATGGCATCACTAACTCGATGGACATGGGTTTGGGTAGACTCCGAGAGTTAGTGATGGACAGGGAGGCCTGGCGTGCTGCAACCATGGGGTCGCAGAGTTGGACACGACTGAGTGACTGAACTGAACTGAACAGCCAAAAACATTTTGAATCCCACTAACACACTGTTGAGCAACTGATCAAGACACATATACCTCCTGTATGACTTCATTTATAAAAAATTCAAAAACAGTCAGGACACCCAATGTAAAAAGACAGACTAGAGATCCTTTTGAGGAGAAGGGAGAGAGTAGTAACTGGGAATGAGGACAAAGTGGGTTTCTGGAGCGCTAGCCGAATTAACAGTTACACAAATGTTTCTTTGTGATAAACCATTGAGTTATACACTTGCATTTCTATGTTTTAACATTTATAAATATTTGTGTTATACTTTATTAAAAATATTTTTAAAAAACTAATTGATATTCTCATCTATCAGATAGCTGCAAGTTAAATAGGAACAGAAAGCCACTGCCATCAATAAATAGATTTGAACTTAGACGTTTTCTGTATTTGCTTCATTTTTCCTAAAGTATGTATACAATTTAACATCTAAGAAAAGAAAAATCCCAAGCCTAATTTCAGGGTTGTGTTAAGTCACATAGTATCTTTGAGTACCATATTTTAAATAAGCATTTAATGAAGTATGTATCTTTAGTATTCATTTCCAGTGCTTATACATTAACTAATTATAATGTACATATTCCTGTTATATTCTTTGTTGGGAGGCTGAGGAGCAAATTAACATTAAAGTGTTCTGAATTTCTCTCAGTATCTTTTATATTTTCACTGGCTTCAAGCTTATGCTTCAAACTTATTTTTAAACAACTCATCCACATTCCCAGTTGAAAATATAATTTTAAATTATATTAAGTGAATGAAAGATGACATTAAAAATAACAAGATGTAAAAGTTTTAGCAGTTTTCTGTCATCAGGAAATTGATTACAGTATGAAGAAAAATTACTTAATCATCACATTCTTATACAAACAATTGTGTTTAAGTGCAGTAACAAAAGTAGGTTGAATTTAACTTCAAGAATCAAAAGTTTTCTGTAGGGGATGGCCAGAAATGTGACTGCCCCCTCACCGGTCAGGCACCCCATGTTCGTGGGCAACCTGGTGCTTAACCATTTGTAGATGACCTGCTTCTGGGTCAGGGTTTGTTCATAGCAGAGCAGCTCCCTCGCTGCGATCTACTGAAAGTCAGCCCTCAACACAAGGGTTTGTAAAAATAAGATAAAAGTAGAATATAAAAAAGAAAAAAAATTAAAAAAAAAAGTTTTATGTATAATCAAAGTATCACCACCACCATTACTGCACAGCCAAAAAGCTGACAAAAGTCCAAAGGCAGACTCACCTAGAAATCGCATTCCAACCATAGGCCCTGGTGGCCTAGACCCAGCTATCCCAGGCCTGTGACTTGAGCAGGCTCTTTGGCTTCAGTAAGGCCTGCTCAGTTTTCCCTGGATGCAGCACTAACACTGTCAGGTTCCTAACAGCATTGCTTTATGTGACAGGGTCATATAATAAAATGGGATTCTGGATGTTTCTCATACACTGGAGTAACAGAATTTTTAGGAGTGCCAAAATTCAAACATTTACACTAAAGTCTTTTTGTTAAATTGATCCTTGCTCCAGAAATATGAGTCCAAATTACTCCATGTCTCCATAGACACACACTCCAACTTACAATGTAAAACCTCTGGGAGCCCACCAGAGGAACCTGATGCTTCCTCACACTCTCCTCTAAACCATACCTCTTCGGAAGTTGAATTTTTAATCATTTTAAAGCACTTGTAGGCATGCATTCAAAAGATTTTCTTGGAAATCTTTCCAAGTAAAATAAACATTTCTTAAGTAGTCAGAAATTTTCTTCAAAGCCTTCAGAATAGTAATCACATATATTCACACTATGCTGAATATCAAAGCCCAAATCAAGGGAATGGTGTTCATAACATGGTCTCAGTCTTAGCATGTAACTGAGTACTAAATTATCAAGGCATTTAAACTGACTGTGGGATAGGAATAAAAGCAGATTATTAGTCCTGAAGAAACTGAAAAGAAAGTGAAATCTGGGAAGTTCTACTGCTTAGAGATCACCAGAGTGACAAACATTTGTCCCTGATAAAACACATCTTATGTTTCAATATCAATAAAGATACTCAGATGGTTGGGGGAGGAATAGATGGCATCCAAAAACAGTGGCTGACACAACAAAGAGAGACTCTGGCTCACCTGACTTATTGCGAAGTTTCACCAAATAAAGAGGCAGGATTCTCTTAAGATCAATGGCTCTTGATCCTTGCTGGATATTAAAGCACCTGGGTACTTTTTAAAAAATATCAGTGCCCAGAGAAACACCCAAAATTAAGTAAATAAAACTCTTTGAGCATCAATATTTTTTAAGAGCTCTTCATGTGACTCTAGCATGTAACAAGATTTGACAAGCAATATTCTAGAGTCTGTCTAATTTTAATGAGCATATAAATTACCTAAGGTTGTCATTAATGCATGGATTCCTATTCAATAGGTCTAGGAATGGGTATCAGATTCTGTATTTCTAAGCTCAAATGTGATGCTAATATTGCTGGCTCATGAATCACACTTTGAATAGCAAAGTATCTACAAGAGTGGATCTCAATCTTGGCTGCACATATGAATAATCTGAGGTACTTTTAAAAATACCTATGCCCCACCCACAGAGATTCTGATCAGTATGGGGTTTGGCCATCAAAATGTTTTTAAAATTCCTGGGTTTTAAAGGTGAGAGCCACTGTTCTAGAAAAACTGACATAATGTATCCAATTATCGGGAAAAAAGAATAAAATGACAGAAGCAGAGGGAACAAGCTTATTTTTGTTTGTTTACTAATCATTTCTAAGATAATGTGAATATATTTTCTCCAATATTAGAAGAGAATGAAAACTCAAAGTAACCATGAAAGCTAATTCCAACAGATATTCCATTCTTAGAGTTTACAAGGGAATCTCTCCTAACTACACAGATGGAGCTGGAGAAAGAGAAATCTACCCAGCTTTGTCTTTATCATACTCCCAGACCCCACTTCATGAAACAAAAAACCCTAAAAGTGTGGGAGACACTTTCGTACCTCCACTCTTTGCCCACTGACTCAGAGACGACCATCCTTCCAACATGCTAGTATAGGAGACTCAGAGTATTTTTCTTTATATACTCCCCACTATCAATCAATCTACCTCTGACGTAAGTACAGTGTATCTGGGGAATTTTAATGCCCATAACTATACACAGCAATGGAGACAAACAGCACACTGAGGGGACTGGCTCTCTAAGCACTCTTAAGATAAAGCTGGACATGTACAGTATGGGTATCTTTGCCGAGTAAAAAGAAAAAAATCTGGGAGCCTGTAAAATTACTACAAATCAATGGAAACTCAAAATAATCTTGTGGCCCAAAAGAAGATCACACCTCTGAAAATTATCTGCTTCAGAATCAAAAGAAAATGTCCAGAAATAATGGAGACCATCAAAGGACTAAAAACACAGGCTCTCCAGCAAGAAAAGTGTTAGTCATTCAGCGGTGTTTCACGCTTTGCAACCCCATGGACTGTAGCCCATCAGGCTCCTCTGTCCATGGGATTCTCCAAGCAAGAATACTGGAGTGGGGACTTCCCTGATGGTCCAGTGGTTAAGAATACACCGGCCAACCCTGCTGGGACACGGGTTAGATCCCTGGTGCAGGAAGATTCCACATGCTGTAGAACAATTAAGCCTGTGAGCCACAACGAAGAGTAGCCCTCACTCACTCAATTAGAGAAAGGCCACAAAGCAAGGAAGACCCAGTGCAGCCAAAACTAAAATAAATTATTTTTTTAAAAAAGAATATTGCAGTGGATTGCCATTCCCTTATCCAGGGGGATCTTCCCGATCCAAGGATCAAACCTGGGTTTCCTGCATCCCAGGCAGATTCTTTACTATCTGAGCCACCAGGGAAGTTCATCAATCAGGAAAACCAAAATCTAGGAAAGGACAAGAGGAAATGTAAAGAAAAATCGGATGAGATAAGAAATTAACTCAAGAAAACTAAAAATACAACAGCAAAATCAAAACCCCTAATAGAAGTAGTAAAATGCGGAACTGATACTGCAGATAATCAAATGAATAATGAGAGACTAACTTCAAGCTATAAAAAAAGGACAAAGAGCAGATATCATAAATCTAAGATGCAGATGTATTAATAATTCACAAAGAAGAGACCAAAGTAAGTGGAACAAAATCAGAAAAGAGAGGAAAATGTTCTCTAAATGGAATACATCAGTGTGTGCAGACTATAAAGGCATTTTAATATATTCACCATCAGGCCTATCTTAGCAAGTTTTTTAAAATAAGAGAATGCAAAAAAAAAAACTGTCTATAAGCATTCAAATGTAAAAGAAATAAATTTTAAAAATGAAAAAATATAGAAACTAAAAACTTCTCTGCAACACTTAGCAAAACCAGGTATTGAATAAAGCAATGCCTATAGAGTATTAAAGGTAAAATTGTTACCCCAAACTTCACATGCTAACTTAACCTCATATTTGAATACAATCTGACGGGGGAAGGTGGGTTTGAGGTAGTTGGAAAGATAGATGACAAGAATAATCCCCTTGAGAAGAAGAAATCAACTAGATTATAACTGTGTAAATTTCCAGGTGGGAGGGGATAGGAAATAAACATAATTGAAAAGAAAACTCCCTTATTGTTTTTTTTTTTTATTTTAGTTGGGGGCTAATTACTTTACAATATTGTAGTAGTTTTAAAGTGGAAAAAACATAGTTGCATATATAGGTATGTGTTTATGTCTATATGGGAGGGAAATTGAGTGAATTCTTTCTGGTGACATATTTTCCTTTTGAAGTAGAAAGCGGCTGCTAAGTGACTGTGAAAAAGGAGGCGTTAGAGAACGATGAAGAAGACTTAAAAATAATTATTACAAAAATTTTAAAAATGCAATAGAATTGGGAGAAAGTGTTGAAGGTTCATGTTAGTAACATTTTTTTTTTTGGCACAACTGTGTTGACCACAGATCAAACCCAGCTTGGCAGTGAAAGCGCTGAGTTCTAACCACTGGACCACTGGGGAATTCCCACTTGAGTGATGAATTTAAATTGCTACAATCTGCCTGTTGAATGACTGCATCTTGCAGAGCATGACTACCAGGGGAAGTAGGCACATGGAGGAACCCCAATATAAATATGGTTTTTAAGGTAGAGGTGAAGGTATGGATAAAACTAAAACAAGAAACCTAAGGTAATTTAGAATATTAGCAAAAGTACTACTAAAACTGGCCATGTAATCAGAGTAGGATAAGGAAATAAATGTAACATGGATATAAAAAAAGGAGAGAGGCCAAGTAGTTGAACAAGCAAATAAGGAGAGAAGCTGTGGTCAGAGAGTAAAAAGGAATGCATTAGTGACTTCAGAGGAGGCGTGACTACAGGTGAGTAAGTGAACACGGTGCAGTGAAGGAGGTCATAGGAAGTGGGATGGTCAGACACCTGAAAGTCAAGTTCTTAATTATGTATATACACAGACTCTCATGGCACTCAGGAATTGTTAGTAACTTCCATATCACTGTGGTTTGATATTCTGTATACAGTTGACCCATGAACAATGTGAGAATTAGGGGAACTGACCTTCCTCCTAGTTGAAAATTCATATATAATTTATGGTCACTCATATCTGGTTCCATATCCATGGATTCAACCAACCACGAACAATGTAGTGCTGTGGTATTTACTACTGAAAAAAAAATTCATGTACAAGTAGACACTCCAACTTCAAATCTGTATTGTTCAAAGGTCAATTGTACACTTTCAAAGGAATAACATTTAAAATAGTAGAAATTTCACATCTTAAGAGTGAAATTTGGAGAGTATCAGCAGTAGTGCCAATGGGAACTTGATAAAGACATTTCCATCTGGATTTTGAAACTACTTAGAGCAAGCACTATTATTTGTATAAACTATCAAGAATTAATACAATAAATTCTACTACTTAAGTGTATTTCCTCAATCACAAATCTAAGCTAATTCTCACCTTCACAAAACAGATGCACAAGAGAAAAAGATTAAACATTTTCTCTCCCACTTCTCCCCAATCTGCCCAACATCTTTTATAAAGGTATAAACAATTTTATGAGTATGAAGTATTACTGCTAATTATGGATTTTCTAAACAAGTATAATATTACAATGATAAATTTAATTAAAACAAAGAGGAAGACTCTTACCAAAGGAAGGTGACTCCCTTCCATCCTCTAGTCCTGAATCTCTCTCTCTGTCTCTCTTTCTGTGTTTATGACCACGATGTCTGTGACGTCGATGGCTTTTTCTTCCTCCCAGGGGCACATGAACTCCAATAAATAGTGTCCGATGACCTTTATCAAAAGTAAATACACAAATTAAGCTTTGAATTATTCCAAGGCACAGAAGATGATTAATTTCTTATTATTGGAAACCCAATACAATTCAACCCATCAAATGGTTCTTGAGTATAAGCTTGCAGCTTAGCACTGTACTTTGGTACATAGGTCTATCAAACATCTACAATACTAAGTATTTGGTTATACAGTATTTTATAACCACCATTATTTTATTAACTATCACAATAATCCCCTATGTCTTTTCCCCATAATTTATAATTATATTTTTTCATTAAAAATTTTTTGTTCTATTTTCTCCCTACACTTAACTAACCAGTTATTTTACCAGTTCACTTCCCTTCACAGTTAAGTGTGTGAAATGATCATTATCTCTAATTAAAACAGATTTCACCAAGATCCCAGTAATGCCAAATCCTGTGGAATTTTTAGGCTCTATTGTTTCTATATGTGGTACTTGATACTACTGACCAGTCTCTTCTCTATGATTTAACTTTCTCTAGGTCATCCTCCTCCTTTATTTTTCTTTTTTTTGCTCAAATTAGTTTCCTTTTCTGGCTCTCCTTGTATTTATTCATTCACGATTGGGATCCCCAGGATTTGACACCAATTCTCTCTTAGACTGTAGACTTACATAACCATCCATCCACCTAGTAGACATATTTACCTAGACATCCTTCCCATAGGCATGTTAAATTCCATGGAACTCATCCTTTACTTTGTCCCCCACCCCAAGTATCATCTATCCAACATCTATCTCAGTAAATGCAAGATCTGTCCAGTCATCTCAAAGCACATCCAATTTGTAACCAGGTCCTCTTTCACATCCCATTAATTCATTCTCTCTTCAATATCACTGGTGCCGCTGTCTTAATTTGGACCCTCATCTCTCAACAGGACTACTAGAGCATTCTCCCTAGCATTTTCTTTTCTAATTCCAATCTTGTCCCATTCTGAATACTGATGCCATTTTTTCCCCAAAATGCAAATCTGACTACATTACTCCCTTGTTATAGACTCATTGATTGCTTTCTGTTGCCTAAAGGATAAAGCTTTTAGTATCTATAAAGCCAAACAATAGCTGACATCTGCCTATTTCTCTAGGCTTCCACTCTGCCACACACACAATAAGTCAGTATGTATCCTTTCATTCCTAAATTGCCAGGTGTTCTCAAGTCTCTCTTTCACTTAATGCTGGTACTATTCTTCCAACTGTATGAAATATCTTTGTCTTTCCTAATGAATACCTAATTCATCTCCCAAGCCTTAGTTCAAGGATTATGCCATCTATGAAACTTTTCATATTCCCTCAGTCTAAAATACATGACTGTTTTTCCCCTTAGGATCCTCTGGTGTTCAACCATATACATCAAAGCACTTGATTGTAGTTGTTTACTTATAAGCAGTCTTCTTGTGAATCTAGGGAAAGTCCATGTGTCAGTTATTTTGTATCTTTGTCACCTGACACAGTGCCTAGCACATAACAGATGCCTAGCAAATGTTTACTGAAATGAACAACTTATTGAATGGTATTGTGATGGGTATCAGGGATACAAATATAAATAAGACATTATTTTATTCTTACACATCAGCTGGTTTCAGCCTTCTCCAATTTATATAAAAACTAGCATTCACAAGTGTACATTGCTCTGAATGTACATATTAGGATCAATTTGAAGATGTGAACCCACCCCCTCAAAAAGACATGATTTAATCTATATACTGAAAAAATTGAAAATGTCCAACATCATTATTTTAACAGAACTGGAACAATCTAAAATATACACAGAAAAACTTTAAAGAAAAATAACCAGCATTATTTACAATTGCCAAGATATCGAAGCAACCTGTATCTATCAGCAGATGAATAGATAAAGGTGTGATATATATCTGTGTGTGTGTGTTCAGTTACTTCAGTCATGTCCATTTCTTTCCAACCCTATGGACTGTAGCCCACTAGGCTCCTCTGTCCATGGGATTCTCCAAGCAAGAATACTGGAGTGGGTTTCCATGCCCTCCGCCATGGGATCTTCCCGACTAAGGGATCAAAGACTCCTCTCAAGCATCTCCTAAATTACAGTTAATTTCTTATCACTGAGCCATCAGGGAAGCCGTGTGTGTGTGTGTGTGTGTGTGTGTGCGTGTGTGTGTGTGTGTATACATACACACGCACACACACACGCACACACACAATGAAATACTACTTAGCCATCAAAAAAGAATGAAATTTTGCCATTTGCAACAACATGGATGGATCTGGAGGGCATTGTGCTGAGTGAAATAAGTCAGACAGAGAAAGACAAATACTGTAGTATGTCTCTTATATGTGGAAACTAAGATACAATAAACTAGTGAATATAATTTAAAAAGAAGCAGATTTACAGATATAGAGAACAAACTAGCAGTTACCAATGGTGGGGGGGGATATAGAAGAGAGGGAGCGGAAAGTACAAACTACTGGACATAAGACAGGCTAAAAGATGTATTGAACAACACAGGGAATATAGCCAATATTTTGTAATAACTGTAAATGGACTGTAACCTTTAAAACATATAAAAATAAAATTTTAATCAATTAATTAAAAGGAAAATAACAAAAAATCTTTTGAGGAAGCTCTAGGAAGGAGAACTTACCTTACAAGATAACAGGGCATACCACAAAGTTAAATATTTAAAATAAGTCACAAACATTGGCCTTTAACGTTAATAATTTTGCATTACTTGGACATCACTACATTGTAATCCTCTACTCTAGTAAGTTAAAGGCTATTAATCATGGAGAAGGTATAAAGCAACAAAGATTGAGATTTGCATAAAACTAACACCGAAGAGTTACAGAAAAAAAATCAAAGACTTAAGAAACAATAAAAAAAAAAGAGGACACAAATTTCCCATTAAATTAAACATGGGAGATTAAACAGCTGCTTCTTACCACATGAAAAGCTTCTGGGGTGCTAAAAATGTTCTGTTTCATGATACAAGTTTTTGCTTTAAAAATATTTGTTAAACTTTGTACATAGCTTTATGCACTTTTCCATATGTATGCTTCAGCTCACAATTTTAAAAATTTTAAAAGAAACGAAAGAAAAAGAGTTTTAAGAAGGTGAGAGTTACCAGCTTATATGCTAAAAAGGAGTCAAACAAAATTGACTAAAAATTAGCTATTACATTTGGAAATTAATGTTTATCTGTAACTTTCTTGAGAGCAGTTTCAGTGGATAGGGAAATGAATAAAAGTTGTGAAAGTTTAGACAGTGACTATTTCCTAGAGCTAAGCCTTTAAGGCTGTAAAGGTTTCTAACAATTGTTAATTAAGAAAGCCATTACCAGACAGTCCATGGGGTCGCAAAGAGTTGGACATGACTGAGAAACTGAGCTGAACTGAACTGAACTGATTACCAGACAGACAAAGATAAGGAGAATCGTGGACCTGACCGGCCAGTCCAGAGGGCGTGGTTGAGTATAATGAATATTGCCTTTGTTTGTAGAATGTGAATATTATGGGCAATTGCCAAGTAACATCCTAAGAAGTTGCCAAGTCAAGGCTGAAATAAACAATCTGAAACTATATCCAAATATATTCAGATAAGAAGAGGATGCCAAGACACAGAGCTGAACTAATGTCTTTAGTTCAGAAAAGAAAGAACACTCTGAAGGAATTTCCTGACACAGAATCCTACAGGGTTGGTTAGAAAGAAAAGACTCATTTGGGTTTTTCACTATTAGTGTAATAATTGATGGATTATATGGTAAGCTTAGGTTTACCTTCGTTAGAAACTACCAGACTATCTTCCAAAGTAGTTGTACCATTTTGCATTCCAGTGAGCAAAGAATGAGAGATCCTGTTGCACCACATCCTTGCCAACATTTGATGATGTCAATGTTTTGGGTTTTAGCCATTCTAATATATGTGTAATGGTATCTCATTGCTTTAACTTGCAATTCCCTAATGACATATGATGTTGAGCATCTTTTTATATGCCTATTTACCACCTATATATCTTCTCTACTGAGATTTCTCTTCAGATCCTTTCCTATTTTGTAACTGGATTATTTTTTTTATTGTTGTATTTTAAGAGTTTTTTTGTATATTTGGGGTAACAGTCCTTTATCAGTTATCTTCTGCAAGTGTATTCTCCTGTCTGCAGCTTGTCTTTTCAATTCTTTAATGGTGTCTTTCACAGAGTAGAAGTTTTCATTTTAAAGAAGTCTAATTTATCAAAATTTTTTCATGGATTGTGCTTTTTGTTGTTACATATAAGAAGTCACCTCCAAGCTCAAGGTCACCTAGATTTTCTCCTATGTTATCTTCTATAAGTTGTATAATTTTTTTTACATTTAGGTAAATGATCCATTTGGAGTTAATTTTTGTGAAAGGTGTAAGGTCTGTGTCTAGATCCTAATCTAAGTGCTAATTTACTCACTAGCCATTTGACACTATGAGTTGAAAACTAATGCCCACGCAAAAGCATGCACACAAATTGTTATAACAGCTTTATTTATAATCATCAAAAACTGGGAAACAACCAAGATGTCCTTTACTAGGTGAATGAATAAACAAACTGTGGTACATCCATGCAATGGAGTATCAACAACAACAAAGACACAGAGGAAACTTAAATTCATATTGCTGAGTGAAAGAAGTCAGTGAAAAAGCAACATACTCTAAGATGTTAACCTGTATATGACATTCTGGAAATGGTAAAACCTAGAGACATTTAAAAATGTCAGAGATTCCAGGGGTTCAGGGAGCAGGATTAGGAATCAAGAGGTGCAGTATCAGGCATTTTTACAGAAGTGATACTATCCTGGATGATACTGTAATGATGTATATGTAATATTGTACACTTGCCAAAACCCACAGAAATATACAAAACAAAGAATAAATCCAAATGTCAACTATGGAGTTTAGTTAATAATAATCTATTAATATTTGTTTATCATTTGTAACAAATGTACTCTACTAATGCAAAATGTTAATAATAGGAAAACTGTGTGCAGGGGAGAGAAAGAACATATGGGAACTCTGTATTTTCTGCATAATCTTCCCAAACCTAACACTGCTCTGAAAAGTAAAGTCTTTTAATTTTTTAAAAAATTATGTTCTCATGGTCATATATTTTAGGAAAATTTGTAAATATAAAATATCTTCAAAATGGGGGGGGGGCATTGTGTATCTGGAAACATCTTGGGGAAACTAAGAGGAAATAGGGGCTTCCTTGGTGGCTCAGTGGTAAAGAATCCATGTGCCAATGCAGGAGGGACGGGTTCACTCCCTAGTAGGGAAGATCCCCAGGAGAAGGATATGGCAACCCACTCCAGTCTTCTTGTTTGGGAAACCCCACAGACAGAGGAGCCTGGCAGGCTATAGTCCATGGGGCTACAAAAAAAGTTGGACATGACTTAGCAACTAAACAACAATAACAAGAGGAAATAGAGTTGGAGATATATTTAGGTTGGGTTTAAAGAAACATATTTATGGGATTCACAATCACTTCCAGATATGAGTAAATTATTAGTTAGCTATCCCGACTATCCTAAAGTAGGAATAGTTTCCAGTGGCCTAGTACTCATTGTGCTACACTGTGACACAAATGTTCAGGGCGGAAATGGTGTCATAATATGCAAAGCTATCATAATCTGCCTAGTATTGGAAGCATGTGGGCAGTGGAAAAGAAGCATGGTTTCAATTGCATAGAGTTAGTCTTTGGAAAATTCTTCCAAATCTTTCAGGTTATATATGCAAGAAGCTTCATAGAAGTTTTAAACTTTAAGACAACCCTGATAATTTTCATAAAATTGTAAATAAGTTGTAAAGATGAAAGAAATCTTTCTAGACTATCACTAGTAAAATTTAAATTTTAATTTATCATGATAAAGACAGATTTAACTTTCCATACTCTCAACAGAAAATAATGTTTTAAAATCTTTGACATTAAAGTTCAAGAATGTTGGAAGAAAAGTATTACAGATGTATGTTGTTGCCGTTGTTCAGTCACTAAGCCGTGTCCGACTCTGCAACTCCACGAACTACAACACACCAGGCTTTCCTATCACTAACTCTCAGAGTTTGCTCAAACTCATGTCCATTGAGCAGAGGTAGGTCAGGCAGTTATTAAAAATATTATGCCATTTCTCCAAATGTTATGATTTTGCACTGCTTATCAGTTTCCAAATAAGTGTTTTGATTTTTCTCATTATAAATAAATATTCACCTTTGTATGTAATTTGAATTCAAATTTTGAATTCTTTCTCTTAGAGAATCCTCAAAATTGCTTAAGCTTCGGGTCACACAAAGCCTCAATCTGCCCCTAATACAAGCTTTATGTGAGCAGCTCCCATTTTTCTATCTCCAGCTCAAGTTTCCCAAACTCCAAACTAGCATTTCCAACTGCTTACCTGATACCTCTGCTGCATGTCTAAAAGACATCTCACGATCAACATGTTCACGACTACACTCCTAATCTATCCCAACCCAACTCCCCAAATAAACTGCTCCCCCACAATCTTGTCTATCTAGGTCGATGATAAAACATTTTTCAAGTTGCTCAGAAGAACAAAAACCTTGGAATCATTTTTGACCTTCCTTCTTAAGCTTACGACCAAATCCACTGGAAAATCTGTTGAGACAACTTTCAAAATACATCCAAAATTTGTCTGCTTATTATTTCATTTCACAGCTCTGGTCAGGCCACATGACACCCAACCTGAATTACTGCATTAGCCTCCAGACAGGTCTTCTTGAATCTACCTCTAACCCCTACGATCTGTTCTAAATGCAGCAGCTAATGTAGCCCTCTTAAAAGGCAGATTAGATTATGTCATTCCCCAGCTAAATCTTCTGCTAACTTGTTTCACTCAGAGAAAAGGCCAAGGTTTCTCTGATGCTCTGTGAGGCCCTCTGAGATCCGCATGTCCCCTGAGATTTCCCCATTCCTGCCAGCTCTTCCATCACCTCCCCTGCTGATTTCCCTGTCACTCCACTCCAGCCACACTGTTTCCTTGGGATTCGCACTGCCACCCAGGAACTTTCTATACCAAGTTATTTACATAGCATAATAAATGATTAGTGTTGAATTTCTAGTTTTTTCTGAAAGTTTTTAAATTTCAGAAGAGCAGGGATCTCTAATTTGTTCACTGATGTATCCCAAGTATCTAGAATGCTCAATAGTTCCTGATGCTTAAAAAAATTTTATTGCTCATATAAATCTTTTCACAGAGATGATATTTTTAGTAAAATACATAGATAACGGATATAATGATGCATTATGCTACTAAACACCCTAAAAAACTTAAGAATAGAAACAAAGATAACAGCCACAAACTTCAGTGCACTAATACTGAAATTGCCAAAATTCATGGCTATGAAACAGAGAAAATATTATCTGTATGGTTAGAGACTTATACACCAAATAAACTGAGACCTAGGTTAAAGGGTAAACTTTGGAAGTTAAAAATTGCCTAAAAAGATAGAGACCTTCAAAGAGATATAGACACTTATCTCCCAGATTTATATGTTTACATTTCAAAAGATAATAAAAGTCCCAGAGCTACTGGTTTGTATTCCAAAGGGTTTAAATTGGGGAACTTCCCCTTATCTTCCCTGAGATTTGTTTACATAAAGTAGAAAAGATTTATCTGCCTCTCAAGGTGGAAAAAGACTGTTGTATAGTAGTTCCTATATAAATTTCCAGATTCATAATTTTGGGGCTCCCCTTCTATGCATATTACCATCTGGTTCTCATCTCATTATGCTGAAGGGGAAGAATGGGGTGTGAAGAACAAATGTGGTTACTGCTGTTAAATAATAATAGTCCTCCTTTGATACAGAAACTTTGTGCTTGATTTTAGGAGGAATTAAATAATATATGTATTAAAAATTTATCAATAGGTTTAGGAGATTTTCTACAAAGATTATATGAGATAATATAACTGGTATAAAATATTGAACATGTTGCCTATCACATGGTAGACACTTGGGTTAGTTCCCTTCCCCTTTCACACTACTCACTCTCAATGGCTTAAAGAAAGATGAAGACAATTTTTCTGTCTTCTTTCATTGTCTTCCAGCTTTTCGATATATTGCCAACTTTTCTAATCCTAACTACATAAAGCCTGGACTAAGAAATTAGGGAAACACCTTAGACTCTGTAGAAAAACATATACAAGTAATATTTCCAGGTTAATGTCACCATAAAATTTTCCTACTATATTGTATCCAAATTTTAACAGACACCACTTAAGAAGATAAGGAATTCAAGAAACTTAGTGATAAATGACATGGTTCTGAAATGACTTATTAAACATCATTGGAATTATTTTTCAAGATTAGATATGGAACAATTTTTATTTTATGATAAAGTCCAGAATTTTATTTAAAAAAGGAATTGTTTCCAATGGGCATTTCTTAAATTTATCAAGATGGCCAATAAGAATTAACTTTATATAATGTTTAAAAACCAAAATTAATAAAAATACCGATTATTTAGAGATGAATATATTTTAAAGTGAGAATGCAACACTGCTATTAAAAGAAATAACCACCGAACACAAGAATTTATTTGAAATTTACTTGGATGTCAGTTGAGGGAAAATAGTTTCCCCATTAGAAAAACAAAGGGTTCATTAAAGGTAATACTGCTTTTTGAACACAAATCTTGTTAACAAATCCTGGATTTCTGACCCTTATATTGTGTGGAACTATCTTATTGAGCAGGTCCAGAATTATTGTAAATATTTTCATTATGTAAGAAATACCAGTACTGAAACAACACTTTATGTGTCTGTGGTCACAGTATACTGAGTGTTTACAAAATACTTTGAGAAAAGAGATGCATTTGGGGATGGAAAGGAATCCTTCTATGATTCATAATAATGCGAATTAACTACTCTGCTTTATTTAGCTGGCAGGAAAGGGGTCAAGCTATCTACTCATGAAGAGAACTGTGTGTTTTTTCCATGAAATGAATATAACACAGCTGGTGCATAATTACTGAGTTGCTACAGCCATTTATTTAGACATGTCAATCATGGGAAAAGGTCAAGTACATTAAGCTGAATAAGCCTGTGATCTTTAATTCCATGGATACTCTAACAAAATCAGAAAACACAACAAGGCATCATTTATCATAACATATCAAAGAGCTCTAAGTCCAACAGAAACTCTCTTCCGAGATTACAGCTATAGAGAGAAAGAAAAGAAACCAAGAGTGTGTTAAGTGAGCATGTATGTGTGTACATTGGAAAGAGATACTATTAGGCTACTTACTGCACTGTTGTTTCTTGTGCTATTTTGCTGAAAGAATTAAAAAGTCACACCAATGCTGGTCATAGTCACCTGACGCTAGGACCATATGTGTAATGATTACAAAACAAAAGACCACGTGACTGTGACTATTCTATACAGAAAATAAAAATCTTGAAAGTGCTAAAGTTGTTCATCAAAGAAATCACAGCTTGAAGTTTACTAGTTTAGAAGATACTGTGGAATATTTTAAAATATACTATTTCTTTTAAGTTTATAACACTATCTTGAGCAAAACATAACAACTAAATTACTTTGTACCTTGAGATATCAATGTTAGCTTTTATCTTGGAGGATAATCAGCCTCAATATTTCTTGACTAAATGAATGAATCCTAATAACATGTATTTTCTAAGAAAAAAAAGAGAATTTCCCATTTTGATAGATTGTAAGACAGCTTGATGTTGGATGTTTAGGGTGCTCAAAGGGAATCTAATCAAAATCAGTCAAGAAACAGAAATAATAACAAATGCTTATAAGATATGATCCCTGCACTTAAAAAAAAAAGATAGCCATCCAATTGCTAAAAAATCAAATGTGAGAAAAGAAAATAGCAAGCAATGATACAAATAAAAAGAAAAAAAATCTGTATTAAAGCTAATGTTGTGTTGTATCATAGCATTAAATGCTGTAGGAGTTCATAACAGAGTGAAATCAAAGATAACCTGAGCAATCAAGGAAAGTTTCATGAAGAAGGACTTGAGTATTAAAATAGGGAATGGGAAATGGTAGAGTGGAAAATCTAGAAAAACAAGATAAATCACACAAAAAGAACACTTTTGGGGGATAATGTGAGGTGCATTTTACAGCAGGAGAAAAGTAAGGTGAGATAGAGCATGCATTTTTGTAATTACAAAAGCTTACAATTTCACTATTATTTTCAAATATTTATGTTTTGCTATTTTATTTTACAAGGAAAAGAGATCAACATATGTTCTGGAATACTTTAAAAAATGAATGCAAAAGACAAGGTTGTGCTCCCCATCTCCTCAACCTCATTTTAACTAAATTATGATTTCTGAACAGCCTTGACGCTTTGCTTCAGGGAAATTGGTAGGATATGAGCAAAAAGGTAAAACTGTAAAATTTTCCAGATTTAGTCTTGTCTTGTATTAATCCGAAAGACATGTGCGTATGTAGAAAGTGGCTCATTCTGAGAACTGTGGTATTAAAGACAGAAGGGTTGCCTGGAAAAACTGAAGACTTTTTGAAGAAAAAAAGATTTCCATGAAGACAGTTGATGAAATTCAAACTGTGAAACTGAAGGAATGAACAAATTAAAACATATGAAAGCAAAGAGGGAAAACACTTTTAACACTTCTACATAGAAGTTTACAAATAGGAAGTAGTGTTGCAGATTTTTTTTTAATGGCCACGATATTTTAGGAGATTCTCCCATCAAATAGTAGAATCTGTTCTTCTAATCCTTGAATCCTGGCTTGGCCATGTAACTTATTTTGACTTTTAAGACACTGGCACATGTGATACAAAAAAGACTTAGAGAAAGCTTTTGTTTTTTTCTTTACTGCTTTCTACAAGAAAGCTTGTGGTTTTTTTCCTCTTATGCCACCATGTAATCATATGTATCAAATCTGTCTAATTTTACCATCACCATCATCTATACATACCACTGCCAGTATATATTCTATGCATGCATGCCTGCGTGGGTGCTTTCACTTCAGTTGTGTCTGACTCTTTGAGATCCCATGGACTGTAGCCCACCAGGTTCCTCTGTCCATGGGATTTTCCTGCCAATATTGGAGTGGGTTGCCATGCCCTCCTCCAGGGGATCTTCCCAACTCAGGGATCTAACTCGCATCTCCTGCCTCCCCTGCATTGCAGGTGTACTCTTTACCTCTGAGCCACTGGGGAAGCCCATAGATTCTATGCTGCTGCTGCTGCTGCTAAGTCGCTTCAGTCGTATCCAACTCTGTGCGACCCCATAGATGGCAGCCCACCAGGCTCTGCCGTCCCTGGGATTCTCCAGGCAAGAATACTGGGGTGGGTTGCCATTTCTTTCTCCAGTGCATGAAAGGGAAAAGTGAAAGTGAAGTCGCTCAGGTGTGTCCGACTCTTAGCGACCCCATAGACTGTAGCCTACCCAGCTCCTCCGTCCATGGGATTTTCCAGGCAAGCGTACTGGAGTGGGGTGCCATTGCTTTCTCCGATATATTCTATGAGCACCTTATATTTCCTTATAACATTTTTCAAAACTTCAGTTAAATAATTGTAGAATCAGGTGTATAATGGCTATGATAGGCTCTAGAGGCAGGAATAAAGTCTGTATAATCATGTTCTCATTCCCAGTACCTGGCATATTAAAAGCTCAGTAAGTATTGAATAAATAAGTGACAACAAATTAAAACTCTTTTTATAGAATTTTATGCTGAAGTAGGCTATAAATTTTTAAAACTGGCTCAGAGGAAGAGAACTTTGAGGAAGATAGGACATGTATTGCTACGTGAAACACAGATAGCATGCCTTGTGAAGGGAGGCACAAGCACACAGAGGGTCCAGAGACATATGAGACTTGTTTTTATCAGGAGGTAAACAGAATGTTTACTTCTGTAAATATCCATTGCTTAATGAACACTTTATTCATTAAATGCCTTATTCATCACTCATGAATAAACATATACCTATACTACATATGGAAACCACACTTCTTATTTTTAAAACATTTTATGGGATATTTTAGATGAAGCCCATGACTTTAACACATATAACCTGACGGCAATGGTGTGCTGAAACTGGCTTATACCAATCTGCCAGAACTAGCTGGGCATGTCTCTTCCTAACTCTGTATTCAGTGAAAACATTTCAGTGATGTGAAAGCAGCCGTGAAAAATGGAAAGTGCTATAAATTGAGGCTATGGAGGCAACCAAGAGAAGAGGAGGAGGGAGGGTTATCAGAACACCACTGCTTGGTACCTAGTGGGAACATAAAGATGGAACTCCCTTTTTTTAATTTGTTGACAACTGTCTATACCCAGATGTGATCTGATCAATTTACCTTAATAAGGCTGACTTCATTTTCTAGAAAGATCCACTTGTGTAGTTTTGCAATTATGTGGATAGAAAGTACCCAATTTTAAGTAAAGAGAATAAAAAAAAATTATTGGGGGCAATACAAAAGCATAGAGCTAAGATGATGGTGAAAAGTGACGTTAAGGAGCATCTGTTTTCACCCTCTCTTTTATATAGGATCATGAGAGTATTTTAGGAAGAAGGGAAGCTGCACCCAAATCCTTTGCTTTGAGATGTAAAGTCATTAAATCATTTCTGAAGGAGTATGGTACCCTAAATGAAGACAAGCAGGAATGCATGGCGGCCTCCCACTTCCATTCTCTGTTGAAAGGAAACTCCATGGATGGGAGGAGAGTTTGGACCCCTTTACAGACTCAAGAGCAGCCACCAGATTACTCTGTGTGTGTGTGTGTGTGTGTGTGTGTGTGTGTGTGTGTGTGTGTGTGTGTGTGTGTGTGTATTGATGGTTTTAGGTCCATCAACACCTTTCTGACAAAGTCACTTAGGTACTAGAGAGCCTACTCTGAGTGGTGAAAACTTGAAGTATACACTCAAGTCTCAAGGCTGATTTTGGTATGCACATATGTGGAGGAGGAAGCTGTGTAGCTGACTAGATTAACCTGTACAGATAAACCAGGAAGGATCAACAACTTTGGTGGACAGGGCCTTACTCCAAATAATAGTAAGTAGTCACAAACTCCAGTGCAACTTGCATCACCCCAACTCCCTGGACGCCAGCAGATTTCTACTTGGTAGTAGAAGATACTGAGACTAATAGGTTAAGTTTTCTAGAGTTAAACAGTTGTTGAGATCAACCATGAGGGAGATATCTAGTTTATAAGGTCCATATTTTATCTCTTTTTTCACTGCTATATTACTAGTACCTAGAGTAGCATCTTTGTTGTTGTTGTTGTTGAGTTCCCAAGTCAGGTCCAACTCTGCGACTGCATGGACTGTAGCCCACAGACTTTTCTGTCCATGGGATTTCCCAGGCAAGAATACTGGAATGGGTTGCTGTTTCCTTCTCCAGGGGATCTTCCTGACACAGGGATCAAACCTGTGTCTCCTGTGTTGGCAGGCAGATTCTTTACCACTGAGCCAGCACTTAATAATAGGCATTAAGTAGAATTGGAGGAATGAATGAATTAGTGAATCTGAAGTACCATTAATTCTCACTGAAGGTGGCAACTGGTTAGATATATTAAGGGCTGATTAAACCATTTAGTCTTAAGTAACCCTTTGGAAATCGAGAGGCGAACCCCAGGAGAAACGCCATACTTTTGGAATATCCAGACAGGTTGTACCTCTGAGCTCTTATATACTGTCAATGCTAACCAAATATGACCTAATTTTATATCTCAAAATGATAAAGCCAGATATACCCTTTCCATAGAAAATTTATATTTGATGATATTTTGCCACATCTCTTCAACTTCAAATTTCTTTCTTCCTCAAGAAAGGTAAAAAATAATTTTTCATGGTTTTCAAGAAGCATGAATCATTAATAGGACATTTTTTTAAACCCTTCACTTACACAGAGGGCTTCTCTGATAGCTCAGTTGGTAAAGAATCCGCCTATAATGTAGGAGACACCAGTTCAATTTCTGGGTTGGGAAGAGCCGCTGGAGAAGGGATAGTCTATGCAGTCCAGTATTCCTGGGCTTCCCTTGTGGCTCAGCTGGTAAAGAATCTGTCTGCAATGCAGGAGATCTGGGTTGGGAAGATCCCCTGGAGAAGGGAAAGGCTACCCACTCCAGTATCCTGGCATGGAGAATTCCATGGACTGCATAGTCCACGGTGTCCCAAAGAGTCGGACACAACTGAGTGACTTTCACTTTCACTCACTTATACAGAGCAAGCAGTCCTTTTCAAATTCAAAACTAATGAACTTTTCTTGTCAGTCACAGAACTGAAAACTTCAAAGTATTTAAATATGAAGCAAAGTTAACATGAAATTTAAATTTTAAAGCATACTCTTGAAATTCATTTAAAGATCATAGAATTTAGAGCTGCAAAATTCTTTAGAGAGCACCTGACTGATTCTCTCATTTTCATGAGAGAAATAAACAGAAACAAATGTGAAATAAACAGAAGTTGACAAATTTAACCCAACACTGCTAAAACTAACCATTTCTAAGTAATTGTATCCAATAGGGAAATTTTAAAAACTTAAGTTTTTTTCCTCATGCAAAACTCTACTATTTCCATGTAACATAAAACAATGATACAGTTCATCTCTCATGTAACAGTCTTTCAAATACTCAATTATTTAGCAGTTATGTTCTAAGTATTCCCTTAGCATTTTCCTCAACTAATATTTGTATAAGATGACCTCTACTTTGGTAACATTCATCTTTTTCAGTGTCTACTTTAGGCATATTCACTGTATGAAGGTCCGTATGATGCATATGGAACACTTTGGATACATCCATATAGACTCCTATAGCTCTTATAGGTGGAAATAACATTCCAAGAAGTGAATAACATTCCAAGAAGTGAATCATAGAGAGATAAAATAAAGAATAAGAAGAAAAAAAATCAAGGACAGATATATAGAGAATAACCAACAGCTGAAAGATAGATGAGAATAGACAAAGCTCTGATGAAATGGATGGAACCCCTCACATTATGTCAGTGGGAGGGTAAAACAGATCAAAAATTTTAAACTCCATAATCTTTTGAGTCAGTGATCCTGAGAATTACATCAGGAAAGTCAAGTGCACAAAAATATATATATTATAATAATCCACTGAAACATTGTTTAAAATAGATAAATGAGAAATAAAATGTCCATTGATAAGGGATTGGTTAAATAAAGCATGATATAATCATGCAATGAAATACAAAGTACGATTAAAATGGACACTATCAATATTAACATGGAATGATGCTTAATTTTTAATGAAGAGAATATTTTTAAAGATTATGAATTATACTATAATTCACTTACATGTAATTTAGCTATCTAAAGAGCCTCTTGATGAGAGAGAAAGAGGAGAGTGAAAAAGTTGGCTTAAAGCTCAACATTCAGAAAACTAAGATCACGGCATCCGGTCCCATCACTTCATGGCAGATAGATGGGGAAACAGTGGAAACAGTGGCTGAATTTATTTTTCTGGGCTCCAAAATCTCTGCAGATGGTGACCACAGCCATGAAATTAAAAGACGCTTACTCCTTGGAAGGAAAGTTATGACCAACCTAGATAGCATATTAAAAAGCAGAGACATTACTTTGCCAACAAAGGTCCATCTAGTCAAGGCTATGGTTTTTCCAGTCGTCATGTATGGATGTGAGAGTTCGACTATAAAGAAAGCTGAGCACAGAAGAATTGATGCTTTTGAACAGTGGTGCTGGAGAAGACTCTTGAGAGTCCCTTGGACTGCAAGGAGATCCAACCAGTCCATCCTAAAGGAGATCAGTCCTGGGTGTTCATTGGAAGGACTGATGTTGAAGCTGAAACTCCAATACTTTGGCCACCTGATGCAAAGAGCTGACTCACTGGAAAAGACCCTGATGCTGGGAAAGATTGAGGGCAGGAGGAAAAGGGACGACAGAGGATGAGATGGCTGGATGGCATCACCAACTCGATGGACATGGGTTTGTGTGGACTCAGGGAGTTGGTGATGGACAGGAAGGCCTGGCGTGATGCAGTTCATGAGGTCGCAAAGAGTCGGACACGACTAAGCGACTGAACTGAACTGAACTGTATACCATTAGCAATCAATTAATATTGGTAACTGATGATGACTTCACAAGCTGCTACTGCTAAGTTGCTTCTGTTGTGTCTGACTCTTTGCGACCCCATAGATGGCAGCCCACCAGGCTCCCCTGTCCCTGGGATTCTCCAGGCAAGAATACTGGAGTGGGTTGCCATTTCCTTCTCTAATGCATGAAAGTGAAAAGTGAAAGTGAAGACGCTCAGTCGTGTCCGACTCTTAGCAATCCCATGGACCGCAGCCTACCAGGCTCCTCCGCCCATGGGATTGTCCAGGCAAGAGTACTGGAGTGGGCTGCCATTGCCTTCTCCAGATGACTTCCCAAGGGAAGTCCAAATTGATTGGTAGCCCACCTATGCTTCATTTGTGAGGGGATAACCTGTGGAGGTTATGATCACATGCAGCCAAGGGGCTTTAAACTTGGATAGCTCTAGGGGGGAGCTAGTGGAAATAGAGATTGAAGAATTTAATCAAGAAGTAGACTAAATTGTTTCCTTCACAATGTCACTTTCAGAATACTACTCCCACACTATTAAACTGTAAAACTAAATAATCAACTCATTTAAGTCTCAGATGTCTGGAAAACTCTAAAGTATAGTGTTAAGTCTCAGATGTCTGGAAAACTCTAAAGTATAGTGTTAATATAAACATATTAAGAAGCTTTAGTCATTTGTAGTTTGTCTTCAAAGTATTAAATATTTTTGAAGAAAAATATAGAAGGATTAAAGGAATAAATTCTTTGCTGCAAAACACCCTCTTTTAATATTTATAGGATTATATTTAAGGTAATGAAAAGGGATTTCTTTTCATCTATTATATCACTAAAATAGCAAATGATTGAAAATTTTACATATACACACACAAATATACAGTTCTCCTTATTCACAAAGGATATGTCTTAGGTCACATTACATAGCAAATACTTCAAAGCTGTACTGTGCCTTTGATAAGTAGAGAATAGGTTCTAAATAGAGACAGATTTATAAGGAACAATGAGGGAGATTAAGAATATATGCTCTTATTCTAAAATCAGATGCCTAAAAACTGACATCGTAAACTAGGGATGGAAAAAATACAAGGACTCCTAAATTATGAAACTATAAATTTGCTGGATTTCTTAGTCACATATACACATTAGAATATTTGTTACTATTACTATCCTCATGCAAGGACATACTTGCAAATGATATAACTATTTGCGAATGATCTAATAAGCCATGACCAAATTTAGAAAAATAGATCTTTAAAATTTACAATATACTCTAAAAACAGACTATAAATAACTATCAAGCTACCACTCCAAATAGAAAAAAAAATCACAAATAAGTTTATATATCAAAATAAAGATGTGGGTCACACACAAAATTCATGGGGAACAATTAATATGAAGAAATATGGAACATGATGTATAGCTCACCTGGGAGTTAATTTTAGGAATAAAAGTAATTCCATTATTAGACTGTTTAAAAACAAACATTCTCATACTTAGTTTTTATTTTTAGGATACCCAGGAGAAAAATAAAACAATTCATTGTGAAATGTACATAGGTGGCCAAGATAGTCAATTAGGAAATAAAATTTTACTAGTGGCTATTTTTTTTCTGGTATCTTCACTATTAGTCTATCTGCCTAATTCCCATCTTCAAATATCTAAAGTGTTTGGCAGGCAGAATGTACAATTTTAAATGGGATCCTATGTAGTTAATTAACTCCACTAATTATTACCAATGGACCAAATACCAGTTAGAATTTCTCCATCAAGTAACATTGAACCTGTATCACAATATTAAATTGCACAAAAGCACCAACCAAAAATAGCAGGAAAAATGGTTCTTTCTTTTTCAGATAAAAGACATTTGAAATAATGAAACAATAAGATTATTCATTCTGTGGTACAGCAGAGATAAGAATTTAAAATAAGAGAACTATCAGGTTATATTAAAAATTGTCTCCAATGGGATAGAGCTTTTCCTTTTGTGGAAATGAATCCGTCTAATGGGAATTTACTTGTTATAAAATTTTTCAAATTTGTGCAAAATTATTTGGAAAGCTATTGCAATGCAGGTACTATCAAACTCTTTATTGCTTCATAGGATAATATCAACTTTTTAAAAA
The DNA here is from genome assembly GCA_024291935.2 of Okapia johnstoni. Taxonomy (NCBI): domain Eukaryota; kingdom Metazoa; phylum Chordata; class Mammalia; order Artiodactyla; family Giraffidae; genus Okapia; species Okapia johnstoni. The sequence goes on from CM044319.1 coordinate 12,126,356, forward strand.
TAGTTATGACTGAGTAAATATGCCCCAGTCTTCCAGTTAATACACACCTTGCCCCATTCAGTCACCTAAAAAACAAGTCTCCACATCATGTTTACGTCTAGGTGTTAAAAGCCCAGACCCTTGAGCAACTGAATCCCTGCTCTTACACTTGCTAGTTAGGGGCTGGGCAAGTCAATTTTTGGGGCTTTGGTTTCTTTATCCATAAAATGGAGATGATAATAGCACTTACCATACTGAGTAACTTTAAAAAATTAATTCATTCTTCATTATTTGACTTACCTTATGCAAATATTTAAACTTCATTTCCAGTCACTTCCTTACCCCTATGTACACAATTCCAGTGTGTTAGCCACACCATATTTGCCATTCCCAGAATATGATAAATCCTTCCTTCTTTGTCCTCAGAAATCTCATTCATCCTTCTAAGCCCATCTCAATCTCTCTGAAGGCAACTTTTGTTTCTCTCAGCAGAATTCATTTTTGCCTTCAGACGGCAATTTTTGGAGATTAAAAAATCAGAAAGAAAAAGATGTAAGCCTAATTTTTGGATTTTTCTTTATTTTTTAAATTATTTTTTACTTTGGTTGAAAAAGATCATATCATAATAATAGGATCAGCACTTATCTTCTTTTTTTAGTGAAAAATACTTTTGACATTACAATAATTATGGTCAGAAAAGCACTTTAGTTATCTTAAGAGCGCAGTAATGCATTAGGTGAAATGAAGAAAGTGGGAAGGTATTATCACTGAATAAAAATTATGTTTCATGACAGCTTTGCACTAGGTATTTTACTTATATTTTCTCTGGACTTTGGGTCCACAATACAGTGAATGGTCCTAAAAGAAGTAAACTAGTAAACCTAATTTTTGTCTAAAATAAAATGAGCAAAAGAATATCAAGATATAGGTATAATTTTCTCTATTAAATTCATGACTTAAAAGTATTTTGCTCTGCTAAAAGCAACATAAAATAAAGAAAACGTCTTTTTAATTTAATTTGTAGGCCAAGATTTAAATATTAGCTTAACTTTTCCATCAAAATTTTAAATTTATGAATTCCTGAATATCCAGTTAAGATGTAACTAGTTTTATTTAGGAGAAGGCAATGGCACCCCACTCCAGTACTCTTGCCTGGAAAATCCCATGGACGGAGGAGCCTGGTAGGCTACAGTCCATGGGGTCGCTAAGAGTCAGACACGACTGAGCAACCTCACTTTCACTTTTCCCTTTCATGCACTGGAGAAGGAAATGGCAACCCACTCCAGTGTTCTTGCCTGGAGAATCCCAGGGACGGCGGAGCCTGGTGGGCTGCCATCTTTGGGGTCACACAGAGTCGGACACGACTGAAGTGACTTAGCAGCAGCAGCAGCAGCAGTTTTACTTATCTTAGTACAGTGCAACATAATCAGAACCTCCTGTATTTACGTGTTAAATGTTTGAAATGTAGTTAAATATTTGATGAGTGTTGATTATGCATCTAATTATATTACATAAACTTAACTTCTTACATGTTCAGTGACATATTATTGAATTACATATAAATAAGATTCAATGCAACACATTGTTTAGTAGTTATCAAGTTTAAGAAAAAGTGCTGGATAGATACCATAATATAATGCAAATAACAGGTAGGAAAAAGATTTGTTCCTGAACAAGCTTGTAATCAAATAAAAATGATAAGAAATATATACGTAATAATAATATATGAAACGATGTAAATTCAGAAAGAGCTATCTGAAGAAGGAAGATAATTATTCTGCCAGGAGGGATCAATAACACTAACGGGTGGGCAGAATGAACATTCTATTCTTTGTGGAGAAGATGAGAAGGCACCAATTTGGTATTGTTGTTTAGTCACAAAGTCGTGTCTACTCTTTGCAACTCCACAGACTGTAGCTCACCAGGCTCCTCTGTCCACGGGATTTCTGTCCAGGCAAGAATACTGAAGTGGGTTGCCATTTCCCTCTCCAAGGGCTCTTCCCAACCCAGGATCTAATCCGCATCTCCAGCATTGCAGGTGGATTCTTTACCACTGAGCCACCTGGGAAGCTCCCAATTTGTGTGCTTAGCTGCTCAGTCGTGTACGACTCTTTGCAACTCTGTAGACTGTGGCCCACCAGGCTCCTCTGTCCTTGGGGATTTTCCAGGCAAAAATACTGGAGTGGGTTGCCATGCCCTCCTCCAGGGGATCTTCCCAACCCAGGTATCAAACCCAGGTCTCCTGCACTGCAGGCGGATTCTTTACCACTGAGCCACCTAGGAAGCCCCCAGTATGGTATGGAACAGCTAAAAGGTTTTGAACACAAAGTTTCTAATAATATTCTTAAGGTTCTACTGCCTCCTATATGTTCTCAAGCTGTAGAAAATAGCAGGTATTATTTTAGAAATATGTGCTAAAAACACAGAAAACAAATTGTATCTCACTCACTAAAGAATTTATTTATATATATCAATGATTTTGGGTGAAGTTTAACCTGTGAGGAGGAATGCAAACTGTAATAAGTATAAGGTTTGGCAACAAAGGAATATGAAGGACAAAAGGGCAAGCATTCTATACCATATACAGAAACTAACTCAAAATGAATCAAAGACCTAAAGGGAAGACCCAAAACTATAAATTAGAAGGAAACATAGGAAAAAGCTTTATGATATTGGATTTGGCAACTATTTCTTGAAAATAACACCAAAAACATAGGCAACAAAAGTAAAACTATACAAATTGGACTACATCAAAACATTAAAATTTAATGGGTACCAAAGGACACAATCAACAGAGTGAAGGGGCAGTCTACTGAACAGGAGAAAATATTTACAAATCATGTATCAACAACATTAAAAATACAAATAATGCACAAAAGACTTGAATAGACACTTCTCCAAAGATGACACACAAATGGCCAACAAGCATATGAGAAGATGTTTAATACCACTAATTATTAGGAAAATGCAAAACCACAATGAGACATCACCTCACATCCATTAGGATGGCTACTATCAAGAAAATTTGGAAAACTGCAAGTATTAGTGAGGAGGTTAAAAAAAATTGGAACCCTTGTGCAGTTTGGTGGGAAAGTAGAATTGTGCATAAGCTATGAAAAACAATAAGACAATTCCTCTAAAAATTAAAAATAGAATGACCTTTGTTGTTATTGTTCAGTCTCTAAGTTGTGTACGACTCTTTGCAACCCCATGGACCACAGTATACCAGGCTTCTCTGTCCACCACTATCTCCAGAGTTTGCTCAGATTCATGTCCATTGAGTTGGTGATACTATCTAACCATCTCATTCTCTGCCACCCAGTTCTCCTTTTGCCTTCAGTTTTTCACAGAATCAAGATCTTTTCCAATGAGTCAGGTCTTTGCATCATGTAGCCAAAGTATCAGAGTTTTTCCAATGGATATTCAGGATTGAATATTCAGGATATTCCAGTGGATATTTTTCCAATGGATATTCCTTTAGGATTGACCCTAGGATCTAGCAAGTCCACTTAGGGTTATATACTCAAAAGAATTGAAAGCAGGGTCTCAAAGAAATATCTGCATATTCATGCTCATAACAGCACTACTCACAATAGCAAAGAGATGAAAGCAATTATGTCCATAAATAGATGAATGGATAAATAGAATGTAGTATATACATACAATGGATATTACTCAGTCTTCAGAAGGATAGTAAGTCTAACACATGCTACAACATGGATAAACCTCAAGACATTATGCTAAGTGAAATAAATCTGTCAAAAAAGACAAATACTGCATGAGTTCACTTATATGTGTAATCATGTACAGGGTAGCCAAATTCATAGAAACAGAAGGTAGAATGGTGGTTGCCGGGGGAGAAGGAAATGGAGAGTTGTTTTACAGAATTTCAGTTTTGAGGATGAAAAAGTTCTGGAGATGGCTTATACAACATTGTGAATAGGTTTAACAATAATGAACTGTACACTTAGAATCGGTTATGATGATAAATTTTATGTTATGCTTTTTTACCACAAAGAACTTCTATTTCATTTCAAATAAGTATCTATTGGTATATTTTATCTATGTTACTAAAGAAGCTCTTAAAAAGTGGTGCTCCCGTCTTTTCCTTTAATTACACAAAAGGAGAAACTAGTATTCTACCTCCATTACCCTCAGTAATGCCACCTTTCTGTCTGGTGCTCTCACCTTACCCATGTTATAACATATTATGCTACCAGTTGATTTTTTATGAACCATGATAACTACTTCATTGCCCCTGCATTATTGTCTGATGCAGGGTAATCAACTTGGGAATCACTAACAGATTTGTTTATTATTTGCATGCATCACAATAGAATCCTCTACAGCATCCTCAAATGTTGGAATATTTATCTACTCACTATGATCTAGGAGCAAAACAAATACTTAGAAAACCAACATAAATAAGGTTTTACTCATTTTTAAAAATTCTATAATGTAATATTATCTTTGCATTCTGTGACGTTATTTTCAATCACCAGTAACTTAGTCACAATTATTCATTTCTGGGATTAAAATTCCCACTATAGACATCAGCAAATGAAACAAATATGATTTATCCAATTGTGTTTTTTCAATCAGAAATCTCTGTGAAAGCATTGTGCACTGTTGTGTGCATTTCCTAATCATTCCCAGTAAAAGGAAATGTATGAAATATATGTTAACACAATAATTAAAATGACCTTAGTAAATCTTATTTTAGCATTATGTATTTTCCATTCAAAGGGACCATTTACCATTTTACTTTAGCTATTTATAAATTTCTTTCTCCAGGGGATCTTCCCGACCTAGGGATCAAACCCAGGTCTCCCACATTGCAGGCAGACACTTTACCGTCTGAGCTACCAGACGGGGAAGCCCCATTTATAACTTACTGTTAACTTCCATTTATCTGTGTGTGTATTATCAACCACAATCTTTAAACCCAAGATGATTTTTCCCTGGAATGGAGTATATTTTTACACTAAATTCTTGTTTTGTTAGGTTTTCTTGTGTGAATTTAGTGAATATAAGCATAGTTTAAGTCATGGTACAACTTAAGTAGGACAGTAAATACACTGCTGAGAAAAAAGTAATAGCATTTCCAATCTAAATAAAAATTACTTTTATATTCATTACTGGGTTTGATTTTTCAAGTTTTTGCTCATTTCAATTTATATAATAAATATGGATAGCATGCAAATTACTGAGCCCACCCAGTAAGTAAAAACTTTCTAGACCTTGGGGGTTTTCTGTGAATCAAGCAAAATGTCAGGCATAGAGAGGGTATAGTTTGAAAGTTGTCTCTAGATAGTATATTACCTCTCCTCTTACTTACTTGTTGTAGCTAAAGATAAGACCCAAGAAGAATGAATTTAATCGTAATTTAAGTGGCTACATTACAATTCTTAAGGGGAATAAACATATTAGACTGCAGTAGATTATTAGGAGCTATCTCCAGTTTATTTTACTTAAGATGATTTGGGTATCACTTTTCAACAAAAAGATAAAAAATATCATATACCTTGTATCCCACTAGTAATAATCATTGTCTGTTTCACCCTCTTCATTGTTTGGTAGGTTTAATGGCTCAGCCTAAAACTATACACTTTAGTACAAGGTCAAAGCTAAAATACAGGTCTCTTGGTTTTCAGTCTAGCCCTCTGTTTGCTAAACACCCTGCTGCTTAATAAACGGAAGGCTGAGGAATTTTGAGCACTATTGATTCCAAGATTTTGGAAGCACAGCTGCATTTGAAAGTCTGTAGAAATTGCACCGTAGTAACCTGTTTTCTTCCCTAATTTTCTCATTAAATTTTCTTTTTTTTTCTAGTCGCTCAGTCATGTCCAGGCCAGAATACTGGAGTGGGTAGCCTTTCCCTTCCCTGGGGGATCTTCCCAACCCAGGGATTGAACCCAGGTCTCCAGCAATGCAGGCAGATTCTTTACCAGCTGAGCCACAAGGGAAGCCCTAAATTTTCTTAAGATAAAAAAAAATCAACTAAAGGTGTGTACACATAAATTGTGGTATAATAATAATTGTCAAAGAATTTTCAACCGCACAGTTGCACTCATCTCACACGCTAGTAGACTAATGCTCAAAATTCTCCAAGTCAGGCTTCAAAGTACGTGAACTGTGAACTTCCAGATATCCAACCTGGATTTAGAAAAGGCAGAGGAACCAGAGATCAAATTGTCAACATCCGTTGGATTATCGAAAAAGCGAGAGAGTTCCAGAAAAACATCTACTTCTGCTTTATTGACTATGCCAAAACCTTTGACTGTGTGGATCACAACAAACTGTGGAAAATTCTTCAAGAGATGGGAATACCAGACCACCTGACCTGACTCCTGAAAAATCTGTATGCAGGTCCGGAAGTAACAGTTAGAACTGGACATGGAACAACAGACTGGTTCCAAATCAGGAAAGGAGTACGTCAAGGCTATACATTGTCACCCTGCTTATTTAACTTATATGCAGAGTACATCATGAGAAACTCTTGGCTGGATGAAGGACAAGCTGGAATCAAGATTGCAGGGAAAAATATCAATAACCTCAGATATGCAGATGACACCACCCTTATGGTAGAAAGTGAAGAAGAACTAAAGAGGCTCTTGATGAAAGTAAAAGAGGAGAGTGAAAAAGTTGGCTTAAAGCTCAACATTCAGAAAACTAAGATCATGGCATCTGGTCCCATCACTTCATGGTAAATAGATGGGAAACAGTGGAAACAGTGACAGACTATTTGGGGGGGCTCTAAAATCACTGCAGATAGTGACTGCAGCCATGAAATTAAAAGACGCTTGCTCCTTGGAAGAAAATCTATGACCAACTGAGATAGCATATTAAAAAGCAGAGACATTACTTTGCCAACAAAGGTCCGTCTAGTCAAGGCTATGATTTTTCCAGTGGTCATGTATGGATGTGAGAGTTGGACTATAAAGAAAGCTGAGCACCAAAGAATTGATGCTTTTGAACTGTGGTGTTGGAGAAGACTCTTAAGAGTCCCTTGGATGGCAAGGAGATCCAACCAGTCCATCCTAAAGGAAATCAATCCTGAGTATTCATTCGAAGGACTGATGTTGAAGCTGAAACTCTAATACTTTGGCCACCTGATGCGAAGAACTGACTCATTGGACAAGACCCCGATGCTGGGAAAGATTGAGGGCAGGAGAAGAAGGGGATGACAGAAGATGAGACGGTTGGATGGCATCACCGACTCAATGGACATGAGTTTGAGTAAGCTCTGGGAGTTGATGATGGACAGGGAAGCCTGGCGTGCTGCAGTCCATGGGGTCGCAAAGAGTCAGACATGACTGAGCGACTGAACTGAACTGAATAATTGCCAACACTTTTGTAACTCTTGCACCAGGTACTATTCTAAGTATTTTCCCCTTATTTCTCACAAAAACTTTAGGAAACACATTCCATTGTTATCTTTATTTTAACAACAGAGAAAAGAACTGAGGTGCAGAGAAAGTGAAAGTGAAGTCACTCAGTCATGTCCGACTCTTTGCCAGGCTCCTACCCTCCATTGAATTTTCCAGGCTAGGGTCCTAGAGTGGGTTGCCATTTCCTTCTCCAGGGGCTTTTCCTGACCCACGGATTGAACTCAGGTCTCCTGCATTGTAGGCAGATGTTTTACCATCTGAGCCACTAGGGAAGCCACAGAGAAGCTAACTAATTAACTAGCTAAAGGTTCTGTAGCGTATAAGGGACAGAGCTGATATTTAAACCCAGTATATTCTGGTTCAGAATCTCCCTGTTGAATTATTCTGATCATACCAATGATGCCTTGAGCCCTCTCTCACAGATATCTCAATAAAACTAGAACACCAATTGTCCTTAACTCCCAATGACAGTCTACTCTGATAACACAGACTGAGTGAGATGCCTCTCCTGTCCTCCTCTGTCACACAGCCCCCACCCAAGATGTTAGTCTGTCATAATTTTTTTCTTTTCATTTCCCAATTACTTTTAACTCCTTGAAGCAAGGGTTACTGAAAGACTGGCACACAATACAGTACATGAATACAGGAGAGGTTCAATAGATGTCTCTTGAATTAACGCCCTCCTTGTTTGCAGGACTGCCTACTGGCACTCCAGACTACACCAAAACGGTCATATCCACGTCCCACCACCACCACTACTCTGATTTCAACTTTTGCAGTTCTCCATGTTACTAAAACTTCACATTTCTCTTTGAAATACCAATAGGTATCCCCCTCCCCCAAAAAGTCTTACCTTCTAAATCTTCTTTCTCAAAGTGTGTTTTGAGAATAGAACGAGTTCCACCTCTATCCACAACTGCTTCTTCATCATTTCTCTGGAAGAGAGAGAAAGAAGATTAAATGATAGTACTATATATTCTCTTCATTTCAGAAAATAAATTTTAATGTGACCTGATAATTTAGAGGTCTATTTCAGTAACATAAACCTACTTGCACGTGACTATTCTGTTTGATTATCAAGTGTTCGTTTACAAAAGAAAAGACTAAGATTAATTCAACCACACTTTCAGAGAAGGAATGTCACTTGATTTTCCATGAAATTGAGGGCATTAAAACATTCTAGTTGGCATCATTTGTTAGTGAGATGAAAAATAGAAAACAAACAGTTATCCTGTCAATTTAGTAACATGCATTTTTATCTCTGATAAAGAATTCTTGTTAACAAGATGACATTTTGAACTGTACAAGAGAAATGTGAAAATCATTAATATTAACACCACTAATGCTATGGCAGGGACAAATAATTCCACTGCCATTATAAACATGGTTGAGGAGAACTAACCTCTTGAAAGCGATTAGTAGCAATTACTAAATAAAGTACAACTCTAGTGACTTTGCTTCAGTATAACGCATTTTATTCAAACCAAACTGTAAATTACAATCGTATGCATTAAACATTCATTCAGTTTTTCTAAATTTTTTTACCTATTTAGAAGAACTGGACATAGGCTCTATATTTTGAACACTGTACACATACTCAAAACAGTAGACTCAGTGATTAGGTATTCAGTAAAATAATGGGGGAGGTGTGAGCATATTCCATTTTGACCATGTAGAAATGGACAAAATACAAAATACTGAATGAAGAGAAATAAATATTATTTTCAACTTGTATGTGATTGTGAACATGTATGTAAAAACTGCCTTAAAAGTGAACACTGGGCACGAAAGAAAAAATGAAAAGGTAGAATAAAGTTGAATGAATCTTCCAAGATCTATGTCTAAGCTTATTCAAGTTTATAACTATTAGAAAAGTAAAATATTTTTGTTTCTTCTTTGAAAGTCTTTTAATTCCTGATCATAATCTTAATAAAGATTTGTTCTCCATGTTCAGCAAATCAGTACTTTCAGCTGTAGGATTATAGACATGGGAAAAGTGAAAGTGTTAGTCGCTCAGTCACGTCTGACTCTGCAACCCCATGGACTGTAGCCCACCAGGCTCCTCTGTCCATAGGACTCTCCAGGCAAGAATACTGGTGGGTTGCCATTCCCTTCTCCAGGGGATCTTCCTAACTCAGGGACTGAACCCAGGTCTCCTGCATCGCACACAGATTCTTTACCGTCTGAACCACCAGGGAAACCCAGATTATAGACATATTTCAATCTGAAAAGATCAGCTCTCGTATGCTTCAAATGCAGCAAAATATGTAGCAGAAGGACATGCTTTTATACCCTCTTGTCTTTCTGACAACTTGTGCTGACACAAGGCAGGGTAAAGTCTTTGAAATTAGAATTAAAGAAACTTACAATATAATTAGAGAAAAAATTTAAATGAAGATAGATTTCAGAACCCATTGCTCTTCTATTTGGCAAAGTTTAAGAAAATCTGTTGGTTTAAGCAATAATAGCAATAGCCAAAGTCGAGACATATCATTTGCCTGAACCAGATAAATGGCAAGCTTCAGCCTATTTTGAATCTGCTCTTGATACATTTACAAACGAAATTTATCCTCTGTGCAAGACATTTTCAAATATATGTCACATTGGAATACAACTCTGCCCTCTGGGGTGTTGTTAGGAAAAATGCCAAAAGCTAAGTCATGCATCCTTGTTCAAAGGTCAGAAAGAGCACTGTTCCACTATAACTCAAAATGGCAGTCTCTGAAAAACACTGCAAAATGGAAAGCTTTATATAGAATATATGAAAGGTTTTTCCCCATACAATAAATATTTGATTTTGATTTCAAGGACCTGAAGCAATTTTCAATTTATACAAAATGTTTTTTCCCCTTATTTATATAAAGCATGTATACTCTCTGTATACAAAAGATAATTCTCTTGAATAGCTAATGTTAAGATACTGAGATAAAATAAAATTCTGCATCAGGAGTAGAAGTAGACTCTAAGTAGGAAATAGCTGATTGTTTAATTACTAGGCAGGTTACAAGCAGAAGTGACCTAATTTTAATTTTTCTTTAAAAGAGAAAGAACTAGAAGCTAGAATATGAATATAACTCGATTTAAGTGACTCGTTTTGTAGTTTCATATTATCCTCTTTAAATACTCCCTAGTTGTTCCACATTTGCAGCTAAAAATTCCCAAGATATAGATTAATGCCAATACATATACTGAAATTCCTCAACTTTGGCTATAGCTCAAAAGATTGCTTCAATATTATTCAAAACTTTTAGCAGAGTAGTTCCCTTCCCCCATATTACCAGGAGCAGGTAAACATGAGGTGTGATAATGGGAAATGCAGAGCAACATATGGCACTGGGTCCAGTCTATGTGGTAATCCCAAATAGAGCAATAAGTAAAATTTTTACTTCATCTTGAACTGTCATTATCTTTAGAATTGGTGAAAATCAGATATATATTAGTGTGCCCTAATTTCCATATGTATTAATATTTACTCATCTAGGAGAAAATTTTAGCACTATGTTAGAGAGACAACACACAAATATATTACACTGCCTTTCAATACAATTCACCTTTGCTAAACTGTTGGGTAAACACTTTTAAGATGGTTGAGTCCAGCAAACAGTGTTTTAATTGGACAGGGGAACATGGCCCATTGTGAAAAATACATATCCCAACACAGTCACATATTCACATACACGTAATCAAAAGTTTCGCAAACTAGCATTTATTCTTACTATAAACAATGCACTCTGATATTTTCTGTTCAAGGGCATACTACTTCATTCAGAAGTCCTAGTCACTATCCATTACATTTATTTAAGGACTGAAAAATGGCTTGTGACCTGCAATTTGAAAATCATTGGTATAGAGTATGACCCCAGGACAGACTAACACATTCACACAGAAATTTCTTCTAGAATTGTTTATAAATATCATCAGCTCTAAGAGTATGCAAAAAACACCTTTTTCTGATTTACCATGGCTCTTGAGCACATTCATCAATGATATAAACTTTTCTATTTTTACAAGCCAAAATCTAACAGCAATCCTCTGGGTAGGAAAAAGGGAAACTTTTCCATGTCCTTTTGATAATTCTCATCTCATTTGAAAGTGGATTAATAGAGGAGAAAGCAGTTCATTTTCAACTCAGAATTTTTTCTTCCTTAGAACTATTTATCATACTTTTAAAAAAGTAACCACTTTTTCTGCCTTTTTAAAAAATACTAGATATTAGGATAGTATGGTGTCCTATATATTCTCCACTAATCCTTACAGATCCACTTTCCACTCTTATTCACCATGCTGTTTCTTTACAGACTGCATTACTAGGATCCCTTGACTTTTAGCTTCCTATAATGACAGAGCACTATAGAGTTGGGACCAGATAAACATAGCCCCTGTTGGACCATAGTTTGGCAATGACTGTGATCTTTTATCAAAGAACAAAGCTCTTGTCATGTGACTTCTACAGCAACAGATCTCACTGGTTTGCATTCACTAGTTCCTTGCTCCTTTAGGCCTAGGAGTACTAACAGTTTCCAGCTGTTGCACATTTCTAGAATTTCACTAAACCTACTTGATTACCCTTTATCCTGCCTATACTTTTTTAAAAAATTTTATTGGAGTATAGTTGGTTTACAATGCTGTGTTAGTTTTGGGCATACAGGAAAGTGAATCAGTTAATACATATATTCAGTCTTTTTAGATTCTTTTCCCATATAGGTCATTACAGAGAACTGAGTAGAGTTCCCTGTGCTATACAGTAGGTCTTTAATAATTATTTATTTTTTTATATAGTAGTGTATATATTTCATCCAAATCAGTCCTTTCATTAAATTTTTTTCTCACTGTTTGAGTGACAATATCTTTCTTGCTATGACTCTGATTCACATGTCACATTTATTTTAATGATTAAATACTATGACATCTAGTTTTGTAGAGAAGAACATATAATCAAAATGGCTACCTACATACAGAACTTTGACTAAAAAATATCTGTCAAAAACACTGTCTAATGTTCAACTAGGTATATTGCTTATTTTTGCTTTTATTCCTTTTGTCTTTGGAGACAGATCCAAAAAAAAATATTGCTACCATTTATGTTACAGAGTGTTCTGCCTATGTTCTCTTCTAGGAGTTTTATGGTTTCAAGTCTTAAATTTAGATCTTACCTATTTTAAGTTTGTTTTTCTATATGCTGTGAGGAAATGTTCTAACTTCATTCTTGTACATGAAGCTGTCCAGGTTTCCCAGCATCACTTATTGAAGAGATTGTCTTTCCTCCAGTTGTTTTTTGCCCGCTTTGTCATAGTCTATTAACAATTGATCATAGTCAATGGCTTTGTTTCGGAGCTTTCTATTCTGTTCCACTGATCTACGTGTTTGTTTTTGTGTCAGAGCCGTGCCGTTTTTATTTCTGTAGTTTTGCGGCATAGTCTGAAGTCAAAACGCATGATACTTCCAGTTTTATTCTTTTTTCTCAAGATTGCTTTACCAGCATTATTTACACTAACCAAGATATGGAAGCAACCCAAGTGTCCATCAACAGATGAATGGATAAAGAACATGGGGTATGTATATACAATGAAATATTATTCAGCCATAAAAAAATGAAATTCTGCCAGTTGTAACACCATGCATGGACCTAGAGTATATTATACTTAGTGAAATACATCAGAGAAATACAAATACTACATTTTCACTTATATGTGGAATCTAGAAAATAAAGCAAATGAATGTATATAACAAAACAGAAACAGACTCACCGATATAGAAAACAAACTAGCGGTTACTACTGAGAGAAGGAAGGGAGAGAGGCAAGATAGGGGAATGGAATTAATAACATACAAACTACTATGTATAAAATAGATAAGCAACAAAGATATATTATACAGCACAGGACAACGTAGCCATTATTTTGTAATAACTTTAAAAGAAGTATAATCTATAAAAAATATTGAATCACTATTCTGTACACCTGAAACTAATATGACATTGTAAAGCAACTATATTTGAATAAAAAACACATACCACCTAAATAAATAAATACAATCACATCTGTATTTTTACAAATATACAATTTTTTGTATAGAAACAATCTGTAACAAAAAATACAATTCAAAAAATGTTATGATTAACAAAAAATACTGTTAAATGAAGATTGGAAAAATGGTAGGGAGGAGACTGAATCATCAAAGAACTGTCAGTAGCATAAACAACTCAAGAATGCTTAATTTATGAAATAAATAAAAAAATAAGGGATAGAATAAACTTCTGGATGTGCAAAAAGGAATAAAAAGAGTAACTAATCAAATATAAGTATTAAACACTTGCAAAGAAGTAATATATGTATACATTTCTAGCCATGAGGCTCTACACAGAAATTACCTTTTAATTTAGTTAACAGGGTCTCTCTCAACCTATGGATTGTCTTGGTTAATATTAATGAAGCGTTTCCCAGTATTGATTCAAGGATTGGTAGGAACATACAGACACATGTATTTTAGAAACATGACCTGAGGGCTCATTTCTTCACTATTTCTAAGGGCTCCAAACTTGTCAGTTCTCATTAATTTTAAAATACTTCACAGAAAATGAAGGTTGATTTTATTCACTTCACAAATGTTAAAACATGTTTTCTATAACTTTAACATCTCACATACCACATTATCATATTTTGTTTTAACAATGGGTTGCTACTGTTTCACTGAAAACATGCAGAATTTTAACTTCTTGGTTTTCTTATCCATCTCATTACTTTTTATTTTAAATTGTGAAAATATAAAAAGTGAACATTAACACCTGAATTCAGTGTTACTATTCACCAAATGTGTCCATATTTACTCTGGAGACATCCTATTTTTTTTTCATTTTTCCATGTGAGCTAAAGCATTATACAAATTGAAAAAGGTCAATTGTTTAACCTCTAGTTACATTATGCTGTATTACACAGTGCAATAGATGTAAAAGCATCAGCTCAGAGATTAACATTTCATAAGAGTTCAGTAAATACTAGCTGAACTGAAATCTAAGTATATATCAGGCTTAACTTTGAGTTTCATTTAGTATATTATATTTCAATAAAATAAATGAACCCATATATTTTTACTAGCATATTATTTTGAAATTAGGTATTTAAATCTTGTATCTACTTTAAAGTATAGACTATACCATTTCATGGTAATATAAGTTCAATCCATCTAATTTATACACTGTACTAACTGAATTATATGAAATATATTTATTCTAAAGTAGCACAAGAAATCTTTATCCTTTTGGTGTTTTTTAATAAAAAAGCAATGAGTCCACTTCTAAAATGTCTAACTGGGGAGGTGGCAATTAGGTTTCATTTGCTTATGCAAAGTAAATGTGTTATTTCATCTTTACACATACAAGAAAAAATAGAACTGAGAATAAGAGTTGGAGAGTAAAACCCTCTGTCATAGGAATAGGGATAAGAAGGCATAAACTAATCATCATGTAGAAATTTTAAGATTTTTCTCTCCTTATTTACTTGGAAAACTTCACCCATGCAAATTTTAAAGACCTATCAGACTACAGAGTTATGACAGGGAAACGCAGTAGTCCAGAATCATGTTTGAAAGACTGAAATGTTAAAATGTTGAGAAATTTAGTGATTAAAATCTTCCAATGCTGCTATCTCTGGCTCAGGATTACCTTCATCACCACATATAATACTGTATTTATTACTATCACTGTGATTCAAAGAATACTATCTCTCCTGTTAGGCCTCCTAGGGGGCCTTATATCTGATGGTTTAAGGATAAAAAAATGTATGAGACATTAAGAACAATTTCAATTAGTCAAAAATATTCTAATGGGCAATCATTCTTTATAACTGAGTATCTTGTTTGCCCATGTGATCCCCCAGATTTGTTTGCTTGTTTTGAATTATCAACTCCTGCCTTGTCACTGAGTCCTCTTACATCCTCATTTCTCCAGATTAACCCAATTTTGTACCCAGAAAAATGATGCTAACTGCTGCTAAATTTCCTGCTGCTGCTTCATGCTGTCTTTACTCTCTTCACATTACTTGCATATACACACATATATATAATGTTCTTGAAATTTAAAATTCCATGAATGGGTAAAACAGCAGGCTGGAAAGACAATTAAGGAATTGGGGGAAATATCTGAAAAAAATTATACAGACTATATCACAGAAAAACATTGTGAAAAATATGAAATAGATATTTTTTTAAATGAGGGCTAACATGATAAAGTCTAACATATACTTGGAGTTCCAGAAGATGAGAACAGAGAAAGTGAAGAAGTACTGTTTGAAAATAGGTGAAAATCTTCCAAAATTGATAGAAGACATGAATCCTCAGATTCAGGAATCACAATGAATTACAAACAGAATAATTAAAAGACAATTCACAAATACACATATCATGTGGAACTGCAGAATAACACATTTTTAAAGCAGCAAGGAAAAAAAAGATTACCTACAAAGGAATGACAAACTAATAAAAATAGAAGCCAGAAGACAGTAAAATAATATATTCAGGATACTAAGAAAAAAATTGTTAATCTAGAAGTAAATATTTAGTTAAGCTATCATTCAAGAAACATAATTTAGACAAATAGAAATTAAAAGAATTTATCACTAAGGCACCCTTTCTAAAGGAACTTCTAAGTACATACATCAGGAGGAAATAAAACTATCCCAGAAAGAATGTCTGAGATGCAAGAAGGAATCCTGAGCCCAAAACTGAAGGATACAAAGAAAAATAAAGTTAAAATAAGATAAATGTAAACATTACTTCATGAATGTTAGGACATACACATATGTATCTTATGAATTAGTGCTTCTGTTTACTTTGGATAAATACCCAGATGTGGAATTGCTGGGACATTTGGTAGTTCTAATTTTGAGGAGTCTCCATACTGTTTTCCATAGTGGTTCCCCAGTTTACATTTTCACCAACAGTGCATAGGGATTCCCTTTCTCCACATCCTCTCCAACACTTGCCATTTGTTGGCTTTTTGATAAACAGCCATTTTAATGAGTGTGAAGTGGTTTTCATTTGCATTTCCCTGAAAATTAGTGAGCAACTTTTATGTATCTGTTGGGTGTCCATACATTTTCTGTGAAAAAAAAAAATGTCTATTCAGGTGCTCTGCCCACTTTTTAATCCAATTCTTTTCGCTACTGAGTTGTATGAGTTCTCTACATATTCATCCGTTATCAGATGTATGATTTGCAAATATTTTCTCCCATTCAGTAGGTTTCCTCTTCACTTTGTTGATAGTTTCCTTTACTATGAAACAGCATTTTAATTTAATGTAGTTCTACTTGTTTACTTTTTCTTTAGTTACCTTTGTTTTTCATATCAAATTCAAAAAACAATTCACTGGTCTCTATCTTTTATGTTAGAAGTTCTCCTCAGAGGTCTTGCATTCTTTGCTTTCATGCTCATATGTACAAGGATGAAATCAAAAAGTGAATTGGAAGCCCTGTGTATTTGGATACGGCTTGTCAGCTTTGAGTATATTGTAAAGTGATTTGGTTTGGTTGTTTCTTGGGGGAACCCTGATGTCAATATGTCTGGGACATTCCTCCTGAGCTTGTCGAGCACACTTGGATCTTTTATTATCCTGCCTGACAGGTGAAGGCCTGGCTGTCAACTTTCTAGGAGTAAAATGGAGGAGAGTTGGGATCACAGTATTCTTACCAAAGTTGTTTTAATATAGTATTTTAGGAACTTATCTGTTCCTGGGCTTCTCAGTCCAAAGAGATTCTATTTTACCCCCTCCATAGAATAAAACTTCAGTCTAATGATGGAGTGGCATTGGAATATTTGCCGGTTGACTGAAGTGAAGGAGGAAGATGATACAGAAATACGATTGAATTTCAATACAATACACTAGCAGCTTGATTCTCTCTTTCAGAGGTATCTGGTGGCGTTCAGGATGTTTCAGTATAGACTGGGCTGTTTCTCAGCTTTTGTCACTGCCAGTTAACAATTCTGTTTTCTCCGTTAGCCACATCACTTGGCATTTTCCTCCTGTTTCTTGACTGACAAAATATGCCACCGTTTCCTTGTTCTCCTCCCATTCTCCCCACCTTAATATAGTTTTAGTATAGAAAAAAGGTTAAAAAAAACATTACTTCTTTTCTTCATGGGATTTTGAGAGAAAGGAAAAGTAGTTGTGGGTATTCTACTTTGTAGTTTTACAAAAAGTCTCCTGATTTTCCTTTATTTTTGCTTTCAGAAAATATCTACCAAGGTAATATTATCTTCTTAAAATTATTTTATTGTTAATATTTATTATGCTACTATTATAGTTCATTGTAACTATTATCACATTTTCTAATCTCTAATTCACAGAACAACAACCCCTCAATAAACTTATACCTTAGTATTTTAAACTTACATGACATAATCCACCTATTGATTTAACATATACTAATAATTTAACATATGCCAGTTATCTATACAAGCCATGGGAATCAGTTCAGCTCAGTTCAGGTCAGTCGTTCAGTCATGTACGAATATTCACAACCCACATGGATTGCAGCACGACAGGCCTCCCTGTCCATCACCAACTCGCGCACTTTACTCAGACTCATGTCCATTGACTCAGTGATGCCATCCAACCATCTCATCCTCTGTGGTCCCCTTCTGCTCCTGTCTTCAATCTTTCCCAGCATCAGGGTCTTTTCCAATGAGTCAACTCTTCACATCAGGTGGCCAAAGGATTGGAGTTTCAGCTTCAACATCAGTCCTTCCAACGAATACAAAGGGTTGATTTTCTTTAGGATGGACTGGTTGGATCTCCTTGCTGTCCAACGGACTCTCAAGAGTCTTCTCCAACACCACAGTTCAAAAGCATCAATTTTTCTGCACTCAGCTTTGTTTATAGTCCAACTCTCACATCCATACATGACTACTGGAAAAACTATAGGCTTGACTAAACGGACCTTTGTTGGCAAAGTAATGTCTTTTTAATATGCTTTTTAATATGCTGTCTAGGTTTTTCATAATATTTCTTCCAAAGAGCAAGCATCTTTTAATTTTATGGCTTCAGTCACCATATGCAATGATTTTGGAGCCCCCCAAAAATAGAGTCTGTCACTGTTTCCCCGTATACTTGCCACGAAGTGATGGGACCAGATGCCATGATCTTAGTTTTCTGAATGTTGAGTTTTAAGCCAAACTTTTCACTATCCTCTTTCACTTTCATCAAGAGGCTCTTTAGTTCCTCTTTGCTTTCTGCAATAAGGGTGTTGTCATCTGCATATCTGAGGTTATTGATGTGTATTCCTGCAATCTTGATTCCAGCTTGTGCTTCTTCCAGCCTAGGGTTTCTCATGATGTATTCTGCATATAAGTTAAATAAGCAGGGTGACAATATACAGCCTTGATGTACTCCTTTCCTGATTTGGAACCATTCCATTGTTCCATCTCCAGTTCTAATTGTTGCTTCTCAACCTGCATACAGATTTCTCAAGAGGAACGTCAGGTGGTCTGGTATTCCCATCCCTTGAAGAATTTTCCACAGTTTGTTGTGATCCACACAGTCAGAGGCTTTAGCATAGTCCATAAAGCAGAAGTAGATGTTTTTCTGGAACTCTCTCACTTTTTTGATGATCCAATGGATGTTGGCAATTTGATCTCTGGTTCCTCTGTCTTTTCTAAAACCAGCTTGAACATCTGGAAATTCTCAGTTCATGTACTGTTGAAGCCTGGCTTAGAGAATTTTGAGCATTGCTTTGCTAGCGTGTGAGATGAGTGCATTTGTGTGGTACTTTGAGCATTCTTTGGCATTGCCTTCTTTGGGATTGCGATGAAAATTGACCTTTTCCCGTCCTGTGGCCACTGCTGAGTTTTCCAAATTTGCTGGCATATTGAGTGCAGCACTTTCACAGCATCATCTTTGAGGATTTGAAAGAGCTCAGCTGAAATCTCATCACCTCCACTAGCTTTGTTCATAGTGATGCTTCCTAAGGCCCACTTGACTTCGTATTCCAGGATGTATGGCTCTAGGTGAGTAATCACACCATCATGATTATCTGGGTAGTGAAGATCTTTTTTGTATAGTTCTTCTGTGTACTTTTGCCACCTCTTCTTAATATTTTCTACTTCTGTTAGGCTCATACCACTTCTGTCCTTTATTGGGCCCATCTTTGCATGAAAATATCCGTTGGTATCTCTAATATTCTTGAAGAGATCTCTAGTCTTTGAAGCCCCAGCAAGATAGTAGGAGAGGTGAAATGACGTTTAGGATCAAACCCCACACCCACAAGAGACACTCAGAGGGCTCAAACATACCTTGTATGCACCAGGACCCAGATACCCCACAGAGACTGAGACAGAATAGTGTTTGAGGGTTTCTAGGAGGTAAGGGACAGCAGTGGACTGCTGCAGGGGCAAGGGCTCTGGGTGCAATAGACCTGGGTACAGTATAAGCCCTCTTGAAGGAGGTTGCCATTAACCGCACCATAGAGCTGTGAGAACTTACACAGGACTGGGGAAACAGACTCATGGAGGGCACAAACAAAACGTTGTGTGCACCAGGACCCAGTAGAAAGGAGCAGTAACCCCACAAGAGACTGACCCAGACTAGCCCATAAGGGTAAAGGAGTCTCCGGTGGAGGAAAGGGTCGGCGCTGGCCTGCTGCAGAGTTGGTGGCACTGAGTGTAGCATTGCATACATGGGGCCTTTTGAAGGAGGTCACCATTATCTTCATTACCTCCACCATAGTTTGGCTTCAGGTCAAATAAAAGGGAGGGAACACAGCCCCGCCCATCAACAGAAAATTGAATTAAAAATTTACTGAGTATGGCCCAGTAAATTGAGAAACCTAAGATCATGGCATCTGGTCCCATCACTTCATGGCAAATAGATGGGGAAACAGTGGAAACAGTGGCTGACTTTATTTTGCAGGGCTCCAAAATCACTGCAAATGGTGACTGCAGCCATGAAATTAAAAGATGCTTATTCCTTGGAAGAAAAGTTATGACCAACCTAGACAGCATATTAAACTGAGACATTACTTTGCCAACAAAGGTCCATATAATCAGGGCTATGGTTTTTCCAGTGGTCATGTATGGATGTGAGGGTTGGACTATAAAGAAAGCTGAGCACAGAAGAATTGATGCTTTTGAACTATGGTATTGGAGAAGAATCTTGAGAGTCCCTTGGACAGCAAGGAAATCCAACCAGTTCATCCTAAAGGAAATCAGTCCTGAATATTCATTGGAAGGACTGATGTTGAAACTCCAATACTTTGGCCATCTGATGCGAAGAACTGACTCATTTGAAAAGACCGTGATGCTGGGAAAGATTGAAGGCGGGAACAGAAGGGGATGACAGAGGATGAGATGGTTGGATGGCATCACCAACTCAATGGACATGAGTTTGAGTAAACTGAGCGAGTTGGTGATGGCCAGGGAGGCCTGGCGTGCTGCAGTCCATGGGGTCACAAAGAGTCGGACACGACTGAGTGACTGAACTGAACTGAACTGAGCATGGCCCTGTCCATCAGAACAAGACCCAGTTTCCCCCTCAGTCAGTCTCTCCGATCAGGAAACTTCCATAAGCCTCTTATCCTTCTCCATCAGAGGGCAGACAGACTGAAAACCACACAGAACACTAACCAATCTGATCACATGGATCACAGCCTTGTCTAACTCAATGAAACTATGATCCAATATGTGTAGGGCCACCCAAGATTGATAGGTCATGGTGGAGAGTTCTGACAAAATGTGGCTCACTGGAGAAGGGAATGGCAAACCACTTCAGTATTCTTGCCTTGAGAACCCCATTAACAGTATGAAAAGACAGAAAGATAGGACACTGAAAAATGAACTCACCAGGTCGGTAGGTGCCCAATATGCTACTGGAGAACAGTGGAAAAATAATTCCAGAAAGAATGAAGAGATGGAGCCAAAGCAAAAACAACACCCAGTTGTGGATGTGACTGGTGATAGAAGTAAAGTCTGATGCTGTAAAGAGCAATATTACATCGGAACCTGGAATGTTAGGTCCAGGAATCAAGGCAAATTGCAAGTGGTCAGACAGGAGATGGCAAGAGTGAAAATTGACATTTTAGGAATTAGCAAACTAAAACTGACTTGAATGTGTGAATTTAACTCAGATGACCATTATATCTACTACAAGCATCCCTTGGAAGAAATGGAGTAGCCATGATAGTCAACAAAAGAGTCTGAAATGCAGTACATGCATGCAATCTCAAAAATGACAGAATGATCTCTGTTCGTTTCCAAGGCAAGCTATTCAATATCACAGTAATCCAAATCTATGCCACGACCAGTAATGCTGAAGAAGCTGAAGTTGAATGGTTCTATGAAGACCTATAAGACCTTCTAGAATTAACACCAAAAAAGATCTCCTTTTCATTATAGGGGACTGGAATGCAAAAGTAGGAAGTCAAGAAGCACCTGGAATAACAGGAAAATTTGGCCTTGGAGTACAGAATGAAGCAGGCCAAAGGCTAATAGAATTGTGCCAAGAGAACACGCTGGTCATAGAAAACACCCTCTTTCAACAACACAAGAGAAGACTCTACACATGTACATCAACAGATGGTCAACACCGAAATCAGATTGATTATATTCTTTGCAGCCAAAGATGGAGAAGCTCTATACAGTTGGCAAAAACAAGACTGGGAGCTGATTGTGGCTCAGATCATGAACTCCTTATTGCCAGATTCAGACTTAAATTGAAGAAAGTAGGGAAAACCACCATACCATTCAGGTATGACCTAAATCAAATCTCTTATGATTACACAGGGGGAGTGACAAATAGATTCAAGGGATTATATCTGATAAAGTGCCTGAAGAAACTATGGATGGAGGTTCGTGACATTGTATAGGAGGCAGTGATCAAGACTATCCCCAAGAAAAAGAAATGCAAAAAGGAAAAATGGTTGTCTGAGGAGGCCTGACAAATAGCTGAGAAAAGAAGAGAAGCTAAAGACAAAGGAGAAAAGGAAAGGTATACCCATTTGAATGCAGAGTTCCAAAGAACAGCAAGGAGAGACAAGAAAGCCTTCCTCAGTGATCAATGCAAAGAAATAGATAGGAAATAGAGAATAGGAAAGACTTACACACCTCAGTGAATATAAATTTCTAATGGTGTCTAAAGTGACCTAGACTATATGTTTCCACAAACATTTCATACTCATTACCCATTTGGATATTCAACAAAAATTTATTAAGTAGTTATGGTGTGCCAGGAACAATATTAGTGCTGGCGTGAAAAAGTAAAAGACATTTGGCCTTTGAAACAGCTCACAGTCAAGACAGGAAAATCAATGGCTTCAATACAGTGTGTATTGGGCTTCATTTAAGGTAAATGCTAGAATCCTTAAGAACACACGTACAAAACATCTAATTCACTCTGAAGAGATGAAGGAGTGTTTCAAAAGGAGGCAGTGCATAATCTAAATAAATCTTGAGATATAATAAATAGTTTACCAGGTAGAAACAAGTGAAATGAGGGACTGAAGACATTACAGACAGAGAACAGCATTTTAAAAGGTTTGAGAGAGCCTGTCTCTGTCTAACTAGTAGAATTTAGTGTGAGTTTAACTAAAAATGGCTAAGTTTAAATGTCACTTCCTCATTCCTCAAAAAATTAAAAATAGAACTACCATATGATCTAGCAAAACCACTTCTGTGTATGTATTCGAAGGAAATAAAATAACTGTCTCAAAGAGGTATCTCCACTCCCATGTTCATTGCCACACTATTGACAATATCTAAAATACGGGAACAATCTAAGTGTATATCAATAAATGAATGAATGGAGTAAATGCAACAGAATATTATTTAGCCATGAGAAAGAAGGCAATCTTGCCATTTTCAGCGAAATGGCTAAAGCTTGAGGGCACTATGCTAAGTGAAATAAGTCACCGAGGGGAAGTAAATATTGCATGTTCTCACTTATCTAAACTCCAAAAACTATGAAAGTAATGGGGAGCCTTAGAATGAATTTAAGTAGGGAAATATCTGTTCCTGGTTTCCATCTTAGAAAGAATACTCTGGCAGCTGATTGGTGAGTAGGCTGCTTTGGAGATGAGCAATGGGAAGAAAAAGAAATACCAATTAAGAAATGACTACAATAGTCCAGGTGAGAAATGAATGTGAATTTACACTGAGGTCAAGACAATGGAGAATGGAAAGAAAAGGTAAATTTTGGATTCCTTAGGAGAAATAATCTACATAACTTGGTGAGTAATTGGCCCTATGGTTAGGATTAAAAAGTTGAGAATTATTATTAGGTCATCATGCTAGGAAAAACAAAGAGGTTTTGAAGATAAAATAGTAAGTTTTACTTAGGACATACCAAGTTTGAGATATTGATAAGAGAAATGAGTAGAGATGCTATGTCTGGAAAACTAGACAGAGGTTAAGGTGTGGATTTAAGGTACAGATTTGCAATTCATCACCATGTAAAGCAGCAGTTCTCAATTTTGGCTGTCCATCAGATTCACCTGGAAAGTTTCTTGCAAATATAAAACATAGGTTATAAATCCATAGATTTTATTTAATACTTCTGAAATAAGCCTGGAGTATCAATATTTTTTAAAAGCTAGACATTTGATTTTGATGCATAATTACAATTAAGAATCACTGGTGGGTAATTTAAGTCATGAGTATAGATTATAATTAAGGATTTCAAACAGCACATTGTCCAATTAGGGGAGATTTAGAAGAAATTATCAGAAAGATTAAGATAATAATAGCAACTACAATTTATTGAGTACCTATGGTAAAAACTGTGCTAAAGACTTTACACATGTTATTTGCAGTAAAAAAGAGATCAAAGAGTGGTCATATGAAACTTGACACCCTTCTTCCATGAAGTCTTCCACAGCACTTTCAGTTTACCTTGATGTCGCTCGTCTCAATTTGGCATTTACAATATATGAACCTATTCATGGCTACTTAAAACCTAATTTGGATGTATATAGCTCTAAGCCATATATATATAACACAGTAGTTAAGAGCAAGAGCTCAGTTAAGACCTCCTGGTTTGAACTCCATACTGTCCTATCTTTTACAGGCAATTTAGATCTTAGACAAGCTGTTATATATAATATGTGTGTTATGTATGTACAATGGGTGTTATTGGGTGGCTCAGATGGTAAAAGCATCTGCCTCCAATGCAGGAGACCCAGGTTCAATCCCCAGGCTGGGAAGATCCCCTGAAGAAGGGAATGGCAACCCACTCCAGTATTCTTGCCTGAAGAATTCCATAGACAGGGGAGTCTGGCAGGCTACAGTTCATGAGGACGCAAAGGGTTGGACATGACTGAGCAACTAATACACTATACATACATATATACTGCTGCTGCTAAGTCGCTTCAGTCGTGTCCGACTCTGTGCGACCCCATAGATGGCAGCCCACCTGGCTCCCCCATCCTTGGGATTCTCCAGGCAAGAACACTGGAGTGGGTTGCCATTTCCTTCTCCAATGCATGAAAATGAAAAGTGAAAGTGAAGTCACTCAGTGGTGTCCAACTCTTCGCGATCCCATGGACTGCAGCCTACCAGGCTCCTCCGTCCATGGGATTATCCCCACTGGAGTGGGGTGCCATTGCCTTCTCCAGACATATGTACTAAATATGTGTATTTATGTATGCATGTTATATATATAACATTATATATGATACTTTACACATAAGAAAATATAAATTCCTTCCCAGGTAAATCAAGTGGTAAAGACTCTGCCTGCCAATGCAGGAGATGCAAGAGATAGGGGTTCGCTAGCTGGGTCAGGAAGATCCTGGAGGAGGAAATGGCGACCCGCTCCAGTATTCTTGCCTGGAAAATTCCATGGACAGAGGAGCCTGGCAGGCTACATTCCATGAGGTTACAGAGTTGGACACAACTGAGCACACACACACACAAATTCCTTCAATTGATGGATTTATTTTGTGTCTTGTTTATCTTTTGTAGCTTTCTCCTCAACTTTACCTAGTTCAGTGGGGATGAATTTTAACAATTAGAGCTACCCCACATCCAAGGTAAGGAGCAGCAGCTGGGCTTTGCTGGACAGCCATGAAGAGATACCCCACATCCAAGGTAAGAGAAAACCAAGTAAGACGGTAGGCCCTGAGAGAGGGCATCAGAGGGCAGACAGACTGAAACCACAAACAGAGACAACTAGCCAATTTGATTACAGCCTTGTCTAACTCAGTAAAACTAGGCCATGCCATGTGGGGCCACCCAAGATGGACAGGTCATGGTGGAGAGGTCTGACAGAAAGTGGTCCACTGGAGAAGGGAATGGCAAACCACTTCAGTATTCTTGCCTTGAGAACCCCAAGAACAGTATGAAAATGCAAAATGATAGGATGCTGAGAGAGGAACTCCCCAGGTCGGTAGGTGCCCAATATGCTACTGGAGATCAGTGGAGAAATAACAACAGAAAGAAGGAAGGGATGGACACAAAAGAAAAAAAACACACAGTTGTGGATGGGACTGGTGATAGAAGCAAGGTTCAATGCTGTAAAGAGCAATATTGCATAGGAACCTGGAATGTTAGGTCCATGAATCAAGGCAAATTGGAAGTGGTCAAACAGGAGATGGCAAGAGTGAATGTCGACATTCTAGGAATCAGCGAACTAAGATGGACTGGAATGGGTGAATTTAACTCAGATGTCCATTATATCTACTACTGTGGGCAGGAATCACTTAGAAGAAATGGAATAGCCATCATGGTCAACAAAAGAGTCCTAAATGCAGTCCTTGGCTGCAATCTCAAAAACGACAGAATAATCTCTGTTCATTTCAAAGGCAAACCATTCAATATCACGGTAATCCAAGCCTATGCCCCAACCAGTAATGCTGAAGAAGCTGAAGTTGAATGGTTCTATGAAGATCTATAAGACCTTTTAGAATTAATACCCCCAAAAGATCTCCTTTTCATTATAGGGGACTGGAATGCAAAAGTAGGAAGTCAAGAAACACCTGGGAAACAAGCAAATTTGGCCTTGGAGTACAGAATAAAGCAGAGCAAAGGATAATAGAGTTTTGCCAAGAGAACGCACAGGTCACAGCAAACACCCTCTTCCAACATCACAAGAGAAGACTCTACACATGGACATCAACACATGGTCAACACCGAAATCAGACTGATTATATTCTTTGCAGCCAAAGATGGAGAATCTCTATACAGTCAGCAAAAACAAGACCGGGAGCTAGATGACTGTAGCTCAGATCATGAACTCCTTATTGCCAAAATCAGACTTAAAATGAAGAAAGTAGGGAAAACCACCATACCATTCAGGTATGACCCAAATCAAATCCCTTATGATTATACAGTGGAAGGGAGAAATAGATTTAAGAGACTAGATCTGATAGACAGAGTGCCTGATGAACTATGGACAGAGGTTCGTGACATTGTATAGGAGACAGGGATCAAGACCATGCCCATGGAAAAGAAATGCAAGAAAGCAAACTGGCTGTCTGAGGAGGCCTTACAAATAGCTGTGAAAAGAAGAGAAGAGAAAAGCAAAGGAGAAAAGGAAAGATATTCCCATCTGAATGCAGACTTCCAAAGAATAGCAAGGAGAGATAAGAAAGCCTTCCTCGGTGATCAATGCAAAGAAATAGAGGAAAACAACAGAATGGGAAAGACTAGAGATCTCTTCAAGAAAATTAGAGATACCAAGGGAACATTTCTTGCCAAGATGGGCTCGATAAAGGACAGAAATGGTAGGGACCTAACAGAAGCAGAATATATTAAGAAGAGGTGGTAAGAATACACAGAAGAACTGTACAAAAAAGATCTTCATGACCCAAATAATCACGATGGTATGATCACTCACCTAGAGCCAGACATCCTGGAATGTGAAGTCAAGTGGGCCTTAGGAAGCATCACTATGAACAAAGCTACTGGAGGTGATGGAATTCCAGTTGAGCTATTTCAAATCCTAAAAGATGATGCTGTAAAAGTGCTGCACTCAATATGCCAGCAAATTTGGAAAACTCATTGGCAACAGGACCGGAAAAGGTCAGTTTTCGTTCCAATCCCAAAGAAAGGCAAGGCCAAGGAATGCTCAAACTACCGCACAATTGCACTCATCTCACACGCTGGTAAAGTAATGCTCAAAATTCTCTAAGCCAGGCTTCAGCAATATGTGAACCGTGAACTTCCAGATGTTCAAGCTGGTTTTAGAAAAGGCAGAGAAACCAGAGATCAAATTGCCAATATCCGCTGGATCATCAAAAAAGCAAGAGAGATCCAGAAAAACATCTATTTCTGCATTGACTATGCCAAAGCCTTTGACTGTGTGGATCATAATAAATTGTGGAAAATTCTGAAAGAGATGGGAATACCAGAACCACCTGACCTGCCTCTTGAGAAATGTGCATGCAGGTCAGGAAGTAACAGTTATAACTGGACATGGACAACAGACTGGTTCCAAATAGGAAAAGGAGTATATCAAGGCTGTATATTGTCACCCTGCTTATTTAGCTTATATGCAGAGTACGTCATGAGAAACACTGGGCAGGAAGAAGCACAAGCTGGAATCAATAATATCAATATCTCAGATCTGCAGATGACACCACCCTTATGGCAGAAAGTGAAGAAGAACTAAAGAGCTTCTTGATGAAAGTGAAAGAGGAGAGTGAAAAAGTTGTGTTAAAGCTCAACATTCAGAAAACTAAGATCATGGCATCGGGTCCTGTCACTTCATGGCAGATAGATGGGTAAACAGTGGAAAAAGTGTCAGACTTTACTTTTCTGGGCTCCAAAATCACTACAGATAGTGATTGCAGCCATGAAATTAAAAGACGCTTACTCCATGGAAGGAAAGTTATGACCAATCTAGATAGCATATTAAAAAGCAGAGACATTACTTTGCCAACAAAGGTCCGTCTGGTCAAGGCTATGGTTTTTCCAGTGGTCATGTATGGATGTGAGAGCTGGACGGTGAAGAAAGCTGAGCACCGAAGAATTGATGCTTTTGACCTGTGGTGTTGGAGAAGACTCTTGAGAGCCCCTTGGATTGCAAGGAGATCCAACCAGTCCATCCTAAAGGAGATTAGTCCTCGGTGTTCAACGGAAGGGCTGATGTTGAGGCTGAAACTCCAATACTTTTGCCACTTCACGCAAAGAGTTGACTCATTTGAAAAGATCCTGATGCTGGGAAGTATTGGGGGCATGAGGAGAAGGGGATGACAGAGGATGAGATGGCTGGATGGTATCACCGACTGTATGGACATGAGTTTGGGTAAACTCCGGGAGTTGGTGATGTACAGGGAGGCCTGGCGTGCTGTGATTCATGGGGTCGCAAAGAGTCAGACACGACTGAGCGACTGAACTGAACTGAATTTTAATAAGCAATATTTGTTAAGCTATGCACTGTTTCAAGTAATTACTTACACTAATTCATTAATTTGATTGGTTTTCATTACAAGTCTAGAGATTAGCGCATTAGTATCCTCATTTTATGGTGAAGGCAATGGCACCCCACTCCAGTACTCTTGCCTAGAAAATCCCATTGATGGAGGATTTTCCGTCCATGGGGTCACTAAGAGTCAAACACAACTGAGCAACTTCACTTTAACTTTTCACTTTCATGCACTTGAGAAGGAAATGGCAACCCACTCCAGTGTTCTTGTGTGGAGAATCCCAGGGACGGGGGAGCCTGGTGGGCTGCCGTCTATGGGGTCGCACAGAATCAGACGCGAGTGAAGTGACTGAGCAGCAGTAGCAGCAGCACCATCCTCATTTTATAGATGACAGTACTGAGGAAGAGAGAGATTAGATAACATTACTAAAATAAACTATATCTGTAAATGGAGGATACAGGTTCTAAACAAACAAATCCAGCTCCATAACTCTGGCTCTTAACTACTGTGCTATACTGCCTCCCTCCACACTACACAATAAGACTCAATAACTTATTATGAGTTTGAATAAAATTTTACCAAAAAAAGGAATGGCTAGAAATAGATAATATACATTTACATGAAGCATATTTTGCATTGTAATATTTCATGAACCAAGTTCTGTTGCCTTTTATAAAGAGAAATTTGATTAAATATTATTCAATTGTCTTTTTAATTTATTTATATTCCTGTATTATCATTTTTTGAAAGACTTGGGATAAGGAAAGGATCATATCAGTAAATGTCTTTTATCTGTTTTTTAAGGAGGGCTTTCCGGCGGTTCAGTGGTAAAGAATCTGCCTGCCAATGCAGGAGATGCAGGAGACATGAGTTTGATCCCTGGGTCAAGAAGATCTTCTGGAGGAGGAAATGGCAAACCACTCCAGTATTCTTGCCTGGAAAATCCCATGGATAGAGGAGCCTGGCAGGCTATATAGTCCATGGGTTCGCAGAGTCAGACACAACTGAATGAGCATGCAAGCAAGGTAAAAAGTGTTTGAATGTTTAAAAGTTTTTTAAAAAAACCTAAAATCTAGTATTCTCCAAAGTTTCTCCCAGAAATGGATCTATGGTTCTAAAATAAGTATTGAAAATTTGCTGGGCCACTACCATATGTATAGCTATTTCCCAAGGCAATGTGAAGTCACAGGATTAATAAGAACAACTTCATAGGAACTTCTAGAAAAACGGGTTTTTCAAATAATTCAGTATTCTACAGGAAGAAACAATGCACAAATGCTATCCTCCTGACAACAAAAGTCACATCTCAGATGTCACACCTAAGGGAGATCTGCTCTTGGCTGTTACCCAGCCTTTTTATTAACCTCACACAATACTGAATAAGTTCTGGTGTATGGAATAGAAAATTTAAAGGTATTAGCAATGACACTTACTTTATCATTGCTATATTAGCAATGAGCAGAGCTTAAATATCCCTGTAACTTCCATGATTATCAGTAGCAATTTCTCCTTCCAATTTTTCCTAAGACACAGTCTTTATTATCCAAATATTCACCACAGTGACATGCATATTCATTGTATTAA
This sequence comes from Okapia johnstoni, assembly GCA_024291935.2. NCBI lineage: Eukaryota > Metazoa > Chordata > Mammalia > Artiodactyla > Giraffidae > Okapia > Okapia johnstoni. The sequence goes on from CM044319.1 coordinate 12,156,653, forward strand.
AATGATCCTTCTAGACTGTCCTTGGTCTAGGAAATGTCTAAAATAAAGCCAAAGCTAAAGCTGATTACTTAACAATAAAATGGAGTTTACATCAGGGACAAGCAGGAGGTTTCTTAGGGTCTGAAATCTAGGACTCCTGAGTGGTTGCAGACAGACCGAGAAATGCTCTCACGTGCAACTCTGATAGAGAATTTGATTAAAATCCTTCATTTTGCTTCTACCCCCTACCTTGTCTACTAACTACTAAATCTACTCAGGAATTTAATTTTCATTTTCAAAGTCCCAGGAGGGTTAGAGCTCTGAATATGACAGCAAAATATAGGTGCTGTTTTTTTATCTTTTATTTTATTTTCTCCCCAAAATAAGTAGTTCAACACAGAAATGTTCTCAGTTTAGAAGTTCATAATCTAACATTCAAGACTCTACATTATCTGGTCCCAACAAATCTTTCCTGTGACAGTCTGAGTTACCCGACTGGGCTACAGACCAAAATGAACTATCCCATACTACTCAAACACATTATTTGCTTTCTGTCTCCCGACTTTTGCTCATGTCATTTCCTCTACCCAAAATGACCTTATTCCTGTCTTGGCCAGTCTTCAAGGTCTACCTCATACGCCCCTTGACATACTTCCCTAACTCCCCATCTAGCTTTTCTTTCTCTCTCCTCACTTAGCTTGAAATATTCTGCCAGCTGAACTCAGCAGGATGATTTACGCCTCTTTCATCTCATTTTTGAACCTCTATGGCGCTCACTACCTTTCACATTCTGTCACAGTCATTTGTATTTTGTGTTTACAATTCACTGTCGATGATTTCCTGAAGGCAAGGACCTACTGGTCTTTATATCCTAGCCCTGTACTGCACTTACTGCAATACTATAGGGTTTTGCATGTTTGGCTTTTTGTTTGCTTTAGCAAATTGCATTGTGCTGAAATTTGATCGACCTTGTGCCAATTCTGGGGAGATAGCTGCACATTGAGAAAATTGCTCAAGAGAAGAGAATTAAAATGCAAAAATGTTACAAAATGTAACACAAGATTACTTGAGATTTAGATTTAGATTTCATCCAAGCATCAAATTACACACTTGTACTTAGGAGCTTGACAGTTTTTAAGCACACTGATGTCTTTACATTAAATAAGGATCAGTAATGCAAAATATTATACTCTATCAAATAGGAACTTGAATTGTTGTATTCACGTATAGTATTGTATTTATAATATATTTCATTTTAGTCTTTCATCTAGAATATAAATTTTCATTAACAAATAAAATTACTAAAACAAGCTGTGTATAAATTTGAGTGAAGTCTTCATCAAGGATATTTTTTATGATTTAAAAAATAACTCAGATTATTAAACCTAAGCTCTATAACTTCTCTATTATTTTACTTAAACCTTGAGTTTTACTCCTTAATTTTAATCTCTAACTAGTACTTTTAAAAAAAGACCTGATATTGCTGTTAAGCTTTCCCAAAGACTCAGTAATCTTCTGTTACGAAGTGTTTTTAGCTGAATTTCTTACTTGATAAGAAGAATGAGGGTGAGAGGTCAAAATTAAACTCACAATGACTATTACCAATAGCTCATCCTAGCTCTAAGAATGTATATAATAATGTCTGCCACTAAGTAATGTTGGCAGTAGTGTGCTTAGTATATTTTAGAACTCTTAAGGTGCTTTACATGTCTTAACTCATTTGACCTTCACGATTCTTTGACACAGACACCATTACTATGTCTGTATCACACTGAGGAAACTGAAACCCAAAAAGGTTAAGTAACTTGCCCACAATCATACAGCTGGTAAGTGGTGTAGCTAAGATTTGAATCTAGTGATCATGGCAGTCTGGATGCTTAACTACCATACTGTACAAACCAGAAGAGCTTGTAAATAATTTTCTATTGCTTTAATTCAATAAAACAAGCATTATTGGGCAGCATGCACCAGCCTAGGATTCCACAGAAATAAATTTTTTACATCTTCTCTATCCACCTCCCTTCATGGCAAATAGATGGGGAAACAATGGAATCAGTGACAGACTTCATTTTTGGGGGCCCCAAAATCACTGCAGATGGTGACTGTAGCCATGAAATTAAAAGATGCTTGCTCCCTGGAAAAAAAGCTAAAACAAGCCTAGACAGCATATTAAAAAGCAGAGACATTACTTTGCCAACAAAGGTCCATATAGTCAAAGCTATGGTTTTTCTAATAGTCATGTATAGATGTGAGATCTGGACCATAAAGAAGACTGAGTGCCAAAGAACTGATACTTTTGAACTGTGGTGTTGGAGAAGACTCTTGAGAGTCCCTTGGACTGCAAGGAGATCCAACCAGTCCATCCTAAAGGAAATCAGTCCTGAATATTCATTGGAAGGACTGATGCTGAAGCTGAAACTCCAATCACTTTGGCCACCTGATGCAAAGAACTGTCTCATTGGCAAAGACCCTGATGCTGGGAAATATTGAAGGTGGGAGGAGAAGGGGATGACAGAGGATGAGATGGTTGGATGGCATCACCGACTCGATGGACATGAGCAAGCTCTGGGAGATGGTGAAGGACAGGGAAGCCTGGCATACAGCAGCCCACGAGGTTGCAAAGAGTCGGACACGACTGAGCAACTGAACAACAACCCACCTCCATGCTGCTTTCAGCCAGCACACTGGTATGAAAGAAAAGAGAGTTGTGCACGGATGTCCAACAGCCAGATGGTTAAGGTCTACTTCCCTACTAGTTCCTCCCAGTCCCCTTCCTCAGAGCCTAAGGGAAATCCTATCCTCCCCAATTTATTCAAAAGACGCCCCAAATGACCCTGACCTACCTAGCATCAAATAGTCCAAAACTTGCTACCCCTTACTTCCAAAACTTAATCCCTATGAAATCAAAATCCCCTTCCATAATAACCTATATAGCTCAGTCGGTAAAGAATCTGCCTGCAATGCAGGAGACCTGGGTTCGATTCCTGGGTTGGGAAGATCCCCTGGAGAAGGAAATGGCAATCCACTCCAGTATTCTTGCATAGAGAATCCCATGGACAGAGGAGCCTGTCAGGCTACAGTACATGGGGTCGCAAGAGTCAGACACAACTTAGTGACTAAACCACCACCAAACTGGAATTATACAAAATTGGTCACATCTCTGTTTTGAAATGATTGTTGGGGTCCCTGCTTCTGCATGCTGCCAATACTTTTGCTCTCAAATTGAAAACTATGGCTTATAAAATGTACAATGTAATTTTATTAACAGTTTATAATGCCCTAATAAAAATAATTTTATGTATTATAAAAGAAGTTAATGCAGTTATCAAAATTATATAATGCTTGATTTTATAGTTTGTTCCAATTTTTAATGTCTCTAATATCAAGAGATTTACATGAGAAAAAAAGAATTATATATAATTTATCCTAAAGTTCACCAATTAGTAAATTAGAACTGATAGTAGCATATCACTTTTGAAAAGTCAATTCAAAATGTGAGCATAATTCATTATGTACATTTTCTCATAATCTTGGAAGCAGGAAAAACTCTTTATTTTCTACCTTCCTCTCAACACCAAATACAATAATGTGCAAATGATCAGCTTTCACATAATGCTCACTTAATTGAACAATTACCCAAATAGTTGTTTATGGACAGCTTACCTTTAGAAATCTTTACAATGTATAATGAAATGCATGTATAAAATTCTACTGATAAAGGTAACCATTGCAAAAAGAAGATGACCAATTGTTACTGACCAGATTTACAATCAATTTCACCATTCAAAAGGTCAAGATCATCTTGCTATACAGGAAAAGGACTGACATTATATTAAATGTCTCTGACATTCTAACCAATATTTACTTTTTAATGTTATATATTTGATATAGCAACAGAGAGACACCTTTCTCCACCTTGTAAAACAAATGAGACTAAGACTGTAATTTTTTCACTTTACAGAATTATTGAGATATCCTCATTTAAGTGTCACTGAAGAAAGTAACTAAAAACCTTTATGGTTTGGTTCTTTTGAAAGGTCACAAACACAGTGAAAAATCTAGCAGAATGTTGTGAAACCAATACTTAGAGGAATCCCAAAGCAATGCCAAGAAACAGAATGTACTCATAGTGACTAATACATGCAAATACTGGAAATAAATTCTAACAGATTAAACAGGTTTTGTAGCAACTAAAAGGTATATTCAAATCATTCCAAAACTAATCAAGCTTAAGAATATGGCAAACTTCCCTGCTAATAAGAATCTAAGCAGGCTAAGTAGTCTGAATAGCATATAAAAAATAATAGTCAATATCGGTAGGTATAATTTTTAGTGTGCTTTTAATTAAAAAGGAGAAACTGACCCCTTAACTGAATCAAATCACTGTTTCAGATTTCCATTTTAGTCTTGGATAAGTATATTCATATTTAATACAACATTTTACCTTGATGGGGCATTAAATCCTAATCAAGCTATGGAATCATGAAGACAACACTATCTTCTGAGAAATGCTGCAACATTTTCTCTGTTTTTGTTCATTTAAAATGGGATGCCTTGTCAAGTATCTGCCAAGTCCCCTAATATTGAGGCAGAAATATGTATAATACAAAAAAAAAATTCCTTCAAAACTTGAATGTCAAACAGAGGCAAGGCTTCTTATCCAAGCATGTAACCCTGAGGATATGCTATAAAAAACCAAAGTTAAATGCATTATAACATGATAGGTGAAAATGGTTTAAAATAAATAGCAGAGTTTCAGAATAAAATGGATATATAAATCCAAATTCTTTGATGTGATGATTTTCTATTCTTTGTAGTTAATATGTTTAATATAACTAAGTCTTTCATTTTGAAAATGAGAGTAAGCAAAAGTAGAATATCTCTGGGTCAAAAATCTTAAACAAGCTTATACGTCATCAGATTTCTTTGTAAAAAAACAAAGAAAAAAAAAGATTTATTATCTGCTTTAATCTATAAGCAGTGCCTTACAGGTCTCTACATTAAGAAAACCAAAGCATCATTATGTCAATAGATCTGACAAATAATTGAAAGTAATGCCTTTTAAACAATTTAGATACTGAAAGATAATTTCAAGAAAATAGCTCAGATGCTGATAAACATAATTCTACTCATCACAGTTGGATTGCTGTGTGGTTGAACAGTACAGTGGCAGTAACATCTATTTCTATGCTTAAGAAATCCCAGATAAAAAAATTTAATGTCACTATATATAAGCAGCTAGCTATGGTGTGTACTTCAGTATGAAAAATTTATGCTATTTTTATCATTCAAAATAAAAGCTGCAATGTGACTGTATTCAGGTTTAATCTGGAAAAATCTGTAGAGCCTAAAACCTTGCCCTTAATCACATACAAAGGATCTCTTTCTTCACTTCCCACTTCCCCATAAAAAGCTAAAGTAAACACAAACTTAAATACACACACATTTCTAAAATTCATATTGTTTATCTGGCATCTATTACTATAAATATTACTTGTTCAAATATCCTAAGGAGAATCTAATAATAAACAATTACATTGATTAATATATTCTAAATGAGTAGAAAAAGCAATAACTCTACAATCTAACAGCATCATCATAATTCATGAGGTCATACCTGATGACTTAGAGATTGAAAAGACTCACAGGTTCCAGACTGCATGACCTTTCTATTTCCAGAGATCCCTAAAGATTGCATTTCCTGTCTTACAAAAGATAATCACAGCCACCTCTATGTCTCAGCATCTTCAGGGCTAGTGAAGAAAACATCAAACAGCAGATCTGTCCATCAGTATCTGTTTAAGTCATCATGAAAATATCAGATCTCATATGCTGTTTATCATCTGCCCTTTGCAGTTATAAACACTGCGTATTAAGGGAGGATGACACAGTTGTATGTGCTGAAGCTGCTAATGCTGTCTGAAAACAGTAAGCTTACTGCTTAGAGCAATTCTGCATCATCCAAACAGAGAATGAGTCACGTCTTTCAGGTTTCCCACTTCTGATACTATAAAGATTTCACGTGCCCAAGAAAGTTTGATTTTTTTGTCATTTCTTTACAAATAAGCAATGTTCTATTTAATTAACTGTCCAATGCATCTGTTGCCATATTAAAGCATTAGTTCTTAATTATTAGGCAATTTTCTCCATGTCTGACTAAGGTTTAATGATTTAAGAAGCAACATCGTACTCTCTCTTAAAGGACTCTTTCCTCCAAACCACGTGCATCATCACTCATCCAACTCATCAAAATTAGAAGTCCCTAAAAATGATGAAATTTTCTTCTGGCAATCTTTGATAATTGTGTATAATAGCAGATAGATAAATAGGTAAGTGAATATTCACTTTTTAATTCTCAGGAAATTTATTTTTATTTCATATCTTTCAGAGCAACACACTTCAAATCAAAATAATTTTTATAATATTAATAAAAGGTACAAAATCTCCTATAGAACTTAATACACAAAACACAAAATGCTATTATCAAATTCCAAAACTGAATGGTTAAATCTAAACCTAGGAAATTAAACCTATGTTAGTGGCATTTTTATTGTGATTTTTCATTGCGTCTTATTTGTGTTTATCGATATTCTTATACTGCTTTCTTTTACCACAACAGAGTAGAATTAGGGAATTTTAAGATTAATAACATAACAGTATGAAAAGACAAAATGATAGGATACTGAAACAGGAACTCTCAAGGCCGGTAGGTGCCCAATATGCTACTGGAGATCATTGGAGAAATAACTCCAGAAAGAATGAAGGGATGGAGCCAAAGCAAAAACAATACCCAGTTGTGGACGTGACTGGTGATAGAAGCAAGGTCCAGTGGTATAAAGAGCAATATTGCATACGAACTTGGAATGTTAGGTCCAGGAATCAAGGCAAATTGGAAGTGGTAAAACAGGAGATAGCAATAGTGAACGTCGACATTCTAGGAATCAGCGAACTGATTCGGTGTTGACCAAAATCAGACTGATTATCCTCTTTGCAGCCAAAGATGGAGAAGCTCTATACAGTCGGCAAAAACAAGACTGGGAGCTAGGTGACTGTAGCTCAGATCATGAACTCCTTATTGCCAAAATCAGACTTAAAATGAAGAAAGTAGGGAAAACCACTATACCATTCAGGTACGACCCAAATCAAATCCCTTATGATTACACAGTGGAAGTGAGAAATAGATTTAAGAGACTAGATCTGATAGACAGAGTGCCTGATGAACTATGGATAGAGGTTCGTGACATTGTACAGGAGACAGGAATCAAGACCATCGCCATGAAAAAGAAATGCAAGAAAGCAAACTGGCTGTCTGAAGAGGCCTTACAAATAGCTGTGAAAAGAAGAGAAGTGAAAAGCAAAGGAGAAAAGGAAAGATATTCACATTTGAATGCAGAACTCCAAAGAATAGCAAGGAGAGATAAGAAAGCCTTCCTCAGCAATCAATGCAAAGAAATAGAGGAAAACAACAGAATGGGAAAGACTAGAGATCTCTTCAAGAAAATTAGAGATACCAAGGGAACATTTCTTGCCAAGATGGGCTCGATAAAGGACAGAAATGGTAGGGACCTAACAGAAGCAGAATATATTAAGAAGAGGTGGTAAGAATACACAGAAGAACTGTACAAAAAAGATCTTCATGACCCAAATAATCACGATGGTATGATCACTCACCTAGAGCCAGACATCCTGGAATGTGAAGTCAAGTGGGCCTTAGGAAGCATCACTATGAACAAAGCTACTGGAGGTGATGGAATTCCAGTTGAGCTATTTCAAATCCTGAAAGATGATGTTATGAAAGTGCTGCACTCAATATGCCAGTAAATATGGAAAACTCAGCAGTGGCCACAGGACTGGAAAAGGTCAGTTTTCATCCCAATCCCAAAGAAAGGCAATGCCAAAGAATGCTCAAACTACCGCACAACTGCACTCGTCTCACACGCTGATAAAGTAATGCTCAAAATTCTCCAAGCCAGGCTTCAGCAATATGTGAACCGTGAACTTCCAGATGTTCAAGCTGGTTTTAGAAAAGGCAGAGGAACCAGAGATCAAATTGCCAACATCTGCTGGATCATCGAAAAAGCAAGAGAGTTGCAGAAAAACATCTATTTCTGCTTTATTGACTATGCCAAAACCTTTGACTGTGTGGATCACAATAAATTTTGGAAAATTCTGAAAGAGATGGGAATATCAGACCATCTGACCTGCCGCTTTAGAAACCTGTAGGCAGGTCAGGAAGCAACAGTTAGAACTGGACATGGAACAACAGACTGGTTCCAAATAGGAAAAGGAGTACGTCAAGACTGTATACTGTCACCCTGCTTATTTAGCTTATATGCTGAGTACATCATGAGAAACGTGGGCTGGAAGAAACAAAAGCTGGAATCAAGATTTCCGGGAGAAATATCAATAACCTCAGATATGCAGATGACACCACCCTTATGGCAGAAAGTGAAGAGGAACTAAAAAGCCTCTTGATGAAAGTGAGAGAGAGTGAAAAAGTTGGCTTAAAGCTCAACGTTCAGAAAACTAAGATCATGGCATCTGGTCCCATTACTTCATGGCAGATAGTTGGGGAAACAGTGGAAACAGTGTCAGACTTTATTTTTGGGGGCTCCACAATCACTGCAGATGGTGATTGCAGCCATGAAATTAAAAGACGCTTACTCCTTGGAAGGAAAGTTAGGACCGAACTAGACAGCATATTAAAAAGCAGGGACATTACTTTGCCAACAAAGGTCCGTCTGGTCAAGGCTATGGTTTTCCCCGTGGTCATGTATGGATGTGAGAGTTGGACTGTGAAGAAAGCTGAGCACCAAAGAATTGATGCTTTTGAACTGTGGTGTTGGAGAAGACTCTTGAGAGTCCCTTGGACTGCAAGGAGATCCAACCAGTCCATCCTAAAGGAGATCAGTCCTGGGTGTTCAATGGAAGGACTGATGTTGAGGCTGAAACTCCAATACTTTGGCCACTTCATGCAAAGAGTTGACTCATTGGAAAAGACCCTGATTCTGGGAAGGATTGAGGGGCAGAAGGAGAAGGGGACGACAGAGGATGAGATGGTTGGATGGCATCACCGACTCGATGGACATGGGTTTGGGTAAACTCCAGGAGTTGGTGACGGACAGGGAGGCCTGGCATGCTGCAATTCATGTGGTCGCAAAGAGTCGGACACGACTGAGCAACTGAACTGAACTGAACTGAAATACAGCATGGTGAGACCATGAGGCATTAGTAGGACAGAGGGAAGAGATGAGGCTGAAAGGTAAACCAAGGTCTATCCACAGGACTCTTCAGAAGCCATCTAAAGAGGATGGAATTAATCTTCAGGGAATGGGAATCCTTAAACACAATCATTTTTATAGTTTAACATTATTCTGGCTATGGGAAAGAATCAATTGAGTAAAATGAAACTGGAAAAAGACAAGATACATAATTCGGGGCAGGGGATAATGATGGCCTGAACCAAAGTGGTGGCAGTAGGGATGGAGAGAAATTGATCGATTCCAGACAGATTTTTTTAGTTAGAAAGAATGTGATGGGAGACTAAATGTGAGAAATGAGGTAGAGAGAAGTGTCAAGGTTTATTCATAACCTCCTAAATTATTATAGATTTCGTTTTGACAGTCCATATACTTTCATCACATGCTCCATTGTATTGTCATTAATCTATTTCACACGTATGTGTTTAGTTTTTATAAAATAGCCAAAAATGTCGAGAAGGAAGGCTCATCTGACATTCATTTTGTGACCTCTCAAAATATGCTTAAATTTGAGCAAAATTATTATAAATGAATAAACAAAAAATAAACTGAAAATTGTACTTTTCTTTCATGTATTTTGTCACAACACTGATGATCAGAACAGAGTATGCTTCTTTTTTTGTTATAGTCACTACTTCGTTGTATTTTTTAGCTTCTACATATAAGTGATATCATACAGTATTTGTCTTTCTTTGTCTGACTTATTTCACTTAGCATAATGCCCTCCAAGTCCATCCATGTTGCTACAAATGGCAAAATTTAATTCTTTTTTATATGGCTGAGTAGTATTCCATTGTGTGTATATACTACATCTTCTTTATCCATTCATCAGCAGCAGGTTTTATTTTCATTTTTTTCATGGTTTCCTAAATAAAAGCCATGAAAAGCTTTTATTTAGGCCCCAGTTGTTTACTTTTGCTTTTATTTCCTTTACTTTAGGAGGTGGATCCAAAAATTATTGCTGTGACTTATGCTGTGTTCTGCCTATGTTTTCCTCCAGGAGTTTTATAATATCCAGTCTTAGATTTTGGTCTTTAATCCATTTTATGTTTAATTTTATATATGGTGTTAGAGAATGTTCTAATTTCCTTCTTTTACATGTATCTGATCAGCTTTCCTAGCAACATCTATTGAAGAGACTGTCTTTTCTCCATTGTATATTACTGCCTCCTTTATTGTAGATTAAATGACCATAAGTGCATGGGTTTGTTTCCAGGCTCTCTACCCTGTTGCATTGATCTATATATCTGGTTTAGGCCAGAACCATATTGTTTTGACAACTATATCTTTGTAGTAGTCTGAAGTCAGGGATCATGATTCCTCCAGCTCTGTTCTTTTATTCTCAAGATTGTTTTGGCTATGCAGGGTCTTTTGTGTTTCTATACAAATTTTAACAATAAAGAAGCAGACTCACAGATAAAGAGAACAAACTAGTCATTACCAGAGGGAGGGGCAATGGATCAGTGGAAGAAAGGGAGATATAAACTACTGAGTGTAAGACAGGCTCAAGGATGTATTGTACGACACAGGGAATATAGCCAATATTTGGTAAATGGAAAGTAATCTCTAAAGTTGTATAAAGATTAAATAATGTAAATAAATAAATAATTTTTAGAAAGGCACACACACAAAGACTAGAGGGGAGATGAATGAAATGGAGACTAAAAAAATGGGAAAGATCAAAGGAAAAAGAATGTGGAGCTATACATCAGAAAACTAGCACAATATTGTACATCAACTTTAGCTACATTTTTTCAAAGAATAAATGAACCTAACAACTGTTTATTTGGAAATAAAAACAAAATCAACAAACCTTTAGCTAACTAAGAAAAAACTAGAGGATTCTCAGAAATAAAAGAACTTATAACTGATGCTATAGAAATACAAAGGATCATGAGAAGCTTCTATGAAAAATTATACACCAATGAATTGGACGCCTTAGAAGAAATGAATAAATTCCTAGAAACATACAATCTTTTAAGGCTGAATCATCAAGAAACAGAAGTCTGAATAGATTTATCACTAATAAGGAGATTAAAATGGTAATCAAAAATCTCTCCAAAACAGAAATCTGGGACCAGATGGCTTCACTGAATAATTCTACAAAACATTCAAAGATTTAATACCTATCTTTCCCAAGCTCTTCTAAAAAACTGGAGAGAAACTTTACAAACACATTTGGTGAAACCAAAACCAGGTAAGAACACCAAAAAAAAAAAAAAAAAGGAAAAAAAAAACAGGAAAACTACAGTCCAGTATCCTTGATGAACACAGATGCAAAAGCCCTAAACAAATACTAGTAAACCAAATAAAACCATACTTTAAAAGAATCATTCCCCAAGATGATCAAGTCAAATTTATTCCAGGGGCACAAGGAGAGCTCTAACACCTACAAATCAATGTGAAATCTTTTCCTCTAAGATCAGGAAAAAGATGGATGCCCACTCTTGCCACTTCTCTTCAACGAAGAATTGGAATTCCTAGCCACAGTAATTCAGCAAGAAAAAGAAGTAGTAGGCAACCAAATTGGAAAGAAAGAAGTAAAACAGTCACTATTTGCAGATGACATGGTATTATATATAGAAAACCCTAAAGATGGAACCCTCCAAAATCTGTTAGAAATAATAAATAAATTCAGCAAAGCCACAGGATACATCAAGATACAGAAATCTTTGGCATTTCTATTCACTCATAGTGAACTATCAGAAAGACAAATTGATATAACATTCTCTTTTTTTAATTTTCTTTTTAATTGGACGATACTTGCTTTACAAAATTGTGTTGGTTTCTGCGATGCATCAACATGAATCAACCACCCCTCTTGGTTGCCACACAGTACCAGGTTTGAGCTCCCTGTGTCCTACAGCAAATTCCCACTGGCTATCTGTTTTACATATGGAGATATATATGTTTCAATGCTACTCTCTCCACTCATCCCACTTTCTCCTTTCCCCACTGTGTCCACAAGTCTGCTCTCTATGTCTGCATCACCATTAGCATCAAAAAAATAAAATATCTAGGAATATTTCAAGAAGGTTAAAGAGCTGTACACCAATAACTATAAGACTGATGAAAGAAACTGAAGAATACACAAATAAATAGAAATATATCCAGTGTTCATGAAATGCAAGAATTAATATTGTTTAAAGGTCCATACTACCCCACACTACCCATAGAAATCTACAGGTTTAATGCAATTCCTATCAAAAATCCAATGGTCTGTTTCACAAAACTAGAAAAATAATTCTAAGATGTGTATGGAGGGACTTCCTTGGTGGTCCAGTGGTTAAGACTGTGCTTCCACTCCAGGTGTCATGGGTTCTACTCCTGGTCAGGGAACTAAGATCCTGCATGCTGCATGGCATGGCCAAATAAATAAATAAATATTTAAAATAATATTTTTTTTAAAAATAAAGTATGTATGGAACCACAAAATATCTCAAACAGCTAAAACAACCTTGAGAAAGAAAGAAGTCGGAGGTATCATGCCCCCTGATTTCAAACTATACTACGAAGCTCATAGTGTTCAAAACACTATGGGTACTGGCACAAAAAAAGAAACACAGATCAACAGAACAGAATAGAAATCTCACATGTATATATACAATGAATTTATGATAAACAAGCAAAGAACATACAATAGAAAAACAATGGACTCTTTAATAAATGATATTGGGGAAACTGGTATAGCCACAGCAAAAGAATGAAGCTAGGCCACTATCTGACAGCAACACAAAAATTAACTCAAAATGAACTAAAAATTTGAATGTAAGAACTGAAACCATAAAATTCCTTGAGGAAAACACAAGCTGTAACCTAATGCACGTAAGTCTTAGCAATGTTTTTGAGGATTTGACTCCAAACACAAGGGATTAAAAGCAAACATAAACAAATGGCACTGTGCATGCTAAGTCACTTCAATCGTGTCTGACTCTTTGGGATGCTACGGATCATAACCTGCCAAGCTTCTCCAACCATGGGATTCTCCAGGGAAGAACACTGGAGTGGTTTGCCATGCCCTCCTCTAGGGGACCTTCCTGACCCAGGGATTGAACCCTTATCTCTACCGGCATTGGCACGTGGGTTCTTTACCAATAGTGCCACCTGGGAAGCCCCAAGCAAACGTGACTACATCAAACTAAAAATCTTCTGCACAATGAAGGAATCCATCATCACAATGAAAGGCAACATACTGAATGAGAGAAGATATTTTCAAATCATATATCTGATAAGAAGTTAATATCCAAAATTATATAAACAACTCATACAACTCAACAACAACAACAACAAACAACCTGACTTGAAAATGGACCCAGTAGCTGAGCAGACATGTTTTCCAAAGAAGACATATAGTTGGCCAACAAGCACATGAAAAGATGTCCAATATCATGTCATTGTTAGGAAAATACAAACTAAAACCATAATGAGCTATTACTTCACATGTACTAGAATGGCTATCATCAAAAAGACAAGATGTGAAAAATGTTAGGAAGAATGCAGAGAAATGGAAATCCTAAACTGTTAGTGGGACTGCAAATTGGTGTAGCCAGTATGGAAAAAGTATGGAGATTTCTCAAAAAAAAAAAAAAATCAAGAATAGAACTACTACATGACTCAGCTATTCCACTTCTGGGTATTTAAGTGAAAAACATGAAAATACTAATTTGAAACTCCTGCGTTCATTGCAGCATTATTTATAATAGCCAAGATCTGGAAGCCACATAAGTGTCCATCAATGGGTAAATTGTTAATGAAGATGTGGTACATATACACAATGGAATACTACTCAACAATAAAAAGGGTGAAATCCTATCATTTGTGACAACATGGATGGACCTAGTGGGTATTATGCTAAGTGAAATAAGACAGAGAAAGACAAACATCATATGATTTCACTCATATGTGAAATCTAAAAGGACAAACCAGACAAAATAAAACACAAAACAAACTCAGAGACACAGAGAACAGATCAGTGGTTACTGGGGGAAAGGGGTTGGAGGGTGGGCGAAATGGATGAAGGAGGTGCATGGTGATGGATGGTAACTGGTGGTGATCACTTTGTCCACAGATGCAAAATTATAATGTTATACCCAAGAAACTTATATAATTAAAAAAACTCACTTCAGATACAGCCAGGCTACTGACCCCACAATCCATGGTGGGTGAGGACTACTAATGGGAGGGTAGCATCCTCTACAATATCATCTTTAGTGTGAAGCAAATGTATGAGACTCTGGAGCCACCCAAGGTATGGCTGGGTGGCATGCTGGGGCTGCTCCTATTGCTCGAAGCTGACCCCCTTCCCCAAAAAAACAACTTATTCCAGAGAATACCTCTGAAAACCCAAGTAATCTATTTTGTTTTATGTAATGCTGCTTTTTATTTATTTATTTATTTATTTGCTTTTTAAAGTCTAAATTAGTCCACTTTCCAAAGTAATTTGGCAAAATATATTACAATTCTTAAAAACATTGAGTCCTTTCTAGTATTTCATATGGAGAATCTGTACAAAAGAAATAGGAAGATGAAGGTTTCTGCACAAAGATGTTTGGTGCTACATTATTAGAAGAGAAAAAATAGAAATAATAGGAGAAAGGTTAACTAAATTATGAGACAACAAAATGGAATGCATTAGTAACCAATAAAGATGTTAATGACAAGGAAAATGTGTACTGTAAAAGAATATTGGATGAAAAACAAAATCCCAATATATTTATGTAGTACAATCTCAAACCAATGCAAAGAAATAGAGGGAAAAAACAGAATGGGAAAGACTAGAGATCTCTTCAAGAAAATTAGAGATACCAAGGGAACATTTCATGCAAAGATGGGCAAAATAAAGGACAGAAACGGTATGGATCTAACAGAAGCAGAAGACATTAAGAAAAGATGGCAAGAATAAACAGAAGATCTATACAAAAAAGATCTTAATGACCCTGATAACCATGATGGTGTGATCACTCACCTAGAGCCAGACATCCTGGAGTGTGAAGTCAAGTGGACCTAAGGAAGCATCACTACGAACAAAGCTAGTGGAAGTGATGGAATTCCAGTTGAGCTATTTCAAATCCTAAAAGACGATGCTGTGAAAGTGCTGCACTCAATATGCAAGCAAATTTGGAAAACTCAGCAATGGCCACAGGACTGGAAAAGGTCAGTTTTCATTCTAATCCCAAAGAAAGGTAATGCCAAAGAATGTTCAAATGACTGCACAAATGCACTCATCTCACATGCTAGCAAAGTAATGCATCTCCAAGCTAGGCTTCAACAATACATGAACCATGAACTTCCAGATGTTCAAGCTGGATTTAAAAAAGGCAAAGGAACCAGAGATCAAATTGCCAACATCCATTGGATCATAGAAAAAGCAAACGAAGTCCAGAAAAACATCTATTTCTGCGTCACTGACTACACTAAAGCCTTTGACTGTGTGGGTCACAACAAACTGTGGAAAATTCTTCAAGAGATGGGAATAACCATACCACCTTACCTGCTTCCTGATAAATCTGTAGGCAGGTCAAGAAGAAACAGAACCGGACATGGAACAACAGACTGGTTCCAAATCAGGAAAGGAGTACATCAAGGCTGTATGTTGTCACCCCGCTTTTTTAACTTATATGTAGAGTACAACATGGGAAATGCCAGCCTGGATGAAGCACAAGCTGGAATCAAGATTGCTAGGAGAAATATCAATAACCTCAGATATGCAGATGACACCACCCTTATGGCAGAAAGCGAGGAACTAAACAGCCTCTTGATGAACATGAAAGAAGAGACTCAAAAAGTTGGCTTAAAACTCAACATTCAGAAAATTAAGATCATGGCATCTGGTCCCATTACTTCATGGCAAATAGATGGGGAAACAACGGAAACTGTGAGAGACTTTATTTTCTTGCACTCCAAAATCACTGCAGATGATGACTGCAGCCATGAAATTAAACGACGCTTGCTCCTTGAAAGAAAAGCTATGACCAACCTAGACAAGATATTAAAAATCAGAGACATTACTTTGCCAACAAAGGTCCATTTAGTCAAAACTGTGGTTTTTCCAGTGGTCATGTATAGATGTGAGAGTTGGACGATAGAGAAAGCTGAAAGCCGAAGAACTGATGCTTTCAAACTGTGGTGCTGGAGAAGACTCTTGAGAGTCCCTTGGACTGCAAGATGAAACTAGTCAATCCTAAAGGAAATCGGTCCTGAATATTCATTGGAAGGACTGATGCTGAAGCTGAAGCTCCAATAATTTGGCCACCTGATGCAAGGAATTGGCTCATTGGTAAAAACCCTGATGTGGGGAAAGATTGAAGGCAGGAGGAGAAGAGGATGACAGAGGATGAGATGGTTGGATTGCATGACCGACTCAGTGGACACGAATCTGAGCAAGCTCCAGGAGCTGGCGATGGACAGGGAAGCCTGGCGTGCTGTAGTCCATTGGGTCGCAGAGTCGGACACGACTGAGCGACTGAACTGAACTGAATCATCTCAGCTATGTAAAATATACCCTGAAAAAACAGACAAAGTTTTAAATTTTAAAAGATGGCCCCTAATATAATTTATCTCACAAATATATACCTTCAGATTTCATGATTTTCTATAAAATTAGAAAATAGTTTCTGAGTAGTATTTTAATAATTAGATACTCCTGTTTCCATGTACTTCATCTTTCCATTAAAAATTACATCTCATATATTACTCTTTCTAATGCTGTACTCATATTTCTGCTTCAACTTAATGAAAATATCAAAATCTACTCTGTTAGTCTATCTATACTTTAAATATAATTATGATTAATTTATATCATTATTTATGTGTGTGATTATTTGTTACAACACTATATTGGGCTTACACCGGTATAGACTTTTTTTGGAAAATTAGCTCTCACACCAGTTTCAGTATTAATGAAAACAATGGGAAGAATTTGTGTGGAATGACTTTGTGTTACTGACTATTTGTCTTGACTCATCTTGTGGGATAATCTAAACTGACTTTTACAAATGGCAGGACAGTGGGAAGCACTGAGAATCAGTGCAGATATTATTGATATTTTACTTCCAGTTCTTGGTTAATAAACAAGTAAAGACTATATTAAGCTATTCATCTCTACCTAGTATTATATTATGAACATCTCCCTGAGTCATTATTTTCTATAACACTGTTTAATGTTACTCTATCAAATAGAGGTACCACCCTTTATCCAATCCCCTATTCTTAGACATTGAATTTTTTTCCATTTTTCAATATTATAAATAATAGTATAATAACACCTTTGTGCATGTAGCCTTATACACATTCTCTATTTCCTTAGGATAAACTTCAACAAATAGACTTATTGGATCAAAGGATATGAACATTTTTGAGGTTTTAGATAAGAATTGCTAAATTACCTTACAGATAGGCTATATCCATTTAAATTCTCCAAAAGAAGAACCCTCTTTTTTCATTGTCTTGCCAGAACCAGGTATTATCACACAGACTTTATGCAGAACACTAGTCTCAATAAGTAAAGAAGCAAATAAAGGGAAATCAGGAACACATTAAGTCAAAGACTTAAATTTAATGAAACCAAATAGATTTATCTTTATAAACCTATATTATTATTCTAACAACAATAATAGCAAAAACCTAGAAAAAATAAACTTTCCTAGTTTCTACATTTATTCACAAGGATAGAACACATTCCTTAGGGAATATACCTAGAACTGTAAAGCAAAACAACAACCTTTGAATACAAGTTATTAAACGGTGGCAAAGACTAATTTAAAACAAACATAAATGTGAACATCATTGTTTTTTGTTTTTTTTCCCTCTGTGACATGTGTTGAATAAATCAATCTAGAGAAGGGAAAACATTTGAACCAGCACAATGTGATTTGATTCATACAAAATATGAAACACACAAACATAAAAATAGAGTTTTCAACCTTAGGAAATCTTTCAAATAGCAGATATACCTTCAACCAAGGAACCACTCAGGAGAACCACAAAGTCTCCCAAAATGCCATGTGTAAAAAACAATGCTTATATGTAAAATGTAGTTTCTCCAAGCATCACTCATTCCAGAGATGAGTAAATGATGGAAAAACAAATTAAAATATACAATGTGTTTGATCTTTAAAAGCTATAGCCATTTTTTAAAAAATCAATAAAATAATAGTCTTTTAGTAGAATTTTCTGATAGATTTAGCTATCATTAAAATGCAATTTGGGCAATACTAAAATTTTATTTAAAGGGAAGATTATGAAAAATTGAAAACAAGTTTGTCCTTTTTGATTTTAATATAGGCTGAGTCACATTAAAAATTAATTTTATTTACTGCAAATAAACGACTCAAAAAATACCTCTAAACAACCTTTGTCAAAAGGATTCAGGCTTATAGCTAAAAGCACAAGCTATGGAGGCAAACTGTGAAATTCAAATCCTGATTTTACAAACTTGGAATATTTATATACTGTCTGCCTCAGTTTGTGCATGCTTGCATGCTAAGTCACTTCAGTCTTGTCCGACTCTGTGTGGTGTGATCCTATGGACTGTAACCCTCCAGGCTCCTCTGTCCATGGAATTCTCCAGGCAAGAATACTAGAGTAGGTTGCCAGTGCCTGCCTCCAGGGCATCTTCCTGACCCAGGGGTCAAACCCGCAGTCTCTTTTGTCTCCTGCATTAGTAGGCAGGTTCTTTACCCCTAGCGCCACCTGGGAAGCCCCTGCCTCAGTTTGCTTATGTAAAATGATGATAGTCCTACTAGGGTTGTTGTAAGGATGAAATGTAATTAACACATATAAAGCAGTTAAAGCAGTGCCTGGCACAGAGGAATCACTGAATAAATATTTGCTATTGCCATTCTAAGAAAGACACAGTTATAAGTTTGTTATACTGCCAAAAAATGAAGAAGAAAAAACAACTACATACAATAAGATTATAAAACAATTGGAAGTATATAAATGATTGAGTTCAAGATCTGAGGATGAGAGTGTAGACCCTCCAGACCTGGTTAAGCAGAAGACATTAAAAAAAATTAGGTATATAACACAACTTTTATACTATAGTGGCTTTGAAGTCAGACAAACATTGATTAAATCTTAGATTCACCAGTTAGTGACCAAGAGCAAGTTGCTTAAACTCCTCACCTGTTTCTTCACCTGTAAAATACACTTAATCATACTGAATCATTTCATCTATCTCACAAAGCTGTTTTGAAGGTTAAGTAAGAGAATATACATAAGGCAGTCAGCAGAGACTACTAATATATTGAGTTGGCCAAAGAGTTCATTCAAGTTTTTCCGTAAGATGGTAGAGAAAAACCCAAATAAACTTTTTGGCCAACACAATATAAACTCAATAAACAATAAAAATAATAATAATACTATTATTGTTTATTGGTTCAGGGAAAATAAGAATCAACAGATCATTTTAAAAGTTGCTAAGCTAAAGGTAGGGGGGATAGTATACAATACACAAGGGAAGATGACCAGTTCCTTTCCCTTTGTCAAATACAGTAATCACCTCTGCCATCATTAGTCTCAATTTTGGCAGCATTTGCCCCAAAATCCTGGCATAATGTAACCACAGAATAAATGTGGTTGATTTATTAACAATCAGCTAGTCACCAAATCCAGCAACCATTTTTCATCTTTGTTATTTGCAACCTATCTCAAACTACTGTGTCACTACCTAGTCAGGAACTCTCTACAAATATTCTAGTTTAGCACTTGATGACCTCCATGGTCTGACCCAGAAATATCTTTCCAATGTTATTAACAGGATCCTCCTTAAGTTGTCTGATATTGCACCTAAACTCAATAGCTCACCATTCCCAATAATCATTCTGTGCTGGAGGCCTCTAGTTTGCTCATGCTATTACATATTAATCTGGGTTCAGATCCTGGTGCTGCTGTTTATTACTGAAGACCACATTACAAGTTATAAAACTTCCACAGGCATCAGGTTCCCTATTAGTAAAGTGGAGAAAATAACAGCACCTATCTATATAGTGTTCCTGGAGGATTAGATGATATAAAAATATAAAATGCTTAATGCACACAGTGACTACCTAGAACATAATAAATGCTTTACAACTATTATTGTTATTGTTAGAATGCATGCCTTCTTACCCTCATCCCATAGGTCTAAATTGATTAGATATTGAATTTACCTTATTTCTCCACACACACATATGAATTCATCAAAATTTAACACAACACATCTTCCATGATTCCTCTTATCACAAACTTTCAGTCTTACCTAGCTCTCTCACAGCTCTTTAACAAATCCTCAATTATTCTTCCTGACTCCTCTGAAATATTTATGCTTTCTTTTAGAGTTATATATGCCCTTGTCTAATCTCTGTTAATTATTAAGTTCTTTAAGATAAAAATCTATATTTGATCATTTTTATATTGCACTTTATTGTGATCCACACAGTCAAAGGCTTTGGCATGGTCAATAAAGCAGAAATAGATGTTTTTCTGGAATTCTCTTGCTTTTTCGACGATCCAGAGGATGTTGGCAATTTGATCTCTGGTTCCTCTGCCTTTTCTAAAACCAGCTTGAACATCTGGAAGTTCATGGTTCACGTATTGCTGAAGTCTGGCTTGGAGAATTTTAAGCATTACTTTACTAGCATGTGAGATGAGTGCAATTATGTGATAGTTTGAGCATTCTTTGGCATTGCCTTTCTTAGGGATTGAGATGAAAACTGACCTTTTCCAGTCCTGTGGCCACTGCTGAGTTTTCCATATTTGTGGGCATATTGAGTACAGCACATTCACAGCATCATCTTTCAGGATTTGAAATAGCTCAACTGGAATTCCATCACCTCCACTAGCTTTGTTCGTAGTGATGGTTTCTAAGGCCCACTTGACTTCACATTCCAGGATGTCTGGCTCTAGGTGAGTGATCACACCATTGCGATTGTCTGGGTCGTGAAGAACTTTTTTGTACAATTCTTCCGTGTATTCTTGCCACCTCTTCTTAATATCTTCTGCTTCTGTAGGTCCATAAAATTTCTGTCCCTTATTGAGTCCATCTTTGCATGAAATGTTCCCTTGGTATCTCTAATTTTCTTGAAAAGATCTCTAGTCTTTACCATTCTATTGTTTTCCTCTATTTCTTTGCACTGATCACTGAGGAAGGCTTTCTTATCTCTCCTTGCTGTTCTTTGGAACTCTGCATTCAAATGGGTATATCTTTCCTTTTCTCCTTTGCTTTTCACTTCTCTTCTTTTCACAGCTATTTGTAAGGCCTCCTCAAACAGCCATTTTACTTTTTTGCATTTCTTTTTCTTGGGGATGGTCTTGATTCCTGTCTCCTGTACAATGTCACAAACCTCCATTCATAGTTAATCAGGCACTCTGTCTGCCAGATCTAGTCCTTTAAATCTACTTCTCATTTTTAATGTATAGTTATAAGGGATTTGATTTAGGTCATATCTGAATGGTCTAGTGGTTTTCTCCACTTTCTGCAATTTCAGCCTGAATTTGGCAATAAGGAGTTCATGATCTGATCCACAGTCAGCTCCCGGTCTTGTTTGTGCTGACTGTATAGAGCTTCTCCAAACTGTGGAAAATTCTGAAAGAGATGGGAATACCAGAACCACCTGACCTGCCTCTTGAGAAACCTGTATGTAGGTCAGGAAGCAACAGTTAGAACTGGACATGGAACAACAGACTGGTTCCAAATAGGAAAAGGAGTACGTCAAGGCTGTATATTGTCACCCTACTTATTTAACTTATATGCAGAGTACATCATGAGAAATGCTGGGCTGGAGGAAGCACAAGCTGGAATCAAGATTGCCAGGAGAAATATCAATAACC
Organism: Okapia johnstoni; assembly: GCA_024291935.2. Taxonomy (NCBI): domain Eukaryota; kingdom Metazoa; phylum Chordata; class Mammalia; order Artiodactyla; family Giraffidae; genus Okapia; species Okapia johnstoni. The sequence continues at coordinate 12,178,702 of CM044319.1, forward strand.
TCAGACACGCAGATGACACCACCCTTATGGAAGAAAGTGAAGAACTAAAGAGCCTCTTGATGAAAGTGAAAGAGGAGCATGAAAAAGTTGGGTTAAAGCTCAACATTCAGAAAACTAAGATCATGGTATCTTGTCCCATCACTTCATGGTAAATAGATGGGGAAACAGTGGAAACAGTGGCTGACTTTATTTTTCTGGGCTCCAAAATCACTGCAGATGGTGATTGCAACCATGAAATTAAAAGAAGCTTACTCCTTGGTAGGAAAGTTAGGACCAACCTAGACAGCATATTAAGAAGCAGAGACATTACTTTGCCAACAAAGGTCAATCTAGTCAAGCCTATGGTTTTTCCAGTGGCCACGTATGGATGTAAGAGTTGGACTATAAAGAAGGCTGAGCACCGAAGAATTGATGCTTTTGAACTGTGGTGCTGGAAAAGACTCTTTAGAGTCCCTTGGACTGCAAGGAGATCCAACCAGTCCATCCTAAAGGAGATCAGTCCTGAATATGCATTGGAAGGACTGATGTTGAGGCTGAAACTCCAATACTTTGGCCACCCGATGTGACGAGCTGACTCAATGGAAAAGACCCTGATGCTAGGAAAGATTGAGGGCAGGAGGAGAAGGGGACGACAGAGGATGAGATGGCTGGATGGTATCACCAACTTGATGGACATGGGTTTGGGTGGACTCAGGGAGTTGGTGATGGACAGGGAGGCCTGGCGTGCTGCGGTTCATGGGGTCGCAAAGAGTCGGACACGACTGAGGGACTGAACTGAACTGAACTGATATTGCACTTAATATAGTGTCCTTAACTTAATATGTACTTGAAAATATCTATGGAATTAGCGAAAGAATGATATCCATATCTTCCTTTCTGGGATAGTTGTTTCAAAACTGGTACTCTAATGGCAAATAGAGGACCAGTTTCAAAGATGATTCAATAAGGCAAGTATGATAAATGTCAGTTAATGTCACAAAATGTTTGTTCTGTTGAATTTTTATTCTCTTTAGTGCTATAGTTTGTAGAATGCAAGAATTAGCCTATTAAGCTCTACAGCTCATCAATTAATTCAGTAAAGTTGAAGGATGTAAAATTAATATACCCAAATCTGTTGCATTTCAATACACTAACAATGAACTATCAGAAAAGTCACTAATGAAAGAAATTGAAAAAGAAATAACACATGGAAAGATATACCATATTCTTAGATAGGAAGAATTAATATTATTAAAATGGTCATACCCAAGGCAGTCTAAAGATTCAATGCAATCCCTATCAAAATACTAAAGGTATTTTTCACAGAATGACAACAAATAATCTTAAAAGTTTTTATGGAAACACCAAAGACCCAAATATCCAAAACAGAAGACCCAAACAGCCAAAACAATCTTGAAAAAGACTAACAGAGCTGGAGGAATCACATTCCCTGACTTTAGTCTATACTTTAAAGCTACAGTAATCAAAAGAGCATGGTACTGGCACTTTTACCCTACGTAATACAATTTTGTGTGTTTACCAAGATTTATTACTTTAAAGTATATAACTGTGGAGTAACTCTCTCCAATACATCACCATAGAAAGCAAAATTGTAATTAGCAAGTGTTTTAGTGAGTGAGTGAAAGTTGCTCAGTCGTGTCCAACTCTTTGCGATCCCATGACCTATACAGTCCATGGCATTCTCTAGTTCAGAATACTGGAGTGGGTAGCCATTCCATTCTCCAGGGAATCTTCCTGACCCAGGGATCAAACTGAGGTCTCCTGCACTGCAGGCAGATTCTTTATCATCTGAACCATCAGGGAAGTCCTGTTTTAGTGAGGATAGCATCAAACGTAGATAACTAAGTTATAAAGTACAATGTTTGATTGTTTCAAGACATCTCATCTATATCCATAGGTCATTTGAGGTGTTTGAGAGGTCAAGGACACAGTTCCCTACACTGGATTTTATGGGTACTATCAGAATTTGCCCTATTCACCTTCTTTTGTCCATGTTTAGCTGCTTACTATTCCTCCTTCTGACTGGATAGTCTTTCCTTACCAATGTTAATAGTTGAATAAACTTTATTAGATTTGGGAGTCACTTGGTCCCTTTAAATCAATGTTTCATATCTCTATGGATTATATGTTGGCTCTAAGGTTTATTTCTCATAAAGTACTTATTACCTTGCATTTAAATAATTTGGGTGCAACATGCTGGAAGAAAATTCTACCATGATGCAGACAAGGAATATTTTCCCACAATGAAATGGGTCAAATATGTTCAACATTTAAAATTGCATCCCATAGAAAAATGTATAATATTTCATTATTCTTACAAATAAAGGAAAACAATAGAATGGGAAAGACTAGAGATCTTTTCAAGAAAATTAGAAATACCAAGGGAACATTTTATGCAAAGATGGGCTCAATAAAGGACATAAATGGTAGGGACCTAACAGAGGCAGAAGATATTAAGAAGAGGTGGTAAGAATACACAGAAGAACTGTACAAAAAAGATCTTTATGACCCAGATAATCACAATGACACGTGTGATCACTCACCTAGAGCCAGACATCCTGGAATGTGAAGTCAAGTGGGCCTTAGAAAGCATCACTACGAACATAGCTAGTGGAGGTGATGGAATTCCAGTTGAGCTATTTCAAATCCTGAAAGATGATGCTATGAAAGTGCTGCACTCAATATCCCAGCAAATTTGGAAAACTCAGCAGTGGCCACAGGACGGGAAAAGGTCAGTTTTCATTCTAATCCCCAAGAAAGGCAATGCCAAAGAATGCTCAAACTACCACACAATTGCACTCATCTCACATGCTAGTAAAGTAATGCTTAAAATTCTCCAAGCCAGGCTTCAGCAATACATGAACCGTGAACTTCCAGAGTTTCAAGCTGGTTTTAGAAAAGGCAGAGGAACCAGAGATCAAATTACCAACATCAGCTGGATCATCGAAAAAGCAAGAGAGTTGCAGAAAAACATCTATTTCTGCTTTATTGACTATGCCAAAGCCTTTGACTGTGTGGATCACAATAAACTATGGAAAATTCTATAAGAGATGGGAATACCAGACCACCTGACCTGCCTCTTGAGAAACCTGTAGGCAGGTCAGGAAGCAACAGTTAGAACTGGACATGGAACAACAGACTGGTTCCAAATAGGAAAAGGAGTACGTCAAGGCTGTATATTGTCACCCTACTTATTTAACTTATATGCAGAGTACATCATGAGAAATGCTGGGCTGGAGGAAGCACAAGCTGGAATCAAGATTGCAGGGAGAAATATCAATAACCTCAGATACGCAGATGACACCACCCTTATGGCAGAAAGTGAGGAACGAAAGAGCCTCTTGATGAAAGTGAAAGAGGAGAGTGAAAAAGTTGGGTTAAAGCTCAACATTCAGAAAACTAAGATCACGGCATCTTGTCCCATCACTTCATGGCAAATAGATGGGAAAACAGTGGAAACAGTGGCAGACTTTATTTTTCTGGGCTCCAAAGTCACTGCAGATGGTGACTGCAACCATGAAATTGAAAGACGTTTACTCCTTGGAAGGAACGTTATGACCAATCTAGACAGCATGTAAAAGAGCAGAGACATTACTTTGTCAACAAAGGTCCATCTAGTCAAGGCTATGGTTTTTCCATTGGTCATGTATGGATGTGAGAGCTGGACTATAAAGAAAGCTGAGCACCGAAGAATTGATGCTTTTGAACTGTGGTGTTGGAGAAGACTCTTGAGAGTCCCTTGGACTGCAAGGAGATCCAACCAGTCCATCCTAAAGGAGATCAGTCCTGGGTGTTCATTGGAAGGACTGATGTTGAAGCTGAAACTCCAGTACTTTGGCCACCTGATGCGAAGAGCTGACTAATTGGAAAAGATCCTGATGCTGGGAAAGATTGAGGGCAGGAGAAGAAGGGGACGACAGAGGATGAGATGGTTGGATGGCATCACCGACTCGATGGACATAGGTTTGGGTGGACTCCGGGAGTTGGTGATGGACAGGGAGGCCTGGCGTGCTGCGATTCATGGGGTTGCAAAGAGTTAGATACGACTGAGCAACTGTACTGAATTGAACTGAACACATTCTATTTGAATAATTTGATCTTACATTTCTATGTATCAACAGAAAACTTTTAAAATCTTTGACAAATGCTAATTTATGAAAAGGCAAATTCCAGTTAGTGGAACAATATGTTTTTAAGTCCTTATCCTAGAGTGTATTACCAACAGGCTCTACTAAGTATTTTTTTGCGTTTTTAATGAGAATTTAAAGTCTTACCTCATAAGTGGAATTTTCTTCAATTACCCATATCTAAGTGACTATTCTTTGCTCTTTCCTCTAAAGCTCCGTGTTATGAACCTCACTTATTTGGCATTTAGCCTATATTACCTTACATTGGCATCTTTCTTTTTATGCACATGACCTCCCAAATACATAATATTTTATTTGAAAGACTATTTAATGTAGTTTACCATTCACAGGCTTGTTGCATAATATTCATGTGTGTGTTTTTTCTCCTCCTTAGCCTGTAAACTCCTCAGAAAAAGGATTTTTTTCTTTTAAAAACTTTTATTCAGTTTTTATTGATAAAATTCAAAGATTCTTGTAAAAAATCAAATTTGTTACAAGGCACTTGCAAAAGAATGGGAGTCTTTTAAGTGCCTATGTCCTGATGCATATGGAACCCAAGGATACACAGTGTGTTTCAGACCATGCTCTGTACACTGCAGCAGAAGGCTGGCTCTTTGATAGGTGAGAAAGAGGATGTTGTAATAAACAATTTATTCAAATATGGTTAAAACTCTTTAGGTGATCCATATGTAACTGTTAGACAGTGTAGCTGAACACCATGTCAGAGAAAGGCACAGCTGCAACAAGGTCTAAATAAAAACAATATTTTTGAACCATCCATCCTTACCTGTTAAGACTTTTTATTAAGAATTTTTATTGGAGTATAGTACTTTATAGTGCTGTGTTAGTTTCTGCTGTATAGCAGAGTGAATCAGCTATACATATATACATATCCCCTGTTTTTTGGAATTCCTTCCCATTTAGGTCACCACAGAGCACTGAGTAGAATTCCCTGTGCTATACAGTAGGTTCTTGTTATCTATTTTATACATAGTAGTGTGTGTATATCAACCCCACTCTCCCATTCATCCCATCTCTTCTTTCCCCCATTGGTATCCATATGTTTGTTCTCTATACCTGTGTCTCTATTTCTGCTTTGCAAATAGGTTCATATGTAACATTTTTCTTATAGGATTTTTAATTATATATATAAACATTCAATAAATATCTGCTGAACCAAAGAATAAAAGGCTATCTTTTCATTTAGATTATAAACTTAGTTATGGCAGGAAACACTTTATGATTATTTAAAATCACAGAATTGAGTTCATAATAAGTGCTCAGTAATATTTTTATTGATGACAATATTAATTATATATCTGTAGGAACACAGTCTCTAGTTTTCAAAATTAAATTCTAAACTTTCTCTTTTTAATGCAATAAACTGTTGGGCTAAATATGTATAAATGTGGTTTTTATTCTCTTGATGTACAATAAAAGTTTATATTCTCATCTCTCTGTATAATATCTGATTGCAGACAATAAAATACAATGTGAAAGATATTTTATACAGACTCTATGCACACACATGTATATATAGTGTATATTCACACAGAAATAAAATTAATACCTATTAATATCTATATTAATGTGACCCTCACCTCTTTAAAATTCCAGTTTAAGAAAATTGATTCTATGTTGTTGACTCCAGATCTTTTTAGTACACAAACAGCACCTGCCATAGTATAAAAGGAAACCAAGTAAGCAAGGTTCTGCATGAGAAGATTTGGAAACAGACCAAGATGGACTGGGCAGGCTCATACACTGGGATTTAAGACACAGGAAAAATCCAAACAGTGCCTGAAATTCTCAGCACCAGCTGTCATTCCATATTTTACTGGATTAAGAAATTATGTTACTTAAATGGAACTTTTAATTCATTCTGAAGATGAGTATGTGTCATGAATCCACTACTTTCTTTGAAAAATGAGAAAGTTTTAAGTAGTCGGGGAATATGGGGGTACTCAGGGCAGAGCATGCCAAATAGAATCTAGATAAAGAATCTGAATAGAAATGTCCCAAAAGAAAAGGTGAAAGGTCAAGAAATGTGTTTGTTTTAATTCACAATTTTGCCAAGAGCCTGCTGTTCTTACTGCAGAGTTGACTTGCCCACTAAGTGCTGATTTAAATAGCAAAATGCTTTGGTGCTGAGAAGCATAAATAAAAAATTCATTATAACATCTGTAAAGATCTTGCTTTTAAAAGACTATGATCTCTAAATCTTAATTACTAGAAAATCAATAATGTCTGATAGTACTCTGCTTGCTTTCATAATTTTCCTTTTATTCCTTCCTGAATAGTGAAACCAACCACTAAATTACATCAACAATATTGTGAATATAAGTTATCACTTAGTTGTGAGTAGAAGACTAAAGAAAGGACATAAAAATGCCAAAAGAGATACTTCAGTCAGTTCCTACCCAATAAAAAAATCATTCCTTAACATGAAAGCAATAGTTTCAAAGAACAATTTTCAAACCACAGTTTTGATGGTAAAAGTTTTTACCTAATAATTTATAGAACTAATGAGTGAAACAATGTAATAGTTGCGGTCTTAACTATCTAATCTCAGTGAGTACTAATGCATTTCAGACTCTACACAGGAGATACATTTAGAGACTCTATTTGAGTCAGTAACTTTATAATCATTATTCTAGGATATACTTTTCATTATTCTAAATACAAAGAATGGAGAAAATATTCTTTCTTAAAGACTATAAAATTAAAAATTATAAGCAATAGCAAGAGGTCATTAAGTCAAGTGATTCTGCCTCAGTAAAGATTAACACCTAAGCCTTCTAAAGCAAATGACTTTTCTATCCTATTTTTAGACATGATTTTTAGAATGGAGAGCTTATCCTTGGTAACATTATTTAGTGTTTACTTTAAAAACAAAATTCTAAAAAAATTTTGTTTATAAGTGGTTTTACTATAATTAAGACCTTTCACTTTGATAACTGAATAAACTACAATTATACTGTTATTTCTTATGAGCAATAAAGAACAACTGTACTGGGAGAAAGATAATCATAGCTGACCATGTCTCTTAACATGAAGACATTGCTTAATAAATGTCTATAAGACATTTTATTTGGAAAAAAGTATAGATTAGGGAGAAAAAAATCAGTGAAGTTAGGAAAGGCTATATTAAACTTTTAAATTATTATAATTCACTTAATTACATAACTGAACAGACACTCACTAAATTAGCTTATATGATCATTTTAATTTATAAATCCAAGATATTATTCTAAACTATGTCCATTTACTTTCCTTAATTGCTAAAATATACCTGCTTATTATGGAAAACAGAGCACAAAGAAGAAAAACTTACCTGCAGTTTTAACACAATGAGAGAACCACTGCAAACATTTTAATGTATGTCCCTCCAATATTTAAAGGCACCCACAGAATCAGAATACATATATGTGTGTGAGTATATATATGTATTCTGAAAAAAGAATATTTATACATATTCTAAGAAAAGTATAGATTAGGTATGTATACACACACACACATATATATATGTGTATATATATATGTATATATATATATACACACACGCCTTTTTTAACTTAGGAATTCATTATAGATGTTTTTTGTTACTTTCTTGAAAAGTCTTACACACACAAAAAAAGTCTTCTACAACCCATTGCTAACGGCAGGATATCAATTTGTCACAAAAACAAACCTCATCAATCAACCAATACGATTTCCATCATTTTGCCGACGTAAATGATGCTGCAATATAACTCCTGCACACAATTTTGCTCAGACTTCTGATTATCTATTTCCCTCAAATGAAGCACTAGTAGTAAATTTTTCTTACGGAAGAAATGAATGCTCGCAGTACATGTCGGCAAAGGATCCTTTAAGAAACATGAAACTGTTTAATCTGTGTCTATAAGCTTCCTTAATATTTCAAATATAAACCTTTATAATTAAAAATATATGGAGAATACATAATATCCAGGAGATGTTTAACAAATATTTATCAGATGAATGTAATGAAAGAATGTCCCTTTTACAACTTCCAGAGAAGGAAACTTAAGAATAAAAATGTTACTTGAAAAAGACAATATTCAGTGATTTCATAACATCCTCTTCAAACTTAAATGCAACATCTTTGCCCCTGAATTATTTTGATGTATAGTGCTTCTCTTTGTAGAAATGTAGGGAGTTAAAAATTAACATTAAGCAAAATACTGATTCTTTTCTCCTTTTAACCTTCTTAATTATTCCTTTTATAACTTAGTAATTGAGAATATTTGAGATAAATTTTGGGTAAATGTCACTGGTATTAAGTCAAATAACTCTGGATCATAGTTATCAGGATATAAAAAGGGGAAAATTCATTTTTGTGTAGTAGTTAAAAGCTCAGTTAAGACAAAGTGCTTGAGCTCAAATTCCAACTTCATCACTTTTTAGTATATAATCTTGGACAAATTACTTAAACCTCAAGTTCTTCATCTATAAGATGGGATCCATGATGGTACATACATCATAGAATGGTTGTGAGGATTATATGAGATGACACAGGTAATGCACTTAACACAAGGTCTAGAACATAGTAAACATTCAATAAGTGGTACCTATTATTAGTTTTTAACTGACCTACCTAGTGTTGCTTAAAAGAATCATTAACCATAACTGAATAAATAAATTTCTGCTTGGAATCATCCTGAGTCTAGCAAAACTGAGTTTCCCAGGTGATAAAGCTGCTCAATTGCAAGACAATACCTGCAATCAGGCTGTCTGCCTCATGCTTCTCTATGGGGTCCATATGTGAACCTGTTGCTTATCTTCTCCTCCCATAGCATCTTAATAAGTGCACCATGTGACTTCTTAGCTGGTCTCTTTTTGGACTTCAGTATCAGCAGCTCTGGAAGAAGATGATTACCCATTTTTCACTACACTTTCTCCAGCCCCTGAAAGATTATGCAACAAATCCACATTTTAAGTTATATCATCCCAGGCATTTGATCTATATTGGTGAAATCCAAAATCCATGATGTCAGGGGGAAAATGTGCAGAAACTTCATTCAATTTATTAACCTCTAATGAGCTAAGTACTTTCATTTAATTCCTGCAACAAACCTGTGAGATAGATATTATTTCTACATTTTACAGTTGAAGAAACCAAGGTTCAGATAGATCTGGTATGTTTTCCAAGATCACACAGCTACCTAAGTGGCAAAATTATGTCCCTTTCTTTTTATAAAAACTCTGTTTCCACACAAACGTCATCATCTTATTCAAGCCGTTCTCCAACCATGAGAAAAGCATGGCCCTGCTTTCTATCTACAGTTGTAACATGTCTTTTACTGTTCTCTCCGGGGCATCTTTCCAGAAAATTTCCTGAATAAGCAGAACTAGGAAAGGATATATGGAGAATTCAAATAAACTTCAAGCTAAGAAAAATTCAAAATTACTATTCTCATGCAAAAAAAAAAGAAAAAAGTCACGAAAAGTAAAAGGTGGAAACAATCTATTGATAGGTGAATGGATAATGGGTAAACAAACTGTGGTATATACATGCAATGGAATACCATTCAGCCTTATAAAGGAATGGAATTCTAAATCATGCTTCAACATGGGTGAGCCTTGAAAACATCATGCTAAGTCAAATAAGCCACATACAAAGGGAAAACTGTTGTATGATTCCACTTATATAGGAATGTAGAGTAGTTACATTTATAGAGAAAGAAAGTAAAATAGTATTACCAGGAATTGTAAGGGGCAGAGGGAAAAATGGGGAGTTCATGTTTAATGGCTACAGAATTTCAGAATTAGGTGAAAAAAAAGTTCTGAAGATAGACAGTGATAATGATTACACAACAATGTGAATGTGTTTAATGCCACTGAACTGAACATTCAAAAGGGTTAAAATGGTAAATTTTATCACAATTTAAAAAAACCTAGATATGATTTCCACTGCTGATTGTGACTCTACAGTTTATTGTATTTCCTGATCCTACAAGTTTTTATACATATTATTAAAGATTTTACAAAATTATAACATTTTACAAAAATGTTTCAGTTACTTGAAAAGCATTATTCCCCTTTCAGTCTAATTATCATAATATGAATTCACTTGGGTCATTACACTTTAAAGTGCCAAAAGCAACAAATTTAGTTAAATTAGAGATTTACAAATTTGAGAAATCTCTTCAACCAACCAACGAAGTAAAACAGAATAGGAATGATACTTGCTGCTTTAAGGAATGCTAATAAAATCTTATAGGCTTTTCTCTACCTTAATTCTCCTTGACTTTTCAGTGAATACTATCATCCACCATCCTTTCCAATGAAACTGTCCCTTTGGCTAATTCTGTCTTCTACATATCCCAATCTGTGAATCATTTCTATGTTTTCAGTACTTAACCCTCTGCTCTTCTCTTTAGATATATTCATTTATTAAACAAAAGTTTATTGAATTCTTCCTAAGTACTTCGCACTGTGCAAATAGCTAGGAATATAATGTGTGCTAAATCACTTCAGTCATCTACGACTCTTTGTGATCCTGTGGTCTGTAGCCTGTCAAGTTCCTCTGTCCATGGGATTCTCTAGGCAACAATACTGGAGTGGGTTGTCATTTCCTACTCCAGGGGATCTTCCCAACCCAGGGATCAAACCCAGGTGTCTCACATTGCATTCGGATTCTTTACCAGCTGAGGCACAAGGGAAGCCCAAGAATCCCGGAATGGATAGGCTATCCCTTCTCCAGCGGATCTTCCCGACCCAGGAATCAAACCAGTGTCTCCGGCATTGCAGGCGGATTCTTTACCAACTGAGCTATCAGGGAAGCCCTATCAGGGAAGCGCCACCTGGGAAGCCCAGGAATGTAATAGAAAGCCAAATACAACCCTTGACTCAAAGTTCTTGTGTGGGAAAACTCAACTATATAGGAAATTTAAAACTTTTTCTCAAGTGGACCCACTTTCTATTCCCTTTGCTGTATGGCATCTGTAGTAATCTGTTGTATGGTGGCCTCCTGTCAACAATGCTACTCTGTATTTACATCCTTATGTAGTCATCTCACCTTGAAGCTGAGCTAGGCCTGTGACTTGCTTTAAACAGAAAAATGCAGAATAAATTTATGTTATGCCAATTCTGAGTCAATGTCTGCAGGAAGCCTGGCAGCTTCCACTTTTGCATTGTTGGGAACCATGAGCTGCCATGTAAAAAGTTTGTCTACCCTACAGGAGATACAATTAGGAGAGGTCCCACAACTATATGGAGCGAAGCAAAAAACCCAGCCACGACAGAGTGTTAGCTGAGCCCAGCTCCTAGCCAACCCTAGATGAGAACTCTCAAGAACAGCCAAACAGGCACCAATATGTGCCCAGTCCAGACTGCAGAATCATGAGCAAATAAAATAACTGGTATTTAAATTTGGGGGTGGTTTGTTGTGCAGAATTAGATAAACAAAACAGCATCTCACCATACTTAAATCCTGTAAACTTTCAAATACACATTAACTTCTCATTCTTAGAAACTATAAACTGAATTCATCTATCTTCCCATTCGAGTTTCATCTGGCCAGCTTCCTTTTCCCTGTAGCACTTACCATTCTTACAAGTATAGAAGTCTAAAAACATAATCTATATTCACTCCTTTTAAGGTGCATTAGTATTAAGGGATATTAATTAATGTTAGAACAAAAATAATTTCCACAAACAAGTAAACTTGAAAAACACTGGATTATATGAAATTATGAAATTGTCTTTACTATTACATTTCTTAGAGTCTTTGCTATTGAGTTCACCGAATTTAAGAAAGAAATATAAAATGAGTATTTTCCAAATATATTTGATTTGGAATTCTGTTTTCCACAAAGTATTTGGTGGGACTAGCTTTTTAAACACACTTTAGGAAAATGGACAAAGTAAAGATAAAGTGACATATCAAGATCAAGAAACAGTTTCCAGGTGGGTGGCAATGTGGAAGATCCAGGTTCGATCCCTGGGTCAGGAAGATCCTCTACAGAAGGTAATGGCAACCCACTTCAGTATTCTTGCCTGGAGAATCCCATGGACAGAGGAGCATGGTGGGCTATAGTTCATGGGTTCGCAAAGAGTTGGACACAGCTGAGCAACTAATACAGGGCTTTCCTGGTGGCTCACTTGGTAAAAAATCCACCTGCAATGTGGGACACCTGGATTCAATCCCTGGGTTGGGAAGATCCCCTGGAGGAGGGCACAGCAACCCACTCTAGTATCTTGCCTGGAGAATCCCCCATGGACAGGAGCCTGGCATGCTGCAGTCCATGGGGTCGCAAAGAATCAGACACGACTGAGCAATTGAGCACATATATAAGGTCAAGGAAAAAAAGAGGACAAGTCTGACTGTTTCTGGAGATCTTTATTTTCTCAAAAGTCTAGAGCAAAAACACATTTTTTTGTATGTATACTATACTTTAATAAAAAGCACAGAAAAACAGAAACATCAGCTCAAAGTAGAGATGGGGATAGGTACAACAATACTAAGAAGCAATAGCATGAAACTGTAGTGGTTCATGTCAGCATAATTGCATGAGCCTCTTTTTGCCCTAAATTAGCTTTGCATTCTCAGAGCAGAAACACAAAAATTGAGACGAGAAAGAAATATCCACAGTAATCATGTTAAAAGATTTAAAATACGAGGAAAGCTTAGTACATTAGTAAGGAGTGTCAATAACAGCTATACATGTTCTATAGACCAAACAGGCAGTCATGTGTAGGGAGGTATTAAGAGAAGGTGTGTAACTGAGTTAAGTAGCTCCTGAAGACACAGATCCTGGTAAAGATGAGGAGCTTGTTCAGTTAGTACAGGAATAAAGGAGCAAAGCTATTAAAATTTTGGTCTAAGAAAGATCTAATCATGTTTTGGAATACAGAATGTTAGGGTTAGAAAATACATTATGGTATAATTAAAAGCTTATTGGGCTAAAATTCAGAAGAATAAGAAGTAATTAGCCTTATTACACTAGATAAGTCAGGTAATATTTCTAGCCCCAGATTCTCACCTCAAAAATGAATATTAACTGTCCAGTTATATACTATATATATATATATATATATATATATATATATATATATATATATATAGTAGAAAATTCTTTCTGTTTTCAAACTTCTATGACCCTCTGATTCAAGGTGGATTCCTGCCACATGATGATTAAGTCTTCAACACTGCATGGTTGATTTGAAGTGCTGACAGTGAGGAATTATATGAGTCATGAGCATGATGTTCACAGCAAACTGCAGGGATATGAAGATTGTCAGTCCATTATGTTCTCTATGAGTGTTATAAATGGATCTGGGTGGATAGTAAATGATAATGAGGATCTTAAGTAAGGGGTATCAACTTCACCCAAGATGAAGGAAAGAAAGGTGTACAATTTGATATTCATGTAAAACTGAGTAAGCCAATATCCCCGGCTTCTTACTGAACAGAAAAGAGTTCAAGAGAAATGAATTTATGTCCCAGTCTATTGTTTCGTCATATCAATATTTCCTTTAAAATATTACTTGATCTATCCCTTCCTCTGTATTCACAGGGTCATTATTGTTATCTAAATTCTCATCATCTCATCTTGATTACCTTGAAAAACTTATATTTGATCTCATTGGCTCTAATATCTCCTCTAATATTCATTCTTCAGGTTTCTATTAAAATAATATTTCTTAAAACTTTCTTTCATTACATTATTCCCCTATTCAAAGACCTCTAATGACTTCCTCTTGCTATCCATTTCAAGCCTAAACCTCTTAACAAGACTCTTAAGGGCCTCCATAATCTGACTTCACCCCACCTTTTCAGTCTCTATTCCTCTGTTCCTCAACATAAACTATCCATTCAGTCCAGTAGAGACCACTCTTCCAGACACCTCTCCATTTAATTCTCCTATTGTCCATACACATAATGTTAATTCCCACCTCCATGCTTTTCGTATATGTTCCACTTCTCAAAAATACTTTATCCCATCCTGTTCATTTATAAAAATTATATATAGTAAGTGACTAAAATTCCAGCCAATCTACATATTTATTGACTGCCTATTAATTATAAATGACAGCAGCCTTGCCCTCAAGAAGGTCACAGTCAACTAAAGAAAATGAATAAATGAACCAACAATTACAATATTCTGTGAGCAGAATACATGGAGCACAGAGAAGGAACATTTAAACCAGATATGGTCAATCAAAAATGGTTTCCTAGAAGTAAACTTTCATTCAAGTTTTAAAGGAATAGAAACACAAAGGAAAATATCAATGCAAAAGTATGAAATATCATAGCAGATTCAGAAAAATGGAAGTAATTCAGGGTATACACAAAATTATTTGTATACCCATGAGAGGTAGCAACATATGAAGCAAGAAATATTTTCCAGAGCTAGAATATGACAAAAATCTTAAGTAACTTGGTAAAGAGTTTGATTTTGCTCCCAAAATAATAGGAAACAATTGAAGAATATCAAGTAGGAGAGTGACTTCAAATGATGAGACCTAGCTTTTAGAGAGAACATTCTAATGGGAAAACAGACAAAAAGGGGACTCAAAATGAAGGGAGAATTACCACTCCCCAGGAAATTTCAATATAGGACACACAAACCAGCAAGTCAAAAATGTTGACCTGAAGTTACAGTAAAAGAAGCAAAGAGATTGCAGATATTCGGAAAGCAGAATTGATAGCATTTAGTAATTGATTCAATATGGGAAACTGAGGAAGAAAAGTGCTTGTAAAGTTTATCTAAAAAAACACCAGTGTCAATTCCTTTTTTCCATACTACTCAGTCTATCACATACAACTCAGCATTTACATGCCATCATGTCATTTTGGACTTTGCATTTTATATGCATTGTTTTTATCTCCCTACACAGACTGTGCAATCATTGAGAGCAAGCACTAGGCTTCTACTTTTACTTCTTGTATCCTTCTCAGCAGTAAACACACTACTAATTACTTAACAAGTATTAGTAAATGTCTAATTAATAAATTATTTTATGCTCCATTAACCAAAATGTGACTTTATGAGTTTGGACTAAATACATTTGAGCACCTTGAACACAAGAAGCTTGAAATAAATATTGATATTTATTGAACAGGAAAACAAATTAAAGATACACAAGTTTTAAATTCCTCCCCGTGCATGAACCAACTATCTATGTCACCCAAACAATCACCAGAATGGCTAAAATATGGCTGCCAATACCAAGAATTAGCAAGTATGTGGAACAAATAGAATTCTCATATGTAACTGGTGGAAATGTGAAGCCAGTTTGGAAAACTGTTGGGCAACAGGTACTAAAGCACAATGTATGCATACATTATGACCCAATAATTTCAGCCCGAGTTATATGCCCAGGAGAAAGAAGTTTATATGTCTATAAAAAAGAAATATGGGGACTTCCCTGGTGGTCCAGTGGCTGAGGTTCCAAGCTCCCAATGCAGGGGGCCCAGGTTCAATCCCTGATCATGGAACTACATCCCACATGCCACAACTAAAGATCCCACAACTAAGCCCGAGAGTAGCCAAATAAATAAATAAATATTTTTTACAAAAGAAATACACAAGAATGTTCTTGTCAATTTTATTCATAATGGCTAAAAATTGAACTAACCCAATATCGATCAAAAGTAAAATGGGCAAAAAATAAATTGTGGTGTATATTAATGCAATGGAATACTACACAGACAAAAGAGTGAAATATTACCACATGCAAGCTCATGGATGGATCTCATAAATATAATGATAATCAAAAGTAGAATTCAGGAGGCTTCCCTGGTGGCTCAGTGGTAAAGAATCTGCCTGCCAACGCAGGGGACACAGGTTCCATTCCTGATCTGGGAAGAGCCTACAGGCCACGGGACAACAAAGCCTGTGTGCCACAACTATTGAGCCATGAGCTATTGAGTTGTGGCTCTAAAGCCATGAGCCACTACTACTGAAGTCTGAGTGCCTACAGTCCGTGCTCCACAACAAGAGAAACCCCTGCAATGAGAAGTCCACATACTACAATTAGAGAGTAGCCCCTATTTGCCACAAATGGAGAAGGCCCACACGCAGCAACAAAGACCCAGCAAAGCCATAAATAAATAAATAAATCTTTTAAAAAACTGCTATAAGGAAAAAGAAGAATTTATACCGTATGATTTCCATGTATAGGAAGCTCAAGAACAGGAAAAATTAATCTATGGTGATAAACACTGGAAAAATGGTTACTTCTTTATAAGAAAGAAAACTGACTGAAAAGGGCAAGAGAGATGATTCTTAGGTGTTGAAAAAAATTCTATCTATTCACTAGAATGGTGGTTACACAGGTGTATGCATATGCAAACATTCACTTGCTGCACAATTAAGATATATGCATTTTATCACGTGCATATTATAATTCAAATCAAATTTTAAATATTTATGTCATCCCTCATTTTGGCATTTATAAAAATAGACTGTCACATTTTGAGGGAAAATATGAGCATCTAGCTTCATGTGTATAATATTTCCTCTCTATAAACAGCAGAAATGAACTACTTTTTAAGTAGGTAAAGCACTTTCTTCATCTCTTTGGAGGCATCCAGAGTTTGAATGCAATGCTGTATTCCCATTTCATACTCAATCACTTCCTAACTCCCCCAGATTCATTATCTAAATTAAGCATCCAAACTTTGTCCTCAAAGAAATTCAGCTGGAGGAATTCAGGTTATGAAAAAAAATGAATCTGTCTAAAGTCAACATTTTAAAATACGCAGCAAAAGAGAGAAAAGAAAGAAAGTGATATTGGTGAAGAAGAGAAAAAAGGCCTCCCTCTTTCAAAATAACACCTTTTTGCTCATCTACCTGAGGCAGTACGCAGCTCTTACATTTGGGGTGATTATGAGCTCTTTTGGGGCCTCTCTGATGGCTCAGCAGGTAAAGAATATGCCTGCAATGCAGGAGACACAGGAAACGCTGGTTTGATCCCTGGGTCAGGAAGATCCCCTGGAGGAGGATATGGCAATCTACTCCAGTATTTTTGCCTGAAAAATCCCACGGACAGAAGAGCCTGGCAGGCTACATACAGTCCATACGGTCACAAAGAGTCAGAGACAACTGAGCGACTAAACAACAACATTATAATCTGACAACAGCTCTCTTATCATATACATACAAGAAACAGCCACAAAGTGTTGTGCCTACAATTTCAAGTGATTCATGGAACCTTGAAATGTATCCATGCTCTCTGGCCCTCAGGTTCTAGTCTAGAGGTTTAGTATAAATGGTGCTTTCCCCGCCTGCTTAATTCAAAAATGGAAATCTAATTTTGAATAAAAATCCAAAGAAAAGATACATTATTTCATTGAGGGATTCAAATACTTGTGACAGAAGAATTTTAAAAATAGGCATAGAAAAGCAAAGCCAAGATATACGGTATTTATTTTGAAATAAAAATGCTAAATTAGGAGCTTATGCTTTACACATTTCTCACAATTTTTTTTGGTAAAAGTGAATTGCAGCAGAATATAACTATTTTATATTTAAACAGACAAAATGTAGAAATGTAAAATAATATATAAGGAAAAGAATCCAAGAACTACAAAAGTATAGAATTCTTTGGGAGTTAGAAAAGTACTTAGAAAATATTAGAATCCTTGTATTGTATAGATGAGGAAAAGGGAAAGCCAAAAAGGTGAAAAGCCTTGCCTAAAGTCACATAGCTAACAAGTGTAGCATATATTATGCTTTCTTTACTTTTACATCTTAATTTTTTTAATCCTATAACTATCTTTCAAAATAAAAAACTGCAATGAAGCCTTTTTTTATTTTTGAAAAGATTATTATTTTAAAAAAGCTAACAGAGCAACTGATATTCCGAGCCCTCTAAGCTGGACAGACACTGTGCAAGCAGACTTCAGGTCTATCCTCTCTCTGTCAGAAAGATATTCACTATGATGAAGGTCATCTTTAGTATATGGTAAGGGCAATCAAATACAAAAATAGAATGAGAGGAAACTCATGAGGTTTCAAGAAGGCCTCAAGGGCACAATTAAGTCAGTGGCCAAGTGGAAGTTATCCCTCATCACATAATACAGGCTCTGGCCTTACAGGACGCTGTCACACAAAGTTAATTACACCTACAGTGAGCTGGTTCGATTGCGACTTCACAATTCTAATCTTGAAATGGATTTTATTTTCTTAAGATTATTGAAATGGGATAGGTCTGCTGTGTTAAGAACTTTTTATTAAAAGTCCCATTAAGCTGCTACAACCTGAAACAAGCACTAGATGCTTGCACAATTTTGAGAAATGTTATGCCTGAAAGATAGATGCTGGAAAATGAAGATATTTGGTTTCTTTTTTAATGTTTGAGTTAGCTTAACAAAAAACCTTAGCTCTTTATGTCTGTCTCAGTAGAATGCAGACTTGTTAATAGCAGGAGTCATTTCTATTCTATTCACTGATATATCCCTAGGACATAATACAGTAGTTTGTGTCAAGTACACGCTCAACAAAACTATTTACATATTTATAGAAGAAATATTTATAGTTACTATCTATTAAATATCTTCTATAATACATCACTCATTTAGTACCTACCAGGTACTGCTGCTGCTGCTGCTGCTAAGTCGCTTCAGTCGTGTCCGACTCTGTGCAACCCCGTAGACGGCAGCCCACCAGGCTCCCCCGTCCCTGGGGTTCTCCAGGCAAGAACACTCCTAACTCTCCCAATTTTGTGAAGTAAGAATTTTATTCCATTTTACAGATAAGAATACTAAGGTTTAAAAGCGGGAGGCATAACCCTCCCAGACTTCACACAATACTACAAAGCTGCAATAATCAAAACAGCATGATACTGGCACAAAAATAGACTTAAGAATCAATGGAAGCATCACCCCAATACCAAAATAAGATGAAGATACTACCAGGAGAGAAAATTACAGGCTAATATCACTGATGAACATAGAAGCAAAACTCCTCACCAAAATTCTAGCAAATTTTGTGGAGAAAAGGGAACCCTCCTACACGTTGGTGTTCTCCATTATGGAGAACATTATGGAGATTCCTTAAAAAAAAAACTAGAAATAAATCTACCATATAATCCAGTAATCCCACTACTGGGCATATACCCTGAGAAAATTACAATTCTAGAAGGCACATGAACCCTAGTGTTCATAGCAGCACTATTTACAGTAGCCAGGAGGATGTGGAAGCAACCTAAATGCCCATCAACAGAGCAATGGATAAAGAAGATTTGGCACATATATACAATGGAATATTACTCAGCTATAGAAAAGGGCGAATTTGAGTCAGTTCTAGTGAGGTGGATGAACCTAGAGCCTGTTATACAGATTGAAGTAAGTCAGAAAGAGAAAAACAAATACCTTATATTAACATGTATATATGGAACCCTCCTACAATGTTGGTGAGAATGTAAGTTGGTGCAGCCACTATGGAAAACAGCATGAAGGTTCCTCAAGACACTAAAAATAGAATTACCTTATGATCCAGCAATCTCCCTCCTGGGCATATATCCAGACAAAACCATAAGTTGAAAAAGATACATGCCCTACAATGTTCGCTGCAGCACTATTTACCACAGTCAAGACACAGAAGTAGCCTAAATGCCCATTAACAGATGTGGTTATATACAATGGAATACTACTCAGTCATAAAAAAGAATGAAACAATGCCATTTACAACAGCATGGATGGACCTAGAGATTATCATACTAAGTGAAGTAAAAAGAAAAAGACAAATACAATAGATATCACTTATATATGGAATCTAAAATAAGACACAAATGAACTTATCTACAAAACAGAAACAGACTCACAGATAGAACAGGACTCATGGTTGCCAAGGGGCTCCCCCCTTGGTGGGGGAGGGATGGAGTGGGAATTTGGGGTTAGAAGATACAAATTCCTACATATGGAATGAATAAACAACAAGATCCTACTGTATAGCACAAGGAACTATATTCAATATCCTGTGATAAACCATAATGGAAAAGAATATTTTTAAAAGAATGTATATATATATATATATATATGTGTGTGTGTGTATATATATATATATATAATTAAATCACTTTGCTGTACAGCAGAAATTAACACAACATTGTAAAGTAACTATCCTTCAATTTAAAAAAAAATTTAAAAGAACACTAAGGTGCAGAGAGGTCAAGATACTTCCTAAAGTCTCACATAGAGGAATATTAGATCCGGATTTCAAATTCAAACCTGTTTAATGCCACATTTCACATCATTTCAGTACGCCCCATTGCCTTCTTAGGAAAATATTTAATAAGTATTTATCAATTAAATGTTTAAACATTTCACCTGATAATAAAGGTGAACATTTTATTGAAGTGTATCTATTTTTAAATATATTAATAGATTCTATTTTTTCAAACATGTCTGATTGGAAATAGATTTTTTTCAAATAATGAACTTCTACTCTTCATTTAAGGAAAAAAATGCATTATTATCTGAATATACCCAATTTCAAGGCAACTTTTAAAAAATATTATGTGGCATTTTAATGAAATATAGAAGCAGAGGCTGTGTTACTTGTTTAATCTGTTTGTCAAAGTAAATCATACTCATTGCTCTCAGGAAAAATCTTACCAGATTGCATCTTTTAGATAATTTTGATAAAATCGTTATTCATCTCCTCCCCATTTGCAACCCCAGCAATTTACTCAGAATTAATGCTAATTTCTCTTTTTTTAAAGTAACTACCATCATTGGAAACAGTGATTATTATTTCACTAGGTTATTTTTATCAAATATTTTTCAAACACCTTGATCTGATGAAACGAACCCTCAAGATAAAACCATTACCAACTGAAATCAAGGCAATGAATGCTGTGCTCTAAAGTGAGGAAACTGAAATCTCAGGGTCGCACAGTGAGTTAGGGAAAGAGGCCAAATACAAACTCAGACATTTTCAACATCCATCCAAGAATGCTGTAGCTAATTCCATGTTGCTAATTCCATTCTTAGTTATTCCACCGCTTCAAGAGTGTTAGCTCTATAGTTTAGTGTATCAGTTAGTGTACAATTCATTCCTCAGCTCCCTGCCTGAGGCAGTTTCCCAATGAGATAACACTATATTAACATACCCAGACAATATAAGCATTGGTCTGTGTCTCAGAAAACTCCAGAGTGGTTTGCCCTTTTTTTTGATGACCTAAAATAACTGTCCTTATTTCCAGAGCTGCACCATTCCAAGATGTTTTTCTTTTACCTTGTATCTCTGAACACAAATTTCTAAAATAACCATAATAATTACAGCTAAGTGAAAAAAGTAAAAAAAAAATCCTTCATAGCATTCTTTATACTTAAACAGGTATAAAATTAGACAGTCACTTTGATATAATTTAGCACTGGAATTTAATAATGACTAAGAATTAGATCATAATTTGTATCCTAGGTTAAAGCCTGATAACCTCAGTTGTTAATGCCACAATTAATTCTGCTAAATTGTGAACTGCTTGTTTATTCTTGAAAGAACAAAACTCTATACACAAAAACAAGTAAGTAGTACTGCATAAAATGTTTTCATATTTCTAACACCCCTCAAAGTAAAAGACAATACAGAAGATCAATAAGGCAAAGGAACAACTCAGTTAATCAGAAAGACTGCTGCCTCTAATTCAAAACAGAAAGGGAAGGTAGATATTTGTTACTTAATTTCTCATTAGAAATGCCGGGCCTTTTTTACAACATTAAATTTTGAAAGACACTCCTTAGATATTTTTCAAGTTTCTAAAAATGCATAAAGCAGAAAAATTACTTACAATAAAATTGAAATTCCCTTTACAAACCATTCAATCTCATTTATCACTAAATAAAGAGTCCAGCAGGGCTGTCATGCTTAACCAGTTTGGTCCATGTTATTTCACTTCTCAAAAGCCATCAAATCTTTAATGAACTGATTCCCAACTACATTACCAACCTCACCTCAGCACATCCCATCAAGGACCCTACCTTCCCATCATGACAGTTTGCCAACAGCCCCATTCTCCTTCTGACAAATTCCTTTTGGAAGTTAAAGCTCAGCTCAATTTTCTTAATAAAACATTCTCCTAAGCAAAATTAAATAGTCCTTTCCCCACACCAGTAATACCAGTTCTTAAGAATCTTTTCCTTTCGGCCTTGATTTAAGCTTTCCCTCCCTTTCTAAGTACCTTGAGATCAAAGATCATATTAACCTTCTATATACCCCCACAGTACCTAGCATTATGATTATAATCTAAAAGCTAAAAATTCCCTAAACTCTGAATTGCTATGAAAAAGATTTAACATAGTTCAATTATATTCAGACATGGAATTTACATTACATTTAACAGTAAGATGTGTAATATAAAGAAACTGCCTCATGTGTCAATAAATGAAATCAACTGATATTTACTGAAGATTTATTATTATTTTACCTGTTCCACACCAAATGTCAGAAGGAAGGATACAAAGAAATATTAAAATGGCTTCCACACTCAAAGAATGTTCAGCAACAGGCTCTTGAAGAAGGAAGACAAATTGCAGTTAGAGTGATCTAAGAAGGCTTTATTGAAGAATGAGGTTTGATCTGGGATCTGGAGAATGTAATTACCTGACCACAGGAAACACTATATTCAAGTAGAATGAACTATGTAAGCAAAGGTGTAGAGACAAACATGCTCAAGAGAAATAATCATAATTTTTGAAAAACTAAGAAAATTAGGTTGGGCCAGACTAAAAAAAAAAAAAAAACACTTGCAGACAGAGTTAATTTTGTGACCTGATTATGATCTGTGAGCAAAGTTAACAGGGGAGTAAATTAGGTGGATATAGGATAAAATTTAGCCAAGAGCAGAAAGGACTCAAAATTCAAAACAACAGGCCTTCTAGACCAGCAGATTGTTCACTCTAACAAACAGGGGAAAGGAAATATTCTTCCCTTCATATACAATTCCTACAGCATAGGAAATGCTCAATAAATGCCTGTGAAAGAAAAGAGGGAGGGAGGGAAAACTGGAAACAGCTACTTTAAAAGGTTGTTTTCAGAAAAACAGATACTGTAACCCTAGAGTCTGAAATAATGATATTTATCACTCTGTGCCAGGCATAGTTATAAACATTTTATATGTAACAATTCATTTAATCCTCACCACAACTCAAAAAAGTAGGTACAATTATTATAACAAATTTATGGATACAAGAACTGAGGATCAAAGTGACAGCAAAATGCATACAGACAGTAAGCAGTACAACCAGAATTGTAACACAGATCATTTGACTCCAGGCCCTGCACTTATAACCCTGAAAAGGAGGTCATTTTCTTCAGACTTTGGAGAATGTATCAAACCACAGCTTCAGAATGTGTCTAGTCCGTTTCACTGAGTCACCCAGTTGAAGACCTGGATGGGAAATCAAATTATGACTCACCACGGTACTATTTTACAGAGTGACAGCAACAATGAGCATCTGTTGGCTCATCCTTAAAAATTAAGAGTAACGTACTTTCCTCTGCCTACTCTGGATGAATAGTGACGGTTAATCACAGCATCAACTGGGCTTTATGTTTATATATCACATGATATTCTTATTACCAATTTGATACTATAAAAGGTACCTATCATTATAAAATGAGCTCTAAATCCAAATGCGTTATTCACATTATTGTTGTGCTGCTGTT
The DNA here is from genome assembly GCA_024291935.2 of Okapia johnstoni. Lineage (NCBI taxonomy): Eukaryota > Metazoa > Chordata > Mammalia > Artiodactyla > Giraffidae > Okapia > Okapia johnstoni. The sequence goes on from CM044319.1 coordinate 12,202,471, forward strand.
GTTTAGTCATTAAGTCATGCGCAACTCTTTTGTGATCCCATGGGATTTCCCAGGCAAGAATGCTGGAGTGTGTTGCCATTTTCCTCTCCAGGCAATTTCCCAACCCAGGGATGGAACCTGTGTCTCCTGCATTGGAAGGCAGATTCCTTTAGCAATGAGCCACCAGGGCAGCCTTCGTACTAGCATTGTGTATAACATTACCTGTGTACCAAATTAATTGCACCAAAAGTAACCATGGCACATTTAACTGCCAAATTAATCTGCTTAGATGTGAAAAGGAGCAGTCCAAAAAAACACTAATGTGTATTTTTTAAAATATATAATCTCAAATAAGTGAAACAGACCAAGTGCCTTTTTACTTAGAGATATCTTTCAGTGTTTCGGGGTAGGAAATGTTTGTCTACAAAGGCCACAAATCCTACCCAGTCCCATAATCCCAATTTGGTAGCAAAGACACTGAATTGCCTTGCATCTCCGAAAAAAAAAGAAAAAAAAACAGTCATACCAGTGGGCCAAAAACAACTGCTTCATCTGCTATAGTGGGAACTGTTTTATGGTCACATAGCTTGTATCTAGCATTTCAAATTATATTCAGGTGCTCAGTTCAGTTTAGTTGCTCAGTAATGTCCAACTCTGCGACCCCATGGACTGCAGCATGCCAGGCCTCCCTGCACATCACCAAATGAAAACTGACCTTTTCCAGTCCTGTGGCCACTGCTGAGTTTTCCAAATGTGCTGGCATAGTGAGTGCAGCACTTTCACAGCATCATCTTTCAGGATTTGAAATAGCTCAACTGGAATTCCATCACCACTAGCTTTGTTCGTAGGGATGCTTCCTAAGGCCCACTTGACTTCGCATTCCAGGATGTCTGGCTCTAGGTGAGTGATCACACCATCTTAATTATCTGGGTCGTTTAGATCTGTTTTTTGTGCAGCTCTTCTGTGTATTCTTGTCACTTCTTCTTAATATCTTCTGCTGGGAGGGGGAGCACATGTGAACCCATGGCTGATTCATGTCAATGTATGGCAAAAACTACTACAATATTGTAAAGTAATTAGCCCCCAACTAAAATAAATAAAATAAAAAAAAATATCTTCTGCTTCTGTTAGGTCCATTCAGATGCTAGTTTATCGCAAATACTGACAGAAGGCAAACTTCAGCATGAAGCAGAAACAAACTGATTCACTCAAAGGAGGAAAACTCACACAAAATTCCTAGCATAAATCATGAGAAACTAGAACTTGATAGCATGACACAATGCTTTAATTTAATGAAATTTGGCATCTTGAAGAACATTCAAAGTCAAACAAATTGAAAGGTAAAAATGCAGCCTTATTTCTCTGTGCACAAATTTAAGATCGAGAACCAGGAATAAGGATAAATTAATGTTAGAAATACTCTATAAAAGACTCCTCTAAAAGGGGGAGATTATGCATATCCATATTCTCTGGGGATAAAAAAAACAAAACCAAGTAATGCATTCCAAGAGACTATATTATAGCCTGAATGTATTCCAAGATATGAGAATTGAAATGTATGTAAAGAATGTTTTGGATTCCCTGCACCAGTAAACTCTATTTTGGAAAAGAAAATCTTCAGCTGTCACAGACAGAATCACAGGTTGACAAAACACTATCACCTAATATTTCAATTTCTCCTCAACATAATCAACTGATCATGTGTTCTCTACCTGAATACTTCTAGTGATGAGAAGCTTACTGCTTCCGAAGGTGCCTATTCCAATGAAGATAACTGTTTCTCTGCATCACACGTTCACTGGCTCTAGCTCTGTTCTCTAGAACACATAGAATAAGCCTAATTCTTCTACATGAAAGCCCTTCAGATAATTTCAAACAATTAACATATCTTCTCTGAATTCTCTCCCATCTAGGCCAGATTTTCTTGACTCCTTCACCCATTCCTTGGTGGCACATTCAAGTTTCTTCTCCTCTTCTTCAACCCCAGATGTTCTCCTCTTCAATTCAAAACTCTTAAGTACATAGACTAGAAGTGAGTGAAGTGAAAGTCACTCAGTCATGTCCAACTCTTAGTGACCCCATGGACTATACAGTCCATGGAATTCTATAGGCCAGAATACTGGAGTGGATAGCCTTTCCCTTCTCCAGGGGATCTTCCCAACCCAGGAATTGAACCCAGGACTCCCACATTGAAGATGGATTCTTTACCAGCTGAGCCACAAGGAAAGCCCAAGAATACTGGAGTAGGTAGCCTATCCCTTCTCCAGCGGATCTTCCTGACCCAGGAATGGAACCAGGGTCTCCTGCATTGCAGGAGGATTCTTTACTAACTGAGCTATCAGGGAATCCCTAGACGAGGGCTTATGAAAATCTGATATTCCTTATTCCAGTAGAATATTTAAAAGTTTGCAGTGTCATTTAGTTTATCATTCGCTTAGTCATGTCCAACTCTTTGCGACCCCACGGATTGTAGCCCACCAGGCTCCTCTGTCCGAATACTGGAGTGGGCTGCCATTCCCTTCTCCATGGGATCTTCCCAACCCAGGGATCAAACCCAGGTCTCCTGCATTGCAGGAAGATTCTTTACCATCTGAGCCCAATAAGTCATTTATTAGTCAACTAATACATACACGCTGCAACTATAAAGTTGCTGTTACTGAAGCAACATATGTCAGCATTGTTGCTCCAATGCAGCATGTTTTGATAATACCTTTTTTGAAACTGACTTTACAGTCAGTGTACAAGTATATAAGAAAATGAAACTCATTGCCTCATAGTCACACTATTGTTTGATTACTGTAACTGTTATTTTATTATAATTTTTAAACAAAAATAATTTTGCACTGTTATTTAATTACTGTATTTGATATCTTTTATTCTGGATAATTTCTGGTTCTTTTGGAAAACCAAATCTACCCTCAAAGCATGAAAATCTGCTACTCTAAATCAATTTGCTGTAGGCTCTGAATACAAGTCAAAAAAAAGAAGAGCAAACATAGTTTTCAAGGCAGTATTATTTGAACGTATTTTTTTCTCAAAGTAACTGACATCAGGATATTGTAATAGTTAGATTTTGATATGTTAAAAACTCCATATTAGCTTATGGTTATAGATTATACTGGTGGCACTAGTGGTAAAGAACCCACCAGCCAATGCAGGAGATGTAAGAGACACAGGTTTGATCCCTGGGTTAGAAAGATCCCCTGGAGAAGGGAATGGCAACCCACTCCAGTATTCTTGCCTGGAGAATCCCATGGACAGAGGAGTGTGGTGGCCTACCGCCCATAGGGTCACAAAGAGTAGGACACGACTAAAGCAACTTAGCGTGTGTAGATTACATTTAACATACACTGAAATAGTAAGTAGGGATGTCACAATTTCTTCCTGTTCCACTTTGTGCAATGTCAAATTAGACATTTCTTTTTACTGCTGAATTATAAATGGCTAAGTGTATGTACATAATATATTACATATTGGGTATTGCAATTATTTGCTAACTTGTCTTTCCCATTAGAATATAAGCTCCCTGAGGGCAGAAGTGTTCATTTTCATCACTGTTTCACCAGCTTCTTGAACAGAACCTGGAACACAATAATAATACTTGCTAATATTCTTAATATTTTCAAAAATCATAAAATTAAATAACTTATCCATATATTTCACCCCTCTTTTTTGCAGTAGGTTGGAAAAATGGGAGGAAAACAGATCCTACCATCCACATGCTACCTTGAGACAGGGAGCTTAAAATTCTCAGGCCTATTATACCCCCAAATATAATGGTAAATGAAATGTTGCACATACATATGAGTCCATAAACTATATGTCAATACAAATCAATAAAAATTATGATAAATACTCTTTCCAGTTTCAATAGTTCAAAAAGCCTATTTTTAATGAAAGGTATGTTTATTATTCACTTGATAAAACTGAAGACTTTGCAAACCAACCCAACAGTGTCAAAGTAACCAAGTCTATTTATAGACTATAACTTATAAGCAGTGAGTTTTACTATTAAATGGTTCATTGCATTTTAAAAATCATTAGCATGAACAGAAATATATTTACATAAATTACACTGTTTCTTTCAAGCTATTATTAACTAGAACATGAATTTCAATAGATGCTGGAAAGAATTATAGTATATTCAAGTAAGTATATAGCAAATCTTTAAGAACTCCTTCCATATTAAATGTTTCATATTCTTTATTATTTGTTATTTGAGAAATACTTGCTCATGAATTATTCATAATATCTAGCCAGATCTGTTACATCAGGTGTCAGATTAATCTAGGAGGTAGAAAGAGCTGAGTTTTACATGAAGTATTCATTAAACTTGGTGAACTCATTAAAGTATGTTAATTAGGTAATAGACAAAGGAACTTGGTATTTGGTAGAGATTGGGCACTGTTAATACCTTGCTTTGTGTTAATACCTTGGCTGCAGTTTCTTCCCCCTTAATGAGCACAGGGAAAAGCTGATTATTCCAAATGAAGAAAAAACATCACATGTGTTACGTGTTGGAAAAATTGCCCCAGGTGACAAAAGGAAACACATACCCAAGGAACTGGCATACTAACAAAGAGAGTATCATTTCAAGCTTCTAAAATTTTCTTTGGTTCAATATTTGTCATGACAAAACCATATGTTAATTTTTTTATTCTCAAAAAATATTTCATTGTTAGCAATTACTTTTTGAATAACACAGCTTTTTATCTCAACTTGGTTCTGCCAATAACACAAGTATATGATGCCTGTCCTTGTTTTACTATTTTGTATTTTTTTCTTACACTGAAATTTAAAATATCTGAGAGTCTGTGTGTTTATTTATAGATAAGGACAAAAAATTACAGTGTCACTTTAATAAAATAATTTCCTACTAAATGATAACATTTTAAGGGTTATATGCACAGTTCTCCAAAGAAAGACTTAATTTTGAACAAACAAAGAGAAAATATATGAATGGTCATGACATATCAACACATAAACTGTATGAAAAGATGGTCTCTGGGCTCTTCCTACTTTTTATCTAGCTACCTCAAATGTGACTGTTTAAATTATACAAAACAATGTTCTATGGATCGGTGTGATATGTGAAAGTTTGCACATAAACCTTAACTTTTATAATAAGATGGAGTTTATTCATGAAAATAAAAATAAATGTCTCTTTCCATCTGTTAAAGACCTTAGGATTTGGTTCCTTTTTGAGAATTAAGGAATTCAAAGTGTCTGGTACTATGTATTCAACCTTTAATTTAAATCCCCATAGCCCAACATGAGTGGTGAAACCAACCTTCAAACATGCTTTCTTTTTCACAGGACATAACCTATCTTGTTTTCTCCTATTTCTTCTTTTCTGTGAAAATCATTGCCATTTTACATATACGATTTAACTACACAAAGCAAAAGGACTCAACTAAGATTAGAACATATGTATCATATTTAGTTAGTGATAACAGAACACCACAGCTGGCTTCATTCAAAACATAATTATATCTAAAGACAAAACAAACAAGTAAACAAAACAAAATGAAAACAGACTCATACATACAGAGAAAAAAACAGGTGGTTGTCAGAGGGGAAGGAGGCAGAATGTTGGGCAAAATAGGCAAAAGAGATTAAGACGTAAAAACTTTCAGATATAAAATAAATAGGCCACGGGGATATAATATACAGCATAAAGAATATGGTCAATAATATTATAACTGTGTATGTGGATATATGTTTACTCGACTCATTATGGTGACCATTTCACAATATATGTAAATATCAAATCACTATGCAGTGCATCTGAAATTAATATTGTGCATCAACTATATTTTTCTAAAAAATGACTATCCATGCCATAGGCCAGGCTAAAATATTAATCTTCTACCTTTGTTATCAGTATACCACACAGTCTCTCAGATGCATGACCCTGAAAAGTAAAATAAGATAAAATAATTTCTTTGGAAAAGCTAAGGTACAAAATAATTTATCACTAATTCCAAGGGCAAAATATCTCATTCTAAGGAATTACTATAGTAGCACTTATCAAAAGATACTATTTTTAGATTAAACATGTCTTTCATAGGATGATTTCAGTTATGCTACTGCAATTCTGTTTACAGAAATACATCCTTCAATTTCCGAAATATTTCACATATGAAATGTCATAATAGACTTTTCTAGGAATATATTTCAAATTTTAATTGTAGTATTTTCATTAATAAATAACATTATTAATAAATATTTATAATAAATGTAAAATAAATGTCAAGATATTAAATAGAATCTTTTGGTGTTGCCACTTCTTGGACTATTTTTCAAAACTTCAAATACTCACACAAAAATAAATGTGCCCACTGGAAAAACCATATGTACATATAAAACCACAAGATTATGAAAATCAGCTAAAGTACCTAAAGATAGCGTTAAGTCGTGTCTGACTCTTGCGACCCCATGAACTATAGCCTGCCAGGCTCCTCTGTCCATGGCATTCTCCAGGCAAGAATACTGGAGTGTGTTGCCATTTCCTTCTCCTGGGGATATTCCCAACCCAGGGATCGAACCCAGGTCTCCCTCATTGCAGGCAGATGCCTTACCGACTAAGCCAGGCAGGAAGCCCCAAAGTACCTAACTTTGCCCATAAAAGCAACTATGGAACTATATAACTTTCTGATGTCATATTAACTCATTCCTCTAAAAATCAGAAAAGACCAAAAACGAAAAACAATCCCCACTAAATTTAGACATAAGATGTCAATGTTTCCCATTTATATTTTTATTCTTTTTAAATTTTTAATGCTTTATACAGTTCATTTTTAAAAAAGCAATACTGTTGGAAAAGGATGTATTCAAAGATGAGCTATAAATATAAGTAATTTAATTTGGTCTAGTAATAGACTAAATTAAATGTACCCTCTAAATGTACTAAAGGCAGTTTGTTTACATGAAGCCATTGTAATGGAATCTGTAATGGCTCCTGTGGGGTCATTATCTCTGGTTATAATTCTAAAAATGCTTTCCTGTTGGTTTATTCATTAGATATCCAATATCTAATTTATCAACATTCTACAATTTACCAAGGTTTAAACACAAATGCTGTTCTATTTGCTAGCCCAGGTAACTTTTAGGGATTTTTTCAATAACATTGCACAAAAGTTTCAACTATTCTGTTCATTTCTTCATATCAATTTTTGAGACACATTCATTGCAATAACATGAATGTTTGTGCCCCCCTCAATCCCACCCCAGATTCACATGTTAAAACCTAATCTTCAATTCAAAGTATTCAGAGATGGCCTTTTTGGAGGTTGTGAAGGAAGAGCAGTCATAAATGGGATTTAGTGCTTTGGTAAATGACACTCTGGACAGCTCTTTGCCCTCATCCACCAAGTGAGGACCCAGCAAAAGGAGGCTCTCTGTGAACTGGGAAATGGGTGCTCACCAGACAATGAAGGTGCCAACACCTTGATCCTAGACTTCCAAAACTACAGAACTGTGAGAAATAAATTTCTTTTGTTTATAAATGCCCAGTCTGTGGCATTTTTGTTATAGCAGCTCAAATGGATTAAATCATAGATACAGCCAAAAAACTCTTAGGTATTTTATTAAGAAAATAGTATTACATGCAAGATCAAAAAAGAAGAATCAGTGATAGAATCCCAGAGCTTCTTGTTTTCATTTTTTCTAGTTCAACAATCAACAGCAACAATTTAAAATATTTTCTAATTGAAGCTTAACATTTCACTAGTGCAATAAAGCAAATCTAACTGCAAAACGCTCTTCAAGATCATATTACTTTGCTTCAGAAATTTTCTTGGTAGGTTAAAAAAAGTTATAAATATCTATTAACAGAAAACTCATATAGTTATGAAATACATAGCTTCCACATTTCTACAGAAATATCAAGGTCTCATAATAAACTAGCAGCTATCAAGAAAATTCATACTATAGAATAGAAATAATTTGAAAAATAATTGTAAATAGAAATAATCTGTTTTATCAACATCTCTGGAAACAACCTGAAAGAAAAATAGTGTACAGGTAAAACAAATTTTTACTACTGCTCCAACTTCATAATACCTTGCAACAGAGATAATGCAATAGTGTGTTCAAAGAGAGTTTTCTGCTTCTCCTATATCACCACCCTCACCCCACAGTTTTCTAGTCTTCACCTTCTTTAACTAAACGGTTCTAAAACTTAAATTTTCCTCCACTTTATATCCTCTTTCTCCATTTCATAAGGACTATGTCTAGATTCAGCAGAGACATTACTTTGTCAACAAGGTCTGTCTAGTCAAGACTTTGATTTTTCCAGTGGTCATGTATGGATATGAGAGTTGGACTATAACAAAAGCTGAGCGCTGAAGAATTGATGCTTTTGGACTGTGGTGTTGGAGAATACTCTTGAGAGTCCCTTGGACTGCAAGGAGATCCAACCAGTCCATCCTAAAGGAGATCAGTACTGGTAGGACTGATGTTGAAGCTGAAACTCCAATACTTCGGCCACCTGATGCAAAGAGCTGACCCATTGGAAAGACCCTGATGCTGGGAAAGATTGAGGACAGGAGGAGAAGGGGACGACAGAGGATGAGATGGTTGGATGGCATCACCAACTCAACAGACATGGGTTTGGGTGGACTCCGGGAGTTGATGATGGACAGGGAGGCTTGGCGTGCTGCAGTGTATGGGGTCGCAAAGAGCCGGACACGACTGAGGGACTGAACTGAACTGATGTCTAGATTGAAATATGTTTAAAGGGAAGTGTTAGATAATATTACATTCTAATGGGATGTAATGATTACAATATCATATTACAGCTTAACAGCAATCTTTAAAAGAGAAAGCAACGATTCAGAATGAACAAAAATGGTGAAAAATAGTGACCTAAAATAATTGTGTAGAGAAAAACTGAACTCTAAAACCAAGCTACCAAAGAAAAAGATGAGTAACTATAAGCACAAAATAAGCAAAGATAAACTTCTCATTCTGGACTTCAGTTTTGGGGGAGTCTTTTGCAGGGGTTTGGGGAATATACCTGTCTCCCCAAAACTGGTTTACAACGTGGGTGTTTTTCTCTAGAAAACTTAGCTCCAGTACTGTAAAACATTTTTTTCAGTCCCTTTAGAAGTGACATAGGATATAAACAGTTAAACAGACTTGTACAGAGATTCCTAAAAGGCAAGTGAGGTACTGTGAGCAGTAGCATGTATTGTAGTTCTTCTCCACAGCGAATTAGCAGATTAGCTGATAAAGCCAAGTGGCTCAGCAGAGGAAACAACACATACAACCAAAACTACCAGGTTCATATCTATCTTTCCTCTTGACTGAAAGTTAAAAAGAAACATGTTGTCAGTCTGACAATCACCCTCATCGAAAAGTTGCTTTTTCAAAAATATCCACTTCAAGACAAAATAGACACTTGCAAGAAGCTTTACTTAGGACATACACAGGTAACAATAATTTGTTAGTTTAGGGACCAATAAGTAACTGTTACTAAGCATATATTCAACTGGTTCAGTCCTGGGTAGAGAAACAAGAATACAGAACAAATAATCCTAAAATTTATATAAAGTCACAAAAGATCCAAAGCAATCCTGATGAAACAGAGCAAAGCTGGATGCATAACCCTCCCAGACTTCAGACAATACTGCAAAGCTACAGTAATCAAAAGAGTATCGACACAAAAACACACATAAGGATCAATGGAAGAGAACAGAGAGCCCATAATAAACCCACACATCTATGGTCCATTAATCTTCAACAAAGAAGGCAAAAACACACAATGAGAAAAGACAGTCTCTTCAGCAAGTAGTATTAGAAAAGTTAGACAGCTACATGTAAATCAATGAAATTATTGATTTCTCTCATACCCTCATACCATATACAAAAATAAACTCAAAACAATTTAAAGACCAAAGTATAAGACATGCCACCATAAAACTCCTAGAAGAGAAAACAGGCAAACCATACTCTGACATAAATCACAACAATATTTTCTTATACCAGTCTCCCAAAGCAATAGAAATAAAAGCAAAAATAAACAAATGGGACGTTATCAAACCTAAAACTTTTGCAAAGCAAAGGAAATCATAAGCAAAATGAAAAGACAAATTATGAACTGAGAGAAAATATTTACAAAGAATGCAACTGACAAGGGGCTAATTTCGAAAATCTAAATATAGTTCATATAGTGTTAGTTGCTAAGTTGTGTCCAACTCTTTGAGATCCCATGGACTGTAGCCTGCCAGGCTCCTCTCTCCACGGAATTCTCCAAGCAAGAACACTGGAGTGGGTAGCCATTCCCTTCTCCATGGATAGCTCATATAACTCAATAACAAGAAACAAAACAACCCAATTTAAAAAATGGGCAAACTCTCCACTGTTAACAGGAATGTAAGTTGATACAGATACTGTGGAAAACAGTATGCAGATTTCTTAAAAACTAAAAATATGGTCTATCATATGATCTGATATCATATGATCTATTATGTCATATATCATATGCTCTATCATATGATCCTGCAATCTCACTCGTGGGCATATATACAGAGAAAATCATAATTTGAAAAGATACATGCTCCCTAATGTTCACTGCAGAACTATTTACAATAGCCAAGACATGGATACAACCTAAATACCCAATAACAGATGAATGGGTAAAGGAGATATGGTATATGTATATAATGGGATATTACTCAGCCATAAAAAAGAATGAAATAATGCTATTTGCAGCAACATGGATGGACCTAGAGACTATCATACTAAACGAAGTAAGTCAAAAAGATAAAGACAAAATCATATGATATCCCTTAATATTTGTCATCTAAAAAAAAATGATACAAATGAACTTATTTACAAAACAGAAACAGACTTACAGACATAGAAAACAAACTTATGGTTAACAAAGAGAAAGGTGGGAGGAGGGATAAATTAGGAGTTTGGGATTAATATTTACCCACTACTATATACAGAATAGATAAGCAACAAGGACCTACTGCAACAAGGGAACTCTGCTCAATATTCTGTAATAACCTGTATAGGAAAAAATCTGAAAAAGAATAAAAATACATATATGTATAACTGAATCACTTTGCTGTACAACTGAAACTAACAGAACACTGTAAATCAACTGTATTTCAATAAAATGTATTTTTTTAAAAAAGATGTGGTATATATACACAAGGGAATATTACTCAGCCATAAAAAAGAGTAAAATAATGCCATTTGCAGCAACATGGATGAACCTAGAGAATATCATACTAAATAAAGTAAGTCATACAGGGAAAGACAAGTATTGTATACCATGTATATACGGAATCAAAGCTGAACCACTGGGGAAGTCCGCAAAACACAATACAAATAAATTTATTTACAAGACAGGAACAGACCCACAGATGTAGAAAACAACCTTATGGTCACCAAAGGGGAGAGGAGTGGTGGAGGATAAATCAGAAGTATGGGATTAACAGATACATACTACTATATATAAAATAGATAAACAACAAGGATTTACTGAATAGCACAGGGAACTATATTCACTATCATGTAATAACCTACACTGGAAAAGAACCTGAAAATAATATGTATGGACATACATAAATACATATATATGTCTAATATATTTATGCCAACACATGGACATCACCAGATGGTCAATACTGAAATCAGATTGATTATATTCTTTGCAGCCAAGGATGGAGAAGCTTTATACAATCAGCCGAAACAAGACTGGGAGCTGACTGTGGCTCAGATAATGAACTCCTAATTGCAAAATTCAGATTTAAATTGAAAAAAGTAGGGAAAATTACTAGGCCATTCAGGTATGACCTAAATCAAATCCCTTATGATCATACAGGAGAAGTGACAAATAGATTCAACAGATTAGACTGATAGACAAAAGTGCCTAAAGAACTATAGATGGAGGTTCATGACATTATACAGGAGGTAGTGGTGAAAACCATCTGCAAGAAGAAGAAATGCAAAAAGGCAAAATGGGTGTCTGAGGAGGCCTTACAAATATCTGAGAAAAGAAGAGACAGAAAGGCAAAGGAGCAAAGGAAAGATATACCCATCTGAATGCAGAGTTCCAAAGAATAGCAACGAAAGATAAGAAAGCCTTCCTAAGTAAATAATGCAAAGAAATAGAGGAAAACAATAGAATGGGAAAGACTAGAGATCTCGTCAAGAAAATTAGAGATACCAAGGGAACATTTCATGCAAAGATAGGTGCAGTAAAGGACAGAAATGATATGGACTTAACAGAAGCAGAAGATATAAGAAGAGTGGCAAGAATACATAGAAGAACTATATAAAAAAAGATCTTAATGACCCAGATAATCGTGATGGTGCGATCACTCATTCAGAGCCAGATATCTTGGAGTGTGAAGTCAAATGGGCCTTAGGAAGAATCACCATGAACAAAGCTAGTGGAGATGATGGAATTCCAGCTGAGCTATTGCAAATCCTAAAAGATGAGGCTGTTCAAGTGCTACACTCAATATACCAGAAAATCTGAAAAACTCAGCAGAGGCCACAGGACTGGAAAAGGTCTGTTTTCCTTCCAATCTCAAAGAAGGGCAGTGCCAAAGAATGCTCCAACTACCACACAATTGCACTCGTTTCACAACTAGCAAAGTAATGCTGAAAATTCTCCAAGCTAGGCTTCAACAGCACGTGAGCCGAGAACTTCCAGATGTTCAAGCTGGATTAAAAAAGGCAAAGGAACTAGAGATCATATTGCCAACGTCAGTTGGATCACAGGAAAAGCAAGAGAAGTCCAGAAAAACCTCTACTTCTGCTTTATTGGCTATGCTAAAGCCTTTGACTGTGTGGATGACAACAAACTATGGAAAATTCTTAAAGTGGAAATACCAGACCACTCTACCTGCCTCCTGAGAAACATGTATGCAGGTCAAGAAACAACAGTTAGAACCAGACACAGAACAAGAGACTGGTTCCAAATTGGGAAAGGAGTAAATCAAGGCTGTATATTGTCACCTTGCTTATTTAACTTATATGCAGAGTAAATCATGCGAAGTGTCAGGCTGGATGAAGCACAAGCTGGAATCAAGATTGCAGGAAGAAATGTCAATAAACTCAGCTATGCATATGACACCACTCTAATAGCAGAAATTAAGAAGGAACTAAAGAGCCTCTTGATGAAGGTGAAAGAGGGGAGTGAAAAAGCTGGCTTAAAACTCAACATTTAAATAACGAGATCATGGATCTGGTCCCATCATTTCATGCAAATAGATGGGCAAACAATGGAAACAGTGACAGACTTTAGTTTCTTGGGCTCCAAAATCACTGAAGATGGTGACTGCAGCCATGAAATTAAAACATGCTTGCTCCTTGGAAGAAAATCTATGACAAACCTAGATAGCATATTAAAAGGCAGAGACATTACTTTGCCAACAAAGGTCGCTTATAGTCAAAGCTATGTTTTTTTCCAGTAGTCATGTATGGATGAGAGACTTGGACCACAAAGAAGGCTGAGCACCGAAGAACTGATGCTTTCAAATTGTGGTACTGGAAAAGACTCTTGAGAGTCCCTTGGACTGCATGGAGATCAAATCAGTTACTTCTAAAGAAAATCAACCCTCAGTATTCATTGGAAAGACTGATGCTGAAGCTGAAGAGCCAATACTTCGGCCATCTGATAAGAAGACCTGACTCATTGGAAAATACCTTGATGCTGGGAAAGATTGAAGGCCAAAGGAGAAGAAGGCGGCAGAGGATGAGATGGCTGGTTAGCTTCACCAACTCAGTGGACATGAACTTGGGCAAACTCTGGGAGACAGAGACAGCAAGGCCTGGCGTGCTGCAGTCCATGGGGTTGCAAAGATTTGAACACGACTTAGCAATTAAACAACAACTACTATTTCAATAAGATAGAATAATTTCTAGTCACAGGGATTATTGACAGTTAATTGTTTTTAAAACTGCTTCTCCTTTTAAATACAAACTAATTATTGGTCATGTATGGATGTGAGAGTTGGACAGTGAAGAAAGCTGAGTGCCGAAGAATTGATGCTTTTGAATTGTGGTGTTGGAGAAGACTCTTGAGAGTCCCTTGGACTGCAAGGAGATCCAACCAGTCCATGCTAAAGGAGATCAGTCCTGTTTGTTCATTGGAAGGACTGATGTTGAAGCTGAAACTCCAATACTTTGGCCGCCTCATGCAAAGAGTTGACTCATTGGAAAAGACCCTAATGCTGGGAAAGATTGGAGGCAGGAGAAGGGGACGACAGAGGATGAGATGGTTGGATGGCATCACTGACTCGATGGACACGGGTTTGGGTAAACTACGGGAGTTGGTGATGGACAGGGAGGCCTGGCGTGCTGCGATTTATGGGGTCACAAATAGTCGGACACGACTAAGCGACTGAACTGAACTCAATTATGTGAAAGTCATTCAGTCACGTCTGATTCTTTGCGACCCTGTGGACTCTAGCCTGCCAGGCTCCTCTGTCCATGGGATTCTCCAGGCAAGAGTATTGGAGTGGATCGTTATTCCCTTCTCCAGGGGATCTTCCTGATCCCAGGATCAAACCCAGGTCTCCTGCATTGTAGGTAGATTATTTTTTTATTAATATTATTAATTTATTTATTTTCTTGGAGGCTAATTACTTTACAATATTGTAGTGGTTTTTGCCACACATTGACATGAATTAGCCATAGGTTTACATGTGTTCCCAATCCTGTAGATTCTTAACTGTCTGAGCCACAAGGGAAGACGCTAAACTAATTATAATTATAATAATTATATAAAAACTAAGATAAATTATAGTTTTAAAGAGACTAGAGTGCCATTCTGTATTTGTATCCTCAAAACAATGAATAAAGAGGTTTGGTTATTTTAGATATACTTTTAAATATGAACAATTAAGCAATGTTTTTTATTAAGAAAAAAACAATCTCTAAAATATTTGACTTAATCCACCAAGACATACAGAAAGAGCCTGGGTCTCTTCAGCACTTGTCTACGATATCAGGAATGTACACAGCGCTAATCACACCATATTAAGTCATAGCACTGGGAAAAAATTAAAGATTCTATACAGTCAGGATATTATTATTCACTATAAAAATAGTTATTAATAAGGAGAATCTCTTCATAAAGAATATTTCTTAAGACTACTATTTATGCTTTTTAAAAGTAATGGATATGAGGTCTTGTGCTTAGCTTATGAGTATTATCACAAGGTGAAATAAAATTCTGTTGCCTGAAGTAAAATATCCTAATGTACTAAAATATGAATTTATAGTGAAAACACATAATTTTCTGCTGAAAGCTTATGTTTCAACACTTACACTACCTACTCAGCTTTGGACAAATCACCTGAACTATGCAGTTTGAGTAATTCAATCTGCAAAATGGGAATGAAACCAGCAAACAGAAAACTTAAAAATATTGGGCTTCCCCTGTGGCTCAGTGGTAAAGAATCTGCCTGCAATGCAGGAGCCACAGGAGACATGGGTTCAATCCCTGGGTCGGGAATATCCCCTGGAGGAGGAAATGGCAACCCACTCCATTGAATTCTTCAGTGAACCACAAACAAACATTACTAGGAAGAAAAGAAGTACATTCTCAGAGGCTTTCTATCTCTAAGAAATTTTCATTAAGCATTTTCAAACAGAAACTAAGTATCCAGACTGTCATGAAAGCTTCTACTCTGAACACAATCAGAATAAAGACCTGTGTCTATTCTGTTTCACCTACATTGTCATTAAACATTATTCTTATTTGACTTTCTATGATTACACTACCAGAGAAGTAAATGAAATTGAAATATTCTAAAGAGCAGCAGTGAGAAAAGAAAGCTATATAATATAAATTAAGAATTGTTGAGATTACAATTTTAAATTGACAACTTGTGATCTGCAGTGTTCTGAAACTGTATTCATATAATCTGTGCTTATATCTGGTTTCATGGGTGTCTTAGGTAGCTCAGTGGGTAAAGAACCTGACTGCAATGCAAGAGATGCCAGAGATATGGGTTCAATTCCTAGGTCGGGAAGATCCCCTTGAAGAAGGGCATGGCAATCCACTCCAGTATTCTTGCCTGAAGAATCCCATGGACAGAGGAGGCTAGTGGGCTACAGTCCATGGGGTGGCAAAGAGTCGGACATGACTGAAGCAACTGAGCACAGCACAGCACACACAGAAGTATTTAATGAATACACAAGGTACATTTGTCCTTTACTTTCATTCAAGTGGATTGTATACTGCTTTTGAGAAAATATAGTAAAAGTTGGACAATAATGCTCTCACATACCTCCACTGCTTCTTACTGAAAATCGTTAATATAAAATAACATTTTTTAATTTTGTATACTCATGTTTTAGCAGATTAAACTTGCCACATAATAAACTGCTCAGAACAAAGTAAAGAGAGATAAGGAGAGCAATATATAATTTGGCTGCATCAAAATGCTAGAATGCCATGCAACTCCATGTTCTTTACACCTTTATTGAGAAATAATTACATACAATCCACACACTTAAAGTGTACAATCCAATAGTCTTTCGTATGTTCACAGAGTTATGCAATCACAACAACTGATTTCAAAATCCTTTTATCACCCCAAAAAGAAACTCTGGGCCCATTATTAGTCACGTATCTGCCCCTGTCAACCCTCTTTCCCTCACCAACCCTAGGGAACCACTAATCTACTTTCTGTCTCTATGGATTTGCGTAATCTGGACATTTCACATAAATAGAATCATGCAATATGTGATGTTTTGTGAATGATTTCTTTCAACTAGCATAATGTTTACAAAGCTTGTTCATGTTATGACATGTATCAGTACTTTATTCCTCTTTATTGACACATAATATTTCCATATGTGGATATACTATATTTTATTTAACCATTTATCAGTCAATGGGCATTCAGGTTTTTGCATGTTTTGTCTATTATAAATAACATTCCTATAATTATTCTTATACAGTTTTTTTGTGAGCATATTTTCCCCAGCAATTCCATTTTTGACTACTCACTTTTAAAAGATATAAAAAATTATTAAGACATAGTAAAATATTTCATAAGTGCGAGATACCTTTTCTTGGTGGTTATGATTATCGATAAAACATAAGTTTGCCATACTATACACAGCTCCAGTCCCCCTTATATTTTCAGTTTCAGTCAAAATTGCTAAACCATTAAAACAATCACCAGATTTAAGTTCCAAGAGACACAAAACCAGGAATTTTTCACAAACTCCTATCTCCTGCTCTCTATCAAGTAAACCAAAAAGGCATGAACCTATTAAACAAGAAAGGTAAACATTCAGTTCAGTTCAGTTCAGTCGCTCAGTCATGTCCGACTCTGCGACCCCATACACCGCAGCACGCCAGGCCTCCCGGTCCATCACCAACTCCCAGAGTCCACCCAAACCCATATCCATTGAGTCGGTGATGCCATCCAACCACTTCATCCTCTGTCATCCCTTTCTCCTCCTGCCCTCAGTCTTTCCCAGCATCAGGGTCTTTTCCAATGAGTCAGCTCTTCACATCAGGTGGCCAAAGTACTGGAGTCTCAGCTTCTGCATCAGTCCTTCCAATGAACACTCAGGACCAATCTCCTTTAGGATGGACTGGTTGTATTTCCTTGTAGTCCAAGGGACTCTCAAGAGTCCTCCAGCACCACAGTTCAAAAGCATCAATTCTTCAGTGCTCAGCTTTCTTCTTAGTCCAACTCTCACATCCATACATGACCACTGGAAAAACCATAGCCTTGACTAGATGGACCTTTGTTGGCAAAGTAATGTCTCTGTTTTTTAATATGCTGTCTAGGTTGGTCATAACTTTCCTTCCAAGAAGTAAGTATCTTTTCATTTCATGGCTGCAATCACCATCTGCAGTGATTTTGGGGCCCAGAAAAATAAAGTCAGCCACTGTTTCCACTGTTTCCCCATCTATTTGCCATGAAGTGATAGGACCAGATACCATGATCTTAGTTTTCTGAATGTTGAGCTTTAAGTCAACTTTTTCACTCTCCTCTTTCACCTTCATCAAGAGTTTCTTTAGTTCTTCTTCGCTTTCTGCCATAAGGGTGGTTTCATCTGCATATATGTGCTTATTGATACTTCTCCCAGCAATCTTGATTCCAGCTTGCATTACTACGTTTTATTCTAAATGTTTTTATCCATGTGGATTTTTCTTTAAATTGATTTTTTTTTGTTTCTAGGTCAGGATATCTAAAATGTAATTGATTCAGTCTAAGAAACTAAACAATCCTAATGCAAAATTTTAATTCATTCACAGTAATGAATTTAAGTATCACTAATTTCAAAGTGTCAGTAGAACTTCTCAAATCATAGTGTTTGTTTGTTGGCATAATTTACAATCAGAGACACAAACTGATATAACACTTTGGTAAGCAGAAGTCTAAGCTGGCCCCCATGATTCTTACTCCCTGGTATTTACAGCTTTGTGTTATCCCCTACCCTTGTGCATGGGCAGGACCTATAACTGCTTCTAACTCAGAAAATAGGCAGAAGTGAAGCATGTAACTCCCATAATTGTGTTATGTTATGTGGCAAAAGAGAAGGGACTTTGTACATGCAATTAAGGTCCCTTAATGAATAGTAATTTAATCAAAAAGGAGGTTTTTCTGGGAAGGCTTGACCTAATCAAATGAAGTCTTTAAAAGAGGATCTAGAGATTATAGACTTAAAGTAGCAGCATTACAAAAATAATGAGTATCTACTCAAGTATCAACTTAAGACAATTGCTTACAGGTACAAGCATGAGGACAATATCCAAAAGCAGATGAACAAACACAGGGTTGAATTTCTAAATAATCATACTTATGTATTATAATGTTAACCATTCTTTAGAGTCAAGCTGAAGACACTACCAAGCAAAGAAGCTTCATTCAGAACCTAATATGATCCTTCCAATATAGAACATTGACAAACTGTCTATGATTTATGCATGGTGGAGAATATGGAGTGAACAAGACGGGTTTCTATCCTTCAGCAGCTTAGCATTTATTGGCAGAGTCAGAAACATACAGATAATTATCTACACTGCATGGCAAATAGCTACAAGGAATGTAAAAACAAAATATATCAGAGTGCAAATGGGGTAGGCATAAATAATGACTAAAGAAACAGAACCACACAAGCTGACCAAAGGCCATGGAGCAAATTTCTAATGTTAATACATAAAGGAAGGGGCTCACATTTTCCACCTACTATGTTCCAGGTACCCCACTAGATTCTTCACAAACAGTGCCATATTTAATTCTCACAATCCTGTAAGGCAGTTACTGTACCTTTATTGTATAAATAAGAATATTTCTAATCAGACAAATTAAATGAGACAAAAGGGGAGAAGAGACTGTCAGGATTTACACTTAGGTCTCTAAGACTCCCTAGCATAATGCTTCCTTATACTAAAATACGGAAGCCATATAAGAAAGTAATATAATGGTTATTATTATTTCCACTTTATAGCTATAGAAACTACCATTCAGAGGTTGGCTTGTCACTCAATTAGTGAATAAGAACTAGATCTTGGCCTTCTGATGCCTGGCTTCCTACCTTTTATACAATATCCTTTTCCACAACACTTAAGAGAGAAGTCAAGGACAGAAAAAGAAAATAAAACATCTGTAGCTCTAATTGTAGCTGTCCTCTAACAATGATGCCCTTTTTTCATATGTTCAGTTCAGTCACTCAGTCATGTCCAACTCTTTGCAACCCCATGGACTGCAGCATGCCAGGCTTCCCTGTCCATCACCGACTCTTGGAGCTTGCTCAAACTTATGTCCATTGAGTCGATGATGCCATCCAACCATCTCACCCTCTGTCGTCCCCTTCTCCTCCTGCTTTCACAGCATCAGGGTCTTTTCCAAGGAGTCAGTTCTTCCCATCAGGTGGCCAAAGTAATGGAGTTTCAGCTTCAGCATCAGTCCTTCCAATGAATATTCAGGACTGATTTCCTTTAGGATGGACTAGTTGGATCTCCTTGTAGTCCAAGGGACTCTCAAGAGTCTTCTCCAACACCACAGTTCAAAAGCATCAATCTAGCACCGGGCTTCCCTGATAGCTCAGTTGGTAAAGAATCCACTTGCAATGCAGGCGACCCTGGTTTGATTCCTGGGTCAGGAAGATTCGCTGCAGAAGGGATAGGCTACCCACTCCGGTTTTCTTGGGCTTCCCCTGTGGCTTGGCTGGTAAAGAATTCACCTGCAGTGTGGGAGACCCGGGTTCGATCCCTGGGTTTCTACAATCAAGCATCTAGTTAACTTCCATCAGTCACTAAATTCTCTCTGTTCGCAGTCTATGATGTCCTTTTTTATTTGTAAGCCTGAAAAAGTAGATTCACAGATACGGCATCAACTGAAGGATCTACTGGCATATTCCTTTGCTTTTGTTATCCTTTATTCTTCTCCAGTCTTCTGCAAAAATGACACAGGACAACTAACTGATCTAGTTCCTCCGCTCTCCTTATTCTTTCATATGCTCTTGCTACTTCCTGCACTATCCACAGTTGTCGTTAAACATTTCTTCTTCCTATTTGCTTTGTTTCCCTCTAAATCTTCCTTCAAACATCTTGAACCATCATCTTCTCCTTTTTACCTATAGAGATTTACATTGCTCTATTACAGTGTCTAGTTGCAGAAGTCCTCCTTAGAACTCTAGGAATTATATTAGAAAAAGAAACCAAAAGAGGCAAATGTTTTGTTATTAAAAGTTAAATGGGTTTTAGAATGTTTGAAGTGATGCTTTTTTGATGCCTAAGTATCTACCAACTAAGTTTTTATCAAATTATAATGACTTTCTAATTTTTTCTTTGTGTGCCCTACTTGCTTCCCTACTCATTGGTCCCCATGGTAAGTGCATAATGTACAGAAGTACTTCAAGCAAGGCAGCAAGAGCAATACTGAACCCCTTCTTACCCAAAACGATGCTGACTGGTTTGCCTCTGCCCTATGTGATCATGCATAGAATCACTTCTGCTAATGAAGATAAGTGTTGCAATCACATAAAACCTCATGAAATATATGGTGACCATGCAATCCAGGAAACAGGACAAGGGAGCACAATGTTTGGCATTAAACAATGAAATTATATTAAAAGATACACTCGCTCTAAAAGATAATGAATAGGATTCTCTCAAACATCAACTAAGGAAATATTTCCTTCACTCTTCCTTATTGCTCCTATACCTACAAAAATTAAAAATAATAGATTTTTAACTAAATAAGTTAAATACAAAACTAAATACATCTTTTTATAGTACTTCATCATAATTGACATTTTAGTTATAATGTACATGGATGATTTCAGTCAAATGGAAGATGTAAAATCAAACTTTACACCTTAAATAAGACCTAGCTATTTAAATATACTTGCTAGACATAATCTAATTATAGTAATGCTATTTTCTGACACATTATTTCATCTTTTAAAAGTTTCATGTCAATGTATGGCAAAACAAATACAATATTGTAAAGTTAAAAAATAGATAAATAAACTAATTTAAAAAAAAGTTTCAGAGTAAGATTTCAAATATAACTCAAATTTTTAAATATGTGTTATAAATTTTATTTCTAACAAAATGGCAAGGCCATCTATATAATCACTAGTGTTTTTCCTTAAAAGTTAATTATTTACCAGAAATAGAGATTCCTATAAAGCTTTAAATTTACATGTAGTCATCCACTCAAATTATTGCCAAATTCAGACTTAAATTGAAGAAAGTAGGGAAAACCACTAGTCTATTCAGGTATGACCTAGATCAAATCTCTTATGAGTATACAGTAGAAGCGACAAATAGTTTTAAGGGACTAGATCTGATAGACACAGTGCCTGATGAACTATGGACAGAGGTTCGTGACACTGTACAGGAGACAGGGATCAAGACCATCCCCATGGAAAAGAAATGCAAAAAAAGCAAAATGGCTGTCTTAGGAGGCCTTACAGATAGCTGGGAAGAGAAGAGAAGCGAAAAGCAAAGGAGAAAAGGAAAGATATTCCCATCTGAATGCAGAGTTCCAAAGAATAGCAAGGAGAGATAAGAAAGCCTTCCTCAGCGATCAATGCAAAGAAATAGAGGAAAACAACAGAATGGGAAAGACTAGAGATCTCTTCAAGAAAATTAGAGATACCAAAGGAACATTTCATGCAAAGATAGGCTCGATAAAGGACAGAAATGGTATGGACCTAACAGAAGCAGAAGATATTAAGAAGAGGTGGCAAGAATACACAGAAGAACTGTACAAAAAAGATCTTCATGACTCAGATAATCACGATGGTGTGATCACTCACCTAGAGCCAGACATTCTGGAATGTGAAGTTAAATGGGGCTTAGAAAGCATCACTACGAACAAAGCTACTGGAGGTGATGGAATTCCAGTTGAGCTATTTCAAATCCTGAAAGATGATGCTGTGAAAGTGCTGCACTCACTATGCCAGCACATTTGGAAAACTCACCAGTGGCCACAGGACTGGGAAAGGTCAGTTTTCGTTCCAATCCCAAAGAAGGGCAATGCCAAAGAATGCTCAAACTACCACACAATTGCACTCATCTCACATGTTAGTAAAGTAATGCTCAAAATTCTCCAAGCCAGGCTTCAGCAATACGTGAACCGTGAACTTCCAGATGTTCAAGCTGGTTTTAGAAAAGGCAGAGGAACCAGAGATCAAATTGCCAATATTCGCTGGATCATCAAAAAAGCAAGAGAGTTGCAGAAAAACATCTATTTCTGCTTTATTGACTATGTCAAAGCCTTTGACTGTGTGGATTACAATAAACTGTTGAAAATTCTGAAAGAGATGGGAATACCACACCATCTGACCTGTCTCTTGAGAAAGCTGTATGCAGGTCAGGAAGCAACAGTTAGAACTGGACATGGAACAACAAACTGGTTCCAAATAGGAAAAGGAGTACGTCAAGGCTGTATATTGTCACCCTACTTATTTAACTTATATGCAGACTACATCACGAGAAACGCTGGGCTGGAAGAAACACAAGCTGGAATCAAGATTGCCAGGAGAAATATCAATAACCTCAGATATGCAGATGACACCACCCTTATGGCAGAAAGTGAAGAAGAACTAAAGAGCCTCTTGATGAAAGTGAAAGAGGAGAGTGAAAAAGTTGGCTTAAAGCTCAACATTCAGAAAACTAAGATCATGGCTTCTGGTCCCATCACTTCATGGGAAATAGATGGGGAAACAGTGGAAACAGTGTCAGACTTTATTTTGGGGGGCTCCAAAATCCCTGCTGATGGTGATTGCAGCCATGAAATTAAAAGACGCTTACTCCTTGGAAGGAAGGTTATGGCCAACCTAGATAGCATATTTAAAAGCAGAGACATTACTTTGCCAACAAAGGTCCATCTAGTCAAGGCTATGGTTTTTCCAGTGGTCATGTATGGATGTGAGAGCTGGACAGTGAAGAAATCTGAGCACCGAAGAATTGATGCTTTTGAACTGTGGTGTTGGAGAAGACTCTTGAGAGTCCCTTGGACTGCAAGGAGATCCAATCAATCCATCCTAAAGAAGATCAATCCTGGGTGTTCATTGGAAGGACTGATGTTGAAGCTGAAACTCCAATACTTTGGCCACCTCATGGGAAGAGTTGACTCATTGGAAAAGACCCTAATGCTGGATAGGATTGGGGGCAGGAGGAGAAGGGGACGAGAGAGGATGAGATGGTTGGATGGCATCACTGACTCGATGGACATGGGTTTGGGTAAACTCCAGGAGTTGGTGACGGAGAGAGAGGCCTGGCATGCTGCAATTCATGGAGTCGCAAAGAGTCGGACACGACTGAGCGACTGAACTGAACTGATCCACTCAAACATTCTGCGTTAGAATAGATCTCAAGTTGAAATAGCAAACAAGCAGCAAAATATAGCCATGGGGATTTGTTTTTAATTTTAGATGTAGAATAAAATTTTAATTCTCTGCCCATATTTTTTGCAACAAGGAGTTCATGATCTGAGCCACACTCAGCTTTCGATCTTGTTTTTGCTGACTGTATAGAGCTTTTCCATATTCAGCTGCAAAGAATATAATCAGTCTAATATCAGTATTGACCATCTGGTGATGTCCATGTATAGAGTCATCTCTAGTGTTGTTGAAAGGCAGTGTTTTTTATGACCAGTGTGTCTTCTTGGAAAAACTCTATTAGCCTTCACCCTGCTTCATTTTGTACTCCAAGGCTAAACCTGACTGTTACTCCAGGTATCACTTGACTTCCTACTTTTCCATTCCAGTCCCCTCTGATGAAAAGGACATCTTTTTTTGGTGTTAGTTCTAGAAGGTCTTGTAGGTCTTCACAGAATCATTCAACTTCAGCTTCTTTAGCATTAGTGGTTTGGGGCATAGACCTGGGTTACTGTGATACTGAATGGTTTGCCTGGGAATGAACAGAGATCATTCTGTCGTTTTTGAGATTGCACCCAAGTATGGCATTTTGGACTCTTTTGTTGACTAAGAGGGCTACTCCATTTCTTCTAAGGAATTGTTGCCCACAGTAGTAGATGTAGTGGTCATCTGAATTAAATTTGCCCATTCCAGTCCATTTTAGTTCACGATTCCTAAAATGTCAATGTTCACTCTTGCCATCTCCCATTTGACCACTTACAGTTTACCTTGATTCATGAACCTAACATTCCAGGTTCCTATGCAATATTGTTCTTTATAGCATCAGACTTTATTTCCATCATCAGTCACACTGACAACTGGGTGCTGTTTTTGCATTGGCTCAGCCTCTTCATTGTTTCTGGAGTTATTTCTTCACTCCTCTCCAGTAGCACATTGGGTACCTACTGACCTGGGGAGTTCATCTTTCAGTCTCATATCTTTTTGCCTTTTCATATTGCTTACGTACTTCTCAAGGCAAAAAATCACTGCATATGGTGACTGCAGTCATAAAGTTAAAAGATGCTTTCTCCTTGGAAGAAAAGACAGCATATTAAAAAGCTGAGACATTACTTTGCTGACAGAGGTCCGTCTAGTCAAAGCTATGGTTTTTTCCAGTAGTCATGTATGGATGTGAGAGTTGGACCATAAAGAAAGCTGAGCACTGGAGAATTGATGCTTTTGAACTGTGGTGTTGAAAAAGACTCTTGAGAGTCCCTTGGACTGCAAGGAGATCAAACCAGTCAATCCTAAAGGAAATCAGTCCTGAACATTCATTGGAAGGACTGATGCTGAAGCTGAAACTCCAATACTTTGGCCACCCGATGGGAAGAACTGACTGAATGGAAAAGACCCTGATGCTGGGAAAGACTGAAGGCAGGAGGAAAAGGGGATGACAGAGGATGAGATAGTTGGATGGCATCATTGACTCGATGGACATGAGTTTGAGCAAGCTCCAGGAGTTGGTGGTAGACAGAGAAGCCTGGTGTGCTGCAGTCATGGGTTTGCAAAGAGTTGGACACAAGTGTGTAACTGAATTGAATTTGCCACTCCCTTCTCCAGTGGACCACATTTTGTCAGAACTCTCCATCATGACCCGTCCATCTTGGGTGGCCCTGCACGGCATGGCTCATAGTTTCGTTGGGTAAGACAAGGCTATGATCCATGTGATCACTTTGGTTATTTTTCTTTGATTGTGGTTTTCATTCTATATGCCCCCTGATGGATAAAGATAAGTGGCTTGTGGAAGTTTCATGATGGAAGGGACTGCGCTGAGGGGGAATCTGTGTCTGGCTCTGATGGGTGGGGCCATGCTCAGTAAATCTGTAATCCAATTTTCTACTGATGGGTGAGGCTGTGTTCCCCTCTGTAGTTTGGCCTTAGGCCAAACTATGGTAGGGGTAATGCTGACCTCTTTCAAAAGGACTTAGGCCAACACTCCCAGGACTGTTGCAGTCAGTGCCCCTGATCCCACAGCAGGCCACTGTTGACCCACGCCTCCACTAGAGATTTCTGAAGACTCACAGGCAAGTCTGGTTCAGTCTCTCGTAGGGTCAGCTCCTTTCTCCTGGGTCCTAGTGCACACAGGGTTTTGTTTGTGCCCTCCGAGAGCCTCTTTCCCCAGTCCTGTGGAAGTCCTGTAATCAAATCCAACTGATCTTCAAAGTCAAATTCCCTGGGGGTTCTCAGTCCCTTTACCAGACCCCCAGGTTGGGGAATCTGTTGTGGGCCCTAGAACTTTGCAACAGTGCAAGAACTTCTTTGATATAATTGTTCTCCACTTTGTGGATTGTAGGCTCGGAGGCTCTATGGTGGAGCTCATTGGACCCTGATGAGATCCAGCCAAATTAACTTAAAATGAAAAGTGTAGGGAAAACAACTAGACCATTCAGGTGTGACCTAAATCAAATCCCTTGTGATTATACAGAGGAAGTGAAAATGGATTCAAGGGATTAGATCTGATAGACAAGAGTGCCTAAAGAACTATGGACAGAGGTTTGTAACACTGTACAAGAGGCCGCAATCAAGACCATCCCCAAGGAAAAGAAATGAAAAAAGCCAAAATGGTTGTCTGAAGAGACCTAACAAATAGCTGAGAAAAGAAGAGACAGAAAGGCAAAGGAGCAAAGGAAAGATATACCCGTCTGAATGCAGAGTTCCAAAGAATAGCAAGGAGAGAGAAGATAGACTTCTTAAGTAAATAATGCAAAGAAATAGAGGAAAACAACAGAATGGGAAAGAGTAGAGATCTCTTCAAGAAAATTAGAGATATCAAGGGAACATTTCATGCAAAGACAGGCACAATAAAGGACAGAAATGATATGGACCTAACAGAAGCAGAAACTATTAAGAAGAGGTGACAAGACTACATAGAAGAACTACACAAAAAAGATCCTAATAACCCAGATAACCACAATGGTGTGATCCCTCACCTAGAACCAGACATCCTGGAATACAAAGTCAAGTGAGCCTTAGGAAGCAACACTATGAACAAAGCTAGTGGAGGTGATGGAATTCCAGCTGAGCTATTTCAAATCCTAAAAGATGATGCTGTGAAAGTGCTGCACTCAATATGCGAGCAAATTTGGAAAACTCAGCAGTGGCTTCAGGACTAGAAAAGGTCAGTTTTCATTCCAATCCCAAAGAAAGACAATGCCAAAGAATGTTCAAACTGTTGCACAATTGCACTTCTCACAAGCTGGCAAAGTAATGCTCAAAATTCTCCAAGCTAGGCTTCAACAGTATGTGAACCGAGAACTACCAGATGTTCAAGTAGGATTTAGAAAAGGCAGAGGAACCAGAGATCAAATTGCCAACATCCGCTGGATCATAGAAAAAGCAAGAGAATCCCAGAAAAACTTATGCTTGACTACGCTAAAGCCTTGACTGTGTGGATCACAACAAACTGTGGAAAATTATTAAAGAGATAGGAATTACCAGACCAACTTACCTGCTTCCTGAGAAGTCTGTATGCAGGTCAAGAAGCAACAGTCAGAACCAGACATGGAACAATGGACAGGCTCCAAATTTTGAAAGGACCATGTCAAGTCTGTATACTGTCACCCTGCTTATTTAACTTATATGCAGAGTACATCATGTGAAATGTCAGACTGGATGAAGCTCAAGCTGTAATCAAGATTGCAGGGAGAAACATCAATAACCTCAGATATGCAGATGACACCACCCTTTTGGCAGAAAGCAAAGAGGAACTAAAGAGCCTCTTGATGAAAGTGAAAGAGGAAAGTTAAAAAGCTGGCTTAAAACTAAATCATTCAAAAAACTAAGATCATGGCATCTGGTCCCATCACTTCATGGCGAATTGATGGGGAAACAATGGAAACAGTGGCAGATTTTATTTTCTTGGGCTCCATAATCACTGCAGATGGTGACTGCAGCCATGAAATTAAAAGACACTTGCTCCTTGGAAGAAAAGCTATGACCGACCTAGACAGCATATTAAAAAGCAGAGACATTACTTTGCCAACAATGGTCCTTATAATCAAAGCTATGGTTTTTCCAGTAGTCATGTATGAATGTGACAGTTCGACCGTAAAGAAAGCTGAGTGCTGAAGAATTGATGCTCCTGAACTGTGGTGTTGGAGAAGACTCTTGAGAGTCCCTTGGACTGCAAGGATATCAAATCAGTATATAATAAAAGAAATCAGTCCTGAATATTCACTGGAAGGACTGATGCTGAAGCTGAAACTCCCAATACTTTGGCCACTTGATGTGAAGAACTGACTCATTGGAAAAGACCCTGATGCTGGTAAAGACTGAAGGCGGGAATAGAAGGGATGACAGAGGATGAGATGGTTGGATGGCATAACCTACTCAATGGACATGAGTTTGAGTAACTTCTGGGAGTTGGTGATGGACAGGCAAGCCTAGCGTGCTGCAGTCCATGGGGTCACAAAGAGTCGGACATGACTGAGCAACTGGACTGACTGACTGACTGCCCATATTTTCCTGTAAAGAATTGTATAAAGATATATTTTTAATTCCAATGTGAACAGGCATTGTAGAGGGACTTGCACTTCTGGTAATAGTGGATTGAGTAATTTAGACCAATTGTCCCACTGATAACTCTAAAATCCTTTAAATAAACTTTAAAAATATGGGTGAACCATAACTAAAATCTTTCTAAAAGCATAGAGGAGTTAATGAAACAGTAAGGAATTAAGGGGCAAAAAAAGACTGAAAAGCAAAGACGTGAATACAGATTTGGGGCCAGTTGCTGCTCTGACCTGATCCAATCTGGTTGAGATGATGAACTATATCTTCTGACAGCCTCTTTGAATTGGGGAGTAAAGTCTAGAGGAGTTGTAGTTGTGACTGAGATGTCAAAAGGCAGGAATCTAGATATAAAGATAAACTGAAAGTAAAACAGCCTTTACATTGATTTTGGTCATGCACTGAGTGATCTGAATGGCACAGAAAGATCTCACATATTGAAAATGGATTAAGATGTTCCAGAATTGCTGGTTCCCTGGATGCCTGGTAGTAGCAGAGCGAAGAAAATGTTTTTTATAGCATCATCCTAGACCTTAACTTATTTCTATGAATATTTTCACAAACACAATATTCAGCACATGACCAAACCTAACCAGATAGAAAATGAGCTATAATAACATGAATAGGGACCACCATAAATAACAAACAGAAACACATTCACCACTTTCCCATCTTGGAAAAGAATTGTCAGAGACAGAACTTTGTTTTTTCAACTGTACTTACTATAGTTATGGCCACAAAAATCAGTTAAAATGTCTCTAAAGCTAAAACTATAAAAGGGAGTCTCACATGTTGATGAAAGAATCATCTAGAAAGAACTAAAATATCAAGCTAAAACCTATTATGAATGAAACTAAGACCTCAATGAATGAGAGATAGGTCAAAAGAAAATATCTAGGGAAAAAAAAAAAGGATAAAGAGTTAATCTATAGAAAATACAAGAGAACGAGTAAGATGTCAAAGACATGGAGATGATCTAACCTAAACTGAATGAAATCCCAGGAGGATAGGAAATAAAAATAAGTAAGGCAATATTCAAAAATATAAATGCTAAGAATTTCCCAAAGCTAATGAAAAGCATCAAGTCACAGATTTAAGAAGCCCGATTGACTCTGAATAAGAAAAAAAGAGCAAACAACTAAGAACTGTAAACTCTTATTTTTAGAGATGGCAAAGGAATCTGTAAACATACGCTGAAATGAAAAATGACTCAAAAGATTAACAATACTAACAGCTGGCTTTTTGAAAAGATAAACAAGTTGACAAAACTTTAGCTAGACTAAGAAAAAAGGAGAGAAGACTCAAAAAATAAAATCAGAATAAAACAAGAGACATTACAACTGATACTACATAAATACATGGGATCATAAGATATTAGCATAAATAATTATATATCAACAAATAAAATAATCTAAAAGAAATGTAAGCATATGTTAAGGACAGGAACCATCTCCTAAATTAACAAGTCAGTTAAAACATCTAAAAGCCAGACATTACTCGCAGGGAAAGAAAAAATATAAGCAAGTATGGCATGAGCTTATTATAAATAAGTGAAGTCACTCAGTCGTGTCTGATTCTTTGCAACCCCATAGACCATAGCCTACTAGGCCCCTCAGTCTATGGAATTTTCTAGGCAAGAGTACAGGAGTGGGTTGCCATTTCCTTCTCCAGGGAATCTTCGCAACCCAGGGATTGAACCCAAGTCTCCCGCATTGCAGGCAGACGCTTTACCATCTGAGCCACCAGGGAAGCTCACTATAAATAGGAAAAACAAAGCATGTTATTAACTAAAATACTCTGTCATTTACTGTCATTTCCCAAAGGACTGCATCTTGGTCCCATGTCTACTGACTTCCCAGATGGTGCTAGTGGTAAAGAACCCGCCTGCCAATGCAGGAGTTATAAGGGATGTGGGTTCCATCTCTGAATCAGGAAGATCCCCTGGAGAAGGGCACAGCAATCCACTCCGGTATTCTTGCGTGGAGAATCCCATGAACGGAGGAGTCTGGTGGGCTACAGTCCATAGGGTCGCAAAGAGTCAGACACGACTGAAGTGACTTAACACAAATGCACCCATGTCTATTATAATTTCCTATTTTAGTTTTTTAAGCTAGCACTTTAATTTCATGGAAATATCTTTTTTGCTTCCCATGGTAACAATCTCCAAATTACAGAAAGGGTAGCTTTAATAAATCTATCAAATCGACCATAAATGCCTGTCATCATATTGTCAACTAAGACAAAAATAAAATATACAATGTGAGAGCTGTGAGTTCAGTTTTATTGGGGGCTTACTGAGGACTATAGCCCAGGACGCAGCCTTTCAGGTAGCTCTGAGGATCTGCTCCAAAGAGGTGGTGGGGGAGGTCAGTGTATATATGATTTTGGTGAAAGGTATGATATCAAGCACGCATTTCAGTAAAAGGTTGCTGCCAGTCACAAGGAGCAGGTGTCTACATTAATGATTTTAATGCTTATGAGAAGATATAAGAAATTGGGTTCTTAAAATTTTCTCCTGAAAATATCTAATTATCTCAACGCCTGTTCTGCCAGTTTTTTCCAGAGCATAGAGTGCCTCATTCCTAATCTCTGCCCTAAACACCTTTTGGTGCATTGCTCAGTCACTAAGTTGTGTCCAACACTCTGCAACCCCATGGACTGTAGCCCACCAGGCTCCTCTGTCCATGGAGTTTCCCAGGCAAGAATGCTGGAGTGTGTTGCCATTTTCTTCTCCAGGAGATTTTCCCAACCCAAGGATCAAAGCCATGTCTCCAGCATGTTCTGCATTAGCAGGCAGATTTTTTTTTTTTTAACCACTGAACCACCTAGGAAGCAAACTCCTTTCAGAGTGTGTTAAAAGTCAGCACCTGCTGTGGCTAGTGACCTAATCCTTGTAGAGCTGAATAGCGAGTGACATTCTTTAGTTGGCAGTGTCTTATATAACAAAAAGTTGTTGTTATAGTTTCTTTATAAAATGTGTTCTCAGCAAATCATGAACATTTGCCCCATTGGGGGAAAAAAAAAACTCCTATAAAATGTTTGTTTGTATTGATTCATTATAAATATCCATAGTGGTCTAAATAGATCAAATATAAGCCATATATTATAAATAACTAATAACTCTAGAAAAAAATCTGGATCAGTGAACTATAAAACACTTATTTTTTTATAAGTTTTATATGGTAAAGCAAAAAAGAAAGGAATTAACATTTGTAGATCTATATTTATGTGCCAGGGTTAATGTTAGATATTTCTAATACATTATCTCATTAATAACTACAAAAACCATGCAATATAGGTGTTATTAGATCTCTCTTTTTCAGATAAACTGAGGTTCAGAGTAAGCTAGTTAAGACAGAGTGTTTTATCTTCCCACCCAGTGACCATACAATTTAATTAATGAAAAAAATTCATAGAGTAACATCATTAATTTTAATGATGATAGATTTACTGTTTGAAGTAGACATAGAAATCATCAAATACTTCTCTATATCATCTGAAATGTTTTGTCTTAGAATCCAGAAAATTGTAAATCTTTGCAAATTTGATCACACTGTATATATTTTTCATGTTCAGGATACCAATTTTTAAGCCCATACAATTCTCAATTTTCATTTTAAATGAGCTTTGGTTTTTCTCATATGAAACTAAATAAAATAGACACCTATATTAAGAATACATACACATTTCACAATATGTTTATAAATCAGACTATTTTTAAAAAATTCTTACAAAAGAATGTTCTAATTCTGAGGTCTATGTTTTATTGGCTTGAATATTGGCATCAAATTAGGAATCTTTGAATGACAGGTGACCCATGCACCAAACAGTATTTTCTTTTTCAAGTTATCACTTTTATGCAAAAATATGTTATTTAGTTTTACGTTATACTAATTTTATACATGTTATTAGAATACAGTTTCAAAGATAAGAGATTTTCCAAAAATTCTGAATAAGTAATTGTTAAGTAGTGGTCACGTTTATTTTAATATATTCTACATATAGTCACTTATTTAAAACCAAAATTTTGCAATTGATAAGCAACGTTTCCTATATTTCTTGTTTGCAAATATTTTTTAATTTAACAGCAACCTTTATATATAGTGGACAAATCATTCATTATTTAATATGCTGCCACTCCCAGGTGGCACTAGTGGTAAAGAACCTGCCTGCCAATGCAGGAGACCTAAGAGACGCGGGTTTGATCCATGGGTCGGGAAGATCCCCTGGAGAAGAACGTGACAACCCACTCCAGTATTCTTGCCTGGAGAATCCCCATGGACAGAGGAGCCCGGTGGGCTACAGTCCATAGAGTCACAGAGTCAGACGCAACTGAAGCAACTTAGCACGCACACACAAAATATAACTAGACAGTAATAAGTTGAAACAACTTTATAAAGAGACTTGTCAAAATACAAAAGAATTCTGTAAAATGAAATGTCCTATATCACTTTAAGTCCTAGGTATTTTCAAAGCAAAAGGTCAATATAACTGCAAATTATATATACATATAATTTCAATATAATTGGAAAAATAAGTATATTTGTATGTGTTATTACTTTTGATTTTTTTTAACCCAAGCCATATATATGTTTTCTCTTTAATTCAACATGATCCCTCAAAACAACAATGAGAAATAATGAGGAGCCAAACTGAAAATTTCCAATGGCCAAAGCTAGAATAATTTGAGAAAAAAAATACTAACACAGTATTGGATCATAATCCAATGAATAAAATAAATATGCATGAGTCCATATTGATATAAATAAATGACTGGATACATAGATTAATGGAAGAGAAGGGATAAATCTTTCTCAGAGAAGAATTTCAAATAATATATGTAGATACTTACCCCTTTCCAGTGGGTAGAACTTCCTCTCTCTTTGAATGTGGACTGAACTTAATGACTTGCTTCCACAGAGCATGGAAAGGATAAAACAGTAACTTTATAATGAAGAAAACCTGGCAAACATTACTTTAACCAAGTGATCAAGGTTAATTAACATCAACACTGATAAGTCAAGTTGGTATCATGTACGACCTGATATAATGTAAAGAGAAAAGCAGTTCACCTCTGTGGTAATCTTCCCTAAACCACATAACCTCAGTTTAATTATGAGAAAAATGTGAGACAAAATCAAACTGAAAGTCATGAAAAATAGAAGGAAAGAGAAACTATCATAGGTAGAAGAGTCTAAGAAGACACAAATACTGAATGCAGTGTATCTTGGATAAGATCCCAGACAGAAAATTAGCAAAAGTGGATAAACTGGTGAAACCTGAATAGAGTTTGCAGTACAGTTGAAATGAATACGCCTACGTTAATTTATTAGTTTTGACAAATGTACCATTTAAGATGTTAATATTAGAGAAAATGGGTGAAGAGTGTATGGGGACTCTGCATCTCTGCACCTTTCCTATAAATCTCAATTTATTCCAAAGTAAAATGGCTAGTTTTAAAAAGTCATTAGGTTTTGAATCACTACAAGAAAGTCTACCCAAGTATTTGACTACTTCACAATCAAACACTTCTATAGGAAGAATATCACAAATAAACACGTAAAATCTGCAAAATAAAATGTAATGTAATTAACAGACAAATATTAGAGTCTATAAGGATTATATTGGAGAAGGGCATGGCAACCCACTCCAGTATTCTTGCCTGCAGAATCCCATGTACAGAGGAGCCTGGTGGGCTACAGTCTATGGGGTCGCAAAGAGTTGGACATGACTGAAGCAACTTAGCATAGCATAGCATATAAGGATTACATAAGAATCTACAAGAAAAAGCCTTTATCAAGTGGACAGAAAAAGAAATGGACAATAAAGTCAAAAATATATTCAAAGGAAATAATTTTTAAATAATTTAAATATGTTTTAAAAACATATTGTTTTTTATCCATTAGATTAGCAAAACAAAAGTTTCATAAAATGTTTGAAAGAAGGCAAGAATTAAAAAACCTCATAGGCTGCATAAAAATATTCTAAGGAAATAAAAATTTTTAATTATTACAAATTGTTTTTCATATATTAGCTTAGCAAAACCAACTTTTTATACAGTATCACATTTGGGAAAAGGCATGGGTTAGCAAAAATAATTCAGAAGAGACAAAAATTGGATCAGCCAATTTGGAGGGTAATTTTCTCAGCATCTATTAAAAATGTTAATGCAATTAAAATGCATTAAATGCAACTCTAGAGTACATGTTTTGCTATGGCATTGTTCATAAAGAAAAAGAAAATTGAAAACAGCATAAATGCCCATAATATAAAATGGTTACACAGACCATGAAATATGAAACAGACAAATAGATCAGTTATCCAATACATATAGATTCCCAAATCATACTGCTTAAATTAAAAAAAAAAGAAAAAGCAATTTATAAAGCAATAGTATGATTTCATTTTGTAAACATTTGCAATGTTATATATTATCTATGTGTACATGCCGTGCCTAGAAGCACACTCACCAAACTGAAAACCGTGGTTAATTCTGTGAAGAATGGAAGGGGCAAGCAGTCAGGGTGGTGATCAACAGAAACCTTAGCCTCTATATTTGCTTAAATGGAAATACACTAATCTTTTTAAGCTTTATGAATTTCTTGTTTTAAGAATATTTTAGTCCTACTTATCAATTAATAGAGTCTTAGCAAGAACAATACGCTAATAAACATTACAACTATCACTTCAAAGTTCTTTGAAGTACCAAGCAAGTACCAAGCATAAAGGAAAACTGAAATCAGCTGAGCCAAGTTCTTAACATTCAATGGCACATACTGTATGTCTTCAATAAATAACTGGATGAATAAGTGTATGAGTGAATGAAGTACTACAGAAGAAAACTATTTTGGAAAATACAGTTGCAGCCTCACCTAAGGAAATTATAAGGGAATCCTGCCATTTCACACAGTAACAGAAAAATGTTGACAAAATTAAGATTTAAGACATTTGAGTTTTAGCCCTGCTTTAGAGACTAACTAGGATTTCCCTGTAGCTCAAAGAGTAAAGAATCTGCCTGCAAGGCAGGAGACCTGGGTTCGATCCCTGGATTGGGAAGTTCCTCTGGAGAAGGGAATGGCAATCCACTCCAGTATTCTTGCCTAGAGAATTCCATGAACAGAGAAGTCTGGCGGGCTACAGTACATGAGGTCGCAAAGAGTTGGACACGACTGAGCGACTAACACAGTAGAGACTAACTTACTGCAAGATGGTCAAATGTCCACTTGAGCTTGAATTTGTTGATCATATTTTCAGGAAAATAATGCTGCCTGCCCTACTAACCTCATAGAGATGTGACAGAGGAGGTGGGGAGACAGAAGTGAGATATGTATATAATAATATTTTGAAAAACGTACGGATGCTATACTAGTACAAGAACTTTTGGAGAATTTTTAAAAAACAGTCATCATGCTATTTGATTGGGTTGGTATCATTGCTCTGCCCAACTGCTCTTAGTGAAAAACTGGCCCATGACACTAGACCTACTCATGTAACCTAAATTGTTAGTCTATATGACATCTGGATGATGGAAAGAAATTTTGTAATGTAAAAAATCCAGAAATGTGTGGATGCTAAGTCACTTCAGTCATGTTCATGTCCAACTCTTTGCAACACTATGGGCTATAGCCCACCAGGCTCCTCTGTCCTGTGATTCTCCAGGTAAGAAGTAGAAAAATGGAGTGGTTTGCCATGCCCTCTTCCAGGGGATCTTTCCAAAACAGAAATCAAATCGCTGTTTCCTGCAGTGCCTTCACTGAGGGTGGATTCTTTATCACTGGGTCACCAAGGCAGCTCATATCCAAATTTTAAAGAAACTGAATGTAGAGAAAGAATAGTTTCCAAGAGAATTATCATAAATTTCAATAATGTCATACTAATACTTTCATTTTAGCTCAATCAACCTAGGTTTCCTTTTTTGCTGATAGAAACATATTAGATAACTAATCACTCTGGTAACCATGTTGCGCTTGCCCCTTTTTCCAAGAGCTTTTTCCTTAAACAAAATAATTTATACATTTATTCTAAGTTGGCTGTGAAATTAATTTCAAATTTTGGTGGATATCTACACTAGTTGAAAACTATAAATTATTTTGTATTAAATGCTCTAAAATATTGATCAAACACAACATCAAAAACTCAATTATAATCATGTACATAAAAATAAGACTTGTTCATTGATTTGGACATATCTTCTTGATTATCAATGTTTCAAATTCTTCATGGTTTAATCACCTCTAATTTGGACATGAAAATAAGTGTTCCTTGACAATAACTCTGACAGACTTTAAAACACTTGAAATTATTTTGTTCAATTGTTTGAAGAATTACAACACTATTAAACATGATAGGTATGTAAATATAGCTAACTACATGGTTACAATGACATCTAAGGAACCAGTTAAACTGGGGTGATTTGATTTCTCCAAATGAGAGAACAACCAGAATAGATTTTGGTAATAGTCTTCAATTAATAAGATTCTGTATAATCATTCCAGAAAAAGGATGAATGTTTAAACAACTGTTCTAAATTTTTTGAGCATAAAAGATACGCAGTCCTACAAGAATAGTATCTATTTTAGAATTATGAATAGATGAGGAAAATCTTAGAAATTGCGCTGTCATAAAATTATGCTTTCCAAAAATAATGAAAATTCCAGAAATAATACATCAGACAAAAGGAAGAAATTCAACAAATGTGAAATGTTTTTATATCATAGTAGGTAGGCGTGCCATAATCTTTTGTCAATATATCAAGGATAAAAATCGTGACATTGGTTATGTCTAATTTTGAAGCAACTAATTTAATTTACAAGGGAGAAATCATTTGCTGGTTAAAACTTCAGAGCACTATCAGCAGTGCTGATTATAAAATATATTTTTACTTATTTAGACATTTGGAGACATGTTCTCTTTTGATTCTCTTTTGAACCCCACATAGAAATTTCAAATCAGTCAATGGTCTACACAGGAACGAATCTGAGCTGTAATGTGTAGCTATAAAGACTTCCACAGTACCTGAAATTATAGTGTGAAAATTATCAATTTAGTCTGAAGTTTTTTTGTTTCTTGCTTCACAGATCAAAACTGTTCCCATATATTTGTGATGCAAAATTTAAACTGGAAAAATGAGTTGAAGAGAAATTTTTGTATCCTAAGAGTCAATTGGACTTAAAGGAATTTCTAAAACAAATTTTAACAATTCAAGTTGAAGAACATCACAAATAAATGTAGCCAGACTTTAATGGGATTAATCCAAGGGGTCTAAAGAGAGAGTACTCTAAATTTTAAATACAAGCCATAACATACTTCACTTTTATGCACTGCTACCTTGACTCTGAAAATGACTCTTTCAGAAATTTAATCAATTTATCTGTTTATCTAAATTACAAATAGATCACAGAATTCCACCGACTTTCCCAAAAAATTGTCACTAGTACTAGAAGTTAAAATTGTCAAAGAAAACATTGGGCAATTACTAAATTTTGTAGTTAGTTAACTATTATATTAAATGGAAATGTAAGATTCTGTGAAACTTTTATAAAAACTTGATTTAATTCATAGAATAGTCATGTGCAGTATAGAAGCTGTCTGTAATGAATCTTAGTCTTTTCCTTTCAATCACAGGTAAATGCTTACTAATATTAGGTGGAGTTTTGAATATAATTCAGGAAAACAAAAATGAACCAAGGTTCAAGAAGTTTCCAAATACATTCTCAGCATTTGATAAACGTTCACCGGTCTTTATTTTGACTGGCCCTCAGATTTATGTAGAATTCCTTTACTTGGTTTTCAACTTGAATGTTTAGCCAACAATAAATTCTTGGGAATATTATATTTTTAAAAAACTTAGCTTCCTGAAAATATATCAAAGTCCAAACAATATAATGTGTTTTCTCATGCAGGCTTTATCCAAAATAATCAAAGGTGAACCCTTGTACCTTTATTTACATAAAACAAACCACTGTAATGGCTTATCAGAAAGGAATATGTAATTAGGAAGTCAGACTAACATTAAATAATCACAAATCCATTTGTGAAAGGGTAGAGAGAAAAATCAGTGTGAGGCTAACGAGAACTATACATTGTCTTTCCTATACACTTCTCTTTGCTGATGTCATATATATACATATACACACGTTTGTGTGTGTGTTTGTGTTTATGTACTCAGTCATGTCCCACTCTTTGTGACTCCATGGACTGTAGCCCACCAGGCTCCTCTGTCCGTGAAATTTCCCAGGAAAGAATACTTGAGTGGGTTGCCATTTCCTTCTCCAATATATACAAATATATATGCATTAGTATATATACACACACATACACACACATACATTAGATATGAGCAAGTAAAACCATGAGATTGTATAATATAAATATATTACTGATATATCTGCAATGTTTAATAAAAATTCCATCAAAGTCCATAGTTTCATAGGAGCATATAAAACTAAGAAATAAAAAGGTATTGGGGGAATTCCCAAAATCCTTCCCACAAACGGATGTAGATAAAGTGGGTTGGTCACACCTGGCCTGACAGTTATTTTATTTTGTTTTAAAGAGAATTTATAGATTAATACAGGATATCCATTTGTTCTGTGTTTCTTAGATTCTGTATTTATTTGACATCCGTTCATCATCAGAACAGTTATGGTAACTATATATATTTTCTTATTTTTTGTACTATTTGTACTATGGCATCTAGAACCTTACAGACAGGAGGAGAGCCTGTTCCTTTGAAGCCTAGCTAAATTCTACAGAAAATTAAGGACTTGTCCATAAACATGCCTTTCATATGCAAACCAACCAAACCCAAGTCTATACCTTCAACTTCCTCCTTGTTAAATGTACACAACCAAGCCAATATCTCCCCTGCCCTAAATCATCCTAGGACTAGGTAACCAGGCAACTAGAGATCACCCCAATAGACAAAGCCTTCCAGAGGTATTCAAACTGGACAGATCTAAACTGCTTACCCTACCTTGCCTTTCCGGCAGAAACCCCAGTAAAGGCCCTGGCCTCAACTTTTTCCTTGCTCTTTTCTTCTGCCACCTGACTAAAACCTGGGCTTCCGCTCGACCTGGATGACCTGTTTATGGCCTATAAGTATAATAAATGTGGTTTTCCTAAGCCTCTCCCATGTCTCTTCCACAACTGGCTGCCCATTGTAACAAATG
The DNA here is from genome assembly GCA_024291935.2 of Okapia johnstoni. NCBI lineage: Eukaryota > Metazoa > Chordata > Mammalia > Artiodactyla > Giraffidae > Okapia > Okapia johnstoni. The sequence continues at coordinate 12,242,004 of CM044319.1, forward strand.
ACCTTATAAAAGAACACAGAATAAAACTCTTTTAGAAATAGCTGTGTCACTTGTAATCATATTGTACCAGACACATACGTAATTTGCCTTTACATATTTATTAATACTTGATCAACTGACACATATTTTCCATCATATCTTTTGTTCAATATTGACAAATTTTGTAAAATAGTGCTCCTCCTGACCTTTTTTTTAAAATATATTTTCTGTTCACTTTTTATACAGTGGCTCTCCAGAAGTATTTATTTTTCATAACTGAAATTTTGTACCCTTTGACCACCACCTCTCACTTCCCCTTCTCCCCAGATCCTGGTAATCACTCTCTTACTAACTACTTCTATATGACTATTTTAGATTCCACATATAAGTGAGATCATGCGGCATTTCTCTGTGTCTGGTTTATTTCATTTAGCATAATGTCCTCCTCAATTGCCTCTGATTATTAAATTATTACCTTTGAAAATCAAATGGTCTTTAACTCTCACATGCCTAACCACTTATTGTGAAGCATTAGATGGATTAAGATCCATCCATACTTATCTTACTCTAACCTTACTGTCATTTCAAATTGTAGTACAAAAGTCCTCAAAATGTTTTGACAAATATATTTTTCTAGTTTGCGAGTTTATTTTTCTTTGAAGAATACTGGATAGGGATGAAAAATTTTATTTTACTCAGCCTTTCCTGGCTGTACCTAACTGACCATCTCACAAAAAAACACAGAACACTGAAACTATTGACTTAAAAAGATCACTTTAATTATGTTTGAGTTTCATTGATTTGTACTGATCTTATTCTCCTTTTATAATAGATCATCTGCACAAAGACTTCATGATCAAAGCAGTGCAAAATATTTCTTAAGGCCATGACTGGAACATTTCATGATAGCTCCCAGGGAGGTATTAATAGAATCCTTGCTGCATTTCTTAAAAGACAGTAAAGCTACTTCTTTACTCCTCCATTCTCACCCAATATAAGGGCTCCTATAATATTAATTAATGTAAATTAATTAATTGAAATTTCAGATTCACTAAATAACATGAACTATTTATATATTAAGTTCACTTGCATTTTGTCAAGTGCTCTTGCTTCTTGCTTTCTATATATGCAGGTACTTTTATGATAAATATAAACATGTGTTTATAAATTACTGAAACATCATCATCAAATTATTATTTTATGGAACAATCTGAGATTCAATAGACTTTTTAAGGCTTTCCATTACTTCCTTCAAGATATTTTCTGAACCAAGAAAAACATCAGGAAAGTATATTTTTCCAGGAAAAACTGATTCTAATGTCAAAAGCTTCAATGCAACCATGAAGTTAGGTGGTAAATATTTGGTCTATATGAAATCAAGAGCTATTGAGCTAACTAGGTACTGTGAGCTAATAGATACTTTGCATCAAGACACATTATTCTGCAAAATCAAAGATATAAGCCCCTTTTTGTCCTATGATAGACCATGCAGTCATCTGCAAAGATGGGAGAAATTTACTTAGATGAGACAAACTAGGAGTACTGAATTATACAGGTAAGAGAGGTAGTTAAGGTTAAGGGTATGAAAGGAAGTGAAATAATGTTTTTAAATCATAAAAGGGAAACAAGCAAAATTACAAGCTACTAAAATTGAGTTCGTGTAAGTCTGATCTTTTTAAAGCTGGGTTCAAGGTTGACTCAATATGTTTTAAATGAATATACTAGGGTTAGAATTTCCTGAATTATGAGAAAGCATCATTGATTTTTGAATGGACAGAATGAGTTCACCATTTCTGTGTTTTGTCCTTATAAAGATTTGAAAAAATATTTTTTATCACCTTACAATACAGAAATGGTCTGTATGAGATTCCAAGTATCTTTTATTAGACTGGTACTGGTATCTAAGCTTCTAATACCAAGCTAAGAGAATTAATATTCAGAAATTATTATTATTAAGCTTTTATGATAACCATTTATAATGGATATTTATGTTAAAGACCTAAATAGAAAGTAGTTTTTTACTAACAATGCCAAGACAAATGTGAAACAGTTACTGTTGTACAACTGTTACTAAATTACTTGATTTAAAAAAGATTAATCCTAATCCCAGTTCTTATGAACAAATTTTTTTCAAACCACTAATAAGATAAAAAGAATTATTAAATCAGAGAATTATGCTGAGTCCAAATCATCATGTTTTATTTAAATGACAACATATAGGAAGGTCTAGAAATTTCACTTTTGTCAAGTTTGTCATCAGTCAGGATCTTCAAGTACTTCTTCCAACATGATTTTGATGACATGAAAGATCCTAGATGGCTCAAATAAGAATGATAGTCTCATCATCTTAAGGATCAATAAAATTGAAACCACTGTACATAAGAATCATCTTAACACAGAAAATAAAATCTGAGTGTCTATACCTATTCTAAACAGACTAATCCTCCAGGGGATCTTTCCGACCCCAGGATCAAACCCATGTCTCTTATGTCTCCTGCATTGGCAGACAGGTTCTTTACCAATAGCACTACCTGGGAAGCCCAATAAACAGTAAGGCTGAGGAAAATGACAAGACGCTGAAACATCTTATTAATTGGACTGATCTCAACATCATTCTTTTAAAAGTTTTTAAAAAATAATGTCTGTGGTTTCTGAGAAAGTAGAGGAACCATTTCATTCTACCAGACTGAAAATTCTCATGGCCAAAATGGTACCTAGTACAGATCTGTAATGACAGGCTTGAGGCTCATACGTTCACTATACAAGGGAGCCATGTATAAAACAGATGTTAATAATTGACTTATGCAGCATTTCGGTAATACCTTAAGTAAGGTGAATTAAACAGAGGGATTTTTCAAGTAGTTCAATGTTTCCTCTTATGAAGAACCTACTTTAGAGAAAAACACTACATAAGAGTAAACAAAGTTGGAAATGGAACACAAAAGGGTATGTTGTTAAAAAGTTTACCAGGCAAATTGTCAGTTTTTAAAACACTAGTGAAACTTCAAGAGGAAGTTAAAATTGGTTATACAATCTTTTCAGGAAAAAAAAATTGGTAGTGTTTATAAATATCCTTAAAACAGCCTAGTAGCTCATTAAAGAAATAGTTGATTCTGGGTCTGCTGCTGCTGCTGTTAAGTCGCTTCACTCGTGTCCAACTCTGTGTGACCCCATAGACGGCAACCCACCAGGCTCCGCCGTCCCTGGGATTCTCTAGGCAATAATACTGGAGTGGGTTGCCATTTCCTTCTCCAATGCATGCATGCAGGCTAAGTCGCTTCAGTTGTGTCCGACTCTGTGCGACCCCATGGACTGCAGCCCACCAGGCTCCTCTGTCCACAGGATTCTCCAGGCAAGAATACTGGAGTGGGTAAAATAAAATAAATATCTTTGTGTTGTTTAATCACTAAGTCATATCTGACTCTTGTGACTCCATGGACTGAAGACTGCAAGGTTCCTCTGTCCATGGGATTTCCCAGGGAAGAATATTGGAGTGAGTTGACATTTAAGCAATTAAATAAATAAATAAATGGAGGAAAAGTGACAGCCATTCCTTAAAGGAAAAAAATTCTAATTTCCAAATGCAGAAAGAATGAGAGAAATAGCAAGTCACTATTAAGCAAATAAATAAAGTAATAAATAGGCAACAAGCAGGAAATATTCACTGATGAATGCTAAAATTAGTAGGCAAAAGTTTGAAGAGAAACAAGATATTTGCATAGTCTCAAAGTATCTCCCCCAAGATATTATTGCAAAGGAAAAATTTTAACTTTACAGTGGAAAATCCAACCAACACTTCTATAATCAAGGTTAATATCCCTAGAAATAAAACATCTATCCCCTGACATGATGCACTGAGAAGAGTTCATTTCATTTCAGTGATATTAACCAAAAAAATATGCATGACCTCAGGATAATTAGGAGAACTGCAGACAAGCACAAACTGAGAGATAATCTACAAAAAAAAAAAATCTGACTGTATACCTCAAGAGTGTCAAAGTTATGAAAGATAAGGGAAGACAGTACCTTACAAATTGGAGATGATTAGAGACATGATATCTAAACACAAAATGGAATCCTGGAACAGAAAAAGGATATTAGTGGGAAAACTGCTAATATGCTAATAAATATTTGGTTTAGTTAATAGAATTGTCCCAATGTTAATTTCATGCATTTAATAACTGTAGTTATGTAAGGTATTAGCATGGCAACATAGATGAAAGGTATTCAAGAACTCTTTGTATTGTTTTTACAATTATTCTTTAGGTATAAAATAATCTCAAAATAAAGAGCTAAAAAATAGTAAAATGAATGTTTTCTTTTGTATTTATTTTTCTATGCTTTCTAAGCTACCCTAAAATATATTAATTTTATAATTAGGAAAAATATATTTTATGATACTTTCAAGATTATATTACTGGCTCACATCTTATTACTGTCAAATGAATAAAGTTATTTTATAAGCATTATTGAATTACTGATTGAATGAATTGCGCAGATTAGGTATAAAAATCTTCAATATAATTATTTTCAAAGGGAAAAAATTAAGCTAATAACAACAATAATCACTATTATCTTTGTCATTACTCCAAAAAAGTATAACATATATACAAATATATATATATGGGCACATAATATGAGTGCATAATATTTATGCATGCAAATATATATGTATGGGTACACAATTATGTATGTAATATGTACATAATTCATTTATTCTCACAAGCCCATGAGACAGATGCTATTATTGTTATCATCCTTATTTTATATATAAGTAAAGGGAGGCTTTGAACCACTAGGCAACTTGCCAATGCTGTCATACCTACAAATTAGAACAGCTAGAACTGTCTGTCTTCAGAGTTTCAGTTCTTGATAGTTGATGTCTACTGGTGTCGCTGCCTAATTACCCATGAGATGTTTAAGAAGGACTTTCCTGCATTTAGCTTTGTGAAAGCAGCACAAAAGTATCTAAAGTAGACTCTACTTTTAAGAACCTACACTCTAATTGAGGAAACAAGTTACATGTATGTGTATTTATATATAAGTAAAAATAGTTTTACATACATATAGAAATTGCAAAGTGATATGTAATATGTACTAAATGCTAAATGAGTAAAACAAGTAGTAAGAACTTAATTTTCTAATCCATTATGACTTATTTAAAAAAACAGCTCTATTTTATTGAAAGCTTTTGTCTTCTACCATTCCCACAGGAAAAATAATTCAAAGAATTTTTTTTTATTTTGTTCAGGTAAAGATTCCCAAGCTTTCATATTCACAAGGATCACCTGGAGAGTTCTTTAAATACCTTGTTTATTGGCACCATCCCTTTGATATTCTAAGCCTATAAGCTTGAATAAGGCCCAGAACTTGCATTTTTAGTGAGTTCTCCTGATGATTCTGATGCAAGTGGTCTCTGAGTTTAAGATTTTCCATGTTTAGCAGAAAAAAAAATCAAAATTTTATATCTACCAGAAGTGCTCTGTAGGATTACATAAAAATCAGATTTTTGGATAGGCATTATACTGTGAAGTTGTTTGTTAATAAAACAAAGGGTACAGTATCCACTCAAATTGCAATTATATTATATATTAGGTTTATGTCTTGCTGTCTACATTTCTTTTTCATTTTTTAACCATATTCTTGTTTCCCAGCAAATCAAAGAGTTTGAACAAGCACGTTACCAGAGCAGCTTAAATATCAACAAAAAATCACCATTGTATTTATGCCCACTGTACTTATGAAAGAAGCAGTACAAATATAACAATAATCAAATATGCTTCATAAACAAAGCTATGTTTTACAGTAGTTGTTATATATCTAACTACTTTTTATGGCATTTGCTTTCTGGAATTCGATTAGGTCATCATCTTTGATATCAAACCCTCATGTGTCAAAAAGGGAAAAAAAGTCATTAGGAAGCAATAGCAATCTCTAAATAATTTTGGTTTCTCGGGATAAGCAAGAACCAGAAGTACAAATAAATATTGGAGGCACTCCAGCAACCTAACACATTCAATATGGAATGGGAAAATTCTTTTAAAACTTGTTTATTAGATTTTTAGAGCACAATTTTCATGATGAATGAGCAAGTTTTGATGATACTGATAATATAAGGTCTTTATCATTATATCAAAACTATACAGACTCCTTGGCTACAATACATTCTCACTCTATCCCACAGAGTCCATATATTAAAATCCATTTAGGCCCTCTGAGAAAACCTCTGAAGTTCTGAACTATTTGGAATTGGGTCTAAGCTTAATATAGAAACTTCTGTACAAATGGCACCTCAGGAATTTTTATGTCATCCTTGAAACAATGCATAAAAATTCTCACAAGACAAAACTAGGAAACACTGCCACAAGAAATTAAAGATCTAAAAACTGTAGAGACAGTTCACGTACACACTTGGAAGACTCAATATTGTCAAGATAGCAATTTTCAAATTGATCTATAAATTCAAAGCAATTCTGATTAAGACCTTTGCAGGCTTTTTATAGCAGTCAACAAGCAGGCCCTAAAATTTATATGGAAATGTAAAGTATCTAGAATGGCCAAAACAACTTAGAAAAAGAACAAAAGTGAAAGATTTATACCACTTGATTTTAAATATTATTAGAAATCTTCAATAATCAGACAGTGGTATTAAGGTGAAGATATGCAAAGGAAATGGCAACCCACTCCAGTACTCTTGTCTGGAAAATTCCATGGACGGAGAATCCTGGTAGGCTACAGTCCATGTGGTCGCAAAGAGTCGACACGACTGAGCGACTTCATTCACTTATGCATGTACATCAACAGAGCAGAATCAGAGTCAAAAAAAAATAACCTTATTATCAATTTAATTTCAACAAAGCTGCCAAGAAAATTCAATGTAGAAAGGTGGTGTTTTCAACAAAGGTGGTGATGTTGGAGAAATTGGATATCTCTTTTTTTTAAAGAAAAAAAAGCAAAAACAAAAAATAACAACTTTTATCTCATACAATACATAAAAATTAACTCAGAATGGATATTCACTAAAAAAAAATGTGTTGGCAAAGTATGCAAAAACCAATATGTAAAATTGCACAATCTCATTGAAAAATAGTCTGGAAATTTCTTTAAGCATTAACTATAACCCTACCGTACAGTAACATAGTATTTTATGAAGCTAGACCAACAATGATCCTAAAAATATTAGTAAAACAAAGTGAGCTTTAATGGAAAAAAGTAGCTTCTCAGAAATTTAGTTGCTTTGATTTTCCTTATGTTAATGTTTAAAGAGTATCAGGAGAAATTTAGAAAGGTGATTTGGATAAGAAATAACAATTTGACCCAAGTTAGATAGTTCTCTTCCTCTCTTATATATTGTATGTGACATACATTTTCTTAACTCAGCTTTGAATATATATTTCAAAAGATCTCTACAAATAGTTTGCTGAAACCATGGCCAACCTCAACATTATTATCACAAAGAGAACAAATTTTATGGTAGAGACTGGGTGTGTGTGTATGCATGAAGTAATTTTTAATTTTTGTGAGTATCTTATTTTCCCTTTCATTGATTTGTATAAATATGAATAATACAAGCATTGGTTAAATCAACCTTCTCCCTGTTAGTGATAATGAGTAAACAATAACTTAATTATTTCGCAATTTTCTCACATAAATTGACCATTTTGCCATGTACAATTCAGTGGTGTCCAGTACTTCCACAATGTTGTGGAACCATCACCACTAACTACTTCCAGAACACTCCCATCACTCCAAAAAGAAACCCCAGAGCTGTTAGTTCTCAGTTCTCTACTACACCCCAAGCCCTGGAAAACATTAATCCACTTTGGTCTCTAAGAATGTGCCTATTACAGACATTTCAATAAATGGAATCCTGCAATATGCAACCTACAATGCCTTATACTTTATAGCACCTTGTTTCATAGAACTTTCATTTTTGAAGATGTAGATATGAAAGCTCACTTTATAATGGGATTCCTATTTTTATTTATTTTTCAGTTCAGTTCAGTTGCTCAGTCGTGTCCAACTCTTTGCGACCCCATGGACTGCAGCACTCCAGGCCCCCCTGTTCATCACCAACTACCAGAGCTTACTCAAACTCATGTCCATTGAGTTGGTGATGCCATTCAACCATCTCATCCTCTGTTGTCCCCTTCTCCTCCCGCCTTCAATCTTTCCTAGAATGAGGGTCTTTTCAAAGGAGTCAGCTCTTCACATCAAGTGACCAAAGTATACGAGTTTCAGCCTCAACATCAGTCCTTTCAATGAACACTCAGGACTGATCTCCTTTAGGATGGACTGGCTAGATCTCCTTGCAGTCCAAGGGACTCTCAAGAGTCTTCTCCAACACCACAGTTAAAAACCATCAATTCTTTGGTGCTCAGCTTTCTTTATAGTCCAACCTCACATCCATACATGACTACTAGAAAAACCATAACCTTAACTAGACGGGCCTTTGTTGGCAAAGTAATGTCTCTGCTTTTTAATATGCTGTCTAGGTTGGTCATAACTTTCCTTTCAAGGAGTAGCGTGTTTTAATTTCATGGCTGCAATCACCATCTGCAGTGATTTTGAAGCCCAGGAAAATAAAGTCAGCCACTGTTTCCACTGTTTCCCCATCTATTTGCCAAGAAGTAATGGGACTGGATGCCATGGTATTAGTTTTCTGAATATTGAGCTTTAAGCCAACTTTTTCACTCTCCTCTTTCACTTTCATCAAGAGGCTCTTTAGTTCTTCTTCTCTTTCTGCCATAAAGAAAATGGTGTCATCTGCATATCTGAGGTTATTGATATTTCTCCCGGCAATCTTGATTCCAGCTTGTCCTTCATCCAGCCCAGCATTTCGCATGATGTACTCTGAACATAAGTTAAATAAGCAAGGTGACAATATACAGCCTTGACGTACTCCTTTTCCTATTTGGAACCTTTTCCTATTTGGAACCTTGACGTACTCCTTTTCAATCTGTTGTTCCATGTCCAGTTCTAACTGTTGCTTCCTGACCTGCATACAGGTTTCTCAAGAGGCAGGTCAGGTGGTCTGGTGTTCCCGTCTCTTTAAGAATTTTCCACAGTTTATTGTTATGTATACAGTCAAAGGCTTTGGCATAGTCAATAAAGCAGAAATAGATGTTTTCTGGAACTCTATTGCTTTTTTGATGATCCAGAGGAAGTTGGCAATATGACCTCTGGTTCCTCTGCCTTTTCTAAAACCAGCTTGAACATCTGGCAGTTCACGGTTCGTGTATTGCTGAAGCCTGGCTTGGAGAATTTTGAGCATTACTTTACTAGCATGTGAGATGAGTGCCATTTATTTTTAATTGGCTTTAATTTAAAAGAATTGAATGAATTTTTAGTTAGATGCAATATTTTTCAATCCTAGCTCAGTTTTTAGCTATGTGAATCTGGATAACTTATTCAATCTGTTTCAGCATCAGTTTCTCATCTGTCAAGGCTGGATAACATTAGCAACCTGTCAAGAGAATCATAAAGACTAGAGATGTTTGTGCTTAACACAAGCCTGAGACAATACCTATTAATATTATTACTTCACAAAGATTGTCTAATTATCATCATCATTTCAATTCAGCACTCATTTGTTTATGCTAGAATAGGACAGTGGAAAGAATGATGGACTGCGAGTCAAAAAATGGGAACTCAAGACCAAGCTCTGCCATTAACTAGTATAAGTGCCTGCCCTTAAATATATGTCCTTATATCACTGAGGTTCAGCTTCATCTGTAAATTAAGAAGTTAGTTTAAAATTCTAGTCTCCAGTTGATTGCTACAGTCCTTTTCTGACCAAAACATATCTTATTTCAAACAGTAAATACATTATATATTAGTTATTCCCTTTTTCTAAATAAGAACAATAAATCTCAAGGAGCATCTGAGACAATTCTTTAAATAGGAAGGAAATACTAGAACTTTAATTTACATTTATCTAAAAATAAATAAGATGTAACTAATGTTTACTACATAGATTGAAAGTAGTATCTTCACAAAAAGCCAAATGATCAAGGGGCATGTATCCTGTGAGATATGAGAAGGGAAGAGTGGAATTTTCTCTGCATAGAAAATGGGTTGAGAACGGCATCCACATGTCTCCATTCACTTGAAGCATCTTACAATGCACTGCAATCTATATCCAGTTTAGGCTTCTGAAATAACCATCATCCCAAGGTTAGAAAGAGATGACACACTGGAAGTATGATTATTTTTCTGCCAAGCTCTCTTGAATATCTGAGTTCTAGATGAAGGTTCAGATATTTTGTAATCCTCTGTCAACCTATCCCACTTTCTTATCTGACCACAATATTTTCAACATAAAATTAATACTTGCAGGCTTTTAGATTCTACCATCCATTAGTACTAGGTCAAGAAGCAACAGTTAGAACCAGACATGGAACAAAAGACTGGTTCAAACTCGGGAAAGGAGTACATCGAGGCTCTATACTGTCACTCCACTTATTTAACTTATATGCAGAGTACATCATACAAAATGCCAGGCTGAATGAAGCACAAGCTGGAATCAAGATTGCTGGGAGAAATATCAGTAACCTCAGATATGCAGACGACACCACCCATTTGGCAGAAAGTAAAGAGAAACTAAAGAGCCTCTAGATGAAGGCGAAAGAGGACAATGAAAAAGCTGGCTTAAAACTCAACTTTCAAAAAATGAAGATAATGGCATTTGGTCCCATCATTTCATGGCAAATAGATGGGGAAACAATCGAAACAATAACAGACTTTATTTTCTTGGGCTCCATAATCACTGCAGATGGTGACTGCAGTCATGAAATTAAAAGACGCTTGCTCCTTGGAAGAAAAGCTATGACAAACCTAGACAGCATATTAAAAAGCAGAGACATTATTTTGCCAACAAAGGTCCATCTCGTCAAAGCTATGTTTTTTCCAGTAGTCATGTAAGAATGTGAGAGTTGGACCATAAAGATAGCTGAGCGCTGAAGAATGGATGCTTTCACATTATGGTAGGGGAGAAGACTCTTCGGAGTCCCTTGGACTGCAAGGAGATCAAATCAGTCAATCCTAAAGCAAATCAACTGTGAATATTCATTGGAAGGACTGATCCTGAAGCTAAAGCTCCAATACTTTGGCCAGCTAATGCAAAGAACTGACTCAGTGGAAAAGACCCGGATGCTGGGAAAGACTGAAGGCAGGAGGAGAAGGGGACGACAGAGGATGAGATGGTTAGATGGCATCACCGACTCGATGGACATTAGTTTGAGCAAGCTCCAGGAGTCAGTGAAGGACAGGGAAGCCTGGCATGCTGCAGTCCATGGGGTCGCAAAGAGCCGGACATGACTGAGCGACTGACCAACAACAACTCATTACCAACCTTAGCATCCTACACATATAATTTATTTCTATGTTCACTCACCATGAAAATGAAAATAATGAGTACATTTTCTTTAAATTCATATAATCTAAATTATAATAAAATAGAAATATCAATATAACTTAGTCAACCCACGTTGCTCTTTTTGTTACTTTGATATTTAAGTTCCATTTTTCTTTTCCTTAAGATAATAACATAAAATGTTTTCATAATATTTTTTCACAAATAAAACAATTCAATAAACTGGGTCATTTGGAAATCTGGAATTAGTATTCTAAACGGTACTAAACTCTACCACCTATGCTATACTACATTACCTTTAAAAAAGCAACCTCTATTCTAGCAGCATAATTCAAGGCAGTTTTATAAGTAAGTTTAACTTAAAATAAGTTCCTTTTGGGACATCTGAATTTTAGAAGGGATCTAACATGTACCACTACATATCATCTAAGATTAAAGGTATAAAATAGAAATATTTGTTATAAAAAGATTCACCTAGAAGCCTCCTCCATAGCCTATAATTTAAAGATTATCCAATTACTTACTCCTAAAACAAATTCAGCACTGTCAATAGAAAATTGAAAGTGATGTGCAATAAACTGGTTCATACTATTTTTTTTGGTTCATACTTTTAAAACATTAATTCCATCCTATAAAGTAATGCCATCATCATTATTATTACATAGAGTTTCTATATATATATATCCCTATCAAATAGCTTACAACTATGATTAAATATTTGAAGACAAAACAGCGGTTTCTCAAAAAGTTAAATGGAGTCCTATCTCTACTCTAGTTTAGCTAGATTGTGAGGTCCATGTGCACGGGCATTTGTCTGTCTTGTTCATTGCTTTACCCCCACTACCAAGAACATGTTTGGCCAATAGTAGGCATTTAATGGGCTTCCCTGGTAACTCAGCTGGTAAAAAATCCACCTGCAATGCAGGAGACCTGGGTTTGATCCCTGGGTTGGGAAGATCCCCTGCAGGAGGGCATGGCAACCCACTCCAGTTTTCTTGCCTGGAGAATCCTCATGGACAGAGGAGCCTGGTGGACTACAGTCCATGGGGTCACAAAGAGGCAGACATGACTGAGCAACTAAGCACAGCACACAGGCATTTAATAAGTTAATGAATCTTCTGAACCTGATTTTGTTCTATTGCTTCAGACATAACAGTCAGGTGCTATGAAAATCAGACTGAATTCTGAGCCTATTAGAGTTGAATGTCTTAACTTTAGGGTGTCTAGGGCCTACAAATGCAACAATGCCTGGTGCAACAAAAAATAATCTCTGACACTCCCTTGGAAGGACTAAGAGAAAAGGGGACATGGTAGGGCCTCCTTCACACAAGTCTGAAGATGTACTTTATATATATTAAAGTAAAGTAAAAATTGGAGGCTTAAAAAGAATACATTCTACCCTTTCACTTAAGTATATATACTTAATATATTCACTTATTTGGCATTCTTATCCATTCTTACTGTTTTTCTTTCTCTCTTATTTCTCTACCTACCTCTGACTGCTTCTTTTCCATATCTAATCTCGGCTTTTAATGCCTTTCTAAATGGCTTTGCAACCATACTGCAAAGTTTCCACAGCTATAACTAAAAACTCCACCTTCCGTCTCCACTGTACAGTGTTTTCCAATGTTCCATTTCCCCACTTTTCCTTCTGAGGAGATAGTACTGATAAGCCATCTTTCATAAAAGCCTTAAACCTAGAATTTATCTCATCTATACTTCCATCAACAATGATAATAGCAGCTTTTATTTAGAACTAAACGCCAGCCATTTCACATAGATTATTTCATTTGCTCATCGCAAAACACAAGAGAAAAGTACCATCACCTTTCCATTTTTCAGTTGACAAAATTAAGACATAAATAAGTCTTCCAAGATTATATAGCATGTAAATAGCAGTGCTGGAACCTGTAAGACCATGTTTTAAAATACTATGTCATACTGCCTCTCACATAATTATTTGCAAAGTCATCTGATTAATTTTCTAAAACAGAGCCCCAAACTATTTCTTCCTTTTTCTTCCAAGTATAAAAATTCCAGCCCAGCGTCTGACTATTACAGATCTGGTTAATAATTTTTTTTTTTAAAAAAGCTTTATTTTCTGAACTAGCTGTAAAAGTGGAGAAGGAAATGGTAACCCACTCCAGTACTCTTGCCTGGAAAATCCCATGGACGGAGGAGCCTGGTAAGCTACAGTTCATGGAGTCGCAAAGAGTTGGACACGACTGAGCGACATCATTTTCACTTTTCACTCTCATGCATTGGAGAAGGAAATGACAACCCACTCCAGTGTTCTTGCCTGGAGAATCCCAGGGACAGAGGATCCTGGTGGGCTCCTGTCTATGGGGTTGCACAGGGTCGGACACGACTGAAGCGACTTAGCAGCAGCAGCAGCTTTAAAAGACCTATATTCTAGTTCTGGTTTCATCACTATATGACCTTAAACATGTTTTTCAAGCTACCTGTGTCTTCATTCTTTATATGTAAAATTAAGACAGTAAAATCTGCTTTACTCAGAATGATTATTTGAGGCGGGGAGGTCATAAAAGCAATTGAAGAGGTTGAAAATACTATACAGACATAAAAGTAGGCCAATAATTCAACAAGATTTCTAGTCTCTCCAGCTTATTTTCCTTATAATGAACTGCTAAGATGATTCTTTCTTGCTATTAACTTTTGTAACAATTTTGTGCTGGGCATAATCCATGTGAAATGCACTTTCAACTCTTCAAAAATGTCCACCCAACTTACTGCAGACCTTTTCTAGCCAAACTTTTATTTTCTCTACTCTTTTAAGTCACAAACTGTCCATCTAGCCCAATAACGTCATCATCTTCTAAATTTTTCCAGTTAATCCTCATTTGGTCCTAAACCCTTTAAATATTTCCCACCTGGGACAATTCATACACCACGTCAAACTGACTTCAGTCTGCTTTTCTAGGACAACTTCCAAACCCCTTCCCCATTAAAAAAAAAAAGGGGGGGTTCTTCCACTATATCTTAATCTTCCTTAAATCTCCATTCCCCAATTCCTGTGTTTAGTTCCTCTATCTCATACAGGGTACAATTATTCTCTGACATTCTTGATACCCTTTATTCTGAAAACCCACAGAATCCTGATTTATGTATCTATTCAAGTTTGGAAATACAGATAAACATTTTAGTCTCATTTTTGTAAAATAACTCCACTTTGATCTGTAAAGAAATATCTCTATTTTTAAGCAGGCAGGCTAATTGGCAAGCTTTCCTTTTTTCCCCCTCTTTGACACTCCCCCTGCCTTTTATCTAGGCTCCATTCTTAGTGGTGACCCCTGCATTATTCTCATCTCCCAGCTCCCTCCCTGCCCAAGACTGGTGTCCTGAGGAGAACTGGGCATGCTCAGTAGCCACAGCCAATTCCGGGATGCAAACTAGAATCTTTTGCAGATTCTGAGCCCGGCAGGAGAGGTAAGGCCCTAAAAATACAGTGGCCCAGAATTTACTAACTCCCCCTGGGGAATTATTTGATTGAAAGATGTGTTCAAAGACTAGGAACGGGCTCAGAAATGGACAGCTTGCTGCAAGTCCCAAGTCTGCAAGGTGGGTCACCAACCTGAGTAACAGAGAGCTGAGAACAGCCCATCGGCCTGGTTTGGTGCAGGGAGGAGATTTCTGCTGCCCTGAGCCATCACAGTGCTGATAGATGGCTGGAAGCTAGCGTGTGGCATCTCTGTTGCCTCAAGAAAATAGTATTGTTGTTTTTATTTTCTTGTTTTTCCCCTTGAACACAGCAACATCACCTGCTCTAGACTGAGAAAGGATACTGCCTGAAGAACTACCAAGTCTGTGAGCCAGCCAAAGATTGCGGAGAGGAGAGGCAAATCAACTACTCACCCAGGAATCAGATCCAGGGAGGCAGCCTGTGACCTAGAGATAAACAGGCTATTTCTAAATGACAGTTCAGGAACATTTCAGATATCCAAAACTGAATCGTGTGCCTGATCCCCAAAATGCATACCTTCTTTGTATGTGAACTATGACACATTACCCTTTGAGAGAACCTGACAGCACACACACACACACAATACACACACACACACACACACACACACACACACACACACACGATCCTTCTGTTATCCTTTTCCCTTGTTTCTGCAGAGACTAAATCTCTAGAGCTATAACAGCAGCAGATTCCCTCACCTCACTGGCAGGGGGATGAAGCATGGGGAGGAAATTTATCACAGAAGAAAAATGATTAAAAGAGGGCTTATTTGCAGGGGCTTGACTGCACAGCCTGACAGAGAGACAGGCAGTAACAGGCAGGGAAAGAGATACACAGCTGCCCTTGCTGCTAAGCCTAGCCATCTCTTCAAACAGCAGCAAACATGAGACATTTCATCACCGTCGTGCATCCATATTGAGAAGGGGGAAAAAAAATCATGTGCTTCGTATTATGCATTTCAGTCACCCGAGAGGGGAGGAGACCCCTGTCCATATGTTGTGGGAGCTATCCACCACCCCAAAAGTACACTCACTGAACCTAGCTTGCAGACCGCTTGCCTGACAGGTTTTGCTGCAAACGCTGTTAATCTACGTGACAGCAGGTTGTCTCTTACCGTAGGCAGCAGCGGCTCCATTTGGGCTCCCTGGTCTTTAATCTCCATGTTCTGTAATGCCTCTGGAATAACCACCTTTCTCTGCAGTGTCTTCAGTGTCTTACACTCAGCCCGGCAATCGCTCTGCTTAGTATTCGGATCAGGTAGCTCTGAAGCAGGAGGCAGTTGCACACTCCAACTCACCAGAGTCACATGGCTCCTACTCACTCGGGCTGCTAGCCAGGTTTTGCACTGAATGCCTTGGATTCCTGGGCCGGTAAGAGAGATTTCCCCAGCCCGGTATCACTGCCCACACCTGGCTACTGGCATAAAGTACAGTCTGCAATGCTGCAAGTCTGATGGACATTAAGACATTCACATAAGATGCTAACTTCTTATATAGACTAGTCCAAGGTGGACTCCAATCATCTCAGCCAGATTTTGACATTTGAACCAATTCACCTTATTCCCAGAAACCGACAGGAGAAAAAATTCAAACAGATGATGCTAGTAAGGTACTTGGTATCCTGCTCTGAATACCTGGGGTCACTAAAAAGATAAGATGACATCAAAATTGATTTCTTAGTGAAACTAAATTATGCACTAACAAAAAAAATCAGCATTTTAGGTCATTGCTGATTTAATAAGAATTTGTCAGGCAAACACTTTCAATACTTTAATTGTGAAAACCTTAGCTATCACACATTGTTACAAATAAAATATCTTTCTATTATTTCCCAACAAACATAACTGGTAAAGAATGTATTTTTGAGTAACTAATAATTATCAAAGATTATAATCGTATAATATGGAGAAGTATAGGACAAAATACAATTATTGAAGGACAACTGCTCCATAATATCGTGTTGGCCTCTGCCACACACCAACACGAACCAGCCACAGGTGTACACATGTCCCCTCCCAGCCGAACCCCCCTCCCAGCTCCCTCCCCGTGTATTTTTGTATCATTGCTCCAAGAAGAGTAATGATGAAGAAACTAAAGAACTTTGCAAAGAATGAATCTAAACCAAAGTAGCCCAAGAACACACCCTTTTGCTTTACAAGTGTCAGCGAAAGAGGGGCGGGGAATTCTCCAATTAATACACAGAAGAAAAACAAAGTTCATGAAGCTCTTCTGTATGAAAAGCGGTTGATACTGTTTTCTGAGTAACTATACATATTTCCTAAAGTAATGAAGTCATATATCAGTGGACCCCAGATTGAGTAGGAGGTTACAAAGGAAGAAAGGTTAAAAGATAATGACAAAATTATTAAGATAGCTTATTTTAAATAAGAAAAATTTCACCAGATTTTAAAAACTCTTCATCAGCAGAATTGAATATTAATTATTTTCTCCAACACACAAAATTTTCCACAATGCTCATCATAGGTGGAATTATACATATCTATTTTCCTTCTTAATACAATTTTTATAATATAAACTCCTATTATTTTATGATAAGAAAATATTTTATTCTTAAGCCATAATGATTAATATATTTGAGTAGCAACTTTGTGTATAGCACATTGAGATGAAACCAAGGATTTAAATAATAAGATGTCTGATTAAGAATTTGCTAATCTAGGGCTAAACTAGATTTTCTTTTTTTTTAATTTTTTTGTTTTGCACTGGGGTATAGCTGATTAACAAACAATGTTGTGATAGTTTCAGGTGAACAGTGAAGGGACTCAGCCATTATATATATGTATCCATTCTCTCCTAAACTTCCCTCCTATCCAGGCTGCCACAAAATATTGGGCAGAGTTCAACGTGCTATACAGTAGATCCTTGTTGGTTATCCATTTAAAATATAGTACTGTGCAAATGTCCACCCAAACTCCCTAACTATACCTTCCCCCATCCTTTCCTCTGGTAACAATAAGTTCTGAACTTGACTTTCTACCATGAACTGATGAATAAAAGCCCCCTTCTTACTCAAATGACCATAACAGATAATCACACTCAACTGACTAGCAGAAAAATAACTTCTATTTAGAACAATTATTTCTATATCATTAAGAAACCCTAAGTCACCAGATTATATTTCTTAAAAACAGAATTTAAATATAACTAGGAAAAAGTCTGAACTCTTTTATTCCAAGAGTCAAAATAAAAAATAAAACAGTATTTTAAGTTACTTATAATCAATATTTTCCTACAATGTATATTATTAAACCATATAGGTATTTTGCTGAAACAATCATTTCTAAAGTGCTTACGTATGCTAGAGCTACAGTTTCTACCAGTATAAGACTTACTCAGAATTTTGACAGCAGATGTTAGACTTCTAAAGACCAAAAAAGCCCATGTATCTAAAGGTCTCTGATCCAAGAGGTTGAATGCCAGCCTAGTAAAAACAAAATGGAGAAAGATAAAGTAATCCTCATTTAATCTACTACCTTTGTCATCAACTTCAGGCTTTAAAATTAAGGTTCATAACCTGAGAGAATATATCTGGATATTAAGTTCCAATGAAGGAGGTATGTATTGATAACTTCTGGGAATAAAATTGTCACTAGGTAGTAGAATTTTTACCGGCAAAACCGTCCAATTTAACAGATAGGCTTGTCTGCGGCCATCCACCCTGAATGCACCTGAACTCTTCTGATCTCAGAAGCTAAGCAGGGTCAGGCCTGGCTAGTACTTGGATGGGAGTAACAGGCTCTTAGAGATTAACTTCTCCATTGATTTTCAAACTCAGGAGGTAAAGGGAACAGAAGGCAGGAAGAGGAAATCCAAATTGCATGAGCTGCTTTTTTTCAACTACATAATGTCTGCCTTGAAGATTCTGCTATGTTCTTATTGGAGACTAGAAGAGGAAGTAACTGGGAATACTCCCAGGTAACTTTCATGCTTTTCCAAGTCCCGAGCTCTTTACACTATAGTCAAGTTTCCTCGGATCCTAGATTGTTAAAAATGCATTCCTAGTTAGCCTGTTCTTATTTAGAAATACAATAAGATTTTATTAGAACATTTTGACAGTTTCAAACACCAAATTAAATACTGCAAGACTGAATTTGTCCAACCAACTGAATGTTTCAGACACTCTACTGGAATGAGACAATAGTCAGATTTTCATTCATTCAGTCCTACTATGTGCAAGGCACTGTGCTACTGAAGCTATTTCTTAACATACCCAGCAATATTAAAGTGGAATTTTCCTCTCTGATGAATGAAATAAAGCAGTGATCGGCCACAAACCAACCATACAAACAGAGAGGAATTACAGAAAGCACTAAACACAAGAGCCACCTTCCTCTCCAACTGCTCACGTTGTGGCCAGTAGGAAAGGAACACAACCACCATGGGGGCTTCCTTCCTTGATCTATCCTGCATCATGAGACTCTTGCTGACCTCAATTTTTTATTAATTCCCCAAGTATACAAGTCAGCATGCATCCAATATCCTTTCAGTTCCTACTTCCTTTTGCTATTTTAAGCCCTGGGGGTTAAGATATGCACATTAATGCAATGTTTATCTTAGAAAAGAAGCCATCTAATAGCATTTGTATTTGAAGAAGACACTGGATTCTAAAGAGTACTGCCAACACTAGTCTTTCAAGAGAATACCTTTTCAGTTCTGGTAATATTAGGTTTTTGGTTTAGACTTCAAAGTCCTTTGCTTCATCTCTTTTTTGTATCTGAACTTTAGGTAGGCAACAAGATCAGAAATATATTCTGAATACTAATACTATATTGGTGATTATATTACTAGCTTAATGTTAATATTTCAAAAACTGTTTTTTCACATGTGTAGAAGTATCATAGCACTGTTTATATCTTACTTATTTTTATTCCTTTGTACTTCTCTCTTCTGGAACCTGTACAAATGTTCTGAACAACTAAAACATATTATGTAGATCTGGCTGATTTACCAATCCAAAAGTATTTAGTTAAATTTAACAAACTCCAGAAATAACAAACATGCTCTTTCTTGACAGTGAACATCATCTTAAAAATAATGATATCTGACCAACAAGGAAAAGGGTAAGAATTCCCACTCCCAAATCTGGCACACAACAAGGAACTTCACTGTATAATACTAGAGTTTAAAGGTGGCAAATATTACTCCTTTTTACAGATGTTCTTAGCCACCAACTCGATCGACAGTCATGATTCTAGCCATCAACTATTAGAAAAGGAACATATGAAATAAATAATTAGGAAGCTCATTACAATGTTGGGCGAACGTCCAGATTTAAGAAATCCTCCAAGTCCCATTTCTCTTAGCTCATGACTGGCTTTTCCAGTCCTAAAGATTGGAACAAAGACTTGATTTTCATTCTTTGACTCATACAGGAAAACCTATAGTAGGCCTGCTCTCTAAATTGAGTAGTAGAGGATAGCATCTTAATCCAATTTAACTCAATTCAGTAAACATTTGAGTATATATCATGCTAGCAATAATACAGGAACAAACAAGAATCCTGGACTCAGAGGTCATACTTTAGAAAAGAAGAAATAAAATATTTGACAAGTGCTTAAGTAACAATATGTTCATAAAACAGAGGTAGACCAGAAGACAAAATGATTAACTTTTAATAGCATTTTTCTCACCTTCACTGTAGAGATTTAAAATACTTAAGAGAATTTCTTTTTGTGGGAAAAAAATTCTAATTTTTCTTTACTTGTTATGTAAACAAGAAGTATATGTATGCCTCAACTTATTACATCTCCAATTATCAGCCTTTAAGCCTAATTATCACTGTCTTTGTTAAATGGTCCTGAATGTATCATTTATATTCCTAACTTGAAAATAATCACTATCACACTCATTACCGAAATAATCTTATAGCTAAATAATCCTTAACTTGTCCTTTTTCTATACCAAGTTATGAAAAATTACACTAAAGTAATCATTATTCACAGTGTCTCATGTGTGAATTTTACTATACATTCTCAAATTAAGACAAGCAAGAAAAATATCTCAGTGTTCATTATTGAGTTTACACTGTCAAAAAAAAAAAAAAAGATGACAAATGCCATACAGGAAAAAGGGAAGAAAAGCTATCAAAACTCTTTCTCACAGAGATTTCTAAGCTTCATCACAAGCAACCAAACTATTAGTGAAGATAGTCTTCAGATATATTTTACACACGATGTTCAGATACATTATATACATGGTCTTACAATAACTAAGAACTTGAACTTGTGTTCTAAACTTGCAATAATTTTCAGAGTTCCACAATTCATATGTCTTTGCACTTATGTCTTTTCCACTTATTTATAAACAGTTTTTTGTAATGGAGAGAAAAATCTTATCTGAGCCTGTAATTTGGACTATCCATAAAATAACTTTTGTTGAATTAGTTCAACAAAAAGAATTATTAAACACCTATTTTGTAATATATGTCAGTAAAAAGATAAATAAGATATAATCCTTGCCTCTCTAGAAAAGGAAGCAGGTGATTATTTCCAAGTACTATGGTGATAAGAGAATGAGATGTCCAGAATATTAAAATAGTATGAAGTAGGGATACACTGCTGAACTAAGGATTAACAGGGAAGATAAAGACATGAACTATAAGATGAGTGACATTTAACCAAGCAAACCAAAATGAAATCACAAGCCATTTCATTCTGGAATTTTTTCAATATTCACACCAGTATAAATATAAAAATGACAGACATTCATAATCCCACCATCAAGAGATAATCACTGTTAATATTTCAGAATGTTTCACTTACATATTCCTTTTAAAAATTATGGGGTGGGATGGGAATTACTTTTTTTCCCTAATGGGTGAATAATTATTTTAAATTGTAAAAATACTTTATATACAATTTTTAAAGGTTACTTTCCATTTAGAGTTATTACAAAATATTGGCTATATTCCCCATGTTGTATAATACATCCTTGAGCCTATCTTACACCCAATAGATTTTACCTCCACTCCCTGACCCCATGTTGCCCCACACTGGTAACTACTGGTTTGCTCTCTTTATCTGTCAGTCAGCTTCTTTTCTGTTATATTCATTAGTTAATTGTATTTTTTAGATCCCACATGTGATATCATTTGTCTTTCACTAACTTGTTTCACTTAGCATAATGTCCTCCAAGTCCATCTATGTTGATGTGAATTGCAAAAGTTCCTTCTTTTTCACAGCTGAGTAGTTTTCCTGTGTGTGTGTGTGTGTGTGTGTATGAATCTTCTGTATTCACTCATCTGTTGATGGACACTTAAGTTGCTTCCATATCTTGGCTATTGTAAATAAAGCTGCTATGACATTGGGATGTATATATCTTTTCAAATTAGTGTTTTGGCATTTTCCGGCTATATAGATAGGAATGGAATTGCTAGGTCATATGGAAGTTTCCTTTTAGTTTTTTGAGAAACCTCCATACCATTTTCTATAGTGGCTGCGCCAATTCACATTCCCCACCAACCGTGTGCAAGCTTTTCCTTTTCTCCACATCCTTGCCAACATTTGTTATTTGTGTTTTGGATGATAGCCATTCTGATGAGGTAAAACCTCAATTGTGGTTTGGATTTGCATTTCCTTGATGATTAGTTATGTTGAGCATCTTTTCATGTGCTTGTTGACCATCTGCATGTTCTCTTTGGAGAAATGCCTATTTAGTTCTTCTGACGATTTTTAATTGGGTTGTCTGTTTTTTGATGATATTATATGAGCTGTTTATACATACTGGATATAAATTCCTTGTTGGTCATATCATATGCAGATATTTTCTCCCATTTAGTAAGTTGTCTTTTTGTTTTGTCAGTGATTTTCCTTGCTGTGCAAAAGGTTTTAAATTTAATTAAGTTCCATTTGTTTATTTATGCTTTTATTTCCCTTACTGTAGGGGAGAGATCCAAAAAAATACTGCTGTGATTTATGTCAAAGAGTGTTCTCCCTATGTTTTCCTCTAGGAACTTTTATGGTATCCAGGCTTATATTTAGGTCTTTAATCCATTTTGAGTTTATTTTTGAATATGGTATTGGAGAATGTTCTAATTTCATTTTTTTTTACACACAGCTGTCCAATTTTCCCAGAACTACTTATGAAAAAGACTGCCTTTTCTCCATTGTATATTCTTGCCTCGTTTGTCTTACATTAATTACCATAAGTGTATGGATTTTTTTCTGGGCTCTCTATCTTGTTCTATTTGTCTATGTATCTGTTTTTGTACCAGTATCATACTGTTTTGATTACTGTAGACGTGTAGTATAGTCTGAAGTCAGGGAGTGTGATTCCTCCAGCTCTGTTTATTTTTTATTTCCATCACATTTCAAACAACAGAATTATCTATCATAAATATGAAAGTGAAGTCCTGACTGAAAAATATAATATCCAAAAAACCTTTAAATGTGATCATTTACTACTATAAAAATATAACTATCCTATTCTTCCATGCTGTATCTGTAATGAGAGAAGCTTTCAAAGCCTCTACTTAGGACTGGGAAATGGTTCTACTTTCAAATACTACATATCTATCTGAATTATCTGTCATTTTCTCTCTGTCCTCCAGCCCCAAACAAAGGCTCAACAACTGAAGAAAGAATACACGGCTCTCTCTCAAGGTTACACACTGGCAACTAAAGCTCTTGCTCCTTTCCAATCCCTCCCCTCCAGAGAATTTTCTGGTATGGACAGCCTAGCTTTTCATCTTTTCTTGTTGTTGTTCAGTCACTCGTGAAACCCCACGGACTGCAGCATGCCAGGCTTCCCTGTCCTTCACCATCTCCCAGAGCTTGCTCATTGAGTCCATAGAGTCAGTGATGCTATCCAATCATCTTGTCCATTGAGTCATGGACATGTCCATGAGTCAGTGATGCTATCCAACCATCTTGTCCTCTGTTGTCCCCTTCTTCTCCTGCCTTCAACCTTTCCCTGCATCAGGGTATTTTCTAATGAGTCAGCTCTTCCCATCAGGTGGCTGAAGTATTGGAGTTTCAGGTTCAGCATCAGTCCTTCCAATGAAAATTCAGGATTGATTTCCTTTAGGATTGACTGTTTTGATCTCCTTGCAGTCCAAGGGACTCTCAACAGTCTTTTTCCAATACCACAGTTCAAAAGCATCAATTCTTCAGCACTCATCTTTTCTAACAATGCTGTTATTGGGAATTGTGTCCACCTGGGTTTAGGCTTCTCAAATTTAAAATTGACTTTTCTATTGCATCATTCATTTCTGAGACATTAAATGACAATATTCAAATAAGGAAATGTAAGGCAGTTAAGTTAATGTAGGGGGAAAAACAATTAAGATTAAAAAGACTATCTTACTTCAATATTAATAAAACAAGACAAAATCGAACTGAAAATTCTTGTTTTATTTGTGATAAGAAAGTTAACTTTGATTAAAGTGTTTGAATTCAATGCCACTTCTCACAATCATCTTATAAATCCAGAAAAATACATTATAAATTGATTTATTCATCTACTAGAAATTTATTGGAGAAAGCAATGGCAACCCACTCAGTACTCGTACCTGGAAAATCCCATGGACGGAGGAGCCTAGTAGGCTGCAGTCCATGGGGTCGCTAGGAGTCGGACACGACTGAGCGACTTCACTTTCACGTTTCACTCTCATGCATTGAAGGAAATGGCAACCCACTCCAGTGTTCTTGCCTGGAGAATCCCAGGGATGGGGAAGCCTGGTAGGCTGCCGTCTATGGGGTCACACAGAGTTGGACACGACTGAAGCAACTTAGCAGTAGCAGCAGCAAACATTTACTAAGTACCTGCTATGAGCCAGTATTGTACTAGGAACTGAAAATCCAAAGTGGCTGACACAAGGAGCTCACAGTATGGAAGGAAAATAAACACTCAAGACATTTCTTATGACACTGTGACAAGCATATGAAAGAAATAGAAAGGGGACCTAATCCAGGTTAGTGAAAGCAAGGGAAATTAGAGAAGACTTCCCAAAGGAGAAGAATATATGAAACATATGAAAGAGTTTGCCATATTAAAAAATAAGTTCAGAGAACATTACTAGTAGAGAGGCATATAAAAAAGCATAAGAAGCATTATTATGTTCACACTACTATAAGTATAAATAGTAACTGTTGCTCAATGCAGAATTCAGGAGAAAGGGTGGACTGGAGTTTGCTTTCAGGTCTGTTTTTATTTTTGCTTGTGTGCCTTGTTTTGGTGTTTAAAGTTGATGGTCTCTAAATCAAGATTGAATAACTAACACGGGCAAAGAAACTAAACACTCAACTTGATTTATTACAAATATTAGTTTAAATGGGACATTATAATCAGAAGCATGTTTTTTCAAATAAAATTGATAATAGATTTAATAGAAGAATTAATACAATTCATATGACCTTGAAATTCCACCCAGAAAATACAGATGCTATCATTTCACATACTCACAAACTAACAGGCCTACCATTTGTTGTATTATCAATGTTAGAGGTTAAGTAATCTCAGTAGAAATAACTTCACATAAAAATGAAACACTTAAATCAGTTAACAATTCTCAAGAAAGAACATACCTTATAGGTAAGTATTTCTTAAACCTTATCCAAGGGCAATTTACATTAGAATAAATTTGAGTGCTTCTGAAAATATGTGATTCCTAGGTCCCATCTCCAGTAAATTGGGATGACAACATGGAATGTGCATTTTAACAAGAGACTCTGATATATCTGTGCATCACATATTTCAAAACTGATCCCCATACTTTATGTTACTCTAACTATACTCCTTACCTTTCCTAAAAGGAAAAAAATCTTAATGTTTTTATATTATTTATATCTAATAGTGTTAATATTTAATAGCTAAATATCCATAATTACTTAGCAAACAATTATAGCACTGTATTATGATAGATCCTAAATGAACTAACATGACATCCACTGTTTAAAAACAAAAACCTACCATTTATTTAGTGTTTACTACATGTCAGATACTATCAAGTATTTTGTATAATTATTTAATTTACTCCTCATATCAACTCTGAGATATGTAAATTTAACCTCTATTTATACATGAGAATGCTGAAGCTAAGTGAAGTTAAATAACACTGAAATTCACACAGCTATTAAGCAGCAGAGTCAGAATTCTAATCCAGGCCATCTGCCTTTGAAGCATTTTCTTTTTGTGTCATGCTATAACTTATCTCTAATTTTTCCAGGTTGCCAGAGGAAAAGTTTACCCCAGTTCTAATTACCACAAAAAAGAATAAGAGCACCAAATCCAAACTCAAAGTTGGTACTACAGACATAAAATTTTAAGAGTAATCCTGATCAAGCCAAAAATGAAGCATCTGTGTCACCAACAATGCGTACAAACTCTACTTCATGTTTAGGCTTCTTTAAGTTCATTCAGAAAAGACTGAGTATGGAGCATGTGATCCTTTGTCTAGACAAAATCACTGGAGTGGTAACTACTGTATCAGGGTGAGAATTCTCGCACGGGGCGATGCCCAGAGCCAGGCGGTTTAAGTCTTCCTTTGGCCAAGTAATACATAGCATGCTTTTTCCATGCTCTTTTTCATAGACCTGATAACTCAAAAATTTCCGATAAATTATTTTTTAGTGTTAAAGACTATGAAATATTTATCTAATTGCTATTTTACAAGGATAAGAAAGTTTATTAGTTTTTTTTAAATATATATATCAAATGCCTCTTGTGTGTTAGACACTATGCTAGATCCTTGACTGGAGTAAGATATCTACCCTTTAAAATCTCACAGTCCATAGAGGGTAGAGACATGAAAAGAATTGCAATATAGAATGACAGATCCTATAATGTAGACTCAGTGGGAACTCAGTGGAGGAGAAAGCATTATTATTGCACTTTTAAAATAAAAAATTATAGGGAATATCTTCATTAGTCTTACAACGCTGCAATTTCTGAGGGCTTCACTGTATTAACTTATTTAAGCTTCACATTAGCCCTGTGATGTGGATACCTTCCCCACTCTACAGAAAATAATACTGAATTTTTCAAAATCACAGACTCAGTAAATGGCAAGGCCGGGATTTAAGTCCAGGCAAGTTTGCACTCCTGTGCTTCTTGACCTCCACACTTTACTACATCTTAAAATGGGCAAAGCATGGAATTGGAAATTTCTGTCTCTTAAGTAGTTCTGGATTCACCTGGAGAGATTACATACCCTAGTATTTTCTTTATTAGTTAAATAAGAGACTGGACTAAACGTGTTGTATTCTGCACTAACATAATACTAAAATAGGTAAATTGAGGACTCTGATTCAAATTCAAGCCCAGCAACTAACTGGTTGAAACAGATTAGGTCAGTCAGTCAACACTCTAAGTATCCAAACCATTCTGTATCCTATCACTAAAAATTTCTGGGTTTCTAAATATACCATATACTCAAAAATTTCCAAAGAACATCAAAAAGAATGTTCTGTGTCTTACAATGGGCAAGGTACGGAATTTGAAATCTCTGTCTCTAAGTAGTTCTGAAACCATGGATTATTCACACTCAACTCAGTTCACTCACCCAGTTGGGTTGGACTCTTTGTGACCCCATGAACTGCCCACTGCCCTTGCCATGCTTCCCTGTCCTTCACCATCTCCCAGAGCTTGCTCAAACTCATGTCCATTGAGTCAGTGATGCCATCCAACCAATTCATCCTCTGTCATCCCCTTCTCCTCCTGCCTTCAATATTTTCCAGCATCAGGGTCTTTTCCAATGAGTCAGTTCTTCACATGAGGTGGCCAAAATATCAGAGCTTCAGCATCAGTCCTTCCAATGAATATTCAGGACTGATTTCCTTTACAGTTGACTGGTTTGATCTCCTTGAAGTCCAAGGGACTCTCAAGAGTCTTCTCCAACACCACAATTCAAAAGGATCAATTCTTTAGCACTCAGCTTTCCCTATGGACCAACTCTCAGATCCATACATGTTCAGTTCAGTTCAGTTCAGTCGCTCAGTCATGTCCAACTCTTTGCGACCCCATGAATTGCAGCATGCCAGGCCTCTCTGTCCATCACCAACTCCCGGAGTCTACCCAAACCCATGTCCATCGAGTCAGTGATGCCATCCAACCATCTCATTCTCTCTTGTCCCCTTCTCCTCCTGCCCACAATCCTACCCAGCGTTACGCTCTTTTCCAATGAGTCAACTCTTTGCATGAGGTGGCCAAAGTATTGGAGTTTCAGCTTCAACATCAGTTCTTCCAGTGAACACCCAGGATTGATCTCCTTTAGGATGGATTGATTGGATCTCCTTGCAGTCCAAGGGACTCTCAAGAGTCTTCTCCAACACCACAGTTCAAAAGCATCAATTCTGCGGTGCTCAGCTTTCTTCACCGTCCAACTCTCACACCCATACGTGACCACTGGAAAAACCATAGCCTTGACTAGACAGACTTTTGTTGGCAAAGTAATGTCTCTGCTTTTAAATATGCTATCTAGGTTGGCCATAACCTTCCTTCCAAGGAGTAAGTGTCTTTTAATTTCAGGGCTGCAATCACCATCAGCAGTGATTTTGGAGCCCAAAAAAATAAAGTCTGACACTGTTTCCAGTGTTTCCCCATCTATTTCCCATGAAGTGATGGGACCAGATGCCATGATCTTAGTTTTCTGAACGTTGAGCTTTAAGCCAACTTTTTCACTCTCCTCTTTCACTTTCATCAAGAGTCTTTTTGGTTTCTCTTCACTTTCTGCCATAAGGGTGGTGTCATCTGCATATCTGAGGTTATTGATATTTCTCCCGGCAATCTTGATTCCAGCTTGTCCTTCATCCAGCCCAGCATTTTGCATGATGTACTCTGAACATAAGTTAAATAAGCAGGGTGACAATATACAGCCTTGACGTACTCCTTTTCCTATTTGGAACCAGTCTGTTGTTCCATGTCCAGTTCTAACTGTTGCTTCCTGACCTGCATACAGGTTTCTCAAGAGACAGGTCAGATGGTCTGGTATTCCCATCTCTTTCAGAATTTTCCAGTTTATTGTGGTCCACACAGTCAAAGGCTTTGGCATAGTCAATAAAGCAGAAATAGATGTTTTTCTGCAACTCTCTTGCTTTTTTGATGATCCAGCGGATATTGGCAATTTGATCTCTGGTTCCTCTGCCTTTTCTAAAACCAGCTTGAACATCTGGAAGTTCACGGTTCACGTATTGCTGAAGCCTCGCTTGGAGAATTTTGAGGATTACTTTACTAGCCTGTGAGATGAGTGCAATTGTGCGGTAGTTTGAGCATTCTTTGGCATTGCCTTTCTTTGGGATTGGAACGAAAACTGACCTTTTCCAGTCCTGTGGCCACTGCTGAGTTTTCCAAATTCGCTGGCATATCGATCCATACATGACTACTGGAAAAACCACAGCTTTAACTAGATGCACCTTTGTTGGCAAAGTAATGTCTATGTTTTTTAATATGCTGCCTAGGTTTGTCATAGCTTTTCTTCCAAGGAGCAAGGGTCTTTTAATTTCATGGCTGCAGTCACCATCTGCAGTGATTTTGGAGTCCAAGAAAATGAAGTCTGTCACTGTTTCCATTATTTCCCCATCTATTTGCCATGAAGTGATGGCATGATCATGGCGTGTCATGATATTAGATTTTGAATGTTAAGTTTTAAGCCAGCTTTTTCACTTCCCTCTTTCACTTTCATCAAGAGGCTCTTTAGTTCCTCTTTACTTTCTGCCATAAAGGTGGTGTCATCTGCATATCTGAGGTTATTGATATTTCTCCCAGAAATCTTGATTCCAGCTTGTCCTTCATCCAGCCCAGCATTTCTCATGATATATCCTTCATATAAGTTAAATAAGCAGGGTGACAGTATACAGCCTTGACGTACTCCTTTCCCAATTTGGAACCAGTCTGTTGTTCCATGTCCAGTTCTAACTGTTGCTTCTTGACCTGCATAGTGATTTCTCAGGAAGCAGGTGGTCTGGTATTCCCATCTCTTGAAGAATTTTCCACAGTTTCTTGTGACCCACACAGTCAAAGGCTTTAGTGTAGCCAATGAAGCAGAAGTAGATGTTTTTCTTGAATTTTCTTGCTTTTTCGATGATCCAACGGATGTTGGCAATTTATCTCTGGTTCCTCTGCCTTTTCTAAATCCAGCTTGAACATCTGGAAGTTCATGGTTCATGTACTGTTGAAGCCTAGCTTGGAGAATTTTGAGCATTACTTTGCTAGTGTATGAGATGAGTGCAACTGTGTGGTAGTTTGAACATTCTTTGGCATTGCCTTTCTTTATGATTGGAATGAAAACTGGAATTTTGAAATTACTCATGCTAGTACTTTGTTTATTTTATTAACTAAATAAGAGACTGTGTGCTCAGTCACTCAGTCGTGTCTGACTGTTTGCAATCCCATGAACTGTAGCCCAAAAGGTTCCTCTGCCCATGGGATTTTTCCAGGTAAGAATACTGTAGTGGATTTCCATTTTCCATTTCCTAATCCAAAAAATAAGAGACTCGACTAAACTCAAAAAGGAAACTTTTCCAGCTCTGTACCTCACTGTTAACCAGTCTGATCAGATAACTGTCTCTACTACTTTCCTCAACTACTCAGTCTTTGAAGAGTATTCCCAAAATTGCAAAACCAAATATATATCTACTGATACTCATCTGGATATTTGTCTATTCAGTGACTCATGGTTTACAAATTAGTACATACATTATGTGCTGTAATAAATTATAAATTACAATATGTGCTAAATAAATAAAACTGCATAAAGGGACAAAGATTATATGGAAAAATAAGG
The DNA here is from genome assembly GCA_024291935.2 of Okapia johnstoni. NCBI lineage: Eukaryota > Metazoa > Chordata > Mammalia > Artiodactyla > Giraffidae > Okapia > Okapia johnstoni. The sequence goes on from CM044319.1 coordinate 12,272,579, forward strand.
CATAAAGCAAATCCTCAGAGAGCTAACTCTGTGGGAAAGACAAATATTCACTTAACACTCCATATGACAACTTATTATAGAATGGGTTCTAGAGGAGAAGAGAATAAAAGTATTCCAGACAAGAGGAATATCAAGTGTTCCAGAACTCAAAGAAGTTGTATATGGCTGATACATGGAATGTATGAAAGAAAGCTGGCAGTAAAGAAGAAAGAAGCAAAGACATACATCCAATTATAAAAGGCCATTTTTGCCATTCTCAAAAAAGATTGGGCTTTATCCTACAGATAATAGGAAGCTCTTTAAGGATCTTAAGCAGAAACGTAATATCACATATAAGCAGTTAAAAAAAATCTATCACATGGAAGATGCTGGGACAAGACTGGTGGCAGAGAGACTAGTTATCCTCGGTGATAAGAGATGATTAAGAGCCTGAAATATGATATCTGCAGTAATAATGGACAAAAGAAAACAGATAAAAGATTATATATATATATATATATATATATATATATATATATTTATATACCTGAGATATATAAAAGGAAAAATACATTGACTTACTGATTATTCTGATGCAGAAAAAGAAGAAGATAAATATGTGTGGGATTTTGGCTTGACAGATAGTGGTAATATTCAACAATATATGGAAAACAGTAAAAGAAACAGACTGAGACAACACCTAAAAAATTTCATCTTGAAAATAATAACAGTGATTAAGAATATAACTTTGTCCTCAGAATTGTCATTTAGTATTAGTATGCTTGCATACTTAGTCACTTCAGTTCTTTTCAATGCTTTGTGACCCTACAGTCAGGAGCCTGTCAGGCTCCTCTGTCCATGGGATTTTTCAGACAAGAATACTGGAGTGGGTTGCCATGACCTCCTCCAGGAGATCTTCCTGATCCAAGGATCAAACCTGCATCTGCTATGTCTCCCGAATGGCAGGTAGATTCTTTTCCCACTGAGCCACCTGGGAAGCCCTAATATCTGGGTAGCCTTGGGCAATTTCTGAAAATCCCTTAAGTCTCAGTTTCCTCACCTATAAAACTAAAGTAATCAAAGAACCACCTCAAGGTGCTCTGAGGGTTGAATCGGCCAGCACATGTGAAGCTCTTAGAACAGCAGCAAGTGAACGGTAACGCCTCAACAAACGGTGGCCATTACAATAATGCCACTGAATTCGAGGTTGTGGCAGTCGTCTGAAGGCAGACAAATCAGAAAAGAGTTGGCAATATAGGTTTGGGCCAGGAGAAAGCCTGATGATGGAATGTGTTTCTTCAAAAGGTTCAAGTCTTCCAGACTTTTCATTGATCCATTTATTACCTAAATATGTGCTTTGACTATTACTGATTCCCAGTTTACAACTCTAGAAACCATTTTTCCAATACATCCAACCATTTCCCAACCTTCAGAAATATCTTTAAATTCAATATATTCTTGAAATTGTTTTTATTTGTATAAATCTGTGTTGATGTCTTATCTATTTCAGCTCCCCTGCAAAACTGTAATACCCTACAAGACCTTATGCTGTGCTGTGCATTACAGTTGAATAAAAAAATATAATATTCTCTCTCTCAGTAAAAACTATGTCTGTAGAAATAAACCTATTCAGACTATTTCTGACCCAATGGAAAATTATCCTAGTAGCAACAAAATTTATTCCTTTCAACGAATAATGATTTGAGTACTTTTATGTGCCAGATACTTGATCATTGCTGTCCTAGGAACTGGAGATACAGTAGGAAAATAAAAAATCCAAAAAGACTGATTGGTGTAAAGGGACAGAGAAGACAAAAAGTAAATAGGTATGAGGAAAACATACAGTATCTGAGATGATGATAAGTACAATGAAGAAATAGAGAGCAAGAAAGAAGAATAAGGAATGTCTGGATTTTCAACGTTAAGTAGGTAGCCATAGAAGACCTCACTAACTAGTTGACATGTAAATGAATACCTGAAGGAAGTGAAGTAGTGGACCATGAAGCTATAATTTGGGTGAATCAGTTTTCCAGCAAAGAGAATAAGTGTCAAGAATAGACAGGTTAGCAAAGAAGAAAGTGGAGAAACCAGGTAAGAAGCTATTGTAAAAACCCAACCAAGAAATGATGAGAAATCATTTGAACTAGATGAGAAATGGTGGAGTTCTGGATATGTTTTGAATGTAGAGCCATCAGAATTTGCTTAAGGATGGAATGCAGCATGTAGGAGAAAAAAGAACTGAAGATGATGCCAAGGTTCAGGGCCTGAAAATTGGAAGAACGGCATTTCCATTACTCAAAACAGATGAGGAGTGACAATTCTACTTGTATTTAACAAGAAGGAAGTTATTGAAGACCTTCACAAGAGCAATTCATCGAGTTGGTGGGAGGCAATTTAAGAAACCTTAGGAGGAGAGAAATTTAAGTATAGACAATTATACTCCAGGAGACTAGGAAAGAAAGCAAAGAAAGCAGAAATTGGAGGGAAGGTAGGCTAAAAAAAAAAAATAGAAGTCAGTTATTGTTTACCTTGAAAACTAGACTAGTAAAGTGAAAATAAACACCTAATCTTGTCTTTTCAATTATTTCATTATATTTTATTTGTGAGGTTTACTTTTGTTGTTTTTGCTTCCTTCCCTGCAGCAAGTTAGCAAATTATTGAAGTAATTGGACTCATTCAACTCAAATTACAACAATGTAACAATAATGTCTCAAACAAATTAACTGTAAGAACATGTATAAAATAAGCAACAAATCTTTTTCCTCAGAAGGGGAGGTAGAATATTCACTGGGAAAAGAGTTCAGTAGTTTTATCAGCAATAAATATGAACCACTTCTTTTATTAAAATCTCTGATTACATAAAAGTGCACAAATATTTTTAAACTGTAACATGGTGTCAGTTCTCTCACCATGAAATTTTAATTCCTGTGGTCCAGTAGACATAGATCTGCTGGAGACAGGAAGCAAAGAATGCCATTCAGCTGAATGAATGAATGAATCATTATGGTAAACTAAATAAAATTTCCAGAGTCAGGTCAGGACATCAGGGATAACAACAGAGCCCTTCATAAGGGCATGGAAGTTTTCGGGTTTTTATTTTCCACCAAGAGTGAAAAAAGATACAGATTTGGAGCTTCATTCAAAATATTCCACTAGAGTCTCTTCCATGATAGTATGGAGTTAATTTGTCTCGTTCCCTGTTGTTTTTCCAGGATCCATCATTACACTGCATGTCTATTATGAATTCAACAAATATTTTTAGTGAACAAGTGAATGAAAGCATTACTAATTAGTTAAATGAATAAATGAATGAATAGCACCTTAGTCCTATGAAACTACATTAGACTATAAATTCACAGGAAGAGCCTCAACTAATAAAAACACTTCTACAGTTAAAACCACCACACCTAACTCTACTGGTCCCACATATTTATAACACCTTAAACACTGCACGTTGGATTATTCAAACCAAAAATTATTACTAACCTCACTGGTAAAGTAAAACATTAAATTGGCTTTGTTTTAGAAGCACTGGAGGTGTTCAAGAGTTACATTTCTTAAAAGTAAGACTGTCTTTGTTTCAAGAGAATAATCATGAAGAAATCTGTGATGTAAACATAAATACGAATACTGGTGTTGAAGGCTCAGAGGTGTGTCATTTAAACCCTATAAAATGGATTAAATCTTTAGCCCAACTGTGCCCTTCTAGAATAAGAGAAATATTTCCCACATATATATTAATATCTCCCACTTGATATCACTTATTACTAAATTACAGAGACTTTTAGGAATATACTATTCAATATTTTTATTCTTTGTCTGGGTAATGGAGAGTACATCACACCTGAGGATAGAGAATTCCCCTAAAAGAAACAGATGATTCTTTCTGTCAATCATCATGAGGCAGGCCTTAGACTGGGCATGAAAAGGAGCTTCTCTGAAATCCAGGATTGCTATAGATTTCTCTATGGTGAGGATTGAGCTTGCCCTGCCACATGATGCCACATGGGAACAAATGGATACGGGGAAAACAGCTTTGAGAACTTCAAGACCATCTTTATTCATCAGTGAGTCTCTAGAATAACAATAGTTCAGTGTGTGAACAACTAGGAGAGGGTGGAAAGAACCACCAAGACATATCAGCAAAACACAAAAAATTCCTTTGGTAGTCCCAGACATTAATTTGGTAAAGGAATCTAGCAGAAAACATATTAACCACTCTATCTGTGGAATTCAAGTTCAGAGCCATGGTTTGGATCTTATATTGGATATTTATTGTTTTGCCTCTCTTATGGAAAATGTCCTGTTTAGCTTGAATTTATTGGTCCAGAAATGAGCATCTGACCCAATGTGAGCTAACAGCATTAGTATCTTTCTCCTGGGTTCTTAAACTTGATACAGTACACATCTAGTCTCCATGCTTCTCTAATGGAGGAATGAGAGGCTCTAGAGCTGATATGAGACCATGACTCTCACCATAGGAAAAATACTTGCAGGAGAATGCATAAAATATCACAGAAAATAAGCAAGGAGAGATGTAATGAGTGACAAGTAATAATTATCCCTCGAATCTATGTACAGTCCAGCACTTCTTGTGGTTTGATTACCAAAGCCAATAACCATTTTCTTCCAAAGCTAGTTTAAACTAAATTTATTTCTCTTACAATTCTAAAACCAGTGCCCCTTTGCTAACCACTTGTCTTATGCTGAAATGACTATGTTATGGGCATTTTTGACATTTACTGGTGTATTGATAAAATATATTCAAAAGAGTCAACAGTGGATGGGTTAGGAGTTTGTAGAACTAGCAAATGGGTTAATATTATATAACTCATAAAGTTTCTATTCAACATAATTTGTTAATAAAGGACTTGTAGTTCAACTCATATTTGATCTGGAAGCTTTTTATTCACTGGACAAATACTTGTTTCATGTGACAACTCTGAAAAATAAAACATGATACCAATGTTCTATGTATATGAATCACCTGGGAATCTTGTTAAAATACAAATTCTAGTTCAGTAAGTCTGAAGTGGGGCCCAAGATCCTGCATTTCTCACAAGCTCCCAGATGATGCCAATGCTGCTGGTATGAAAACCTCATTTGAGTAGCAAAGTACTAGAAACTCTAGGAAATAAAGTCTATTAATCATTCTTGAGAAGATTTTAGAGAAGAATGAAATAAATATTAAATGCTACCTTAGTAAAAATAAAGTGTTACAGCAACCAAGGAATATGTGCAACAGACACTGGTATACTATCCCTGAGTCTAACTTAAGAAGGTTCAGTAAAGAGGAAAAGGATTGGTTATGAGATCAGGAATTGATTGGAAACAAGCCACAGGGTAAGATTCACGCATGGATATAAGTCAGTATTGTTGAACACATTACACAAATTCTAAAGAGTCTTTTTAGGGACTTTCCTGACAGTCTAGTGGTTAGGACTCAGATTCCACTGCAGGGGGCATGGATTTGATCCCTGGTCAGGGAACTGAGATCTGCAAGTTGCATGGCCCATCCCCACCCAAAAAAAACCCAAAAAACCAATTAAGTACTTTTACAATTTACAAATCAAAAGGGCTACTTCAAATTGGCTATATCAAATTGTCATTTCAGAGAAAGATATTCACAAATAAGTATAATATAACCACTTACCCAAGAAACATTCATTAATTTTCTATTGTATGCGAGGAGGTGTTCTAGGCACTGAAGATAAAGTAGAAAATAAAATACCAATAAAAATCAGACTATAATAAGTACCAAAATCAGTACCTAGTTAGGGTTAAGAACCTTGGGTATAAAAAAATATATATACGCATTAGGAATTCAGAGGGAAAAGATTGACTGAGGCTATCAATGAAGACCCATGAAGGAGATAGCAACTGGTCTTAAGTTATTAGCAAGGAGTAAGATTTCCAGAGGTAGAAATAAATAATAAGGCATTTTACATTGAGGAGATGGCATAAGTGGAGACAGAAAAGCAGCAGTTTAATTAAGGCATTGAAAAGAGCTCACAAGCCAGTTCTCTGTGACAACCTAGAGGGGTGGGATGAGGTGGGAGGTGGGTGGGAGGTTCAAGAGGGAGAGGACATATGTATACCTAAGACTGATTCATGTTGATGTATAGCAGAAACCAACACAATATCATAAAGCAATTATCCTCCAATTAAAAATAAATTTTAAAAAGAGCTCATATTGGCTGAATAATAAGGTCATAATAAGGCAACTGCTACCCATTCCAGTATTCTGGCCTGGAGAATCCCATGGACTGTATAGTCCATGGGGTTGCAAAGAGTCGGACATGACTGAACCACTTTCACTTTCACTTTCAATAAGGCAACTGCAAATGATGAGGTTAAAGAGATAGGGTTGAAATTAAAATCTCAAAAATATACAAACAACTCATGCAGCTCAATTACAGAAAAATAAACAACCCAATCAAAAAATGGGCCAAAGAACTAAACAGACATTTCTCCAAAGAAGACATACAGATGGCTAACAAACACATGAAAAGATGCTCAACATCACTCATTATCAGAGAAATGCAAATCAAAACCACAATGAGGTACCATCTCACGCCAGTCAGAATGGCTGCTATCGAAAAGTCTACAAACAAGAAATGCTGGAGAAGGTGCAGAGAAAAAGGAACCCTCTTAACTGTTGGTGGGAATGCAAACTAGTACAGCCACTATGGAGAACAGTGTGGAGATTCCTTAAAAAACTGGAAATAGAACTGCCATACAACCCAGCAATCCCACTGCTGGGCATACATACTGAGGAAATCAGAATTGAAAGAGACACATGTACTCAGTGTTCATCGCAGCACTGTTTACAATAGCCAGGACATGGAAGCAACCTAGATGTCCATCAGCAGACGAATGGATAAGAAAACTGTGGTACATATACACAATGGAATATTACTCAGCTATTAAAAAGAATGCATTTGAATCAGTTCTAATGAGGTGGATGAAACTGGAGCCTATTATACAGAGTGAAGTAAGTCAGAAAGGAAACACCAATACAGTGTATTAACACATATATATGGAATTTAGAAAGATGGTAATGATGACCCTATATGTGAGACAGCAAAAGAGACACAGATGTAAAGAACAGACTTTTGGACTCTGTGGGAGAAGGTGAGAGTGGGATGATTTGAGAGAATAGCATTGAAACATGTAGATTATCATACGTGAAATAGATCGCCAGTCCAGGTTCAGTGCATGAGACAGGGTGCTCAGGGCTGGTGCACTGGGATGACCCTGAAGGATGGGATGGGGAGGGAAGTGGGAAGGGGGTTCAGGATGGGGAACACATGTACACCCATGGCTGATTCATGTCAATGTATGGCAAAAACCACTACAATATTGTAATTAGCCTCCAATTAAAATAAATAAATTAATTTTAAAAGAAAGAGATAGGGTTGACTCAAATCATCTATTCTAGGTGCAGCACCTTTGCACTAGCCAGATTTTTACCCTATGCCAGAATTCTCTTCCCTCAGATCTTCAATGACATTCTCCTCATTATTCAGATTTCAAGCTAGAAGTTCATCCTCAAGGAAATTTTCCCTGAAATCTCTTTTGAAAGAACTCAAATCTTAATTTACATTAATCATTTTTATTAACTATCTCCCCTAAAATATAAGCTCCACTTTCACTTCTAGTCATTACAGAAACAGTGATTAGATTTACTCTCCTTTATAAAATCTGAACAAAATATGTGAAACACAGTTATTTATCATGGGCAATGCAGAACAGTGATCCCTAAGGAAGGGAAACAAAGTGGACCCTCTGAATGCCCCAGGTTACCAAAGTTTAGAGAATGGCTGTAGTACAAGAAAGGGGACTTCAAACATAGCTTGATAGCCTTCTTAAGTTGAACAGATGAAATTAGGAGTAGAGACTACCTTCAGGGGTGGAGGGTGGGGAGCAAGGTAATTAGAGTGAGCAAGGCAGACAAAAGAGGAAAGAGATATACAGAGAAGGAGATATGTAGAGGGACCCCTCCAGTTTTTAGCTGGATAATGATTAAGTGTGTAAAAAAGAAACATTATTCATAGGGCATTGGATAGATTACTCAGAAATGCATTGTTAGACGTGGGGAAAAATTAGCCCTAGTTTAAAGACTGCTTTGTTCCTTAAAAGCAAGATTTGAAAGAATAAATTGTACCCAAGTAACTTAACTGTGTCCTTAAAAAAAAAAAAAACTCAAGAATATTTACAGGAATTAAAAATTACCCAGTATTCAGAAAGGTAAAATTTACAGTGTTTAGCAACTAATAAAACATTATAAGGCATGTAAAAATGCAGGAAAATACAACCCATAGTAAGGATTTAAAAATCAATCGAGAAAAATAGACTCAGAAATAAAACAGATAAGCAGAAATAGTAGACAAAGACAAAATGATTATTATAATTATATCGCATACTTCAAGAAGACATAGAAATAAGTCATTATGTTAAAGAGACATAGACTACACTACTATACTTACAGAGATGTAAAGAATTATAAGGAAATATTATGAATATTGGAATACTCTGCAAACAAATTAATAACATATCAAATGGACATATTTCAAGAAAGACATAAACTATTAAAATTGAAACAAGAATAGAAAATCTGAATAGACATACAACAAGTAAAACATTAAATTAGTAATTTAAAATCTTCCTACAAAGAAAAGCACAGCTGCAGATAGCTTCACTGTGATTTTCATCAAACACTTTTAAAAAAGTTAATGTGATTACATCATATACTCTTTCAGAAACCAAACGGGCACACTTTGCTACCACTATGGGGGAAAAACCAGCATGAAGCTTCCTCAAAAATTAGAAATAGAAGTACCATGTGATCCAGCAATCCCGCTTCATGATACATATCTGAAGGAAAAGAAATCACTATCTTAAAAAGATATTTGCACCACCATGTTCATGGCAACATTTATTCACAACAGCCAAGATATGAAAATGACCTATCTATTATGGATGAGTGGATAAAGAAAATGTAGGGTATATATATATATATATATATATAATGGAATATTATTCAGCCGTAAAAATAAGGAAATGCTGTCACTTGTGACAACATGGATGAACCTTGAGGGTATTCTGCTAAGTGTAATAAATAAAACAGATTAAGAAAAATACTAATTTATATATGGAATCTAAAAAACCCTTACTCATAGAAAGAGGGTAGAATAGTGACTACCAGGTGACAGGGTAGGAAAAAATGGGGAGATAACTGGTCAAACTGTACAAACTACTAATTATAATGTTAAAAAGTTCTGAGGAACTAATAAACAGCATGTGAAGTGAAAGTTGCTTAGCTGTGTCCAATTCTTTGCAACCCCATAGACTGTAGCCCACCAGGCTCCTCTATCCATGGGATTCTGAAGGCAAGAATACTAGCGTGGGTAGCCATTTCCTTCTCCAGGGTACTTCCCAACACAGGGATTGAATCTGAGCCTCCAGCATTGCAGACAGATTCTTTAACATCTGAGCCATCAGGGAACATAGTGACTATATTTAACACTGTATTATATACTTGAAAGTTGCTAGGAGAATAAATCTTAAATGTTCTTACTACAAGAAAAGATAATTACATGAGTTGATGAAAGCATTACCTAACCTTAATGTGGTAATCATTTTGCAATATACATGTGTATCAAATCATCACATTATACACCTTAAACTTATACAATATTATATGCCAATTATACCTTACTAAAGCTGGAAAAAGTTAAAAGGTTTTAAAAAGTTTCAAGAAGACAATGCACCAGTTAACTCATTATCATTTAGTGACTATCCCTCTTTTTGAAATAATAACCTTTTTAAATTTAGTAAAATCATGTATGTCCAGTAGTTCTCAAACTTTTATGTGCATTAGAATCACCTGGCACACTTGTTAAGCTATTAATTGTTGGGCCTCACCTTGTCTTACACATAGCCAGGTGATTCTAATGATGTTGGTCCAGGGATCACACTTTAAGAACAAGCTGCTATATCCCAATTCCATTGGCATGGTGATTAAGAGCTAAATCTGGGACTTAAAATGCTGAATCAACTAGTACTGCCTTGGGAAAATCTATAATTCTCTGTAAACTTCTGTATCCTGATTTTAAAATGCAGATAATAACTGTATCAATATCATTTAACTGTTGAGGATTACATTTGATAATATGTATAATGCCTGTATAGTATTGCTGGGCAAATAACAACTTCACAGCTCTTTATGATTGTGTGTGTGTGTGTGTGTGTGTGTGTGTGTGTGTGTGTGTGTGTGTGTGTGTGTGTGTGTGTGGCGCAGGCGTGCTCAGTTTTGCCTACTCTTTGCAACCCCGTGTGTGTGTGTGTGTGTGTGTGTGTGTGTGTGTGTGGCACAGGCGTGCTCAGTTTTGCCTACTCTTTGCAACCCCGTGAACTGAAGCCCATCAAGCTCCTCTGTTCATGGGATTTTCCAAGAATACAGGAGTGGGTTGCCATTTCCTTCTCCAGGGGATCTTCCCAACCAATCTCCAGGGGATTGATCCCAACGGATCGAACACATGTATCCTGTTGTTCCTGCATTGGCAGGTAGATTCTTTACCACTTGACCCACCAGGAAAGCCCCTCTTTATTATTAGTACTGTGAGTCTGTCAGTGACTCAGACAGTAAGGAACCTGCCTGTAATGCAGGAGACTCAGGTTCAATCGCTGGGGGAAGATTCCCTGGAGAAAGGCATGGCAACCCACTCCAGTATTCTGGCCTGGAGAATTCCACAGACCGTATAGTCCATGGGGTCACAAAGAGTCAGACATGACTGAGCAACTGACACTAAGAAGTTCAATTTTAGTAGGTAAAGCTAGATTGTTTTCCAAAGTGATCATATCATTCTCTGGGGCCAACAGTAAAGGATGAAATTCTTGTCCCAGATCTTCATCAATACTTAATAAATTCCATTCCATTTGTTTTCCCAGTCTTGTGGATCTGAAATTGTATCTTGCAATTTTTATTTGCATTTACTTGATTACAAACAAGGTTGAGCTGCCTTTCTATATTTATAGGTTATTTGTGTTTCATCTTTGGAGAAACTCCTGTTTGTGTCTTTTGCTCATTTTTTTTTTAAATTAGGGTTTTCATCTTTTAGGTGTTTGTTATACCTTCTGGATACTATTCTGTGAGTATGTGTTGCAAATATTTTCATCAGGTTTAACTGAGATTATACATGTGGATAGACAGTAAGCAAAGAGCAATTAGTAAAGGAAGTTTTTTTTTACCCCTCTGGCAATGAAACATTTAAACGTCATTCATTTCTGGGTTAAGTGCCTCCACCAAAAACACCAGGGTGATATAGAGTCATATTCTTCAGTTTCTACTTTAATTCTATCTCCAGCTCTTATATATGTCATGTAAGATAGATAGATGATAGGTAGATAGATAGACAGTTAGACTGATTGATTTTAGATATAGATTGATTTTAGATAGACAGGTATACAAATAAATACATATATATATAGGTATCTTCCACTTGCCTATTCCCACCAATCAGCTGGATCTCCATTTTATATTACAATGAAAATGGCTAGACAAATTGCCTTGTATTCACAAGAAGGTAGTGGGGGAGTATTTTAGCATACTTCCAGTAGTTCCCAAAATTCACTGTACTTTCGAATCACCTGGGTTCCCTAAAAAATACTTATGCCTAGTTCTCACTCCTCCATATTCTGATTTAAATGGTAAGGCTGTGAACTATACAGTGGGAATTTTAAAATCTCCCTAGGTGACTTTAATATGCACTGAATTAGTCCTTGAAACTCAAAGTATTCTCCATGGATCATTAGCCTTGTTATTACCTGGGAACTTATTAGAAAGCAAATTCTTATAATTCAAACTATGGGAAAAGACCTGAGATTTTTGAGTATATAGTAAAGTTAGAAAAAAATACTGGCTTGTCCACAGTCCCCTTGTGCCCCTACTGTCATCCCTCATTTCAGCTTAAAGAACTTTCAGCTATGTCTCCTTAATTTTGAAGGACAACTTTGACAAACAGAGTATTTTCAGTGGCAGTTTTTACCTTTCAGCAGTTTGAACATATAATGGCACTCTCTTCTGGTCTGCAAACTTTCCACTATGAAATCCACTGGTCGTCTTATGGGGATTCCCTTGTATGTGAGGAATATCTTATCTCTTGATGCTTTTAAAATTATCTTTGATTTTAGGCAGTTTTATTACACTGTGTTTTGGAGAAGATTGTTTTGGGTCAAAATTTTGGTGGAATCTGTGAACTTCACGAATTTGGATATCCAAATCTCTCCCCAGATTTTTGATATTCTGATCCATTATTCCTTTAAATAAGCTCTCTACCCCTCTTTCTCTCTTCTTTTCTTCTGGGACTCCAATTATGTATAATGCATTCAGTTCAGTTCAGTTGCTCACTCGTGTGCAACTCTTTGCGACCCCATACATTGCAGCACGTCAGGCTTCCCTGTACATCACCATCTCGCCGAGTTTACCCAAATTTATGTCCATTGAGTCGGTGATGCCATCCAACCATCTCATCCTCTGTCATCCCCTTCTCCTCCGGCCTTCAATCTTTCCCAGCATCAGGATCTTTTCAAATGAGTAAGCTCTTTGCATCAGGTGGCCAAAGTATTGGAGTTTCAGCTTCAACATCAGTCCTTCCAATGAACACTCAGGACTGATCTCCTTTAGGATGGACTGGTTGGATCTCCTTGCAGTCCAAGGGACTCTCAAGAATCTACTCCAACACCACAGTTCAAGAGCATCAATTCTTTGGTGCTCAGCTTTCTTTATAGTCCAACCTCACATCCATACATGACTACTGGAAAAACCATTGCCTTAACTAGATGGACCTTTGTTAGCAAAGTAATGTCTCTGCTTTTTAATATGCTGTCTAAGTCGGTCATAACTTTCCTTTCAAGGAGTAAGCGTCTTTTAATTTCATGGCTACAGTCAACATCTGCAGTGATTTTGGAGCCCCAAAAAATAAAGTCAGCCACTGTTTCCCCATCCATTTGCCATGAAGTGATGGGAACAGATGCCATGATCTTAGCTTACAGAATGTTGAGCTTATATAATGCATAGACTATTTCTTTTAACGGCATTCCATAATTCATGTAGGTTTTATTTACTTTTTCATTCTTTTTCCTTTGTTCTCCTCTGACTGGATAATTTCAAATGACCTATCTTCTATTTTACAAATTTTTTTTCTTCTGCTTGATCCACCCTGTTGTTGCTCACTCTTGCATTTTTCATTTCACTTATTGTCTTCTTGAGCTCCAAAATTCCTGTTCAATCCTTTTTATGACCTCTGTATCTCTGTTAGACTTCTTGTTATTATGCATTATGTTCCTGATTTTATTAAATTGTCTTTCTGCATTGTCTTACTAGACACTGAGCTTCCTTAAAACATATATTTTAAATTCCGTATTAGGGAAATCACAGATCTTTATATCTTTGGGGTCAGTTTCCTTGATTTTTGATGTTCCTCAAAGTCTTTCATTGCTGTTTTCACATGTGAAGAAGCAATCAATTCCTTCAGTCTTTACTGGCTGACTTCAGAATAGAAATACCTTCTGTCCACTCTAAATTCTGAGGCTTTCTCAAACTTTTCCTATGGATACACCTGCTCTATACCTCTTGTTCCCTCTGGTGGGGAAATTCTTAAGATTGTATGCCACCTTTAATAATGCAAAGCCAGGCCAGGTGCTAACAGCCTCTCTTTTGCTTTTCCTAGGACAGTGCTGGATGCTCAAAGTTAGTGTGATTTTTCCCAGTCCTGTAGAGTCAGTCTGACTTTCTGCTCATGGTCACTAGCCATCTATAAAGGCTTGCTTTCATGTAGCCACCCATGGTTGAGGAGGGAGTGTGTGGATGAGGGGGCCTGTGGGCAAGCGGGGAGGAAGCAAGGAGTCACCAGTTTCTCATGGATGGGCTTCCTGATGGAGTCCATGACACAGTAGGATCAGCAAGCCCTTGATGCCCTTCAAGAGCACTGCTTGCTGTTCTCCTATTTAGGGCACACTACAGACTATTCTAGACGGAGTGAGAAAGAAGTCAATCTCTTTGGCAGCATCCTGAACAGCTGATGAAACAGGCACTAACTCATATTTCTCACTTTCCCCCATGGGAGAAGTCATGGACTCAGAGATCTCTTTCAACATGGAGCTATGCCATCTTAGGGGAAAAGTAACATGGGTCAATTGAAATGGTTCTTCTTACCCTCTACAGTTCAGTTCCATTCAGTAACTCCGTCGTGTCCAACTCGTTGCGACGCCATGGACTGCAGCACGCCAGGCTTCCCGGTCCATCACCACCTCCTGGAGTTTACTCAAACTCATGTCCAGTGAGTCCATGATGCCACCCAACCATCTCATCCTCTGTCATCCCCTTCTCCTCCTGCCTTCAATCCTTCCCAGCATCAAGGTCTTTTCCAATGAGTCAGATCTTCACATGAGGTGGCCAAAGTATTGGAGTATCAGGTTTAGCATCAGTCCTTCCAATGAATATTCAGGACTAATTTCCTTTACAGTTGACTAGTTTGATCTCTTTGCAGTCCAAGGGACTCTCAAGAGTCTTCTCCAACATCACAGTTCAAAAGCATCAATTCTTTGGCGCTCAGCTTTCTTTATAGTCCAACTCTCACATCCATACATGACTACTGGAAAAACAATAGCCTTGACTAGATGGACCTTTGTTGGCAAAGTAATGTCTCTGCTTTTTAACATGCTATCTAGGTTAGTCATAACTTTCCTTCCAAGGAGCAAGCATCTTTTAATTTCATGGCTTCAGTCACCATCTGCAGTGATTTTGGAGCCCAGAAAAACAAAGTCTGTCACTGTTTCCACTGTTTCCCCATCTATTTCCCATGAAGTGATGGGACCAGATGCCATGATCTTAGTTTTCTGAATGTTGAGCTTTAAGCCAACTTTTTCACTCTCTTCTTTCATCAGAGGCTCTTTAGTTCTTCTTTACTTTCTACCATAAGGCTGGTGTCATCTGCATATCTGAGGTTATTGATATTTCTCCCAGCAATGTTGATTCCAGCTTGTGCTTCACCCAGCCCAGCATTTCTCATGATGTACTCTGCATAGAAGTTAAATAAGCAGGGTGACAATATACAGCCTTGGTGTACTTCTTTCCCGATTTGGAACCAGTCTGTTGTTCCATGTCCAGTTCTAACTGTTGCTTCCTGACCTGCATACAGATTTCTCAAGAGGCAGGTCAGGTGGTCTGGTATTCCCATCTCTTGAAGAATTTCCACAGTTTGCTGTGATCCACACAGTCAAAGGCTTTGGCATAGACAATAAAGCAGAAATACATGTTTTTCTGTATGGACTTCCCTGGTGGCTCAGATGGTAAAGCGTCTGCCTGCAAGGCGGGAGATCCGGATTCAAACCCTGGGTCAAGAAGATCTCCTGGAGAAGGAAATGGCAACGCACTCCAGTATTCTTGCCTGGAAAATCCCACGGAGGGAGGAGTCTGGTAGGCTACAGTCCATGGGGTTGCAAATAGTCGGACACGACTGAGCGACTTCACTTTCACTTTCACATGTTTTTCTGGGACTCTCTTTCTTTATTGATGATCCAATGGATGTTGGCAATTTGATCTCTGGTTCCTCTGCCTTTTCTAAATCCAACTTGAACATCTGGAAGTTCATGGTTCACGTACTGTTGAAGCCTGGCTTAGAGAATTTTGAGCATTACTTTACTAGTGTGTGAGATGAGTGCAACTGTGCAGTAGTTTGACCATTCTTTGGCATTGCCCTCTTACCCTCTTAAATGCATCCAATGCCAGATTTTTTTTGCTCCAACAGTGTGCTGGAATGTCTCCATTGGACCTCTGGACTTCTACAAAGGGTTTCCTGTCTCTGGGCAATAATCTAAGTTGGTAGTTTTTGAGGAAAATACAGCAGAAAACTCTATTCCATTATGTTGATGACATCACTCCTGGCTAGCCATTTTCTAAATTAAAATAAAATAAAGCTGAAATCTTATTTCATGTCTTATATCAATAAGTATTCCTGATAAAATAAAGAACCAAACTTTAGAAATAATAATAACTAAGCCATATATGAATGGAAGAGAGTAAAACATGAGGAGTGAATTCTTTTTTTTTAAAATCCAACTCCATTGTCTTTATTATTTTTTAATATAAATTTATTTAATTGGAGGCTAATTACTTTACAATATTGTAGTGGTTTTGCCATACATTGACATGGATCCACCACGGGTGTACATGTGTTCCCCATTCTGAACCTCCCTCCCACCGCCCTCCCTATCCCATCCCTCTGGGTCATCCCAGTCCACCAGCCCCGAGCTCGCTGTCTCATGCATTGAACCTGGACTGGCGATCTATTTCACATATGATAATATATATGTTTCAATGCCATGTCCCAAATCATCCCACCCTCGCCCTCTCCCACAGAGTCCAAAAGACTGTTCTATATATATCTGTGTCTCTTCTGCTGTCTGCCATATAGGGTTATAGTTACCATCTTTCTAAATTCCGTATATATGAGTTAGTATACCGTATTGGTATTTTTCTTTCTGACTTACTTCACTCTGTATAATAGGCTCCAGTTTCATCCACCTCATTAGAACTGATTCAAATGTATTCTTTTAATGGCTGAGTAATATTCCATTGTGTATACATACCACAGCTTTCTTATCCATTCGTCTGCTCATGGACATCTAGGTTGCTTCCATGTCCTGGCTATTATAAACAGTGCTGCAATAAACATTGGGGTACACGTGTTGAGGACCGAATTCTTTATAATTTTTAGGTAAAGCACACAGCACAAAATCCATAAACACTCATATATTTGAATACATAAACATATAAAATACTATATAGAGGAAAAAATTTAAATATTTGAAACTTGCCTGAAAAAAATAATCAGTGTTCATCACACTAAGGTAACCATCAAGTTCCAACAGGTTATACTTTGACCTCCCTGTAAGAACTTCCAAAGTAGATAACATCTGAAAAGACTTTTTTTTTAATTTTTTAATTGAAGAATAATTGCTTTATAGAATTTTGTGGTTTTCTGTCATATATCAATAAGAATCAGTCATAGGTACACCCATGTCCCCTCCCTCCCCATGGCCACCCTTCAGCCTGTCACAGAGCGCCTGCTTGATTTTCCTCAGTCACACAGAAAATTCCCATTGGCTATCTATTTTACATATGGTATTGTAAATTTCTATGTTACTCCCTCCATACATCTCCCCTTCTCCCTCTTCTCCTCCCTCCATGTCCATAGTCTATTCTCTATGTCTGTTTCTCCATTGTTGCCCTGAAAATAAATTCATCAGTGCATCTTTTTTAGATTCCCTATATATGTGTCAGTATACAATATTTATATTTCTTTCTGACTTACTTTACACTGTATAATAGGCTCTAGGTTCATCCACCTCATTAGAATGGATTCAAATGCATTCATTTTTATGGCTGAGTAGTATTTTACTGAATACATGTACCACAGTTTCTTTATCCATTCATCTGTCAATGGACATCTAGGTTATTTCCATGTTCTAGCTATTGTAAATAGTGTTACAATGAACACTGGGGTACACGTGTCTTTTTCAACTTTGGTTACCTCAGGGTATATGCATAGGAGTGGGATTGCTAGGTCATATGGTGGTTTTACTCCACCTTCCATAATGGTTGTATCAGTTTACATTCCCACTAGGAATGCAAGAGTGTTCCCTTTTCTCCACATCCTCTCCAGCATTTATTGTTTGTAGACTTGGATGATGGCCATTCTGACTGGTGTGAGGTGGTATCTCATTGTAGTTTTGCATTTCTCTAATAATGAGTGATGTTGAGCATTTTTTCATGTGCTTGTTAGTCATCTGTATGTCTTCTTTGGAGAAATGTCTCTTCAGGTCCCTTTCCCACTTTTTGATTGGGTTGTTTGCTTTTCTGGTATGAGTTGTATGAGCTGCTTATATATTTTAGAAATCAATTCTTCGCCAGTTGTTTCCTTAGCTATTATTTTCTCCCATTTTGAGGGTCGTCTTTTCACCTTGTTTATAGTTTCCTTTGCTATGCAAAAGCTTTTAAGTTTAATTAGGTCTCACTTGCTTATTTTTGTTTTTATTTCCATTACTCTAGGAGGTGGGTCATAGAAGATCTTGCTTTGATTTATGTCATAGAGTGTTCTGCCTAAGTTTTCCTCTAAGAGTTTAATAGTTTCTGACCTTACATTTAGGTCTTTAATCCACTTTGAGTTTATCTTTGTGTATGGTAATAGGTAGTGTTCTAATTTCATTCTTTTGCACATACTGTCCAGTTTTCCCAGCACCACTTATTGAAGAGGCTATCTTTGCCCTATTGTATATTCTTGCTTCCTTTGTCAAAAATAAGGTACCCAGAGGTGCGTGGGTTTATCTCTGGGTTCTCTATCTTGTTCCGTTGGTCTATATTTCTGTTTTTGTGCCAGTACCATACGGTCTTGATGACTGTAGCTTTGTAGTATAGCCTGAAGTCAGGAAGGTTGACTCCTCCAGCTTCGTTCTTCTTTCTCAAGACTGCTTTGGCTATTCAGGGTCTTTTGTGTTTCCATATAAATTGTGAAAGTTTTCATTCTAGTTCTATGAAAAATGCCATTGGTAATTTGATAGGGACCACATTCAATCTGCAGATTGCATCTGGCAGTATAGTCATTTTCACAATATTTATTCTTCCTACCCAGGAACATGGAATATCTCTCCATCTGTTTATGTCATCTTTGATTTCTTTCATCAGTGTCTTATAGTTTTCCACATACAGGTCTTTTGTCTCCTTGGGTAAGTTTATTCCTAGATATTTTATTATTTTTGTTGCAATGGTGGATGGTACTGATTCCTTAATTTCTCTTTCTGATTTTTCATTGTCAGTATATAGGAATGCAAGTGATTTCTGTGTATTGACCTTGTATCCCGCAACTTTGCTGAATTCACTGATTAGCTCTAGTAATTTTCTGATAGTTTCATTTGGGTTTTCTACATATGGTATCATGTCATCTGCAAACAGTGAGAGTTTTACTTCTTCTTTTCCAATCTGGATTCCTTTTATTTACTTTTTTTCTCTAATTGCTGTAGCTAGGACTTCCAAAACTATGTTGAATAACAGTGGTGAGAGTGGACACCCTTGTCTTGTTCCTGATCTTAGAGGAAATGCTTTCAGTTTTTCACCATTGAGAACAATGTTTGCTGTGGGCTTGAAAAGACTTTTAAAAGCAGAGAATCCTTCGTTTCATTTATAGCCTCCAACTTGAACCTATGGATTTAATACTTGTAATCAGTTAGAATTTACCATTACTCTCAGTCATTCTAGATGTTTTCTCCACAACCTTCCATAGACACTTATCATTCCAAAAGTTTTCCCACACTTACCCCAATAGGTAACTCATTCTTTCACTTGTAATTCGGATGTCCCTCAGTACTCCAACTTCCTGCATCCTTTCCATTAATATCCAAATAAAATGACTCACCCCTGCCCCAGTACACTCAAAAGCTTCTCATGGGGACTAAGAAAGCTAACTCTACTTTTAATCACATTTTACTCTGGATTACACCTTCTTCTATAATTAAATGTAAATGAATTAAACACCCTAATCAAAAGTCAGAGACTGGAAAAATGGATAAAAACATATAATTCAACTATATGCTTTCTACAAGAGACTCACCTGAGATCCAAAGACACAAACAGGTTGAAAGTGAAAGAATGAAAAAAGATATTTCATGCAAATAGCAAACAAAAGAGAACAGGAATGGCTATAGTAATGTCAGACAAAAAAAAAAATCCAAACAACCGAATCATGGTTAAGATTCTGAGCTCCCAATGCAGGGGACCTGAATTCGATCCTTGGTCAGGTAACTAAATCTCACATGCCACAACCAAAAGATCCCACATGCCACAACTGAGACCTGGCACAGTCAAATAAATAAGTAAATAAATGTTTTTTAAAGTGGGCAGAGGACCTAAATATACATTTCTCCAAAGAAGACAAACAGATGGCCGACAGGCACATGAAAAGGTGCTCAACATCGCTACTTATTAGAGAAATGCAAATCAAAACTACAATGAAATATCACCCATACCCATCAGAATGGCCATCATCAAAACTTAACAAATAATAAATGCTGGAGAGGGTGTAGAGAAAAGGAAACCCTCTTACATGGTTGTTGTTGTTCAGTCACTCGGTCGTGTCCAGCTCTTTGCAACCCCATGGACTGCAGCATGCCAGGTTTTCCTGTCCTTCACCAACTCCTGGAGCTTACTCAAACTCATATCCATTGAGCTGATGATGCCCTCCAACCATCTCATCCTCTGTCATCCCCTTCTCCTCCTGCCTTCAATCTTTCCCAACATCAAGGTCTTTTCTAATGAGCTGGCTCTTTGCATCAGGGGGCCAAAGTTTCGGAGCTTATATTGTTAGTGGGGACATAAATTGGTGCCACCACTATGGAAAACAGTATGAACATTTCTCAAAAAACTAAAAGTAGAGCTATCATTTGATGCAGCAATCCTACTCCTGAGTCTGTATCTGGAAAAGATGAAAACTCTAATTTGAAAAGATATGTGCACCCCAACGTTCATAGAAGCCCAATTTACAATAGCCTAGACATGAAAGCAACCTAAATGCCCATAAACAGATGGATGGATAATATATGTAATATACATATCTATATTAATATATTAATATATATATTAATATATACACACATATATATAATAGGATACTACTCAGTCATAAAAAAGAACAAAATAATTCTATTTGAAACAACATGGATAGACCTAGATATTATCATACTAAATAAGTCAAACAAATACCATATGATATCACTTTTACATGAAATCTTAAAAATTTTACAAATGGACTTATTTACAAAACAGAAACACAGTCACAGACATCGAAAACAAATTTATGGTTATCAAAGGGGGAAGGTAGTGAAGTATAAATTAGGAACATGGGAGCCTTTGACTGTGTGGATCACAATAAACTGTGGAAAATTCTGAAAGAGATGGGAATACCACACCATCTGACCTGTCTCTTGAGAAACCTGTATGCAGGTCAGAAAGCAACAGTTAGAACTGAACATGGAACAGCAGACTGGTTCCAAATAGGAAAAGGAGTACATCAAGGCTGTATATTGTCACCCTGCTTATTTAACTTATATGCAGAGTACATCACGAGAAATGCTGGGCTGGAAGAAACACAAGCTGGAATCAAGATTGCCGGGAGAAATATCAATAACCTCAGATATGCAGATGACACCATCCTTATGGCAGAAAGTGAAGAAGAACTAAAGAGCCTCTTGATGAAGGTGAAAGAGGAGAGTGAAAAGTTGGCTTAAAGCTCAATGTTCAGAAAACTAAGATCATGGCATCTGGTCCCATCACTTCATGGGAAATAGATGGGGAAACAGTGGAAATAGTGTCGGACTTTATTTTGGGGGGCTCCAAAATCACTGCTGATGGTGATTGCAGCCCTGAAATTAAAAGACGCTTACTCCTTGGAAGGAAGGCTATGGCCAGCCTAGATAGCATATTTAAAAGCAGAGACATTACTTTGACAACAAAAGTCTGTCTAGTCAAGGCTATGTTTTTTCCAGTGGTCATGTACGGATGTGAGAGTTGGACGGTGAAGAAAGCTGAGCGCCGAAGAATTGATGCTTTTTAACTGTGGTGTTGGAGAAGACTTTTGAGAGTCCCTTGGACTGCAAGGAGATCCAATCAATCCATCCTAAAGGAGATCAATCCTGGGTGTTCATTGGAAGGACTGATATTGAAGCTGAAACTCCAATACCTTGGCCACCTCATGCAAAGAGTTGACTCATTGGAAAAGACCCTAATGCTGGGTAGAATTAGGGGCAGGAGGAGAAGGGGACGAGAGAGGATGAGATGGTTGGATGGCATCACTGACTCGATGGACATGGGTTTAGGTAGACTCCAGGAGTTGGTGATGGACAGAGAGGCCGGCGTGCTGCAGTTCATGGGGTCGCAAAGAGTCGGACACGACTGAGCGACTGAACTGAACTGTATATAAAACAGATAAACCGCAAGGACCAATTGAACAGCACAGAGAATTATATTCAATACTTTGTGATAACTTAAAATGGAAAAGAATCTGAAAAAGAATATATACAGCTGAATCACTTTGCTGTACACCTAAAATGAACATGACAATGTCAATGAAATACACTGCAATTTTTTTAAATCCCAATGTTTTTGCAGAAATAGCAATGGCAACCCACTCCAGTATTCTTGCCAGGAAAAACCCCATGGATGGAGGAGCCTGGTAGGCTACGGTCCATGTGGTTGCAGAGTTGGACACGACTGAGCGACTTCACTCACTTAGAGTAAAAAGGCAACCTATAGAATAGTAGAAGATATTTGCAAATCATGTATCTGATAAGGGATCAATATTCAGAATACATACAGAATTCCTAAAATTTAACAAGTAAACCAAACAAGCCAATTCAGAAATGTGCAAAGGACCTGAGTAGACATTTCTCCAAAGAAGATACACAAATGGTTAATAAGCTCATGAAAAGATGCTTAACATCACTAATCATTTGGAAAATGCAAATCAAAACATAATGAAATATCACCTCACACACATTTTTATTGATGGCCTATCAATATGTATGATCTGCAATATGTATGAACCTTGAGATCATCAACCTAAGTGAAATAAGCCAGTCACAAAAAGACAAATTATATATTAATTCTCTTATATGAAATAGTCAAAAGCATAATGATAGAAAGTACAGTGGTGGTTGCCAAGAGTTGGGGAAAGCAGAGAATGGAGAGTTACTGTTCAATAGATATAGATTTCAGTTTTACAAGATGAAAAGAATTATGGGGATGGATGGTGGTATTGACTACACAACAACGTAAATGTATTTATTACCACTGAAGTGTACACTTAAAATAGTTAAGATGGTAATTGTTATGTTACGTATATTTTAACACCATTTAAAAAGAAAACAAAATAGCTGAAAAAATGAATCATATATTATATGAAAATATAAAAATGGATGTTACCCTTGTAATTAGAGTTTAATATACATGAACATTTTTATATTCTCTTCTTACCAAGACTCTGTTTGCTAAAATACAAATACTAGAACTAGAAACCAGAAGACAATAAACACAATTAAATTATATATAAGGGAATTTCACTAGTTTTTTTAATTCAAAATATTCATTATGCTAAATACCATATATGTGAAATCTGTGAATCAGTTCCTGGTTAATGTAGTGTAAAATCCTGCTGGGCAGAAAGACATATATGATTAACTAACTATGAATGTTACAATAAACAAATAATAATTGAAGCTCAGATGAGGGAACACTACCTCTAATATAAAATAAATAATATGTGAGCTGGTCCTTAAAGAGATCTGTAGGAAAATATCAAAAAGACTAAAAGGTGAAAATAGAATCCAAGACCCAGATACGAGAAAGAAAAATAAAATTGGTGCACCCCCTTTCAAAACAAATGGAAGAAATAATGGCCCCAAATCTCTCATCTATGGTGAAAGATAGGAATGTACAGTTTCAGTAACTTAGCAATAAAAGTCTAAGCACAGTATGATCAAAAACATGAAAACCAAATATAAAGAGAAGAGTATTAAAAGTAGTCAGGAAAAAAATGACAAAGTACTTACAGAGGAACAAGGACTTACATGGACACTGGCTTCTCATCAGAAATTATGGTCATCAGAAGACAGTAGAACAACACAGGAAAATTCTAAAAGGAAAAAATGCCAACCCAAAATTGTATACCCAGTGAAAATATTCTTTAAGAATAAAGGCAAAATTCAGACATCTTCAGAGAAAAGAAAAACAAGAAATTTTATTGTCAGGATGCCTGAACAACAGGTAATGACAAAGGAAGTTCTTCAGGCTGAAGAGAAAGGATACCAGAGAGGAAATCAGATATTTGTAGAAGCATTAAGAATATTAGAAATAGAAAATATCAGACTAAATATAAAGATTGCTCTTTCCTCTTAATTTCTATAAAAGATAAGTAACAATTACAATAATAATGACAAAAGGTAGGTAAATGGATTATGATGCAAAATTCCTATCATTCAGATGAATTAGTAAAATATTAACCCTAAAGAGACTGTAAAGTATACGTGTTGCAATTTTAGAGAAAATAACTTTAAAAAAATAATTTTAAAATAATGAAAAGAGATACAGCCAGAAGTCCAATACATGCTAGAAAAAAATTTAAGAGATAAGAATATGCCTTTTTTCAGGGGAGAGTATTCAAACCAGTGGAATGTTAGCAGAAAAAAAAATTAAGAATTTAATGCTTAGAGAAGTAACAAAACAAGTATAATTTTCTTCCCCTCCAAAATAAATTCTAATTTTTTTCTTACTGGAATGACACTGATATATCCCAGATTCAATCAAATGTATGAACATATATTTATTGGTATAACTAAATAGTCTCTAAAGATGCTTGAGCTCAGAAGTAGTGTTTACTGTGAGTATTGCCACCTGTGGATGAATAGGAGATTAACAATATACATAAGGGAGCACTCTATCTGCAAACTTTCTTGTAAGTATAGACTTCCCTTCTGCAAAGAAAAAGGGAAAATAATCAAGAATAGGTTGCAGGGAGGTAAATCATCTTTGGTCACTTTAACAAGTTTACTTTCTGCTTTCAAATATATTCAAACAATAGAGTTGGTAAACTTCTAGTTCCCAAAAATAACTTGATTATCTAACTAATTTTTTTTTCTGAGCTCAAAGTACCTTTCACTGATCCTTTTTTGCATTTTCCTAAAGCCATACCCATCAAGAGACCCCTGAATCTTATAATTTAAATTGACAATATTTTATCTGTGACCTAGGCTTTAGTGCCACTTAGTGTTCAAATTACAGAACTGCAGCAAATTAAAGCCACCGAATTTGTCACAGCACCCTCAAAATAATTCCTTTCAATATAAAGGTCTCTAATCCCTGCCCACTTTACTCTGCCTGACACATACGAGCAAAATGCAAAACAGCATATATTAGATACCTTTATGACTTTTATCAGGGTAAAGTGGAAAATAAAGTGCCACAGATCTTTTTTTCTTCCTCTGCTTGAATCATCTAGTATTGTGCCATGACTCCAAATATAAATCAGAACTGACTTACTGAAGTAGAGGGAAGACAGGTCACTTTGTCAGGGAAGAAAAAAAGCCAGCTATTCAGGAACAAGACCTAACAAATAAATCACACATTAACAGAAAATAAAAACACTGATGCAATTTTATAAACAAATGCTGAAATTAAAACATCAATTATGAGAATTAGGTTCTATAATCGTAATTACATTTAATAATTAATGATAAAATAACCAAGTAGGCATTTTCTATTCATCACAACAAATTTCACACCAAATTTGCAAAATTTTCACTGCATGGGGATAAGGAAGATTGGAAAAATGAACAATAGAATAGTATTTTACAAAAGAACAAATATTAAAACCAAGAGAGGCATTTTTAAAAAGTATAAAATACACTGGAAAAAATAGCTAATAGAAAGGCAAATATGAATGTGGAGAGATTAAAGAAAAGAAAAAAGGAAAAATTTGGCCAACAAATGAGATAAAGAAAAATTCACATTGAAATTATGAATAAAATAACATCATTCAAGTTTACTTGGGAATAACATTACTGATAACTATCAATTTTAAGACCAAAATAATGATCCGGATGTATTGTTAATCAGAACTTAAAAAATAGAGAGACCAAAATTTCCATTTTGCAAATCTGTGGCTATGCTTTAAAAAATCTTCAAAATAGGTAATTCAAAGGAAATTTCATAGTAGCTCTTTTTTTAATTAATTTATATTTTATTGAAGGATAATTGTTTTACAGAATTTTGTTGTTTTCTGTCAAACCTCAACATAAATCAAAAATTTTAAATTATGGAAATTTTAGAAAATTTTAAAATACCAACTTGTAGTCCCACTAATTGGAGATAATCACTACCAATATTTTGTTCTAAATTTTCCAGCCTTTTATTAATGTAAAATTTACATGTCTAAATGAAATCCTCATGATTTAATGACCAGGTTTTCCTCTTAATACATATACATATATATATAATTAAATAATTTTTATCATTTTAAACAACTACTGGTATTCCATTTTATAAATACACACTAATTTTTTAACCACTGTATTGTTGGGTATTTTGGCTGACTCCACTGTGTAGCTATCATAAACAAATATTGGGTTCACGTCCTTGAAACCAGACCTCATACAAACACAATTATTTTCTCAGACAAAGAACTAAAAATTGAATTGTAATGTTAAAACTTTATAGAATTTTAAAGAATTTTTTAGGTAATTGTCCCAATGAAAGGATTTATCAATAGTGTGGTTTTTCTGTATCTTGCCAATAATGAGCATAATCATTTTTTCATCTCTGTTACAGTTTCATATACAAAAAAAAGTACCTTCTTATTTTCATTTGCACTTACTTGACTCCTTTAAAAAGTAAATATGTTTTACATGATTACTGGCTACTGGATGTCTTTGTGAATTGCCTGTTCATGTCTCCGGATATCTATAGGAATGCAGGGCAGGTAATATAATGGTTAACAGCATAGGCTTGGGCTACGACTGCCTGAATTTTGAAGCCTTAATCTATCACTAACAGTAAGACCTCTCCAAACTTCAATTTCCTCATCTATAACATAAAGATAACAACAGTACTTAGCTCTCCAGATGAAATGACGACCTAACATGTACCACATGCTTTTTTATTTTAACACTTTGTTCACCATATGTATTGCACTCATTGTCCCCAGTTGTCAGTTGCCTTTTGATCTTGTTTATAGTGAATTTTGGCAGACACTTTAAAATTTTGTAGTAAAATCTATCACTCTTTTTCTCAGGATATTTGCTTTTGGTATCGTACTTAGAAAGGCAACAGATTTAGAGGAGTAAAGATAGTACAACTTTTTCAGGAAAGCAAAATATATCTGGCATGTGTATAGCGAATTAGATCAAATTCCAGCATTCTTCTTCTCATGCACCTCTACCAAGCATGCACAATTTTTAAGTAACTTCAGTTTTAAAAAAAAAATGCACAAAAATCACAAGGCCACTCACCATACATAAACTGTCAATGGTCATGACTTGCTGAGTTTACTGGTTTGACTGAATCTTGACCTTTGGCTTCAATAAAAGATACATAAATACATGTAAATTATAGACATACCATAGAAACTTAAGTTCCCCTTTTAACCAGTTTCCCAGGTAACTGTAAAAATTTTATAGAAAAATTAATTATTCCACAATCGAAGAACTTCCCAGAATCACTTATATGTGAGGGAATCTGGCTTGTGAGTGAAACTTTCTGCACTCCATCCTTAGCAAATATAACACAAAGACTTTCAAAGTTTAAGCAAAATAAATCACTAGTAAGGCAGCAAAGTGCTGACTCATTTGAACTGGGAGAACATTTTCCATCCAGCAGAGGACAGTACACACAAGCTGAAATATCACAAACTATGAGATGGTTCGTACACATATCTAATAAATAGCATTATTTGTCATGGTCTCATTACAGAGACAGGATTCAGTCAATTAATATTTCTGAATTAAAATTGTAAGTGGCAAAACATAATTGAAATTTACAACAATGTCTCAAATTTAGCTTAATACTAATTCAGTTTTAATATCTAAAGAATTTATCTAACAAATAAAAGTACAGGTGAGTATTATATTTTCATTTATAATTCATTCAGAAATTCAAGCCAAAAAGTTTCCACTGGCTATATCAAGAGCGTGTTTTTAATCATTACAAGAAACTGAATTCAAGTGAGCCACTTCAGGAACATTAACAGTAGCAATATAATATGCTAAATTTAAAAAACAAGAACTGTGTCTAAAATCTCAGTATTCTTATTACACAGATACTTCAGGCAATTTTTGCTTCTTTCACAATTATAAAATTGTGGTTAAAATTAGAATCATTCAATCAGAAAAGGCTACTGATCTTCCCAAGGTCACAAACAAGTAAGCAATTGTATATCAGTGATAAATTTTTCTTAGTCTGCTACTCTATCCACTACAGTATGTAATTTCTTCCATAAACATCTTAAAATATGTAAGAAGTCATAAGAATTGCTAATACTACTTTTCAGCACTGTCATATTTTGTCCGCTGAGCCAAGCATACCAGATGTCTTTAAATAAAAGATTTAGACAGCATAAAAATAAAGTGTTATTGTATACGGAGTTTTTTTAAATACACCAATACATTAGGGATACCATAAGGTTTGAATATATGCTATTACAGAAGAGCGGAAACATTTATAAATACTAATAGAATATACCTAAAGACAAGAAGAAATAGTGATCATAAATGTGAACGATTAAGAAGAAAACAGTGAGAAATTAATGTAACACTCTGCCTGATAAAGAATATCTTAACTATTTTAACAAAATGAGCTAAATCATACATTCCCATTCTTGAAGAAGATACGGATTTTTCATTTCCTAAAATTAATATGCCCCATCAGTGTACAGTTTTACTAGAATCTATGAAAGACCACTGTTTATAAGTACACTGAAATGACAGAGGGGACAAACAAATTGTGAGGTGCTTATTAGGATTAATACTGGGTGTTACTGCATTTAAACACATAGTCACACACCCAGCCACTAAAACTGAAACTGTCTGTGAGAACAGGTTTGAAACAATAGCTTCATCCTGAGCTGCACTTGTGCATCTGTTACATTTACACAAATCACTCTAGATGTTTAAGAGAACATTTCTCTCCCCCATTTCTAGCCACAGATGATCGTACAGGGGAAAGTAGAAGGAGAAAGAGAGAAGTCAGAATGTCAAGTCTTACATCCACATATGTAAAAGGATATTAAAGGATACATTTGAATATATATAAATATAACAAAAATCAATATTTTAAAATGCTCAATCAAATAGCTTAAAGTATACTCTCCATTGGCTGCAGACAGTGTAAAACTTCCTTAGCATGACATACCATATTAAAGCCCTCTATAGTCTGACCAAACCTGTATTTTTAGCCTAATATTGCACCACTCACATATATGACCCCCTTATTCTTTCCACATTGATGCTTGCCGTTTTCCTAAATTCACAAAATGTTATGCTTTTGTGCTCTTAAGCAAGCCATTTCTTTGCCTTCATTATCTTTTTCCAGTTCACCTATAGAACTTGAACTCATCCTTCAATACTCAGTTTACTTACCATAAGATGTTATCATTATTTGCTTATTTGGATGTTAGGCTTCGAAAGACTAGTTTTTGAGCTCCTAATAGGCAAAAAGAAACTTACCTGTCTTTATATTCCTAGCATCAATCACACTGCCAGGCATATAGTTGATTTCTAAATGTGTGCTGAATGGTGAATGAATGAATACACCAATATTCAATTGGTACACTTTTTTTAGGAGTGGCAGAATCTGTTTCCCTCTACTCTTCTCAAACATTCAAAAACACTATAAATAAACCACAATGAAACTCGCTTCTTTTCCCCATAACTATTCCACTCTTGTTCACAACAACTCCTAACTTCCTAATAAAATATTTCTATTTTGACGAATTAAGACACATTATTCTAGGAAAATGGAGTAGAGGTATTTTTCCATATTCCTACCACTGGGTACAACTAGATATCCTGGATATGAAAATATATAAACAGTTCATACTATCCAATATAAAAAAAAACTGATTAAAAAAATGGGCAGAAGACCTAAAGAGACATTTCTCCAAAGAACATGCAGACGGCCAACTGGCACATGAAAAGATCCTCAACATTGCTAATCAGCAGAGAAATGTAAATCAAAACCACAATGAGACATCACCTCACACCTGTCAGAATGACTATCATCAAAAAGTCTACAAATAACAAATGTTAACAAGGATGTGGAGAAAAAGGAAACCTTGTACACTGTTAGTAGGAATGTAAATTGGTGCAGCCACTGTGGAAAATAGTATGCAGGTTTCTCAAAAAACTAAAAATAGAATTACCCTAGGACTCAGCAATTCTACTCCTGGGTATATATACAAAAAAAAAAAAAACCCACTAATTCAAGAATATACATGCACCCTAATGTTCATAGGAGCCTTATTTACAATAGCCAAGGTATGGAAGCAACCTAAGCATTCATCAACAGATTAATGGATAAAGAAAATGTGGTGTGTATATATATATATATATATATATATATATATATATATATATATATACACATATGTACATATATATGTATATATATACATATGTATGTATATATATATATATATACACACACATATATATATAGAGAGAGAGAGAGAGACGTACACACACACAATGGAATGCTACTCAGCCATAAAAATGGATGAAATTTTGCCATTTGCAGCAGTGTGGATGAACTTGGAGGGTATTACACTAGCTAGACAGATAAAAACAAACACTACGTGATATAACTTACATGTGGAATATAAAAAATACACAAACCAGTGAATATAACAAAAAAGAAACAGACTCACAGATACAGAAAACAAATTAGTGGTTACCAGTGGGGAGAGGGGAGAGGCAACATAGGGGTAGGAAATTAAGAGGAACAAACTATTATGCATAAAATAAGTTACAAGGCTATATTATAGGAGTGGCAGAGTATATCATACAATATATATTATATATATCCACAGATATATTATACAATATAGGGAATATAGCTAATATTTTATATAAGTGGACTATAACCTTTAAAAATTGTGAACCACTATATTGTACAATTATATAACCTTGTACATCAACTATACTACAATTTTTAAAATCACCCCCAAAATCCTGGCTATATATAAAATAAACAGAAGATTCTGAAAGGCAGAAAGAAGAAAGCAGATTGGCTAAGTACATCACAACACAAGGAACAACATGATGGCGAGTTCCTTGGGTTTTATTTTTGCCTCATATATCCCAGACTTACAGCTGAAGAACCCAAGAACCTGACGACATCAGCAGGTACTGACAAAATGCTCAGACACTCAGTCATGTCTAAGTCTTTGTGACCCTTTGGACTGTAGCCCACCAGGTTCATCTGTCCATGGGATCTTTCAGGCAAGAATACTGGAGTGGGTTGCCATTTCCTCCTCCAGGAGATCTCCCCAACCCAGGGATCAAACCCGTATCTCCTGCACTGCTGGCAGATTCTTCACTGCTGAGCCACCAGGGAAGCCCACAGACAAAAGAGTCCCAATGAAAGCTTGTTTTCACCAATCAAAGGGTGAACAAAAGGTCAGCCTAGTGAAATGGAAACCTTTTATACTATAACTTATCTACTCCAGCCAAATACCACAATAAAAACTGTGACTTCGGATTTCCCTGGTGGTCCAGTGGCTAAGACTCCGTGCTCTGAATGCAGGAAGCCCGGTTTCAACCCCTGGTCTGGGAACTAGATCTCATATGCTGCCACTAAGAGTTGTTTACAGGGCATAACTAAGAGTTCACACGCTACAACTAAAGATCCTGCATGCTGCAAGGAAGATCAAAAACCCCACATGGCACAACTAAGAACTGGTGCAGTCAAACTAATTAATTAATTTTAAGAAAACTGTGACAAACTCCAAGCCATACTTGAAAAGGCTGACAGGAAAGCCTAGATTTCAATTCTCATATGAGCTGCTCCAATACCTTCACCAGAGTGCTGTCAAAGAAAGCCAAGTAGAAAGCTGAGACTTTCACCTCTACTGGACAGTAATATTATCTCCTCCTCCCTATGGTATCAGTAGAAACCACATGAAGGATGGAAATTTTCTCCCTGACTGAGCAGTAATGAGCACTCTCCCTAGCACACTGGGAGTGTCAGAGGGGCTCTAGTGCAGAACAAGACTTTTGCCATCAACCAAAGGTAATTAGATCACTCCTACCACAGCGTCAGTGGCGACCATGTGGGGAACCAGAATCCCCACCCCCACCCAGCAGTATAAGAAGCCATTCCCACTCAAGTGTCAACATCTACTCCACCCGATATTAACAAGGTAGACTTCCTCACCTCCTTCCACTGTCGTGTCAGAGAAAGTCAACCAAAATTCAAAGTCTCATAATATAATATGAAAATGTCCAGGTTTCGATCAAAAATCACTTACCACACTGACAACCAGGAAGGCCTCAAACTGAATTTTAAAAATGTCGATTGCTGCCAATAAGAAATGTCAGAGGTACTAGTATCATCTAATAAATATTTTAAAGTCACCATTACAAAGTGCTTTTTAATGAGCAATTGCAAACATATTTGAAACAAAAAAATACAAAGCTAAAACAGAGAAGTTATAAAGAATCAAATGGAAATTTTAGAAAAATACAATACTATCTTCAAGAAACTCACTCCAAATAGAACAATATAAGCCTAGTTAAAGTAAAAAGATGGGAAAACACACAACACGCAAACGTTAATCAAAGTTAACCAGCAGTGGCTATATTAATATCAGATAAAGTAATAGATTCAGAACAAAGAAAATCACCAGAACAGAAAGATACATCATAAAAGATAAAAGGGTCAATCCCCCAAGACAAAGCAATCCTAAATGTGTATGCACAAAACAGCAGAACTGAAAGAAGAAACACATAAATACAGTATTATTATACTTACAGACTTCAGTACTCCCACTGAACATTTTATAGAAGAAATAAAATATCAGCAAGGGTATAGAAGAAAAAACTCAATACCACTATCAATCAATAGAATTGAATCAACATTTAGAGAACACTCCACACAGTTAGAGCAGAATACACATTCTTTTCACATGCCCAAGGAACATTTACAAAGAGAGGCTATATTCTGAGCTGTAAAACAAACCTCAACAAATCTAAAAGAATTGAAATCATGGGGAATGTTCTCTGCCCATAATAGAATCAAACTGGAAATCAAAAAACAGAAAGACAACAAGAAAATCTCAAAAAAAAAAAAAAAAAGGAAACTAGACACAAGTCTCAAGGGAAATTTTTAAAATACATAGAAATGAATAAAAATAAAAATACATAAAATTTGTTGGACACAGCTAAAGCAGTACTAAAATAGAAATTTATAGCACTAAATGCAAACATTAGAAACAGAAAAATAAACCTAAAGCAAGCAGAAAGAAGGGATAATAAAGGTAAGAACAGAAATCAATTAAATTAAACAAAAACAATACAGGAAATCAATGAAAAAAAAGAGCTGGTTCTTCGAAAAGATCAGTTTAATTGCAAACTGCAGGCAAGACTGACAAGGAAAAAATCAGAGAAGACACAAATTACCAATACCAAGAATGAAAGAGGAAACATCACTACAAACCCTCCAGACACCAAACAGATGAAGGAATACTATGAATAACTCTATATACATATTTGACAACCTAGATGAAGTGAAAAGTGAAAGTTGCTCTGTCGTGTCCAACTCTTTCCAGGCCAGAATACTGGAGTGGGCAGCCTTTCCTTCTCCAGGGGATCTTCCCAATCCAGGGATTGAACCCAGGTCTCCCGCATTGCAGGTGGATTCTTTACCAGTTGAGCCACAAGGGAAGCTCAAAAACACTGGAATGGGTAGCCAATACCTTCTCCAGTGGATCTTCCTGACCCAGAAATCGAACTGGGGTCTCCTGCATTGCAGGTGAATTCTTTACCAACTGAGCTATCAGGGAAGCCCAGATGAAGTGAACTAATTCCCCAAAGCCCAAACTACCAAAACTTGTCTCATATTAAATACATAATTTGAATATCCCTATAACTATAAAAGAAATTGAATTATCAATTTAAAAAAAGAAATCTCCAGGCCCAGATGGTTTCACTAGATAATTCTACCAAATATTTGAGGGAAAATTAACACTAATTCTACACAATCTCTCTAGAAAATAAAACAGAAGGAAATCTTTCCCAATTTGTTTTATGAAATAATACTAATTACACTGATACCTAAACCAGACAAAGATAGTAAAAGAAAGAAAGAAAGGGAAAACTACAGATAAACAGCCTTCATGAATTAGATACAAAACTCTTTATCAAAATATTTGAAAACGGAATTCAGCAATATGTTACAAAGAATTATGCACCATGACGAACTGAAATTTCTTTCAGGAATTCAAGGCTAGTTCAATATTTGAGCCAATCAGTGTAATCCACCATACTAACAAACTAAAGAAGAAAAATCACATGAGCATATCAATCAATGCAGAAGCATTTAACAAATTCAACAACTATTCATGATTCAAAAAAGAAAACTCTGATAAATAATCATAGAGGGAAGTCCCTCAACTTGGTAAAAAGGCATCTACAAAAAATGTATACCTAACTAACATTAAACTTAACAGTCACTTTCCTACTAAAATTGAGAACAGGACAAAAATGTCTGCTTTGACCACTCTTGGTTCAACAAAGAGTGGGAGAAGTTCTAGCCATTGCAATAAGACAAGAAAGGAAAAAAAAAGATAAAAAGGTTGAAAAAGAAGAAATAAAATTGTTCCTTTTTGCAGATGGCATGATTTATCTATATAGAAAATGCCAAGAAATCTGTACACACAAACACACACAATCAACCTCCTAGAGCTAATAAATTATTTCAGTGAGGTCACAGGATACAAGATTAACATACCAAAATCAGTTTTATTTCTATACGGTAGCTAAAAATATATAAACACTGATACTTAAAATGTAGTGCCATTTATTATTGCTCAAAATGAAATACTTAAATATAATTCTAACAAGATATATCCAAAATTTACATGCTGAAAATTATACAAAGATGATAAAAGAAACCAAACAATAGATAGACAGATAGAGAGACCATGATCATGGATTGGTAGATTCAATAATACTAAAGATGTCAATTATCTCCAAACTGACATATAGGTTTAATGTGATTCCTATCAAAATCCCAGTGAGATTTTTTAGATACATAGTTTATTCTTAAATTTATATGGAAAAGCCAAAAAAAAACTAGAATAGTGAAACAATCTTGAAAAAGAACAGAATGGGAAGAATCACTCTACTTGATCTCAGGACTTATAATCAAGATGGTGTGGTATTGGTGGAAGGACAGACACATAGATCAATGGAATAAAAAAACAGAGAACACAGGGAAAAACCCATACTAATTATGCGTAACTGATTTTTAACAAAGGTACAAAAGAATTTAATGAAGGAAAGATAGCCTTTTCAACAAATGGTGCTGGAGCTATTGGACATCCATGCATGGGTTCTAAGTCATGTCAGCCACGTCCAACTCTTTACGACCCTATGGACTATAGCACATCAGGCTCCTCTATCCATGGGGATTCTCCAGGCAAGAATACTGGAGTGGGTTACCATGTCTTCCTCCAGAAGATCTTCCTGATTCAGAGACTGAACTCCTGCCTCACGTCTCCTGACAAAAACTGGAAACAATGTAGATGTCTTTCCATGAGCCAACTGTTAAGCAAGCTGTAGTACATCCATGCTGGGAAATGCTACTGAGTAATAAAATGTAATAGGCAGGTTCTTTATCACTAATGCCACATACCACCTGGGAAGCCAATGGACATCCACAGGCAATAAGATAAACTTCAACATAAGCCTCACCTGTTATACAAAAAGCAGCTCAAAATGAATCATAGATTTAAATATAAAACTTAAAACAGTAAAACATTTTTTAAAAATAGGGGATAATCTTTAGGATCTAGGGGTAGATAGAGTACTAAGATTTAACAGATTGTACAGAAAGTACAGTCCATAAAAGGAAAAATTGATGAGTTGGACTTCTTCAAAATTTTCAAATTTACTCATTGAAAGACTTTGCTAAGATGATAAAAAGACAAGTTATAGACTAGGAGAAAATATTTGTGAACCATATAGCCAACAAAAGACTAGTATCTAGAATATATAAAGAACACTCAAAACTGAACAGTTTTAAAAAATCAATTAGAAAACAGGCAAAAAAGCATGAAGAGATATTTCACTAAAGAAGATACACCAATGGCAAATCAGCACATTAAAAGATGTTCAACACCATTAGTCATTAGTGAAATGCAAATTAAAATCACAATGACATATCATACCTATCACACTGGCTAAAATAAAAAATAATGACAATACCATACACTGGTGAGGATACACAGAAACTGAATCACTCATATATTGATGGTATGAAAGTAAATGGTACAGCTATTCAAAAACAATTTGGTAGTTTCTTTTAAAAACCAAACATGCAACTACCATATGACTCAGCAATTTTACTCCCAGGCATTTATCTCAAAGCTATGGTCACACAAAAGCCTGAATATGTTTATAACAGCTTTATTCATAATAGAAAAAAACTGGGAACAATGTAGATGTCTTTCCATGAGCCAACTGTTAAGCAAGCTGCAGTACATCCATGCTGGGAAATGCTACTGAGTAATAAAATGTAATAAATTATTGACACATGCAACAACCTGGATAAATCTCCAGAGAACTGTAATACATGAAAAAAAGTCAATCACAAGAGGTTATATGCTGTATGATTCCATTTATAAAACATTCTTAAAAAGGCAAAATTATAGAAATGGATAAAATATTAGGGTTATCCGGGTTTAGAAATGGGTTTGGGAAGGAGTTGGGAGTTAGTATAAAAGGGCAATATAAGGGACCCTTGTTGTGATGGAAATACTCTGTATCTTGACTCCAAATTCTGTATCTTGACTCCAAACATTCTGTATCTTGACTCTGTAATTTGGGCTCCAAAATCACTGCAGATGGCAACTGAAGCCAAGAAATTAAAAGATGCTTGCTCCTTGGAAGAAAAGCTATGACCAACCTAGACAGCATATTAAAAAACAGAGACGTTACTTTGCCGGCAAACGTTCATCTAGTCAATGCTATGTTTTTTCCAGTAGTCATGTATGGATGTGAGAGTTGGACCATAAAGAAAACTGAGCACGGAAGAATTGATGCTTTTGAACTGTGGTGTTGGAGAAGACTCTTGAGAGTCCCTTGGACTGCAAGGAGATCCAACCAGTCCATCCTAAAGGAGATCAGTCCTGAATATTCATTGGAAGGACTAATGCTGAAGCTGAAACTCCAATACTTTGGCCACTGATGCAAAGAACTGACTCACTGGAAAAGACCCTAATGCTTGGAAAGATTGAAAGCAGGAGGAGGGGATGACAAAGGATGAGATGGTTGGATGGCATCACAAACTCGATGGACATGAGTTTAAGAAAGCTCTGGGAGATGGTGAAAGGCAAGGAAGCTGGCGTGCTGCAGTCCATGGGGTCGCAAAGAGTCAGACACAACTGAGCGACTGAAATGAACTGAACTGAACCGTTGTGATGGAAATATTCTGTATCTTGACTATACTAATGTCAATCTCCTATTGTGATACTGTACTTGAATCACAGTTTTGTAAAATGTTAACATTTGGTAAAGAATATACAGGAGTTCCCTATATTCCTTCTCATGTGTGTGCTGTGTGCTTAGTTGCTCAGTCATGTTCCACTCTTTGTGACCCCATGGACTACAGCTCGCCAGGCTCCTCTGTCCATGGGGATCCTCCAGGCAAGAATAGTGGACTGGGCTGCCATGCCCTCCTCCAGGGGATCTTCCCAACCCAAGGATTGAACCCAGGTCTCTCACATTGCAGGCAGATTGTTTACCATCTGAGCCAGCAGGGAAGACCAAGAATACTGGAGTGGGCAGCCAATCCCTTCTCCAGGGGAACTTCCTGACCCAGGAATCAAACATGTGTATCTTGCATTGCAGGCAGACTCTTTACTAGCTGAGCTACCTGGGAAGCCCATTCCTTCTTATCACACTGTATGTAAATCTATAATTATACCAAAATTAAAGTTTTTTTAAAAATAAAACATTATTTTTGCTTAAAAAACTAAAAGAAATGTTATCTCATCAGTCAACAAAATACACGTTGAACATCTATATTAAATCAAATAATGAAAGAAAGAGTAGGCAATTTCTATTGGCCTATACTTCACCTAGTGGACAGCCCTGTCTTGACCTTCTAAGTAATTAAAATCTAACTCAATATCTTTGTTTTATGTCCTTGTGAGCAATGCAAGCTTAGTATTAAAGATAAGAAGGATCCTTAGAGGTCATTCAGCCCCTCTTTCATTTCGTAAAAGAAATTGAGAATCAAAGAAATTAAATGATATGGTCAAGGTTAAATATAGAGTTAGTAGTAGAACTAGATTTAACCTTCCAGGTCTAAGCTCCCATTCAACAATCCAACATCATTTCCACCATAGTACTTCCACACCACTTTCCTAAGACTGAACACAGTCTCTTTGATAGTATGTCTATTTGGATAATTACATAAAGAATCTGCTGTATACCACCTGAAACAGAACTCTTACTGCTCACTCTCTGAAACAGAATGGCCACTTTTATATACGATGATTGAATCCCAAACCATTACCTCTAAACTGTCAACAGCAAAAAGAAACATTAACAGCCCAGAGGCTCATCATCCCTTCTGGAAAAGCACAAAAGAGAGCCCCATAAGCAATGGGGTCCCTAACCCCTTAGAGACCAGGAAGAAATTTTACTTTGCCTCTTCACTCTAACTGTACTCCAACATTCTGGCCCCTACAGACATTAAGTAATCAGTACTTACTACATGTCAGGCACTGTGCTGGATGCTAGAGACGGTGAATAAGACACACACCCCCAAGTCTCAAAGAGTTTGCCAACTGAGAAAAAACAGACAATTACAGGCAATTTCAATACAGCCTGTTAAGGATTAAGAGTACATCCATAATACCCTGAGAGCTATAAGAGGAACATCATCCCCTGATGGTGGGTAGAAAGGGTAAAAAAGAGGAGGAATAAGAGTTCAAAAGAGCCAGAGAGTAGGGAATTAAGTTAACTGCTTACTCAATTTACTCAACTAAGAAAATATCTAAGCAAAATTATTATTTTGGATAATGTGTGTCTTACTTAAAGGCTTTTTAAGCACTTTCGGTGTTTCTATAAACCTCATAATCACATTCTAACTCATCTTTTTGTAAAGTAAGTTTAAGAAGACTTCACTACACTTTTAAAAGACGACTGTATCACCTTTCTCCTCCCACTCCCTAAAATCAGTTCTTTCAAAAAATTTCTTTTCATTGTATTTACTTTGGTATCTAAAAATCTAATACATAAGTCTAACAACATGGTTTTCATTCACTTCCATGACTATCTTGCCATATGCTGTCATACCCACTAATCAAATATTTTCCACTCACCTCTGTTACATGTGACACTAGCAGAAGACAACATTTTAAATTGCTTTCCAATCACAGTACCTCAAGAGATTCAAAAACACATTAACCTCAGGCAAGAAAGCTTGCTTTCATTTTACAGGAAAATAAAACACTAATTACTGTCCTGAAACCTTCTTTAAAGGTCAAAAATAAATCCATAAATACAATAAAAATTGAGAGAAAACTTAACCTAGATCTTAAAGGAATAAACTGTTGATCTTGGAGTAGACATTTAAAAACCTCACTATAATTTAACTTCTTATATGCCATGGTACCAAAACAAAGGGGTTAATTAAGGACAGTAATTTTTTTGTCTGCTTTTTTTTTTATCAGTCTCATAGGTATAAGTGTAAATTACTTGTCTAGCTTAAGATACTTGTTCATATTTCAGGGCAATAGATATTTGCTTAGAAGGAAGAAATCACTTTCAACAATGTTGTTAATTAATAATATCTTCACTGCATTGTTATATATTCTGGTAAATTGAAATCAACAGCAAAAGTGCCCCCATTTATTTCTGTAGGACTAAAGAAAATTTTAAAATTTATGTAGTACAAACAATATGTGTAAGCCACCTGTTTGCTTTTTAACTAAATGGGTTGGTATGGAATGACAGCTGCTGCAAAACCAACAACACTTCAAATACTATATATTACTTTGCCAAGAAGACTAAATTTTGGTTATCATTTATTTTATTACCATGGGACATGTTAATGGAGATTCCTACGGAAGAGCACTGTAATGAATATTTCTAGCCACTAAGTGTCACTGTTCAGTTAAAAATTTTAGAACTGCACTGACGGCGCGGTGACTTGATTTTTTTTTAATGGGGTCAATCAGGGGGAAAGAAAAAGATCAGATTATGTAACACACTCAAAGCAAAGCACAGGCAATACACCAGTGTAAACTGCAGAAGAGGAATTCCTAGAGATAGAGGTGTTGCTCTCAGTGGAATGCCAACTGATCAAATCAGACATTTTGCAAGCTTAAATAAGGTTTGAGCTGCACTAAGCCTTGTAATCTGTTTTTACCAATATAAATGCCAAAACTGAATTGCCACTATAAAGTCTGCCAAGTTTCTTTGTATTGTATGTCAGTATGCTGTTTTCCTTGATAGTGCCATCAATAAACATGTCTGGGGATCAACTGCTTGTGATCAGATATACTACTTTCATTGTTTCAAGCTGAGCTGATACTGTAGGAGAAAGCCAGTGCCAAAGAGGTTCCACTCAGGCTCCGGCATTTGAGGAAAGAGGTCAGACACATTTCCCTCGACCCTGGAAACAAAGATTTAAGTTAATGTTAGAATTTCTTCAAGGCTCACAAGTTGTAGACCTCATTTCCAAGACATGCATAAATTGTAGACAGCAGCATAATGCTTTGCCTCTTGCAGGTATTTTCTACATAATTCAACAGATACACACTCAAAGTTTAAAATAACTAGATTTTCAGCCATATATTCATCATATGCAAGAGTCTTGTTACCTTAAGAAAGCAATATTATTGTATGTTTTTCTGGTTATGCCACTGCACCATTACAGGATAAAAATGTATGTTGTTGCTGGAGTTTCTCCGCAATTAAAGAATCCCTTCAAATGTCTATGCTCAGAATTACTCAAATATCTATTCTCACAGGACAGACTACTTCCATTTTGAAATAACAGCTCTCTAGATTCTACTAGTCCCATTCAGGTGAGTATGTTGTGGGGAGCGGGGAGCTTATTCATTTGGTTTGGTTTTTGTTTTTGTTTGTTTAGTCTTGGGCATTTCATGCTGGGCAATCTATAATAGTAGGCAGAAAAATAAATGAGCATGCATGCTAAGTCACTTCAGTCGTATCTGACTCTTTGAGACCCCATGGACCATAGCCCACCAGGCTCCTCTATCCATGGGATTCTCCATGCACAAATACTGGAGTGGGTTGCTCTCCCCTCCTCCAGGGGATCTTCCCAACTCAGGGATCGAACCTATGTCTCATTATCTCCTGCATTGGCAGGCGGATCCTTTACCACTAGTGCCACCTGGGAAGCACAGAAAAATAAATGATGGTGAAAAACTAACACTAAAATAAATACTTTAAAAGTTTGGAGGTGAGGAAAAAAAACTTCAGAACTGACAAAAGCAAATTTGCACATGGTAGGAATGGGTAAGTAAAACTTGGTTAAAAAAAAAAAGGTATGTTTTTTAAAAGTACACATTAATATATGGATAGAACTTAGAATTAAAAGTGAAAAGAGGGCACGCATGTAAATGGAATGATGTGAGCAAAGGTGTGAGGCAGTGTATTTTAGCAACAGTGAGCAGAACAATTAGGATAGAGTAAGGAATCAATATGCAAATACAGCAGATGACAAGGACTAAAAGAACTTTGGAACGAAAAAGACTTGAATGAAAAACATGAAGTCAAAAGTTTTAGCTCATACAAAATAAGAGACGATGGGAACCACTAAAAATTCTGAACACAAGAATGATATGAAAAAAAAAGTGTATCTGGAAGGTTAATCAGACAGGGATGTAGAAAGTTTGGAGGTGGCAAAGGACAATTTTGAAATATTTTTCATGAATATGCATCCAGATATGTTGAAAGATTCTTAAAAGTGTCTGAACACTTATACCTATTAAATTCTTCTATTGAAGAAACAATTCATAAAAAAATTTAAATTAAGAAACAAAAATCCACGAAAGGCAAATAGCAGGTACACAAAGTAACATTTCTATTAGGAAAAAAGAAAAAACACAGTTCAATATCCAAAATTGGGGAAAGTGTGATATATATTCTTAATAGAATACAGTCAGCCCCCTGAATTTGCAGGTTCCACATCCTTGGATTCAACCAAAAGGGTTCACAAATATTAGGGAAAAAATTTCAGGAAGTTCCAAAAAGCAAAACTTGAGATTGCTGGTATGCAGGAAACTATTTACATAGCATTTATATTGTATTTACAATTATTCACATAGCAATTACATTGCATTAAATACTATGAGTAATCTAGAGATGATTTAAAGTATATTGGAGGATGTGCATAGGTTATAGGCAAATAAAATAGCACACCATTTTATATAAGGGACCTGAGCATTGGTGGATTTTGGTATCTGGAGGGGGAGACCTAAAACTAATCCCCCAATATATCAAGGAATGAATGTATTATGTAGCAGTAGTTTAATAATTATGAAGACTATGCAATTCCATGGAAAAATTTAAAATTTAATGATATAAACACAGAGTATCACATAACAATTTAGAGTGCAATAAATATCCCCAAGGGGCAATGCTCCTTTGCCTAAACCACTAGTAACAAGGAGAAAGCAGTCAATCTCCCACTGCTGTAGACGTTCTTCCTCTGTGGATACTGAGAGGTCCCAAATTCTTTTAGAAAAAGAGTCTAGAGGGTCCATCCCATCTGGGCACACTGGCTGTGACAGAGGAGTATTACTTCTGGGTAAAAACTGGCCTTGGCAGGTAGAGACTGAAGCTAGAATCTAAAGCAAGTACTCGTGCTCCTATAACAATCACAAGTATTGGGGTAAAACCTTGAACTGGTAATACAAATTCGTCAAAAATCTCAGTTCTACTACTAGTCAAGGCAGCAGGCTCCCAATTAAGTTGAACAGGATCTGCTAGATTACAATCCTTTTCATTTCCTCCCTCAACCGCTTTCACATAGTGCTACAGGTGGAGATGAGATGGGTTCTGGTGACAATTCACAGGCGTGAATCGAGGGGTTTTGGTTTTTATGAAACAGTGACTTTTATGGAATACATATGACTAAGCAGCCCCAGAATGCAGAGCAGTCTGACCCAGATAGAATATAGACATTCAAGGGTTTTATATTTCTCCATTCACTATCTTCAGATATACTAGTTTAATTCTCCCTTTCTTATCCCTTACTGATATCTCCGAACAATTACAGAACTTTCTGGATCATTTTTCAGGTATAAAATAGCCCAATCTGATATGAAAGTTCCAACCTGGAGCTTATTTCATCCTCTCCCCTGCAGTGGTATCCAGGCTTTAAAGACCTAGAGTGAGAAAGATAATGGTCTGATCTGTTACTCCTCCTCCCCAGCCCCATTGCTGGGAGCCTTTCTCAGGGCCCATCGTGACAAGAAGGAAAGAGCTGGAGATAAGTGGCTCTTTCTTATCTGATCCCTGTTGCTATCTTTTCTT
The DNA here is from genome assembly GCA_024291935.2 of Okapia johnstoni. Classification (NCBI taxonomy): domain Eukaryota; kingdom Metazoa; phylum Chordata; class Mammalia; order Artiodactyla; family Giraffidae; genus Okapia; species Okapia johnstoni. The sequence goes on from CM044319.1 coordinate 12,315,953, forward strand.
GGCCAAATCTGGGAATTGATGAGCTCTGTGTGGCAGGCATTCAAATGCTGGCTCCTTCAGTAGGGAAACATGGTTCCATGAGGTAGAAAATCTGTCTCCAGCTTGTCCTTCCTCTTCCAATGTCCCTTCAGTTTACAGCCCTGGAGATTGCTTCATTTCACATCTTCTTTCTCCCAGGATATACTTGGTCTGGTGGCAATCTCTCTTGAGTAGGCTTCTGTCAAGATGTCTAAGGCCCAGTGACCACCACACTTGACTCTTCAGAAACTCACACCATCTTTTATTGGCCTAAATCACAATGGAGTGCAGGCTGCTCCACACTGCCCCTCACCCTACCCTGCACTCTCCAATTTCTACACTCCTGTTCTGACAGGCACTGGACAGATCAGCAAGTCTACAACTAAGCAGACATCAAACCAGAACTTTAAAATATTTCCAAGGAAACCTCTCTCACTTGGCTTCTCTTCGGTGAAAAAAAGAAAAAGAAAAGCCACATACTCTCCCTCTAGGCTAATGATTCAACTCCAGCACTTTTTCTTTCCTTCACCCTAGTTTTCTGGCTTTTTGTTTGGAAAGCTAAGAGGGAGGAGAAGGAGGAAAGAGATAAGGTTGGCACTGAGATGACGGTTAGGAGTAGTAGAACGTGTGTACCTCTTAATAAGTTCTAAACAGGTGGAGGGCCTAGCCTCTAATTGTTTCATGCTATTTAAGCCACATGAGGCCTCTCTGTCCCCAACTTTGAGTTCTAGTCAACAGGAAAAGGACAACTCAACATCTTGTCACAGAAAAAGGCTGTAAGAAGTCTCTCAATTGAGAACACAGATTTTCAAGGAAGCAAATGATATCCAAATTCAGAAAATGTATACAGAAGTTGAAGATCTATTCCTGAAGGAAAGGAGTTGAAACACAGAATTAGACTCTGCATCCTCTTTCTGGACGTTAGAATTGTGCCCCTCTAAATATGCTCAATGGAGGGAGAGTCATTTCTTAATAAGCTCAAATGCCATATACCTCCATTTTTAGGGCCCAGCTCTGGATTCACATTATGCAATATCTTTTCATTATTAAAGTGTAAACATTATTAAAACTTGTCCCCAAAGAGTTGGAATTAGTTGCCGAACGCACTGACTCAAAGATTCAGAACTATAACCATCACCTCCACTGTCTACTCACAGTCTCACTTCTGTCTCACTCTGTCCCCCAATCCCAATTCCCTCTTTAACCTGCCCCAGTCAAAGACTCCTTACTCATCCCCCAAAGATTTCCCTAACTTCAAATCACAAGAAAAACAATGCTGGGATCTCTTTTTCTCATCTTCTCCTTGAAACATAGCCAAGAATCTTGAGGTGCACAAGTCTTATCCAAGTGCAATACAATCTTCTTAAACTCTTTCTTCAGACACCTTCCACCCCAAAATTCAGATATATTAATTTAAAAATAACAATCCTTTGTTTTGTAATATTTTATCTTACTACATACCATAAGATCTTTCAAAATAAAAATCATTTGTAAATGTCCCCAGCTCTCTAGAGAAGTAGTAAGTCCCCAAGTTATACCTGTGAATTTTATTTCATATAAAATAATTATTTCCCTTTTGGAATGTTTTCACCATAACCAATTATAATTCCACACAGGGACCACAGAATTAACGCTAAAGTTAAACTTTCCACTTTCTTTCCTTCTCCCCCAAATCCAACTAAATGAAAAATGAGAAAGCTTATGTTTATGAAAAGTTTAGAGCTCCTCAACTAGAAACTGCTACAGAGGACTAAGTGTTGCTGTAAAGCTTAATAGTATGCATTTACTATGAAACTGGTAATGGGGTCAAGCTTTTGTTTTTCAGGGTTGAATAGAACAGAATTTGAGAAGTGTGGGGTTTACAGAAATAAAAATCATTAGAAACATAATCTCAAATAAAATGAGGAAAAGAAACAGAAATACGTTTTTAGTAAGCATTGAAGTACTGTCTGGATAACAATCTGAGCCCAGTTCAACTTCCAAGGACCATTACCACAGACTAATAGCACACAGCATTAGATACTAACTTTAACAGCACAGCCCCATGGAACATATGTGCTGTCTGCATAAGAGGTCTGAGGGCTAAAGCTAGAGCATGCAGCAAAAAAGGTGCAAAAAGCTGTGCACTTCTGAAATAGTTTACTGAATACTAACAACCACTAAAAACTTTCTCTGTTTGGCACACAACTTGTGACTTTTAATCATCTTTCCCCTTCCTTACTCTATAGTATCTGTTTTAAACAACTGAGATAATGAAATAATTCCAGGTTACTCACTAAAAATAAACCTAAATACAATTCTTCAGTAAGATATATTCTAAGTACTTATGAGCTAGTGAGGCTTCCCACAAGAACCTGGAAATTAGACAAGTAAGGTTGTTCTATGACTATAAAACTCTGAATGCCTAAAGGCAAGTGTAGAGATACAAAGTTAGCTTGAAAGGCAAATGGAAGCCAAGCCTAAAAGATCTGGCTGCTAGTTGACCAATTATATTACCATGCTTTATTAAATACATCATAAACAAAGGAATTGGCCAACCAAATACATAGATAAGGAAGCCTTAGAGGGCTACACTTTGGCAGTGCTGGGCCAAAACAAAACTCACTGAAAAGACTATTAAATAAATCAAACTTTCTTTGTTCTAATTAAAGCTCAGAAAAGAACACTATGACTTTAATTCCCATGTAGGTATGCAGATCTGAACATTCATTCTAGTTCTAATGGCAGTTACATTTTTATTCATAAATCAATAATTTGATATTTGGATTAAGATTTGGCTTCCCAAGTAACTTGACTACAAGTATCATGAGCTAATCAGACTTTAATCATGATTTTTTAGTACCTGTTCCAGTAAAGTTGTCAGCACAAATTAGCAAATATACACTACGTGCTTGGCTACTGTGACTCGTCGACAATATATGGATTGAATTTAATGACAAAATTAAGGTTCTATATCTGTTGAGCTGAGGGCTTGATCCCAAGGTAATGAATGACAATTTGTAAAGGCTTTGATTAATAGTTTGCCATTGTTTCCACATGGAAAAGATCAAATACACTACCTCCTTATGGTTGATCTACTGGGAGTATCTACAAGTTATTCCATAATTGTTTAGTGATTTTCATGCTTAAACCATAGAAAAAGATGGCCTTTAGAAATTCAGAGCTGGACACATTAAAAACACATGAGATTTCTTTACAGAAAATGAAGTTATTTTTAAATCTAGATTTAAAGGCTGCTTTCTAAAACATGGTTCATTAGTGCTCATCCCCTGTGTTTGGTGTTTTGAAGCACAGGTGAGGTATTTTAAATAGGCACGTGTACGTGCTTAGTCGCTTCAGTCATATCTGACTCTTTGCGACCCTGTGGATGGTAGCCCACCAGGCTCCTTTGTCCATGGGATTCTCTAGGCAAGAATACTGGAGTGGGTTGCCATGCTATCCTCTACGGGATCTTCCCGAACCAAGGATTGAACCCACATCTTCTGTGTCTCTTGCATCACAGGCAGATTCTTTACCAGGGAGCCACCCGGGAAGCCCTCAAAAAGGTATATATGTCACCATTTTTCCATCGCTGCTCTTGGCAGACATCACAACACCCTTTCCTCTGAACCTAGATGCAAGTTCAGAACCACTCCTAACATAATCTTCTAAGCTAGTCAATCAAAATTGACATGAAATGAGTTATTTGCCATCTCTGGTAGACTTTAGGTTGTTTGAGATTGATAGTGCATATTCTTTTCATATATCATACATGTCATTTTGAGTTGAACATATATCTGGTAAAGTGTATTGTGATAAAATTCAGAGTAAAAAATTTTTTTTGTTTCAGAAAAATTAATAGTTAAAACATGTTATGCTAAACATGTTATGCTACTCATATTTGTCTTGAGTTTAAACATTTGAAAGAGAAAATTATATTTTGATCTCAAATTATTTGAGTTTCCCAGTAATAAGACTCATCTTCTCATTTTTGTCCAACCTTCCAAAGATTTGTCCCATAGTTCTGCATCCTATTCAATCTTCCATATTCTACAGAAGTTCACACCAATGATACAGTGTGGCTACTTTGGAGATTAAAGGCACTAAGCCAGCTGGCATAAAGCTTGAAACAAAACAGAAGAGAGCAATTAAAGCTTAGCCAAGAACCAGAGAGGTAGCAATCATGCTTTATTAATTGCATCTTAATTACCCATAGAAAACATACATTATATTACTGATGGTAGGAACAGTGATATTTTAGCAGCAGTCTTAAAACATAAGAAATTTTTTCATACTTATAAGGACTATTTGTCTACTTCTACTAAAAAACAAACAATGGGATTTAGGTTTAAGCTGCCTGATGAAGAACTAAAACTGAATACAAGGGAATTTTCCTCATTTACAAAACTGCAATTCAGAAGGGAAAGCATGGCCCTCAGTAAGTATGCCAAAAGCAGCATGTTTTGATAGGGATGAATGCTAAGAAGATGGGTGAAAAAGACCTAGTAGAAGTAAAGAGGCTGTCCAGGCCTAATGGGGGCATAGAAGGAGCCTTGCAGAAGTTGAAAAAAATGCTAAATATATTCTAAATTAAGTCAGAAATAAAGCTGCACAGCTAAATAAATTGTATCTGAAATTTTATTCAACTCAATCAAATAAAGAATAAATAAATAAAAATTAGAAAAAAAAAGAAAATTATTTTCAAATAACAAGGTGCTATAACTGGAAAACCCAAGAAAATCAATGGGAAAACTACAGCAATAGTTAATTCTGTAAGATACCAGGAGAGAAAATTAACCCATAAATCAACAGCTCTCATGTATAATACAACTTAAAACCAACTAGAATGTAATAGAAAACCTCTACACTGAAAAACAAATGTGCAAACCTACATATAGAAGACTATGAAACTCTCATTAAATAAAATAAAAAAAGAGATGTGAACAACAGAAAGGTATATCAAGCTCCTGAGATGATCAGTTCTCCTAAAGTTTAATTTAACACAATCTCAAAAAAAACCCAAGAAATTCTTGGATCTAGATATGTTGATTCTAAAGTTTACACATAAAGAAAAGTAATATGGATGGGAATGGCTAGCCTCATCAGATCTTAAAAACACCACAAAGCCTCTATAATTTACTGACACATAAATAGACCAATGGAACAGACTACTATAAAGTCTAGAAATAGAACCATGTACATAGCAAATTTTAGTATATCATTAAAGTGGCATCTCAAATGATTGGGGAAAGGGACTTTTTAATAAATGATGCTGGGACAATTGGATAACCATTTGGAAGAAGATAAAATTGGATCAGTACAGAATAAACTCCAAATGGCTCAGAAGTCTAAATATAAAAATTGAAAGCATGTAAGTACTAGAAGAAATTATGGTTGGATACCTTTATAACCTGGGAATGGGAAAGTCTTTCTATGATTTAAAATTCAGAAACCATAAAATAAAATAAAAGATTGACAAGTTTGACTTTATAAATACAAAATAAATTTGCATGGCAAAAATATATACATATGTATGTGTGCATATAGATATCTACAAAGAGAGCCTTGAAAAACAAAGAAAATGACCAAAATATAACAGAAAAACAGGAAAAATTGCTAATAGCCCTTAGACAACTTAAAATATGTTCTACCACCTCATAAGAAAAATACAAACAGCTATAGTGAGATCCATTTTTTCAACCTATAGTATTGGCAAAAATTCAAAATTATGACAATACATTCTGTTGCCAAGGCTATAAAGAAACAGGCACTCTCAAACATTTGTGGCCAGAATACAAAGTGATGTGAGATCTATTGAGAAATTGGTACTATCAAAAAAATTACAGATGTGTTTACCATATAACCCAGCAATCCCACTTCTCGCAATCTTCCCTGAAGATAAACTTCAATAAATACAAAAAAACACAGCAGGTTATTCAATGAAATATTGTCATACCAAACAATTGAAAACAATTCAAATATCCTTTAGAAGTGACAGGTTAACTAAACTATCGTACATCCATAAAATGTATAGATAGCAACCAGCCACAACAAAAGACTGAAGAGATCTCGCTGTATTGCCATGATGTGACCTCCAGGATATGTTATCTGAAAAAAGCAAGACACAAAACATACTACCCTTTTCGTGAGAAAGGAAGAGACACAAGAATGTGTGTGTGTGTGTTTATGTATTCGCCTAATTTGCAAAATAAATCCTGGAAAAATAAACTAGAAACTAATACAAATCATAAACAAACTTGGAAGGCTGATGGAGGGAGGGTTGGGGGGAGAGTCACGTAACACTAACTTCGTCTGTTTTACAGTTTTGCTTAGAACCAGCACACAAGCACATGTGCCTACAATCTCTCTATCTTCTTTGTTTTGTTTTGCTAATATAATATTCTGCAGTGCTCTGACATAATTAGAAATTGAGAGCCACCATAAAGTCTAACGTGTCTGTTTTAGAGACCCTTAGGAACAAATGTGCTTCATATTTTGTGACAATGCATTACTTACATCTAGTTATGAATGAAATTGGTACCATATAAGAATTTTGTGTCTTATCTGAACTGTGCCTTATATTAAGTCAATAGATAGAATTTTGATTTTATATAGTGCCTAGGTCACTTCTGAAGATTTCTGTAATGATGCTGGGTTTGTATATTATAGGAAAAACAAACTTCTTCATCACATTATCTTGGAATTACATTCATAAATTTGTAAAACCATACTATCTCTATAACATGTCCTGTAAATATCCTTAATGAAACAGTAATAAAAGACTAAAAAATACACTCTTACTGTTAGCTCCTACATAAATTTCATCCTAAAGATCTATATGATGAATTCTAAAGTATTATATGAAATGAAATCTATACCAAGTTTCACTTCAATAACCATTAAAAGGTTTAAGTTAGGTACGGCCTCTCAGATATCATGCCATTTTAGATGGCTTGGCAAAAAGAAACTAGGAAATGCATATTAGGCTATCCAGATGGAGAAACAGAACTAAACATTCTTTTTTTTTAACAAAGAAAGACCTATTAAAAATAGCGCCATCTCAGCTCTTTAGCTATTAAACTACTTTCAACATCAAGAAAAAAGCAATTTAAAGGTAAGAATATTATTTTTCATTTTCAGTGAATAAATATTCATACATAAAAATGTAACCTAACATTCACTATAAGTATTTTATAAATATTTCTTATTTTTACTAGGAAATATTTGATACATGATACATACAAAACAATACATGAATCCAGCATGTTTTTAAAATAAGAAAATTATCAGTAGGATTAAAACTCTGTGTTCTTCTCTGGTCCTACTTCTCTGCCTCCCTCAAAGTCATCACTATCCTGAATGTCATCATCCCTTTGTTTAAACACAAAGTTTTATCCATGTGTATATGGATCCCTAAACCATGTACTCTTTAGTTTTGCCTTAAAAGAAAAAGAAAACAACTGTTTTTAAACAGCATTAGGGTGCTGACAATACTACTCATCCATTGTATATTGTCCTTTCCCTGTATTCAAAGGGAACCTCTGTGATATGACTTTAGCACCATTCAAGTATCCAGCTCATTTTCAAACATTCATCTAACAGTTTTAGCACCAATTAATACTCATTGCCTGAAATAATAATTTCATTAGGAAAGGTGAAATGGTAATTTTCTAATTCTAGCTTTTTTTCTAAGCTTATGGCACTGCTTATGAAAAAATAGAGCTTTCTCTAACTGTGCCATTATTTTTTAAAATAGGGCTTTCCCTTTTAGTGGCCCTGAAATATAGTTCCTGTAGGAAAGATGAAATATTTAAGCATTGCTCTCCAGTTAACAATTTTCAAAGTAATTCTTTGGTTTAATATCAATCTCTTGTGTCCTTTTATAAAATAGACTTTTTAGAACAGTTCTAGTTTTATAGAAAACCTGTCAACCCAAGATCCTATACTCAGTTATGATGTCCTTCAGGAATGAAGGGAATTGGGGGATGTAAAAAAGTAACAAAATTTATCTCCAGAATATCTACTCAAAAAGAATAGCTAAGAGAAACTCTTCAAACAGACAGGGAATGATAAAAGAAGGGAACTCTGAATATATGGAATTAAGAAAGAATGGAATACAGAAAGAGCAAAAATATGGGTAGACATAATAGACTATCTTTCTCCTCTTGGGTTTTCCAGATTATTTTAGGCAGTTTAAGTAAAAATTATAACACTGTGTGATGCAATTCTCAATGTATAAGAAGGAAAATATTGAGGACAGCTGTCATAAACATAGTGTGTTAAAAAGCAGAGACATTACTCTGCCAACAAAGGTCTTTCTAGTCAAGGCTATGGTTTCTCCAGTAGTCATGTATGGATGTGAGAGTTGGACTAGAAAGAAGGCTGAATGCCAAAGAATTAATGCTTTTGAGCTGTGGTGTTGGAGAAGACTCTTGAGAGTCCCTTGGACTGCAAGGAGATCAAACCAGTCAATCATAAAAGAAATCAATCCTAAATATTCACTAGAAGGACTGATGCTGAAGCTGAAAGCTGCAATACTTTGGCCATCTGATGTGAACAGCCAACTCATCAGAAAAGAAGCTGATGTTGGGAAAGAATGAAGGCGGGAGGAGAAGGAGTCGACAGAGGATGAGGTGGTTGGATGGCATCACTGACTCCATGGACATGAGTTTAAGCAAACTGTGGGAGATGGTGAAGAACAGGGAAGCCTGGCGTGCTGCAGTCCATGGGGTCGCAAAGAGCCAAACATGACTGAGCGACTGAACAACAACAATGTTATAAAGAGGAGTACAAAGGGACCTGAAAGTGAAAATGTTTGTCATTCAGTGGTGTCTGACTCTTTGCGACCCCATGGACTGCAGCTTTTCAGGCTCCTCTGTCCATGGAATTCTCCAGGCAAGAATACTGGAGCGGGTTGCCATTCCCTTCTCCAGGGGATCTTCCCGACCCAGGGCTTGAACCTGGGTCTCCCACTTTGCAGGCATATTCTCTACTGTCTGAGCCACCAAAGGCATTTAAAGGGACCTAAATGGAAGTAAACGTTGACACCAGTAAGACTGCAATAAGTTATGTGCACATAATGTAATGCTTAGAACAACTATTTTAAAATACATACAGAGAAACACATTTTAAAATTCTAAAGATTAGTTAAAACGAAATTCTAAATTCAAGTAACAAACATAAAAACAAGAAAAATGAAACAATATAACGAGAAAAGAAAGAACAAGCAACAAAACAGCAGATTATATCAATAATTTCACTAAGTGTGCCTGCATACTCAGTTGCCCAGTCATGTCAAACTCTTTGCGACCCATAGGCTATAGCCCACCAGGCTCTTCTATCCATGGAATTTTTCAGGCAAGAATACTGGAATGGGTTGCCATTTCCAACACCAGGGGATCTTCCCTACCAAGGGATCAAACCCATGTCTCTTGCATCTCCTGCACTGGCAGATGGAACCTTTACCACCTGCATCACCTGGGAAGCCCTACATTAAATGTAAATGATCCAAATGCACCAAGAGAAAATTAGCTAATGAACTTTAAAACATGGCCCAGAGTGATGTCACAGAAGATGGCCAAGTAGGAAACTCCAGGAATCAATCCCTCCATGAAGATAACCATTTAGCTGACAAAAGCTGGCAAAATCAACTAAGAGGAAACTCCAGAATCTAGGCAAACACTTGCAGTGTTCAGAGGAGTGCTTGATGAAGAAAGAGGCTGATAAATTTTATGAATTTCAGTGTTTTGCATAGCAGCTTCTATTACCCATCAGTGTACTTATAGCAGGTAGCCATAGGAATAGAAGCCCAATTCTTGGTTTAGCTAGATGTTGCCAATTTAGGTAATAGGGACCCTGACCTCCAAAAATTGTGGTAAGTGTTCTTATCTGCCTGGTAGTATCCTTCCAGGGGACTAGCCCAGAGGCTGGCTATTACTTCAACCCACCGACCTAAAGCAGCTTCCCAAGAAGTGTCTGTCGAAAGAATTTAAGGTGAGAACATATTTTTATTTCTTTTCTTATTGGATCCAAGCTTTGAAGGAAGTCTCTTCTAGATCACTGACTGACCATGAGATAATGAAACACAGACTTCAAGACTGTGCATGACGGTATCTTGCATGATAGTCTGTTTTGCAAAAACGCCTTGGAAAAGTCATTATGTAGATGGTTGCAGCCTTCAAAAAGCAATAACAGCAATCCCAAGAGAGGAAGGAAATTTTTATTTCCAGATTCACAATATCACAATATTCAAAATGTTCAGTATTAAAAGCATACAAATAAAAAGGAAAGTATGGCCCACTCATAGGAAAAAAACTGAAAGAAACCATCTCTGAGGAAACACAGATACCAGACATACTATTAATGTACAATAATTTTGAGTTAACTGTTTTACTTATCAGTTCAGTTCAATCACTCAGTCATGTCCGATTCTTTGCGAACCCATGGACTGCAGCACACCAGGCCTCCCTGTCCATCACCACCTTCCGGAGTTTACTCAAACTCAAGTCCATTGAGTCAGTGATGCCATCCAACCATCTCATCCTCTGTCGTCCCCTTCTCCTCCACCTTCAATCTTTCCCAGCATCAGGGTCTTTTCAAATGAGTCAGTTCTTCACATCAGGGAGCCAAAGTATTGGAGTTTCAGCTTCAACATCAGTTCTTCCAATGGATATTCAGGATTGATTTCCTTTAGGATAGGTTGGATATCCTTGATGTCGAAGGGACTCTCAAGAGTCTTCTCCAACACCACAGTTCAAAAGCATCAATTCTTCAGCGCTCAGCTTTCTTTATAGTCCAACTCTCACATCCATACATGACTACTGGAAAAACCATAGCTTTGACTAGATGGATCTTTGTTGGCAAAGTAATGTCTCTGCTGTTTAATATGCTGTCTAGGTTGGTCATAACTTTTCCACTGAATAGCTAAAGGAAACACAGGACAAAAAAACTAAAAGAAATCAGGAGAATGATGTATGATTCAGCAGTGAATATCAAAAAAGGGATAAAAATCATAAAAAGGAATCAAATAGAAATTCTAGAGCTGTAAAAGTACAATAGTTAAACAATACATACAATATTGTGCTGAAAAGTACAATAGCTCCTCTAATTGAACTCAAGAGAAGTTCAACAGCAGATTTGAGCAGACCGAAGGAAGAATCAGTGAGCCTGAAGATGGGGCAATTTAAATTACACTCTGAGAAGCAGAAAGTAAAAGGAATAAAGGCAAAGAACAGCCTAAAAGACTTATGGGGTACCATAAAGCATACCAACATATACACAAAATGGCAGTGTCAGAAGGAGAGAAGAGAAAGAGTATTTTAAGAAATAATGGCTGAAAACTTAACAAATTTGATGAAAGACATGAATCTACACTTTCAAGAAGTTCAGTGAACTCCAAATAACATAAACTCAAAGAAGTCCATACTAAGACATATTATTATCAAACTGTAAGATGACAAAGTAAGAGAGAATATCTTGAAGGTATCAAGACAGAAGCAACTTGCCATTATATAAGGAAACCTCAGTAAGATTAACAGCCAATTTCTTCATCCAAAAACATGGAGGCCAGGAGGCAGTGGTAAGATCTATTTAAAGTGGTGAAAGGGAAAAACAAAAACCTGTTAACCACAATTCTATACCTGGCAAAAATCTCCTTCAAAAATAAAGAAGAAATTAGAGCATTTCCAGATGAGAGAGTCCATTACTAAAGACCAGCCCCAGAAATGTTAAAAGGGAGTCTTTTAGGCTGAAATGAAAGAACACTAAACAGTTACTTAAAACCAGATGAAAAAATAAGAACACTGGCAAAAGCACCTATATAGATAAACATAAAATCTAGTGGTATTGTATTTTTGGATTGTAATATAATTTAAAAAAGAAATGTATATTGTTGCTTTTGTTTCCAATATAATTTAAAAGACAAATGCATAAAACAATAATTACAAATCTATGTTAATAGACACATAATGTAGAGGCATATGACAATGCAAACATGAATTGTGATGGAGCTGTATAATAGTAGAGTTTCTGTGTACTACTGAAAATAAGCTGGTAATAATTCAAACAAGATTGTTATAAATTTTAATCCCTATGGCAACCACTAAGAAAATGACTAAAAAATATAGAAAAAACAAGAAGAAAGGAAACAAAACAGTATACCATAAAAAAAATCAATTAAACACAAAAGAAAGTGATAATGGAGAAATTGAGAAACAAAAAATATGACACACAGAAAACAAATGTAAGAAGTAATGACGAAGCCAAACACAAAAGGCCCTATGCTGCATGGTTCCATTTATATGAAATACCTAGAATGGGCAAATCCATAGCAGATTAGCGGCTGTCAGAGTTTATAGGAAGCGAGAAATGGGGAGTGACTGTGGAATGGGTCTGGAGTTTCATTTTGGAGTGATGAAACTATTCTGAGACTAGCAAATAATGATAGTTGTACATCATTGTGAATGTACTAAATGTAACTTACCTGGATACTAAAATGCTTAAAATGCTGAATTTTATATTATTTATTTGTCATAATAAAATATATATGGAGAAAAATGTTCAATGGCCATGTTCAAGTGACAGTAAGTCACACCATCTTTGCTTACTTTATTTCTTATTTCTAGAAATAAGAAAATTGGTAATCCTATATAAGATTTCAAAGTTAGTACAAAGTACTAAATTTATTGCCAAGACTCTGAGGGGAGGACCTTTTCTTTCACGGCAATGATGAGTTTATTAATTTGAAAAAAAGAACATTACAACAATGAGTGCATGCTAAGTCGTTTCAGTTGTGTCTGACTCCTTGCAATCCTGTGGACCACCAGGCTCCTCTGTCCATGGGATTTTCCAGGCAAGAATACTGGAGGGGGTTGCCATGCCCTTCTCCAGGGGATCTTCCAGACCCAGGGATCGAATCTGGGTCTCCCACATTTCAGGCAGATTCTTTACCATATGAGCCCCCAGGGAAACCCATTACAACAATAAGAGGTAGCAATGTGAAATTTATTACTCCCAAGGAAATACAAACTGCTCATGTAAACAACTTCAAAATTATTTAAAGTATAATATGATAGCCATAATGACTTAAGAAAATTTGCAATGTTTTAAATCTAACTTTTTTCCACTTTTATTTTCTATTGGAGTATAAATTGATTTATAATCTACAACATATATTTTAAAAACCCTTATACAACTTAACAGAAAAGCAAACAACCCAATTAAAAATTAGGAGAGGCTCTGAATAAACATTTTTCCAAAGAAGACATACAAATGTCCAACAGGTACAGGAAAAGGTGCTCAACATCACTAATCATCAGTTCAGTTCAGTTCAGTTCAGTCGCTCAGTCGTGTCCGACTCTTTGCAACCCCATGAACTGCAGCACGCCAGGCCTCCCTGTCTGTCACCAACTCCCGGAGTCCACCCAAACCCATGTCCATTGAGTCGGTGATGCCATCCAGCCATCTCATCCTCTGTCGTCCCCTTCTCCTCCTGCCTTCAATCTTTCCCAGCATCAGGGTCTTTTCCAATGAGTCAGCTCTTCGCATCAGGTAGCCAAAGTATTGGAGTCTCAGGTTCAACATCAGTCCTTCCAATGAACAACCAGGACTGATCTCCTTTAGGATGGACTGGTTGGATCTCCTTGCAGTCCAAGGGACTCTCAAGAGTCTTCTCCAACACCACAGTTCAAAAGCATCAATTCTGCTCTCAGCTTTCTTTATAGTCCAACTCTCCCATCCATACATGACCACTGGAAAAACCATAGCCTTGACTAGACAGACCTTTGTTGATAAAGTAATGTCTCTGCTTTTTAATATGCCGTCTAGGTTGGTCATAACTTTCCTTCCAAGGAGTAAGCATCTTTTAATTTCAGGGCTGCAATCACCACCAGCAATGATTTTGGAGCCCAGTTAAATAAGCAGGGTGACAATATACAGCCTTGACGTACTCCTTTTCCTATTTGGAACCAGTCTGTTATTCCATGTCCAGTTCTAACTGTTGCTTCCTGACCTGCATACAGGTTTCTCAAGAGACAGGGCAGGTGGTTCTGGTATTCCCATCTATTTCAGAATTTTCCACAGTTTATTGTGATCCACACAGTCAAAGGCTTTGGCATAGTCAATAAAGCAGAAATAGATGTTATTCTGGAACTCTCTTGCTTTCTCGATGATCCAGCAGATGTTGGCAATTTGATCTCTGGTTCCTCTGCCTTTTCTAAAACCAGCTTGAACATCTGGAAGTTCACGGTTCATGTATTGCTGAAGTCTGGCTTGGAGAATTTTGAGCATTACTTTACTAGCATGTGAGATGAGTGCTACCACCAGGGAAATGCATATCAAAACTACAATAAAATGTCACCTCACATCTGTAAGAATGGCTATTACCAAAAAAACAAGAAATAACAAATGTTGGCAAGAACATGGAGAAAAGGGAGCCCTTATGTTCTGCTGGTACGTGTCTGTGTGTGTGTGTTAGTTGCTCAGTCGTGTCCAACTCTTAGCCACCCCACAGACTGTAGCCCACCAGGTTCCTTTGCTATGGAATTATCCAGGCAAGAAAACTGGAGTGGGTTGTCATTCCCTTCTCCAGGGGATCTTGCTGACCCAGGAATCGAAACCGAGTCTCCCCACACAGCTGGCAGATTCTTTACCATCCAAGAGCCACCAGGGAAGCCCCATACTGCTGGAAGGAATGCCAACTAGCACATATATTATGAAAAACAGTATGAAGATTCCTCAAAAATTAAAACTAGAACTATCATATAACCCAACAGTTCCTTTGGTATTTACCCAAAGGAAACGAAATCACTATCTTGAAAATATATCTGCACCCCAGTGTTCAAAAAAGCATTTTTTACAACTGCCAAGTCATGGAAACAAGAGATCATTAAGCGAGTTTTTTTTAATATGGCATGTATACAACTGAATATTATTCAATAATAAAAAGAATGAAATCCTGCCATTTGTGACAACATGGATTTTACTAAGTGAAGTCAGAGAGAGAAAGACATATACCAATACTGTATGATCTCACTTACAAATGGACTCTGAAAAAAGAAAAAAAAAGATGAAACTGAAGCCACAGTTAACAGAGAAGAAACTAATGGCTGCCAGAGGCAGTGGCTGAAACATGTGAAGGAGGCCAAAAGCTACAAATTTCCAATTATAAAATAATTAACTCATGGGGATATAATATACAGAATGGTGATGATAGTTCATATTTCTTGACGTGAAAGTTGCTGAGAGATTTTTTTTTAACCAGTCATCTTTTATTGGCTGTTAATTCTCCATTAGGCTATGAAAGGATTCGGGGTGCCCAGCAAAGAATGCAGAATGTGCCCTCTTCAGTGGTACTTGCTTGGCTGCTCTTGTTTAAGTTCCTTGTAAGAATGGCAAACAGTTGGAAAGCATGTAAGCTGCCAGCACCATAGAAAGTCCGGCGACGCTCCCTTTCTTCATGTTTAACTTGTAATACTGGCAATAACCTCTCTGAAATGCTCCAGCAATGCCTTTAGGGATGAAATCTCGCATTAGTATCCAGCTTGACAGCTCCCTTAATTTGACATCCAGGAGTTTCTTTTCCTTAAATGGTACAACTGATGCCATCTTGGAGTCCTAGCAGTCTGCTCCAGTATGAACTCTTCTGTGTTGAGCAAGGTTTGAGGCACAGCAAAAAGCCTTCGCACATTCTTCATAGGGTTTCTCACCACTGTGAATGATCTGATGCAGAAAAAGAGATGAATGTTTCCCAGATACAAACAGTTTCCTATTGCTGATTATTTTATAACTTGAATCTAAATCTGTATTCCAGCTTCTTCCTTCTTCCCTCACAACCATCCAGGGGTCTCTTCCTTCCTCCAATAACACAATGATGTCTGGCTTAGAAATGAAATGGCCAATTGAGACCAAATTACTATAATTCTCCATCATCACAATGCAATACAATTTCTTTTGAAGAGGGTTGAGAAATTCCCACTCATGCAGAAAGAACTCTATGACCACATCCCTGGGTGTTATTGGTCCCCGGGCCATGGTTTTAGACCTGCAAAAACTGGTCCTCAGGGTTCCTTTATCAGAAAAACAGAGTCCAGAAAACCACACCATTCCTTGCCAGCTTGTGTTCCCTTTGCACAGTCGTGTCCGTGGCAACCTACTGGTTTCTCGCTTGGATGGATGTCATTCACAAGCCGTTGACTTCAAGGAGCAAGGAAAAAACCCGAGGTAGAAGTCACCTGCTTCATCGTTGGAGGTGTCCTATGGAGTTGTAAAGTTACCAGTTCAAAGCAAGTGCCCAACCCCAAATCTAACTTTTTGAGACTGATATAAGGAAAAGAAAGCCTTCCTACCTACAACATATCCTTTGATTCTAATAGTAGAAATTAAATAGAGAGCAAGAAAAATTGTGGGCCAACTCCATACAGTTTTTATATTCTTAATTCACTATACCTTTACAAGTTCAATGTGTCTTCACCACCTATTTTATCCCAAGCCTGTCCACAAAATATTTCATTGGCAGATGTGGCTGGTGGTAGGTTTCCATTTTTAACAAAAGTTAGTTTCTTGTCTTGAGGATTGAATTTGTTTGAAAATCTTTCTGTATTTTTTTTCTAGTTATGTTGGTACATCCACTAAAATTCTGTTTTCATAACAACTACTATTCACGGATGTCTATTTTTGTTTTATATGAAAGGAAAACTGTAATTTAGAAACACAATGGCACATTTTTAAAATATTCATTTATAAACGGGCTAGCCTTGAACCAATGAGATAGCTTTGGAAAAAAAATGTTTACATTTTTGTTTCTTTTTAAGATTATTCAAAATCATTTATTTACTGTTAGATTCAGAAAGCTTGCATCTGGTGGTGATACAGGTATCATGCCAATGATTAAGCTCTTGGATTAGCAGTGCTAATAATAATTTGTACACAGATGTTAACAAAAATAACCTCTTCTTATTCTAGTTATGCTTATTTTTATGTAACACAAAACTGGGGTGGGGATAGCTTAAGTAAACAAATGACATGTACATTTCAAACCCAAATAAGTAAGTTCTGGCTCAGCTCCTTGAAATCTACCCTCTGTAGTTATATATCCTTTTCACATCACCTGCTACATTAACTGTAAGGAAGTTTTGCGCCAGATCACTCAACTTGTCGGAATACCCCAGGAAAAAAGAATGATAGTCTCTCTATATAAATTAAACAGTACAGACGGAATATTTGTTGTTGTTGTTTTGGCATACATCAATTCATTCATTCCGTAAGATAAGACTTGCTGTACTTCTGCTTGTCAGGCACTAGGCAAGGCATTAAATGATCTAATAGAGCACAAATACAGTTCCAGTTCTCGAGGAGGTTACTCTTTTTGTGAGGGTACTGAATACACAACTATTCAAACAACTAAATAATTCTGGAAAAGGTCATGGCATCCCTCGTTTCAGGTGATTTTTTTAAAAACAGATTTTTCAAACACTTTAAATTTTGCTTTATAAGACCATTATTAAGAAACATTAGAGATAAACCAAAGTTTTTTAAGAGTAAAGCTTAATGCTTGAAAATGTTGACAAGATACTGTATTAAGTGGTATAAACATCAGTAATATTTATGTGAACCTGGGGAGTTGGAGAGTGTTCAGCAAAACTACATTATGGCCTTTCATGTTGCAGGGAAGATAGATGCACCCATATGATGCATATTTATTGCAAAAATACATGAGAAGAAAGAAAATTCAAGAAACGGACTCAGCCACTGTACAACCAGACAACATGGAGAAGTGCAAAAATAGCTCCTTGTTGTTCAGAATACAACAGCAGTTTTAAAGCCCCCAAAGCAGCTCTTGTAACCAACTAGCTGCCCTGATAATGTGCTCATCTAATGACCTCCTCTGTCTCAAGTATGTATTGCCTGTCTTATAGTAATTCTGCCATTTTTAAGCCATCCTTCAGTCTTCTCTTTTTCATACACAACAACAAAATCATTAGCATACCCTGACTGCTCTAAATTCAAAACACAGCCTGAGTACAACAATTTCCTGTGACCTCCACAGCTAATACTTTCTCAAGCCACCATTCTCTGTCTCGTCAACTACTGCAAGCCCCTCCTAACCTATCATCCTATTTCCACTTTCTTCCCTCAGTCAGTTCGCCCCCACAGCAGCCCAAGTTCTTCTTAAAGTGCTTATCATATCATGTCATTTTCCTGTTCAAAATTGCCTGTTGGCTTCCCATCACATTTAAAATAAAACAAAAGTGCTTCACCATGGTTTGTAAGGCTTTATATAATTTTATCCCTGAAAACTTCCCAATCTCATTAGCTACCAATCTCATACTCTATCTCTCATTGCTCCTTTGCCTTCTTGCTATTCCTTACCCATAACAAACATACTCCTGCCTCAAAGCTTCTCCACATATTATTTTGTCTGTCTGTAAATACTTACCCCAGACTTACCCCAGATGCTCTCATGGCTCTCTCCTTCATGTCACCTAGATTTCTATCTATTCAACCACAGTCATACCTTGGTAGTCTTAAGGGATTGATTCCAGGATCCTTTTGGATGCCAAAAACTGCAGGTGAACTCCTTTAAATAAAATACTGCATTTGCATATAATTTATGAACATAATCCCTTATAATCATCTCTAGATAACTTATAATACCTAATATAATGGAAATGCCATGTAAATAGTTATTGAGCATGCAGCAAATTCAAGTTTTACTTTGGAACCTTCTGGAATTTTTTTCTGAATATTTTCCAGCAGCAGTTGGTTGACTCCAAGAATGGGGAGCCCATAGATACAGCAGGCCAACTATACCTTAAGGGAGGCCTTCCTTGACCACCCTAAAAGAAATCTATTTCTTTCTCTGATTCATTTTGCTTTCTGGACTTAACACTACCCAAAATAATATTACATAATTATTCTTTACTCATTGTCAGTCTCCCCAACCAGAATGTAAGCCCATGAAGGTAAACTTTGGTTCACTACTGCATCTTGTGCACTTTAGAGCAGTGTCTGGTACATAGAGAATATTCAGTATTTGTTTAATGAGCTAACTACTTCTTATGACTCAGTGTCTGTCTACCTTTCCCTCTAATGACTCTGTTTCTGTTTGTCAGGAATTCAAAACTCTTGAGACAGACAATCTTTGCTGATCTAATCACCACTCAACAGTGAGTGTTTATTCCAGTCAGGCCACCCAATAGATAGTCAGATTGGTGTCTTGGCAATAACACCAATCTCCGGTTACCAGTCTTAGACCAGAGTATCAGGTCACTTGATATAAAACATGAAGCCTTATTCAAGAAATCTACGTGGCCATTTTCCTCAGACTGTATGAAAACACAATAGTCACTTAGCTTCTTGGATTCTTCTCTAATATAAAAATAACAAAGTAGATCTTTCTCTTTGATTATTTTCTTTCACTCCTTTTCTTCCCATTACTGACAACAAATTTTCATACCACCTACCTAAGGAACAAATAGGGCTCCTCCTCCTAGGAAATTCCTTTCTCCAATTTTCATACCACCTACCCAAGGAACAAATAGGGCTCCTCCTCCTAGGAAATTCCTTTCTCCTTCCCCTCAAAAAAGCTTAAGCTATCTCTCCCTCCCTCTGACCAAACCTCTAACCTCACCCTCATTATTTCCTTCAGTTTTTATGGGGTAAAATTTCTAAAGTATAAACCAGTGTGTTATTATGTTTTATAGATAATTTATTACCTTTTTCTGACTTTTTTCATTTTAATAAGAAATCCTATATAAAGCAGTGCCTTAACAGCAAGAACCTCAAATATGCAATTTTAGACAATATGATAAAGATCATGGGGATAATGAATTGGAACAGAATGGCCCTCCTAAAATCCCTCAAATGACTTCACTTGCATGATTCTTGCTAGCCTTTTTTATAAGATTACCCATTGTGTGCAATTCTCATTCATTCACACATTTGTTCAATAAACATTATTGAGTGCCTACTTTGTTAAGGCACCAGGCAGTCTTCATGAGTACAAATATGCTCCCCACAGGAGAATGGACCTTAATTTCAGCAGAAAGCTATCCTTCCTAACATTTTATTTTTAGATGTTTCTGTGAATAAATACATTGCTGAAGCATGTTTTATCAACAGCAATTAGTGTGGATCACTCAAGCTTCTTAAAATGGAGCACCTGTTTATAGGCAGTGAAAGTGAAAGTGACGTCGCTCAGTCATGTCCGACTCTTTGCGACCCCATGGACTGCAGTACAGGTATATTATGAAATTATTAAATTTATGGGAGAAACTTTCTAATATATAAATCCCTGCGCTATGGTATCACTACCAATTTAGTCAAGATAACTGCATTTTCTTCTGCACTCTACCCAACTTGCTCAACAATCTGTTTACTTTTTATTAGGCCAGGCTATCCAAATAAATGCTTACTAAAAGAGTGGAGTACAATAGTTAGGCCTCTACTATTTATACAGATTTGCTCAAAACAGGTATAATCACTTCACTTAGGCTTCTACAAAAATGATATCTACTCATTTTGTTAATACAGTCAAAATGTGTTTTATTTCATAAACGAGTTAACAATTCCTAATTTTGATAAAAGGATAATATTCACTCTTTATAAAGATAACTTGAAAAATGTTCATTTCCATCAGCTTTATAATTGTCTGATTAGCTAGTTTTAATGTGCCCTACAATATAGCCACAATATATTACATTACCATCTGCACTAAAAGCTATCCTCCCACTCTGCCTTATTATTCTTACACCTAATCCTCTTTGTAACCCTTACACCTCCCACACTATCTATCCTAACTTCATAATTGTCAAGAAGGAAATGATCATTTCATCTCACACATCATCATTTTCAGCAAATTTTCTCATCATGGTGATGTGGCCTTTAGTTCCAGCCAGCTGACTGTATAAGACCTTTCTTCTCATGCCATCAGTGGGATGACATTGATAAACTCTGTACCTCAACTCCTCCAAATAAATGATTGCTGTGTTTTGCTTTAACTCTTAGACATACTGAACACATGTATAAGATTCTAATAGCCTCATGTTCACAGACTTTTTCATATCTCCAAATTTTTATCTTCTCCTGCAATGATATTTTAGGATCAAATATCTAAGCCACTTAACATAACTGAAATATTATGCTAATTAAGATAAGGATGTGGGTTCAAGTGCTATAATAACCAACTAGCTGGGGGAAAAAGGCCAAATTTTGCTTTAGGATTACAAACTATATCTCAATGATGGATAAAAGGCCCACCATTTCATCAACATCAGAAAAGGTGACCAAGGTGTATAGACTACTGAAGAGTAAGACACCATATTTGAAAAAGCAGTTCATTCACAGATATGTCCTGCTATTGATACAAGGTGAGCAGTATCAACTCTGCATGCTCAGGACATTATGTTACATGTATATAATTATTATATAATATTGATTATACAGGCATAATTAATTTGCATATTCTTATCCACAAATACTTATATTTAAGGTGATGGGACAGATCTAATCCCATAGAATTGATTTGTAGCATAGCCTACTGCAAAGACCACTGGGCTACGAGTTAAGAGACATAACCTGGTTACTGACTCTTCTTTTAGTCCCAAATGGTAACAATTTAAACTGAATTGTAAAAGAAGTTGGAGAAGGAGAAAAGGGGAATGATTCTCTAAAGTACTTCTGTTTGGGGGGATAAAAACCTACTATGTCTAAATAGTGACGAGAAGAAACATTAGAAAGCCCTCAATAAACTGAAAGTCCAAAATAAACTGACAAAAAGTAAGCAGTTATCCAAGAAAATTAATAGTCTATGTTAATAAAGAGAACCATAAAGGGATTTGTTCCCTCGGAGCTACAAAGTATTTACTATGATTTGGATATTATGCCAGATTGAGGCTACAGAAACAAGCATAATAATGTCAGGGAGTCTAAACATATATTTTCTACAACTTTAAAAATTTTCTATATCTCTATTTCCATGTTTTTTTAAAACTATTTTCAGCATTTTACCTATGATCTAAATGCAAGCCTTCCAATAATACTACAAAGTAATTTTGGTGTCCATGTTGGTTTTTCTCATCACAAAAATATTAGCTCCTAATAATCCCTTAATATGACAACAGTGGGCTTCCCTGGTGGCTCAGATGGTAAAGAATCTGTCTGCAATGCAGGAGACACGTGTTCGATCCCTGGATTGGGAAGATGCCCTGGAGAAGGAAATGGCAACCCACTCCAGTATTCTTGCCTGGAGAATCCCCATGGACAGAGGAGCCTGGCAGACTACAGTCAATGGGGTTGCAAAGAGTCAGACACAACTGAGCGACTAACACATGACAACATTAAACTTGTAAGGCACTCTCCAACAAGGAATGTTTCAAATGTGAATATTAATCAGTTTTTCAAATACAATTACTTTAGAATGTTTGTCATTCTTTCTCTCCCATTCCACCCAAAGTATTCGCTGCCTTAAATGTACTTTAAGGGTTGCCAGGTTTTGCTATATTGATGGTACCCACCATGACAAGACTGCTGTGTCTGTCAAAGGTGCTACTATCCAATGATTCTAGAGCCACCAATTTTTAAGCTGTTAGAGATAACCTTGTTCCCACTCTGTGCCATATGAGACATTTAAGCCCAAGTAACGGTACTTGTGCCCATAAACCCAAAGAGTCTCATGAAAGCTTCTTCAGTTACTACATGCGGCCTTTCTGTCCCCAGAACTGGATGAGTCCACTGAGCCAAGACATGGAACTAATGCCTGAAACAGACAAGACACTATTGCATTCACATGCCAGCTTTGCACTAACTCAAAAATACTCCTTTCTCCAGGAAAAAAATTTAAAAGCAAAATGACTTCTGGTGGGCCTCTAATCCAGTTCATAGGGCATGCTGGAACATTTATGAATACTGGCTGAACTTCTAGCTGACATAAATTGCCTCACTCTAATCTCCACTACCCAAAATCCTATTATTAATCCATGAGGTCCATTCTTGGTTGGAGGGAGCAGGAAGACAACCTAAAGGAAGAAATAAGAGAGGCACAAAGAATTCAGAAAAACTTAATTGTTCAAAGGAAAAGGGTAGTCTCATTACAGGTTTCCAAACTCACCCTTCTTAATTATGAGTGATTTCTGCAGTGAGTAGTACCCTCTAAGCAAAATTTGAGAAAAAGCATTTCACCTCACTGTAAGAACTGGAACAAAGATGGCACTCTTTGATAGTCTTCTTACAGAATATATCACTAAGGGAATAGAGGGATTGTCCACCTGATTAACTACCATTCAGCTCTCTAGAGAAGCCACAACTAGAACATCTCAGAGAGAGTACTCTTTAAGAATAGAGTATCATGCTTCAGACACAATACTTAACTATTAATAGATCAAAGACCATTATACAGAACAATATACATAACAATGTCCCCAAAAGAAAAAAGTATATGGCCTGGGAACTAAAAGGCAGAAGCATGTGTGGCTCTACTTACCATTACTACTAATGGCCCATGGGAGGACTCTGTGCTTCCCATCACTGCAGCTTTTGGAATCTGGAGCTGATCCTCAAAGCAGGCACGCTTTTGCCAAGTGATACAGCAAGAATCCCACTTTATTATAAGCTATGGATGTCACCTAGGCAACTTTGGAATCATTATCCCAGTAGGCAAGAAGAAAAATCATCATCTTGGAAGGGGTAATGACCCTGGTCATCAGAAGGAGGCAGGACTACAGTTACACATTGGGGTAGGGAGGAACATGAGTGGAGCACAGAACATGAGTGGGCACCTCCTAATACTCTCTTGGCAGACTGTGACTATAAATACACAGTTACAGCAACCTTGACCTAAGTAGAAGCTGGCTCATGACACTAAATGAGCTCTCGAGGCCAAGAGTAGCCAGTGAGAGTAGAGAAATCTAAGCTGGATAATAGAGGAAGAAAACAATGAGCACCATTTGCAACACAGAGTCCCACTATAGTGACAGATACTGTGGCTTGTCCTCCTAATCTCCCTCTTCTAAGTTTCTCCTCAGGAAGAAAGAACCATCCGAATCTCGATGGAGCTACTTCACAAACATATGGGGAAGTAAATCTGAATAGTACTATGGATGAATTGTTGATGATATAGGCCTCCACATGGGATAAGACTTTATTTGATCCCCACGAGCAGTTGGACTTCTTCCTCCACACAATCCTACTCCCTCCCCTTTACTCTCACAGGTATCCAGTTCAGTTCAGTTGCTCAGTCATGTCCAACTCTTTGAGACCCCATGGACTGCAGCATGCCAGGCCTCCCTGTCCATCACCAACTCCCGGAGTCACAGGTGTTAACTCACAGGTGTTAACCCCTAACAAACATTTTATACTCAAAACTGTGCCTGCTTCCTGAGAACTCAACCTACAACAAAGCTCAACCTAGAGCCTACTATTTCTGCTCTCCCACTAATTTTGTGAGCTTAATAATTCTTTCCTACTTAAACTTACTAAAGTGGATTCCATTGCCAGCAACTATGAACTATGACCAATACAAGAGTCAACACGACATTCAAATGAAAACACAACAACCCAAAACCTATGGGATTCAGTAAAAGCAGTGCTAAGGGGAAGGTTCATAGCAATACAAGCCTACCTCAAGAAACAGGAGAAAAATCAAATAACCTAACTCTACACCTAAAGCAACTAGAAAAAGAAGAAATGAAGAAACCCAGGGTTAGTAGAAGGAAAGAAATCATAACAATTAGGGCAGAAATAAATGCAAAAGAATCAAAGGAGACCACAGCAAAAATCAACAAAGCTAAAAGCTGGTTCTTTAAGAAGAGAAATAAAATAGGCAAACCATTAGCCAGACTCATCAAGAAAAAAAGGGAGAAGAATCAAATCAACAAAATTACAAATGAAAATGGAGAAATCACAACAGACAACACAGAAATACAAAGGATCACAAGAGACTACTAATAGCAACTATATGCCAATAAAATGGACAATGTGGAAGAAATGGACAAATTCTTAGAAAAGTATAACTTTCCAAACCTGAACCAGGAAGAAACAGAAAATCTTAACAGACCCATCACAAGCACAGAAATCGAAACTGTAATCAGGAATCTTCCAGCAAACAAAGCCCAGGACCAGATGGCTTCACAGCTGAATTCTACCAAAAATTTAGAGAAGAGCTAACACCTATCCTACTCAAACTCTTCCAGAAAATTGCAGAGGAAGGTAAACTTCCAAACTCATTCTATGAGGCCACCATCACCCTAATACCAAAACCAGGCAAAGATGCCACAAGTAAAGAAAACTACAGGCCAATATCACTGATGAACACAGATGCAAAAATCCTTAACATAATTCTAGCAAACAGAATCCAACAACATATTGAAAAGATCATACGTCATGACCAAGTGGGCTTTATCCCAGGGATGTAAGGATTCTTCAATATTCGCAAATCAATCAATGTGCTACACCACATTAACAAATTGAAAGATAAAAACCATATGATTATCTCAATAGATGCAGAGAAAGCCTTCGACAAAATTCAACATTCATTTATGATAAAAACCTTCCAGAAAGCAGGCATAAAAGGAACATATTTCAACATAATAAAAGCCATATATGATAAACCTACAGCAAACATTATCCTCAATGGTGAAAAATTGAAAGCATTTCCCCTAAAGTCAGGAACAAGACAAGGGTGCCCACTCTCACCACTACTATTCAACATAGTTTTGGAAGTTTTAGCCACAGCAATCAGAGAAGAAAAATAAATAAAAGGAATCCAGATTGGCAAAGAAGTAAAACTCTGTTTGCAGATGACATGATCCTCTACATAGAAAACCCTAAAGACTCCACCAGAAAATTACTAGAGCTAATCAATGAATATTGTAAAGTTGCAGGATATAAAATTAACATGCAGAAATCCTTTGCATTCCTATACACTAACAATGAGAAAACAGGAAGAGAAATTAAGGAAACAATTCCATTCACCGTTGCAACGAAAAGAACAAAATACTTAGGAATAAATCTACCTAAAGAAACAAAAGACCTATATATAGAAAACTATAAAACATTAGTGAAAGAATCAAAGATGACACAAATAGATGGAGAAATATACCATGCTCATGGATTGGAAGAATCAATATAGTGAAAATGAGTATACTACCCAAAGCAATCTATAGATTCAGTGCAATCCCTATCAAGCTACCAATGGTATTTTTCACAGAACTGGAACAAATAACTTCACAATTTGTATGGAAATACAAAAAACCTCGAATACCCAAAGCAATCTTAAGAAAGAAGAATGGAACTGGAGGAATCAACCTGCCTGACGTCAGGCTATACTACAAAGCCACAGTCATCAAGACAGTATGGTACTGGCACAAGGACAGAAATACAGATCAATGGAACAAAATAGAAAGCCCAGAGATAAATACACGCAACTTTGGACACCTTATCTTTGACAAAGGAGGCAAGAATATACAATGGAGAAAAGACAATCTCTTTAACAAATGATGCTGGGAAAACTGGTCAACCACCTGCAAAAGAATGAAACTAGAACACTTTCTAACACCATACACAAAAATAAACTCAAAATGGATTAAAGATCTAAACATAAGACCAGAAACTATAAAAGTCCTAAAGGAAAACACAGGCAAAACACTCTCTGACATAAATCACAGCAGGATCCTCTGTGACTCACCCCCCAGAGTAATGGAAATAAAAGCAAAAATAAACAAATGGGACCTAATTAAATTTAAAAGCTTTTGCACAATGAAGGAAACTATAATCAAGGTGAAAAGACAGCCTTCAGAAGGGGAGAAAATAATAGCAAATGAAGCAACTGACAAAGAATTAATTTCAAAAATATACAAGCAGCTCATGCAGCTCAATACCAGAAAGATAAACGACCCAATCAAAAAATGGGCCAAAGAACTAAACAGACATTTCTCCAAAGAAGACATACAGATGGCTAACAGACACATGAAAAAATGCTAAACATCACTCATTATCAAAGAAATGCAAATCAAAACCACAATGAGGTACCATCTCATGCTGATCAGAATGGCTGCTATCAAAAAGTCTACAAACAAGAAATGCTGGAGAGGGTGCAGAGAAAAAGGAACCCTCTTACACTGCTGGTAGGAATGCAAACTAGTACAGCCACTATGGAGAACAGTGTGGAGATTCCTTAAAAAACTGGAAATAGAACTGCCATACAACCCAGCAATCCCACTGCTGGGCATACACACTGAGGAAACCAGAATTGAAAGAGACACGTGTACCCAAATGTTCATTGCAGCACTGTTTACAATAGCCAGGACATGGAAGCAACCTAGATGCCCATCGGCAGACGAATGGATAGGAAAGCTGCGGTACATACACACAATGGAATATTACTCAGCTATTAAAAAGAATGCATTTGAATCAGTTCTAATGAGGTGAATGAAACCGGAGCCTACTATACAGAGTGAAGTAAGTCAGAAAGAAAAACACCAATACGGTATATTAATGCATATATATGGAATTTAGAAAGATGGTAACGATGACCCTATATGCAAGACAGCAAAAGAGACACAGATGTAAAGAAGTCTTTTGGACTCTGTGGGAGAAGGCAAGGGTGGGGTGATTTGAGAGGGTAGCATTGAAACGTGTATATTATCATATGTGAAGTGTATCGCCAGACCAGGTTTGATGCATGAGACAGGGTGCTCAGGGCTGGTACACTGGGATGACCCTGAGGGATGGGATGGGGAGGGAGGTGGGAAGGGGGTTCTGGATAGGGAACACACGTGGGCCTGTGGCTGATTCATGTCAATGTATGGCAAAAACCACTACAATATTGTAAAGTAATTAGCCTCCAATTAAAATAAATTAATTAATTTAAAAAAAACAAATACAAAGATAACAGGCATCTTCAAATACTAAAGAACACAGATATTACAAAAGCCATAACTCTAGCTTGCTAATCAGTCACTTAAGAGATTAACCAAACAAAACATAAAAAAAATAAAATAGACAAGGCTTGTGGTAAACAATGAATTCATTTATATACAGAACTAATGAAGAAGAGCAGAATAACTGCAGGATTTGGTTAATAGATTATGGATATTATAAACATAGACAATGTAGCAATAATAATATAACATAAAAGTTGGAGGGTGGTAAGTCACAAGGATGTAAGAGACCTGTTATTCTCACTTTTCATAGTAGAATGTCAACTCCACATAAAATTAAAATATTCATTTAATAAAACAAAATTATCCAACTTCTTAGTTTTTCCACAATACTTTTTAATCATAAGAGAATCTTAAAAGAAATAAGTCCTGTGATAAAAAGACATTTATTTGAAGTTCAAAATGGCTTAAGTTTAAGTTCAGTCTCTTTTACTTCTAATAAATTCAAATAAAATAAAATTAAACAGTTTTTTAAAAATTAGAATCTATTAATTCAAAATGATCCACTTTCATTAAACTATTTTTATATCTACCATCCTACATTATTTCTTTTTATCTACACTTCTGCTTATATGTACATATATATGTATGTAAGTGTATATACATATATATACAGCTTTGCATTTAGAAGAAAAGATATCTGCACAAGTTCTGAATAAAGAAAGCTATATAGAATAATATTCACCTAATGCTAATGATATTTTCTGAATAGTGGAATTTAGGCTATTTTTTAATTTGTGTACCTTCCCATAGTCTTAAAATTATTTACAGTGAGCATATATAATTTTCCAAAAGCAATGAAAAGAAGAAAAGGCCAGATAATTAAAATTTTGTATGCTATGCTAAAACTGTAGATTTTTAATAAATTTGTGAAGATGAAAGGTCTTGAACTATTTTAAGATGGAAATTAAAGCCATAGGGATAGATCGTATTTCCCAAGAAGATTACAAAAAGAAGATAGTCAAATATATATCATTTTTATTCCTAAGGAGCAGGAACAAAGAGAAGAGAAATCACAAAGAAAATTCAGAAGTCAGAATGGTGAGAAGAAAGTAAAGAATCTGCCTGCAATGCAGAAGATCTGGATTTGATTCCTGGGTGGGAAAGATCCCCTGGATAAGGAAATGGCAACCCACTCCAGTATTCTTGCCTGGAGAATCCCGTGGACAGAGGAGCTTGGCAGGCTACATACAGTCCATGGGGTTGCAAGATTCGGACAAGACTTAGCAACTAAACCACCACCGAGCATCATGAAATACCTTGAGCTGCCATAGTTTAAAGAGAAAATATAGCTCATATCTGGCTTTATAGAGGATATCTAAATTGTCATAAATGTTTTTACATTCTGTCTACAAATTCCATAAAACAGAAAATAAACAGGCAATAGTCTGGTCACTATGTAATACCACTGGAAATTAACAAAATCAGAAAATAGACTCTTTCCCCTGGAAAATTGTTAACTATCTGCACAATAACTTTTTTCTTTGTCAGGTCAAAGAAAAAACTAAAATAGCAAAAATTTTAGAGAACAAATATTCAATGATAATTTGAAAAAATTCAATGTCCATTTATGAAAACTCTCAACAAAGTGGATATAGAAGGAGCATAACTCAATATAATAAAGGTTACTATGATAAATCCACAACCAACATCATACTCAAAGGTAAAAAGCTGAAAGAATTTCCTCGGAGATCAGGAGCAAAACAAGGATGCCACTTTCACCACTCTTAGTCAACAGAAATCAGTTCAGTTCAGTTCAGTCGCTCAGTCGTGTCCGACTCTTTGCAACCCCATGAATTGCAGCAAGCCAGGCCTCTCTGTCCATCACCAACTCCCGGAGTCTACCCAAACCCATGTCCATAGAGTCGGTGATGCCATCCAACCATCTCATCCTCTGTCCCCTTCTCCTCCCGCCTCCAATCCTATAAAGCATTAGGGTCTTTTCCAATGAGTCAACCCTTCGCATGAGGTGGCCAAAGTATAGGAGTTTCAGCTTCAACATCAGTCCTTCCAATGAACACCCAGGACTGACCTTCTTTAGGATGGATTGATTGGATCTCCTTGCAGTCCAAGGGACTCTCGAAAGTCTTCTCCAACACCACAGTTCAAAAGCATCAATTCTTCAGCGCTCAGCTTTCTTCACCGTCCAACTCTCACATCCATACATGACCACTGGAAAAACCATAGCCTTGACTAGACGGACTTTTGTTGGCAAAGTAATGTCTCTGCTTTTAAATATGCTATCTAAGTTGGCCATAACCTTCCTTCCAAGGAGTAAACATCTTTTAATTTCATGGCTGCAGTCACCATCAGCAGTGATTTTGGAGCCCAAACAAATAAAATCTGACACTGTTTCCACTGTTTCCCCATCTATTTCCCATGAAGTGATGGGACCAGATGCCATGATCTTAGTTTTCTGAACGTTGAGCTTTAAGCCAACTTTTTCACTCTCCTCTTTCACCTTCATCAAGAGGCTCTTTAGTTCTTCTTCACTTTCTGCCATAAGGGTGGGGTCATCCGCATATCTGAGGTTATTGATATTTCTCCCGGCAATCTTGATTCCAGCTTGTGTTTTTTCCAGCCCAGCGTTTCTCATGATGTACTCTGCATACAAGTTAAATAAGCAGGGTGACAATATACAGCCTTGATGTACTCCTTTTCCTATTTGGAACCAGTCTGTTGTTCCATGTCCAGCTCTAACTGTTGCTTCCTGACCTGCATACAGGTTTCTCAAGAGACAGGTCAGATGGTCTGGTATTCCCATCTCTTTCAGAATTTTCCACAGTTTATTGTGATCCACACAGTTAAAGGCTTTGGCATAGTCAATAAAGCAGAAATAGATGTTTTTATGAAACTCTCTTGCTTTTTTGATGATCCAGCGGATATTGGCAATTTGATCTCTGGGTCCTCTGCCTTTTCTAAAACCAGCTTGAACATCTGGAAGTTCACGGTTCACATATTGCTGAAGCCCGGCTTGGAGAATTTTGAGCATTACTTTACTAGCATGTGAGATGAGTGCAATTGTGCGGTAGTTTGAGCTTTCTTTGGCATTGCCTTTCTTTGGGATTGGAACGAAAACTGACCTTTTCCAGTCCTGTGGCCACTGCTGAGCTTTCCAAATTTGCTGGCATATCGAGTGCAGCACTTTCACAGCATCATCTTTCAGGATTTGAAATAGCTCAACTGGAATTCCATCACCTCCACTAGCTTTGTTCGTAGTGATGCTTCCTAAGGCCCACTTGACTTCACATTCCAGGATGTCTGGCTCTAGGTGAGTGATCACACCATCATGATTATCTGGGTCGTGAAGATCTTTTTTGTACAGTTCTTCTGTGTATTCTTGCCACCTCTTCTTAATATCTTCTGCTTCTGTTAGGTCCATACCATTTCTGTCCTTTATCGAGCCTATCTTTGCATGAAATGTTCCTTTAGTATCTCTAATTTTCTTGAAGAGATCTCTAGTCTTTCCCAATCTGTTGTTTTCCTCTTATTTCTTTGCATTGATCGCTGAGGAAGGCTTTCTTATCTCTCCTTGCTATTCTTTGGAATTCTGCATTCAGATGGGTATATCTTTCCTTTTCTCCTTTGCTTTTTGCTTCTCTTCTCTTCCCAGCTATCTTTAAGACCTCCTCAGACAGCCATTTTGCTTTTTTGCATTTCTTTTCCATGGGGATTGTCTTGATCCCTGTCTCCTGTACAATGTCACGAACCTCTGTCCATAGATCATGAACTGCTTATTGCCAAATTCATACTTAAATTGAAGAAAGTATGGAAAACCACTAGTCCATTCAGGTATGACCTAGATCAAATCCCTTATGAGTATACAGTGGAAGTGACAAATAGATTTAAGGGACTAGACCTGATAGACAGAGTGCCTGATTAACTATGGACAGAGGTTCGTGACATTGTACAGGAGACAGGGATCAAGACAATCCCCACGGAAAAAAATGCAACGGAAATCAGATGAGGACAAAATAGATAAAATGAACCCAAGATGGAAAAGAAGAAACAAAACTGTCACCATATGTAGATGACATGATACTATATATAGAAACACTAAAGTCTTCAGCAGAAAAGTATTAGTTCTAACAAATGAATTCAGTAAAGTTTCAACATATAAATCTGTTGCATTTCTATTCATTAATGACAAACTCTGAGAAAGAGAAATTAAGAAACAATGCAACCCATGGACTGTACAGTCCATGGAATTCTCCAGGCCAGAATACTGGCGTGGGTGGCCTTTCCCTTCTCCAGGGGATCTTCCCAATCCAGGCATCAAACCCAGGTCTCCTGCATTGCAGGTGGTAATCTCATTTACAGTTACATCAAAAAGAATAAAATACCTAGGAATAAATCTAATCAAAAAGGTAAAAGAATTGTACTCTGAAAACTATGACACTGATGAAAAAAACTGAAAACAACAGAAATAAGTGGAAAGATATATCATGCTCATTTAGAAGAATTAATATTGTTAAAATAATCATATAACCCAAAGTAATCTACAGATTCAATGCAATCCCTAACAAAACACCAAAAGCATTTTTTTCAGAGTACTAGGACAAATAATTGTAAAATATGTATAGGAATACAAAAGACCCTGAATAGTCAAAGCAATCTTGAGAAAGAACAAAGCTGGAGGTATCATGCACCTTGATTTCAAACTATACTACAAGGCAACAGTAATTATACCAGTATGGTACTAACACAAACACAAACACATAGATCAGTGGAGCAGAATAGAGAGCCCAGAAATGAACCCATACATATGAGGTTCATTAATGGGCAACTAATCCATGAAAAAGGACGCAAGAAAATGCAACAGGGATAAAACAGTCTCTTCAATAAATGGTGCTGGAAAAAATGGACAGCTACATGCAAAGAGATCAATGGTACTACTTTCTCATGCCATATACAAAAATGAATTCAAAATATATTAAAAACTTAAGTGTAAGTCCTAAAACCATAAAAATCTTAGAAGAAAACATAGGCCATATATTCTTTGACACTGGTATTAGCAATATTTGTTTTAGATCTATCTCCTCAGGTAAGAGGAACAAAGGCAAAAATAAACAAGTGGGACTACATCAATCTAAAAAGGCTGTGCACAGTGAAGAAAATTATCAACAAACTAAAAATGCGGTCTACTGAACAGGAAAAGGTATTTACAAACAGTATACCCAATAATAGATTAATATTCAAAATATATAAATAATTTATACAACTTAACATAAAAAACAAACAATTCAATTAAAAGATGGGCAGAGGACCTGAACATTTTTCGAAAGATATACAGACAGCCAGCAGACATTAAAAGATGCTCAATATCACTAATCTTTAGGTAAATGCACATCAAAACCACAACCTCACATATGTCAGAATGGCAATCACTAAAAGACAACAACAAAAGTTGGCAACAATGTGGAGAAAAGGAAATCCTCATGCACTGTTCGTGGAACTATAAATTGGTGCAGCTACTACAGAGAACATTATGAGGTTTCCTCAAAAAATTAAAATGGAAGTGCCATATGATCCAGTAATTTCATTTGGGGGGTGGTATTTACTAAAGAAAATAAAACATTATTTCAAAAAGATATATGCACCTCAATGTTCTGCTGCTGCTGTTGCTAAGCCGCTTCAGTCGTGTCCAACTCTGTGCGACCCCATAGACGGCAGCCCACCAGGCTCCGCCGTCCCTGGTCATTGCAGCATTATTTACAACAGCAAAGACAGGGAGGCAACCCAAGTGTCCATCAACAGAAGAACGGATAAAGAAGATGTAGTGTATATATACAATCAAGTATTAGCCATAAAAAAATGAAATCTTATCATTTATGACAACATGGATGGATCTATAGGGTATTATGCTAAGTGAAATTACGTCAAATACCATGTAATCTTACTTATATGTGGAATCTAAAATAAGAAATGAAAACAGATTACTAGATACACAGAACACAGGGGTTTCTGCCAGAGAGGAGAGGGGTGGGAGTAGGGTAAAATAGGTGAAGGAGATTAATAGATTTCAACATAAAATAATAAGCCATGGGGATATAACAGTATAATGAATATGGTTAGTGAAGTGAAAGTCACTCAGTCGTGTCCGACTCTTTGTGATCTCATGGACTATACTGTCCGTGGAATTCTCCAGGCCAGAATACTGGAGTGGGTAGCCTTTCCCTTCTCCAGGGGATCTTCCCAACCCAGGGATCGAACCCAGATCTCCCACATTGCAGGCAGATTCCCTTGTGGCAGCTGAGCCACCAGGGAAACCCAATATGGTTAATTATATTATAAAAACTGCATGGGAACATATGGCTACTAGATTTATGGTGATCATTTCATAATGTACACAAATGTCAAGTTACCATGTAGTATACCTGAAACTAATATGACTATATTTCAATTTACATTTCAAAATATATTCAAATATATTTAATGTTATATTTCAACTATATTTCAATTAAAAATAAATAAAATTGACCATGATTTTAAATCCACAAGCCATACCAGTAAAATCACTCAAAATCCAGAAGCCACAGGAGAAATTAAAATAAAAAGTCAGTCTTCCAAGTAGTACCAAAAAAAAAAAAATAGGTAAAGTCATTAGGCAATTATGTATTGTGCTTAGTTGCTCAGTTGTGTCCAACTCTTTACAATACCATGGACCGCAGCTCGCCAGGCTCCTCTGTCCATGGGGATTCTCCAGGCAACAATACTGGAGTGGGTTGCCATGCCCTCCTCCAGGGGATCTACCCAACCCAGGGATCAAACCCAGGTCTTCTACATTGCAGGCAGATTTTTTACCCTCTGAGTACTAGGGAAGCCCCAAGGCAATTATAAGCCAGTTAAAAAATGCCTGCAACTCATATCATAAACAAAGAATTAATCTCACAAATTCATAAGGAGTTCATAAAAATTGAAAAAATAAACATACCAAATAGCAAAAAAGAGCAAAAGATAGGATCAGTTAAGTCCCAGGAAAAGAAACGCAAATAGTTTTCAAATACAGGAGAAGATTCTCAACCTCACTCAAAGCAAAATGAACCTATTAAATAAATTAAAACTGTGCTCAGATACCATTTGCACTATCAGATTTTTTTTTAATTCCAAGACTGTAATAAAACTATTATTAAACAGTCTGCAGGAAAACAGATATCCTCAGGTAACACCAGTAGAAGAACAAATTTAATTTAGCAATATAATTTAAGAATATAATTTAGCAATATTTATCAGAATTACAAATACAAATACCTTTGACCCAACAATTCCACTTCTGGTTATACAGCCTACATATAAACTTAAGACATGTGCAAAATAATTTATGTACAAGTTGACATTACAGCATTGATGTAATAGCAAAAGATAGGGAACAACTCAAATCTCCTTCAGTAAAGGACTAGTTTTTAAAATGTATGGTACATCTACATAATGGAATGTCACCTAAAAGAGAAAGAATGAGAAAGCTTTTTACTTACTTCTGTGGAAAGATTTCAATGTCTACTATTTTTTTAGTACAAGAAAGTGAATACAGTATATTACTTGTATTTTTTAAAGAAGGTAAACAAGACTACACACACATACTGATTATATTTGTATATGAGTAACTCTGAAATGAAATACAAAAACCAATTTAAGTGGTTAAAAATGATAGCGAGAGATCACTGGAGAAATGGGGTAGAAGATTTCATACTCCATACCATTTTTTAACCACATGACCACATTATCTCTTCAAATTAAATTTTAACATAAAATTTTTTTACATCCACATATTTCAAAATTAAAAATGCCATGGAAGTTTCCTTTTTAAGTTATCCTCAAATCCATTTCTCAAATATCTTCTTCGGTAAAAAATGTACCATATAGGAGCAATATTCAGTAGCAATTTTCCAAAGCCAGGCATTCTGTTCTATGGGACCTTACTGAATTTATTTTTATGGATAAAATACGGCATTGGCTATAATTTCTTAAAAATTTCCAGGCTTATATTATTGTGGTTTTGCTACATGGGGCATGAATGTTCCCTTTGTCTCTACATTGGAGAAAATCATAATCATTTTTAAAAGTGGATTCTTGGCCATGCCTCTGAGTACTCCCACAGCTTGCTTTGCACCGGGGGTGGCCTTCTAGTCAGCCGAGTGTCTATATTAGGCAACTCAAATTTCACAAGAGGATATCAATCCTACTCCCAATTCAACTGTCTGTTAAAGCATATGGGTCTTTATTTAATTGGCAACATAGACTAGCAGCACTCCAGGTAGTTGTCAGCAAATACAATCTTGAACTCATGCTGTCCAATACCGATCAAAATCTTGGCCAAGATAAACAATATTTAAGGAGGACTGCTTGAAAGATAGAGTGGACATTTGCTATTTCTGTCAGCTTAACATATAAATGTCCATCTTATATTGGGGAAATCCCAAGAGGCAGGGTCCTGCTTCCCCCTGCAAACACCAAAGAGTACTCTCTAGAAGCTAGAAGTATACATGGTATTTAGGCTTGACTGACTGGACGATCTGTTACTCTGGGACTCTGACATGACATCATAACAAAGGGAAGCAAAGATGCAGAGACAATCAGATTTTTTGGCACAGTGGTGGCAACAGAAATGAGAATCACGGAACAGAGGCAAGAGTCTATTTAAGTGCAGCAACATGATTTTCCTTAGAAGATTACTTCCACGACAGGGTCTTTTCCAGGCCCTGCCTTTCTTGATTCCCACCCCTTTTTTCAGGCCTTGTTATCCAAATTGTTATTAATTCTACATGATATCTTTCCAACAATTTTTTTTTTGCGTCTAAATTAGAGTTGCTTTTTTCATTTGCAACCAAGAATGTATGTACGTATGTGTGTGTGTGTGCGCACGCACTCAGTCGTGTCTGACTCTTTGTGACCCCATGGACTGTAGCCCACCATGCTCCTCTGTTTATGGAATTCTCCAGACAAGAATACTGGAGTGAGTTGCCATTTCCTCCTCCAGGGGCAACCACAAATGCGGAATGATAAAAGAAAGATTGTTCCATGGGTTAAATTAGGTAAACTGACTACTATAATGTGTCTCGGTCATATTATGCTGGCCCCCTTTAACTATCTTTACAGAGATAAATTTTCATATGATATTGTTGATTGTAGGTTGTGATACAGTTCTAAAACACTCTTTCTACAGTATTTTCAATACATCATAAACTATTCTCTATGTGAATTTTGGGAGCAACTTTTGTCTTGGCATAGTACCATGAAAACTTGGGTTTCACTAAAGAATTGGTTGGATTTACATTATAAACAAATGTAAGTGTGTGATATTATTAACAACATCATACACTATTCTACTATTTTTAATACCAATATTCACGGCTATTATTTTTTCCAGAATCCTTTTTGGAATAGAGAAGACAGGTTGTTGGACTGTTTATGATTTGAGGTTGTGAAGACTGGATATGGTGAAATGACAAATAGCAAGAGAGGTGAAAGTACTGACAAGAGAGTTGAATTTGTACACCCTAATATACCATATGCCTAGGCTAGATAATAATATAACTAGAAGGGTGTTAATACTTTGAAAGAAGATAGAGCATCAAAGATTCTTAAGTATCAACAAGAAACAAAGAAGCATAAAAATGTAGAGAACTAGTAAAACAGGAAATTACTGTAGAAGAATAAGATTGGAAGTTTAAGATTTCAGATATAGACAGTTCAATTTTCATATATGACCAGAGGAAATGCTTTTGGATCTGGAGGGCACAAAACATCACTGAACTTGGGAACATTTGGACGGGTCTTTGACACTCCAGTTTCCAGAATGATGACAAGACTTACAGAGTATAGAGAAAATACTAATTCAAGTATCAAAATTCTAAATTGTATTGAGGTAGGGAACCAGGACTAGAGAAATAACCATTTTCTCTTTCTCTTCCATGTTCCTGCCTTGGCCTATGAAATGAAACGTTTGACCTCTCAGAAACATTGGGAAAGAGGCGCCTGTCCTTTCTTCATTTCTCACTAGTATTTATCTGGAAATATGATAAGAGACTTATATTCCAGAGCCTACGTTTGTCTTTTGAGGATGATTAATATAATACATATATATAGCACGGACACTACTTAACTTTCTACTTCAGAACTATCTGCCCAGTGTGTGTTCTCTCTGATCCTGTCCCATCAATGTGATCAACCACTCAGGCATGCCTTACTCTTCTTGGGATGAAAGGCCTACTCAGCTGAATCTCAAAGTATAAATAAGAGGGAGTATACTGAGAGGACAAGAGTGGAGAAAAGTATACCAGGCAGAAGCAATAGCAGTTACAAAGTAGTGCTGCTTAAAAAAATAATTTGCATGTGGAATCCCAAACAGAATGCCTTGAACACAGGATGTCATCTTTGTATTTGTGAAGATGACAAGAGGAATTAACAAAATGACAAGGACACTAAATATAATGCCAAAAATTCTGGACTTTATCTTGGCATGACAAAAGTCTGACAGATTACCAGTTAATACATCAATAACCCACAAGAGAAAACACTGTTAGCCCTCCTTCTCTTCATGAGTTTACTACTACTACTCTAAGTATCTCAAAAGTTGTGAGCCCTGACAGTAACTAAAAGTAAATTTTTTTAAATTAACAACAGTTAAGGGGATTCAAATACCTCATGAACAAATAAAAACAAAAAATTAAGAAAAAGAAGTTGCTAATGAAATAGAAATACTGAAGATAAATAACTTTAACATAAAAATAAAAGGAATCCATGAGATTCAATTATAGCATTCAAAAAGACTTTAGAATTAAGCATGATTTTTCCAATTCCAAAATTCAGTAGCTGAATTAAAAGGAAGGGTGATCATTACAAAAAATTAAGTGAGAAGCCCAAGAAGAAATAATCTCAAAGCCAGAGAAAAATATAAAGAGATGGTCTTCAGCTTCAATCCACAAAGGAATAACTTCTCTGGGACTTACCCTTATGCCATAAACAGCTAGAAAAACAAAATACATAAAACAACTAATTTCAGACCTCAGACAATGGTAGTATAAGACAATAATTCCTGAGAGAAGAGAGACAACCAAATTGGCCCCCAGCAGTAGCATCCCTGCGGTACAGGGAAATAAAATCAAAACAGAGCCCAGCAGTGCCACTTGAGTTGAGAAGGCAGAGCCTAGAGTTCAGGCAAACTGAGATGAACAGAAGTTGTGAGATAATACAGAGGAGTGAATATTCATTGGAAGGACTATTGCTGAAGCTGAAGCTCAAATACCTTATATCAATATAAGTATTTTTATATATAAGCATAAGATATATATATGTCAATATAAGTATTTATATTAATCATATATATCCAAAAGAATTAAACTTATACTTAAATCAATATAAGTATTTTATTGCTATGTTCACAGCAGCAGTACTCACAACAGCCAAGTTGTAGAGCAACCCAAATGTCCATCAGTGGATGAATGGATAAACAAATGTGGTACTATATACAATGGAATACTATTCAGTCTTAAAAAAGGAGGAAATCCTGACACACAATACAACAAGGATGAAATTTGAGGACATTATGCTAAGTGAAATAAGCCAATTGTGAGAGACAAATACTACTTGGTTCCACTTACATGACCTACGTGTGCTGTGCCGGTGCCTAGTTGCTCAGTTGTGTCCAACTCTTTGCAACCCCATGGGCTGTAACCCGCCAGGCTCCTCTGTCTATGGGGATTCTCCAAGCAAGAATACTGGAGTGGGTCGCCATGCCCTCCTCCAGGGGATCTTCTCAACCCAGGAATCGAACCCAGGTCTCCCGCATTGCAGGCAGATTGTTTATCGTCTGACCCACCAGGAAAGCCCATGAATACTGAAATGGGTAGCCTATCCTGTCGTGAGGGGACGTTCCTGACTTAGGAACGGAACCAGGGTCTCCTGCATTTCAAGCAGATTCTTTACCAGCTGAGCTACCAGGGAAGCCCATACAACCTACCTAGAGTAGTCAAATTCATAGGAATGGAAAGATGGAGAAATGGGGAGTTGTTGTTTCATGGGTACAGAATTTCAATTTTCTAAGATGAAAAAGTTGGGAGATTTGTTACCCACCAGTGTGAATATATTTAACACTACTAACCTGTTCATTTCGAAGTAATCAAGATGGTAAATTTTATATGTTAAGTGTTTTCCTTTTTCTTTTTTTTCCCACCACTGCTGCCCCACAGGTCTGCCTATGCTCCCCAGCCTGGCCCCACAGCAGTGCACTGCACCCACTCCCCCACGTGTTCCTGTTATGCTCTTCTACCACAACAAATTTTTTTTAATTTAAAAAAATAGGAAAATCATAAAAAGTGATCAAAACTGGAACAAGCAACCTTCAAGAAAGTGAGCTTCTTGACTACAATTCCAAAATAAATTCCATCTTTCTGACCAGAATAATAAAAACAGGAACTGCTTTAGGGAAAAAGAGACTCCCAGAGAAGACAGATGGGAAGAAAAGAAGATGCAGCTATGTATTATTGGGAAAAAAAAATCACTTTAAATATAAACAGGTAGGTAGATTAAAAGTAAGGGGTAAAAAACAACTTACAGTGTTAATCCAAAGATAGCTAGAGTGGCCATATTAATATCATATAAAGTAGAATTCAGAACAAGAAATATTACCAAGGATAAACAGGGATACTGTGTAATGATAAAAGTGTCAATTCACTAAGATACAAAAATTCTAGATGAGTATGTATCAACAACAGAACTTCAAAATATATGAAGCAATAACTGATAGAACTTGAAGGAAAAACCAGACAAATTTAAAATAATAAAGATGCCAAACTCCTTTTAACAATCAATTGAAAATGTAGAAAGAAAAGTAGTATATAGAAGATCTTATTCTAATGGACATTTATAGACTTTTCGACTCAAAATTCCTGTAACATTTACCAAGAGAGACCATATCCTGGCCCATAAAACAAATCTTCAAAAATTAGAAAGAACTAAATCACTCAAAGGATGATCTTTGACCATAACAGAATTAATCTAGGGGGAAAAGAAAAATAAACAGGAAATTCTTAAATATTTGGAAATTAAATAATACACTTCTAAATAAGTCTATAAAAAAACAGTCATGGGAAAATTATAATTTATTTTGAGTTGAATAAAAGTGACAGAAAAAAATTAAGGAGATATGCCTGAATTTTTTTCTAAAATTGATGGAAAATATAAACCGGTAGGTCCTAGAAGGTCAATGAAAACAAAGCAAAACAAACAGAAAGAAAATTACCAAGTACATCATAATCAAATTGGTGAAAACAAATTTTAAAAACATCTTTAAAACATCCAGAAAAAAAGACACTACTTACGGAAGAACCATGTTAAGAAATTCATAACTCTTGTCAGAACTATGCAAGCTAGAGAAGAATGGAATCACATTTCTTGCATGCTGGAAAAAAATTAAACCAAGAATTCTGTAGACAGAAAATAAAATTCAAAGTATAAGATAGTAAATAATAATGTAATGAAACATAAAACGGGAAAATAACATAAAAAGTCAATGAAATCAAAAGCTGTTTTTTTGAAAAATTAATTAAATTGATAAATCAATGCCAAGACAGAAGAAACACAAATTACCAATATCAGAAATGAAAGAAGGTACATTATTATAGATATTACAGATATT
Organism: Okapia johnstoni; assembly: GCA_024291935.2. Classification (NCBI taxonomy): domain Eukaryota; kingdom Metazoa; phylum Chordata; class Mammalia; order Artiodactyla; family Giraffidae; genus Okapia; species Okapia johnstoni. The sequence goes on from CM044319.1 coordinate 12,357,518, forward strand.
AAAAGAATAATAATAGGATACCATAAACAACTTCATGACAACAAATTTGACAACTTAATTGAGGAGGACAAAGTCTAAAAGAAACAAATTACCAAAACTGACACAAGAATCAACTGAAAAATCTGAATAGCCCTGTATGCATTTTAGATTTTTAGTTTATAACTAAAAACCTCCCACAAGCATAATTCCAGGCCCACAAGTCTTCATTGGTAAATACTATGAAACATTTGAGGAGGAAAAACTACCAATCTTAAACTTTTTCAGAAAACAGAGAAGAAAGAAGTACTTCTCAAGTTGTTTCAGGAGGTTAGCATTCCTCTAGTATCAAAATCATATAAAAAGATTACAAGAAAATAAAAATAATAATAAGTCTGTATTACAAAAATAATAATTTTGTTACTTTATAAAAGTTATAAATCATTGCTCTATACAGATGTTTTTAAGATGTACAAGAAAGTAAAAAAGACTCTATATTCCTAATAAGCAAGGGCAGCTACTATAATCATGCCTTCTTTATTATTTCATCTAAATTTGCTATGATATTTTCCTAAGTAGTTGGACAACATTATTAAAGGCTCCTCATGGCCATTTAAAATATTACAAAAAACTACAAACTAACATCGTTTATGATAATAGACACAAAAATGCACTGGCAACATATTAGCAAACTGAACCTGTAATTGAAATAAAAATAACAAAGCATGATTATTACTTGGAGTTTATTCCAGGGACATAAGGTTGGTTTAATATTCAAGGATCAATACTAAATGAATGTAATGTAAAATTTAGCAGAATAAAAAAGAAAAAGGACAGATATTCTCAGTATCTGTAGGAAAATTATTTGGCAAAATTCAAGTCTCAGCCAACTAGAAGAGGAAAATTTCATCATCTGACTGATAAAGAACATCTACAAAATGCCTACTACTGATATCAGATTTAATGATAAAAGAGTGAATGTTCTTTCCACAAGGTCAGGAACAAAGCAAAGCTATCTACTTGCACTACTTTTTGATATAAGTACTAAGATCCTAGCAAGTTCAATAAGACATGAAAAAGAAGTAAAAGGCAAACAGATCATAAAGGAAGAGGAGAGGGAACAGGGAAAGGAAAAGTGAAATGAGTAAAGGAGATCAACTATATGGTGAGAGATAGAAACAAACTTTTAACAGTGAGCATGCTGTAGGGAATACAGAAGTAGAAATATAATATCATACACATGAAATATATAATGCTACAAACCAATGTTACATAAATAAAAAAAAAATCTTAAAATAAAGTAATTTTAAAAGCAATGCCCTTTACAATAGAAAAAGTATGTAAGGATAAATTTAACAAAATATACAGAAGACTTCTACTCTGAAAACTATAAAACATATCTAATAGAAATTAAAGGAGGCCAGGATTTCACTGGTGGATCAGTGGCTAATTCTTCACTCCCCCAATGCAAGGGGCCTGGGTTCAATTCCTGGTCAGAGATCTAGATCCCACATGCCAAAACTAAAGATCCCACAACATGCAATGAAATCGAAGATCCCATGTGCTGCAACAAAAACCTGGTGCAGCCAGATAAATAAGAATAAATTTTAAAAAAAGAAATCAAAGGAGGACAATAAATAGAGACATATACCAACATCATGGATTGAAACACTAAAGATTGTTATATTAACATATATTTATCCATAGATTCACAAGAGGCTTTTTTACAGAAATTGACAAGCTGGTTCTGAAATTCAAGTGGAAATGTGAAGAACCAAAAAGAGCCAACCAATCTTGAACAAGAATAAAGCTGGAGGACTTACACTCCTGACTTCAAGACTTATTATAGAGCTACAGTAATTAAAACAGTATGGAATTTATGTAAAATATTTAAAAATTTAAAGATAAATAAATGAAACAAAATACTGAGTTCTGAAACAGAGCCATGCTGCTATGACCAACTCATTTTTGATAAAGTTACCAAAGCAATTTCCAAAGTGGTTGGAATCTTATATTCCCACTACTTTGGAAATTGGTCCGGCAGTTTTTCATAAAGTTAAATATGTGCCTACCTATGACCTAACAATTCTACTTCTACATATTTACCCAAGAGAAATAAAAACATGTACACAAAACTCTTTCACAATGATATTCACAGGAATTTTATAACAATATAAAAATGGAAATAAACTAAATATCCAAAATCAGGAGAAATTGTAACAAAAATTGTGGTATATCCATACAGAACACAACTAAGCAATAAAAGGAAACAAACTACTGATATATGTAATACCCACAAGTGAACCTCAAAACACATCTTGCTCAGTAAAAAAAGCCAGACACTATGATTCTAGTTACATTCCATTCTAGTACAGGCAAAACTAATCGAAGGTGAAGGAAATCAGAACAGTGCTTGCCTAGTGAAGTGGATTGGAAATGTCTGGGAAGGGGCATGAGGGATGTTTCTAGAATGATAAAAATGTTTGTATCTTGAGAAGATGTGGGTTACATGGGTATATACCTATGTCAAAACTTACAAGGCTAAACACTCAAAATCTGTATATTTCACTGTATGCAAATTATAGCTCAATTTATTTTTAAAAATTCAGAAAGAGCTTATTGTTTGACTTAGGGAAAAAATACAAAAAAAGAAAAAAAAATCTTGAGAGAAAAGTTTAGAACACTGGAGAACAGATCCAAGGCACCTAAAAAGTGAGTAACAAAAACCCTAGAAGAAACTGGAGAGCAGGAGAGGGATAATAATTCAAGAAATAAAAGAAGGAAACTCACTCTGGAATAAAGAAGAGAAATCAAACCTGCAACTGAAAGAGTTCACTGATTAAGGAAGGGAAGGAGGGAGGAAGGGAGGGAAAAAGGGAATATACCTATGCATATCCTAGCAAAATGTTCAAGTCTCACAGACAAAAAGAACTATATAACAAGCTTCAGAGATAAATGTTATTTATAATGGAAAAAACTCAGACTGGCATCAATAACACTGGGAAATAGAAAAAATACATGGACACAATACTGAGAGGGAATGCAATTCAAAAATTCTATACCTAGCCAAGATAGCATTCAAAAGCAAGTTATTTACAGTGTAAAACATAAACATTCACTTGCCAAACATAATAAAAATGCTTGCAGATATGTAAGAATCCAGAGAATATATCATCAACTTAAGCCAACCATCCAAATAAAAAATCAATATAGCAATCATTCAAAACACCACATGCAACAGAATAACTACCTTAAGTATAAGAAAATGAAGAAAACAGGAAGAGAGGTAAGCAATGAACCTTATAATACTCTTGAGGTTTCTCAGTTTGGGCATATGTATCAGATCATTATTCATTTCGGGGCTGAGAGGGTGACTTGTACATTGTGGGACACTCAGCATGACTCTGGCTTCTACCCTCTAAATACCAATAGCATCTCCCTTCCCTAGTCATGAAACCAGACATTAACAAATGTTCCCTAGGGGTGCAAAATTGGCCCCAGGTTGAAAATTAACATAATTTATAATATTCATTTAGATAATGACAAATTGACAAAAAGTTGTAATGTAAGTGATAAATAAGAGTTTAGGAAATAGAAGAGGCATACTGCTGCTGCTGCTGCTGCTAAGTTGCTTCAGTCATGTCCGACTCTGTGCGACCCCACAGACAGCAGCCCACCAGGCTCCCCCATCCCCGGGATTCTCCAGGCAAGAACACTGGAGTGGGTTGTCATTTCCTTCTCCAATGCATGAAAGTGAAAAGTGAAAGTGAAGTCGCTCAGTCGTGTCCAACTCTCAGCGACCCCATGGACTGCAGCCTACAAGGCTCCTCCATCCATGGGATTTTCCAGGCAAGAGTACTGGAGTGGGTTGCCATTGCCTTCTCTAATAATCTGAAACTAAATTAGAATATATTTCATCAAAATATGGGCATTAGGTGGACTGTGAATACAATAAGAAAAAAATTAAATAACTGGTAAAGACAAGATAAGACAATCCTTTTGCTGATAATGTAATTATATATTTATAAAGCATATGAGATTCTAGTGAAAATAAAACACTAGAATTAATAAGGAAATGTGGTATGGCTTTTTAATACCACATTTAAGTAGAAACATAAAAATTAGTGACACTTCTCTATACCCCTATAACCATCCAGAAATGGAATCGGAGAGGGGGGAAGCTATTTACAGTTGTGACAATAAAATATAGAATATTTAAAACACATTTAACAAGATCCTATAGGATCTGTATGAAGAAAACTTTAAAATCTTACTAAAAGACAGAGGCAGATTTACTGTGAAATGAAAAAAAAAAAAAAAAAACACCTCCTTAGTTCCAGGACTCTTCACTTATCCTGTGATATGCTGAATAATTCCCCCCCTCCAAAGATATCCATTATCTAATCCCCAGAATTTATGTCTATGTTACCTTATATGGTAAAATGAACTTTGCACATGTAATTGAATTAAGGATCTTGAGATAGCTATCTTGGGGCCTAATGTTCACGGGAGTCACAAAAAGTCCAACTAGACTTAGCAACTAAACAACAACGTAACTACACGGACTCATAAAAAGGAGGCAGAAGGCCGAAAGTCAAAAAGAAAAACTTGAATGCTGTGTCACTGGCTTTGAAGATGGAAGAAGGGGACCGGGAAGTCAAGAATACAGACCACCTCTAGAAGCTAAAAGCAGCAAAGAAATAGATTCTGCCATAGAGCCTCCAGAAGAAATACAATCCAGCTGATACCTTGATTCTAAACCAGTGAAACCTATTTCAGTCTTCTGACCTCCAGAACCATAAGATCATAAATCTGTGTTGGTTTAAGCAACCAAGTTTGTGGTAATTTGTTACTGCAGCAGTATGAAACTAATACAAACCTCTTCCAAATTCATGGAACAGGTTTTACGAATGGATTCACATGGAAATAAAATTTTGTAAAATGTGCAAAAGTAATAGAGTTTAACCACAATTGTTTAAGATCAGTGTCTCTTTTCACTCCAAATTCTCCTTCACCGTATGCTGAGTAGTGTTCAAATGGCTGGTTGCAGGCATACTGAGGATCATGCTAATTGGAAGTTGTATCAAGGACATTTACTTTTGGCTTAATTGGATATATATGTGGTAATTCCCACGACTTATCGCTAGCCACCCCACAATATGAATGGCTTCTTAGAAATACTTCTGCTTCACATTGTTCTGACTCACTCAATGAAGGCACAGACCTCATCATGCAGAGGTTACATTGCATGCTAATATGTCCCACACTGGAAATATCTGTCCCACACTGGAAATAGAGGGAGAAAGTGTCTGAAGCCATGTATGGACCCTGAAGTTAGTCTAATGGAAAAATCCCTCCAATTGTCAAGACATGAAATTTCAAGAGAAGACTCCATTCCCACCGATTCAGTCAAAACTATCAATAATTTTTTTAATGTTCAATTAACCACGCTAATAGTGAAGAGTCAGATGCCATCTTCTAATGTACAATCAATCTTCCCTTGTACCAAAACCTGGAATTATAAGCATGATAAGTATATTTTGCATTACATACGAACTACTTGTACCAAAACCTGCAATTACATGTAACTGCAACAAGCAAGAGTCTCACACCTCCACGCCTTTGGTTATCAGAGGTGGGTATTTTAGCTATGGGAAAACAATACCACATATTGTCACTGATCCCTTTCTGTCTTCAAGCCAGCAAGGATACGCTTATTTCCCTCTTATATCACATCACTCCAACATATTGTTCTGTTTCTTTCTCTGTTAAGGACCCTTGTAATTACACTGGGGCCACTTGGATGATACAAGAAAATCTCCCCATCTCAAGCTCTTAACTTAATCACATCTGTAACATCTCTTTTGCCATGTAACATAACATACTCATAGGTTCTAGATTTTAGGACACACATATCTTAGGAAAGCCACTGTTTTGCCTACCACACCACTTGATGCAGTAAACCATTAAGAAAGGAACATTCCACCTGACTTTAAAACATAGTGACTTGGCACATTTAATGGGATATAGTCTAAGAATGGAAAGAATTATAATGGAATCTTAGACTGTTTTCACTAATCATATTGCTGGTAGTGCTGTCGGTATTTTTATTATGAGATTTGTGAGTATATTGTAAGAGGGAAGCAAAAAATTAGATTAATAATGTAGAGAACAGATATTTCAGTATGAGAAGGAATAGAGATTTTCAACATAAGGGAAAGCCATTACAAGTTTAAGACTAAAGATGCTTATATAAAAATGTTAGAATCCTTCATTGAAACTGGAAGTATTAGTACAAACCCATGTGTCTTATTTTATAATCTTACTCTGTGTATAGCACAGACTTCTGAAAAAATGAATCCAGTAGAAATGAGCACCTTTAGCATTCAGACTGTGGTTTCTAATTTCCATTTCACACTAAAATGAACTGTAGGTCATTAAGGAACTAATTGACTCCATGTAAGGCGTGGGAAATAGAATTTAGATGAACCATTTAAAATTCAAGATGAAACTAAAATATCTTGCTATACAAGAAAGGAAAAGATGTTATCAAAGACTACAGGAGTTCTTTCAAAAGCACTCAAGATTTATACTGAATAAGCCATTCATGGACCAAAGATGGGACAAATTGATAGTAACTACAATGGACTAGAACACATCAACAAGTTTAAATCCATGTGTTTATAATGATAAAACAACTCCCTGGTCACCTTTGGAAAACACTGATGAATCAATTCATTTTTTCCTTTTTTTAAACTTTTTATTTCATACTGGGGTATAGCTGATTAACAAACAATGTTGTAATAGTTTCAGCTAAACAGGAAAGGGACTCAGCCAAGGTAAAGGAAGAGGATTCATTTACCTGGTTCTAACCAAACAAGGAGAAGGGAACGACAGAGGATGAGATGGTTGGATGGCATCTCCAACTCAATGAACATGAGTTTGAGCAGGCCCAGGGAGTTGGTGATGGACAGGAAAGCCTGGCGTACTGCAGTCCATGGGGTCACAAAGAGTTGGACATGACTAAGCAACTGAACTGACAAACAAGGGAGAGTAATACTTTAATATGTATTCTATGTAATAAACGAAAGAATGATAAGAATTTTTAAATTTCATTGTGTAAACTCTAATGAATTAGTCCCTTAGACTGCCTGGAAATCAAATCAGTCAATCCTAAAGGAAACCAATCCTGAATATTCATTGGAAGGACTGATGATAAAGCTGAAGCTCCAACAGTCTGGCCACTTGCATATAGAGTCAACTCACTGGAAAAGACCCTGATGCTGGGAAAGACTGAGGAAAAAGGAAGAGGGAACAGCATAGGATGAGATGGTTAAATAGCATCACCAACACAACGCACATGAATTTGAGAAAACTTCAGGAGATAGTGGAGGGAAGAGGAGCTTGGCATGCTACCATCCACGGGGTTGCAAATAGCTGGACACGACTTAGCAACTGAACAACAACAATGAGTTAATGGTTCTAGGCAATAATCATTTTGGCTTATAGACACAAAAAAGATATCTCTTTTGACTAACAGAAGAGAGACAGACAGACATTACTGATGTACACAATATCACATTTAAAATACTAGTCTTAGGATTTCCCTGATGGTCCAGTGGCTAAGATCTCACGCTCCCAAAGCAGGGAATTCGGGTTCAATCCCTGGTCAGAGAACTAGATCCCACATATGGGATCTAGTATCACATATGCCATGCAACTAAAAAATTGCACATGCCACAACTAAGACCTGGCACAGCCAAATAAGCATTTTAAAAAGACAATATACACATTTTAAATTTTTTTCTAATTTAAAAAAAAAGTACTAGTCTTAACACAAAACTCCAACCTGAATCTGTTAAAGCCTCTAGATCAATCAGTAGATAAATGGAAATTCATTACATACTATTTTATATTTGAAATATTTGAAATTTTCCATAACAAAAGATTTTAAATGTTTAGAATATTTCTTAAAAGTAATAAAGAAAAATAAAATATTTCATAATAAATGAATGTGTATTTCTTCCCTTTTAAATTTTTTTAGTTTCTTTAAAACACATTTTTTACCATATGAGAAAGGTTCCCATAAAATTTCTAAGATAAACATTAAGCATTGCTATACAGAATCAAAACAGAACACCCTTACTATATAGAGATTTGGAGAAGGGTCCCTGTCTGCCAAAAAATCACAACAGTTCAAAGTAAGACCTTTGTTTTCAGTAACCATTATGGTTCTCATACTATATCTATCTTTTAGGATCAGAAAAGAAAAATGTGTATTAAAGTAGGTAGACAATGAAGTGGAGCTAACTACAAAGAGGTGACAGAACAGACATGGAAGAATACTTAAAACTTTCTTTCTAGTTTCTAACCCTTTAGTATAACTGACTAAAATAAATGAGAACTAGGGTATCTAGCTCGTCTGATACAATGTCTGCACAAAAGTCGTCTTGCATCTTTAGGTTTCTGCAGTGCTTCCTTTAGTTTTACAGAAAGGGTAAGATGGTATAACAGAAAAGGAATGAAATAATGATGAACTCTCTGGAGTTCCTTAAAAACATAAGAGGTAAGCAGCTAAAATGCAATGAAAGGATATGAGTGGGAAGTTTGTGACCCATGAAGTTGATACTGCTGGAAGCCTGAATGAAAAGTTGAAAGGCTTTATGATTAGGCCAGACTAGATAGATAGTGAGGCAATTAGAATTATTCACTGCTGCCAAGGCATCAGGCCAACGTGAATTACAACCCAAACTGAATGAAGCAGAATAGAAAATAGAAAAGCCTTTAATGAAAATGTTGGAGAACTCACAAGGGATGGGGAAAGTGCCAAATAACTGGAAGATGGCTAAGTAAACTAAAAGGTCTATTCTCCCATCAGTGCAGAAGGGATTTACAAGTTTAACTCTCATTGCTGTTAATAGGAATTCTATGTGTGATCCAAGGGTGTACTCATGGAGAAAATGCATCTATTAGTGTCTCGATTGGCCTCTCTTGAGCCAACACTGGCAAACGCTCCAAATTGTGTGAAAAAGCAAAGCACATCTTTAGATTTTCTACCTGAAAAGAATGCTTTTGACTGACACATTAAGAAATTTCCCCAAGATCACCTATCTTGAAAGTGGCAGATTCAAATCCAGATCTGTCCAGTTTCAAAACCCATGCTCTTTCCTTGACACTTCTCTCCACCTACTATAACAAGTCATGAGTGCTCTACTAGGTCACTCCGACTTAAAATAATTCACTTTCCATCCAATGGGAATGTTCAAAAGTACTGAATCTTCTCTTAAATGTGTATTTGCATAACTTCAGAGATAATAAAATTATGTTTTCTAATAGTATTCTCCCCCAAAATAAAGAAGTATAGATATAATGATTTTTAAAGTAATTAACATTTTTATTCTAGACATATAAGAAAAATACTCATTGAGTGAACATTTATTGAACCTATCATGTGCCAAGGGCTATATTAGACTCAATACAAAGACAAATACAGTCCCTTCCCTCAAGATCAGTTAAGCCTCATAGGAGAAATAGACAAGCGACTCATTAAAATACGTCTTCAAAATTATGCAGAAAAGGTAATATAAAGTACTTTGGGGACACAATACACCATTTGTGACTGCTGATTTGTTAATAATATTAACAATTTTTATTGCTTGAATTCACTACCTTTATTACCCATTTTATTAAAATATTTCAACAAAGACTTACTGAATTCTAATATATTTATAGCAAAATTTTCCTTCTCCAAATCCCTCTAAAGTATGTACAGGGCAATCATTATGAAACCCAAACTGCTGGTGGAGAAATAGTGACTCAACAAAATTAAATGACTTATAGAACTCAGAAGTAATTCCCAATACCTTACTTCCCCAACATATAATTAATTTTTCTACAAAAATCTTACTTAATCCAAAGTAATACAGACTTTAAAGACACCTCGAATAGGTTTAATTCCTCAAGAACCAGTCTGAAAGGGTTCCATCAGATAGTCTGAACAATCTTAGTTCAACCAAACAGCAAAACAATTTCCAAAACCATAGGTAGGTGATGGATACTGCTTTCATTTCAGTTAATTAAAAATATTTGATCCACAATGGTGCATCTCAGTGTAAGATCTTTAAAAGACAAAAATTGATTAATCCATGCAAGTTTCAGACAACACCTAACCTAAATGCCAGAGCCTGTGCTCAGATTTAATCAGGCTCTGGATGTTATTTATTGATCTACCCAAAAAAGGTGTTTTTTTGTTTTGCTTCTACAAAGGTACTTGAATAATGGGTAAGCTATCAAAACTAGCATTAATTCCTATTATATAATGCATTGATTTTTTGCAAACACTAGGTAGGAAGAGACTAAGTCAGAATAGTTTATGCTATTCTAAATGTCAAATTAAGAGAATTAGTAGCTCTTAGGAGAAGGTAGAGATAAATTTTACTTCTTGTTTTCCTAACACCACCTACTTGGGGATGATAAACACAAATGAAGCAAATTCTACAGACGCACACTTCTACTCAGCCTCTCCTCACTGGGTTACCAGGTATACCATGGATAGCTTTTTGGATAAGCTCATGAAGCACTCTCCATGTAAATGTGAGTTTAAGCATACAGGAAAAGTACCCAGGCCCCAAATACCTTCTTTTCACCCTGTCTGATGACTCCTGAAACAAATATTTCATCATTTCATGTAATGGTTAATCCCTGAGCAAAATAAATTTTATTTTTCAAAAAAGAATTAAGATTTTATTTCAGGTATATAATATTCATTATTTATTCCAAATGGAATAATAGGATAGCATATTGTTTATGACTTTGCCTGGCTAATTATTAGAATTATCTGGGACGCTTCTTAAAAATGTCGATTCACCAGGCATCTGTCTTTTGCTTATCTGTTTGTAAAAATGACAGAGATTCTTATTTTACCCTGGGTATTTCGTTTTTTTGGAGAAGGGGTGAAGTGCGGGGAGAAATGGTAGAGAATGTTAGGTGATTCTAATGGGTAGCCATGACTGAGAACCACTGGGAGAGTATTTGAGCAAATTTGAATAGATACAGGAGAAAGCAAGAGCGTATGAGGTAACTGAGGAAAGAGAAAAATAATATATAAAACAGACACACAGTCTGGGGAGGGAAGTCAAAAACAAGGGTTACAATTTTGTTTTGCCCAACAAAGTAAACCCAGGACTTATTCAGAAGGACAGTGTTGGGGTGGGAAGAGAGGGAGCAATGTGTCTGGGGAGAAAATGTATAAAAATCTAGTTTCAGATCGTTTATCACTGCAGACACAGAAATGAGTTTTGTGGAGTTTGTTTTCACAAACAGGGTCAATGAGTTTTTCCATAATAAGGTATGGATTAAATTATTGAAAACAATTTCTAATGCGGAAGTAGTCACTCCCTTTTATAGCCTTATTTGAAAGTTTAGATCATAAAATAAAAGTACATTCATAAAAACACACATTTTTAAACTATGAGAGAAAAATTATTTCACAATTTGCACATAGGTAACTGATACTCAAAATAAGCCACATAAATAGAAAAGAAATACTTTCATTACTATTTTTTTTTCTTTTACATGTCCTATCTCTTTTCCTTTTTGTGGAAATTGCTCCTTTCTAAGGAAAAAAAAAAAGATTTACATTTTGAAGTTAATAATAAAACAAAGCACATAAAATAGCCTGAATGGGAGGGGAATTTGAGGAAGAACGGATACATGTATATGTCTGGCCGAGTTTCTCTGCTGTGCATCTGAAACTATCACAACATTGTTAACTACGAGGTTAATATACCTTAGAACAAATGTCATACTCCAATATAAAATAAAAAGTTCTTAAAAAATAAAATAGAGGATGTCCAACTTTAATACAAAAACTGTTACCAAAAAACAAAAACAAACCCAAAACTTGATCTCTAAGTGTAAATACCCAATGATTAAACCTACCATGTATGCTACATAAGAATTTTAGTAAATCTTGCACTCTATAAACAAACATCAGAAAAAGCTATTAAAACTTATCATTTTAGCAATCTCATTCAAAGGTTCTAACCACTATTACTGGCCAAATGAGAAACTAGCTAATTCTTTAGAAATTTAACAAGTTTCTAATTAATTCTACAAATACTGTCTTTCTTTTAAAATGTACATTTTATTGGTGAAAATGCTTTTTTTCTAATTCAAAATAATTTTACTTTACCAGATATATTGCATTTCTGTTGTATGAAGAAGCCATATAACAAAAACATAACTGAAACATTGATAATTTTGAACAAAAGCTGAAATCCTTTCAGTTCATGATGTATAAAACAAGCTTACAATAGCCTAAACTGTTTATAATTCTACTTATTAGAAATTGGTCTACTTATTAGAAACTATAAAGAATCATAAGAGACCAACAAAGAGGAAAATCTTAGCCAATTCACAAACATACTATCTTATTAGTCCATTTGGAATAAATAATGAATATTGTATTCCTGAAATATTATTTCTTGAAAAATGAAAATTATTTTGCTCATATTTATATCCTTAAATAAACTAAAGTTCTAAAGGATCTATTGAAGATTTACTTTCCTTCTTGAGTTCTTAACTCTTTTTTGATACAATTTTTTTTCTTCATACTGCTTTTGCAGTAGTTGAAAAAGAGATCAGTTACCGTATCATTTATTTTAATAACATTGCTAATAACAGTCATTTTTCTGAAACCAGATTACCTGAGTTCAAATCCTAACTCAGCTACTGTTTACAATGTCTTTAGGCAAATGACTATTCTTCATCTGAAAAACGAGGAAAAGTATCTCACTGGATTGTTATGAGAATTGAATTAGTTCATATACATTATACATAGTTAATATACCTTAGAACAAATGTCATAAAGTAAGCATTCAGTAAGTATTTATTATTATCACTATAATATTTTTAGTATTTTTTAAAACCATCTTTCTTCCAGAGTTGCCTCGGTGTCTGAAATACTATTTTTGCTTGTTTTTTAAAAATCTGCATATTAGTTGATTCTTAAATACTTGACTTGAATTCCTAACCCATATTATAATAAACAGAATCCAAGGGTATTTATTTGAGGTAAGAGCTACAGAAGGTAATGGCAACCCACTCCAGTACTCTTGCCTGGAAAATCCCATGGATGGAGGAGCCTGGCGGGCTGCAGTCCATGGGGTCGCTAAGAGTCGGACACCACTGAGCGACTTCACTTTCACTTTTCCCTTTCATGCATTGGAGAAGGAAATGGCAACCCACTCCAGTGTTCTTGCCTGGAGAATCCCAGGGGCAGGGGAGCCTGGTGGGCTGCCGTCTATGGGGTCACACAGAGTCGGACATGACTGAAGTGACTTAGCAGTAGCAAGGGCTAGAGGCATGATAATAATAATTTGTACAGAGGAAGATTTTAGAAATATAAAATCAAAGTGCTGAAAGGATTCTCAAGGGTTACTTGCATTTCTTCCCTCTCTTCCCAGTCTCCACCCCTACCATCTCACACCTATATCAGGCAGCTTCCTTCTTCCAAGACCAAATGACTCTATACTGGACTTTTAAATACTTCAATAAACCTGGAGGAGGAAATGGCAACGCATCAACCCATCCCAGTATTCTTTCCTGGAGAATTCCATGGACAGAGGACCCTGGCAGGCTACAGTCCACAGGGTCGCAAAGAGTCAGACACGATTGAAGCGACTTAGTGTGCATGCACATGTCCTCCTGATTAAAAATTTGAGGCACCCAATGATGTATTGAAGAGTACGTGGTTTCAGGCAAGGCAAATCTGAGGTTCAATTCTCGCTCTAACATTTACTAGTCATATACCCATGGGAAAGATAACAAACTTGTGCTTCAATCTATCTGTAAAATGAAGCCAATCCTCATCTTGCAGGGTTGTTGTAGAGAGTAGTTTATAAGCTTTATAAATTATTAGGAATAATAAAGCTTAACATCATAGCTGTAAATAAAGATGTATACCGATGACAACATTTTTCAGAAATGTTATATAATCATAACAGTGAAATATGTATTTTTTGAGAAAACACAAGACAAAAAAACTAACTTGAGGAGTTTAGAATGCTATAAATTTAGAATTAAAAAGAAATTGGTGATATGATTTACAAAAATATTTTTAAGATACACCTATACATTGATTTCTAAATCTAATAGATTAAAATGTGGTTTTGAGTTTTATTTTTATTTCAAATTAAATATTTTGTGATGAGCATATTTGTTAAAGCCAATATTTGCAATTTGCTTATCAGACGTCTTCATTGTAGATAGGCAGATGGTAATTAGTATATAGAGGTAGTCCATGAAATTGTACAAAGGTTTTTAGATTATTACCAGCTAAGAAAGAGTGTATTAAAACAAAAGTAAATAGGGAATTATCTACTTGCTTGTTTTAAGTCCCTGAGATTAATTCCAGTGAGACCAATAAATAGGATAAAATAAAACAGGCAGAAGGCCAAAGTGTCATAAATGCTGTTAAAGTATTCGATAAAAACTATCCACTGGAGGTTCACTGCAACACATTGGAAAAAATGGTCTTCCCATATTTAGACACAAGCGATAGCAAGCCAAACACTCTGAAAAAGATGTGATACTGTTATATAACAACACAGAGAACCATATTTAATTTATTGTTGCTACCTATGTGGCCTATAGTGTTAGTAAGATTTGATGTACATGATACAATGTTTGGAAGCTGCTCTGATTATTCTACCCTAATTAGCAAGATGTCTGGTAAAAGTCAGCAAACAACACAATCCCTCGGTTTGCTACTAAAAACTAAGTCTTAAATATCCATAATATTTTTAAAACAAACTAGAACATGAATTTTTTTTTCCTAGACTCATCCTTTTCAAAAATTTTTAAGATCCTTCCAGTCAATAAGTAAGATAGGGCACATACTGTCAAGAATAAGTTGTTAAAGTGAATATGAAACGTGCTTCTCGAAATCTCCTTTACACATTTACCAGAAGGTAAAGTAAACATGTAAATTGTTATCAAGTATACAGTAAATTTGTATTAAAATCTTACGCAATGTAGGAATGGTGTAAAAATTATCACATATTGTATTACTTGTTCACTTAATAGTTTATTAGCATTTCATAAATATTTTCTTTCAGAAAAATGTGATTTAAACAGTCAAAGGATTCATATAATGCTAATCAGAACTGAAAATGCTATGAACCTGATTAGAAAATGCAGAATAGTCAACTTTCTATAACTCATTCATTAGTCAAAGGTAAAAAGATCATTTTTAAAAATTTTAACTAAATCCATAAGGTAACACAGTTAACTTAATACCTTTGCAAACCATGGCATTAAGTAAGAAAGCTGGCTTGATGTCCATGTATACTGTTTATACTGAGAGTTATCTAGAATATTTCAGGTTATACAGAGTCCTCTGCTCACTGTCACTACCTACCATAATAATTTAAAGTATTTATCAAAGAATACTGACAAAAAAGAAAACTCTCGATATAGTTTCTGTCTTTTCAGTTCAATCTGGGTTCATACTTCATGGACAAAGTTTTTGAATGTCAACAGGAACACTTTATGACACTTCCAATCTCCTTTGGGGTTTAATAAGTTTTAATGCACAGTGCCAACATCAGTGAGTTTAATTATCTGCCACATGTCATAGATCTCCTGCTATGTTGATAGATGTCATGTATCTGCAGCATGTTGATTGATAAAGAAGGGCTATTATTATAATACAATAATTTAAGGCAGAATTTTTGGAATACATCTACCTTTATTTTTTTTTTAATAAATTTATTTATTTTAGTTGGGGGCTAATTACTTTAAAATATTGTAGTAGTTTTTGCCATACATTGACATGAATCAGCCATGGGTTTACATGTACTCCCCATCCTGAACCCCCCTCCCACCTCCCTCCCCATCCCATCCCTCTGGGTCATCCCATTGCCCCAGCCCTGAGCATTTGTCTTATGCTAGAACCTGGAATGGTGTTCTGTTTCACATATGATAATATACATGTTTCAATGCTATTGTCCCAGAACGTCCCACCCTCACCTTCTCCCTCAGAGTCCATAAGACTGTTCTATGCATCTGTGTCTCTTATTCTGTCTCACATATAGGGTTATCATTACCATCTTTCAAATTCCATATATATGCATTAGTATGCTGTATTGAGAGTCCCTTGGACTGCAAGGAGATCCAGTCAATCCATCCTAAAAGAGATCAATCCTGGGTGTTCATTGGAAGGTCTGATGTTGAAGCTGAAACTCCAATACTTTGGCCACCTCATGCGAAGGGTTGACTCATTGGAAAAGACCCTGAAGCTGGGTAGGATTGGGGGCGGGAGGAGAAGGGGATGACAGAGGATAAGACGGATGGCATCACCGACTCGATGGACATGGGTTTCGGTAGACTACGGGAGTTGGTGATGGACAGGGAGGCCTGGCGTGCTGCGATTCATGGGGTCGCAAAGAGTCGGACATGACTGAGCGACTGAACTGAACTGATACTGTATTGGTGTTTTTCTTTCTGGTTTACTTCACTCTGTATAATGGGCTCCAGTTTCATCCATCTCAATAGAACCTATTCAAATGTATTTTTTTAATGGCTGAGTAATATTCCATTGTGTATATGTACCACAGCTTCCTTATCCATTCGTCTGCTGATGGACATCTAGGTTGCTTCCATGTCCTGGCTACTGTAAACAGTGCTGCGATGAACATTGGGGTACATGAGTCTCTTTCAATTCTGGTTTCCTCGGTGTGTATGCCCAGCAGTGGGATTGCTGGGTCATATGGCAGTTCTATTTCCAGTTTTTTAAGGAATCTCCACACTGTTCTCCATAGTGGCTGTACTAGTTTGCATTCCCACCAGCAGTGTAAGAGGGTTCCCTTTTCCCCACACCCTCTCCAGCATTTATTGCTTGTAGACTTTTGGATAGCAGCCATTCTGACTGGTGTGAAATGGTACCTCATTGTGGTTTTGATTTGCATTTCTCTAATAATGAGTGATGCTGAGCATCTTTTCATGTGTTTGTTAGCCATCTGTATGTCTTCTTTGGAGAAATGTCTGTTTAGTTCTTTGGCCCATTTTTTGATTGGGTCATTTATTTTTCTGGAATTCAGCTGCAGGAGTTGCTTGTATATTTTTGAGATTAATTGTCTGTCTGTTGCTTCGTTTGCTATTATTTTCTCCCATTCTGAAGGCTGTCTTTTCACCATGCAAACTCTTCCAGAAAATTGCAGAAGATGGTAAACTTCCAAACTCATTCTATGAGGCCACCATCACCCTAATTCCAAAACCAGACAAAGATGCCACAAAAAAAGAAAACTACAAGCCAATATCACTGATGAACATACATGCAAAAATCCTTAATAAAATTCTAGCAAACAGAATCCAACATCATATTAAAAAGATCATACATCATGACCAAGTGGGCTTTATCCCAGGAATGCAAGGTTTCTTTAACATACACAAATCAATCAATGTAATACACCACATTAACAAATTGAAAGATAAAAACCATATGATTATCTCAATAGATGCAGAAAAAGCCTTTGACAAAATTCAACATCCATTTATGATAAAAACCCTCCAGAAAGCAGGAATAGAAGGAATATACCTCAACATAATAAAAGCTATATATGACAAACCCATAGCAAACATTATCCTCAATGGTGAAAAATTGAAAGCATTTCCCCTAAAGTCAGGAACAAGGCAAGGATGCCCACTTTCACCACTACTATTCAACATAGTTTTGGAAGTTTTGGCTACAGCAATCAGAGCGGAAAAAGAAATAAAAGGAATACAGATAGGAAAAGAAGAAGTAAAACTCTCACTGTTTGCAGATGACATGATCCTCTACCTAGAAAACTCTAAAGATTCTACCAGAAAATTACTAGAGCTAATCAATGAATATAGTAAAGTTGCAGGATATAAAATTAACACACAGAAATCCCTTGCATTCCTATACTCCAATAATGAGAAAACAGAAAGAGAAATTAAGGAAACAATACCATTCACCATTGCAACAAAAAGAATAAAATACTTAGGAATAAATCTACCTAAAGAAACAAAAGACCTATATATAGAAAACTATAAAACACTGATGAAAGAAATCAAAGAGGACACAAACAGATGGAGAAATATACTGTGTTCATGGATTGGAAGAATTAATATAGTGAAAATGAGTATACTACCCAAAGCAATCTATAGATTCAATGCAATCCCTATCAAGCTACCAATGGTATTTTTTACAGAACTAGAACAAATCATTTCACAATTTGTATGGAAATATAAGAAACCTCGAATAGCCAAAGCAATCTTGAGAAAGAAGAATGGAACTGGAGGAATCAACCTGCCTGACTTCAAGCTCTACTACAAAGCCACAGTCATCAAGACAGTATGGTACTGGCACAAGGATAGAAATATAGATCAATGGAACAAAATAGAAAGCCCAGAGATAAACCCACCACCTATGGACACCTTATCTTCGACAAAGGAGGCAAGAATATACAATGGAGAAAAGACAATCTCTTTAACAAGTGGTGCTTGGAAAACTGGTCAACCACTTGTAAAAGAATGAAACTAGAACACTTCCTAACACCATACACAAAAATAAACTCAAAATAGATTAAAGATCTAAACGTAAGACCAGAAACTATAAAACTCCTAGAGGAAAACATAGGCAAAACACTCTCTGACATAAATCACAGCAGGATCCTCCATGACCCACCTCCCAGAATATTGGAAATAAAAGCAAAAATAGACAAATGGGACCTAATTAAAATTAAAAGCTTTTGCACAACAAAGGAAACTAAATCTACCTTTAAAATGAACCAATAAGTTAACCATCAAAGCTTACTTAACATATAAATACATGATTGTTTAAAGGAGACTGCTATAAAATTTAAGGAGTTTTTTTTTTTAACTTTTCCACCATAATAACTATTTTGATTTAGGAGAGCCCAGAAGTCAGGATAAGAGCCCAAAGCATCCAGCCCAATTATAAAATTTCCCTGCAGATTCATGTTCTAAAAGAAATCCATAGAGAAAGGTCAATGAATCATAACAGGGAAGTTCTTTGAGGGTCACAAAGGTAGCTTGCTTTATTAACTATGGTTACCTAGCTCATGCAAACAATATAATAAGATGAAATTCAAAGACCTGTCTTGCTTCAGCCAAGAAAAATGGAACCTAAAACCTGGGGCCTTTAGAGTTTCATATAGTAAATTCAGGACTTATTTGCAGTACAGAATAATCCATTGAGTTATCTGTGGGCTTTCACCTAGTGGCTCCTAAAAAGCAAGAGCACCAAAGTTGCCTATTGTTCCTGCACTATGTTCCCAACAATCTAAACATGCTGGAGGTAACCCCAGGAGTCACTGGAGGAGCTAAGGAAGAGAGGCCTGGTGACCAGAAATCCACGGACCTCACCTTGCTCCAACAGAACACTGCCACTTTTACACTTTATATTCTGCACTTTGAAAAAGGGTTGTGCTGCTGAAGAATTTTGAAGTCCTCCTAGAGAAACTCAGACTGACTGAGAAGTACATATCTTTTCTTCAGTTCAGTTCAGTCGCTCAGTCGTGTCCGACTCTTTGCGACTCCATGAACTGCAGCACGCCAGGCCTCCCTGTCCATCACCAACTCCCGGAGTCTACTCAAACCCATGTCCATCGAGTCGGTGATGCCATCCAACCATCTTATCCTCTGTCGTCCCCTTCTCCTCCTGCCCCCAATCCTACCCAGCATTAGGGTCTTTTCCAATGAGTCAACCCTTGGCATGAGGTGGCCAAAGTATTGGAGTTTCAGCTTCAACATCAGACCTTCCAATGAACACCCAGGATTGATCTCTTTTAGGATGGATTGATTGGATCTCCTTGCAGTCCAAGGGACTCTCAAGAGTCTTCTCCAAAACCACAGTTCAAAAGCATCAACTTTTCGGCGCTCAGCTTTCTTCACCATCCAACTCTCACATCCATACATGACCACTGGAAAAACCATAGCCTTGACTAGACGGACTTTTGTTGGCAAAGTAATGTCTCTGCTTTTAAATATGCTATCTAGGTTGGCCATAACCTTCCTTCCAAGGAGTAAGTGTCTTTTAATTTCATGGCCGCAATCACCATCAGCATTGATTCTGGAGCCCAAAAAAATAAAGTCTGACACTGTTTCCACTGTTTCCCCATCTATTAGCTTCTTTCTATTGAATGTGTTATTTTAAATATGAATTAGCCTCTATCCTCTTCAATTCATCCACCAGTCAAGGGAGTGGTGTAGCTTATGTGCTAGCTATAAGAAAATCATTTGATATCTGCAAGTTTAAAGAGTGATGTTTTTATTAAAAGCAAAATGTGTAAGAAATAAGTAAAATTAGTTAAGGCAATGTAACAGTTTGCCTACAAACTGAAAAACAAAAAGAGAGAAGCAGGTGTTTATAACTAAATTCTACTCTATGACACTTTTGATTTGTGTATGAAACTCTTCTACTAGAATATTTGAAGAAATGAACAATTTGCCATCTCTTTTTCTTATATACTGATGGTTTGGTTGAGCAATGAAAGGAGATTTTATGTGCTATAATAGGTTGTTGACTAACACACTAATAAAATTTGTACAGCTCTCCAATATGAAAAAAATGCTATCATAAACATTAATAATGAAACATTATAAATATTCATTTTATTAATTAAAAAATCATATAAATACCAAATTCTACCTTTGAAATATTCAGCTTGTTTTAAAATGAAAATAATATACTTTCCTCCCAAAACTTTTAACTAACAACCTAGAAAGGCACATAATATTATCCCTATAAACTTTCTCTTAAACTGTCACAGCATCCCTTACCCCAGGATTACACATCCTCCAAAATTACATTTTCTGAAGCTAGTGGATACCTCCCTATTTTAGATGTCAATTTCTAATTTCATCAATACAGTCAAATTTTTAATTACGTCAACTGACACAGTTGGAATTGGTAAGTGGGTGAGGAAACAAAATCTCATACACCCATGAAGTAACTGTATATTGAAACAGCCTTTAGCCCAGAAATTCCACTTTTAGAAACTTACCAAATAGACATCTAACACAAGTACACAGAGATAAACGTATAACGTAGCATTTTTTACAATAGAAAAACCTAGTAACAACTACACGTGTATCAGTAAGGACTAGTTAAGACAGATATAATTTACCCATAAATTTACTTTACTATCTATTTTTTTCTACTACTTTACTATTTACTTTACTATCTTTAATAGTAAAGATGTTAGGAGAATGCAATCATGTACTGATTTAGAAATATAGCCTTAAAATATTAAATGAACAATTTAAGTTTCACAACAGCACAACATGGTTTCTTCTAATGGAATTCACAGTAAAAAGTCAGTTAAATTTAATCAAATTGAGTTATTTTCATTTAATCAGGAGCCCTGTTTGTCTTAACCTAAGACTCAAGGTGTTGCATCAAGATGATCCATTTTATGGCATCAGGTCTTTCCAGACTTATCATTCTATTACCTTCTCTACACTTATTTCCTAAGCATCAAATCTATCACCTATTTCCCAAATAGGCTTCTGCTTCTCTACCTCCTACACTTGGCCTAAGACTTTTCTTTTCCTTTCCAGAATGTCTTTCCAACTCCTGACTTCTGCAAATCCAAGCTCAACAAGTAACACATCCATAAAGCCTTTCATGATTCCCTCAGCTAGATGTGTAATCACATTTTCTCCTATGGTCCCAAAGGAGTCTACCTGTGCTTCTCTTCTAGAATCCATCACTCACCACTTTTTATCATGCAATATAGTGTTTCACAAGTCACAGATAATCCATATTTAATTCATCCTACATTTTCCATGGTGCCTATATCTAAGCCTCTATCATAGTAAGCAATCAACAAGGGCTTGCTATATTAAAATACTCAGATCAACATAAAAAGTTCTTATTATATCAGTTTTACCTTAACTGAAGAGTCCCCAGCCTTTCTGTGGAGAGGAGCTACTTGTCATTTCTCAAAGTTGTGAACACAAAAGAGTGGTAGAAGAGAGAGAAAATTTATCTAAACTACAGTAACCGTAAACAGAGCCATGGGGGTGTACCACTGTTCTTAACTCGTAATGGAAATGAGGGTGCACCATTGTCCATTATAATTTATCTTTCAACTGGCAATCCATAGGGAAAAAAGAGGAGTATTCAGACAACTGGTCTGGAGATCTATCAGGGAGGCTTTTGAAATAATGGTAGAGAAATCCTGAGCTTTGGTTCAGGCATTCATGTTAAAGAGCTCACTCTTGAAGTACATATTCACTAGGATTTCTATGAAATGAACTATTACAGTGTTGCTTTCAGTTTGCAATAAAAATAAAACCTTTAATTGTAGTTTAAGACTGCAAAAGAGCAAGAATAAATAAAATCCATTAGTCTGAAGATTTCATTTTAGAAATATTTGTATCCTCCTTCTTGCCAAATTGCATTCACTGATAAACAGATTTCATTTTTTACCATAAACTTCCCTTTTTTGTTATCGAGTAAAAATAAGGAGTAAAAGTAATCAAAAGACTGGCAGATGGAAGCAAGTGAGAAGCAACGTACACAGATAATTCAGAAATAGGAAATGTCTGAATTTTTAAAAATTGACTATATATCATTTCTAGAAAGTATGCCAATTAAACAAAAGAAATATATTTATACAAATAAAACCTTCAGATCTCAAAAAATTCTAACACAATTTTACCTCAGTCTCTTAAAAAGCTCAATACAGTCTGATTAGGATAATAAAATCTAGCTTCAAAAAATATATAAAATCCAGAACAAGGAGTAAACTAAAAACTGTGCATTTGTTCTCTATTCCCTTTACCATTTTTCAATCTGGAAACACTTCTAAATTTAGGAGTGAGCTATAATAAGGCATGGTCAGATGACTGCCTAGTTCTTGAACATTAATAAATACTTAATTCTAGCACAGATGAAATATTGCATTTGGAGAGGTGGGTAGTAGGCAGTGTAAAAAAATAAGTAGAATCAATAACTTTAATTTTCCTCATTGCTGTGGTTCTCTTTTATTTTTAAATCCCAGAACCTGCAGATTTCTAAAGACTGAACAAATTGCATTGTTTGTATATAACAAAAACTATAATTTTTCTAATACTTTACGTTTAGGAAACCCAAAATATATTTAACCAAGCTTTTTCCTTTTAACCTTCTGAGTTTTAATATTTTTAGTCCTAGAGCTGATGAATTTATATATCCTAAATTACATTTCTCAGTAAATGAACAGATTTCATCTTATCTGCTAGTTATGATATAATGCTCCAATATATCAGAGAAGGCAATGGCACCCCACTCCAGTACTCTTGCCTGGAAAATCCCATGGACGGAGGAGCCTGGTAGGCTACAGTCCATGGAGTCGCTAAGAGTCGGACATGACTGAGCGACTTCACTTTCACTTTTCCCTTTCATGCACTGGAGAAGGCAATGGCAACCCACTCCAGTATTCTTGCCTGGAGAATCCCAGGGAAGGGGGAGCCTGGTGGGCTGCCGTCTATGGGGTCGCACAGAGTCGGACACGACTGAAGCGACTTAGCAGCAGCAGCAGCAGCAGCTCCAATATATAAATATTATGTAAACCCAAACAGCTCAATTCAAATTTACTATTCCTAAAGACAGTAACAGAAAATAATAACCTTCCATACTTTTGTGGATTCTGAATCTGAATGAAACAAAAATAAAAAATTTAGGTGATATTTCTATTGCAATATACAGAATACAACTTCTCAAATATGTAAATTAACTTATGACTCAGTTTGCTGGGTGATGTTCTCATCATGACTCAAATGGATGCAACCACTTAAAAATGAATGACTTGGGAGGTTGCCATGAACTATGAAGCTATCTGAGTAAGCTGCTTGTATCTGGCCTATATTAAGGGTAAGAAATTTTTCCATCTAGTACATTTTGGAGGTAATCCCTCTATAACTGCATAGAAATATGATAAATGGCTGGCATGGCTATACTGAATTCCTCCCCTCGAATCCTGCATTTGTTCCATGGATTAGAACTATTCTAAATACTGTGGTA
The DNA here is from genome assembly GCA_024291935.2 of Okapia johnstoni. Lineage (NCBI taxonomy): Eukaryota > Metazoa > Chordata > Mammalia > Artiodactyla > Giraffidae > Okapia > Okapia johnstoni. The sequence goes on from CM044319.1 coordinate 12,381,552, forward strand.
TTTATTCTTTTGAGAATGATATCAGATGTCAAACATGCAGTACTTCCGGACAACCTTCCGATTTCAGTATATCTGGAGAAAGGCTACCTTATGGATGTCTGTAGAGGTTCCACAGACAGCACTGATCACCATGTTTTAATCATGATAAGCTGGAGGGGAAGTACAAATGCTTCTTCTACATAGAAATTGAGAAGACCCTATTTTCCAGGTTGCTCTTCTCTTACAGTCAAGGTGAAAAACTGCCTGTTCTAAAACATGACCATACCGTCACAGTGTTTTTTATAAAAAAAAAAAAAAAGAAAGAAAGTTATTTGAAAATAGTTATTTTAAACTCTTATGAACTTACTTCTATTTTTAGGAAAGTTACCATCACCAGAGTCCCTAGGTATGAAATTACAATGGACAGATAGTTTGCCACTGTGTTTAATAGCTGTTAAATTTAAAAAAGAAAAACGTTCTACCTTTTCTTTCATTTTAATAAAAACAAACAAAAAATCCTACAGGAGTGGTTCCAGATTTTGCTGCACATTGGAATCACCAAGCAATCTTTTAAAAACACTACTGCCTAGTTCTGACCACCAAACACTCATACTCTGATTTATTTGGGATGGAATGCAAACCCAGAAAACAGAATTTCTAAAAGTTTCCTTGATGATTCAAATGTGAAAACACTGATATAAAGGTATGAGATGCTGACAGCCTCTTCCTCCATCCATGTCAAAAAAGGGCAAGAGGTAGTTCCTACAAAGAACCACACCGGCAGATATGGGCCTGTTTATTTCAAAGACTAGAAGTGACTTTGATTTCAATAAATCAATATGCTTACAGTAAGTATGTTTGTGTATTGGCTTGCTTGTGAAGTTAGTCAGTCGTGTCTGACTCTCTGCAACCCCACAGACTATAGACTGCCAGGCTCCTCCATCCATGGGAATTCTCCAGGCAAGAATACTGGAGTGGGTTGCCATTTCCTTCTCCATTGTGTATTGGAGAGAGAGAGAATTGTTAAATGCCAAAAAATAAAAAAAAAGTTAAGTTTTAAATAAAGTTTAGCAATCTCAAAGAGAACGAACTTAATTTTTTTAATTGCAGATCATAATGGAAAGAATATTGTAAATGACAAGTCTCTTGATTTTTATATCAAAACATCCTTTATAACATATATTCAAGTAGGTTATTAAACAAGAAGTGATACTATTTTGCTAATATATATAATCTGACATTCTAGAAAAGAAATATTAAAATAGATATAAGAGGAAACAGGACATTACACACTAGTAAAGTTAACACCATCACTAAGGCAATGTTTCTCAAACCTCAAGTCACTGTCAAATTTACTAGGTCATAGCTAAAGTTCTTTTCAAAGAAGTTGAACATAAAAGAAAAAATATCGGAGTGTTGAATACGGTAAAGGAAAATGTTTTGTGAAACTTGTGTGAGTATTTATTTATTACTGTGGTGATGGTTTAGTCACCAAGTCACGTTGACTTTAGCAACTCTATGGACTATGGCCCTCCAGGCTTCTCTGTCCATGGGATTTTCCAGGCAAGTTGAGTGAGTTGCCATTTCCTACTGTGGGATATCTTCCCAACCCAGGGATAAAACCGGGATCTCCTGAATTGCAGGCAGATTCTTTACCTACTGAGCCACCAGAGAAGACCCATTTATTACTGTGACTCACAGTTTAAAAACTTTAAAAGCCACTGCCCTAGAGACTGTTCTACTGTAGCTTAGAACATGTGAACTCAAACTGCATAGAAAATCAGAGGTCCACAAAAAAGCAAAGTTCTTTATATAACTGGAAGATACTTACAGATTTGCTTATCACTTCATTTTACAAATGAGGATACTGAAAATCATAAAAATAAAATGTCTTGTGTCCGGTGTTTTCTACTGTACCTTAAGAATCAGGTTCCTCTGAAACCTATATTTACAAAACAAATTTAAGGCAGGTATTTCACATACTAAATTGCCTTGACAACTATAGATTTTCAGTCATCTTATGCAAACATTCCATTGATATGGTGACATTCACGCAAACTTTGTACTCAAATGGAAAGTGTACTGTGTGCAAATTAAGTAATAAATTTAAAGGCTCTTGACTCTAGTGCTCACAGGTATAGAATTATTTTCATAGATAGGAGATTATTAAGTATTCAGGCTCCAATAAGAGATCCTCAAAAAAGCACACAATTATGACAGTATCTAGGACTGCAGGATGAAAGGACTGTCAGAAATGCCCACTCACTATTCTCGATTTTATGTTCTTGTTCTCCAGTTTCATTATGGTGTCATACACAGACACACAGAGACTAACACATTTGTATTTTTAAGGATTACTGTAAAGAATCTGTAAAAAGAATTGAAAATGAAATTAAAAATCTATGTAACTTTAAACTCTGGAGCAAAGAGTTTCCTAAAAAATGGTGATGCATGTAGAACTGTTTCTCATTATCTATAAGGCCTGAACCTCTTTGGTTTGGTACTTTATTTCTTGTAACTATGCAGAGAAAGGGCTGATAGTGATGTCATTAATAAGATACAGTACACATAATTGTATAGCCATTTTTAAAAAAAAAGGCTTCCTCCTTAATGGTTCTGGCACATACACTTCACGTTCCCATCTCCTTAATGGGCTATGTTAATACTAACTAAGAAAAATTAAATCTTTTAAATACATTTTAATCTTCATCACGTTCAACTTAAGGGCAAGAGAACATGAGTCTATACCAGATGATTCAAGGAAGGACAAATAGAAAGATTTAGAATGTCAATTAAAATGTATCAGGCTATATGAAATAAGAAACCATGAAGTAGGTGAAGGTTGTTGAGCAATGGGTGGAAGGTATATATTAGGAAAACTAGTACTAGATCTTTTTCCCACCTCATTCTGCCATAACACATGTCCAGCAAGTTTTCTTAGAAGAGGTATTTGAGGGCACATCCTGTGAAGAGCAAACCTATAGAAACCTAGGAACTGCATAAACAAACAAGCAAGCATTGAGACCCATGAAAGAAAAGCTGGAGGAAGGAAGGGAAAGTGAAGGAGTTGCAGAATCTGTGATTCTGAATCACCCAAAGGGCTAATTATGATTTTTAAACAGCTAAGACAATCAAGATTAGTCTGTAACAAGGTCATTACATTTGGTTAAGGGCACACTGGTAAATGTAGTAAGAAAGATTTTAATGTCTGTGCAAATGAGGAAGCTGAATTGAAAAGGATCAAAGAAAGCATTGAAAGATGGGTCTGAAGTACAAAAGAAAGCAGGGGAAAATGGAGTGCCTCACATGGCTAAGAATGTCAAGATAAAGAACACAGAAATACCAATAAAAGAAAAATATTGGCCTTTCACAAAAAAGCCCAGATAATAAAGTGAATATTGAGAGAAGTGATTAGAAATAAATAGACAAAAAAGCACAAAATTAAAAAAAAATAAAACCCAATGGGGGAGAAGTTAAATAAAAAGACAAATTGTATCTGATATTGTCCTGAAAACTTCACAACTGCTTTTGGGGAAAGCATAAAAATTCTGATCTGAAATAAACTAACTGATGAATCAGGCATAGATTTTATCAAGATTCAGGTTTAGGGTGGTAGCGTGAGAAGGAAGAGTAAGTTTTTTTAAAAATAGTTGTTGGCAAGAGAGTCAACAAGGGCAAAATGAGTGTCAGAAAGACAGCAGAGTTGAAGGAGGAAAGAACAAATTTGTTGAGGAGGAAGTCAGTATGTTTCTTTGACTTTCTTCACAGGAACAAAGCAGAATGTGAGTATAAATTAAGAATCAATCCCAAAGGTGAGTGAGTTCTAAAAATTATTTAGAATGCAGTCATTAATGTATACACATACATATATATTAAACACATATATACATAGCAAATTAAGACAGAGGTAGGAAAAAGTTTCATTTGAACAAAATATATAGCATTCTGTGGTAGGTAAACTGTGAAAGGAAAGGGTAAGTCCTAATTACAGCTTCTATTTTCTCAGGATGGTGCTGAGTAGTAAACATTACTATTATCTGACAAAATTACATCCAAAATCACAAAATTTTAGGTAAATAAACAAATCAGTGTATAAAAGTACTAACCACCTTTGAAACATTTTTTATTTGAAATAACAGTTTCACCTTTTGTAAATTCCTGAGTGAGCTATTCAAAATAATAGAAATCTATATAATAACTGAGAAACTCTCATAAAATATCGCTGACGATTTCAGATGGCCTAAACTGAATCTATATAACATGTATTTCATCCATTGAAGTTCAAGGATGTTAAAATATATATGTGATAGCCTAACATTGTAAACAGAAAGATTAAACTATTAAGAAGTTATAATTACACAGAATAGTCTAGAATTTGAGTATATTACAAAGTGGGAGAGAAGATTTTGCTGATTTGTTTTGATATAAAGAAAAGAGCTCCCAAGGCAGAGTGAGAAAAACATCCTGGAGCCTATAAAGAATAACCTTTTGTTGATAGAAGATGGCAAATGTTTGAATGCTTGCAAGTGTGCATATCACTATTCAAAAAGGATATTCAAAACACACAAACACAGTTCAAACACACAATATCTGGAACACTAGTACCTTCTATCAACTTTCAAAGGCTGCCTTACTTGTACCCACAAATGGCAGCCCAGTAGGCAGTGACATCAGACCTAGAAATGATGTGGCCTGTACAGAATGCAGTGAAGTGCAGCGCTCTACTTGTTTGCAATAGTTTTATTTTTCGACTAGTTTTTATCACACTTGGCATGAACAAGGGAACATGTGCTTTGCTAAATTTGAACTTTTAAGATGAGACTGAATTAACCGAGAACCAAAAAATTGCTTCTGAATTATCCTAAGATTGAAAAATGCCTTCCCCTTCATACTAGGAATGACAAAATAAAAGACAAATACATCTTAAAAGTTGAAATGTGAGTTAGGAAGATCCTCTCAAGCAGAAAGTTCCATTAATTTGCCATTTCTTGAAACTTAAGTGTGTATCTGAACACATGTATAACACACATATATCAGACATGCTTTTGTTGTTGCTATTTAGTCACTCAGTCTTGTCCAACTCTTTTGCAACCCCGTGGACTGTAGCCCACTAAGCTCCTCTGTCCGTGAGATTTCCCAGGCAACACATATATATACTAAATAAGTATAACTCTTGCCCCAAAAGTTAATCTTATATTTTTTCCTACTAGTAGTTGAACAAAATAACTATATTAGCTAAAATAACCAGAGATATAGCCCCAGAGATGCTCTCCCTTCATAAATTTCCTCTTCCTCCTCAAAAGGTCTGCCAAGATATACAAGTATAAATGATTTATATGTATATATATATATATAATGAGTACCTTGGCATGCAGGTATTTTCAGAGTTAAAATTCAAAATAATTTTAATACAAAACTCCAGTTATAAATCACAGCATATGTTTATAAGGAATCTAGTGATAAGTAATAGGTCAAACAACCTGAAAGAATCAGCTTGTGGTACAAGCTTCATCGCATTAATAATGTCACAGTTTGTATGTTTATTAAATTAAATATTACCAGCAAGGGTCTTCTAAATGCCATGTTCCTAACACTAGATCACATATTTATTTCAGAGTTAGCATAGTAAGAGGGGGAGCTATCACTAGAAGGTCTATTAAGCCATGTTTTTTTTTTCCATTGCTTTAATGGAACTATTCAAATCAAATTTTTCACGCTATGCCTTGAACACCGCTGCAAACCATACTGTGGGTGTAAAATACATGCAAGGCAGATATAATCATCTCAGATGAGACCAGTGACTTGTACACCATCAAGTTTACTTTATTGTGAAAGCAGTGGGGTTTTCTTTCAAGTGAATATATTTTTAAATATGCTGCAACCTAATTTACAAGCTGAAGACCAGAACCAGGAAGACACAAATCTCAAAGCAACAGAATTAAATCAAGTATAATGCATTGTCTAAAATCCTGCCTACTTTGTCTCTGTCTTCCTTGAGAAACGTATCTTGTTGTGGCAAAAGAAAATCTAACTGCCCAAAAGTAAATCTTGCACTCAGACTGTAAATTCAACAAATCATACAGATTCAACTTGCTTAAAAATTCTCAGCCACCTTTTAAAAGATTGATTCTACTGATATTAAGACGAACATTTACTCTTTAAAATATTAAAATTAACCAAGCAATTGCCCACACACCAGAGTAAATTAAATATCTTAAAAATTGAATGCTTATCATTGGTCTTTAAAGCTGCTGACTTCTTCAAAGTAAGTTGTTATTTTTTTTTAATTCTAAAAATAAAAATAATTGTTACTGTTTCCCTTGGGGGACCTAGACTGGTCTGTTTTCACACAAGATCATAAGCTCTGTGATTTTTTCGTATCTCCATGGCTAAAACATATACATGATAAAAGAACTCATATACAGACAGAAAGGGTGCAGCACCAGAGAACAAGCAGAGTATTTTATAAAATCACTATGGACACAAATACCTTGCCCAAATATTGCTACAATGCATTTTAAATTCTTCAGGAATGTAACGACCTCTATTTAACATGGCTTTTTTTTCAAGCCTGCACCCTAAACAGAAAGTACAACATCCCTGAAGGCTTCATTACTAAAAGAATAGATACTTAACATCACACACACGCACAAAAGTGGATCATAAGTAAACCAGTTTTAACAGCAGGAAAATTTTTCTTTTTATAAGAAAATTTAAGTGCAGGAGGGAAGAAGGTTCATAAAGTTCTCTGTAGACCCTAAATTACAACATTTTAAGAGCTCGGGGGATGTAAGTCAGTCCTAAAGAGTCAGAAACGACCTGATTTTTTGAAACAAACCCAGTACATTGCCTCTAGGCCTAAAAAGGCTTCCATGTCCTAAATCCTAGTAGGTTGCCTGGCTTGGTTCTGGCGGAGCCACATGCGCAGGAGGGCCGCACCCAAGGCTAGAGGCGAGGCCGGGAGCCACGCTGGACCAGGCTCTTGAAGGAACAGGAGAACAGCCTGGACTCCAGGTCTGGACCTTCGCTGGGCCCCCTGTCTACACCTGCGGCCTGGATCCCTGTCTGGACTCGCGGCCTGGAACCCGCGGCCGGAACAGCCAGAAGAGAGCAGCGCGCCCACCCAACGGCGAAGCCAGAGAGCCTGGGCCCAGGCTCAGCGGCGGGACCAGGCCTTCGGAGCCGCCGCACGGCCGGCCGAGCTCCTGCGGACGTCCGTCCCCGCCGGCCTGGGCTCCCGAATGCCCTGATCACAGCGCGCTCAGTGCCCGCCAGTCGGCTGCCCTGAGCCCGCGGCTTGGGCCCCAAGGTGAGGCACCTAGGGCACAGCATCTCTGGGCTCCAGCGGCGCCGGCCCGCCGCGCTCGGCCCCAAGCTGCTGGTGGGCAAGGAGTTAAGATGGCGCGCGACGCGAGTGGCGGGAAGGCTTGAGCCAGAATAAAGAGCCGCACGCTCGTCTTTTTTTTTTTCTTCCTTTCTCTTTTTGAAAAGCCACTTTTGAAAACAGAAAATCTGCAGTTTACGGGGAGGATTCGTCATCCTTCTCCGTCCCTACCCTGACTCCTACCCTCAGGGAGATAAAAAGGCAACTCGAAATCTAACCTGGGACGCGAACTCTGGTTCCCGGAGGCCCTCCCCCAGAACACTCTGATTTCCTTGAAACAGCAGCAGCTTCTCAGACACACTGACAGTGGCACTTCACTAGACACCCAAGACTCCTTGGAAGCCAGGAGAAACGATCACGCTTGAAAGGGACAGGAAAGCACACTGCCTCCGAGAGGAGCGTGGAGCTGCAAATTTACCTCACGCTGACTCAGTCCACACAGCAGATGGTGCAGAGCTGCAAGGGAAACGACCTCCCCAATTTTTTTAAGTACTTCCTAATAGCAGCTAAGTGCGTCTTTCAGCACAAGGCACTACGTTCCTGTGAAATCTATCCTCGGCTTCTAAGAGCTTCGTTTCCGCACATGACACCAACTCCTTTGCTCGCGGTGACTCTGGCCCGAGGGCGGCGGGCCGGGCCCGGCGCCGCGCTCCGACCTCCAGGCTCACTCCCGGGAACCCTTAGCGGCTCCGCAGCCCCTCGCCCTCGGCCTGGGCGCCCCCGGGCCTCCCGACTGCACGTGCGCCTCCCGCTCGCTGGCACCGAGGTCGCAGGAGTGCAGGGCCAGGGGATGATTACAGGACTACACCGCTCCACTTCACTCGCCACGCAGGCCCCCTGTTCTGTACTTTTTGTCCTCTTGTTTAATTCTTAGGTGTGATCCGGGAGAAACAAACACAAAGGAAAATCAGTCATCGCTTTTCTATGTGGCAGACAAAACTCGGCGGAACGCCGTCTAGTGGCCAAATTACCCAATGAAGGCAAATCGGTTTTGTTCCCCCCTCCAGTTTTCATTTTAATTGGTACTTTGACGCCTCTCTGCATCTGTCAAATTGCAAAGGGGATACAGGACCATCTCTGGGTGGTGGTAAATTTCGCCCCATAACCTGAGACTGGCCTAGGCCAAACAAGAATGCTGGACCATTTTCCACCTTTCTTGGATCTCCTTTCTCTGGAGACAAGAGTAAAAGAGAGCTCTGTGGACCCCCTTGACTAAGACGCAACTAGCCCCCTCCCAGCTGGAATATCCACATTTCTGCATTTTTTCTCAAGGGATAGGGACCTGGCTTGGGCAAGATGGGCGCAGGAAATCCACTGGAGGAGAGATGGAGTGATGCCCCGCAGATACCTCCTAAAGCAAGTTTTAAGCTCAGTGGTTAAATATCGACCTTTCATGAGTTTGCTCTATGAGTACTTTCCCCACTCCAACCCCTCCCAATCCCCCCAAAATAATCCACTCAAGAACTGTAGGCCATTCTGTGTTTTCATTTACGGATTCACCACTCAACTCCAAGGCCTTGTATTTAAAGACCAGAATTTTCAACATCTGCCTAAAGCTGCGGTCAACAGTCTATTTTGACAAGCATTTAAATTACACTCTTCTCTTGCCCAAAGCCTCCCTCTTGACTTGGTGAAATTTCAAGAAATACTTAATTTCTTATTAAAGAGCCTCCATTTCCTGCTCATAGTATTTCCTACTTGCAGATATAAGGAAGCAAGTACATTTTCCTGAAGAAAAAAAACTAGTGTAACAAAGTGAACTGGACTCACAGGGAACTAAGTAGTTGTAAATAAGACAGAAAAAAGTAATGACTGGTAGTGGTATATTAACAAATTTAAGAGGAAAATGGGATGTAGTTCCCACTACACAGACTGCCCCATATTGGAGTAGAGACAGGCTATTCTTCCTCAGCCCTTAAAAATAATCACCTCTAATTAAATTTTCAAACTGTAAACTGCTTTCAAACACCATAGAGTTTTACCAGATTTATTTTACTTGTTATACACAGACGATACAAACGAGCAAAAAACAAAACGTTTCTCAATGGAGTGTGTCCTTGTATAAATTATTCAGTTCACAGACAAAACGAAACAAATATAAAAATCACAACATTAGATTTACAGAAGAGCCAAAATATACACACGTTTAGACCCTGAATTCCTATTAGGAAAAAAAATCCCCCCAATGGACTGGAATCTAGATTGAGTATTGTGTATGATGCATATTTCACATTAATTTTAAAATACAAAAAAAAAGTATAGGTTTGCTACACAACATTAGAAATTCTACTAATCTATTTTCAGGGGGATCAGTGCTCCTTATCAAATATAACAAGACTTAGAGGGGGGAATAAACAGTCTTACTTGCATTAATGCTAGTGTTTTCCCAAGGAAGTCAAATTTCAGCTGTTCTAGGTGGCGGGGAAATCATTTTCAAAACTAAAATGCAGTAAAATATACAACTCACACAATTCATCTTCACTAGACTACACTATAGTTAACCAACAATTCAGTCATCTATATCATTAGTAGAATATTCATTACAAAGATTTACAGCATATAAAGGTGGAGGGGGGAACTGAAAGATATTCAGAAACAGTTTGTCAGCATATTTGGCACCTGCACAGACCAGTAATGGATTTGGCACTTTGGGGAAAAACAAATAAGGCAAAATAATATTGCTGATGTCGAGCTATTCTATTTAGAAGGAAGGGGGAAAAAAACATGTAACTCGTTAACTTTGCTTTGCAGGCATCATGCCACTTAATCGACTTGCCTATGAACAGACACCTATCCTTTACAGGTGTTTGTCAGATTCTCCTTAGCTATTTGTGTGCAGTAGGGCACAGGGTAGTTATTTCATGCAGTGGATTGAGGAGAAGTGAGAAACTCTTCATCATCTAGTCTTTCGAGTTTCCAGAGCCTCTTAGAATACTGTTAATAATCTCACAGGAAAACATTTTCAGGGGCCGGGGGAGTTGGAGAAAAAGGAAAAGAAATGAATGAGAAAGTTTAAGCGTGAACTGGTTTTGTGCCTTGACAATGTGAATAAAAACTAGCCATTCGTTACAATAAATTAACACTATATACAGTCATTTCACAGGCTTTGTTCCACTAGAATTATTAACATCCCTACCATCCATCCATCCATCCATCCACTCGGGGATAAGAAAGGACGCGCTGGGTGGGTCCAGGTTCTACAGTCAACATCCTACGGTTAATGGGGAGGCCGAGACTTGGCGGGTCGGAATCGCTGCTGCCTGACAGGACTGTCCAGGTCTCCTAAAGGTGAAGAGTTTCATGAGGAGAAAGACAAGGAGAGGGTGAGAAAAAGACGAGGGGGAGGGGAACCGTTATGATAACTTCACAGAAGGAGAGTAAGTAGGCAAACCAAAAAGGTTTACAGCCAAGTTGCAGGTCGGTGCGCTAACTGCAGAAACTGCTGTGCAAAAAAAAAAAAAAAACAAGGTTAAAATCACACTCAGGAGACCTGTACTAATTCGCTGCAGACGGTGTTCGAGGGTCAAATAAACTGAGGGAGTGCGCGAGGTGGGGCGTGAGCAGGAGGCGCAGGGGGAGAGGCGCGAAGAGCCGGCAGGGGCCGGGCCGCGGTGGGGCGCGGGGCCGGGGCGGGCAGGGCCGGCCTAGCTGTGCGAGTAGAAGCCGTAGTAGCCGCCTATGTCCTTGGCGCAGTTCTTCTCGCAGTCCCGCTGGGCCAGCACCTCGCTCTTGAGCGGGGACGAGCTCTCGGACACCGGCGTGTCGGCGGGCGAGATTCGCCTCCGTTTGGCCTGCTCGTAAATCCCCGAGTCGCTCGAGTCGATGGACTTGATAGAGGAGGGCGTCTCGATCCAGCTGGAGTCGGACAGGTCCTTGGGCTTGGCGTCCTCGGCGGCGCCCGGAGGCAGCGGCGAGCGCTCTGCGGCCAGGCCCTCGGCCTCCTCGCCCAGGTAGGGGTTGGCGCCGGCCATGCGCGCGGCGGCCGCGGCGCTGTTGGGCCAGCAGGGCAGCACCGAGCCCGACTTGGCGCCGCAGTACTGCGGTGGGCTGCGCGCGCCCCAGCCCGACGGGTCGGCGTAGTAAGCCGAGCGGGCGGCCCGTGCAGCCAGCCGCCTGCAGAGGCAGCGCCTTCACGCCCGCCGCCGCGTATGAGAGCAGCGTGGCCGCGTTGCCCGCGAAGTCCGTGGCCGTGTCGTAGGCCGAGGCGGCGAAGTCCAGCCGGTTGTTGGCCGGAGTCACAAACCAGCGCTGCGGCGACGGCGCGCCCGGGTCCTCGGCCTGCTGCGGCGACAGCAGCCCGTTGGTGTGCGGCACGCTGCGGTCCGTGCCCGGCCCGGGGCCGGCGCCCGCGCCCGGGTGGAAACGGGCCTTGGCGTAGTTGCTCACGAACTGGTCCTGCAGGAAAGAGCCGGCCATGGCGTAGCGGGCCCCGGGCACAATCTGCGAGCGCGGGGAGTCGTTGGGCGAGGGGGTCAGGCGGTCCATGTCGCAGCCGGTGTAGATCCTGCGAGGGAGGGAGAGAGAGAGAACCGAAGGGTGGCGCAAGGTCCTTTCGGGGGCGCTAAAGAGAAGACCACCCCTGGTCGCCCACCCCCACACTCTCCACGTGTAACCTGCCGTCCAAGATAGAGACAGACAAAAGGTCACAGACTTGCATCCTCTCCAGAATAAATCGTGAAATTATAAAGGAACCGATTTGTCCCTTCAGGGACCTAAAGCTGATACAGATGAAGAGGAAGGCTTCCCTCCTCTCTTGCGCTCTCAGCAAGTGCACAGAGGGCTGAGAGAAGAGCACAGCAGGGGATGCTCACCCACTTCTCCAATATATGAGCGCACATTGAGGCAGATCTGCCCAGGGGCTCAGGTGGCATTTGCCCAGTGGGCCTTTCTTCTGCGGTGAGAGTTTCTGAGTGAAATTTCTAAACCGGTTACCCACTCCACCCTTTTAAGACCACTTTCTTCCATCTGACACACACGCGGGGACCCCTCTAGTACTGAGCATCAGACTGGCCCTGTACAGTCTTCTGAGACCCGAGGGTTACTGCTGTAAGCCTCCATGGTACTTACTGTCTATTGTTTTCCCCTGTGTGTTCCTATAATCACCCCCCCCCCCGCCCCGCCAACCATACAAACTAGAATTACTACGTGGAAATAAAGTCATCAATCAATAAAATTATTTTACAAAGGAAAAGTATTCTTTGAGCGTCTCTCCCCAGCTTTTGATTTGTTACTGGTTAAAAAAAGAAAAAAAAATGTGGGCAAACTCTTAAAAGTACAATTATCAACCTCCGCCAAGAATCTCCCACTGGTAACAGCTCATCCTTATACAACTTGACTATGTTCCAGGCACCCTTGTCTAGGGCTGTACAGATCATTATTTAACCATCACAATTTTCCAAGTTAGGTACCATTATTATCCTACCTTACAGATGAAGAAATTGACTCAAAGGAAAGTTAAATAACTTGCCCAACCACAGACAGTGATTGTGTTACTGGCAATTACCTTAGATAAGATAATCAAAGGTTCACTCTAGGCCCCACAGGGGCCTATAAGATCCCATTAGAATTGAGAAGGAACCAGAGACTGGATCAAGATTGGTAGACTTATTTTCATACACATCACACACATGCCTCCCTTTTTTTATCCCACACATAAATGTTTTAATCTTTAATCAACAGACTGTTTTGAAAGAGAGCCTCAGTCTTGTCAGACCTCGATACTTTGGGGAGGAAATTCCCTAGTGAGTGGCCAAGCAAACACCGTGGTCCCCCTGAACTCTTTATTGCTCTCCCTGTTTCTCCAAAAGTGAGCCAGGCCCAAATAACCACTGTAAGATGGAAAGAGAGAGTGTCAAAAACCATTCTACTCTAAGCCATAAATCTCTAATATGATAGCCATTTGTATAGCTGAAGAAGCTTTTTATGATAAATACATAGTGATTTAAGAATCAAACAGAAGTGGCTTTTCCAACAGAAGTCAGCCAGAAGAGGGACAGATGAGGGTTATGCTGTGGCTGCTCGCATGCAGTTTGCTGACTGAACAAAATTTCCTGCCTGAAACTTAATTCCAGTCTCAAATAAGAACAAGTAGAGGGAGGCAGGAAGGGAACATAACCAGCAAGGTGCAAATATCTTCTCTGTTTACCACCACAATATTTTTAAAAGGAAAATAAAAAAAACAATCTGCAAAAGATACAGTTTATATGCCTATCCAGGCCCCAACCCACTTGGGATTACAGAATTGATTTGTGCAAAATAAAATGCTTTGGAACAGATGTTCACAGCAGAATTAAAAGCTCAAAATCTACTAGACCCCCCTAGTACAGAGACCAGTATATCTGGTCTCCTGGGCCACACACTTTCCACCGTGCTGAGCCCACCTTTTTAGATTGTGAGGAAGGACTAGAGTAGCCAAGTTTTTCTTTTTTTTTTTTTTCCTGGGGAATCATACTGATGATTTGGATCAGTTCCTTTGGATCACTTTTGAGGGGTACACTTGACAGTTATAGTGTATAACTATATAGTATATAACTAATTGTACAGTTATAGTGTATAACTGTCGATGATTCTCTTCAATTTGTTATAAAAATACCAGGAGGGAAGTTTGGTATCTACCTGGAGAGAGCCACTTGTCTCCTCCACAGATTTAATCTATTCCTAATCAAAGATAGCTGCAACTGTGTAGTTCTAGCCCCAACCCTTAATGCAAGCCATGAAATTAAAATTAATGTATCCTTTTCTTCTATGGTCAGAGAAAAGTGAAGGGATCCCCACAGTCCAGATTTAGATCTTGCCATATAACTCTTGGTGAACTCCTCTGCACTGTACCTGGGCTCTGAGCGAGAGAAAGCCAGAACAAGCCCAGGAAGGGTTCAGTTTACACCTACTGTTGCCCCCAGAGGACAGCATTTTGATAGACAAGAAATGGAGAAAGGTAAGGGAGGCCTGGAGAAAAGGAAACCAGCACATTTAATTAAAACACACCTAGATACAAACGATAAAAGAGGAAATATTTTTCTTTCAAAACATAAATAATACACTGCAACAGCACCTGGGTCCTTCCCAAAGCCTAAAATGACTGCACCATCAGCTGTGCTCGTGAACTTGCCTGTAATGGGTGCACATTTTTATTCAGTCCATGGTAAACTTGCACAGGAAAAGCTATTACACAAAACTTGGAAATGGGTAAATAAAAGTCACATATGCCAAGGAGACTGTAACAACTGCCAGAGCCACATGCACTTTCAGGCAGAATCGGGCGGTTTCAGACACAGACAATCTGAGCTGAGCATCTGCAGCACCACAAACTCCCGCACCCGGGAACCAGGGCAGCTTCCCCAGCCAGCCAGCCCCAGGGTCCCCGCCAACAACTTTGTAATTCACATGAAAGCTAAAAGTAGGTGGAGGAAACCTTTGACCCAAAACACAGAAGTACCAAGCCAGGTCACCAGAGAGAAGAGGAGCCGTCAAAAAAGAAAGAGAAAACCCCGAAAACAACTTTGTCTTCACACTATATAGCTTCCAAAAGCCTTGTACAAAACAATCCACCTTTGACCCAAAGCCCAATTCCACAAATTTGAGAAGAAAGGTGCAAAACTACTTACGTATCATAATTATCCCGAAATCCTTTAGCAAAGGGATTGTGATCTATTTTCAGTTGTGTAATCTGGAAAAGAGAAAAAAAGATTAATATAATTTTACTTTTTATACAGCAGATTGGGTGTTTAAGAATATGTCATCTGCCACTTTTTACAGGGGATAAAGGCCTACAATTTCATTAAATAGCAAGGTTTCCCTAAATGAAATTTTTAAGGAATAGGTGGAAAGGGGAAAAAAGTATGATGAAAGTTATGTTTAAATTAATGGTGACTAAAACTAAAGTATAGCTTTCCGTTAGCTCTCCCATGTGTCCTAAACTGGTTCAAAATGCTCATTTTTAAAAATGCTTGTTATGTAAATGCACTTACTCAGGCAAAAATTTTTAAGGGGCACTTGAATTCATTCCTAAAAAATGTTGCCTATCTTAAATGCTTCATCATATTTTTAAGTTAGTCGCTTCTGATACACAACTTGAAGAACCCACAAGTTGCATCTTGAAATCAGTTTTGATTGAAAATAAATGCATATCTTTCATTTATGATATCTTCCTGTTTTAAAAGAAACATTATCACTTCTAGTAGTCAAATCAACAGTAGTAAAATAAGTTTTTGCAAACTTGCAAATGAGTGCTAGGAAGCTCACTCCATAGTCCCCAGTAATTTGATTTATTTCAGTTTTTAAATCATGAATGTGCGTTTCTTTCGATCACCCAGAAACTGATGTTTGAAAACTAAATCAAAATTCCCAAGAGTCTCTAGAAATCCTGGTCACCTTGAAGGTGGCCCTTGTGACCCGCGTCAGAGACGAATAGGAAGCGTTTTCCCACCGGTTAGGTATACAGGGAAGGTGCCCAGCAGGTCCCTAGCCCTACTCCTAAAAGGCATAGCAGAGCCAGCTGTGGCGGATGTTAGTGCCCGAGCCAGGGATGGCCCCAGGTACCGCCGCGGGCCGGGGGAAGCCTGCGCCGACCGCCGCGCGCCCAGCCCCCAGGCCTCCTTACATCGGTGTTCTGGTAGGCAGTGACGGCGATGAATTGAGTCTCGGGAAAAGTGAACGTCTGCACGCGGCCGGGCTGGCTGGTGTCCTCCGTGCCGTCCTCGTTCACTTCCACTACATGCAGGCGGGGCTGGTACTTGTGCAAGGACTGCAAAACCACCATCTGTCCGGCGGAAAGAAAGGGAAGCGCCCGGCGGCACGTTAATGCGGTCTGCGTGCAGGCGGCTGTGAGCCGCGGGCCGCGTGGAGTCTGCGAGGAGCCCGCCGCCCCGGGAAACGGATCGCGGGCCTCGCCCGGCTGGTGCCTGGCTGGCGGAAGCAGACCTGCCCTCGTTCCCCTGGAGCACGCAACGCCCGAGCACCAGAGGAAAACCGAACCCGACCGCCCAATCCTCAGGGCCCTTCTCCCAGTTCTCCTTTAAGGAGCAACAAAGATTTTCACAATCTGCAGATCCTGCCCGTTTCCTTCTCAAAATCAACCAAATATTTGTACTTGTGAAGGTTGGGAACTCGGGAATTGGGCGAGGGAGGGGGGAAGAGGGGGACAAGAACAACTTTGTAGATTGTTTAGTATAATTTGGGAGGACGGAAATAGAATTTTTAAAAACTCTTTTCAATGAAGCAAAGAAACATGTGTCGTTCCTCATGTTAATTTAAAGTGATGAACTGGATCTTAGGCAGGAACGAGTGTGTATAAGTGAGTGTGTGTGTGAGAGAGAGAGAAATGAACGCCTGAACCACTGACCTGCCCATTGTTGTTTGACGCTCCTTTGTTGTTCGTAAGTTTTAATTTTCCAAAAGAGATTTCTTGACGCATCCAGTGAGCCCCCGTGTTGGGGGAATCCGGATGCATATAGACCCGATTTCCTAGAGAAAGAGACAAGTTGTTTACATGTGCCCAGGGCATTGCCCAGTCCCAACTCCTCACCACGCAGGACACACACACACATACACAGACATACATCCCTTATTCCACTGTAAGGCCCATTAGCTGGAGCTTTTTTTTAAGGCCGCGCTTTCTTCCTATTAACTGGGAATGATTAAAATAGCTTTTGCATAATCCTCCCCCTTCTCGTCGCTCAGTCTCTCCCCCAATCCTCCTAGTTTCCTTTTAGAAGTCATTGGCCGATCGTTTTAAAAGTCGCTCGAGCCAGTCCACAAAGGCTTTAATTAATCATTCTCACCTAAATAAGTGTCAGGAAGACGTGTTAATTGGAAGGACTTGCCTTGCACATTGGTGTCCGCTTTGCCGCAAGGAACCCATTTGCCTCCTTGAAACCTCCAGTGATTGGGATCCGCCAAAATCACATCCACAAAAATATTGTAATGAGCCGTGGGATCGAGACCAGAAATGTTAAAACTTAAAAAAGGAAACATGCGCCTATTTAAATTAGGGAGGGGGGAGACAACAAGGGGGAAAAACAGAAATGTTAAAGATTAAATGCAGGAAGAGCGGCGCCAGATAGGCAAAGCAAAACTTATTCTCTCAGCATCGATGAACGAACGTTTGCTGGGTTGGAAAAAGGGTGGTGGGGGAGCAAAAGAAGAGAGACTGAAGTCTGGGAGATCGGCGGATGAACTGGAATGGGGAGTCGGCAGGTATCACTGCCCAGGTGGAAAGCGAGGTTGGCGACCCGAATCTCCACCTGTCGGTGTATCCGGCACTGATGCGTCCCTCCCATCTCCCGGCCACAGGCCAGGGCTCTCCCCCTCTCTCTCTCCTTTCTCCGGCCACTGACTGGCTCTCCGACCACCTTTCTAGAGCGGGAAACCCCCCCCCCCTCCAGCCCCGCTCCCCGACATCACCGCGGTGGTTATACCTTCCACTTTCCGTTTTTCCAACACCAGCCAACTCTAGGACGCGCCAGAGCGCCTTCCACTCCGCTCCCGACCCCAAATCCTCGCTGCCGCGGCGGTCACTGCCCGGGTTCACATGCCCCCCGGCCGCGCCCGGAGCAGCGGCAGCCAAGAATGTAGCATTACCTTCCCTGTTTGGTGATGATCATCTCCGTTTGGTGCCGGTGAAATTTCAGCCAAAGGGGCCTGTTGCACAGGTACACCTGCGCTTTGCCGGGCACCAGCCCGGGCTGTGTGGAGGAGAACTGGTAGAACGGGGCTCCTTGGTAGGAGTGGCCGTACTGCTGTGGGTAGGGGTAGCCGGCGGTGGGGTAGCCCTGCGGTGAGGAGTTGGACAGGAGGCTGTTGTAGGCTCCATTGGTGATGACCGGGTGGTGGGCCATGTAGCGGCTGGGGCTGCCGATGGAGAAGGCGGGGTGAGCCGGTCCGTGCTGGCCGGGGTACGGGAACATGGCACTGGGAGCAGTGGCCGCAGACTGTGGCTGGCTGGACTGAGAGAGGAGGTAGCGATCTGCAGCAGAGCCATCGAAACTGTGACGAAGCTCAGAGACCCCGTCCAAGACAGGAGAGAGTTTACTTCTCTGGACGTCCCCTGGTGAGTCCTTGGAGTCAGGAAAATTGTCTGTATCTGACTGATTCGTCATCCCCCTGGTAATTTTTTTCAAAGGTGAACTTCTCTCCAGGTTGTCAGTGGTCGAGATAATGGGATGATCGTGCAAGACAAGCTCAGATCCGCCTGAATGTGGGTAGCTGCTGCTCACATTGAGAAATTTCTTGGAGAGCATGATAGAAGGAGAAAGGCAGTGCTCCAGCTGCATAGCTCTAGAACCAGAACACTCGCCCTCCTGTCCCTGGTTTTTAAAGTCCTATTTATCATAAACTAGAAATCCACAGACCCCCTCACTAGACAGAAAGCACTTCAACCAGCAAATGCTTCTCAAAGGTTTGATTTACTTTTTTTTTTCCCTGGGAGAAGAGATTGGCCAATTGACACTATGCAGCAATCAGAAAAGGCTCACTTTTGATCTTGCTGCTTGTGCAGCCGATGAAACGGCTCCTGCCATTGGTTAACTGCTGACAGTAATTTAATTAGATAGACATTAATTAGGATAATCACCTGGCTCCTGGTCGCAGCGATCATGGCAAATTGAAGGGGATGATTTTATTGTTGGTTTAGGGGGGTGGGGAATGTGTGTTGGTTTTACGTGAGCACTGTTGTGTCACCTTTAAGCTTTGTGACCACTGCTTTAGGAAGATTCAAAGATGTGCAATTTACTAAACATTTCCTACCTTCCCCCTCCCCCTCCTTTGGAGCTGAGGGGCGGAGGAGGGAATTCGACGATGCTCCGAGACTTTTCGGATCTGAATGAGCCAAATATTCAGTTGAATGTAACGATTTCAAGTGCAAAGTATACAAAGCGCGAGCCGGTGGCCTCTTCTCGCCCTGTAAAAGTTCCAGAGTCTGTCTTTTCCAGTTAATACAGAAGCACAAGACACCTGAGCCAGTCTTTTGTGATCAGGTCCTGCGTGTCCTCAACGAACACCCCCACCAACTCACACCCTTTTAACTCCATACAGAAATAAATAAATCACTGCTACTGAGCGCCACAGCCATGAAAGTGAGCGGGAAGGGGGAGTCGCGGTGGAGAAAAGCAAGCAATTCAGCCACCCCATCCACCCACCTCGGGAAGATTCGGTTTCTTGGTTGAGCACAGAAACAGTGACAATCAATGATCTCCTTTTTAAGTTTTGAAATAATCATAAGCTCTCGGGTTGAAGTGCCTTAATGTATTTGCAGTGATGTTTACGAGGTCTTTCCTAAATATTTAATCAGCGAGCTTGGTCGCAGATTATCTGAAGAGCATCTAACTGGGGGCAGGCGCCACGCATCCCTCACGTCCCACTGCACTTCCTTCTCTCCGAGGTACGGCCTTGGCGACAGGTTCAAAAGCCTCGCCAGGAAAAGAGAGGGCCGAGTCCTCGCGCAAATGGGTTCGCTAGAAGCGCTGATCTGCGGAGACAGAGTGGAAGTGGTGTCAACGCAGTGATCTTTATGGAAGACTCGTGTGTGTGTGTGCGTGGTGTGTGTGTGTGTGTGTGTGTGTGTGTGTGTGTGTGTGTGTGCAATGTTTATATAATCTGGAGGGGAGAAAAAGAATCCATGCCAATAATTTAAAAATGAGAAAAAATTTAAAGAGGGATAGAGAAAAGAACCGGTTTAAAAGGATGTTGGCACAAATAGATAGCACGAGGCCCAAAGCAACCCCGAGGTGTAAGAAGAGATCTCCTGGTACTGGCTCCACGGAGCAACTCAGTCTCCGCCCGAACCAGGGAGCCAAGAGCAGCAGAGGGTTCGCCGCCCAAAGCTGCTTCGCGTGGCCGGCACCCGTCAGCCTGCCCTCCTGTGGCTTTCGCAGGACGGCCGAGCCGCGCGGGAACCAGGACGAGGAGCGCAGCACCGGAGCTCGGCTCGGCCCCAGAGCTGGCTGGCGGGCCGGCTCCACGCGGGGCACCACTGGGGCCGGCGGCGGAAGAAGCCACCCCCCCCCGCGCTCGGCGCTCGGCCCTAGGCCAGCCGCCTTGCTCCGGCTCTATTGTCTAAGGTCTCTAAGCGGCCCGAGAGTAGGCTCCCCAGCACCTGGCGATCGCGAGGGGGAGCCGCCCGGATACCCGGGGAGCGCGGCGGCTGGCGCGTACCCTAGGGGGACACGCTCTTTACGCGCCGGAGGCTAGGCCTGGGCGCCTCCGCCCGGTGGAGCTCGTGCTTTCCTCCGAGAGTGTATCTGCCTGCCCCTCGCCCCCGCCGCTGCCGGAGGGAAAGGGCGCCTGGGACACTGGGTAGGTCCTGCGCTTGATAGCGAGGGGTTGCCAGACTCGAACTGTGCCTACGCGGGCGCATTTGGAGAGCGCCGCCTGGGTGGGCCGAGCGGTCAGCGTCCAGCCCGGACTGCGCCCCCGTGGCGGTTCGGGCGCCTCGGCCGCAGAGGGCATCAGCTGTGGCCTCCACCACGGCGCCGCAAGCAAGGTCCGACGCGGGCGGCCCAGGGCTGGAAGGGTTGATGACCAGATGTCCCAGACTCAAGCCGAGATAGTTTTCTGGGAGAAAAATACAGCCAGACCCCATTTTCCTTTAAGAAGCTTCATAAACAAGCAGGGGCTTAATTACTAAGGTGTTGGGAGGTGGGGGAAGGGACCGTGGCTATGACATTATTGATGGTTTGTTGTTTTGGGGTTTTTTTTTGCCTCTTACCTCTACCTCCATTTCTCCTGAGAGCCTTTTGCCCTGTTTTGTCTACTGTTGCTTTCTCCTTTCATTAACTTCTTTGTCCCCGAATGCCTTTCTTTCCACTGTTTCCAAGGTTGCCCACCTCCCTCTCCCTCAGTGGGACAGAGCCTTAAGTGTGCAGCAAAAAAGGAGAGACTCCACCTGGGCTCTTTGTCAGGTTTTTTATTCCTAGTACCCTGAGTTGGCTTTTTTTAAAAATGAAGAATGCTAAAATGACATGTTCAAGTTTAGAAGAGGGAGAGTGCACCTTCCTCAGTTTTTAAGGCGTTGGATTAGAAGGTGAACAGAACACTCGGATAATCAGGACTGCATTCAGTGATTCCTCAATACAGGTTTATGCCTTTCATATGGATGCTTAAGGAAAACTAAGGTTTTTCTCAGGATCAGCACATCTGCTCTTGACTCATACTTCTGTAGAGCTGGGCTTCTCAAACTTTAAAAGTGCATATGACCCACACCAGGATTCTTGATTCTGATTCAGTAGGTCTGTATGCAAGAAGACCCAGGTGCTGCTGGTCCAAGCAGATCACAGTGAATAGTGAGGCTGGAGTTTTCAATGCCCCCATACTAGTCTAAGAGGAAAGCAGGACATCTGAGCTAAGTTTTGGTTCTAGTGCAGCAAATCCATATATGTGCTCATATAAGCACACATGTATACACATTGGAGAATGAAATGGCAACCCACTCCAGTGTTCTTGCCTGGAGAATCCCAGGGACGGGGGAGCCGGGTGGGCTGCCGTCTATGGGGTTGCACAGAGTCGGACACGACTGAAGCGACTTAGCAGCAGTAGCAGCAGTATACACACACAACTGAACTGGCTTATAGAGCTTATGGTTAAATAAGTTGTTCCAATGCCTGCCTAGACTATCAGGCTGCTGCTGCTGCTGAAGGAGCTGTGCATTCCAAGACAAAGGTGTTCACAGAGCCTCTTCTTTGGGCATCCTCATTTTGATGGACTCCAAATCTATAAAAATTCAGGTTTTTGCTAGAAGGGATTTTGGTAAGGTTTTGAAATTGGGAATGTCTCCAACATGAATCAAGTGAGAGAACGTAGTATATGACTGTGGGAAGTCCAGGAAGATGAGGTGATCAAGTAAGAACAAAAGGCAGGCCTTGTATAAGCCTTCTCAGTCATTTTATTCACTCAGGAGCTTTTTTTCAGGGGACTAAAGTGAAAGAGAAAGAAAAAAAGTTTCAAATGGAATGTTGAGAACAGCCCTTGGATTACTCAGACCTTCTTCTGAGGGCATATTGTACCAAAAAAGTCTTGAGTAGCTCTCATGAACAGTATCTGTGAAAGAAGTCACAGAACCTTATTTATGTATGGGGGAAAATCATGTACGAAAAAAAAAAACCAGCTTGCACACAAGTTTAAAGCAGGCAAAAGGAAAACTTCTAACTTCAACTCTTATATTTTAATTGTAAATGGTTAGCTGTTATAATCCCAACAATTAATACATATTACATGTCCTACATAAAATATACCATCACTGTCTTTAAAAGAAGAAACCACAGGACAATCAAGAAATGCTCAAAATACCTCTTATTCCACCAAAAATGAGACTGTGAAACATACTGGGAATTTAAGCCATTTTCACTTAAGTTTCTAGCAACTTTTCATTAGGCTACCAAGGAAAGCCTAGGATTATTCAAACAGGACAGTAATTTGGTTCATCATATTATTCATACCACCTCCAGCAGAGGCTAAGTCTCAATTCTAAATCCCCAAGTAAACTCCCCTTTAATGAAGCCTTAGAAACGTTTTTACCATATTGTCACAAAGGGAGAGACAGAATTAAATGTTATTTGTCTCCACACTTTTTGCCCATTTCTTGGAGCACCTGGTAGTGTCCTGTCCCATGAACGAGTACTAATGAGAACAATTACTTATGTACATCAAGTTAGAAACAGGTTGAAATATCTCTGAAAACTGCCATTAGTCAAATTTTTGTCTTTATCAGGAAACTGAGTTGTTCTCAGTTAATTTGATAGAAAACAGTGACAAACTTATTGCTTATGTACTCAAGATATTAAATTCACATTATGGCTCCATTTCTCATTTTGCTTTGAAGACATTACACACCTTCTACAGCTGTCTCAGCTAAAGTCTAGTGAAGTATGCAGCAGGCAACTAACTCCCAGACAATCTCAACATTGTTGGTGGAATGTACCCTCTAAAAAGAAAATCATAGAAGTCTAAATTTAAATTGCCTCCCTTTTCTTCTTATGTTACTTATCTGAAACACTGGAAGTATAATGTGTTAACGAGATATTGAGTATACAATATTAACTTGTGGCAAATACTTTTAATATGTCAACATTTTCCTGGGTTCCTCACTAATGAGGTAGCCACTCATTAATGGCAGTCATTTTACATTTGTGAAGTTTTGTTATCATACTGATGTTTTGTGTTATCTTAAATTGCAAAGGGAAACATATCTTTGTGTGAGGTTTCTAGAGCACTGTCAAATGTTATTCTGTCAATTCCACCCAGTGCCAAAAAGACCTCAGGAGACATAGATTGTAAATGTATTTTATTTTGTAAGCAACAATCAAAATATATTTGTGTTACTGATTTCTTCAAATATTAAACGGGATCTTAACAAAATGTGTCCACTTTGATGTATTCTTATACAACTTTGGAATCTGCAAAGACCCTGACTAAAGAAACAGAAGTAATTGCACAATGGAGACTGAAGGTGTTACAGTGCTGCAAATGATGCCAGATGTCTTAC
Source organism: Okapia johnstoni (assembly GCA_024291935.2). Classification (NCBI taxonomy): domain Eukaryota; kingdom Metazoa; phylum Chordata; class Mammalia; order Artiodactyla; family Giraffidae; genus Okapia; species Okapia johnstoni. The sequence continues at coordinate 12,405,389 of CM044319.1, forward strand.
TTTTAACCAAATACACCTTCAGAGGTCCCTTGATTTTGAGCATTAGGAACAACAGTATACATTGGAAGTATCACTAAAAGCTTTTTCCATTATTTTATTTAAATACAACAGTATCCAACATAGCTGCTAAACACTGGACAATATTTGAAGTCATAAGTACATCCACATGTTCCTCCAAATGACGTTTGGGGTCCTAAAAGAAAAAAAGAATAAGGAAAGGAAAAAAAAAAAAAAAACAAGAACCATATTACTGGTAGACGAATTGCTTAGATTTTTTTCAGTAGCTGATGAAATCGGTAAAGAAAGCCAAACTTATATGTATATATATATTTTAAAATTTTGTTTTCCTAATATACTATTACATTTTCAGGATTACTACATCTGTTAAAATGTTAAGGAGCTGATAAAATAAATGAAAGGTTGATTTACACAATGTTATGATTGCAGCAGAAATTATAAAGAGTCACAAGGAATTCTATACAGTTTGTAATCATCTGATAAAAAAAGTTAAGAGCATTTTATACGTATGTATAAGCCTGATTATAGGTGTGTATTTTCTGCCATTCACATATATTCAATGTCTGACAGGGTACTTTGCTCAAAGCAGACAGACACCAATAGGTAAGAGTTCAATGTGAATCTCATCACTTCCTCTATAATTTTAATTTAATTTCTATATAATTTTAATATTTCACAAATAGTACTTTAAATCCTAAATACCCTTGGATCAAAAGTCACTATTAGTAACTTAAAATTTAAATACAATTTGGATCAATTCTAAAATGTGAAGAATATTTCATGTAGCTATTTTGAAAAAATGTATCACAGAAAAGAATATAGGTACAGTCCGTTAACTTAAACCTGATCAAATCTGTATTTGATATATGAGTTAAAAATAAGGCTTAAAATTGCACTGTAATAAAGGAAGTTAAATTAAAATGCTTAATACACATTTATGTTTAAGGCTGAGCTGGTTGAAATATTTCAGCTAAAAACTTGAAAGCTTTAAAATAATGGGTATACGTTGTACAAAATAAAAAACTCTCAATTAAAGCATTATTTTCTTATATGCATTGCTAAAATACCAAGAATCCTAACTTTAAAAAATGCTCACCACTGAAATTACTTCTTGGCTGTTGCTTTCTGAACTACAATTTCAGTACGTTGATTTCTTTAAAACACCCAGAGATACAACACGCTACAGATAATTTCAAATAACTACACCATAATATTAAATTTTCTTTAGTTAAAAAAAAACAAGCCTTAGGGCATTTTAGGTGAATGAGTCTAACACTGGCGAGAGAAAAAGACACTGGTCTGATTCCATTATAGCTAGTTTTGCCTTTGCCATGCAGTAGGCCAAACTAGTGAAGTATATTTTAAAACATGATTCTGATGATTATTAAACTTTGCAATTATATATATTTTCAGTTTCACTTTTAATTTACTCCTTTTATTTGCTGCTAACTGTTAAATTGAATCTACATCAAGAAACTATAGCATCAGAGTCATTTATTCAAGAAATAGTTACTGAATGCTAGGTTCCAAGTTGGTGATCTAATATTACATATTAGAATAAAATATGTAGTGGGAAAAGACAACAAGGGTGACTGTATCACACAGGATTAAAGAATAAGATGAATTATATCTCATTTTGGTTTTGGAGGGTTTCTACTGTTGTTTAAACCATAATATTCAGAATGCAGTGGGATCTGACTTCATCAATTATGATATTTAAGTTAGAACTTTTGCCCCTACTGCTCTATTGGAGTAACTGGTTTTGTGGCAAATTGGTAACACACTTCCCGCAGTTATCTACATTACTTCTTGTGGCAGCTGGGTGATTCTTAGAGATTTCCCATCCAAGAATGGTCCTGGCCCAAACCTACATAGCTTGTGAGATGTGATGGGATCAGAGCATATGGTAGGATGGCTGAAAGCAAAGACAGCTTAGTGTCTTGCATCTGAAATATCAAGATTCTGCCAACATCAGCAATATGATAACCATGTTCCATGAAATGAAAAAATGTAATCAACATTCTTTAAAAAACAGTCTAATTAATCTGTAGATTCTTTTAATTGGTTGGTGTGTTCCCCCCCAATCTTCAGAAAAATAGGAACTAAAATATATATTTCATCTTGGTAAAGTGAAAGAGCAAATACTTGAAACCCTTTCTCTTCACTCAGTAAAATCCAACAGGGCTTTAAGCTTTCTCAAGAATATTACCTATAAATTGAAGTCTACATATCGACAAATCATATATCATTTTAAAAACTGTTATGTATGAAATAAACCCACCATTCTATTATCTTCAAGGATAATATTATTTCAGATAAAAATAACACTCGGAAAATTAACTCAGGATGCAAGTTTCCTAATTTATTTCTACTATTTTCACTAAAGATAGTATCTCATAGGTATGTATTTGTGATTTACTTCTCTATAGATGGCAAAAAGACTGACATCAAATAATTCAGTGACCTTTAAAATTAGCATCACATTTGCATGACAGAAGAAAAATGTAGAGTGAACACAGGGGAAAAAAAATCATACAGCCTCCAAAATAGTTTTAACTCGATAAGAACATGTTATTATGTGACTATATAACCTATTACAGTACACCTCACCTGCTTGCCAACATTCTTTATTGCCAGCTGTTCAGGGGTCATCTTATCTTCTTCTTCTACAGCCTGTGAATGAAATACAAAGGACAGAGTTTCAAATTCTAAATGTGCTTTTCCCACTGCAATATAATCAAAGATGATGATCATTAATTTCATTCACAGAATCTTTTATTCAAGCAATTTATTGGGCAAAAAAGCAATTCTGCTAATCCTTCATGGTAATAAAAACTATCACCACCATCATTTTCAAAACAGACTTAAGAAATTTGTCCCAAAAAACCCCCCAAAATGGAAAATATCAAATTGGATCACCAAATGGAAGTGTTAACCATTTGAAAACTGTTATGGAATTATCTGATGGATGGCTAAACTGGAGGAAGGAAAAACCTAAGGCAGCTGCTTGTGGCACTGGGGTACTAACTAGTTTATTTTGTCTTCCTTTCCTACTTTCTCTATGTTTCTCCCACAATTTCCTATTATTTTTATCTCCTTTTTCTTATCAGCCAAACCCATGCATACCCAGTACCTATTAGGTGGCTTCCCAGGTGGTGCTAGTGATAAAGAACCCGTCTACCAATGCAGGAGACCCAAGACACATGAGTTCAATCCTTGGGTTGGGAAGACGCCCTGGAGGAAGGCATGGCAACCCGCTCCAGTATTCTTGCCTGAATCGCAAGGACAGAGGAGTCTGGTGGGTTATAGTCCATAGAGTCGCGAAGAGGTGGACACGACTGAGGTGACTTAGCACAAAACACTTAGGGAGCTTCCCTGGTGGCTCAGATGGTAAAGAACTGACCTACAATTTTGGGAGACCTGGGTTTGACCCCTGGGTTGGGAAGATCCCCTGGAGAAGGGCATGGCAACCCACTCCAGAATTCTTGCCTGGAGAATTCCATGGACAGAGGAGCCTAGCAGCCTACAGTCCATGGGGTCACAAAGAGTCAGACACGACTGAGCAACTAAGCACAGCACAGCAAAACACTTAGGATCAAAGGACCTGCTGCTGACTTTTGATCCACACCTAACAGATCATATAGTATCTTCCCCTAATACTTTTACATATTTAAATCTCTAAAAGTAAAATATGTATTCAGAAAAAAATCTCATTTCTCCACATGATTTTTCATAATCATGAATAAATAATCTGAGGTTTTCAACACCAAAAAATTACTTGAATTAAATGCCAAATCAAATTAAATCAATCAAACCATATAAACAAATCCCTTTCTACTATTTTCAGAGTCAGCTACAAACTTTTATGTGTATGATCATAAATATTCTAGCAGAATAATTTTGAAATAATTACAGCATTTATATTAGCTACCACTCTTGCCCTCTACCCTAATAATGGCACCACCACATAAACTCTTTATTGAGAATTTCAAGTTTAAGGAACCTCCTTCTTAACAGTTTTGAGTATGCCACTGCCTGAAACTAGGACTCTGCATCAGGTGAACTCCTATGATTTATTCATAGCATTTTAATAAATGGAAAATGAAGAAAATTTAAGTATCAACAATCTTAAGAAATAATACCACTGCACTTAATATGGTTACAAGGGGGGGGTGTGCTGAGAAAGTAGGCGTAGAGAGCAGGAAACCAAAACCCCAGTGAGGGTTAGATTTGGATACTCTAAACTTAATAATCTCACAGCTGCCAAATTTCTTCATGTGTGAACAATGAACATGTAGGAAATGCAATCATCAGACATTTCCCATAAACTGGGAAGTTTGGCTGCATTTCACACCTTCTTAATAGTTTTGTAAACAGAGAACTTGAAAATGAGCAAAGATGGCAAGTATCTAATTTTATAAATGGACAAACTATCTGGAGAATTCTCCCCAGTAGAACCAGCCTAAAGAGAAAAGATGGTGAATAAGTATTGTATCTATCTACTGATTATTACAGGATCCTTATTTACAACACATCATTAGGAAATACAGTTATGACTCATAAGACTGAAAGAAGAGAAAATAAGTTAATGACACTCCAAATCCAGAATTCCCTAGACAGAGAATATGTTCATTTTCAGAGTCAGATGTCACTCATTATTCTCAGCTAGTTAAAAAAAGGATCTCCAAAATTGTGTCTCCCATTATCTTAGTGTTTTACATATATGCAAACACTGGCAACACATAGAAAGTTTGTCTTTCTAAATTACCTTTACAAATCATGACACTGTATCTTACCAATCTGAAAACATTAGATGAATGGAACAATTCACATAAGTTTGTACTCTATATCCATTCAGTGTTAGTTGTTCCACGCTCATGCCAACAATAGTACTTTACAGTATTGGAAGGAGGTAAGGGTTTTGGAATTTGGCTCAAAATACCAATCCATGTACAAAACAGTTATTATGCAGTATTCTGGAGTGTTGCAAATATCAAAGATGGCAGACATGCAAAGATGAAAGTAAAAAACCACTTAAAGCATTGATCTTATTTGAAAGGTTAAACAGAATATAAAAAGAAAAAGAATATAAAAAGCTCTCACTCAATTTTTAAAATCTTTTATATCATTTAACCACTTTACCAATTAGTTTTTCCATTTCCAATAATTAAAAGAGAGAGTTCACAAAGTCTTTGAGAAGTGCAGATGGTAAAAAGTACTCCCAGCCATAGATGCCATCTGGAAAATGAGGAGCAGCTGTAGATTTAGGCATATACGAAGGTTGCAAACCCCCATGACAAAAGAGTAAGCACATCTCTTACATTCTGAGATAGACCAGATCATCACAACAAACCCCTAAATATTTCTCCATCTACCTAAGTTACCTTTATCATTTTACCATTCTGGGCAAGACCAGTTTGTCTTCATTCTGGCTAGTCACCAGGAAAAATTAAGAAATGGTACCAGCAGAAACAAATGAAATTCAGGCACAGGCAATGTCCTCACTAGGGGAACTTCTGTGTTTATGGCAACTTCTGTGATTTGGCATCAAGTTTTGCTTTTGCATTCATGCTCTTCGGTTTACTCAACCAACAAAAAAGCACTGAAAATGTTTGTGGCTATTCACACTAGAAACGTTTTTAACAGTTTATCAACAAAGACCCCCAGATGGCTATCCCATCATGCACGGTCTGCACAGTTCTAAGAAATTCCTGGAATTTGGTCTGTTATGTTATCACAATCCCCTCAGATGTACCCCCTATCTTAAAGAGGCTTTTACCAAACCCATTAATCTCACTGTCTTTTTTCTGGTAATGGTCAAATTTCTCAAATGGAAAACTTCTGTTTTAAATTCAACCATTTTATTTTCCCTTTGACAAACATGGATTGGATCCTTGGCACTTCATTAACATGATTTTAAGGATCTCTCCACCTGGTCAATTCCAATAGATTCCGTTTACCTGGACTTTCTGAAGACCTTTTCTAATACACCCTTTTCTCTTTTAATTCTTTAACCTCTGCTTTTATGACATCATGTCTCTTATTTCACTTTACTGCTGTTTAGTCACTAAGTCGTGTCTGATTCTTTGCGACCCCATGGACTGGAGCACACCAGGCTTTCCTGCTTTCACTATCTCCCAGAGTTTGCTCAAACTCAAGTCCATTAAGTTGGTGATATCAACCAATCATTCCACCCAAGCCCATTTCTTGGGCTTCTTTTTTTCCCTTTGACATGTTTGACATGTTTCTCTTTGACATGTATTCACTCTATAACATGCCATACTCCCATTTAAGCACATGCTTTATAAAAATCTTGTGTATGGTATATTATTTCATCATTAAACAATCTCTGCATAACTGCCAGTGAATGTAACATAGGCATTTTACTTTTTCTTGATTTTTATAGTCAATGAATTGACTATTTAACTGAAAAAAAAATTATGGGTTATGAGGATTGAGAGTAAGTTTAAAGAAATGGCTTTTATAAAACATACTTGGGAAAGCAAAATTAACAAACATGAAACAATTAGAAAACTCTCTGAGAAAGTATTACAGGTGTGAATATGGAGAACAAAAAAATGAGTTTCCTACAATCACTAGTGATTAAACGTTAACATATACATAGTAATTTATGGAATTCTTAAAACATCCCAGTGAAATAGTTAATCTACATTTTACATAAAGAAATTAGGCACTATCTCCTTCCTATATGTTAAGTACATCAATATTTATACTATAAATTTTCTTTCTAACTCTCCTTTTGAAAGTGCTTATAACACTCCAGTACATTTCATGCATGTCCTCAAGAGTAGAATTTTCATTATTTTATATATTAGTAAGTAACTATTAAGTACTCACTACAAGTAAGACAATTCTTCAAGAAGGTCACATTTGAGGTTTACTCTACCTGCCTATAAATCACAAATTATAATACAGTATGAAATAAGCAAAAAAGGAGTATACTCAATGAATGATGGGGACACACAGCCAATAAGTCACAATAAAATTGTGACTTAAATATAGCCCTATCTATCTCCAAAGACCTCAAAGCAACATTCATGGCAATTTGGAAAATAATTAGTTTTTAATGACACATTCTGAATAAAGCAAACCCATGATTTATTAAGTGACCCTGAACAATGTAAATTCTTTCTAAAAATACTAGAAGGAATCCAACTTTAAAATGTAATTATATAAAACATATAAAATAAACAGCATATGTGTGTGCCTTTCTCAAAGCAAAGTATGTCCACTTGATTAAGTTCTGCCAATGAGATATAATCAGAAGTGCTGTGTGGGACTTATAGAAAGAATCCTGAAAAGGAACTGATTTATCTGAGAAGTATCCTTTTTTGCCCCTGCATTTCTTCCTGTTGCTTGAAACTCAAATGGGATGGCTAAAGCTTTAGCAACCACCAGGAAATCATGAGGAAATGCAAAGGACAAAAGCCAACAACAAAGGGAAAGTGGGGCAAAAGATGGAGATATCTGGGTTTGCAGTAATTTCAGAGTTTCACATGGCCTTGAACTGCAAGAGATATACACTCCTATCTTGTTTAAGCCATTGTTACTTCAAGCTAACACAATCTTAGATATAAATAAAACATACTTGGTGCAAAAACTGAAAAAACTCCAGGATTTACATGAAGTATAAAATTCCCCTAACATCCACCTTAGAGGTGACACTGTTAACAGTGTAATACATTGAGATATATGTGAGATAGAGAGGTACCACTGAAAAATGGAGGGAAGGTAACATAGCAGGAACTTTTAATATTGCTACACAATTTCATTTTATATACATAAGAGCAAGTTTTAAATATTTCTCTAAGTTAGTATTTATAGAATTTCATTCTTCATAATAAATCCTTAAAAGAGAACATGTTGGCTTAAAGAGCTACATGCACTTAAAAGTGAAAGATAAAATGGGAGATGGCCTTCAAAAATGTCATATATCACTTTATTTTCCCACTAGTGGCACATTCTCCCAAACCACTTTTTTTTCTATTTGAAAAGAAAAAAGAAATAACATACTTTTTCTTTGAATACTTTATAATAAAGTTGAACTTTTTTTCATGTTGATATGCCACTTGTTTTCGGTGAGTTTTCCAGTTTTGTTGTCAATTTATTATTGTTTTTTAAAATTATTTTGTAGGAATTATGTGTCTATTGTGTACTCTTTGGATATTCGCCTTTTCTGTGTTATAGGTATAAATATTTTCTGATGGCTGGACTCCTAACAAGCATTCAGTAAATGTCATTTTTATTGCAGACAAACTTTACTGTTAAGTCATCAAAATTTTAAAAGCTCACTGATATTTTTACTAACACTAAAGTAACCTTTGGGAAGCTTGACCACATCTTTACAAATATTGAGTCTTCCCTTACAGAAACAAGGGAATTTATTCACAAATTTTTTTTTTACTGTATTTCAAAGAAGTCATATATATTTATACATTTACATTTTTATGGTAGCTATTCCTAAGTATTTTGTAATTTTGGATGCTACTGTGAATTGATTTGCCTTTTATAACTCATTTCACCATATGTAACTGCATGGTTACTGTAACCTATATAATTCTCAATCATAATAGTTCTAATAGTATTCTAGTTTAGTTTCATGTATTTCTATGTTTGATTGCAAACATATCTTATCATACTTAAATAATGATAATCTGGCCTGACTTCCTAATATTTATATATTATTTTGTTTTTCTTATCTTATTGCAGTAGCACAAAACAAGACTTTCTTAATACAGCTACTTTGGTAAACCAAATGTAATCATACAATTACTTATTTTATGTTACATACAAGTTGCATCCAAACTTTCTTTCAGGTTACTAAGCAGGAAGTTTTTCTACCCAAAATGTAAACTATCAAATCTCTGAATTTATAGGGCCACATGTTTGAAAACAAAGTAAATTTTTATGTATTTATGCTATTCTTAAAAAAAGTCTTCTACAATTCCTTTTTTCACTGGCATACTTATTTACAAAAATCTAATCAAATATCATCAGTTTTAAAATACTGATGCACCTTGGCATGAATAAACTAGTAGATTTGGAATAAAAGAGTTGTGGGTGTTGAAGTTCAGTAATTACAGAGAAATCAATGATTAACAGTCAAGAAGAATCTCAGTGTGGACTTCAGACTTGAAATCAAAAAGTTGATACAAAAGAATTTAATTATTTTCTAACCTTCTTTCACTTTCAGAGCTAACTGGCACCTAACTGTAATTACCTTAGTTTAAAACGCCAACCAATTAAAAAGAATACTATGAGAAACTAGTTGTATGGGCCTTTCTTTTTATATTTTAAGTGTTACTAAAAACTCCACCACATTCTCTTTCAATCACAGAGGGAATTACAGCCCCAAATTTGGACTCCTTCATATCACAGCTTACACATTGTTTTCATTTTATAACCAAACCTTACAAGTTTTTGAGTACTACAGAGATTTTTTAAAACTGTAAAATAGGAAAAACTTCTGTGGATGGGCAGCAGTAACCATAAATAGGTTATTTCCTGGCAGTGATACCAATAAGAATTTACTTAAACTTGTAATGTTACAGAGAAATGAAAACCATTCCTACAGTCTGCTGAATAATAACTTAAGTTTTAACTTTTTAATTTATAAAAGTTAACTGTTTTAAATATGATAAGCAATTTCTTCTCTTTAATCTCTACAACATGAAAACATATACTAGAAACATTATATATATATATATATATATATATATATATATATATATATATATATATATTTCCCTATAATCTAGAACCAGTGGAGATTTCTAGCTGGAACACTACATATAAATCAGGGCAATGCTCTTCAAAGCCAACCCTAATTCCACTGAATTTTAGCTTGTATGGGTCCATCAGCATTTTTTCCAAAGCTCTCCATTCTCTCAAAAGACTGGTTGTTAACTCTTGGCAAATCTTATACACTATCCCTTGGCTAATATTTTGTAAGATGTCTTTAAATCAAAAAGAAAAAAAAAAAAATTTTTTTTTTTTTTTTTTTTTACCGTGACAACTAATATCAATTTTAACTGTCTCCACAAGCTCTAGCCCTTGCTGTCAATTTTTAGTCCCACTTAGTGAACTGCTTATTTAAATTCTATTTTTCTTTTTTGCCACACTGTGGCTTGTGGGGTCTTAGTTCCCAGACCAAGGATTAAACCTGTACCCTCAGCAGTTAAAGTGTGGAATCCTAACTAATGGACTGCCAGGGAATTCCTTACTGGTTTAATCTTTTTATATCCTTTCTCAATCTTTCAGTGCATGCATGTGTGCTAAGCCGCTTTAGTGGTGTCTGACTCTGTGCAACCCTATGAACTATAGCCCACCAGGCTCCTCTGTCCATGAGATTCTCCAGGCAAGAATACTGGAGTGGGTTGCCATGCTCTCCTCCAGGGGATCCTCCCGACCCAGGGATCAAACCCGTATCTCCTGCACTGCAGGCGGATTCTTTACCAGGGAAGCCCCTCAATCTTTCTACTTCTACTTAAATTGGAAATGTTAACAGTATTAACATACTTCTAGTTACCTAGGCAGGAGAACTTTAATTCATCTTTGATTACTTCTTCTTTCACTTCATCTATCCAACTGGCACATTTTATTTTACTAATCTGTTGATATCTCTGTTCCTATTACCACTACTATAATCCACACAGACACTTACTACCTTTTGTTTGGGTAACAGGAAGTTTCTCCTAAGAAGAATCTCCATTTCAAATCTCCTCTTACAATACTTTTTTCTATACCCTTGTTACATTATGCTTCTAAAGTCAGGTTCTGGGTATATCATGCCCCTAATCAAAAAATAAACTATCTTGATTTTCCAGACTGTTACTTGACTTCAGTAATTTAAAAATCTCAATTCCCCACTATTTACCCTTTTATGTACACGCTTCTTATGTACTCTATCCAAGCACAGTTTCCTAAAGATGCCCTTGCCTATTTTGTCTCCGAGTCTTTGCTCATGGTATTTAGCTGGCTTGGGGTAACATTTCTTTGTATATCCAAATCTTACTCATGCTTTAAGGTCTAGTTTAGATGTTATTATTCTCTAAAACAGCATCCTGGGTCCCTCCCAGCTGAAAGCAAAAAGCTTTGAACTACAGGACTTCACCTGGACTTCTCTATGGCACTGTTCTCTAAGTTCTAACTTGAATGGGTATACATATTTCTTGGAAATCTTGTTAAATGTAGATTCTGATTTAGTAGGTCAAAGAGCCTGAATTTCTAACAAGATTACAAGTGAAACTGATGCAGCTGGTCTGTGGACAATTTGCATACTAAGGTGTTATCAAACACACCAGTTACGGTCTAGTACTCTGGTACTGAATTTTTCTTACTGCTCTTGTTTTCCTAAAAATGAAGGAAGAATCCCTGTTTTTCACTGAAAATTGCACAGAAGATATTTGATAAATATTTGTAACCATAACACTGTACAGTATATATATATATATATGTTTTACAAATTGCAGGTTTTCAATCCTTTACTAGATTGCAAGCTATATGTCCATGTACATAGTATGTACATATATAACTGAAACAGAATGAAATCGAGTCAAATGAGAATGAAAATAGAATATATCACTTGTAAAAGGGTAAATACTGTTTCATAGAACTTCTGTTGTAATCCCTGGAGAAGGGAAAGGCTACCCACCCCAGTATTCTGGCCTGGAGAATTCCATGAACTGTATAGTCCCATAGGGTTGCAAAGAGTCGGAAACAACTGAGTAACTTTCACTTCACTTCACTTCTGTTGTAATATATACAAATATATACAAATACATTTCATGTATTGGGTCGAAACGTAAAATCTATTCTTTATATGGATTTTGGTCAAACAAGTAGAAAAACATATGTTATGAGCTGAATCATGTCTGCCCTAAAAGGATACACTGAAATCATAACCTTGGTTATAGCTTAGAATTATGCTGCCATAAGCCAAAGAATACCTGGGGACCAATAGAAGCTGGAAAAGAAAAAGAAGGATCCTCCTCTGCTAGAGGCTACACAGGGATTAAGGCCCTGCCAATACCTTGATTTTGGACTTCTAACTTCCAATTGTAAAAGAACAGAAATCTTTGAATAAAATGTTGTCATGACCATGTATATTTGTGTGTGTGTGCGCATGTGCTCAGTCTTTCAGTCACATCTGACTTTTTGAAACCCCGTGGACTGTAACCTGCCAGCCTCTTCTGACCATGAGATTTCCCAGGCAAGAATACCAGAGTGGTTTGCTATTTCCTATTCCAGGGGATCTTCCTGCACCAGGAATCAAATCCAAGTCTCCTGTATCTCCTACATTGGCAAGTGGGTTCTTTACCACTGAGCCACCTGGAAAGCCCCCCATACACTTTAGCATACAATAAACATTTTTAGGAGATTCTTAAAATTATAACTTTTCTTACATCCTCCTATGAAGTGGTCTCCCCTTGCTCTTCTTCTTTATATCATCCTGTCTACTGTCTTCACAGCACTAATTATAATGTATTGTGTTGTGTTTATTTGTTGACTTTCTGTTTCCCCTGCCAGAAAATAAATTCCACGAGGATAGGTTTTATTTCTTACTATATCCCCAGAGCCTGGCATCTAACAGGTTTTCAATAAATACTTATTTAATGAAAAACAGGAAATTTCATAAGTTACATGTTATGAAATATTAAATGCTTTTATTGTTCACATCTCCTTGTTCCTCCTTCCCTTCCAAGAAAAAGTCTTCTGAATAATGCAGAGATTTCAAATGTAAAAGACCATTTTACATGGTCTACAACAGGGGCTGGCTAACTACAGGCCATGGGTCAAATCTCACTGGATGCCAGTTTTAGTAAATGTTTTACTAAGACACAGCTTCACTCATTCCTTTATGTCTTTATTGTCTGTGGCTACGTTTACACTGTTACGGCAAAGTTGAGTAGTTGCAACAGACCGGATGGCCAGGATGGCCTGTAAAGCCTAAAATATTTACTATTTGATCTATGAAATAGGCCACTCTGCTTTTAACTATTTATATAATGCCTGGTATCTAATCACACATATTCCAAAGGTTATAAGAAATAAATGTTGAAAGTAAGTTTTTACCTTATTGTAATTTTTTGCTAATTCCAACATCTCTTTTACCACTGATTCATTATGTTTACAGTGTTCACTGTAGTCCTGAAGTGTCAAACCTTCCATCCAACTCTTCTTATGCAAATTTAACAACATCTAAAAAACATAAAGAAAAACTGATTATGTTTCTACACTGAAGAAATTTCCTTTATGCCTTGAAAAACAACTTCACAAACAACTTTTGGAATTAATGAATTTAGATATAATTTTAGTAATTTGAATAAACCCTGAAGAGCTTCCTCCTATATTTATATTAATAAAACTCTAAGGAATACTCCAACCCCATGGCCTTTGCATTTGCTGTCCCTCTGCCTCAAAGGCTATTTTCTTTATCTTTGTATAGCTTACCTTTCTCACTTCCTTAGAGATAGATGCCACTTCTCACCTTATAAAAAAGCCACCCCACACTATCCTAAACATCTTTCTTTCCTTAACCTATTTTATTATTTTTATAACATTATAAACAGCTGAAACTTGTGTTTTCTTATTTAGTGCATTTCTCTCTCACTAAAGAGAAATCAACAGGGCAAGGACTTTAATTCAAGATCAATTCTAGAATCTAGATCATAATCTAATCATAGCAAATACTCAATAAGTATATATTGAATAAATGAAACTATGTTATGCATAGGATTTCTAACAGTTCATATAGCCCAGCTTTCAAATACCAAGATAAGGAGGTAAATGCTCCCATTTACTGAATGACTTTGTGTCAGTCTTTCTGAGCCTCTGTTTACATTATCTATGAATTGAAGGCTTGTAGATAATCTCCAAGTTTCCTTCAAATTCCAATATTCTGTCCATAATTTTTTAAATTTAAATTTTATATCAGAATGAAAAGTCATAGAACTGGGAAAAAATCAGATTCATCTAGTTTGCAATGACATCAGCATCCTATTAGTGATCACAGAACTAAACACCTTAGCTCATTATTTCTCACACTGGACTCCTAGTTCTGAATACATATTCTTGGAAATTGTCAGTTTTCAAGTTCAAATTCCTAAGACAGTTTTTCTTAAAGTCCTATTCTATAAATAATGTCCTTCAGTTGAGGACTACCAGTGAATAAGAAGAATTTTATAAATGATTGATAAAATTACACAATATCAAAAAAATGGTGGCTACAGAATGTTGTTTTCTTGCTATGAGAATCAGTATACTTTATTTAACTTTTTATTTTGTATGGGGGTATACCGATTAACAATGTTGTGATAGCTTCAGGGGACAGCAAATGGACTTAGCCATACGTATACATACAACCATTCTCCCCAAAAGTACCCTCCCATCCAGGCTGTCATATACCATTAAGAAGAGTTCCCTGTGCTATACAGTAGGTCCTAGAAGCAGTATACTTTAAGTGAGATTCACAAGGCACTGGGGTCTAAAGACATAGTCAGAAGTGAGTTTAGTTTAAAAGAACTGTTTACAGCTAAAATCAGTACAAAGTTTTCTTTATGCTGAAGAATAAGCTACAAGTCAAAATCACCTATGAGAATTTTCAAGACACAAAAGCTCCAAATTCCCTGATTTTTCCCCTAGGGCTCATGGAGGCAAGAGTAGTTTGAAAAAACCTGGAAAACTCCTGCACATGTAGCCCCAGTTTCTTTCATTGCTTCCCAGCTTCTCCATGGATAATGTTTTAGAAACTACATCTTCGGGAAATTTTGGTGCAGTTGCAACTACTAATGTTATAAGAAAGTGAAAGTGTTATTCGCTCAGTTGTGTCCAGCTCTTTGAGACCCCATGGACTGTAGCCCACCAGGTTCCTCTGTCCATGGAATTCTCCAAACAAGAATACTGGAGTGAGTTGCCATTTCCTTCTCCAGGGGATCTTCCCAACCCAGGGAATGCTATAAAGCTATATATGTCAATGTTATAAAGCTACCTATAATTAAGTGTTGAGAACTGGATTTTTGTACACTTCAAAAGCAAACAAAAACAGTTCTCACAGAGCAGAATAATAATCCCACCCTGCCTAGACAAGGATTGCACTGGGCCCCTCAGGTAAGACTTGGAGTTAAGTATACAAGTTGGTGGGATAAGAATAAAGGCAGGGCTTTTGACATTAAGAAAGCACCTGAACTAGGCTATGCTAGGAAAATAAATATACTATTAATTAATTATTTATATGTGTGCTTTTTTATACCAAGGATGGTAGCTAAGTTTATAGGATACTATAAAAGAAAGAAGAAAAAGAAAGTCTGATATAATTAGATGGATATGTACAAACAGTTGGGTGTCAGATATAAGACTGGCAATATATTTATGTATCTGAATGAATTTTTCAGTTTGTGTCTGAGTGGTACCCTTTTTACCCATGGCCTGTACCTAGTCTACATAAAATTAAAATAAGTATTGAAAATGTACTTCCAGTTATCAACTAAATCTATCAAAGCTGGTATGAACTTTGCAATAAAAGCAAACAGATGGAAGAGAGCTGTATGGCTCTGTGTCTCCCCTCAGGTCAAGGAAGAACTGGCCCCCTGCAGCACCTCACTCAAAACCATGCTCAAGCACCTAGGACCTTTAAGAGAATTTACTGGTGGCTTAGAAGTTTTAAATCAATAGTTTATCAAACTTCAGAAAATCTTACATGGCACATGCTCCCCACAAAATATAAATGAGCCAGAAAATGGAAGTGATCTGGTTGAAAGAGGGAGTATTATTGGGAGCCCTCTTATTCCACCTCCCACACACCATATGCACTAGGATCCCTTCTAAGTTAACTCTATGGGGAACACTTGCAACTAGTAAGAAGATCTTGTTTACTACTGATTACTTATCACATTTGAACCTCGGAGTGCATGTAGTAATCAAAGCTTACTGGCTGTCAATAGTACTCATGTTCTTTAAGACTTTTTGAAGTCTTTCTCAGAGAGAAACACAAGAAGCTTATTTGGAGGATGACCAAGAAGTTTATTTGGAGGATGACCAACTGCAGTAATAAAGAAAGAAAAAAGCAGTTCAGGTTATAATTTCAAAAAGCAACAGGCAGAATATCTCTAACTAGTTGAGAGAAAAACTGTATTCAAGATAACCTTAAAATAGTAGAAACTAAAGAATGCTAATTCATAAAGATGTTATGTAATTTTTAAAAGTATCAAATTTTACCGAAAAAACATGTCCTTTTAATTATAGGGGACTGGAATGCAAAAGTAGGAAGTCAAGAAACACCTGGAATAAAGGCAAATTTGGCCTTGGAGTACAGAATGAAGCAGGGCACAGGCTAATAGAGTTTTTCCAAGAGAAAGCACTGGTCATAGGAAACACCCTCTTCCAACAACACAAGAGAAGACTCTACAAATGGACATCACTAGGTGGCCAACACCGAAATCAGACTGATCATATTCTTTGCAGCCAAAGATGGAGAAGCTCTATACAGTCAGCAAAAACAAGACCGGGAGCTGACTGTGGCTCAGATTATGAACTTCTTATTGCCAAATTCAGACTTAACTTAAAGAAAGTGGGGAAAACCACTAGACCATTCAGGTTATGACCCAAATCAAATCCCTTATGATTATACAGTGGAAGTGAGAAATAGATTTAAGGGACTAGATCTGATAGACAAAGTACCTGATGAACTATGGATGGAGGTTCATGACATTGTACAGGAGACAGGGATCAAGACCATCCTCACGAAAAAGAAATACAAAAAGGCAAAATGGCTTTCTGAGGAGGCCTTACAAATAGCTGTGAAAAGAAGAGAAGTGAAAAGCAAAGGAGAAAAGGAAAGATATATGCATTTGAATGCAGAGTTCCAAAGAATAGCAAGGACAGATAAGAAAGCCTTCCTCAGCAATCAATGCAAAGAAATAGAGGAAAACAATGGAATGGGAAAGACTAGAGATCTCTTCAAGAAAATTAGAGATAACAAGGGAACATTTCATGCAAAGATGGGCTCAATAAAGGACAGAAATGGTATGGACCTAACAGAAGCAGAAGATATTAAAAAGAGGTGGCAAGAATACAGAGAAGAACTATACACAAAAGATCTTCATGATCCAGATAATCATGATGATGTGATCACTCACCTAGAGCCAGACATCCTGGAATGCAAAGTCAAGAGGGCCTTAGGAAGCATCACTATGAACAAAGCTAGTGGAGGTGATGGAATTCCAGTTGAGCTATTCCAAATTCTAGAAGTTGAGGCTGTGAAAGCATTGTACTCAATATGCCAGCAAATTTGGAAAACTCAGCAGTGGCCACAGGACTGGAAAAGGTCAGTTTTCGTTCCAATCCCAAAGAAAGGCAATGCCAAAGAATGCTCAAACTACCGCACAATTGCACTCATCTCACACACCAGTAAAGTAATGCTCAAATTCTCAACAAGCCAGGCTTCAGCAATACATGAACCATGAACTTCTAGATGTTCAAGCTGGCTTTAGAAAAGGCAGAGGAACCAGAGATCATCAAATTGCTAACATCCGCTGGGTCATCGAAAAAGAAAGTGAGTTCCAGAAAAATATCTATATCTGCTTTATCGACTATGCCAAAGCCTTTGACTGTGTGGATCACAATAAACTGGAAAATTCTGAAAGAGATGGGAATACCAGACCGCCTGACCTGCCTCTTGAGAAACCTGTATGCAGGTCAGGAAGCAACAGTTAGAACTGGACATGGAACAACAGACTGGTTCCAAATAGGAAAAGGAGTACGTTAAGGCTATATATTGTCACCCTGCTTATTTAACTTACATGCAGAGTACATCATGAGAAACGCTGGGCTGGAAAAAGCACAAGCTGGAATCAAGATTGCCGGAAGAAATATCAATAACCTTAGATACGCAGATGACACTACTTTCTTTATGGCAGAAAGTGAAGAAGAACTAAAGAGCCTCTTGATGAAAGAGTAGAGTGAAAAAGTTGGCTTAAAGCTCAACATTCAGAAAACTAAGATCATGGCATGTGGTCCCATCACTTCATGGCACATAGATGGGGAAACAGTGGAAAAAGTGGCTGACTTTATTTTGAGGGGCTCCAAAATCACTGCAGATGGTGACTGCAGCCATGAAATTAAAAGATGTTTACTCCTTGGAAGGAAAGTTATGACCAACCTAGACAGCACACTAAAAAACAGAGACATTACTTTGCCAACAAAGGTTCATCTAGTCAAGACTATGGTTTTTCCAGTAGTCACATATGGATGTGAGAGTTGGACTATAAAGAAAGCTGAGAGCAGAAGAATTGATGTTTTTGAACTGTGCTGTTGGAGATGACGCTTTTGATTCCCCTGGATTGTAAGGAGATCCAACCAGTACATCCTAAAGGAGATCAGTCCTGGGTGTTCATTGGAAGGACTGATGTTGAAGCTGTGACTCCAATACTTTGGCCACCTGAAGCAAAGAGCTGATTCATTGGAAAAGACCCTGATGCTGGGAAAGATTGAAGGCAGGAGGAGAAGGGGACGACAGAGGATGAGATGGTTGGATGGCATCACCGACTCAATGGACATGAGTTTGGGTAAACTCTGGGAGTTGGTAATGGACAGGGAGGCCTGGTGTACTGCGGTTCATGGGGTTGCAAAGAGTCGTACATGACTGAGCAACTGAACTGGACTGAAAAAATGCTAATTCATCAAGATGCTAGGTAATTTTTAAAGTATCAAATTTTTCTACTATAAAAAGGTGTACAAATTTAGATCTGAATATCTGAAAATCCTTAAAATGCATTTTCCTTTTGACTCACCTTTACTTTATCCTAAGTAACCATGGTACTTTAAAAAAATACGATAGAATTACAATCTAATTTATTCCTTTCAAATCTGGAAAGTTATCTATTGAGCAGTTTAGTGACAAAAGGTCATTTTACTGGAGAAGATAAATTAACCAGAAAAATCACAGACCTAGAAGAAAGATTTTTATAATTTATCATATAACCAAGCTGGAATGTTTGTTTCCTACTTCTTCCTCTGCTTTAGCACATACCAAGAAGGTAAAACCGTCTTTCAATTTGTCCAGTAAAATATTCCTTTATTTTATGCTGCAATTGAAGAGGAATGAAAAAACTTTTGAATACAATGAATGAAAGAGGTCAACAATTTAAATTCAAATAAACCTGGTAATAGTTCAGTTGTTTGAAATAGACATTTTTCCTCCTTGAAGGTAAAAAATTTAAGCTCACCTTCTGTTCCAATTCATTTTTCCGATAGTTAATAGTAATGGAGTAATAATGTCTGTTTAGTCCATGAATTAATGCCTGTATAGATAAATGATTAGAAAAAGGACAAATTAGTATTTTTCATCTAATAAAATACATACATCTGTTTGAAACTATTGCCGCATCTGGTAGACAATACCTTTATATCTTCTAAAAATGAATTTTTATCCAAAATAAATACTAAACTATTTTTTTCTCAGCTAAAGTTTAGGAGTAAGGTTCTGAGGTATGGGGCACACATTCTTTAAAGCATGATATAGCAGCACAAATTCAACAGTTTTAGTAGCCTTGCTCAAAGTCAGATAGAGTTTGACTTCATCATAATCTAGCTTAGAAATTAACTACTCATAATTTATAAATAGCACATAATTTATTAAGTCTAACTTTATGTTCATCTAGGCAGGGGCTCTTTCTTACTTAGAGCAAAGCCTAAAAAGCTGTAATAAAATAATTATTCCTTCACCCAAATATTAATCTGTAGTTTCCCTTTTTAATTCAGCTCTAATATATGAAAAATAACTGTCTGCACATGTCTTTAAATTAATAAAATGGAATCTGTTCTGTACTGGGTCTAGAGACAGGCAATCTCACTAAGCAGTACTTGTAGATATCATTGGATTAAATTTCTATTTGTTTATTATTGTCCCTGTTAATCTTTCATACTGCTTGTGTTAGTTTTACTACTTTTATCTTAATACCGTAATTGAAAATCAAGTAGGTAGTGCCTGCAAGTTCAAAACTGGGAATTTCAGCAGAAAAATTAATCTCTAAAATATGGACCTGTCTGTGTGTCCATTTGGCTATTTCCTTCCACTGTACTTGATCACTGAGAAAAACAGGCAGACCATAATAAAAACTTAAGCTAATGTCATGGTTTTATTAAGAAACAATAACCCTGCATGTGCTGGAAACGCTTCACAACTGCTTAAATAACTTAGCAGCAGAGGTTCAAATGAGGTCCAGAACAGTTTCTATGGACTCCTCAATCACCCTTCTAAGACATTAAAACACAGAAATATACATTGGATATATTTTCAAGTACAAAAACAAAAATGGCTTTGGGGTTAACTCTCAGGAATCTAAAGATAAACTAAAACAACCACTCATTCTCTAATAAATAGATTTTTATAGTGTAGTCTTAAGGTGTTGAGGTAAAAAAAGGGGTATTACTAAATTTTGCTAGCAAAATCACCCCACCAAATACTAACCCACTTTAGATTATGTACCACAAAAATCCATTCTCGTATTTCTAACACCTGCTATAATAAAACGGTTGACATATGAAATTTAAGTACTAAGAGGATCTATTAAATTCTTATTCATTTCAAAAATGAAGAACAGTGATTTAAATTTCAGTGCATAGATATGCTGTACTACTGTGAAGACTAATCAGTGACTCCCTTAAATGGTTTCACCTTTAGGCAAATTAGGAAGTACATCCTCTGGGTGGAAGAATTTTAAAAAGGTGCCCAAGTGCTCCAAGCAGACACAGCCTGGCTAGCGAGTGAAGCTTAGGCTAGATTTCAGGTGCCAACTGACCTCTCATACAAATGCTTTTATGCCGTGCTCCAACTGTATAATTTTACATAGGGGCCAGAAAGCTAGTAACAGTATAGCTAATAGATACAGAAGTCAGCCAAATGGGCACACAGGTCCACATTTTGGAGATAAACTGTACTGCTGAAATACACAGTTTAGAACCTGAAAGCGCTACCTACTTGATTTTCAATTACATTCTTCAGATAAAAGTAGTAAAACTAACACAGGTAGTATGAAAGATTAGCAGGGACAATAATAAACAAATATAAATTTAATCCAACTGATATCCTCAAACTATCTTCTAATTTCACTTACTCACCTGCTGCGTGCCCCTATTACATTCATCCCAAATCTTAAGTAAACTGGCCCCGTGGAGTCCTTCTTTCATATAAGCCCAAAAGGCGCAGGCTCTTTTATTTAGCTTAGTGAAAAACAAATTTTCTCAAATTCACCAATCTAGTTGACACTGAATTACAAGTTGTGGCAGCATACACCAAATATAAGATTAGCTTTACCAAGGGGAAGACTAGCCTCTTGAAAGGGCCAAATTGAAAACGCTGTAGTATATCAAGCCAACAAAGAAGTTACATAACCAGGAAATTTTGGAAAACATCAATACCTAATTTTTAAATCTAACACTTAACAAAACACATGATGGATTTAGGAAAATTTAGCAATTCTTCAGTAAAACGGGATTTTGTCCTGAAGCTTATGCATTAATTATTTGAAACCTGCAACACTTTCTCACAGAAGCACTGTTAAAAAGCAAGGTTCTGTTCTATACTGTTTATATTGTGGGCTGTAAGCTTTCAGTGGCTGACCTGGGAAGCTAAATCACCTTTTAGAGCGCTGTTTCTAGGACAATACATTTTAGAATTACTAACAGGACTTAGCTTATTTGCTTTGTGGATATGCTGACCCTTGTTTTCTTTGCTCAAAGGCTGTCAAACTTTCAAAGATGGGAGTTCTTCCTAGGTTTGATACTCAATATCAGTCTCAGATGCTATTTATTTTAGACAAAGAGTAATCTGGAGAAGTAATGAGACAAAGAGGAGTTTTGAGATCCCACTGATTTGACTTTCAGGTTATTTCTATATTTAAGTTAATCTTTAGAGCAGAGCTTTATAATCTTGTTGGTATGATAGGTCTGAAGAAAAGTACACCAATAATCATTATGGTGAAATCATATTTCACTAGCAATGTCCAGACTATTCAGGAGAAATTAGAAGTTCTAACTTCATTTGCCCACTGTGTGGAAAACAGGCATATTATAAAACACACAGCTTATGAAATGTGTAATAACCTATTTTTAGGTTCTTGATAGGTTAAAAAAAAGTTTCATGCCCTTAAGGTATATTTATTTAGATCTAGAGATGAATCTGTTTGCCTTATTTTACATTGATAAACTGAAAGTGTGCTGCTAAATATCATCCATTAAATCATACTTTAAAATGAAGCTTTCTTTATATAAATATAATAACTGAAAAGAAACAAAACATGTCCTTTGTTCCCTTTTGGGTGGAGAACTAGGCTGCAAATGGCAAATGCAGAAGGGAGAATTTTTGCTAAATACTTTTTCATAAGTTTTGAATTTTGAGCTGTATATGTACATTATCTATGCCAAAATTAATGAATTAGTGAATCTTCTAAATATAGTATAAAAGGAAAAGCTCTGCTTACAGTTCCTACACCTCACTAGGTAATCTAGGCAAATCACAAACATGCTGGGCCTCAAATTTCCTCATCTACAAAATGACCACAATGGTTCTTTCTAGAGCAACTGATTTACAGCTGCTTAACAACTATTGAAAATAATGCTTTTTGAAGAGTTTAATTCTGTTAGACAATGCAGTTGTACTCAGAGCTACACTTAAGGGGCTCACAATCCTAGTACAATGCATCTGTGCATCAATAGTCAGTAAATTTCCATGCAGCTGACAACCAATCTTCATACAAACTGTGACCTTTAAGGACTTGAAATGTTGAAGAATTTTTAGTGAAATAGGTTTAATAAAATAAATGTTTGCTCAATTCTATACATTTGACAGTATTGGTCAAATGTTCCACATACAAAATAGTATTACAGTCACAAACATTAATAGAAAACTCTACAGTACAGGCATTAACACTTTTCCCTCTCTATCGGAAATGACTCTATTAATGACTTCTCTATTTAAAACATGAAAGTTCATATAAACTTTGTCTATTAGCTTTGTTTTGTTGTAGCTACTTCAACATTGCTATTAGTGCTTAAAAGTAACATCTTCTAAAAACAGTATGTTTCACTGCAAAACTTTAAGAAATACAGAGAAGGAAAAACAAGAAAAAAATCCAAAATCCTATTACCCAAAGACAATCAATACTAACACTGTGGTGTAAATACATAGGCACAGTTTTTAATACATATTTTTTCAAAAAGGATAATTTGTGTATGTGATTTTATAATCTTTATCTTAACGTATTTTGAACTTTCCTCAATGTATTAAATAGTAGTTTATAATATAACCCTAATATCCCCCCCCTACTTTAAGTATGATAGTAAAAAAATCAGCAAAGCATTAGCAAAAGCATTAGCAAACACCAGCATGAGGGCTGATGGTACCTGTCAGGTTCCTACTCCTACTACTTATAAGTTGGTTTAGGAACAAGATCCCTCTAAACACAAACTAATTTTCCTCCAAAATAAGAGGCATGGCCGTTCTGAAAGGTTTCTGATCCCTGAGGTACAGATTCTTCCAACACATCTTAAAATTCTATTATGAATATCACCATTCACTTCAAGTTCTTCTAGGTTGCTTTCTTTCTACCTTGTCTTAAGAAAACTAAGAAATTGTATTAAGGTGTGCCCTTGTTCTGTCACTTTTTGGCTTGATCCCATTTGAGTGTTTTAGTACTGGAATTATCTCAAAACTGCAAAGCACCCAGATAGATATCTTCCTGATGGGTGCTATATAAACTGTGAAATAAATATATTTACATATTTTAATTGGAAGGCAAAACAAACTAAGAAGAAATGAAAAACAATGATGTTATAGCTGTTATATACACAGGTCCCTTTAACTTCAGTTTGGAAAGCTTCTTAAGGTTCACCTTAAATTACAGACTATCAGGTAAAAAATACAAACTGGATTGACGTAAAAAGAACCAGATTTTAATTATTTAATTACACTCAATTTTTAAGGTTAAACAGCAGTATTTAAATTTAAAAGACAATATCTGCAACAGGTGGCTGTTGACTTGCAATTAGTAGAAACTTCTGGCAGAAACACACCATGCAGTAATCACAATGATATTCGACTGTGAGATGCTACTTAACCTTTTGCAAAAAAATAATGAAGCAGTATGATGCTATGGGGGTTTACAAGAAAGGTCATTATCACAGGCTAAACTGGTCCAATAATATATTCTCCTGGAACATGCAAGCATGGGCTTGTCTGTACCCAGTCAAAAACACTAGTAGCTTATTTCATACTCATTGTACTTTGTAGTTTTCTCTGACATCTAAAATAATTTTTTCAGAAGCAACACACCTCAGTCCTTTGGGAAAAATTTTTTTTCACTTTGATGAAGGTTTCAGATGAGTGACTGCTGAAAAACTAAGCATCTGAAAGTATAAAGTTATCAAAGTATAGCCAAGCTTAACCATGGCTAACTGTCAAAGCCACAACTCCCCAAAGATAACCACACGACAGAGCAAGGTTTCAGAAGCGGAGCAGCAATAGCTACTATAATGTCTCTGTCCTGTGTGTTCTATTTAACCAAACATGGTATTTCTGTCCTTTTAATTAATCTTCAGAGAAGCAATTAACTATACAGACACAGGTTGTGGTGCATTTAAAAACATATTAAAATAATTTTTGAAGACAATAAAGATTTGTGTAAAAACAATGAGGTATGTGAACAATACAAAGAAAACACGAATCACTCAGGAGGATATTAAGTGTCTAAATAACTTTAATAATGTGGCTGACATCACTAGAAAGAACAAGATACAAACTAATTGAAAGTAGTATGTAGCTGTGTCTTGTATGAATTGTTTTAAAAGAAGGGATTAAAGCAAAAAAAAAAAAAAAAGAAATATTTAAGTACTATTTAGGAACTGCTTCTGGGAACCCCTTAAAGAATACAGCAATTTACCATTAGGTACTAAGAGAAAAGTCTACTAACCAATTAATAACGATACTATGATACCTAACACACTCCACTTAAACCCCTATCAGTTCTTTACTACACTGTTAACCAACAAAACTGTAAGGTACTCTCAAGATTAAGGATCTACTATGCCCCCCAAAAGGATGTCCCCAAGCTATGTTAGTGAAGTTTAAAGACATCACTAAAAGCAGACTCATATACAACAAACCTAACTTTTGCAACACTATTTTCATAATCTCCTTTTAAAGCACAAGAAAAATTAATTGCAAAACAAATTAAAAGACTAAGTATTGGATTTTAAACTGGTCATTTATAACAGGCTTTTAAAATGTAAAACAGTTTTAACACATAATCAAATACAGGAATTACCTGAATAGATGGCTTGTTTAGGTGACCCAGATTTGAGGTTGTTTGTCTTGGTTCATGTCCTAAGACCATCATATTAGCATTGATCAATCTGAAGGCATCGATAACAACCTGTAAAAACAAGGTGTCAGGTCATTTCTTTTTTAAAAAGCAAGTGATGATGCCAAGCAACAGTGGACAAGGCATGATCAACTTGCATCTGTTTCTGGCCTATTTCCAGAAAATCATTTAATTATAATATTAATAAAAAAGAACCCCTGCTGACTGTGCCATCAGCACACCACCCTCTATCTTGTAATGTAAGGTGACACCAATTATTGCAATTTTCATGAAGCAGTAAAGGAAAATATTAACTTTGCATCTTTATTATTGAAACATGTCATTACTAAACTTATACCAAACAGCCTTCATTGGTGTGCATATGTCTGTCACCTAAATTTTACCTAATCAAAATGAATGACAAAGAAACTAAAACTGAAAGTGAGCACAAGCTAAGGGACCACATCTAAAGCCCAGCCCTGTCACATCAATTATACTACCACAATACTTGAAATGACAACAAAATTACAACCAGCAAGGCAGTTGCTCCACGTATTCTCTTCTAGTCAGATACCTTTTACTTCTTGTGACTATAAAAGACTTAATACCTTGTCTGATGGCCTTAAATGTCCAAACCACTCTCAAGAATAAGAGGCACATTACAAGAAAACCAAGGTCATCCATGCTTTAAGTTAGGAACATGGTATAGAATGATACAGTTCTAAGTTCAAAGTAAACGAATAACGATAGCTATTCTCTTTTTGCTGGGTGGATTCAGTATTTTTGTAGAGAAAAACTTCAAATCCTTATATGATACAAATCATCAATTAGCTCTTAAATAGTACGAGATTTAACAAGAATCACCTATTATCTGAATGCTTTTCTCTGTTCATTATCATGGATTTGAAAGAATTTGTTACAGGTTTTAAATGTTGTTAAGTTTTATGCAAAGAACCTGGGATCTCAAGACACATGTCTCTTCTAGACAACGTAAATCAAATCACCTAGAGAATAAACACATTCTTCATATAAAATATCTTAAAGCAGGATACAATAGTATTTCTAGGTTTGCCTTTCAAGGTGCTAAACAACTGAGATTTATCAATGTTTCAAAAGCTGTTGTCAACTAGACTGTTTCTCATTTGTATAATTATTGTTTGAGGATACTAACTAAAAAAAAAAAGAAAATTCCAAAATAAGTCAATTGGAATGTAATAAAGGCTGAAAACTCAAGGAAGTATATTACTAAATGCTATATGCCAAGAACAAGACTGAAAGAGTCACTCTTTCTAAAAAGCTGCCATGAAGGTACAAAAGTACACAAACTTAGATCAAAGCATTGTGACAAGTGACACAATCTAGGGCCCCTGTCTATTCCAGCAGCCAAATAAATAAAGAAATAAATAATCAACCCTGCCTTCTGCTTTTACTTCTAACAGTTTGAATTTCCCCAAAGATTCTTCTTGCCTTAAAATAAAACCAAGTATCCCCAGAACATGCATGATTTAAAAGTCTGTGAAAACTTTTTTCTTCTTATACAATAACTGTAATTCAGTCTTAATTTTCACATTTATGTATAAATAAATATGGCCTAGGTTTATACCTCTTGCTTACACTTAATTTTAATCATATTTTTCATAAAGCAATAATAAAAATAAGTACTACTATCAAACATGCTTTAATCAGATGTTATCAGACAGTTGTTTAAAAACATATCAAAGTAAAATGTTCTAACATTTTCTATTAAAAAGCACATAAAAATAAGATAAAATGTAGGCCAAAGAAGGGAAAAGAGACTATTCTGAGAGACAGAAGTACAACTTAAATAAATACAAAATTAAGAATTGATTACCTAACCAACAACAGTAAATACTTAACAGCAAAGCATCACTTTGGTCCAATTGTTTTTTAAAATAGTTTGATCCCATTTAAAGATTTCAGTACAATTTATACAAAAAGAACACTCCCACAAAACTATGAAAATTCCATTATATATCAAGATGTATTTTTATATAGAATGCCTTCAAACCAAAGCAGCAAACTAGCTATTTTACAGGAAAAAGTCTCTAATATTTCTCTGGAATATTATAAACAGGTATGAAACTTCATAAAAAGGAAATGGAAATACCAGCTAAATAGATATTGTGACCAGTTAAAAACAATCTGAAATTTAAATTTTTAATTCTTTTTTAAAATTAAAGAGAAAAATTCAAGAATTTAATATGCTGTTCCAACCTATGTGAAATTAAATGCTTAGACTGACAACTTCTGACAATATGATAGCCAATAGAAAATGAATAACTACACCAAGATCAAAGGAATTTGCTGCCATCACTATAGCAACTGTCTTAAGGAAACTAACATGTTCAACAACCTACAGACTAAAATTAGATTTAGTATGCAATAAAAATATAAATATGGCAATATAGTCTACATTTTAATTTCTATACTATTTTATAATTGCTTTTTGCACTGTGAGAGTAAGTAAGTTTCTCCTTCAGAACAACTATCAAAATAGACTCATTAATGTCCAGTGCACTAATGAGCAATGGGTGAAGAAGGTGTTAATTATGCCACACTAAGATTCAAGAAAAAGCCCTAGTGAGCACTTGGAGGTGTGTATAAGCTGAAGGCGTTTCTCCATGTTTATGTATTTACAGCATGATGCAACAGAATGACAGCAAAGTGGTCACTCCATGGATGAGGATGGAAATCTTAGATACAATATACTGAACAAAGAACCCCCTAGGATTAATTAAGGTATGGGAGGGGGGCAGGGGCAAAATCCATGTTTTCAAGCTATATGCATTTTATGAATGGTATTTTTTAATGTATATATACATTAAACCAGTTCAGCCTATGTCATAAGCTTATAAATCCAAAAAGTAATTTAGACAAAAAACTTTGCCCAAAAACTCTCTCCTTAATATGTACCAACAAAAACTTCCAAGCTAAAGTATGACAAATATTTTCAGGAATATGAGGCTAGACTTTTATAATTCCTTTCCGTGCTACAGTCCTACACACCTCGTTGAATCTCTGTTCACCAGCCTGACCACTTAATTTTTTCTAGTACAAGTGCCTTGAGACTTTTCAGAGGTCACTGCAACAGTAGACAGCTTATAACAAAACCATTAGCAGTTTGGCTAGCTTAGGGAAACCTCTTACTTTCCTTTTTTGTTTATTATCACTGCATGAATCTGCAGCATATGATAGTTTATAATTTCTCAGGCTTGTTAAATTCATGTTAAAGGTCTGTTTTCTTGTTGAATAAATTTTGTTCATATAATGCTGCCTATTTCATACACTCAGTCTTTAATAGCACCTTTGGTCTATGCGCAACTCACAGATCAAAACAGAGGACTAAAATAGGGGTTGATGATGCTATTTACATGTGTGATTCCTGCTGTCTTCTTGTTAGTAGCTTTAATATAATAGAAGACCTTGTCTGTTTTGTAATTAACACATCTTTACTGGAGAGATATTTGGAAGTGATTGCTGTGAATATACTGGTTAGTAAAATAAACACAATCACACACCACTTTCTGTTATCAGACAAATTTGTGAATTGTACACATTATACTCCAGATCAACAAACTGTGATATAACAGCCAAGTAGAAGACACATATTTATATAACCCTTTATTTTTCTGAAAATATGTATTCACTCTGACCTTGCAAATATAATTAGCTTGTGGGATGTGCAGATTTCAGTACCATGGTAGCTTTACTAATTGCAACTCTTGGAAATAGATACTAAATATTTGGAAGCTGCCAATACAAAATAAAAACTGCATCTTTTTTGTACATCTGTCTTAGCTTATAAAAGCAGAATAGTTTTAAAAACAATACTGTGTTCCATATTTATTCCAAGCACACCCAAGGGTCAAGGACCTATCATTTCACTTTAAAAACGAATCTGGTTTAGGATACAAAACTGTTAATTATTTTCAGATTCAGTTTAATCCACAATTTTTTGGCTTCTTTCATGAGTATAGTACAGTTTAGCCAATATGCTATTTATTTTTAAATCATGTTTTCATATCAACTACTAGGTCACTGAAAGACTAGACCAAATTTCTAAAGCATCAATCTATAGTTTCCCAATTTTTACATTCAAAGGAGACTATTTTTTAAGTAAAGCTTGTAAAATTAATTTAATACAAAGGTGTCTGAAAGAAAAATGCCTAAGTACTTCTGGCAGTAGATACTATAATTCACAATTTCTCTCCTTCTCTCTTTTGTTTTTGCAACAGTAGCTGCGTTTGGCATTCCCAACTGCCCTTATTTTGAAGTTAATGACTATGGGAAGTGCTTATATATAAAATGAGCCAGGGGGAAGAAAGCTTGAAAAAAAAATTTCGGACCTCAAAATCAATGTCAAACATCAAGAAAAGAAGAAAAGAGTTACAATTCAATTATCAGTTAGGTTACATATTTAAACACATATAAACCCACCACCATGTAAAGTAGGTCTCTAAATGACTATAAAAATGCTAGGTGTGGAAAGAAAAGCAACACCCCATATCAAATATCCTTTATCACCTAGAAATGACCTGTTATCAACTGCTTAGGTTGCTTCTAGATTCTTTAAAAATTAAGGGTGCATGTGACCTGGGAAGTACTGCTGGGGTTTGTGACCATTTCGTTACTTCTGCTGCCATGCACTGCCAGACATCTATAAGAGAAAAACATCTTATGTCTCTTGTAAGCCCACAGCATAAAAAATTCAAAGAAATCTTACTTTTTATGCCATTTCCAATGAAAAGCACTAAGAACTAAAACTGACTCATGCCAAATGCATATCACTGAATTGCTGTGATTTCTTAGTCTCAACTTTGCAACATGGAAATTATTTATAAAACGTCAATTTTAGTTCTGGAAAAGAAATTCCTGTGTGTATGTACATTTTCTTTCTTCATCCTTGGAGAATTGCTTATTGTAGCTAGAGATTTGTAGTACAACTTCAATATATTGGGAGAAAAGGGGGATGGAGTGTAACTAGCATAATGTACTTTTTTTTGACAAGTGAAGACACGCATCAAAATTCAAACAGTAAAGCCACAGCTCTGAATATATATACTTTAATGAAAACAAATCGATCTCTGGAAACTAGTATGGTGAAAGGTAATTAGACATTTTTAGATTCATGAAACTTTCTAAAAAGAATATAGTTAAGTCACAAAATAAAGTTTAGCAGAGTTTTTATAGTCTATGCATGTACTCAGTATGATGTATAGGTATTTAAATGCTTAAGACACCCTGTAGAGTCAGAATCCTGCCTAAGTTAGAATTCTGGTTCTATCACCTGTGAGTTAAGTGAGCTAAGTTAACTGCTATTTGACTTTTCCATGTCACCATGTGCTCATGAATGATACCATTTGATGATAAAATTAAATAAAACAATATTTGTGTACCTACCACTATGGTTCTTAGTGTTACTAACTGTGGCTGTCATGGACTTGCCCAGCTTGGATCTCCTTTCAGTAGAACTTACTGCAGAGAGCATAGCTGACTCACAAACTCCAGATGCTACACTTGTGGATCCTTTGGGGGTTCCCCAGGACACATCTCCCTAGGGCTATTCCCAGTCAATGACTGGGCACACCAAGGGTACTACAAACACAGCCATTCCTACTAAATAAGTGCTTCTTCTAAAGGACAACAGTCTCAAGGACTCCCCAACAGCCTGGCTGAAACTTTCTTAGGAATATGCTGCAGTATGATGCCCTTCCTACTCAATCCTACCTTCTCTTTCTCCTTCCACACAGTCAGACCTGTACTGCTGTCTGAAGAGTCTCCCCTTTATCTATTAAAGGTGTTTCCCCAAATAAATCTCTTGCATAGACCAAATTTCATTTTGGCATTTGATTCTTGGAGCACTCAAACTGACACAGTAAACTAAGCAGAATATTGCTACTGCAGTACAGTGTTAAAGCTTAAGACATATTCCCCTAGGAAAATTTCTAAATAAAATAAAAAATGTAACAGCTATACTGAATATTAAAAAAAAAAAAAAAAGACAGTATGCCTAGAATTTTGGCATTCCTCTATGATAGGTATTTCTAGAATTAGAGGTGACTAATAAACAGTGAACTTAAAAATTGAATTCCTCAGGGACTATTAATGAGCTACAAGAGACCAACATCTCTGGGTCACTGGTTGGGTAGCAAACTTCAGATTACCAAATCTATCTGGTGGCTACCCTGTCAGTCAACACAAAAAGGACAAGTGACTTCTGCCTCCTGTTTAGCAGGCAAAAGAAAGCAACACAATTAGTATGTTTATTGACAGTTTCACATAAAGTAAAGGAATAAAAGGCTCCAGAGACTAAATGCTAGGGCTCACCCATGTTAGAAAGGTAGTAGGGAGGGGATAAGGGAAATAAAGGATTTCCACACATTTCTTGTGCTTTAACATCACCTTCAAAAAAAATACAAATATATCCTTCAAACTGCCATTTCTCAAAAGGCACAGTCATTTTCATAGGGAAAAAAAGTAAAGCTCAATTACTTTGGTATGTATCCTTTTTACACATTTTTACTGGGCTTATTAATTAAATATTGCCTAGAAATTACACGAATACTCAACAACCAAGAGGTAGGCATTAATATTCTTAATTTATGGATAAGGAAACTGAGGCTCCAAAGACTTGAATAAATTAAATGAGATGACAACCAGTAATTGACACCACTATCATCTGTACATACACAGGATGCCAAAGCCAGTAGTCTTCATCACCAAGTTATCTGATAGAACAGTTATCCTAACACAAAGCAAAAAAAAGACCACTCTTAGATTCAGCTACTTCCCAGCAAGGTTTGTGTCTTATATGCCACCAAATATCCATTCCCCAGCAGAGTACTTGGGACCCTTAATACATATAGTACAGAAAAGATTTAACAGATTATCTATTAAACTGAAAAGCTCCAAGAAAGCATTTTTGGTTACTGGTTTTTTGGTTGGTTTTTTTTTTTTTGGTTACACTGCATGGCATGTGGGATCTTAGTTTCCTGACCAGGGATGGAACCCACACACCTTGCAATGGAAACATGGAGTTTTAACCACTAGACTGCCAGGAAAGTCCCTTTCCCTTTGATTTGTGTTTAATTAGGAATAAAAACTGCACACAGAAAAGCTATTTGGAATATAAAAAGTGGCAGCAGGCATCAATTGAAAAGCTTACTAGTAGTCTAAGAATAACCACTGACTATTAGAATAATGATCAACTATGACTTAAAAGAAAAACTACAACCATAGTCAAGTCTACCCTCCTGAGGAAATTACACGATAACAACACGCTAAAGCGGACAAAACTAAGTTCTAGGCTCAGAAACATCCTCACAATTAACAAGGGTTAATGTCAAATCATTTGAGTATGATCTTAAGCCACTAATACATATGGGTTATGAAAAGACCTTTTACATAAAGTCACAGGTTCCATTTTCCGGTACAACACTGGCATTAAAACAGGGAGTAGGTCTTAGTGCCCTGTGTGTTCACTGCATGCCTGGCACACAGTATGATTGATAAATGTCTGTTGAATGAATGACCAGGGTTCATTAGATTGAAGACAGAAAAGCATTCAAGAGGCAAAAGAGTCAATAAATAATATTTTTATAGATAATAGGACATTGCTTTAAAGGTTTTCCTGCATCTTTACAGAAACAGTTGAATTCAAACTAATTTGAAGCCAATTTCTATCACTCAAATGCATAGAAATTACTAAACAACAATAAATTTGCCCACAAATTGTATTATTAATACAGAAGCTTGAAATTAAAAGAATGACACTTAAGAACTGCTAGTTGTATATCAGATTTATACTTAGAATTTTAAACATAAAATTACTTTAACATTCTTAGCTGACAATGTCTGATTACACAGATAAATTAGTGTTATAAACTATTAAGTCTATCAGGAATAGTTAATGCACATTAACACCTAAAATATTTTCTTAGACATCCTCACAGATTATATCTGAATGTTATAAAACTTCAAATTGATACTAAGAGTGAAAAACAGGGCACAAACAAAAGATAATATAGTAACTAAACTTGTTCCAAGAGTTGGATGAGTATGCTCACAAAGCTATATTAGGAATAGAAATAGAATTTTTATGTGTCCTATTTTCTATTTTTCTCTTTCAGCATGGAAAACTAGGCAAAGAAAAGGTGTGTGTGTATACAAAATTCAAGATAAGGACTATTCAGCCCTTAAATTAACTTTTATGGGATACTGATGAAAAGAAAATCTTATGAATAATAGCTAAATATATTCCACTAGCTTTAAAAGACAAATGACATGACAAACTTGAACTCTAGCTCTGATTACACAAAATCCACATTTATCAAGGCTAATGTCTATGAAACACTGGCTCACTGACCTTGTCAATCTCATGTTTCACTCATTTAAAATACGACTCTATCATCACTAACATATACAAATTAGTTAAGTCAGAATTGGTAATAGCTGACCATTGACACACTCATTCCTTGATTTTATTTCATAACCACTTATGAAAAAACTATTTTTTGCAGATACTGCATGAATTTCAGGATAAGGAAAAATTTCTCCCTTAAAAGAAGCTCGAATCTTGTGGGGGAGACAATATTTAGATGTGGGGGGGGGGGGACAATATTTAGACGTGTGTGCGTGTGTGTAAAGTCGTTTCAGTCGTGTTTGACTCTTTGCGACTCTATGGACTGCAGCCCGCCAGGCTCCACTGTCCATGGGATTCTCCAGGCAAGGGGAGTGGGTTGCCATGCCCTCCTCCAGGGGATCTTCCCGACTCAGGGATCAAACCCCCATCTCCTGCAGCTCCTGCACTGCAGGCGAATTCTTTACCACTGAGCCACTGGGGAAGCCCACAGACAGATGAATAAAACACAAAATGATTTTAATCACATCAATTACCTCAGAGGCCAGAATTTTAACATAATATATTCACATTCTTTTTCATCAGCATGCCACAGAGAAATATGTTGGAAAAGCAATAAGTGCCCAATAAAAAAATCAGCTGAATCAGATGACTATTCCTAAATTAGTCTGAGTGTACAAAACATAAAAAGGGAACGTTTTCATTTCTTTTGTAGCTGTTACCTTCACCTTCCTAAAGTGAGCAAATTAGTAATTAATTTATACATTTATTCTTAAAATTTTCAAAAACATTCAGATTCTATTTTTAAAAATATGCTAGTCATTTTTCCTTTTAAGGATCAATTATTTTAATCTTTAGAATAGTGAAGTGACATTTATTGCACATCTTGTATATGCATGTGCACAGTATATATATATCACTTCACAATATTCATAACACTATAAGATAGACACTAAAATCCCTGTTTTACAGATGAGAAAACTGAAGCTCAAGAATATTAGACAACTTACTCAAAGTCATGCTGTAAAAAAGTTAAAAACTGGATTCTAATGCAGACTTGACCCCAAAGACTGTGCTCTTTACTTATTCTCAGCCTTTATGAAATATAATTTTTAATAATAAGAAAGTGCTAAATCAAAACTATTATTGAATAGTTTAAAATCTCCACCATCTTAAAACTTTCTAATAGAAAATTTCTTCAATAAGTAAACTATTTCCCCCTTACCTTGAAAAAGACATAACCTTCTAGGTATCTGAAAATGAAAAGTAAGCTCTTATTCATTCCCTAATTCTTTCCTCCTTTATTTGTTTCTACTCTTCAAAGCCCTACCTTTTTTGTAAAACACTGATTAAAAAACAAGAACAAAAACTACTCATTTTATATTCTAATATATCTGTGAAAGAAGAATGAACAAAGAACCACTTTGAATGGTATCATTTCTACATTTTCCCCATAAGGTACAAGCTCCTTTTTTCTAAGTAACGTCCTTAAAATTTGGTCCAAGCTTCATCTACTCTGTGCAGCTTACACTGATTTCTGCCTACATTTAATTTAATTTGCATTTACTATGTTTGCTACACAAGTACTATTTTATTGCATGTGGACACATAAAAGGTTCTAAGTATTAGTTAAATTATTTGTCACTAGCAACCAATTCAATACTTAGTTACAGAAACAAAGCAGTATAGTATAGTTAGTTTGTATTGTATCAGTATGCAGTGTAGGATTACCAGCATATAAGTGGCAGAATGTTACCTGGCTCACTAGTGACACTAAATATGTATGACTTCTCAAAGAGGCTAAGACCATTTTTTATTTATTTTGTACCCCCAAATCATTAGCAAATAAGCATATCAAGTACACTTAAGAAGCATCTGATGATGAGTTGATCTGAAACAAGATAAACACCACATTTTCAGAAGCCCATTGGATATTCCAATCAAAGTGAACAAAAAATCTTCAAGAAAGTCCAGCCAGTGTGAAGATCTATTTGGGATAAAGGGGTTTCATTGATTTTTTTTTTTTTTTATGCTTTCAAAATAGAGGATACAAAGATTGTTTGGAGTCAGCAGGTAACATCTGAACATTTTATTGACAGGAATCCTATCAAGAAAATTAGTTCTCAAAAAAAGTAGTAATAGTTGTAGTCTAGTTTTGACTTTGCAAAAAGTGATTGCTCTTTTTGCCCTAATGAAGAAATACAGTCATATTACAAGCTGAATTTACTTCTAAATTCATCACTGGATCGAGTCCAGTTGTAGGCTGAACATACAGGATAACAAAACATTAAGCAAGAGGCTGACACCACGCCTCTTGAAACTGAAGTTTAAAACATTTTCATATGTGTTTTCATTATAAGTATATAAAACAGAATCCTAAAAACTATTTCACTGGTAAATTTAGAGTGGAACTCACTGGTAATTTCTATAAGCTTATATAAACTCCATTCAAATTACAAATGTTATTATCATTGATTTTTCACCTGTATCATTTTAAAATACTTACAGGCTTATGCAATATACAGAGATATGAATTATTTATCATATAGTACATTTTATTGTTTATGCTGGTTAGGGATTTCACAAAAGCTGACAGACATGAGTCTGCCTAAATTGCTTTTAATTAATAGAAAAATACTGTATAAGAAAATCAATTAATATATAATACCTACTAAAAATAGCACATAGAACTATTGAGAACTCTGAGAAAATGTATAGTTCCTTCCTCTGACTTATGCTGAAGAGAATGACATCTACCAATGTAAGTTAAGAAAAGGCCCTGAAATGACTTTGGTACTAATTTTCCATTTCTAAGTGATTCTAATTACATTGTTCATATTAAAGAGTCAGTAAACAGCTTGAGTTCTTTACTTTTACAGACCTAGATTCTTATTCTTGTTCTGCTGCTTATTACATAACAGGATGATTTGGGGCAAGCTGATCTCTGACTCTATAAATTTTTTTACTCTTTCATTGACAAACAGAATAATAGAGTCTATTTTCAGAATGATCAAAAAGAGTAAATGAGTTAAGTTCATACGGTTATTACCACAATACCTGGCACACAGCAAGAAATCCATATAGAGTCAAGTCAAGGAAAAAAGTGAAATAATAAAAGGAAATCAAACTTTATGGATTGAGACTACAAAGAAAGAATCCATTGTTACCTAATCACTCAAAATCAGGGAGATAATACTAGGACTTACAAAAATGAAAAGATAAACATATACAGGAAAGAAGTATTAACAGAACAGAGACCCAACTTAAATCATTTATACATAGACTGTCATTTTTTAACTTTTGCTCTAATCATTTTAACAGCTTCGCTAAATCATGTACAGAGAAGGGGAAGGGCAAGTCCTATGTTATTATTCTTTTCTTTTTAAAGTTTATATTCTTAAATTTAATAATTTAACTAGAACACTCTGGCCATGGATTTACTAAAACTTAATTTAATTCATAGTTTTGAGATACTGAGAGAACTATATATGATAATCAAACTCAGGTACCTTATAAATGAAGTTAAATTATTGACAAAGAACTAGATCCTATTTGAGGTAATATAATTGCATGAATATATACGTTAGGTACAACAAGTGATGTGAATCAATGATAGATGCTTATACTAAATTTTTTCCAAAAGTATTTTTTCAAGATGTATAAAACTAGACAGTGATACAAGTAATTCCATAAAGTAGTTTTTGATATATATTTTAAAATACTACATTTTACCACATCACAACTGTCATGTGATACATGTGTATTTTTTAACAAATGCACTCTTTTAACATGAATTATGCTTAACTAGAAACAAACTATGCAAACTCCACTATTATATAATACCTAAACTAGGTTTGGAAACTAAAACTGCCATTTAAAATACTATAAACAAGATAACCAAAACACATATTCATTTACTTATATTCTATTTTGAAAATGCTTTCTTTCATTGTATTTAACTTTATATTTTCCTTTACAAACTAGCCACTATCACATGAGTTAAGTATCATAAAAAGTCACACTAAAACTACAGAACAGAATTCTAATTATATTTAAATTTAAGTTTCAATTATTATTTGTAAGTGTTGTGGTGGGGCAATTTAATCAGAGAGTTATATTTCTAAAATAATTATTACTTAAATGAGTTACTTATGGGTTACTTTTTTAAAAGGTATCTTAATTATCAGAGAATTAAACTTAAGAAATACTATACTATAATTCATAAAACTAACAAAATTCAAGGGTTTTCAATTCCTTTTATCTACATCAGTTAAAAAACAACACATTTAGTAAGAAAAGAAAGTAAATAAATTGAAATACAGGTATATAGCAAGCCTCAGAAGTTATCCATTCAGATATGCCCAGTATCAGTTCTATTATTATTTTTGTGGCTAGTTTCTGCCTCTGAAAAGCTAAATCACATCTAATAGTATCATGATTTATAGAAGACCTCAATTTTTATTCATCATAGTAGTATAACGTCAAAAAGTGTTCAACTTCAAATTCATGACAGATAAAAACTCCATGTTTTAACAGCCATATTTAGTTTGATTGAGCTGGTGAGCAGATGTAAATGTAATCTGCATTACTATCAAACTCCAGGTCTGATAGATAGCAAGCTAATATTTATTTTTAAGTGCTCCAAAAATTATTTGTAAAAGCTGCATAAAAAGGATTCCATAAATGTATTGTGATTTTATTTTAACAATTATTCTACACTACAATGGAAGTACATGCTCAAACAAGACACCTCAGCAGTATTTTAAAGCAGTAACCACCTAGCCAATTTCTGTATGTTCTGTAGTTTTTCTAATCCACTCTCCCTGTGGTTGAGCAAAATCGAATTGCCTCTCACATTTGCAGACAGCTCTGTGAAGGTGATAATAGAGCTGCTCCCTGCTGTCATGAGGCAGGAAATAGGAAAATGGCATATGGGGCTAGTAAGAAAGAAAAAGAAGGGGAAAGAAAAAGAACGAACAAAAAAAAAGAAGAAGGGAAAAAGAAAAGAAAGAAGGAAAAAAGAACTAAACAAGAACAAAAGATTTCAACAAAGAACAAATATAACCCAATATGCTTCGTAAGTTAATCTCTTTTCAGAATCATTTAGCATATCTAATCATTCATCTCTGTCCTCACTCCAAAAATGCAAACGGTTGATACCAAGTGTTTGGGGCAAGTTTTCATTGTCTAAAATATTTGGAACATACAACTCCAGAATATGCCCTGTACAATGTCTGCAAAACGGAGCTATTTAACTAGATTTGGTAAACGTTGTGCCAATCCCAAAGTTACCATTTTAAAATAAAAGGTAGAGAAATGTTTATTAAAATATTAATAAAATGTGAAAAGCAGGCTTTCAGTATGATTTAACATTCTTAAATCTATGAAATAAAATTATTTAAAGATAAACACTTATGATTAGACTGATTAAAGAAGAAACAAATCTCTAAACAGTTAAATTGCTAATAATAATACCAAGACACATTTATTGACTTGTAAGTTTTTTGTTTGGTTGCTTTTTTAAGTAAAGAGACCAGGGTTTCAGTGTGTAATTAAGAAAAGCTTTAAACAAAATAGATTTTTATTTAATGTATCTGTAAACAGAATGTGGCAGGAGATGCTAATAAAGACAGAATCCACTCTACCTTTCCTTTTACACTCTGAATGGGATCCACAACCACTGCCACAGCTCTCTCCGACAAGGCTTCAAAGCTCTGCTGAGTGTTGATATCCACACCAGAAAGCCAACAACCAAAGCCAGGGTGACTGTGATACCAACCAACAACCATCTCAGGCCTGAAACAAAGAGGGCATTTAGCCGTTCAAAATAGAACAAGTAATACATTTATGATATGAAAAGAAACAACACACTAACAGGGTATAAATTAAGAAGAGATGAAAAACACACAGGTGTGAAAAAACACCATTAGAAACACTGAAATCATACACCATATTACCCAGAAAACATGGAAATGAATAAGTGTGACAAAGGAGTGCTATCATTAAGAGATGCACATTAGCAGTGGTAGATAAGGCTTTCAGTTTTTCACCTTGTTACCACACTTTCTCAGAGCCAGTTTTTACCCTTTCAGCATTCAAGTAAATATCTACTCTTTAACTCCTTAGCTCTGGGAGTTGAATTTTTCAGGCAGAGTACATTTTTAACAATGGACACCAGGATCCACTGTTGTGAAAGGATTAAATATCAATTAAACCAGCAAGAGAACTAGGAACTCAGTCAAAAACCAATTTGCACTGTTCTGCCCAGCTGCTGAGCCTTTTGCTAACATTAATTTTGAAGTTTTTTCCACAGTAGAAGAATTTGAGCAAGAGAATGACAACTATTGAGAGATTTAATCTAGGGTAAAAAACCTGAACAATATTTGAATTCTACTTTCTTCTGTCTGTAAAACTCAATATGACTACAAATTTAATTCAATATTCAGAATTTTATTTAGCTGCAACTCTTGAATTTTGGAACATACAAGCTCTTTTAATTATAAGTGACTAGAGAGTAACTCCATATGCTAAACAGAGGGAAGCTACAGTCCAAGTTTACTATGTAATGGTTGAGAATTTTAACATGAGGCATTTTTCTGACTGGCAAGTTTCTTTGATTCTATAGGAAAGAGATACTAGATAGGTAAGCACTAAGAGTAACACTATCACATTAACAACATAGTTTTTTTTTTTCTTAAGAATGATATTCATAAACATCTAAAATTCTGAGACATATTATTGAAAATATTTCCCATTATTCCATTATATGATCACTTGAAATATTTACCTTCCTGTCTGTTTCAACATATCCAACATTTTGGCTTGGAACACTGGATCAACTGCCTCCACACTGACGCCCTGGTTTAGAAAGAAAAAAAAAATGATTAACTTCTACAACAGTGAAAAAAAATTGTATTACAAGATAATGAACAGAAAGCTACTGCCAAGAAACCTATGTACATTATTTGGAGATACCAAAATAATTTAATAGATTTTGATACCCATATTTGATACCCATGTCATTCAATTATAAACCATACATCAATAAAACTTTTTAAACTGCCAAGTACCAAAACACTGTCAAGTACCAAACTGCTGTTAATGAGTTAAGGTAATTTTTAGGATGCTTTTTAAGAGTTTACGGTCATGACTAATGTGTACACACACAAATACACACTCACACAAGAAATATCATATTAGTAAATCAATAACTTCTTGTTTAGATCTGTCTAGGCAAGCATACTTCCTAAAATCACCCTCCGATAACTGATAGGCAGTAAGTCTCGTCCATCTCATTCAATGTTCTATGACTATTTGGCTATTGTTATAACCAACAGTTCAAGTCTTTTTCATTTTTTTTTCTTCAGTAATGTAAAGACCCTTGGAAGGAAAATAATCTAACAATTTAAACAGTTTTGCTTTGACTTGTTTTTTTGGGTGGCTGAGCTGGGAGTGGAGGAAGTTCAGTGCTTGTTAGGACTTCTTGGCAGATTAGGCAATGGAGGGAAACACACACATTTGAATATTACCTCAAATATAAAAGCATTCTCAAAAAATTTCCCACAAGAGACAAACTGTAACCAAGTCTTTTAAATGCTACATTATTTTACAAGTTCAACCAAAAGAAAATTTTAGGACATGTAAGAATCAAAGGCATTCATATCATCCCCCCAGTGATAGATTACTGCCATTATAGCTCCCTCAAGGCTTCCCTCTAACATCAGGAACTTAAGTCTAATCTACTTAAACAAACCAGTTAACATAAGCACTTCTTCCCACCAAAACAAACAGTATTTTGAATTCTAATTGAGAGTGCATCCTCAAGAACAGGGGTATGCAATCTGCTGCCTACAGGCTAAGAATGTTTTTTTACATTTTTAAAGGGTGGTTTAAAAAAAAAAACAAGAATATGAGACAGAGACATATGTCTTTACAGAAAAAGTTTGCTAACTCTTGTGCTTGAAGAGAAACTTTCCAATTCTACTACACAGAGTGAACAGAGAGATCAAATATTCTATTTTATATGATCAAACAAGCATTTACAACGAAATAAAGGATATTAAAACTTAAGAACCCTTTACTCTAACAGATATCCACATAAGGACATTCATCAGATGAATATACATATTTTCTTAGGCAAAAGGATGAAAAGAATATGTGTGTTATTTTTTGGAAGGTCAGTAAATGGTTATTGGTTTTGGCCAGTTTTTAAAAATCTAAATACACACCTATTTACAAGTCTAACGCATTAAACAAAACAGAAAAAAAAAAACCCAACCCCACAAAAAACTCCCATGGGTAGATCGGTACAGGACTTTCACAAACAGTATGCAATATGCTTAGTCTATGACAAATTACCAAACCCAGGCAAAAAGAAATAAAGTCTGTCATGGTTTCTGTTTTTTTTAAACTTAACATTTTGAATAGGAAAAGCTTAAGAGTCATTTATCACCATATATAGAACATTTTTAAAAGGGTGCTATTTCAAAACAATAAGAACAAAACATGAGGACTAGAAAATGCACATGAATTAAAACTTTAATTGAGTCTCTGAAATCTTTTGAACCAAGTATTCAAACTAATCAAACTAATATCCTACTATATTAAAATAACTAACATAAATCCAGTACACTATGCTAGTTAAAGCTGAAAGAACAAGTAAAGGGATTAAATGTTAGCATCACTTGGTCTGTAGACCTATAGGTAATTCATAATTCATCTAAAAGATTCAACTCAATGCAGTCTAAAAATTGTTATTAATCTTTTATAATTAATTTTTCTATCAAGAAAATTGTAATATAATAAGAGTTATTTTGCACAGGAAAAGAAAAAAGAAACACATTTACTTGCAGCAGGCAACCATAAAAGTACTCACTGTTCCTGATTGTGGCATAGCAAACACATCAATCACTCTGACGGTGTAATCATCCACAAATTCTCCAAGCATAAGACCCATAACTTCCATTGGAACTCCAGCTCGACCATGTTTTAACATCTGTGAAGAGGAAGATACACAGACACAAAGCCTTTGAGATCTTCGAACACCCCTCCTTTTAATTAATAATCTAATTGTGTTTCAGTGGAAATAAAACCACTCTATTTTATACATGCACCTAAAACAAGTTTATGTATGAGAGGGTTAACGTGAAAAATATTTCAATGTAAAAGACACAGAGAAAGCAGCAGAGCTCAGTAAAACCAGTTAACTCCATTCAACACTTACTTTTAACAGTGCCAGGGAAGAGATATAGACTTGTTCTGCTGTGTCCACTGCAGGAGCGTCTGTAGGTGGACCCTAGAAACAAGCATAGAAATCATTATGAATACAGAGAAATTATGAGTTCAAAATTAAAGTCCCACATTATTTAAATGTAATTATTTTAAAAGAGTTTAGAGAAAACATGTTAAGTATCCTTTTCTTCAGCTACAACATAAACAATCAAAACAAGCTTGCAAATATCAAACCTGTAGAAAATATCAAACTTAGTATTCAGGCAAGTTTCCAGTGGATATAATGCATGAATCTTTCAGCAATGCTAGCTTAGCTCCACTACAAAATAGATACAATGCACCAATTAGCTATGTTTCTTACCTCAATGTGAATGTTAACTGCTGTTGGACTAGTATGATTAACT
This sequence comes from Okapia johnstoni, assembly GCA_024291935.2. Classification (NCBI taxonomy): domain Eukaryota; kingdom Metazoa; phylum Chordata; class Mammalia; order Artiodactyla; family Giraffidae; genus Okapia; species Okapia johnstoni. The sequence goes on from CM044319.1 coordinate 12,448,798, forward strand.
GAAGAACCAACACAAACAGTAAATTCTGTGAGAGTGATTTTCAGCTAAAGACAGCATAGCATGTAGATTGGGGCTTTGGCATCTCTGCCGATACTTTGGTATGGGGATGAGGTAGGGGGGCGGAGAAGACTTCTAATCCCCAGGTGAAAGAGCTGTGAAAACAACACGCTCTGCACTTCACCTGAAGTTGTTCCCTTCCCCTACACAACATCAAATGTAACACAACTGCCCCAGATATGAGCAAACTGGCTGAGACTGGTATAGCTAATGGAAAAGACTTCCAAATCCTGACAACTACCTTTAAAGAAAACATTACTATTAATCTCACTACAGCCTAAGAAGACATTATGTTTCTCCCTAAAGATTCTGTCTTCTTCATCAAAAGCACCAAATCTTTTTTTACTATAACATTCTGTTGCACAAAGTAATTTACATATAGTTCTTACCCTCAAGATGACTACAATCTTGTAAAATTAATTCTGCCCCAATCAGTGCATATAGAAAACTTCTTGTTTTTTTTAATACTGAGGATTCTGGGAAAATAAAATGACATGTACTTTTAACTGCTAGGTCCTGTTTTGCTTAAAGTTCCCTTTCCTTAACAATAACTGTTACAAATTATATAATGAATATGTTAGTTTATCTAAACTGTAAGTCAATGCTCTAACTTGCTTTTACAGACTTGCTTATTACTAAAATTAAACAATTGCTTTACTCATTACATTTCACACTTACAGGTCTGGGTGTACTTTATGCTTCTTCTTGTCTATTTATATGCCAAATTCTGTGATTTTCTGTTTTGTTTTGTTTAAAAGCTCATTAATATTTACTGGAAGCACTGAGTATAAAAAGTTCCAGAATAAATTTTCTCTAATATAAGCAACACATACAAAAATTACCTATATTCACTTATATACAAATTGGTGAGAAAAATAAAATCCTTCAAATATTATGTTTAAAAATAAATACCAGATAATACATTTTTAAAAGTACCAAATTCTTCAATCTATTGTCACCTAATGCAGCTTTACTGCTTGCCTTTCAAATAGTTATGAAAACTCTAAGGTAAACTAAAGTGCTATAATGCCAAAACATTTGTTGAGGTCATCATATAAAACATGATAATTTTGTTGATATGACAATTTTATTCATCTAAGAAAGTTAAGAAAGTTTAAGAAAAAAGAGAAGATAGTAGTAAATTAGTCATCACAAGAAGTTTCCAGAGAAATAATACTTTAAGGTCAAGATAATGAACATTACATTTATAAAAATTATTTTCTGATTCAGAGCAACTTAAAAAATGCCCACAACAAAAGAATTTAAAACTGGTACTTAGTAAGCCAGAACGAAAAACACCAATACAGTATACTAATGCATATATACGGAATTTGAAAGATGGTAACAATAACCCTATATGCGAGACAGAATAAGAGACACAGATGCATAGAACAGTCTTATGGACTCTGAGGGGAAAGGTGAGGGTGGGACGTTCAGGGACAATAGCATTGAAACATGTATATTATCATATGTGAAACAGAACACCATTCCAGGTTCGATGCATGAGACAAATGCTCAGGGCTGGGGCAATGGGATGACCCAGAGGGATGGGATGGGGAGGGAGGTCGGAGGGGGGTTCAGGATGGGGAACACATGTAAACCCATGGCTGATTCATGTCAATGTATGGCAAAAACCACTACAATATTGTAAAGTAATTAGCCCCCAACTAAAATAAATAAATTTATTAAAAATAAATAAATAAATAAATAAAACTGGTACTTAGGTTATAGTTATTAATATAGCCTTTCTCAACTTGCCACGAAATACTTACCAAGAAAAAAAAAAAAGGAAAAGAATAGGGAAATAAAACATCACATCATCACCAAAATGCATTGCCGACAAAATTCAGAAAATATTTCTCCCATCAATGAAAGAACACTGTTCTGATCAACAGTATATAATACCCAGTATCTAGCAAAGTGCCTGGCACATGGAACTCAGTAAGAAATGGTTGGAAAAAACAAAAGAACGAACAAATTAAGGTAGTGCAAGTCAAAAAAACAGAAAGGAAAAATACCCACCAGTTAGTTACCCTGGGTGTGAGAACAAGCCATATGCAAGTATATGTAAAGATCCTTAGCTCCTCTCTATGTTCTTCTGATTCAGAAACATACTAACAGAAAACCATGCGGCTGGTTTCTCTATTGTACAGGTGTTGTGTTTTGAGATGGCTGCTAAGTCGCTTCAGTCGTGTCCGACTCTGTGTGACCCCACAGACGGCAGCCCACCAGGCTCCCCCGTCCCTGGGATTCTCCAGGCAAGAACACTGTAGTGGGTTGCCATTTCCTTCTCCAATGCATGAAAGGTTAAAGTGAAAGTGAAGTCGCTCAGTCGTGTCTGACTCTTGGCGACCCCGATGGCAGTCAGTGATATTTTCTAGTGCCCCCTCCATTACTATTCTGTTTCTTGTTCTAGTTAGAATAAATTGCCCCCAAAACAACTTGGCAAGACACTGTCTATGTAAAACACTGTCTATGGGATAGATGTGTTAAGGATCTCCAGTAGCACAGAATATCTGCTATCATTTTTCTATCATTATGCTCACTTGTTCAGAATAGCACACAATCAGGAAATGAAGGTGAAGAAAACCCCATTAAAGACTCTGGAAACTAAGCTAAGACAATTATGTAAGAGCCAGTACAGCTGTAGGTCAAAGATGACCTGAGCTGAGAAAAATGTGGAGCTACGGAGAAGGCAATGGCAACCCACACCAGTACTCTTGCCTGGAAAATCCCATGGACGGAGGAGCCTGGTAGGCTGCAGTCCATGGGGTCGCTAAGAGTCGGACACGACTGAGTGACTTCACTTTCACTTTTCACTTTCATGCATTGGAGCGGGAAATGGCAACCCACTTCAGCGTTCTTGCCTGGAGAATCCCAGGGACGGGGGAGCCTGGTGGGCTGCCTTCTATGGGGTCGCACAGAGTTGGACACGACTGAAGCGACTTAGCAGCAGCAGCATGGACAACTTACCTACATTGCCTTTCGGCAAACACTCATGAGGAATACCATTCAGACAATTCAAGGAGAGGAAAGTCATTTAAAAGTAGGAATCATAAACAAATTTCTAGAAAACTGTTTGGTATCAGTAGATTACAACATGATTTCTTATCTCTGGAATGGAATATTGGAGGACAAAGCAAGGTGAAAGCATGAAAAATAATGCAGAATTAAAATTACACTGGAGGAAACAAGGATAAAAATAATACTATCACACATTTAATTCAGATATAAAATATAAACTTTAGAAAATGTCTTAGAATGCAGAGTAAAAAGTTAGAGATGAAAACATAATGATACTTAAAGAGAAAAGGAGATGTAAGCTATGAAATACAGTTGATCCTAAGGAGAAAATAAGAAATGGAAAGCATCAATTAAGACAAAGCAAAAGAAAAATTTCTTGAATGAAAAAAAAAACAAACTCAACTTTTGTACTACTAAATGTCAATGGCAATAACCAATGAAGAAAAGTGCTTGTAAAATTTTAGGTAAATCTTAACTGCACAGATAAAGCATAATTTCTAAAATCATATAAATAGGAAAACTCAATAACCTGAAGAAAAAAATGCAACTCAGGTTGACTTTGGATTTCTTTGCAACATTAAACGGCACAGTTTCAGACTTTTAAGAGAGAAACCCTGTGAAGTCAAATACATTATACTTGATCAAAAAAAGGTCTGAAAGCCTACAAATATATTACTAAATATACAAGGACTCAGAAAATATGATTCTAGGAATCTTCCTTCAAAGAACTTCTTGAAAATGATCCAGTTGAGACCCCACAAATCAAAATTAGAAAGTCAAAAATGGAAAAACCATTATATAAAACAATCTGTTAAGACTACTGAAAGACAGTTAAAAACAGAGACAGATCTAAATAATATGAATAACCAGGGTTCAAAACTACAGATATTACCCAATAACTGTATGGAGCAATGGAGAGAAATAACGTATACAAAACTATCTGACATACAGAAGGGAAAAAAAGAGATTTGTTTAAGTGCTGACTTAAGATTAGTACCTAAGTATGGCTTTAAGAGTCTTTTGAACAACTTTAAAATAACCATGATAACCATTAAAGTTGAATATAGGCCTTACCAAACTACTGGAGAAGAAAAAGCTAAGACAAAACCAACAATAAAAATCAGGGTACCAAGAAGGGAACAAAACAAAAATAGCAAACAACCTAAGTTAAGACCAAATATATTGGTAATGAAAAAATATAAATGAAGTAAAAGTCTCTTGTAAAAGTCTCTCACATGTGGTTTAAAATGGAAATTCATGTATACGTTTCTTTTTATAAAACAACCCACAATGGCCACTGTGTTTTACCCACCTTGCCTTTCTTCGGGATGTATTACATCAATAGATTTCCTAGTAGTAAATCACCTTTACATTTCCAGGATAAATTGCTTAAGTTTGATTTGTTATTATGCTAACAGTTAAAAATATATTTATTTATATTACTTTACATATTAGTATATTATTTTTATATCAGTGAGACTGACCAGGCATTTTATTTTTTCTGTTAAATTTCTCAGGTTTGATATCACTATACTCAATTTATTAAATGTTTGGCAAGTTTACAACTTCCCATTTTCTATGTTCTAATAAAATATACATATACTAAATTATATATGTCTTAAAATTTAAATTTGGACAAGCTCATTAATAAAATATTTAGCTCTGAAGCTGATTTTAGAGCTTATTTTTATGACAGTTTCAGTGGTATTAATAAATTCAGGTTACCTGTCTTGAAACTAGATGGACTATTGTATTGTTCCACAAAGTTTCATTTCATTTAGATTCAAAGTTATCCCCACAGAATCAATCTATTTTATCTCTTTTTTTAAACTGTTCAATATGGAAAACATTTCACATTAAATTTCTTTCTCCATATCACATTACTACTACCCAGAGAACTGATTAACATTTAAAAACAAATCAAATCATAACCAAAACCATGATAAAAATATTGGTTAAGGGAATACTTCCTAACTTATTCTGTGAGGTCAATACTATCCCAATACCAAAACCAGACAAAACCACTACAAGATAAGAAAACTACAGACAGACCAGTATCTCTTACAAACATCAGTGAAAAAATCCTTAACAAAATACTAATAGAACACAGGAGCATATTCAAAAGACTATCTATATATATGACTGAGTGGGATTAAAACTTGCAATACAAGGATGGTTCAACAAACAGAAACTGGCCAATGTAATACACCACATTAAGCAAGTGAAGGGGGTGGTAAATGATCATTTCTATGCAGAAAAAGTATCTGACAAAATTCAACACTCTTTCATGATAAAAACACTTGACAAACTAGGTACAGAAGAAAACTACCTCAACACAATAAAAGTCATAGATGAAAAATTCACAGTGAACATAATGTCCCATGTTGGTGAAAAACTGAAAACTTTTCCTCTAAGATGAGGAACAAGGCAAAGATGCTTGCTTTCACCACTTGCTTCCCTGGTGGCTCCATCAGTAAAGAGTTGGCCTGCAATGAAGCAGATGTGGGTTTGACCCCTGTGTTGGGAAGATCCCCTGGAGAATGGAATGGCAGCCCACTCCAGTATGCTTGCCTGGGAAATCCCATGGACAGAGGAACCTGATAGGCTACATACAGTCCATGGGGTTTAAGAGTCAGACATGCAACTAAACCACCACCACCACTCAACATAGTACTGGAAGTTCTAGTGAGTGCAATTAGGCAAGAAAAAAAAATAAACGGCACGCCAACTAGAAAGGAGAAACTAAAATTATCTATTTGAGATAATCTTATACATAGAAAATCCTGAAAGTATGTTAGTTACTTAAGTCATTTCTGACTCCCTGCCACCCCATGGAGCCAGCAGGCTCCTCTGTCCATAAATTCTTCAGGCAAGAATACTTGAGCGAGCTGCCATTCCCTGAAAACTCCACCAAAAAAACCCTAAAGTCTCCACAAAGAGGAAGTCAGATCTAAAAGTAAATTCAGTAAGTAGCAGGACTCAAAGTCAACACTCAAAAACAATGCATTTCATGAACAAATAATGAACAATCTAAAAAAGAAATGACAAAGATAACTTCATTTACAGTGTCATAAAAAAGAATGAGATACTTAAGGAATTAAGTTAACCAAGGAAATGAAAGACTCGTACAATGAAAACCACAAATACTGCTGCAAGAAATTAGAGAAGATATAAATAAATAGAAACACATCCCATGTTCATGGACTGGAAAATTTAATATTGTTAAAATGTCAACACTACTCAAAGTGATCAACAGATTCAAAGCAATCTCTGTCAAAATTTCAATGAAAACTTTTGCAGAAACAGAATACCTATCCTAAAATCATATGAAATCTCAAGGGACCCTGAAGAGCCAAACAATTTCAAAAGAAAACAAAATTAAAAGACTCACACTTCCTGATTCCAAAATTACTACAAAGACAGCAATAAAAAAAAACATGGTACTACACATAGGGACAGACATAAAAACCAGTGGAACTGAACAGAGAGCTCAAAAATAAACCCTGGTGTATACAATCAAATGATTTTTAACAAGAATGCCAAGGGTGCCAAAACAATATCTGTAAATTATATATCCAAAATACAAAGAGAACCCCTAAAACAACAAGAAACCTGATTAAAAATGGGCAAAGAACTTGAACAGATATTTCTCCAAATAAGATATATATGAAATACCACCTACTAGTATGGCTACCAACAAAACACACACAAAAAAAACAGAAAACAAGTACTGGTGAGGATGTGAATAAACAGAAAACCTTGCGACCGTTGGTGGGAATACAAAATAGGACACCCATTGTGAAAAACAGCATGGTAGTTTCTCAAAAATTAAAAACAGAATACTGTAAGATGTGGTAATTCTATATCTGGGTATATAACATGCCAAAAATGAAAGCACGTTCTCAAAAAAAAAGTCTGTACACCAGTGTTCACAGCAACATTATTCACAAGAGCTAAAGAGGGGAAGCAAGCCAGATGTCCACCAATGAATGAATGGATAAGCAAAATGTGGTATACACACACATGGTGGAATACTACTCAGTCTTTAAAACGAATTTCTGCAATATGCTACAATATGGGTGAACTTTGAAGATGTTATTTTAAGTGAAATAAGCTAATCAAAAATGACAAGTACTATATGATTCCGCTTACATGATGAAGTACTTAGAGCAGTCAAAATCATAAAGACAGACAATATAATGATGGCTTGTTAGGGGCTACAAGGAGTATGGAAAATTAATGTTTATTGATGGCTATTTTAGTTTAAACCAGTTAATTAATTAGAGCTAGGCAAGGAAACACATTCTAGGTACAAATCCAACTGAACAAATAAAACAACATAAAACTGACGATATAATCTAAAATTGTTGAATATAGGCATATATTGGAAGCACTGTGAGTTCAATTCCAGACCATTCCAATAAAGTAAATATTGCAGTAACTCAAGCCATGTAAATATTTTGGTTTTCAAATACATATAAAAGTTATTTTTATACTATACTGTAGTCTGTTAAGTGTGCAATAGCACTATGTTTAAAAAAATGTACATACTTTAATTTAAAAGTACTTTACTGCTAAAAAACGTTAATCGTCATCTCAGGCTTCAGTGAGTCATAATCTTTTTGCTGGTGGAGGGTTTGAAATATTGAGAACTACCAAAACATGACATAGAGACACAAAGTAAATGAATGCTGTTAGAAAAATGGTACAACAGACGTTCTCAATGCAGGGTTATCACAAATGCTCAATTTGTAAAAAAAAAAAAAAAAAAAAACCACACACAAACAATTATCTGCAAAGGACAATAAAGTGAAACTAGGTAAAATGAGGTATGCCTCCATTAAAAAAGAAAAAAACAGTGAAAAAACAGTTGCCCCATTTATGACAAGTCAATACCCAAGTTAACAAAATACTAAAGTCTTACTGGAAACATGGGCAAAGAATATAAAGCAACTAATTACATAAGAAATAATGAAATAAATATGAAAAATGTTCAACCTCACTAGTTGACCTCCTTTAATTAAGAAATGCCAATTAACACATTAAGACATTGTTGTTGCCGTTGTTCCTATCAAATAAGCTTTACAATGCCCAATTTTTGGAGCAGGTATGATAAAAGACACACTCTCAGCACTATTGGTAGGAAAGTGAATTAGTACAATCTATCAGAAAAGCAACTGAGCAATGTACATCAAGAGCCTTACAACTGCACAAACTTTTTAACCTGCTTTTACACTACCAGAAATTATTTAAGTAAATAAACAGAGATGTTGGCATGAACCAGAACATTCATGATAAATCTTTTAATAATGCAGATAAACCTAAGAACAAAATAACAACCACTAATTTAAAAATACTGTTTAAAACTCCTTTCTCTGAGATCTCAGAAGACTCTAGCCATCTTAATTAGCAATATTACCTTAAGTTAAGACTACCCTAGCCTGCTGCTATATTGAATGAATATTTTTAACTCACAATATTGAAGGAACCTTCCCCTAATTTAAAAAGAAAGCTAATAAAAAGGAGTATGGCTGTTCAGTACATTCACTGGAGGCAGAATTCTCTCCCTTCCTGGAGGCTCATGATAACAGAGGTAAATTACGAGCAATCACACAAGCTTCTACATTTACCAGTGCAAAGTATTTAACAGCATTGAAGGATGAGGTCTTTTTTTGACTGGCTTTCGACTATAGGTAAGGGATTCCACTTCAGAGTTCTTCACTCTCAGAATATGAGCTACCAGTATGGAAAAGTGACTTAATATCATAATATACAGGAAATATTCAAAAGAACCTTATAAAGCTTGGAAAAGACAAGGTACAAAACAGCTATCTTCAAATATATGAAGAGTTGTCAGACAAAGTTCAGGCTAACAGCTCTTAAAGTGCAGTCCCTAAATCAGATACATTAGCACCACCTGGTAATTTGTTATAAATGCACATTCCTACTGAATCAGAAATTCTGGGAGGAGAGTCCAGAAATCTTGGTTTTTGAAAGCCCTCGAGGTGATTCTGATGCCTGCTAAAACTTGAGAACCACTGACTTAGACCACATAGTTTGTAGAACTATGGGTAAATGGAATAAAGCTTATGGGGAGACTGAATTTGGGCTCTACATAAGAAAAAGCTTCTATTGGTCCAAACTATCTAAAGAGTTCCAGTTAATGAGTTCCCTGTAATTGCAGTTATCAAACATAATTGGTTCAAGTGGGGAAAATGTTACTGAAGGGGTTCAAATATTTGATGACTAATTAAATATTTTGGGGGTTTGTTTCTAACTTAGTAATACTACCAATTATCATATTGTTCCCCAAGGGAGCCATCTCAAATTCAACATCTTCAAAAATCAAACTTACCATGTTTCTCTACAAACTAACCTTCCCAATTTATTTTAACCTTGAGTCTCAAAACTAGAAACCTAGGCAAAATTTTCACTGACTCTCCTTCGGCCCTTATAGTCAATACATCACCAAGTTTTATCAATTCTTTTGTTATTCTGCAGTATGAAAGAGATATATTTTAAAATATTCATTTTGGGGAAAAGAGTTTCAAGAAAATACCATCCATAATAGTTCACTCCTAGTTAAGTAAGTCTCAGTTCAGTTCAGTCGCTCAGTCGTATCTGACTCTTTGCAATCCCATGGATATCATGAATATCCACTCCACCCCTCAAATTCATGTCTAAGAAAAATCCTGGAGTGGAAAAAAATCTGTTTATCTTTGTTTAACCTGAAGTTTTCCAATTCACTCCATGGCCCACATGGTCCTCTCAGAGGAAATCTGGACTTTCCTTTTCAGGCTGTGAAACAATTTATCATTTTTTCAAATGTGAGGCAGAGATCAAGCTCAGGTTTCAAATAATACTTAAGTATTTACCATGGGTCTAACACTAAAGCTTCAAGAAGCTTATAGTGTAGTTGGAAAGACAGACTAAACACACACTGGCACAGATTATCAGAAATAAAATGCAATTTTTGACTTCTAGCAATGTGCTCTTTCCACTATAGCATACCACCCCATTTTCAGATGGCCAAATCTACTTTTATTCTGGAGGCTTAGTTCTTTTCCTTTGTTTACAATTTTAGAATCCTCTGCCACCTGGAGTCATTTCCTATTAAAGAAAACAGAAATAAGTCTTGAGAATAAATAGAGGTTCTTTCTACCTGAAAGTTAGTATGCCCACTGAGAACAGGAAACATCTCTGGGCTTCCCTTTATTTACTGAAATCTAGATGGGCATAGGGGGCTTAGCAGAGCAAAAGGCACTACTGAATTTACTTATAACAGTTTGTACACTACCATGAAAACAAAAATATGCCTTTTTATTAAAACATACTGTAAGAAATAAGTCACACGTAACATTTAGGGCTGTTTTTTAATCACAGTATACAAAGGGCTTTCTCTGGTGGCTCAGATGGTAATGAATCTGCCCGCAATGCAAGAGACCTGAGTTCGAGCCCTGGATCAAGAAGAACCCCTGTAGAAGGAAATGGCAACCCACTCCAGTATTCTTGCCTGGAAAACTCTATGGACAGAGGAGCCTGGCGGGCTACAGTCCATGGGGTTGCAAAGAATCAGATGCAACTGAGCAACTAACCCTTACACAAATGGTAGAAAAATAATAAAGCAAGCACAGTTCACAAACATATCACCTTATTCAAATGATTAAATCATGGCTGTGTGTGTGTGTGTGTGTGTGTGTGTGTGTGTGTGTATGCATACAAAATTACTTGAGTATTACCTTAATGTATTTTAAAGTAGTGAGTAAATATACTCAACAAAATAGGACTCTAATTCTTATAGAAGTAGAGATATCAAGTAAGTTTTTAAGATACTTGAGGTGCTAGATGGCTATACCCTAGGCAAATAGAGATATCCAGGTATAGCTCTAGCTCAAATGTTAAATAACTGAAGGGAAAAAACAGTGTGAGTCAAGGGATTCAAACAGGAGAAATATACATGAAGTGGTAGTGGGCAAAGAGGGACTTTCGGGATTGGGAGGTGCCATCCAGGAAAAGACACAGGATGGTTTTCATTCCTCAACCACAGAAAGTTTCCAAGTCCCTTTACCCCTATCCTCGTGTCTCGAATTTACAATCCTATGACTTTAGTCAGAAACAAAAGATTTCACAATTAGAAACTGATACAAACTTTAATATTAGATTTAAATCACCTGTTAGGCTATGTTTACGTTCAACTAAAATGAACATCATAGTGATCACATATAATGACAAATTATGTATCTTCCATTCAAAGGATGAAAAATATCTGAATAAATGTACAGAATTTAAATTACTTCAATTATCTTTCACTTTACTGAGAATTCATTATGTTTATAAAGAACTAGGCAAAATGCTGGCTAAACTAAACTAAAAAAACTTTAAATAATATGATGATATAAATCAAATGAAAATCTTGGCCCCAATATTTTTTGAATTTCAAATATTGGCTTAGGATATTATTATTACAAAAATAAACAATGAAGAAAATGTTTCTTTCTGGTGCTTAATCAACAGCATAGCTCTAAAACTGCCAACTTAGATGGTATGTGAACTATTTAAGTTAACTCTGTTGACCCTATAACAACTCTCTAACCACCATTAAACAAGTACAGAAAGTTATTTATTTTTTAATTATTGAATATGATATAACAAACTCCAAGGTTCTTTAAAAAACAACTATTAGAATAACTAAAGGCATTTTAATAACTAAAGTGGTATTAAGCAAAAGAAAAAAAAAAACTAAAGAAAATTGGTCTGTACTACTTTACACAATAAATACATACATCATTCACAACAGATAAGCAAAATAAGAAATATCTGAATATTCTACAACCTTATAGTCTATTGTTAAAACTTAAATGGATTCTAACAATTTGAAAATTGGAAAAAAACTGGAGAATGATTTAGTTACATACTGCTATAAAAAGACAAGGACCTAAAATGCACATACCCCTCATACAAATAGCGCTTCCCTTGTGGCTCAGCTGGTAAAGAATCCACCTGCAATGCGGGAGACCTGCGTCCAATCCCTGGGTTGGGAAGATCCCCTGGAGAAGGGAAAGGCTACCCATTGCAGTATTCTGGCCTGGAGAATTCCATGGACTGTATAGTCCATGGGGTTGCAAAGAGTCGGACATGACTGGGTGACCTTCACTTTCACTCATACAAATAAGAAACTGAAATAATTACTTTTGCTATATAAATCCATAATACTCAAATCCTACAGGCATAATGCTAAACACTTTAAGTAAGCCTCACTCTTTTTTTTGCCACTTCATTTCTTTAACTGAAGGATAATTGCTTTACAGAATTTTGTGGGTTTCTGTCATACATCAACAAGAATCAGCCATAGGTACATCCATGTCCCCTCCCTCGTGAACCTCCTTCCCATCTCCCTCCTCATCCCACCTGACTTTTTAAAGGAAGTTTATTTAGAATGAGGTAGGGTGAATTCATAGCTTTAAACTGACTAAGAGTATAAGTTAGCTATCTAACAGAACTGCAAGGTAAAACAGGTAAGCCACAGGCACAAGTAGTGTGACTGACCTTTATACATATATGAAGATCTACCTGACCAGTGATATAATACCTATCAAGAACTCCACAAGGGCATCAAACTCTATACAACTGAGTTTGAATCTGTTACATTTTGATCTGTTTTGATCTGTTACATTTAGTAAAACAGTCACCCAGGTCCACAAATTTTAAATGTGATTAAATTAAAAGAGATATGAGTTGTTTTTGTGGGGCTTCCCCACCCGCCCTCATTAGAAGGTTAAAATCTGATCCAGCATAAAAAGCCACGACTTTGACTTGGGCAGCCCTTGTTGACCAAGTGCTTAAAAAAAATAAGGCATTTACCATTATAACAGGATAAAAACTAACACCTTAAAGTGTTACCTACTCAGGCCTTTTAACAAACTTGTTAACACTATTAGTTATATTACTCCACCTTTCTCTTAGTGTGAACTGGTATCAATTATTTAGCCAATTCTATAATGTTATTAAAACACCTGCTGATTAAACATGAACCAAAGTGTCACTTAAAAAGAAATGTAAAATAAGTAATATCACTGAATTGCAACAGTCCAAAATAAACTAAAAATATAAGTTACCTTGGGCAATGACATAAAACATTTCTAGACTTATTTAAAAGTTTTTCTAGGATTACAATATTACATGGGTTTATTTATTTTTATAATGGCTATTTTAAAGTGTATATTTGGTCCTGCATTATAGAATTATCTTTTAGGTCTGTTAAAATGTTTTTCAAAAACAAAAAAAAAACCATTTTATTAACAAATGAAGGTGACTATTCTAATAAATAAAATAAAACCTAAGCATCTATTAAATAGCTGACAGGAAATAATTCTTAATTTCTGGCACTGCAATACAGCCCTTCACAAATTTCGTCAAAAATTAAAAAATTTGATGAAACCACCATCTTCAGTTTCCTCAGTTAAAAACCCCTAGGCAGGGGGTACCTGAACAGGAAAGAAGCAAATTCAAATATATACAAATAACTACCACTGTACTGTTTATCTCTTACCGAGCAAGGTAAGAAACAACCTTTTAATACTTCAATTTTGTGAGTATTAAACAACTAGTGTGAAAAACAAGCTGCATGTAAACTATTTCGACTGCCTGAGCTTCAATGACTAGCTGAGGCAACCTGTTATAGGAGGTGTTAATTGGCAATAGGAGTACAAGTCAGAAGCATGTTCCCCATCGTCCTAACCCAGCAAGGCTAGGTCATTAAAGTGGAAATGAATTCTTTCATGTCGACTTAACCCTTTCAATGCATGCTTTCAGCTGTTTTCTCTCAATTAATTTTAAAAACTTGTTACTTTTTAGAGTTAAAAAAAAATGTTCCAAAAAAAGGTCCTTTGGCTGACAGTTCCAATGTCTACATTATTCAGAAGAGAAGAACAGAGCAAGTTAATTGCATTGTAATATTATTGCAACTCTCCACTCTGAAAAACATATAAACTAAACATATTTGCTTATTTTAACACTGAAAAAAGATACAGGATATAGTGTTTAAAAATAGCTCAGAACCATTTAGTCACATAGGGCTTTGATTTACAATTCTGTTTAAGATACATGGGCTATCTCATAATGGTAACTTAAATATCTTAACCTTGGGACAAAGTAATAATAATTTTTTAATTTCCACAATGTTCATACAAGAAACTCCATTATGAAAATGTTTTGAAACATATACAAGTTAAACACCTTTCTAATTAAGTTTCATTATTCTGATAAGGTGCAGAGTCAAAGCATATCCTGATGCCTGGTTGCCAAAAAGCCAAAATTCCTTTTATGGCATGATCTCAGAGGTTTCCAGATGGCACATTAATTCTTTTAAAAAAAAAAGACAAAAAGAAGGAAAGAAGAATAAGAATAGGAATGTTAAAATAATGATGCATTGCTTTTGAAATGCCATATGTATAAATACTAATATTCCCATATAATAAGCATTATAGCCATTTAACTCAATTACATAAATAATATTCTAAATATTATGATTAAAAAATTAACACACATATGCTGCATCTTTCACCACTGAACAATCTTGGAGGTATTTTCCTTAATAAAAATATCATCAGAGTAAGAACTAAACACTAGTAAATCTATAATGCCTAAAACTATGACTTGTGATAAATCAATAAAAATTTAGCAGCATGACAATAGAGACATAATTTCGTCTACTGTTGTACAGCAGAGCTCTCAAGTAACTCTAACCAAAAATACACTTAACTAAAAACTTGATCAGCAAGGGTTAGGATAACAGTAGGCAATTTAATGGTTTGAAGATGTCAAAAAATGAGAATTATACATGCTATATCCCTATACCCTAATATTTATTCTTATCTTCCCTTTTATCATTCATCTCCTTCTTTCAAGTCTTTTGATCACCGACAAAATCAGTTCCTGCCTCTCTGGAAACTGACATTCTCCCTTAGGTCTACTGAGCTCCTCCAATATAGCAAACCTAAGGAACTATCCTGGAGTCAATATTTTGAGAATATAAAAATTTCAGTGGGGAACAGGCAGTGAGGTGAGGCAAGGTAACAGTCGGGGAAAAGGGGAGATAACACCATTACTTGTTTATAAACACACCTGATCAAAGTAACACAGGGACTGGTGGCCTAGTGAAGAACGCCCAACTATGACATTTCTTTCTCTTTAAGACCACTCCTGATACTCACTTGGAAACAGTTTCCACCTACTTAAAAATGTGTGTATGTAAAATATGCCATAACCACCAAACACTTTAGCCATTTATGAAGTCCGTCTTATTAGAACAGGGACCAACTGTCTCCCATTCTGGGTGACTTTCACTCTGCCCCATAGCAATGAGGAAGGAACAAGTACAATGCTTAACTGCCTCTGTTATAAAGAAGCATAATTCACAGAAGGCTGCTTAAACTTTTAATTTCCACAATGTCCATACAAGAAGCCCTATTATGAAAATGTTTTGAAACATATATGAGTTAAACACCTTTGCAATTAAGTTTCATTATTTTGATAGGGTACGCTATCAAAGCATATCCTGATGACTGGTTGCCAAAAAGCCAAAATTCCTTTTATGGCATGATCTCAGAAGCTATAACTTCAAATGTTTAGGAGTGGCTAAAACATGCTATCTTTTATAATTGGATATAGGGTCCCGGAATCAAGGAGAATCTCAAAAGTCCTACAACAGAGCATTAAGGTATTAGAACTGTTCCAAAACAGACCCTACAGTTGGCTGTGACTTTAAAGCTTTTATAGGCACTGATGGCCCTTATTCCTTTTATACTGTTCAACTATTTATGTATTTAAATTACAAAACATGTAAAATATAGTCAGCCACAAATAAACTGGTTATTTTTGGAAGCATTCATAATTAAGTAGCTGCTCATCTTCTAAAGTATAGCATGCAAAGTCATGTATGGAATGTTATACACACATACAAAGAGTGCATATTTTATTTATTTACTCACCACCACAGACCTGAGAGCCCAATGCCATGTACTGGTTATACAAAGGTAAACAGGCCCCTGCCCTTAAAAGGTTTACACACCAGAAGGCAGGCAAGAAAAACTATAAAAGCACCACAAAAGCATATATTGTGGATATAGAAGTCAGAGATCAATGCAAGTTCAATCCCTGGGTCAAGAAGATCCCCTGGAGAAGGGCACGGTAACCCATTCCAATATTTTTACCTGGAGAATCCCATGGACAGAAGAGCTTGGTGGGCTACAGTCCATAGGGTCACAAAGAGTGGGACTCAACTGAAGTGACTTAGCACACACTCACGATGCCCTGCGGAGAAGGCAATGGCACCCCACTCCAGTACTCTTGCCTGGACAATCCCATGGACGGAGGAGTCTGGTAGGCTGCAGTCCATGGGGTTGTGAAGAGTCAGATAAGACTGAGCGACTTCACTTTCATGCATTGGAGAAGGAAATGGCAACCCACTCCAGCGTTCTTGCCTGGAGAATCCCAGGGATGGGGGAGCCTGGTGGGCTGCCGTCTATGGGGTCGCACAGAGTTGGACACGACTGAAGCGACTTAGCAGCAGCAGCAGCAGCAGCATGGATGCCCTGAATAGGCTTCCAAACCAGAAGGCAAGCAAGAAAAACTATAAAAGCACCACACAAGCATATAGAGTGGACACAGAAGTCAGAGTTATGTATTTGATACAATCTTCCCTTATGTTAAGAACTGAAAAATATTTAGAACTTATCCAAGCAAAACAAAAGTGGAGTGGCAAGGAAAGGCATTCCAAGGAAAGAAAATAACACATTTAAAGGCAGAGAGACACAAAAAAGCCATTATCCTATACATTACCATTCAAAGCTCTTTAAAAAATAAAATGGGCTGAAGATCAAACCAGTCAATCCTAAAGGAAATCAACCCTGAATATTCACTGAAAAAGACTGACGCTGAAGCTGAAGCTCCAATACTTTGGCCACCTGATATGAAGAGCCAACTCACTGGAAAATACACTGATGCAAGGAAAGATTTGAGGACGAGAAGAAGGGCAAGACAGAGGATGAAATGGTTGGATGGCATCAATGACTCAATGGACATGAGTCTGAGCAAATTCCAGGAGATGGTGAAGGATAGGGAAGCCTGGCATGCTGCAGTCCACAGGGTCACAGAGTCAGACACAACTTAGCAACTTAACAACAAATGGATTCTTAAGCAGCCAAACATGAGTTAATACTACTTTCATTTCAATGGTATTTTATTGAGGATGTGACTTTTTTCAAAGATCATTTTTAAAAGAAATGCCTTTTCTTATCCACGCTCTTGCCTTTTATGAAAAATGTTCAGCACTTCAGAATACAAATCAGTTTGGAGTTCTCTGACATTCTTAAAATACACAGCTGTAAGACAGTAGAGAAGATGACATGCTTTCCATACAAAATGCTGTCATACAGTAAGAGATATGTAGTATCTCTTTGGTTTATGGAATTTGCACAAATATTCTATCTGACTCAATCTTGAGGCCAAGGGCTATTTCTGTTTAACATATAAAGTTCTCAAAATAAAAAATTTTTTCAGTAAGTATTTATAAAAAGCTGATTATGTGATATCCAAGCAATGGGTACCCCTGGAAGAGAAGACACAGTTCAAGACTGGGATTAGCTGGATCACTGATCAGAGGAGCCAATGGTTAAATGGATGCTACTGTGATCAGCTGTTAGAGCCACTAAGCAGTCATAAGAGCCAGGCTCTAGAGGTGTTAAGACAGAATACTAATAACCTTGCCTGTTTGGGTGTATCCTGCTTTATATTTTTTCAAGTATGTTATTTATCTCATCTAATGAAATAAGAGAAAGACCAAGGAACGATATATAAGAAAAAGTACCATACATACAGAGGAGAGGGAATTCAAAACACATGTTGGCGTGAATAGAAGAGGGGGAAAAAAAAAAAAAGGACTTGGGAAAACGGTGTGCTATGAACTATGACAGGCACTAGGTATATGATGAACCAATTCCATGCTGTGCTAGTCTTTAAAATGGAGGTAGGAGACAAGACAATCATACAAGTAAATAAACCTCAGGCCATATCCCAAATCTCCAGAATCTGATTGCCTCTTACCACCCACATAATAACACTCTGGTGATAACTATAAACATTACATGGACATAAAATCCATCTATATCTCCCTTTTAACTAATTTTGTTTTATTCTTGTTAGAAATTATCTGAGATCTTCTTTCCTTCCTATTACCTTGTTTAATCAAGACCTGATATTACTACACAAAGTGGAAATTCAAACCAATGCAGCTATAGTAACACTATATGTAGTCTATCTACATGGCGGATTACCCCCTGCCCAAAAAGCAACAATATAAGACTACCAAAAGCCATTAGAGCAATCAGTTATTTACTGAAAACTAAGCATCCTAACATTTTAGTCTCAGTGGGACTAGTTTTCTTCTCAGTATAAATCACTGAAGTTTATCCTCAAGTAGAGCTGCAAAATAAACTATTAGTTAAATCTGAACTTAGATAAATGAATACTTTTTAATATGTACATCCCATGCAATATTTGGTACATACTTAAATTTTTAAAATATTTATTGTTTACCTGAAATTCAAACTTAACTGGGCATCCAGTATTTTTATTTGTGAACTACGACAACCCTATTCCCAAGTAACAAGCAGTTTCTGTTCTAAGTCCATATTCTAACTCTCTCCCCCATTTCATTTGTTCTGTGTAGCTTAAGCCAGAGGCAACTTTATATTATTACACACACCAACAGCTTTTTCAAAATGTACTATTACCTCTTTGTCTTCAATTAAGTAATAAAGTGCTCTTGCCAAATGGTCACTCAGTTTCCTCTTATAGAAAAAAAAAGCACACATGAAATTTATATCTTAATGATACACAAATCATATTTTTATTCTTATTGGAAATCAGCATCTACTTTGAAATATGTTAAAATGTTAAAATGTCTCTCTAAATGTTAAAATAATCACTCATTAAATGACAAATACACTTTTTACTTTAGGTAAGAAAATATAGTTCTGAGCACATTGTACACATGGCCCTGTTGGTGTCTGCCTCAGTCATCTGAGGCAGACACTGGACTCAGTTGCTGACAGCGGACTCATGAAGCATACCCAGAGCCACACTCCTCAGTGGCACTAGATTTTCTCTGCTACACACTCTTCTCATTGTGTTATGAAGTCCCCATTAAGTAAAACACCATATAAGGGCTTGGGATTCACCTGTTCGTAACTTCGTGCAGCACTGGGTCAGTACTCTGCATACTACTATTGCTTGTTGATAGACTACCTAATAGGAAAGGCTCAAGGCTGTATATTGTCACCCTGCTTATTTAACTTATATGCAGAGTACATCATGAGAAACGCTGGGCTGGAAGAAACACAAGCTGGAATCAAGATTGCCGGGAGAAATATCAATAACCTCAGATATGCGGATGACACCACCCTTATGGCAGAAAGTGAAGAAGAACTAAAGAGCCTCTTGATGAAGGTGAAAGAGGAGAGTGAAAAAGTTGGCTTAAAGCTCAACGTTCAGAAAACTAAGATCATGGCATCTGGTCCCATCACTTCATGGCAAATAGATGGGGAAACAGTGGAAACAGTGTCAGACTTTATTTTGGGGGGCTCCAGAATCACTGCTGATGATGATTGTAGCCATGAAATTAAAAGATGCTTACTCCTTGGAAGGAAGGCTATGGCCAACCTAGATAGCATATTTAAAAGCCGAGACATTACTTTGCCAACAAAAGTCCGTCTAGTCAAGGCTATGGTTTTTCCAGTGGTCATGTATGGATGTGAGAGTTGGACGGTGAAGAAAGCTGAGCGCTGAAGAATTGATGCTTTTGAACTGTGGTGTTGGAGAAGACTCTTGAGAGTCCCTTGGACTGCAAGGAGATCCAATCAATCCACCCTAAAAGAGATCAATCCTCGGTGTTCATTGGAAGGACTGACGTTGAAGCTGAAACTCCAATACTTTGGCCACCTCATGCCAAGGGTTGACTCATTGGAAAAGACCCTAACACTGGGTAGGATTGGGGGCGGGAGGAGAAGGGGACGACAGAGGATGAGATGGTTGGATGGCATCACCGACTCGACGGACATGGGTTTGTGTAGACTCCGGGAGTTGGTGATGGACAGGGAGGCCTGGCGTGCTGCAATTCATGGGGTCGCAAAAAGTCAGACATGACTGAGCGACTGAACTGAACTGAACTATCATAATTGAGAGAATTCCACACTAGAGAAACAGTATCCTGCACACACACACAAAGATGCTCAATAAATAACTCCTCAATCTCTTTATAAATAAATGCAGTTTCTGTTTTTATTTTTTTGATCACTATCTCACCCACAAACATGCCAAGAAAGGCGTTCTGATGCCTCTGTGAGCCAAGCAGACATGAAAATGCCAAAGGCAATCCTATGCTTGTGTGGTCTCCATTAAGAATTGTAGATCCCTTCTCTCAGGAGGAGAAGTATATCCACAAGTCTGAATAAATGAGAGGCTAGAGAAAAGGAAGCTAACAACTCAATGGACATGAATTTGAGCAAACTCTGAGAGATAGTGAAAGACAGGGAAGCCTGGCTTGTTGCAGGTCATGGGGTCGAAAGAGTTGGACACAACCTAGCAACTGAACAACAACAAAACATACTAGAAAGAGACTAAGAACTGAGATAGGAAACCAATCAGGCAGCAGACTGGACACAAGGGTTATTATTTAGGGAATTAAATCTGCCTTAGGCCTAAGAGTAGAAAGTTGCCTCCCTGGGCAAAAGAGAGGCCAATGAGGCAATTAGGTGAGCAGCTGAGAGGGAAAGCGAGCAAACTGACAACTATCCACAGAGCAAACAACTAACGTTTTTTTCTAACCACTGTTAGTTTCTTTTAAAACTTATTGAAGAGACACAAAAGACTGTAGTACACTTACTAAACAGCTTATGAAATAAAACATCACTGAAAGTTAGGCTGAAGCTTCTGCATCATCCTCCTGACTGACTGCACTCTCTCCATAACCCCTGATGCAGCCACTATTCTAATTTTTGGCGATTATCATGCATTTCCTCATACTTTCACTATGTAAGCAGATATAGATAATATATAATATTATAGTATTTGTATGTCTTAAAATTATATATTAAAACTTAGAACATATTTATTCCTTTACTTGCCTTTTTCCTCTAGTATGTTAATATGGATTAATCATGCAGATATGTGAAGATCACCTACTTTACAAAAGCCCCACTGTTAGGCAAAGTTACTTATTTTCCTCCTGATGGACAATTAGGTTGTTTTCAGTTTTTCTGATATTATAAACTACAGATCAGCAAACCGGGGCCTGTGGGAGAGCCAGCTGACTGTTTTTGAAAATGAAGTTTTGTTGGAACACAGCCAGGCACATTCATTTTGTATTATGTATGGCTGCTTTAACACTACAATGGCAGGATGAAATTGAGTGGTTGCAACAGAAACCATTTGGTCCACAAGTCTAAAATATTTACGACCCAGACCTTTAAGAAAGAGGTAAAAAAAAAAAAGAAAAGAAAAGAAAAGAAAGGAGTAGCAAGGGGTTATAAACAATACTGTTGTGAACGTTCTTGCATCCACAGGGGATACTTTCCCTAGGGAATATAATTAGGAAAAGATCTCTCAGGATACAGGGTAACCAAATCTTTACCATTACTAGATTTTACCAAAATGCACAAGATGGCTGTACACTACTACTAGCTTACACATGTTTATAAACCATTCGTGTTCTTCTTCTAATATTCCTATCTTTTGCCCATTTAAAAATATCATTTTCTTACTGGTTTATAGAAACAAAATACATATATTCATGACTAGTGTTTTGTCCATTAATGTTAGATATATATATATCTTTCCCAATCTGTGGCTCACCACTTTGCTTTTTACATTTCTTCATGCCTCAGTTTTATCTGAAAAAAAGAATGAAGATTGTAACAATAACCCAACTTCATATAATCGTTGAAAAGACTGAATGAGTTAATACATTTAAAATACTTAGAACAGTGCCTGGCACATGTAAGTGTTCCACAAATATTAACTACTTAATATTAACTATTTATTTTATCATATCATAAAGGAAAACAAATTTTAACTTTCAACGTAAATTTATAACTGTCCCTTTAGTATTCGTGCTATCGTATTTAAGAAATTCTGCCCTACATATTTAATTTTATGTGTTCATAAAGCAATAACCTATCTTGTTTATTTAGTACCTCTGAAAGCTAAGAAGGAATAGCACTTTCTGTTAATTTGATTTCAATTATTCTTCACTGTCAGCATATTTTCTTAAAATCTAAGTACAATTCTAATACTGATCTCTTTAAAGTTTCAAAAGAAAGGAAAATCCCCTCCAGAATCTCCAGTCCCACACCATTTTTCTTATTAAAAAGTAAACAAAAGAGGCATCTGCTTATGTTAAAGAGAGAGTAATAAAGGACTATATTTACATTCCCAACAGAAACAAATAAAAAACAGACAAAACTATATAAAAGAAAAGCTTGTAAGACATTGTTGATCAGGCAACAAAAGACAGTGACCTCTGAGAACTTGGAAAACAAAGGACGTGAAGCCTGCTACTACCCTAGTTTGTTGCCTTGCGAGTTTCCAAGCTGCAGTGCAGGGGGAAGGAAACAAGGCAGTCTACTGGACTCTCTGAATTGAGATGTTAAGAGCTGAGCTTACTGGGAGACCAAAGCAGCTAGAGTTATCAGCAAAGGGTACCAGAGAGAAAAATACCTTGGGATCTTCTGAGGCTCCTCCTTGAATAATCAACTGAGTACTGATCAGTTCAAGTATATGAGCAAACTGCATGAGCACGGGGAAAAAACACCAAAAAGATCAGAGAGAGGAGTACCTACCTCTCACATAGCACTAGTAATAATGCTTATTCCCATCAGCCAAACAGAAAAACAGAATGCACAAGGCATTGATTAGACAGAAAGGCCTTACCTCAATAGTGGAAAAAAATGAGTCTAAGACTAAGCACTGCTCCAGTCTCACCTAACAAGTTATAAAAGCAAAACTAGAAAGAATCAAACAGGTTCCAAATAATTTAACTGCATCCCGTAACAAATATCAAGAATATTTCATAAGAATAAAAAACAGTCAACATACAAGGCAAAACTCACAATGTCAGGCAAAAATTACCAGGCATGCACAATTAGGAGATAAATCAATTAATTAAAACCAATCTAGACTAAACAAAGATGGTAAAAATTAATAGACAAGGATATTAAAATCTTATTATAACTGTCAAAAAGTTAAGTAGAGACATGAAAGACATAAAAATGACCCAAATCAAACTTCTTCTAATGAATGCCACAATTCATCAGTGGCAACAGGATAAAGGATGCAGTGAATCTAGAGACACTTGGGGGAGCTTTATCTTTAGGGTGTCCACAGGTGGTCAAAAAGTGAAAAAAAAAGCTGTAAGATGAAAAATATATTGGATAGGATTAATGGAAGATCAAACATTGCACAGGAAAAAAAAATGAGTGAATTTGAAGACACAACAATGGGAAATGAAACCGAAGACATTGGAAATAAAATTAACAGAGCCATCAAAAACAACGGGAAAACTACAAAAAGAAAAATATAAATCTTTGAAGTATTGCAGAAAAAGGAGAGATACAGAGACAATGAAACAGATTTGAAAGTTCAGAAATAAATTCTAACATTTATGATCAATAAATCTTTGATAAAGGAGCCAAGACAATTCAACAGGGAAAGTCTTTTCAACAGATAGTGTTGAGACAACTAGGCATCTACATGCATAAGCAAGATCTCCACCTCACATCATGCACAAAGTGGATGACAGAACTAAATGTAAGAGTTAAAATCATAAAACTCTTAGAAGAAAACAGAGGAGTAAATCTTCATGAACTCTGGCTAAACAATGATTTTTCAATACAACATCAAAGCACAAGTCATAGGACTTGCCTGGCAGTCCAGTGGTTAAGTCTGTAGACTTAACAGACTGCTTCCACTGTAAGGGTCATGGGTTAGATCCCTGGTCTGAGAACTAAGATCTCGCATGCCACACAGTGCAGCCAAAAGGAAAAAAAAAAAGCACAGGTCATAAAAGGACTGATCATCATCAAGAAAGTGAAAAGACCAGAAACTATAAAACTCTTACAGGAAAACATAGGCAGAACTCTATCTGACATAAATCACTGCAAGAAACTGTAGGACCCACCTCCCAGAGTAGTGGAAATAAAAACAAAAATAAACAAATGGGACCTAATTAAATTTAAAAGCTTTTGCACAACGAAGGAAACTATAAGCAAGGTGAAAAGGTAGCCATAAGAATGGGAGAAAACAATAGCAAATGAAACAACTGACAAAGAATTAATCTCCAAAATATACAAGCAGCTCATGCAGCTCAATACCAGAAAAATAAACGACCCAATCAAAAAGCGGGCCAGAGGACTAAACAGGCATTTCTCCAAAAAGACGTACAGATGGCTAACAGACACATGAAAAAATGCTCAACATCACTCATTATCAGAGAAATGCAAATCAAAACTACAAAGAAGTATCATCTCATGCTGGTCAGAATGGCCGCCATCAAAGTCTACAAACAATAAATGCTAGAGAGGGTGCAGAGAAAAGGGAACCCTCTTACACTGTTGGTGGGAATGCAAACTAGTACAGCCACTGTGGAGAACAGTGTGGAGATTCCTTTAAAACTGGAAATAGAACTGCCATATGACCCAGCAATCCCACTGCTAGACGTACCACCAAGGAAACCAGAATTGAAAGACACACATGTACCTCAATGTTCACTGCAGCACTGTTTATAATAGCTAGGACGTGGAAGCAACCTAGATGTCCACTGGCAGATGAATGGGTAAGTTAAGTTATGGTACATACACACAATGGAATATTACTCAGGTATAAAAAAGAATGCATTTGAGTCAATTCTAATGAGGTGGATGAAACTGGAGCCTATTATACAGAGTGAAGTAAGTCAGAAAGAGAAACACCAATACAGTATATTAACACATATATATGGAATTTAGAAAGATGGTAACGACAACCCTATATGCAAGACAGCAAAAGAGAGAGAGATGTAAAGAACAGACTTTTGGACTCTGTGGGAGAGGCGAGGGTGGGATGATTTGCGAGAATAGCGTTGAAACATGTATATTACCATATGTAAACTAGATGACCAGTGCAAGTTCGATGCATGAAGCAGGGCACTGAAAGCCAGTGCTCTGGGACAGCCCAGAGGGATGGGGTGGGGAGGGAGGTGGCTTCAGGATGGGGGGACACATGTGCACCTGTGGCTGATCCATGTCAATGTATGGCAAAAACCACCACAATATTGTAAAGTAATTGGCCCCCAATTAAAATAAATAAATTAAATTTTAAAAAGTGAAAAGCGAACCCATAGACTGGAAGAAAATATTTGCAAATCATATAAGGAGGCTTCTGTCCACAATATGTAAAGAACTTTAACACTTCAATATTAAAAGAAAAATAGTCCATTTTTTTTTTTTAGTGGGCAGCAGACCTGCATTACAAAATATATTATGTCCTTCAGGCAAACAGAAAATACCAGATAAAATATACATCCACACAAAAGACAGAACACAGAAAACTAAAAGGACATATGTAAACATTTTTTTCTTATTTAAATCTCTTTAAAAGATAATACACTGCTGTAAAAAAATAGTACAGCAGTTCCTCAAAATCTTAAAAACAGAATTAATTAATGAATCCAGCAATTCCACTTCTGGGTATATACCCAAAAGAATTAAACTCATTGATTAGAACAGGTATTTGTACACCAATATTCACAGCAGCATTATTCACAATAGTCAAAAGGTTGAAACAACCCAAATATTCCAACATCAGATGAATAAACAAAATATGGTATATCATACACGGAATATTAGTCAGCCTTAAAAAGGAAGAAAATTCTGACACATGGTACACGTGGATGAACCCTGAAGATATATATTAGGCTAAACAAAACAAGCCAGTCACAAAAGGGCAAATACTATATGATTCCACTTATATGAGGCACCAGAGTAGAAACAGAAAGGAAAATGGTGGTTGTCAGGGGTTGGAAGAGAGGGGAATGATGAATTATTGCTTAGTAAGAGGTACAGAGTTTCTGTATGTATGTGTGTGTGTTAGTTGCTCAGTCGTGTCCAACTCTTTGCAACCCCATGGACTGTACTGTCTGCCCATGGAATTCTCCCAAGCAAAAATACTGGAGTGGGTTGCCATTTCCTGCTCCAGGGGATCTTCCTGATCCAGGGATCCTACACTGCAGGCAGATTCTTCACTGTCTGAGTCACCAGGGAAGCCCTCTTTTTTCTGTATGTTTCTGCATGGGAAGATGAAAAAGTTTTGGAGTAGAATGGTGGTGTTAAGTGCACAACAGTGTGAATGTACCTAATGTCTGAACTGTACACTTAAGAATCATTAAATGGGCAAATTTTGTTAACAAATATTTTAGTACAATAAAAAAAGACTACTCAATCAAAAATAATAAAAATAAACTATAGACTTTATAACAAGTAAGACTAAAAATTATAACAGCAATATACCAGTACATGCTCAGTCACTAAGTCACATCCAACTCTTTGCCACCCCATGGACTGAAGCCCACCAACTTCCTCTGTCCGTGGAATTTTCTAGGCAAGAACAGTGGAGCGGGTTGCCATTTCCTACTCCAGGGGATCTCCTGATCCAAGGATCAAACCGAGTTTCCCGAACTGGCATGCAGATTCTTTACCACTGAGCCACCTGGAAAGCCCAACACACCACCATAAGATACAAAATATACTATTTTAACATTCATTTGCTATAAGTGAGGTAATATAATATGACCTGAAGGAGGCAGAAAAAGGAAAAAACAACAAAAGAACAAATGAGAAAAATACTATGACAACAGTAATATAATAGACTGAAACTTTATTTTCTTGGGCTCCAAATCATTGTGGACGGTTACTGCAGCCATGAATCAAAAGACACTTGCTCCTTGGAAAAAAAGCTATGACAAAACTAGAAAACATATTAAAAAGCAGACACATCACTGTGCTGACAAAGTCCGTATAGTCAAAGCTATGGTTTTTGCAGTAGTCACTGTACAGATATGAGAGTTGGATTGTAAAGAATGCTGAGTGCCAAAGAATTGATGCTTCTGAACTGTGGTTTGGAGAGCCTCTTGAGAGTCCCTTGGACTGCAATCGATCAAACCAGTCAATCCTAAAGGAAATCAACCCTGAATATTCATTGGAAGGACTGATGCTGAAGCTGAGGCTCCAATACTTTGGCCACCTGATACAAAGAGCCGACTCACTGGAAAAGATCCTGATGCTAGGAAAGACTGAAGGCAGGAGGAAAAGGGGGCAACACAGAATGAGATTGTTGGATGGCATCACCGACTCAATGGACATGAGTTTAAGCAAACTCTAGGAAACAGTAAAGGACAGGGAAGCCTGGCGTGCTGCAGTCCATGGGGTTGCAAAGAGTCAGACACAACTAAGTGACTGAACAACAACAGACTGAAACCTAATTATATAAATAATTGCATTAAATGCAAATAATCTTAAAGTCTCAACTAAAAAAGCCAAGATTATCAGAGTGGATTAAAAACAAACAAAACCTACCTATATACTGCTTACAAGAAAGGTACTTCAAATAGGTTGAATGAAGACCCGAATATATTAACGGGAAAAAGACAGGAAAAGATATACCACATTAATAGCAATCAAAAGAAAGCTGGGATGCTATCAAACAATTTCAGATCACAGAACATTGCAAGAGCTAAAAGAAAACATTATATATCAATAATGAGTCAATATGATCATCTCAAAAGATGCAGAATATGAATTTTAAAAACATTCAACATCCATTCCTGATGAAAATTTGGTAGAAAGTAAAAATAGTAAGTAGAGAACTTCTGTAATCTAATAAAGAACATCTATTCAAAACATACAGCTAATACCACACCTGATGGTGAAATAATAAATGCTTTCCCCTAAGATCAGGAACAAGACAGGAATGTCTACTTTTACCACTTCTACTCAACAGTTTACTGACATTTACAGTCAGTCCAATAAGGAAAGAAATAAAAGGCATCCAGATTGGAAAGGAACAAGTAAAATTGCCTTTTTTATAGACAAGAAAATCAATGAAATAAAAATACTGCTTATAATAGTATCAAAGATATGAAATACTTGGACATAAACATGACAGGATATAAACTCTGTACACTGAAAACTACAAAAAATTACTGAGAAAAATTAAAGATCTAAATAGAAAGATAACCTGTGCTCATGGTTGGAAGACTCAATTTGATTAAGATGTCAATACTCCCCAAACTGATGTATAGATCTGATATACCATTATTCAAAACCCCGGCAGATTTTTATTTATTGAAATTGATGTACTTAATTTTCAAGCATATATGAAGATACAAAGGGCCCTAGAATGGCCAATAACAACATTTAACAATGGCTGTTAAAAAAAAACCTGGAGGACTAATACAACCTGATTTCAACATGTGTTAGAGAGTTCCAATATTCAAGACTGTGCAATACTGGCTTAAAAAGATAAATATAATGGAATAAAATGGAGATTCCAGATATAGGACCACACATATAGGGAGAACTGATTTCCAATAACAGTACAATGCAAAGGTAGAGAAAAAATAATCAACAACTGGTGCTACAACAATTGGATATTCACACGCAAAGTTGTTGTAAAAACTGAACATGATCCATATCTTGCATCATACACAAAAATTAACTCAAAATGGATCACAGAACTAAATGTAAAACGTTAAACTATAAAACTTCTTGAAGAAAAGATAAGGGGATATCTTTGTGACCTTAAACTGGCATAAATGTCTTAGATATCACAGCAAAGTACAATTTATAACAGAAAAATTTTACAGACTCCAAAGTTAAGAACTCCGCTCTTTGAAAAACACTAACAGAGTAAAAAAATAAGCCAAAGATTGGGAGAAAATATCTGCAAATCACATATTTGATAAAGGACTTATATGTAGAATATATATAAAGAACTCACAAAATTCATTAATATAATAGCCCAGTAAAAACTGGGCAGCAAACCTGAATAAAGATCTCACTAAAAAAGATACATAAATGGCAAATTAGCACATGAAAAAATGTTCAACATCATTAATCATTACGAATATGCAAACTAAAAGTATAATTGGATACTACCACCTTTTGGAATGGTTAAAATGAAAAAGATTAACCATAACACATACCAAATGTTTGCAAGGACGTGAAGGGACTGGAATTCTCACACTTTAATGGGAATAGAAAACAGTAAATCATTTTTGAAAAGTTTGGCAGTTTTCAGTAAGTTAAACACACACTTACCATACAATCCAGCCATTCCACATCTAGGTATTTATCCAAGAGAAATGAAACATGTACACAATGTTCATAGCAGTTTTATTTGTAACAGCCCCGAATCAGAAAACACTAGAATACTTATGAACAGGTGAATAGGTAAAGTGTGGTATGTCTAGCCAATGAAATATTACTACTTAGTAATAAAAGACAACAAGCTACTGATAACCACTCAGAGAAGAATCTCAGAATACTTATGGTAATGAAAACCAGTCCAAGAAGAGTATCTACTCTATAATTCCACTTGCTTAACAGTCTAGAAAATTAAATCTAATGTATAAAAGCAGATGAATGGTTGCCTGAGGAAGAGTAAAAGGAGAGGGATTACAAAATGTCTAAATAAATTTGAGGGGGGGTTGGTGGATGTTCACCATCATGATTGTAGTGATAGTTTCATAAGTGTATGTATACATCTCAAAACTTACCAAATTACATACTTTAAGTATGCACTGTTTAGTGTATGCTAATTATATCTTAGTAAATAAAACAAAAACAAAAGGCTTATAAATAATTCTATCCTAACTTTTTATAACTCAAAGATATTGTAAAGTTATTTAAGGCCCTTTTTAGTACCTTCTCTTACAATCATTCTTAAATATAGTGACTACAAAATAAAACTCTTTTGTAAGCATAAAACCGAAAAAAGACCTAGAAGCAGGGTAGATAATATGATCTGTTACAGCTATTCAGCAAATTCAGGCATCATGTCAAAAAGTAGCACTCATTCAGAGTTGCCAATTAAAACTTTTTAAGAGGAGCTTCTCTTTCAGAAAAAAATATCAACTTCTACTTATATCTACAGTGTAACTGAATTATAGCACCTGTGTTTACTTACACACACATACACTCACACACACACCCCCCTTCCCCCTCATTCTCTCTGCAGTTTCCAAATCTCCTATCTCATAATTTGCAGTTCCAAAGGCAGCTTCAAAAGTTAAGAGAAATTATGGTGTAAGGAGACAAATCTAGTTTCGGGATGCTTCATCAAGGCTTGACAACTCACCACAATGTTATGTGCTTGGAGATAGCCAATATTTTAAAGTATTTGCTGAGCGCTGTATGACTTTACAAAACATTTTTAAATCTTCATTGTTTTATTTTTAATTGATCCTTAAAACAATGAAGCAGTCAAAGAGGTATAATCACACTTCTATAGAACATACAGATAGGAACAGATACACATAGGAAAATAAACATAGATAATTTAAATAACTGTGCAATCTACATGTCAGGTATATTTGGAACCAAATCTCTTGGCCCACAGTCCAATCCCTTTGATTCAGTGTATCATTTCAATGATTACAAATACTAAAACTATTATTACTTGCTGCTCAAAATCATATGCAGAGGCAGTCCTGAGACCTTCACCATGAACAAAAAATAACCATTTGCACAGGGTAATTCCTATCAAGTCGGTAAATAAGGAAGATGATAATGCTTATGAACAATCTGATAAACTCCCTCCCAAACTATTTTGGAATTTGAAAACTAAATATGCGGTTTATGCCTCACTGCACAGTTTAATGGAGAAGGCAATGGCACCCCACTCCAGTTCTCTTGCCTGGAAAATCCCAGGGACGGAGGAGCCTGGTAGGCTACAGTCCATGGGGTCGCTAAGAGTCGGACACGACTGAGCGACTTCACTTTCACTTTTCCCTTTCATGCACTGGAGAAGGCAATGGCAACCCACTCCAGTATTCTTGCCTGGAGAATCCCAGGGACAGCGGAGCCTGGTGGGCTGCCGTCTGTGGGTTCGCACAGAGTCGGACACGACTGTAGAGACTTAGCAGCAGCAGCAGCAGAGTTTAAAACTCAGGCTCACTTTCCCTTGTGAAATGGGGCAAATCATACCCACAGTCCTGGTTACTATGAGGATTACATGGCATAAACATGTACTGCATATATACAGTACCTGGCACACAGCTGCTACCATTCTACCTACTAGCTTTAATGATAAATTTATAATATTTAAATTACCAGTGTCTATCAAAAAATAGCAATTCTAATTTTAATACTATATGTATATATGCTTTAGAAATAAATATTAATACTACAGCTAACTAAATTTAGATATAACAAGGCTAATACTTTGTTTTTCCTTTAACTGAGTTTCACTCATACACATGCCATTTAGGTACTCAGATTAAAAACAGTAACAAAAACCCCCCAGCACATATCCTTCACAGTATACAAAGAACATGCCTGAAATTGGTTCTTAATCTGTATACTTGTATACCTATTAAAATTTTGATTATTAACTTTAAAAAATTAATCTAACTTTTCTGTAAAGAACTTTGAATAAGAAAACAATTCTTATGACAGTGCAAAGTGTTAACAACAGATCTTAAATTTTATGAAAAGTGAAGTCAAGAAAAACTTAAAATACACTTATTAATAGCTGCCAGTGTATTAAGAAAGTAAAAATCACCTGTGGTCAAGAACTCATACTGCAAAAGAGTTTACTTTTTCAATATACTTCTAAAGATTTTATTTATAAACAATATCACTGAAAATACTAAAGAAAAAATTATATCTAAACTCATAATTATGCTTCCTAATCCATGTAATTTTATGGCTGCTTCTAAATAGTGTCAGCATTTTTATTTTCCTGTTTTCCACCAATATTCAAATATATTATAAAATATTCAAGCACAGGCAATGTTGTATTAAGACTGTGATCTTGCTTAAATTTAACCATTGGCTGACAGGCAAGGCACCATGTTAAGAGCTTGAAATGTACAATTTTGCCAGCTGATATACAAAAGTTCTAAATTAGCATATGAAAAGTAATCCACAGATGGCTATGTACAATTCACAGAAGGGAATAAAAGGTAGAGATTGTCTGTACTTACAAACCTGAAATGAGCTAAGCAAAGCCTTCTGAATGTTCTGCCACCATTTAATATTAAACATCAGCCTCTGGAGTTGTTATGGTCTCATTATTAAAGCAGTAAGTAACAGTAAGGCTATTATCTACTACACCTAAATTGAGTTCCTAATACCATTCTTGAATCTTTTACATAAATTACTTCTAATAATCACATAATCCTACAAAGTGGATACTACTGTGCCTGCCATGTAAAAATGAGGAAGCCGAGGCTCAAAGTCAATTAATGTGTCCAAGGTGATCAAGGTAAGTGGTGAAGCCTAAATTCAAAGCTGCCAATGATGTAGTAAATATCCTTGTGAAAACATTAAAACAGAATCAAACTAAGCATGTATTGACAGAGGACTGGTTAAATATATTATGGTTCATACATAAAATGGAATAGCAAACAACCATTTAAAGAAAAGAAGGCACCTATATACACATGTATCAATATACACAAGGCGCCAATCTCCAGAAGGTACTACTAAGTACTGGGCTGGCCAAAAATCTCCTCTGGTTTTTAAGTAAAAGACAAATTTTCATTTCACTATGCTGAACAAGGTATTCACCGCTTTGTTCCACTACCTTTTGCCATTTTTCAGACAACTTCATAATTCTATCTTCCCAAGACTTTTTATCTTTTTGAGCAAAGAACTGTTCCGGGTGCCTTTTACAGTCTTCCAAGGAACTGAAAGTTTTTCCATTAAGAGAATTTTGTAAAGACTAAAACAAATGGAAATCTGAAGGTATAATGTCTGATGAATACAGTGGGTCAGTCAGAATTCCCCAGCAGTTTATGCCTAGCCAACAAAGAAATAAGAGGTCTTGTGTTATCCTGATGGAAGAATGCATTTTCTTCTGACTAATTCCAAACGCTTTTTGTTGAGTGCTGCTTTCATTTGGCCTAATTGGTAGCAGTACCTGTTGGAATTGATCATTTGGTTTTCCAGAAGGAGTTCCTAACAGAGGACTCCCTTCCAATCCTACCATATACACCACATCACCTTCTTGGATGAAGACTGGCCTTTGATGTGGTTGCTAGTAGTTCATCTAGCTTGCTCTACTATCTCTTCTGCTTCACATTATTGTACAGTAGCCATTTTTCATCATCCATCATAGTTTGTTTTAAAAACGAACATTTTCATTTAAGTGGAGAATCACATGTGGAAATACAGTCAAGAAAGTTTTTTTCACTTAACTTACATGGAACCCAAACATCAAAGCGATTAATATAACCAAGCTAGTATAAATTATTTTCAATACTCGATTTGTATATTTTAAGTATGCTGACTCTCTCCTGCATGGTATAACATTAATTATTCTCAGTTAAAGACTCAGTTTGATCACCATCAATCTCAACTGGTCTACCTGACCGTGAAGCATCATCCAGCAAGACATCTCCAGCTCGAAACTTCACAAACGATTTTTGACACCTTCAATCAGTGACAGTACCTTCTCCATACACTGCACAAATCTTTGTTTTTTTTGCATTTCAGTTGCATTTTTTACCTTTCTTGAAATAGTAAGACATAAGATGCCTAAAACATTGCTTTTTCTTCAATCTTCAATATTAAAATGGCTACACAAAAATTCACCTATCTTGATAAGCTTTTTTCTAATGCACACTGATATGACAGCTGTCACAATACAATCTAACAATTGTTTCAAATGAAGTTGAAGACAACTAAGCACTACTACAGCCATCTTATGGGAAAAAAAAATGAAGTTTTTGGCCAACCCAAATATATATACAACACTGTTTAATACAGTAGCCATTGGTCATATGCAGGTACTTAAACTTTAAACTATTTAAAATCAAATTTAAAATTTAGTTCTTCAGTCATACCACTCATACTTAAAGGGCTTAATAGCCACATGGCTCGTGGCTACCATACTAGGCAGCTAGATATAACACATTTCTCTGCTCAAGGAATGTTCTATTGGACAGCACTGATATAGAGTATTTTTGGAAGAACAGAATGAAATTAGTAACAGTTCCTAGGGAAGGGGACAGAAAAGGCATGGACACATTTCACATAAGCACAGTTAACTTCTTAACTTTGTAACATGTCAAATATCACCTATTTTAAAATAATGATTTACCTTTTTTAAAATTGCTTGTTTGGTTCTTAAAAGAACTGCATGATTTATGCTACTCAGAAGCATAAAAGGCTCAGAAGTTCCAAGGCATAACAGCTAGAGGGTAAGGGACAGAAATCCTCTCTCCTAGACTCCTAGAAATGCTCCTGCCCACTACCCTAACTTTACTAACTGTTCTTCTATTCACAATACTATTTGAGACACCATGCAAAAAATTACAGAGCTGCTATTTCTGAGGAATTAAGCAACAGGGACAGAAAAAAACATCAGGGAGAAAATGCTTACAAGGTATGAAAGAGGTCCAAAGGCACAGGAGGAAGTTCTGTTCTTTGGGGAAAAAAGGCACAGTGACACTGTCACATCTCCTCTCTTCTTACACTTCTGTTTAAAGCTCTATAGAAGAGCACTTAGCGACAATCTCGGTTCTGCTTTAAAGTCACTTTTTTCCCCAAATGTCATATTTCTTCAAATGACACAGCACACTTAACAAATGAATTGTTACATGCCTCAATTTCCTCACCTGTAAAACAGAAACCTGTTGCCTAATCAATGTTATTCACTTACTACGGGACATTTTTGCCTAGGAGAGGGAATAGTCAAACCTTCGAGAACAAAAAGGCACAGTGGTCAGATACTCCCAAATAACAAACAACCAAACATTAGAACTGATTCTTTTCTCTCACTGGGAGACAGAGGATCAGCTCAGGGAAGCTGAAGGACTTGGGGATGATTCAAATATATGAAAATCTACCCTGGAAGAAAAATAAATAGGAACAAAATCCCAAACCATCCACTTTCCTGCACACTGACACAGCATTCTTACTCTCTTCCTCTTCCATAGAGCTCAGCCATTGTTGGATCTAGCCTAATTCCAGAGCATGCCTTTCATCACTGCCCAAAACATACTGCCTTTCACAATGAGTTTAGGCAGGTCAGAGATCTGTGCCAGGGTAAACAGAAGGGCAAGCTGGTGTCCACAAAGGGAAAAGGGCATAAATTTGTCCCCACACAGACTGGTGACCAGGAAGTCTGCCCAAATTTCAGGAATCTGGGTTTATAGGGAAAGAAAAGCAAGACACAGTCCTATGAGACAGGAAAATCATTTAGGGACTCCAACAGCTAATCATATCCACAAGCATTCAAGGAAGTCAACTTACTAATGAAAACATCCTATAAAATATAAGACCAAGCAAGGAAGACACAGCATTGTAAAGAAGGATATATGACAATTATTTCCAGAAATTTATATTTCCATGTTATTATTAAATTTTTAAATATAATAATTATCAATATGTAACCTAAATCCTTTAAATATATATAGGACAGATGTTAAATTCACTTCATTCATTACTACATAGAAACACTTAATGTGGCCTTAGACTACTATACATGTACTTAGGGGAGTAAACATCTGAAAATGAGTTTATATTAATGGAAAAGTGCAAAGAAACTTGTCAACATGTGCTAGTTCCATGGCCCACAGGCAACGAGCACCGCCTGCCTGTGCCAATCAGATCACCAACCAACATTACTGTGAAGGCCATGAAAGAAGCTGTTAATACTCTGGTTTAATCTCAGCACAGGCCAGAGCAGCAGATTAAGCAGAACTTTACATCAGTGGCAGGTCTCCCAAGTTCTCTTGATGCCACAGAATTCATAAGTGGGATCAGTATGTTCTAAAAAAACATGGTACTGCAAAGGAAAAAAAAGGTTCCACAGCATCAAGCAGTGTAATACTTGAAACCTCATCATCAAAGTGACAGTTTTCAAGTGCCATTTATGATGCCCTAGT
The DNA here is from genome assembly GCA_024291935.2 of Okapia johnstoni. NCBI lineage: Eukaryota > Metazoa > Chordata > Mammalia > Artiodactyla > Giraffidae > Okapia > Okapia johnstoni. The sequence continues at coordinate 12,485,081 of CM044319.1, forward strand.
CTGGAAACAACCCAGCTAACCCATCTGATCAACAATTTCACAGATGGAAGCACTTGATGGCTAATTGGCAAGTCTATTATTCAAATAAAACAGCTCTCTGTACCTCTTCTTTCATTATTACAAGTCAAGGTACAACAAGATTGGTCATTCAAATTAGCTTAATAGAAACCTCTTTCCCAAAATAAATTTTTTAATGAAACCACACACTTTGACAACTAGCTTAGAGTACTAATCAGTTTCTGAACAGTAAGGAAAATGTTTTATAAACTAAAAGGAGTAAGAAACGTAAATCTTCTTTAAAAAGTTGTACTGTTTGTTTCCTCTGTCTTTATCAATGTCAAGATATACAGTCATAAGGACTAAAATGAATGATTACTCATTCCTTAAATATTTTAAAAACATAGGCCATGTAACAAATGTCATCATAAAGAAAAATCCTCTCAAATATTTTAGGTTTCCTAAAAAAATTGTAAAGCAGGCATCTTCTCTTTACCTACATTTTGCCCAGTAAGAATTCCAGACTGTTAAGGCTTTCTAATTTATGAAGCAAGTAGCCTAACGTTATATGAAGCAAGTATCTAACATCATAGACATTATCTACCTAAGGACATGGTGTTGATGTAGAATAGGCTTTGGTCTCAGAAAGACTTGTGTTTCAACTCTAGCTCTACTTCCTGTTAGTTCCAAGACTTGACCTAATAATATGGAAATAATTATCCCTATCCATAGAGGATTGTTGTGAGGATTAAATGAGATTATATACACAGAATACCCACATTAAATCATGCAAGCCCTCAGCATTCATCCATTTAGCTCTCATCCCTTTCTCTACCCTACTTCTATAAATTCCAGAGAAGAATCCTGATATAATTGTCAAAATATGTGCATTCTCTTTACAGGTCCATACATTTGCTCCAAATCCCACTGAAACATACATTCCCTATTCAGATAATCTGGCTATCGCCCTATATTCCTACAATTTTCAGACCCCAAGGAAAGGCCCAAGGAAGAACCTTGTAGAAAGACTGAGCTATAAAATATTTGAAGACCTCAGCTTCTACCTATAAAGCAGAAACCAGGAAATGCATATAGTAATCAGAATCTGCAAGGGGGAAGGCAATCGTAGCCAGAAACTCTGGAACAAGTTACAAACTGCAGCAAAATCACAATTCTCTCTTTATAGTGATACAGCAATATAATAGTAACAAAAAAGTATTTTTCTAGGTAATAAAACAATAATTTCCCATGAAGTAAAAGAACATCTTTTCTATAAAACAGAAAGGGGTGTTTTTCCAAAATCATATTTTATCATTCTGTCTACTTTTGATAAGCATTTTGCTTCTGATTACTCAGGTTCTTGTGTTTACAACACTACAAAGAACTGACAGTTAACAGAGAGATATCACAGGCAGGTAAGAATGTAATCAAGTAAAAAGATAGGAAATGTATATACAATGAAACACAGAAAAGTACAATTATCCCAGTCATCACTTAACTTTTTATTGTCCCTAAGCCTTCCCACTGTGCCCAACACAGGTATTCATTCAGTCTCCTCCAGGGTGAGCCTGTGAAATCACTGACAGCGGTTTGAAAAGCAGCACTGGGAGGCTGCCCAGTAGAGACCATCGCCCTGCTCTTGGGGGCGTACTTCCAGGATGCTCAACCCAGAAAATAACCTATGAAGAACCACCTTGAACATATGTTGTGGGATAGAACACTGGCCATGACTGCCTAGATTTTAAGTGAGCATGATACCTAAAGAGCTGCCCAAATGATAATATGAACTAAAAAATTAGAAATCATATTATGCAAGTTTAAGATTGGAAGCCCAAAGATCAGTGTATCCAAATAAGCAAGGTGACCAGTAAATCAAACATGTAAAGTGATGTTGAGGGAAAGGAAGGAAAAGATATAAATTGAATTTTTATCATCATTACATCCCACACATTTGGAATATTAAGATATTACTATAATATCTTAGTTTCCTGTACTAGACAAAAGTATCTTCTCTTATTTCTCACTCCATATACCCTTTCTACCAAAAGCAGTATCAGCTGTCATGGACCCATGATATCCTTGACTTTAATTTTAAATCTTAACATTTTGTTTTTCCTCAGAATTTTGACTTTTTATTTCATCAGAATGTGATCAATTCTGGAAGATAATTTCACTGTAATTGAAAACAAATCACTGTTCCCCTTATGTTCTAAAGAATTCAAGCAAAATCATTTATGGTAACTTCATATTAAAATAGAAATTAAACATTCACAAATGTCAAAGACCTTTCCCCTTGAAAGACCAGTCACAACTAGAAAGTTCAAACAAAACAACACAGATTAACCACAGTGCAACCACCAGAAATTGGTTTCCCTTTCACTTGAGAACACCCAAGAACAGATATGAGACTTCTCAGGAGCATCACATTTTTCATAGGGTTTAATATCTATGCAGAAGAATTACATTACAATGACACCTAAAAAGAGTATGCTCTAATTAGCTTGCTTTTGACCTGACCTCTTTCTTAATTTTCTACACAGAAACATCAGCTCAAGTACACGAATAAAACAATTAGGAACTATACTTTTTAAATAATAAAATTATTACGTCAAGAGCAGCAAATGAAGAGAATTACATGCATTTTGTATTTTTACTTTGTTTCTAAAGCAAAATCATTATTTATTTGTAGTTAAGCAATGAAATAAGACAATTCAAATTTCTTGACCCTTTAGCTCAAACGGTAAAGAATCTGTCTGCAATGCAAGAGACCTAGGTTCAATCCCTGGGTCAGGAAGCTCTGCTGGAGAAGGGCATGGCAACCCATTCCAGTATTCGTGCCTGGAGAATTCCATGGACAGAGGAGCCTGGTGGGCTACAGTCCATCAGGTCACAAAGAGTCAGGCATGATGAGCGACTAACACTTTCACACTTTATCTACTTCTTAATAGGAAGAAAAATGACCAAATTAATCTATCAATGTTTAGAGAGGCTCTTTGTAAATGTTCAGGGGATCATATTAGGATAGATACTCAAAGAATCACATGGGGAAAAAATGCAACCAGAAGCATCCATCGGTATATAAAAACCGTTAATACAGACAGGTTAAAGAGCTCAGGAACATAAAGAACTCATAAAAAGCCTTTTGTAAACACCTGCTCATTTTCAAGCTACTGCACCAGCAATAAACAAAAGTTTTGTTTCAAATGTGACAGGTGCAAACATCAACTGTACACATTAATCTACTCTGGCTGAAGCCACACTAGAATCTCCCTAGTAGATACACAATAAAAATAAAACATAATAATCTGTAATTTATTTCAAAACAGTATAGTAGCTTCTTGTCTTTGCTTTCATTCCTGCCTTAAGTCTCATCTCCAAGAGTATCTAGGTTCTTTAAAAATGGAAGTATGATGAGCAAAACTCCTGTGCTCAGACATCTCTAACAACTTCCCAAGTCAGTTGGAAGAGAATTTCCTACAAGGCCCTACATGATCTAGTCTCTGGCAACCTCTAAAGTGTTACCCTCTTCAACTCCAAGATTAACAGAGAATATGGAACATCTAAGTAAGGCATGAAAATAAAATTAAAATGAATTTCTGATTTTGTTTTACTTGGCAGCTTTTAAAAGAAGTTTAAAGGAAAATGTTATTTAATGTTATTCATTGAGTTGTTCATTTTCTCTATTGTTGTTCTTATTAAAAAGAAAAGAACATTATTTATGAAGTGGAAATTCCTTTTGCCTCCCTCCCTTCTCATGAACCTGATTCTGGTTATTCAGACCTGTGATATACAACATGGTAGCCACTAGCTACATGTGATTACTCAAATTTAAGTAAAATTAAAAATTCAGTTCTTCAAGTCATTCTGGTACACACTGTGGACTCAACATGCAGCTGTGGAATTTAAGTGAATTAAAATTAAGTAAAATTAAAAATTCAGTTGTTCCAGTCACATTTCAAAGGCTTAATAATAGCTGTGTGTGGATGCTAAGTCACTTCAGTCATGTCTGCTCTTGGCAACCCTGTGGACCATAGCCTGCCAGGCTCCTCTATCCATGGAATTCTCTAAGTGAGAATACTGGAGTGGGTTGCCGTGCCCTCCTCCAGGGAACCTTCCCAATCCAAGGATCGAATCTGCAACGCTTACATCTCCTGCATTGGCAGGTGGTTCTTTACCACTAGCACCACCTGTAAGTCCTTAATAACAGCCACATATGGCTAATAGCTATTGTAGCACATACAGAACATTTCCTTCACAGCATAAAGTTCTATTGGACAGAGATGCTTTAGAACTTGTAATACTTTTACCTTTAAAAAAAGTTATTCTATTTTAAGAATTAGCATTAATGCTTTCATAGTGTATGTATATATCTACAACTGGAAATTTTCTCTTAATATGTTTCTATTATGCATACTGAGATATATAACCTAGTTCACTTTAACTGCTATATAGTATTCCATCATAATGCATTTTGACACTTAAGTACTTTGCAATTTTTCAATAATCCAAACTGTCACACCCAGACCAACCCTAAGGAAAAAGGCTTCCATGAGAACTGTTGTTTCCTAAGTCTTCATTAACACGTCACAAAGTGTTTAAAAAAAATTAACCTAACATTTGTTTTATTTTTATAACATAAAATTTACCATTTTAACCACTGTTAAGTGTACAATTTCATGCAAGTACATTCACACTGTAATACAATCATCACCACCGTCTACATAACTTTCATCTTCCCAACCTGAAACTCTGTACCACTAAACACCAACTTTTCATTCCACTACAACCCCCAACTCCTGGCAACCACCATCCTACTTTTTGTCTCTATGAATCAGACTAGTAACTAACTTAAGCGAAATCATAAAATATTCGTCATTTTGTGACTGGTTAATTTCATTCAGCATAATGTCTTCAAGGTTCACCCATGTGGAGGCATGTGTCAGCACTTTTTAGGTTGAATAATAATATCCACAGTATTAATATACCACATTTTGTTTATCCACTGAGCCATCAATAAATACAAGCTGCTTCTACCTTTTGGCTATTACAAATGCTGCTGCTATAAAGCGGCTGTACAAATATCTATTTGAGCCCCTAATTTCAATTATTTGGGTTATATACCCAGATATGGAATTGCTGGATCATATAATTCTATTTAATTTTTTGAGGAACCACCATAGCATTTTCCACAGAGGTCACACAATTTTACATTCCTACCAGCAATGCACAAGGGTTTCTCTATACTCTCACAACAGTTGCTTATTTGCTACATTTTTTGGATAATAATTATCCTAACAGGTGTGTCTTCCAAAATTATAAAGTTTAATTTTCATAGGTAGATCTTTAATCCATTTGCTATAGATTTTTGTGTACACAATTAGGTAGGAATTTAGTATTAGTTTTCCTTCCCATAAAGAAAGCCACCTGCTTCAGCATCATTTAATGAATAGGCCTCTCCTTCCCCACTAATTTTTAATACTGTCTCTACTATAAATCAAGTTTCCATATATACATGAATCTATTTCTGGACTTTCTGTTTGATTACACTGATCTACCTATCTCTATCTTGGGCAAACTCCAGGAGATGGTGAGGGACAGGGAAGACTGGTGTGCTACAGTCCATGGAGTTGCAAAGAATCGGACACAACTTGGGGACTGAACAACCACCACCACCTATCTCTACACCAATAAAACACTACTTAAGTCACACAGCATTAAAATATATTTTGAAATTTGGTAAAACAAAATTTATTTTTCCTTTCTAAGAGTCTCTTTGCTCTTCTTGGGTTTTTTTTTCTCCTATGTAAATTTTATAATCAGTTTTCTAATTCCATGAAAATTCTGGTTGGTATTTTATTGGAACTGCATTGAATTTATGATTAACTGGAGAGAACTGGCATGTGATATTGAAACTCATCATTCATGAAAATGGTGTTACCTTGTCATTTATTCCAGTCATTTCCCCCATTACTATATTAAATTAATCCCTTCTATAAAATGTTACACTAAAACCTGTAAGATAAATAATTAAAAGAACATTTCTACTCCAAGACTCATAACAGAAACCAAAAAATAGTTATTGGTTTTCAATACAAATCCATACGCTGTGGATTTGGGAGTTATAACAAATAAAACAGATCATATTCAATTTGTGAAGCTTTTTTTTTTTTTAAGTCTAGTCACCCGGAATAATCCTTCAAAAATGTAGCTTTACATCTCACCACTTTCAGAAAGCTTTTTCTGACCACCCCCCTATAGTACTTTCCCTTATTTTTGCATCAGAAATTACTGAACTCAGTGTTAGAAAGATACAATCTGGTAACTTACAGGTAAAACATATGTTTTTCGTTTTAGTTTGGCCTATATCATGTTTCTTAAAAACTAGAAGACTAAAAAATTTCAGGAATTTCACACAAAAATCATAGGATTTCTGACTTACAGGTTGTTATGTCACTCTCTCTCAGAGAGATTCCATTCAGAGAGATTCCATTTCCATGCTTCCTGGGTTACCAGGGCAGGCAAAACACACACTGATTCTTAAAGTTTCTCTCTAAAAGTGACCTGTTAATTTCCAATTCACACTCCACTGGCCAAAGCAAAATCACAAGCAGGCTAAGTTCAAAAATGATGGAAAGGCATAGTCCTACTATGTTCCTAGAAGGTTAAAAGCCAAAAATATTTCATATAATTGATGACTTTACCTTTAAACTCTTTCCTCTTACCTATGCTCCAAACTACCACTAGAAGTACTTTTCAAAAATACAGGTGGAATTATCTCACAACTCTGATAAAAAAATATCAAGTCTTCACCAAAGTACAACAACAATTGGAGAAAAAGTAAAAATCACTAAGAATGGCATTCAATACCTGTTGAATGCCTATATCTAATCTACTCCAAACTCCCTTACCAGCTTCCTTTCCCATTCTTTCCCCTCATATCACCTACTCTCCTGGCTTTTCTCAGTATGTCTTGGTTATAATCCAAATTTTAGTTCAAGCATCATTTCTTCAATTCAGTCTCACTTTCCCTTTTTGTGTAAAAATTAAGTACCATATCCTATAAAAATCATATTATTTATAAAAAGCACTCAGTTCAGTTCAGTCGCTCAGTCGTGTCCGACTCTGCGATCCCATGAACTGCAGCACGCCAGGCCTCTCTGTCCATCACCAACTCCCGGAGTCTACCCAAACCCATGTCCATCGAGTCGATGATGCCATCCAACCATCTCATCCTCTGTCGTCCCCTTCTCCTCCCGCCCCCAATCCTACCCAGCATTAGGGTCTTTTCCAGTGAGTCAACCCTTCGCATGAGGTGGCCAAAGTATTGGAGTTTCAGCTTCAACATCAGACCTTCCAATGAACATCCAGGATTGATCTCTTTTAGGATGGATTGATTGGATCTCCTTGCAGTCCAAGGGACTCTCAAGAGTCTTTTCCAACACCACAGTTCAAAAGCATCAATTCTTCTGTGCTCAGCTTTCTTCACCGTCCAACTCTCACATCCATACATGACCACTGGAAAAACCATAGCCTTGACTAGACGGACTTTTGTTGGCAAAGTAATGCCTCTGCTTTTAAATATGCTATCTAGGTTGGCCATAACCTTCCTTCCAAGGAGTAAGCGTCTTTTAATTTCATGGCTACAATCACCATCAGCAGTGATTCTGGAGCCAAAAAAATAAAGTCTGACACTGTTTCCACTGTTTCCCCATCTATTTCCCATGAAGTGATGGGACCAGATGCCATGATCTTAGTTTTCTGAACATTGAGCTTTAAGCCAACTTTTTCACTCTCCTCTTTCACCTTCATCAAGAGGTTCTTTAGTTCTTCTTCACTTTCTGCCATAAGGGTGGTGTCATCCGCATAACTGAGGTTATTGATATTTCTCCCGGCAATCTTGATTCCAGCTTGTGTTTCTTCCAGCCCAGCGCTTCTCATGATGTACTCTGCATATAAGTTAAATAAGCAGGGTGACAATATACAACCTTGACGTACTCCTTTTCCTATTTGGAACCAGTCTGTTGTTCCATGTCCAGTTCTAACTGTTGCTTCCTGACCTGCTTACAGGTTTCCCAAGAGACAGGTCAGATGGTCTGGTATTCCCATCTCTTTCAGAATTTCCCACAGTTTATTGTGATCCACACAGTCAAAGGCTTTGGCATAGTCAATAAAGCAGAAATAGATGTTTTTCTGGAACTATCTTGCTTTTTCGATGATCCAGCAGATATTGGCAATTTGATCTCTGGTTCCTCTGCCTTTTCTAAAACCAGCTTGAACATCTGGAAGTTCATGGTTCACGTATTGCTGAAGCCTGGCTTGGAGAATTTTGAGCATTACTTTACTAACATGTGAGATGAGTGCAATTGTGCGGTAGTTTGAGCATTCTTTGGCATTACCTTTCTTTGGGCTAACATTTGCTAATTCGAAGTAGTTAATATGTGCCAGGCCCTTAAAACATAACCGCTGTATGTCTACTAGTTTGTTAGGTCCCTAGACTAAATAATGATATTCTTGTTTACTCTGGTATTCCCTATAGCATAACAACCAACATATTAAAAAAGTCAAAACACTGGTCTAAAGAATTCAAATACAAGATAATGCCACTGACATTTTACTCCAGTTTCATTCACTTTTAAGCTTATCTCAACTCTTTCTAAAGTTAAAATTGACCAAGAGACTTAAACTAAAACTTCTATTTAAATTTGTTTTAATATGTATTTATTGGGCTGCACCAGGTCTCAGCTGTGGCATGCAGAATCTTTCAGTTGTGGCATGAACACTTAGCTGAGGTATGTGGGATCTAGTTTCCTGACCAGGGATTGAACCCAGGCCCCCTGCATTGGGAGTGCAGAGTCTTAGCCACTAGATCAGAAGGGAAGTCCCTAAACTTGTGGATGGAATTCCCTGGTGGTCCAGTAGTTAGGACTCTGAGCTTCCACTTCAGGAAACCCGAGTTCCATCACCCATCAGAGAACTAAGATCTGTCAGCCACATGGCAAGGCCAAAATATAAATAAATAAAATAAAGTAACTATTATTATATTATTTTAAAAGCAACTTTTAGAGACTGCTGACTATGCTTTGGCTATGCCCATCTCTTGGGTTTAGTCTTGACTGCTTTTAGAAACAGCTTAGTTGCCAAGACCTAGGTTGGGATAGTTATAAAAACAATCAACCAGTCTAATGAGAGCAATAAATGCTTTTAATACAATCATCTCACATCTTTCAATAATTTCAAGTTCATAAGCACTGTAGCAAAGTAAATAAAAACATATTTGAAACAAAAAGCTATTCATTTACAAATTGTAATTGTTCTAATAAAACATCTGTTTTTGCTTCACTACTGATAAGTTATACTGAAGTAGTGTATTATGGACAGATTTAATGATTGTAGCCTGCTACTTTCAAATAATAACATTTGAAAATGTAATATTAAAAAAAAAGTTAGGTTGTCTTATAGGGTATGCATACCATAATGAAGAACTAGGAAAAAGTAACAGGATAAAGCTAATGGAAGAAAGATTCAAGAAAGACACTGTAAACAATGTGATATATTAAAACAGTGAAAAGAGAACTAAAAGTGAGCCAACAGACTGGCAATTTGAACAATTCTAGTACAGTAATGGAGGAGGCCAGAATATAATCTCATCAGTCAATGGAAGTAAGGAGGTAGAATATGTGAGTCTAAGCTATTATTACAGGAATTCTAGAAATGAAACGTTTAATGGCAGGATGCAGTGAAGTTTTGGGGGGATACAGGACATTTAAATATCTTTGTAACAGAGAAAAAGGTCGGTGGAGGTTAAGTAAGGTTTCAAGACAGGATGGGATCAGAGAATAAGTGAAAGGATTAGCCATGGAAAAGAGAAATGTCATTTCTAGTCAAAGAAAGCTGAGTGAGGAGGATGGATGGAAAACTTTATTCTGCTACAATTTCAATGTTTTAAAAGGGCCGTCAACAAAGTTAACAGGAAGTAACCTGCCCCTATTTATGAAGAAATTCTGCCTTTCCATTATATGGTAAGATTCCATTTCCATTATATGGTAAGACAGTAACATTCCACTTATTTTTGGAGGGATAAAACAACTTACATCTCCTTTTCTACTTTTATTGGTTGCTATGCTTGCTACGCATTATCAAATGGAAACAATAGCTATTACCAATCCAAAGATCTTTGACTTTTTATTAAAACTAAATGATACACTTGGGACTTCCCTGGTACTCCAGTGCTTAAGACTCCCTGCTTCCACTGCAGAGGCGTGGGTTTGATCCCTGGTCAGAGAACTAAGATCATGTATGCCATGCATGCACAGCCAAAAAAATTTTTTTAATAAACAATACACTTAACCTTTTTACTCTTTATTACAAAATAAAACACAACATTTCACTTTGTAGAAGTAACATCATATCTGTTTGTCAATTTAGTCTAGAACAAGAATAAAATAAAATTTTAAGAAAAAATATAATTATTGAATACCTAGTATTTGAAAACAAGCTTATCATAGAAATAAGAACCCTATATATCATTCTTTTGAAAGTCTGTCATCTAACCAGAAAAATGAAACACATGAAGTAACAAATTCTCAGACAACATATTTTTAAGTTCAAATAAGAGTACGATTGAGGAGGAACACGGGCTGATGAAATTATCCAAAACCAAGGCTAGGTTACTGAACCAACACTTAGTTTTCTGCTCAATACAAAGGTTTGCAGTGGTCACTGAGGTATGATATAAATCAATTTGTGGTCAGACAAACCATCATTTCATGTCCAGCAATTTCCAGGCATGGATTCTGGCATGCATATATAATTTACTGCATCTACTACTTAAGGGAAAAGTTATTTTGGTATTTAAATTTGAAGCAACTTCTCTTAAGAATTCCTGTAAGGTAATACCTTTACCTATAATTTGCAGGTAAATGTGAAGTATCTATACACCACCTCAGTTCACTTTTGATACTTTTATATACCTAAACAATATTATTGCTGATTTTAGAATGAATCAGAAAATTCTAGAAGCTATCTGTAATGTTTGCAAAAGTATGAAAACACCTTTAGAGGCCAAGTTTAGAGAAACTTAGACCTCTTAAGCAAACGTATTACAAAGATTTTAGAAAAATGAAGAATCATAAAGAAACACGCTTACAGAAAAGGAACATGAGAAACAGTCAAAACTAACAAATGGTCTATTCAAGGATTCAATACAGAATCATAAAATGATTTCAACATCCTAAAAGGAAAAGGCTTATTAGCCATCAAGCACAATGGGTCTAACACAGAATTCTTGTAAAAGTGCCTAAGAAACATTGAAAATTTCATGAAATCTCAAACACAACTATTTCTCACACAAAATATTAGACTACTATGAATAAAGGAAGACAAAGTCATTGATAGTAATATGGAAATATGGGAAAGCTGATCACTAAAAAGGGTTCTAAAGGTAGGTTAGAAAAATACTCCCAAAATGTCGACATAAAATAATATATTACATAAAAGTCTCACATAGTCATCTTTTTTTGTGACTGGAAGACTGGGAAGACAATCACTGTAGAATTCAAAAAAGGCAGAAATTTCTTCTTCAGCTGAAAGCAGACAGAACATTCTAAGATAGAAATCTATCTGGAGGCCATTTGCCTCAACTGTACAGAACAAGATAAATGATAATATTAAAAATAACTGAAAATTAATTTAATTTTAATAAGAATGTGAAAGAAATCATATATACAAAATTTAAAGGAAAAAGAGGTATTACTTATTCATCCATGTATCATAATTACTAGAAGGAATTTATCAGTGTTAAGATTCTACATACAAACATTCTATGGGTTTTCTGGATCTTGCCAATAGTACGCAATGTTTACTTTTTCATGTGTTACTTTTAAAGTCTACATTGTAAACCCAGAAATACGATATTGAGTCTCTCTTTTTTTAACCAAAAGGCAAGTTTGATTATCTTGCATATCTCAAAAGTTCAAATCAAAGCAGAGAACATTCTTATTCCTAGGAGAAAATTAAATTAAGATAATAGAACATATTCTCACAAGTTATTTAGTGTTGGTATACAACAACCAGCAGTAAGGGAAGCTTCTTACCATAAGGTTATCTATGAGGAGAGTTTCTTGGGAGTGATTTCTTTCTGTATGGATAACTAGTGATAGGCTTGTAATTAACATACAAAGAAATACTTAGTCCATATACTAACCTGGCCCAGTCCAGGCATACCTCCTCCAAGTCTAAGAAGTCTGTCCATATTTCTAGAAAACAGAAACAAAGAAAAACGTTCCTAAGCACAAAAGTGTTTACTCAATTGCTATCTATGTAATTCACCTTCAGTCACTCAGTATGTCAAAAATATTGGTGGTAATTACAACACAACATCAGACTTCCTGTTAATTAACACCACATATTAATTCAAGAAGCTGTCTTCCATGCTAATTAACAGACCTTATTTTACTGCTTTGGTTTTGGGTTATCCCCGTTTTAAAGACAAGCAATCTTAGCATACTTTCAAAACTTTGCTATCATTAAGTTAATTATATTTTCTTATTGTTATCTAATAAAGTACCTGAGTGAGGAAAAAGTGCCTGAAATGCTTATCATATGTATGATTGAATTTCCTTCAATTTGTCCAGAGTGTACAAATAAAAATCCTCACTTTTAAATTAAATTTTAACATCCTCATTAGTAAGTTCTGTGCTAATTAACTTACAGCTTGTCAGTTATCATCAAAACTACATGTGAAAGACATTGTGAGCAGATTATGGATCTCTGAATTAGCATCAAAGGCTTTAAAACACACTCATTATACTAAACGAAATATTATAAAGTAAACATTAAATGCATTAGGATAGTGTTCTAGAATCCACACAGATAGTTTGCATTATTTCAGATACTGTGAAAATATACACCATTTTCACTAAGGAAATTCGGCTGCTGGTCTCAATTTTAGGGTAAATCAATACAAAGAAGATTAACTCTGAAATGTTGATCTGAATTTTTTTCATCTCTGGAGTAACTACAGAAGATATTCTTAAAAGTTCAAAAATTTCACAGAAGAAATCAAAGGAAAAAATAGCAAGGGTACTAATATGGCCACAAATACACAAAAAGGAGTAATCAAACTATAAAAATTAATATTAGTACAACTAAATAAACATAATAATGAAGCAATTTTTTCTACTTGAAAATTGCTACTATGCCTTAAAATTCCTCTTCTTCCTACATGTATGCTTTAGAAAATGGTATTACTACAAATTATATGTGAAACTAAATAAACACTAAGATTAATTTAGTCACTTGTCCAAGTTGTTTTACTAGTTAGAACATCTCTACTAACTCTACTAACTTATAATCATTACACTATTGCCTAATCATGTTTGTTGAATACTGCCAACAATTTAACCCTGTGAATATTTAACATTGTTAATACTGCAAACTTCATTCAAATCCTAATTTAGAAAAGTGCCCAAATGATACAACCATGGAATCTGTACAAAGTGAATAGACCACCATAACCACCACCTAGATGAAGAAAGAGAATCTTACCAGCACCTATGCTCCCTTCCTAGTCTCCAACACTCTGCAAAGGTAGAATTTCAAGGTCTAACAGCACACCTTCTCAGGGTTTTTGAATTTTATATAAACAAAATAATATGTTTTGGGTCTGGCATCCTTCACTTCACAAGTTCGTGAGATTGATAATAGATAAACTCTCTTTAAAAAACGAAAAGGCACATAAGAAAACTTGATAGTCCAAACAAAATTTCCACTTCACAATCTTAACCCACCCTCCTAACAGCAACATTTACAAATAAATTCTCCATTAAATTCTCATTAAAATTCCATAACTCAAATATGGCATTCAATACACAGTACTTTTTAAAGGCTGTTGACTGAAAACAGAACAAAATAAAGCCCTGTGTATTTAAAATACAAAAGACATTTATTGCTCTACAAGATATTATTCCCTTCCAAGAAAAAAAAAAATTCTTCTGGATCAGTGCAAGCTTACTAACATATAGAACAAATGGGGGGAAGAATTTTAGACATTTCATATATTCCAGGCCAGAGTAAATTCCCAGCTGTGTTCAGTTTATCTATTCCCCCTGTGTTATTTCTGATGACTTTACACAGACTCCAGATGCTGTGAATATACATGAGCTATGTGGGGAGCAGAGGGAAAGAAAATCTGGCAGGTCAAACTTGTGTTTTTAGCAAAATGAAATGTCTCAGCAAACAGAAAAAAATATTTAGCAAACTAAAACATTTAAGATAAGATAATAAGGTTTAATAAAAAACCAACATTTGGAAATAAAACATATTGATAAGTGTTCTAAGTTACACTACTTTTAAGAAGCTTATAGAAAGCAGACAAGAACAAAAATGCTACTTGTGACTTCCAACAGCTCTTAAATCTGGGCTTTTGATCCGTGTTAAAAGTAATACATTTTCATAATATTGTTATAACAATATCCTGAAAGAATAAATAAAAGTAAAATACATTCTTAATTCTTACCTGGTCAGTAGCTACAGCTCTTCTGGTGTTAAGCTTTAATTTGCTGAGTTTGAAAAATTTCTTAATTCAAGCTCTTGTTAATACTGGCAGGTATAATTTTTCCCAAGGTTTTTTATTCCCCTCTCTCTCTCCTAAAAAAAAAAAAAATTAATTAATTAAATAAGATAAAAAGAACTAAGGAGGGAAATACATCAAGCAAAATTTCTAAAAACAAAATAGAAATCAAAATTGATTTTTAATTATCATTTCCTGAGAGTACAGAATGAAATCCCACCCAAGGGAGCTATACAGCATAGTGATTACCCCTGTATCCAAATTTTGTTCCTAAAGGTTTTTTTTTGAGCTGTTCTAATTATATGTAAGGATTGCTACCTCATGACTTTCAGTCTTTCTAGAGGAGTTTTAAAGAACAAAGAAGATTTATTCATTTTTTAAACAGAACAAAATTACCATGTAGGTTCATTGCACATTATTAGAAATCTGTAATGTATTACGGAATCTTAGTGGTTAATTTCCCTATATCTTTAAAGTTTCTTATTTCATTATCCTAGGAATTACTCTGACATGTCCTAATCAATTATTCTCAACTATGCCAAAAAAGACTAAACTAAGGAGAAAATGGAGGATCACCCCAAATAACGCAATAGTGAAGTAATCACCCCAAATAATTCAACAGTGAAATACATTATAGCCACTGCATCATCTTTCAGCTTTTATGGTGCTGCCCAAAGCACCTGGAGAAGGCAATGGCACCCCACTCCAGTACTCTTGCCTGGAAAATCCCATGGACAGAGGAGCCTGGTAGGCTTCAGTCCATGGGGTCGCTAAGAGTCAGACACAACTGAGCGACTTCACTTTCACTTTTCCCTTTCATGCACTGGAGAAGGAAATGGCAACCCACTCCAGTGTTCTTGCCTGGAGAATCCCAGGGACGGCGGAGCCTGCTGGGCTGCCGTCTATGGGGTCGCACAGAGTCGGACACGACTGAAGCGACTTAGCAGCAGCAGCAGCAGCAGCCCAAAGCACTGCTTCATCTTTCAAAAAGATACAAAACACTAGAGATACCATCTTTGTAGTCTTTTTTGTTAGCCTTCATTGAACAAGTACTTCAGAATCCCTCATATTCTTCCCCTAACAGCAAAGAGAGAACTGATAGAGAAAAAGTTTCACAATTATTAGAGAATCACAAGGTGAATGTAAAAAAAAAAAAAGTAACAGCACTCTAATGATGACAATAAAGTTGACATAAGCCAAGGTTTCTTTGGCACTACTGACATTCAGAACTAAGTACTTTTTCTGTTGTAGAGGGCCGTCTTGTGCATTACAGGATGTTTAGCAGCATCCATCCCTGGCCTCTACCCACTACATCCGATAGCAAGTACAGTTGTGATAATCACAACTGTCTCCAAAAATGGGAACCTTCCTGCCGTGTTGGTGGGGATGTAAATCAGTGCAGCTATTATGAAAAACAATACGGAGGTGTCTTAAAAAACTAAAAATAGAACTACCATATGATCCAGCAATCGCACTCCTGGGCATATATCTGGAAAAGATGACAATTAGAAAAGATACATGTATCCCAATGTTTATAGCAGCACTATTTATAAAAGTCAAGACATGGAGGCAACCCAAGTGCCCATCAACAGATGACTGATTCAAGAATATTTCTCTCTCTCTCTTACACACACACATACACACACATACAGGAATATTACTCAGCCATAAAAAATAGAATGAACCATTGCCACTTGCAGCAACATAGATGGACCTAGAGATTATCATACTAAGCAAAGTCAGACAGAGAGGATAAAAACATCACTTATATGTGGAATCTAAAAAAATAATACAAATAAATCTATATGCAAAACAAACTCACAGACACAGAAAAGAAATACAGTGACCAAAGGAGAAACGGGGTGAGGAAAGGATAAACTTGGAGTATGGGATTAACAGTATAAACTACTATTCAGAAAACAGATAAGTAACAAGGATTTGCTATATAACACGGTGAACAATGTTCAATATCTTGTAATAACATATAATGGAAAATAATCTAATATATATGTGTGTGTGTATGTATATATATATACACATATATATATATAACTGAACCACTTTGCTGTACACTTGAAACTAACACAATATTGCAAATCAACTATACTTTTTTTTTTCCAACTATACTTTAAAAAAAAAATGTCTCCAGATATTGCCAAATGTACCCTGGAAGGGTAAAATCATCCAGGTAAAATCATCCTGATATAAACAACATCTCAGACCACTGACAATATCCTAGATAATTTTCTCAAACTTAAAATCCAATGAGTGTTGGAAACACTGGGAGTTCTTCAAGAAGTTCAATACAGAATTACCACATGACCCAGAAATTCTACTCCCAGGTATATATCCAGAAGAACTGAAAACAGGTATTCAAAACAAGTACATGTACATGCATGTTAATACCATCACCATTCACAACAGCCAAAAGGTGGAAACAGCCCAAATGTCCATAAAAGGAGGAAAAGATAAACAAACTCTATATATACATACAGTGGAACATATGGAATGTTATTCAACTATAAAAAGGTATTAAATATTGATAAATGTTACAGAGTGGATGAATCTCAAAACATGCTCTGTGAAAGAAGTTATACTCAAAAGGTCATACATTGAATGATTCCATTTATATGAAATATCCAAAATATATAAATCCATAGAGACCAAATGCAGACTGGTGATTGCCAGGGACTAGAAAAAGGAACAAAATGAAGAAACTCCTTAGTGGACAGGGGATTTCACTTCAGAAGAATGGAAATGTTTCAGAATTATTAACGTATAGAGAGGGTAGTTGTACATTATGAGTCTACGAAATGACTGGAAAAGGTCAGTTTTCATTTCAATCCCTAAGAAAGGCAATGCCAAAAAATGCTCAAACTACCATACAATTGCACTCATCTCACACACTAGTAAAGTAATGCTCAAAATTCTTCAAGCCAGGCTTCAGCAATACGTGAACCATGAACTTCCAGATGTTCAAGCTGGTTTTAGAAAAGGCAAAGGAACCAGAGATCAAATTGCCAACATCCACTGGATCATCAAAAAAGCAAGAGAATTCCAGAAAAACATCTATATCTGCTTTATTGACTATGCCAAAGCCTTTGACTGTGTGGATCACAACAAAATGTGGAAAATTCCGAAAGACATGGGAATACCAGACCACCTGACCTGCCTCTTGAGAAACCTGTATGCAGGTCAGGAAGTAACAGTTAGAACTGGACATGGAACAACAGACTGGTTCCAAATAGGAAAAGGTATATGTCAAGGCTGTATATTGTCACCCTGCTTACTTAACTTATATGCAGAGTACATCATGAGAAACGCTGGGCTGGAAGAAGCACAAGCTGGAATCAAGACTGCTGGGACAAATACCAATAACCTCAGATATGCAGATGACACCACTTTCTTTATGGCAGAAAGTGAAGAACTAAAGGGCCTCTTGATGAAAGTGAAAGAGGAACATGAAAAACTTGGCTTAAAGCTCAACATGCAGAAAACTAAGATCATGGCATGTGGTCTCATCACTTCCTGGGAAATAGATGGGGAAACAGTGGAAAACAGTGGCTGACTTTATTTTGGGGGGCTCCAAAGCACTGCAGGTGGTGACTGCAGCCATGAAATTAAAAGACGCTTGCTCCTTGGAAGGAAAGTTATGACCAACCTAGACAGCACACTAAAAAGCAGAGACATTACTTTGTCAGCAAAGGTCCATCTAGTCATGGCTGTGGTTTTTCCATTAGTCATGTATGGATGTGAGAGTTGGACTATAAAGAAAGCTGAGGGCAGAAGAATTGATGCTTTTGAACTGTGGTGTTGGAGAAGACTCTTGAGAGTCCCTTGGACTGCAAGGAGATCCAGTCCATCCTAAAGGAGATCAGTCCTGAGTGTCCATTGGAAGGACTGATGTTGAAGCTGAACTCCAATACTTTGGCCACCTGATGCAAAGAGGTGACTCATTGGAAAAGACCCTGATGCTGGGAAAGATTGAAGGCAGGAGGAGAAGGGGACGACAGAGGATGAGATGGTTGGATGACATCAACGACTCAATGGACATGAGTTTGGGAGAACTCCGGGAGCTGGTGATGGACAGGGAGGCCTGGAGTGCTGCAGTTCATGGAGTCGCAAAGAGTCGGACACAACTGAGCGACTGAACTGAACTGAAATGATATTAAACTGTTCACTTTAAAATGGTTAATTATGAAAAGAATATAAGAATGTATATATGTGCATAACTGAGTCACTTTGCTGTACAGCAGATTGGTACAAATTACAAATCAACTATACGTGAATTAAAAAAAAGAACTAAAAAAAAATTAAGTTAATTTTGTGTTATGTGAATTTTACCTCAAAAATTATTTTTTAAAGGATCAATGAGTTGGACAATGAATTTCTAAGATCAAAAAGGAAATATGAAATATCCAGTTAGTATTCAACAAGGACTCTTTACACACTTTGACAACAAGAACCTGTTTTGCGAAAGAGGTGACGTATTCTGTTATCATTTATGATGCTGATGCAGTTCAAATGTGGACAAATGCTGAAGCGTACACGAAGGTGAGTAAAAGGATAGAAGACAAATTAAAAAAAAAATCACTGCACTAACTAAACGGCGTTCATAAATCTAAAAATAAGAATGTTTAATGAGCAAAGATGATGGCTATCCCTGCTTCAGCAAAATACAAGCTTACTTTAAAAACTATCTTATACAATTAAAAATTATTGCATCAGGGAAGATGAAACAGTTCTAGGGATGGACGGTAGTGATGATTGCACAATGTGAATGTACTTAAATGCCACTGAACTGTAGGCCTAACAAAGGTTAAAATGGTAAATTTTATTACATGCATATTTTAACACACATACACACACACAAATTATTGAAAGTACAAGTAGAACCAGAAGAAAAGATAAGCTAGGGCCTCTTAAGAGACGTTATTAAAAACATGTAGGTTCATGTATGATGGATGATGAATAGCTAATTACATTTAAATGATGTTATCCATTTCAGGTATATATACCTTCAAAACCAGGAAAATACAGAACAAAAATTTGCATGTGCTATGTTTAAATTTCATTAACATTTCTAATATACTTTTTTTTTTTTTTACTACTCCTTTATTTTTACTTCTATAAATTATTCAAAAACTGACTTAAAGGTGTAAGAAATTTTAAAAGATCTACTGGACCCAGGTGGTAAATGGTGATGACTGTTTTTCTTGGTATATTAAGGTTAAGACCTTAAGAGTCTCGAGTCTCAGTACCAGGATTCAAATCCTGGTTCCAGCACGTTTTAGCTGTGTCCTTGGGCCAGTTACCTCTCTCAGGCTCATTTTTCTCATCTGTAAAATGGGGATAATGATAGTATCTATCTCATAGAATTGTTTAGAATATTAAAGAAGACAATGAAATTAAATAACATTTAATAATGCTTGGCACATAGGAAGTAAACAATGAATGCTAGCTGCTGTCATCAGCTGCTCATCCTATGAGCATAGCTACTGCTCATTCAACACAGGTTCTTCTTCCCAAACAGTTTGACATTTAATGAATTTCAAAACACTGGGCATATTTCACAGCAAAAACTGAATCAATCACACTGAAGAAGAGGGACTTGTTTTTTGCAGAACTTAGCAAAGGGGGTCATAAAATTTAAGTTGTTACACTAGAACATAAAAGAATACTTACAAAAAAAGAATATTTCAAATACTCAGAAATAAAAGCAATGCAAAATGTCTATGGATCAAAACTAAGTTTTTACATCTATCAAAAAGAAAAAGACTCAAGAGCTCATTCATGATATTATTAGCTAAAAAATTATCAGATAATATGAAAAAAGTGTTTATGCTTAATGTGTCATATATAATGTCTAGAACTCTGGTAAAAAACAATGCAAAATAAGTATCAGTAATTTCAAAATCCTCATGATTTTCCACTTTTTCATCTCCCAAACTGAGCTAACAAAATCATGAAGCCCTTATCTGTTTTTCTTGTTTTCCAATTCATTTTTTCATTTTTACTTCTCAACCCATGCTACACTTATACACTATTCTCAGACTGATGATAAATCCTTTATTCCATATTTGTGATCTCACTGTATTTCTAATTCCTCTACTCTCTGATTTGTGTAAACTAATTAGGAATTTCTTTCTATCACTTTCTTCAGGGCTTTCTTCAGCGAAAGAAATAGAAACAGTCAACATTAAATTCAATTATATAAAGAAAATTTGGAAAACAAGATCCCCCCCCCCCATTTAGAACAGGAAGGATAGAATTATTGTAAATATTTTGTGCTATCTCCTAATTACAGCACTGAAGCAAAACATTTATTAAATAGTTCCTAGTATATAGGGCTTCCCTGGTGGCTCAGAGATAAAGAATTTGTTTGCCAATGCAGGAGACCTGAGGTTCAGTCCCTGGGTAGGGAAGATCCCAGGGAGAAGGAAATGGCAACCCACTCCGGGGAAATCCCATGGACAGAGGAGCCTGGCAGGCTACAAAAAGTGGGACACAACTTACCGACTAACAAATAAGGGCTTCACGATTGTTGTATATAAGATGATACAGAAATAGAGTCACTAAGGAATTTAGTGACTTTCACCAAAAGAATTTACCATCTACCTGAGAGGAATGATACAAGCCCAAGAAAAAAAGCATCAAGTGAAAAGATCCGCTGGAAAGGCTCTGGAGGCAATCAGACCTAGATTTGAATTCTGGTGTCTTCACCTACTCTCTCTCTATATGATGTGAACAAGTTCCCTTCTTCTAGACTCTAGATCTAGAATCTAGATCTCATCTTAAAATGAGAGTAGTATCTTTCTTGCAAGTCTGCTGTAAGGAAAAAAAATACAGAACCTAACACAGTGCCTGAGACATTCACAGATACTCAGTAACTGTTATTAGTATTCTCTCAGAGCCAGAAAAGATTATTTAATCCAATTCTCACTTTACAGACGGGGACACCAAAATATCATAAAACATAATGAGTGTCAAGTGAGTGCAACAAACTGGGTATAAGACAAGTTCACGAGTAATAATCACAAGTGCTTAGGTAAGGCTTTCACAGGTGGACAACAACTAAGGAAACAAACATTGCTATAAAACTAAAAACAAATTTTAAGCACAATCACTTTGTGTTACTGATTTTCAAACAAGGGTTCTGAAACTAGCTATTAAACACAAGGTTTACAGACAGGTATAAAAGTAAATTAAACCCATGTCAGACAGGTTAAAAATTCAGCTTTTCAATTAGAACAACAATATAATATACATCAAGCATCCTAGGGGGAAAAAAAATCTCCCAAACTCAACAGGTGGGGCTACACTGAAAGAGCATGACTTCAGAAGTTTCTCCTGTTGGCCACATGTAACTTTGTTCTGAAACAAAATCAAGACAATATTCAGGTTTTTCAAGAAATAGCACTTCACTAAATGCATCCTGTAGTTAATTCTCAGCCACCACATATCTTAATCTCTTTAAATGCACAATAACCCACTTAAGTTTGTATGTTTAAAACATACCCAATTTAAACTTTAAATGAGCCAGCTGGTAGTTTTATAGGACAAGACTAGAAGGCTACTGTTACATTAATCATCTGCACTACAACTGTATTCAGTTCTTTTTGTTATTTCACGATTATCAGTGGCTGTCTTCTTGCTTACTCACAAACATCAAGTCAGCAGCACTAAGTAATTTTGTGGGCAGTGGAAAAAAACAATTTTCACCCTAGAAGTACATTTCTTGCTCACTTTAAAAACCTCTTCCTTGCCTTTCCCATTAAATCATTTACCAACTTTTGGATACCATTTTAATTTCAAGAATTTTTCCTTCGATCACTGGATTTATTTTCAAACTTTTTCAAGAAGTTTACACTTTTCTTCTTTGACTGACACAACGTAGTGTCCCCAGGAAAACTGAGTTCCAAGATGTAACACACAGTAGCACGTCGCTACCTTACCGAAAACAAGAAATGTAATCAACTCATCAACAACTACTCGATTAGGACAAATTGAAAGTAAGTTCAAAGGCAGAGCAGAAATAACTGCACTTTGTTTTTAAGAGTTTCATGGTTAAAAACCAGTGCACCTCTGGGTTTTGTTTGTTTTTGAAGGGAGATAAAAACCTAAAACTAAATGAAAATGGGTCAAGGCCTATCCTTGGGAGAAGTGATAAAGCAAACATGCACTCAACGGTCAAGTTCATTTTATTCTCTCGCCCTGTTTCCCTGTCTGGTGGGAAGTTTTTCAACACAGGGGTAACTTGCAACAGAACACAAACAGTGACCAAAACCAAGGATTCTCCCTGTATAAGGAGGAGAGGTTCCCAAAGTGTGGTGAATTCAGCGGAGCAGAAACGCTCGGAAGGAAACTCCATCCAGAATTAACTTAATCAGAGACCCGGGAAGCCAGCGAGGAGGACGAAGGAACCTGGACTCCACCCTCACCGCCCGGGGCCCCAGTGGCAACTCGGCTGGGCAACGTGACTCAGGAAAGCACGGGGCTAGCAGCGGCCTAGCGCGGCTGCCTCCGCGGACGTCTGAGGCCTGCCTTCACGGGCTTACCTGAAGGCGGGCGGAGCGGGAGGTCGTGGTCTGGACCCTTGTCTTCCAGGAGCGACGACGCGGCGACAGCGACAGCAGCAGCTCGGACTGGGCCCGGCTCTGGCTCGGCGAACCGGCGATGAATCAGCCCGATTCCATTCAAAAGAGTCGCCCGGGCCTCCGCGGCGAAGCACTTCCGGGTTCACTGCTCCTCTTCGGCTTCCGTTCCTCCGACGGCCAATTGGAGACGACTCGGGAGTCGGGCAGGCGTCCCTGGAGTAGCGCCCGCGACAGACGGAGCGGGCCAGCTTCTTAACTCCAGGCCCGGAGGGCGAGGCGGAAGTTAGCGCCGGACATCCTCGGACATCCTCGCTGCTCCGCCCTCACGTCTGCCTTCCCCGCTTCTCCGCGCTCGGCCAGCGCTGAGATCCGAGACGCTGGCCTACGCGCCCTGGGAGGTGACTGGATAGGAAATGGAAGTGTAAGGATGCGAAGTCCAGAACTCCTTTCGTTTTGGAGTTCATCGCGGCCCTACTTCAAAACGAAAAGGTTCAGTTGAACTAAACGTGGTTATGTGAGAAGCAAGAGAGAAAAGGGAGAAGTGTGGAAACAGTGGAAATCGGTCGGTCTGATGTTCTTTTTCCATAGTGCAGTCTACTCACCTTGTCTTTACCAAATTGCGAAGATACAATGTCAAGGAAAACGAACATTTCCCTAACAGCGAAACCATCTATTTTAAGCCCAATTTAATTTACAAAACTTAAGAAATCACTTACTCACGTTTCTCCAAGTAATTATCAGCAATAACGTTTTACCCATTAGCTCCCCTGCTAGGTGTTGAGAGCAAAACCGCCCAAGAAATGACTATTGACAAGTTTATATCACAATTCAGTACGGGCTCTGTTTAGGGCCGGACGTTTACCAAGCCCTCTCACTTTGTCAGGTATGTTCTAAATAACTAGCATCTTTAAAGCATTCCAAAATCAAGAAAGGTGATCAGTCTACTGGATAGAGGGAAAGGAAGGATTGCGACATCTGAATCCAAAGCTGTTTGAGTGGCACAATTATACAGAATTTCCCACTCAAAAATCGCTATCTAAAAAATCAGCATAGACCATCTTATTTACAAAGCAGAAATAGCAGCACAGATGTAGAGAACAAAAGGATGGATACTAAGGGGGGAAGGGGAGAACAGAAAGGATTGAGAGATTGGGATTGACATGTATACACTATTGATACTATGTGATGACACTTAATGGTCACAAACTTTCCAAATTTATTTAAAAACATTAATCCACACATCCATGAAGCTTAATAAAGTCTAAGTGGGATAAATTCAAAGAAATATACACCTGGACACATTATAATTAACCTGTTGAAAACCAAAGTCAAGGAGTGAATCTTGAAAGTGTCAAGAGACAAGCCACTTGTCACATAATCCTAAATAAGGTTTACAACCCAAACTACTGAAGCAGAAAGCAGTGGGATGACACGTGCAAAATGCTGAAAGACTAAGACTTCTGTACCCAGGAAAACTATCCTTCAAAAATGAAGGAGAAATTAGTACATTCCCCAAATGCATGTATAAACAAAAATAACAAGAATTTGTCACTAGGAAACTTGCCATACAAGGAATTCTAAAGGGAGTCTTTCAGGTTGCAATGAAAAACTAGACAATAACTCAAATCCATATAAAGGAAACCTGTAACTACGTAAGTAATTATAAAAGTATAAATGTATTTTTTGTTTATAATTCTTTTTTCTCCCATTTAAAATACAGCTGCATAGTAATTATAAATCTTTGTTGATAGGCATATTATGTATATGGATCTAATTTGTATCATAATTATAGTACAAAGGAAGCAAGCGGGAATGAAGCTATATAGTAGCTAAGTTTTTGTATACTATTGAAATTAAACTGGTATTAATCCAAGCTGTATTGTTCTAAATTGGTGATTGTAATCCCCAGTTCAGTTCAGTTGCTCAGTCAGGTCTGACTCTTTGGGACCCCATGGTCTGCAGCATGCCAGGCTTCCCTGTCCATCACCAACTCCTGGAGCTTGCTCAAACTCAAGTCCATTGAATCGGTGATCCCATCCAACCATCTCATCCTTTGTCAACCCCTTCTCCTCCTGCCCTAGGAGCAACCACTAAGACAACAACGTTTTACCCATTAGCTGCCCTGCTAGGTGTTCAGAGAACAAAACTGAGTAATCCCTAGACCAACCACTAAGAAGATACTCAAAAAATATAAAAGAAATGACAAGGTAATTCAGTTCAGTTCAGTTCAGTTGCTCAGTCATGTCGGACTCTTTGCAACCCCATGAACCGCAGCATGCCAGGCCTCCCTCTCCATCACCAATTCCCTGAGTTTACCCAAACTCATGTCCATTGAGTCAGTGATGCCATCCAACCATCTCATCCTCTGTCATCCCCTTCTCCTCCTGCCTTCAATCTTTCCCAACATCAGGGTCTTTTCAGATGAGTCAGCTCCTTGCATCAGGTAGCCAAACTATTGGAGTTTCAGCTTCAACATCAGTCCTTCCAATGAACACGCATGACTGATTTCCTTTAGGATGGACTGGTAATTAAAAGTACAAAGTAATTATAGATACAAATAAGTATTTAACATAAAAGGCAGGAGTAACAGGGAAATAGAAGAACAGAAAAATATATGACATTAAGAAAACAAATAGCAAAATGTCAGGCATAAATACTATCTTATCAGTCATTACATTAAATGTAACTAAATAAATGCATCACAAATGGATTAAATATTCTAATTAAAAGAGATTTGTAGAATGGGTTAAAAAAAAAACTATATGCAAGCCACAAGAGACACATTTTAGATTTAAAGACAAAACATTTTGAAACTAAGGATGAAAAGTATATTTACCATGAAAACAGTATCTTAAATTGTTTGACCACTTTGAAAATTGTTCTGGTATTGTTGGATTTTGGGGGGAGGGAGGGGTGGCAACAGGCTACACGGAGACCTAGGCAGTGAAAGAACAGAGTCCTAACAACTGTACCTCTAGGGAATTCCCATTCTGGCATTTTTTTTTAAAAAATGAAGTTAAAAAGTACAATTACCAGAGAATTCCTCAGTGGTCCAATGGTTAGCACTCAGTGCTTTCACTTCTGTGGCCCAGGTTCAATCTCTGTTCAGGGAACTAAGATCCTTCAAGGTAAAAAAATATATATATACAATTACCACTTGACCCAGCAACTCCACTTTATATATTTACCAAAAGTAAATAAAAACATTTGTTCACACCAAGACTTAAACATAATAGTTCATAGCGGTTTTATTCATAATAGCCCCAAACTGGAAATAATCCAAATGTTTCCCAAGTGGTAAGTGGATAAAGTGTGGAATGTCCTTACAACACAATAATGTTCAGCTGTAAAGAGGAAACCATTTATATATGCAACAACATGGATGACTTTCAAAAACATCATACTGATGAAAAAGAGACACAAAAGAGTACATATTGTAAAATACAATATTAATGAACTCTAAACAAATGGAATCAAATACATAGTGACAGCAGATCAGTGATTCTCTTGGGGGTTCAATGTGGAGTTAGGTAGGAGGATTGACTGCATGGGATGTGAAAGAACTTTTGGGGTTGTCAGAAATATTCTATCTCTTTATTGTGGTGGTTTATCAAAGCTCATCAAACTGTACACTTAAGTACATTTTATTGTATATAGTTTATACTACAGTATAGTTGATATAAAAGAGAAGAAAATCCTCAAATTTGTTATTTAGTCCTTTCCTTAGTCATACCAAAGTATGACTTCTGTCTAAAATGTCCTTTCTTTCATCTCCTATCCCCATACTTGACCCCAGTGGTTGAAGTATGGTCAGTAAATAACAGTCACATTGCTTACCCTACAATTCTACTCTAGCATCCTTGTTTTACTTGTCTGCCTTGGCATCTAAATTTTAAGCTTCTTGAAAGCAGGGGGGAGGCCCTAGCCATCATAGATACTTAAATATTAGGGTGATATTTATTCAAGTAGTTTGCTTGCTAAGAATACTCAAAAGGATCAGAAATATCTAAAATCTAATAGCCTCTCTTGAAATTATCAATTCTTTAAGGTTAAATAAACAACAAAATTTATAGAATTCAGGCCACGTATCTGATACAAATATTACATCTAATGCTTAAAGCATTCATTGTTTGGGTTAGTCCCAGTGTGGCTTTGGAGAACACTATATGCACAAAATTGTGAATTGTTTGATATGTTTCCTAAAATCATATATTGCAGAAGTTTACCTTATTAGATATATAATATACCTGTGTCAGAGAGAAACTTTGCCTGCTCATTTGGTATCTTCTGAATCTGACAAGTTTGTCAAATGAAAGAATAACTCTGGCTATTAGCATTACTACATACGTTCAAAATGCATGAACCTTATTATAAAAATTCCTTCCTTTTTGTAAAGAGCATTACATGCATATACATATAACTCCTTTCATATACAAAGTTTAACTATGTGTCTAACAAGAAGTTGTAACAGTAGGTTTTCAGATAGCCTGAATTTACAATCATGAATATTAGAAAAGAGCTATTGCAAAATGAATTTTTAAGAAATGTTTGGAAAGATTTAATAAACATTGTTTTCTGTTCAAAATTCAAAATCAGTTTTAATTGTTATACCTAATTATAGTGTTTGAATTACACAGTTTTGAATATTATAAATAGATCTAGTACAAGAAAAAGGAAAAATAGGAAAATATTTACTTTTTGAAGTACAGTAATTTAATGTATAAAGCCAATAGAATAATTGATACTTCTGCCAGATGGTATTTTACATTGATAAAAAGATATATTCTTAATCATATATGTCAAGAAAAAGGGACCATATGTTGTTAAACACTTCCAATTTGTCATTTAATTTAAAAGGCACTACTGATATTGCCATAATTTTTTTTTGTGATGTGGCCTAAGTATACTTGGTGTCAATAAAATTTAATTTTCTCAAGTAATTTCCTTATTGTTCTTCGAGCAAACAACTCAACAGAGATTTTTTTTTTAGCACCTACAAAGAAAAGATGCCATAAAAAGGATAAATCAGAATTCAGAGTATGTATTCAAGTTACTACTGGGTAAAAAAGCATAACCTCTGTTTCCAGGAAGCCTCTAAAATTTAACTTACTGCATTCTAGCAAAGTAAGTAAAATACACAGGATAACTCAAATGATTCCAAATTGACATCCCTTAAGTTCAGAAACCCAATATATTGTTAAGATTTTAAAAAAGTGGGGAGGAATTCCTTCGGGGTCCAGTAGTTCAGACTTCATCCTTCCACCACTGGGGGCCCAGGTTTGATTCCTTGGGAAGCTGAGATCCAGCAAGCCCTGCACATTGCTGCATGTGTTAGTCGCTAAGTCGTGTCCAGTTCTTTGTGACCCTATGGACTGTAGCCTGCCAGGCTCCTCTGTCCATGGGATACTCTGGGCAAGAATACTGGAGTGGGTAGCCATTTCCTTCTCCAGGGGATCTTCCAAACCCGGAAACAAACCCAGGTCTCCTGCATTGCAAGCAGATTCTTTACCACATGAGTCACTAGGGAAGCCAGTGTAGCCAAAAAAAAAAAAAAGAATAAAAAAATAACAATTTGTATTACAAAGTATTTTTATCAATACAAAAGGGTTTCTGATGAAAGAAACTGTATGGAAAACACAGAAAATAACACTTGATCTATAATGGGTAAAGGAAATTGATACTAGATGAGTATTAAAGGTTTTGTATAGATATTTTTCCTCTGCCTTTTGAAAAGGAAATTTGTTGGTCCTTTTTCCTCTGTCATTTTCCATCCAATTCTCCTTTTATTCTATAGGGCTTTATGTACTATTTTATTCTGGCTGAAAGTTTTAATTACCATGTACCTTCTGAAGACTTGCAAATTTCTATTGTCTGTCTTTTCCAGGTTTTTCTTTGTTGTATTACGGGGACGACAGAGGATGAGATGGTTGGATGGCATCACTGACGCATTGGACATGAGTTTGAGTAGGCCCCAGGAGTTGGTGATGGACAGGGAAGCCTGGCGTGCTGCCAGGGGGTCCATGGGGCTGCAAAGAGTTGGACACGACTGAGCAACTGAAACGAACTGAACTGATTACTAGATCACCATTTATCATTCTCCAGTTGATGGGCATTTGGATTGTTTCTAGTTTTTTGTTTTTTGCTATTATGAACAACACTGCCATAAACATTCTCTATGTATTCTCTATAGTCCCTGGTCTATCTAACCAAGAGATTCTCAAGACTATATACCTACAAGTAAAATTGCTGGGTTCAAAGGCATGCATGTTGTCAATTTTAACTTGATAATGTCAAACTGTAATCCCATTTAACGTTCAAACTTTCTTGTTGCTCTACATCATCACTAGCATTTAATTTTGTTGGACTTCTTAATTTTTGCCAATCTAATGAAAGTACAATGATGTATCATTTTGCTTTAATTTATATGTTCCTGATTAATAATAAAGTTGAATATATTTCAAGTGTTTGTTGACCATTTATATTTACTCTTTTCTGAAATGCCAAGTCATGACTTTGACACATTCTTTACTATGGAGTTATTGTTATTATTGTTTTGTATACTTTCAACCTCTTCATTTTTCACTTCAGTAAAATGAAACCCGAAGAGGATACCTTGCATGAGAAAGGTCCTGTTGCTGGTTAGCAGCAGAATTAAAATTCATAGTAACCAGTGATTATTTTTTTAATTTGGTGGAAAAGCAACTGATATGCAATTAATGTCACTTCCTTCTATGTTATCATTTTATTTTTCTAAAGTGTTAACAGGTATAATTTTAGATGTCTGTGACACTTTAGAATGTATGTGACTACCTTCTTTCTAAAACAGGCAGAGGCATGGGTTTAGCAGTCCACTGAGATTGGAATGCTGCTCCAAGGAGACGACACTCAACAGGGAAATTTAGATCTGTTTATAATATTGGCAAATAGTAGAAGAAATTGGTGAAAAACTATCTTGGAAATCTTGGGGATAGAGTGAGGGAAGTGTATCATGTAATTAATTCTCCCAGATGAGTCTGGTCTTTCTACTCACTGTGATCTCTACTCATTGTGATTAATTGATTAACAGGCAAAATCAAATACAGTGTATTTCTCAGTGTTTTTCATGAATACCACGGGTGGCACATAAGATGATTTTGGACATCTGTGGACATCTTTTACATTAATGGATATATACTTATTTTGATGTATACTAGAAAATACATAAAGAGCATATCAGACCTTTAATTTAATGACTATTATTGCTTAAGATAACAATTTCTTCTAAAAGCATCTATTTAAGGAAAAATATTAAGTAAACAATGACACAAATAATAAGTGGATATGGGAAAAATTGTGAAAATGGCACAAATATAACCAAAATTTGGGAAACCCGGGACAATGATTATGATTATAGATAAATCTGGGTTGAGAAATTAACTCCATTACTTCCTATGTGTATGAATCTGGGAAGTTATTTACTTTCCTTGGCTGTACTGATTAGTATATGAGTTGCTTTAGCGAACGACCACGGAGAAGGCAATGGCACCCCACTCCAGTACTCTTGCCTAGAAAATCCCATGGACAGAGGAGCCTGGTAGGCTGCAGTCCATGGGGTCGCGAAGAGTCAGACAGGACTGAGTGACTTCACTTTCACATTTCACTTGCATGCATTAAAGGAAATGGCAATCCACTCCAGTGTTCTTGCCGAGAGAATCCCAGGGACGGGGGAGCCTGGTGGGCTGCCATCTATGGGGTCGCACAGAGTCGGACACGACTGAAGCAACTTAGCAGCAGCAGCAGTAGCATCAAAGACCAAAATAGTAATGGCTTAAACAAGTTATCCAAAATCGCTGCAGATGGTGACTGCAGCCATGAAATTAAAAGACGCTTGCTCCTTGTAAGAAAATCTATGATCAATCTAGACAGCATACTAAAAAGCAGAGACATTACTTTGCCTATAAAGTTCTGTATACTCAAAGCTATGGTTTTTCCAGTAATCATGTACGGATATGAATTGCATTGTAAAGAATGCTAAGTGTCAAAGAATTGATGCTTTTGAACTGTGGTGTTGGAGAAGACTCTTGAGGGTCCTCTGGGCAGCAAGGAGATCAAAACAGTGTCCTAAAGGAAATCAATCCTGAATAGTCATTGGAAGGACTGATGCTGAAGGTGAAGCTCCAAAACTTTGGCCACCTGATGTGAAGAACCAACTCATTGGGATCCCAGTGATGCTGGGAAAGATTGAAGGCAGGAGGAGAAGGGGATGACAGAGGATGAGATGGTTGGATGGCATCACTGACTCAATGGACATGAGTTTGAGCAACCTCTGGGAGATAGTGAAAGACAGGGAAGCCTGGCATGGTGCAGTCCATGGCGCCCCAAAGAGTCGGACACGACTGAGCAACTGAATGACAACAAAACGGGTTATCACATTTCTTTCTATCTCACCTGAAGATCACAGTAGTGAGGGGGTCAGAGTGGCACTGCTCCATGAGGTTCTCAGAAGCCTGGGGTCCGTCTCCCAGCTGTGCCATCATCCTCTCATATTATGGCATGTGGGAAAGGGAAAGAGGAATCAGGGGCAAGCAACTTTTAGTTAAGAGCTTGAACCAGAACTTACACATAATCACTTCTGTTTACACTCTAATGGCTAACTAGAGACTGGCATCTCTAGTGGGAAGGAAGAAGACAATGGACATCAAGCATCAAAGGACAATGAGGGGAAGTCCCCAGTGGTCCAGTGGTTAGGACTCTGTGCTGTCATTGCTGAGGGCCTGGGCTCAATCCCTGGCTGGGGAACTAAGATTCCAGAAGCACATGGTGCAGCCAAAACAAAAAGACAATGAACCCTGAGAGATGGACAACAAGTGAGCGGAGGGCTCTAGTTCTTCCAGTTGTCCCAGTTTACTGCCTGGGGAAAATGTCCAAGCCTCAACACAAGAAGAAAAGAACTCAGGTGAACCCAGAGGCCTACCAGAATTGAAGAGACAGAGGTGGGAGTCTGGGGAAGCCAGGGTCCTAGAGTCCATCAGGCAGAGAACTAGAGAGGAGAGAGATACACAGGGAGAATGCCAGAGATCTACAGAGTGACCACCTTGAATCTTCAGTTGATTGGTAATCAGTGCATGCATGTGGCTGGGGAAAGAACCATGTGAAAAAATTAGAGGGTAGAGTGGTTCATAAGGGCCGGGAATAATAATAATAATAAAAGCTAGCCTTAGGGAAAAACCTCATAACTAAAACAGCATCAGTAAGAGCACCAAGAATGGTATGTTTCAGTAATGGGGAATAACTAGCCATACGTGAAAAGCAGGTTTGGTCCCACTTAAAAAGCTTAAAAGCAGACCCCAAAGGATCAAAATATTTCTAAGTAACGGAATCAGATTTAATGCTGGGTTATCAATTCTCCCCAAGCTGATTCTTAAATTCATATGGAAATGTAAAGGGCTTAAAATAACCAAAACAACTGTGGAAAAAAAAGAAAATAAAGGTAAATTATTTATATTACTATACTCCAAGACTTATTACATAGCTACAATAATCCAGACTGTGGTATCTATAGTTCTAGAATCAACTATTGGTTCCATCTTTTACTTACCTTGGGCAAGTCACTTAATCTCTATAAGCTTGAGTCTCCTTCTCTATAAAATCAAAATAATATTAACAACCTGGTAGGATTACGTGACTAAATGAAATAGTGCATATGATGCACTTAGCATAGTACTGGGCCTATAACAATAATGTCAGCTTTTACTATCACTCAACCCCAAGCTTTATAAGACAGGGACTGTATCTGTCTTGATTATCACTGTATCCTTTAGGGCCTTAGAAGCAAATTGAGGTTCAACTATCTCAGGCAAAGAGTTAACAAGAAAATAATTGACCATGTACTTAAAAGTCCAACACCATCACTTTTCAAGTGACGAGCATGAAATTTAGAAAATCCAGTTTCAAGCCCAGGGGCTTCCCATGTGGCACCAGTTGTGAAGAACTCACCGGCCAATGCAAGAGACGTAAGAGACAGGGATTTGATCCCTGGGTTGGGAAGATCCCCTGGAGGAGAGATGGCAACCCATTCCACTATTCTTCCCTAGAGAAACCCATGTACAGAGGAGCCTGTGGACTACAGTCCATAGGGTTGCAAAGAGTTGGACATGACTAAAGCGACTTAGTATACAGCACACAAGTTTCAACCCCAGGTCAATCTTTTCTAATGATTCACACCTTCTCTCTTCTCAAATACTTTGGCTTTAGAATACTTTAATATTTATTTACATATTTACATAGGACTTTAAAAGCAGATTTGTAACATTTTGTCTAGGATAGTACTTAGAATTAAGCATATTCAGCTTGGAAAATATGGATAACCAAAGAGTATGGTGTGATAGGTAGAATTATCCAATAGTTTAAACTTCACTTCTAATAATCCCAAGTTCAAAGAATAGATAGTATTAATTATAAGAAAAAGCTCTGGTTTCAGAATAGTATATTTAGAATAGCCATGGTGGCCTATAAGCTGAATATACAAATGTAAGCAAATGATATATATTGAGTCATTTTGTACAGATTTTTGTCTATAAGAACTTCAAATTTAAATATCTAGTGACCACTATTTCACATTTCCAGAGTCTACCCGTTTCACTTTGCAGCAAAAAAACAAACAAAAAATATCAAATCCTGCTTATCATACTTTAAATCCCAACACAAATGCCCCCAAGCAAATCCTTAAAATCACTACACAACCCATCTGACTCCCTTCTAATGGTTTTACCTATTCCTGAATAGATTTTTAAGATCTCTTCATTGTTTTTTGCTTCAAAATATGCATGTTTTGTTATTAACTTTGCATAAATATTCCCAAATTTTGACTTTCTTCAGTGAGTTGAAACAGGCATGTAATGTAATTCTGCTAGCATACACAGGAAAAATGACTGTGGTACTCCACAGTTAAAAGCCGACTTCATCACACATGATGGCTGTTAAAGAATACATTTAATTTTAATCTTAAAAATTTATTTTCCATTTTGGTGGATGACTTATCTTCATCACATTTTCTCTCCTCACTCCCCCAAAACTGCCTGCCCCTTTCCATACAGTGTTACGCTTCTGGCCATTTTCATAGGCACATTCAGTGCTTTTAGGATATATATCTCTCTCCTTACCACTACCTACAGTTACAAAGTTCACCAAAATCTCCATCTTTCTCATGTGTATACTTCTTAACCTCCTCCTCTCCATTCTTGTTCAAGAAAGCATATGCAAGGAAGTGATTTCTTGCTATTTTTGCCATTGACTAGGCCCCTTTCAGGATCCTACATCTAGCTAAGAAAAAGAACAAACAACAATAGTAATTGCTTTGATAAGAGAAAGCATGAATAAAGATGAGAGTGATTTGGGGGTGTTAACCTAGAAAATAAAACTAACAGGTGAATTCAATTGAATGTTATTTTGAGAAAAATACTGAATGTTCTATATTCCACATAAGATATAGCAGGACAGTTTTGAAGAGCTTCATTAGCTATAATCAAAGAAGGCGTTATCATTGGCAAGGATAGTATCACATATTTCAGTTCTTGAGAGCTTTAAAATAAGAGGCACAGGGAGATACCCAATTTTTTGACTGATAATGTCCTATCTTCCATTTACTACTTGGGAAGTTTATAAGTGAATGAAACTAAAGTATCTCTCCTAAAATTGTTAGGGTAGAGAGTGCCCAAAACAAAGTAGAAGAGTGAAGACCTAATAGCTCAGTGTCTCTAGATTATGGCTTCATTTTATTCTTTAATTTTAAGTGATCACTTGGAGACGCTATTTATGTGTATTCTCACTTAAGGCAATTGGCTGTATCAGATCACTACTAAAAACCCAACTGCTTTTCTACCCCAGGATTCAAAGACATAAAATACTGTCATTTATTATTTGTTTCAATATGCACAATATTGTTTGTATAAAATCCATTCTCTTCTTAAGAATTAGAAAAAAATTTTTTTATTAATTTTATAAAATCCAGAAACTTACACTTAGCTCCTGTTTTAAGAGAAAAATATTAGTGAACCATTGGTTACGACTTATATTTCTGAACCTTTTATAAAATAAATTTGATCCACTTAGAAATAGGAAAATTAAATTAAAAATGTGTTAAATATCAGAAAATACCACTCCATTTAAACTTCAAAAGCTTTCTTAGCCTCTAATGAGGTAGCTTAAACAAGATTATCTTTGTTGGATGATATTAATTGGATCTATAAAGAGTCCTATTATTAGAGTACAACTATTTTTGTAATGAATTTGATTTGTAGATTAGTTCACTATAAACCCTATTAATCTTTTTTTCCTAGCATTTTGTGATAGCTTTGTATAATTATTGTGTATTTAATAAATTAAGCAATAACCTTAATGGTTTAAAATGTTAGTGTAAATAAATGAATTCCAAACAATTTGAGAGAAAATAAACTAATTCATGGAGAGGATTTAATGTTCATGAATGACAAGAGTTCTCTGTAGGTAGATGGTAACATTTGCAATAAATCTCAGCCATTTAGTACAACGTTCAAAGTACAAATAATTTGATTAAGAATTAAATAAACAGATTACTTTTCCCTACTGAGAAAGAATTTTTTATTTCATGTTTCAAAACATGATTGGACCATCAATACCTACATGAGCAACTGAACTATTAATCATTTTGATAAAAAAAACTTAAATTAATATCACATACAATGCAACATAAATCATGTATGTACACATATATATAAATGCTAATTTATGTATATTTATAAGAAGTAACTTTATGAGTTGGCTTAAAGCTCAACATTCAGAAAACTAAGATCATGGCATCTGGTCCCATCACTTCATGGGAAATAGATGGGGAAACAATGGAAACAGTGTTAGACTTTATTTTTGGGGCTCCAAAATCACTGCTGATGGTGATTGCAGCCATGAAATTAAAAGGCGCTTACTCCTTGGAAGGAAGGTTATGACCAACCTAGATAGCATATTTAAAAGAAGAGACATTACTTTGCCAACAAAGGTTCGTCTAGTCAAGGCTATGGTTTTTCCAGTAGTCATGTATGGATGTGAGAGTTGGACGGTGAAGAAAGCTGAGCGCTGAAGAATTGATGCTTTTGAACTGTGGTGTTGGAAAAGACTCTTGAGAGTCCCTTGGACTGCAAGGAGATCCAACGAGTCCATCCTAAAGGAGATCAGTCCTGGGTGTTCATTGGAAGAACTGATGTTGAAGCTGAAACTCCAATACTTTGGCCACATCATGCAAAGAGTTGACTCATTGGAAAAGACCCTAATGCTGGGTAGGATTGGGGGCAGGAGGAGAAGGGGACGACAGAGGATGAGATGGTTGGATGGCATCACCGACTCGATGGACATGGGTTTGGGTAGACTCCAGGAGTTGGTGATGGACAGGGAGGCCTGGTGTGCTGCGATTCATGGGGTCGCAAAGAGTCGGACATGACTGACTGAGCAACTGAACTGAACTGAACTTTATGAGACTAGCATGTTAAAAAGGCTTGCTAGAGTTGTGATACCAACCATGGTATCGATGCTATGCAATTGCCTTGAAGGTGACATCTTCTTTATAACAAGATACTTTGGACATTTGGCATTAGGCCAAATTTCATTAGGCTGTGTGTTGCTAATGAATTTTTTAAAAAGATTTATTTATTTATTTTCATTTTTTACTTTCTGACTCTAGCAGTTCTTCGTTGCGGAGTGCTGGCTTTCTCTAGTTACACCAAGTGTGGACTACTCTCAAGTCGCGGTTCGAGGGCTTCTCATCTCAGTGTCTTTTCTTGTTGCGGAGCACAAGCTTCTTCCCTGTTGAGAAGCGCAGGCTTTAGGCCTGCAGGCTTCAGTAGTTGCAGCTTGCGGGCTCAGTAGTTGTGGTACACAGACTTAGTTGCTCCACGGCATGTGGAATCCTCCCAGACCAAGGATCAAACGTGTGTCCCCTGCATTGCAAGTAGGATTCTTAACCACTGGACCACCAAGTAAGGCCTCTAATGAATTTTGTTTTAACGAAATGCGTTTATTAAGAGGATAAACTCCAAATAATCACAAGTAGTTGTCTTGCACACTTGACAACCGCATAAGAAGAAGATACCTTAACAGAATCCACAGGATTTTGCTTACGCTATAAAAGGAGTTTTAAGGCAGTTCTAATGAATTTTTAACTGTTTGGAAGAATTTTTAAATAACTCTAAAAGAAACACACCCATCGTATCTTTCTTTGCAAAGTCGATTCCATTTTTCCTAACCTACATATTTTTAGACAGTGCTATTAAGTAATTAAATAATCAATAATGGGACACATGAAAAAGATTCAAAACTATCAAGGGCTAAGCAAAACTGAAAAGAATCAATGGGCTATTTTATTACTGAAAAAGAGGCTTTATTTTAATGGCAATATAGTGTTTCTTTAATCTTAACAAAGGGATAATAAAAAGAAACAAAACAAACAACAAAACAGCGCAGATTGTGGCTCTGTGACTTTAACTGCTCCGGGCCTTAGTGTGCACAACTAGGGAGTGTTTCTCAACTTCTTCCTCTTCTTTACCTTATTCTAGCACAAGAACATTGTGTCAGATAGAACCTTACATGGAGCGTCAGTACACAGACTGATGCCGAACCGCTCTATCGACGTGGTGGGTGAGAAAACCTGGCGCCCTCCGTAAATCTGTTTGTTACTTTTTACTGCATAAAACTTTCAGAGAAAGCTTGCTGATTTTGCTTCTGCTTCTGGGTTGCATATACTCAACCCAGAAAGAAAAGGATTTCACCGCATAAAGAAATTTAAACAATCATTCTTCCTTCTTCAAACACTTTTGCATTTAAACTGTTGATCAATCTGGATTTCATTTTTGTGTAAGGAGTAAAGTAGGTCTCTAAATTCTCATTTCTTTCAAGATTACTACGTAACTGTTCTTCACTTTATTAAGTAATTTGTCTTTATCTTACTGATTTGAAATGTCACCCTTCTGTAATAAGTTCTCACATATCATCAAATCTATTGGCTTCCCTGGTGGCTCAGTCGGTAAAGAATCCACTTGTAACGCAGGAGACGTGGGTTTGATCCCTTTGTGGGGAAGATCAGGGAAGATCCCCTGGAGAAGTAAATGACAACTCACTCTAGTATTCTTGCCTGGAAAATCATGGACAGAGGAACCTGGCAGGCTACAATTCATGGGGTCACAAAGAGTCTGACACGACTCAGCGACTAAACCACCACCGTTTCTATTTTCTAGTACTTTAGTTTTAGGGATGATTCTATCTCCACCAACTGCCAAGAGCAAATGCTTTATTTTTTTCTAAACTATGAAGATTTTCAGTTTCACATACTAATTGTTAACATTTTGTATATCTTTTCATGCCACATTTACTATTGTTTATTGCTACCTGTATAAAATACGCTGATATCTATTGTAATTGTCAAATAAAGACATATATATATAATGTTAGCATTAGTGGTTAGCAGCATGAATTCTAGAGACAGAATGTGGACAATTATGCTACTTGTTAAATAGGGTTGTTATGAGGATAAAATGGCTTAATATTTGTAAAGCATTTAGTAAACATTATGTTATTATTATAGTTATTGCATATGACCTATAAATCAATTGACTTTGTATACGATATCTGATCTTTTTCATTTGCTACTCTTAGATTTTAACATGACAATTTAACTTATCAATGTCTACATTTAGTCTTTTCCAACACTACATCTCTAACTCTCTGATTCTCTGATACCATCTGAGTGTCCTACAATTCAATACTATTCTGATACTAACTACCTTAACTACCCAGAGTTAGTGTTGGACTTCACAAGTTTAAGGACTCAGTCTCATAACACTGCTCTCACTCAAACATCAGGCCTAAGTACCAAGTCCCTGGTACCAGACAGTCCACATCTAACTTGGCTACAAATTCCAAGGTATGATAATTTGCTAGAATGACTCATAGGACTCAAGAAAATGCTATGCTTATAATTCCAGTTAATTATGAAAGACACAAAGGAATAGGCAGATGGAAAAGTACATAGGGTGGTGAGGGCACAGAGCTTCCTTGTCCTCTCCAGGTATGCCACCCTCCCACCAACTTGATCTGTTCATCAATCTGGAAGCTCTCTAAATTTCATTGTTCAGGAGTTAAAGAGTTCAATATCCAGCCCCTCTCCCCTCCCTGGAAGTCAGTGGGTGGGGGTGCAATTTCCTACCCTCTAATCGCTTGGTCTTTCTGGTGACCAGTCCCATCCGGAGGCTATCTAGGGAACTTTTTCTAAGTTATCTCATTAGCATAAACTTACGTGTGATATAAAGGGGCTTATTATGAATGACAAAGGTCACTCCTAGCACTCAGAAAGTTAAAATGGAACCCTGTGCCAGGAACCACGGACAAAAGCCAAAGATATTGCTTATTATGGGGCTTCCCAGGTGGCTTAGTGATAAAGAATCTGCCGCCAGTTCAGGAGACACAGGAGATGCGGGTTTGATCCCTGGGTTGAGAAGATCCCCTGGAGGAGGAAATGGCAACCCACTCCAGTATTCTTGCCTGGGAAATCCCATGGACAGAGGAGCCTGATGGGCTACAGTTCATGGGGTTGCAAAAAGTCAAACAGGACTTAGTGACTGTGCATGCACATATTGCTTATTATACCACAATAGTAGGTATTCTATGTCCTTTTTCCTTCCTGAGCTCACACAGGACTAAAGTTCCCAGCCCC
Organism: Okapia johnstoni; assembly: GCA_024291935.2. NCBI lineage: Eukaryota > Metazoa > Chordata > Mammalia > Artiodactyla > Giraffidae > Okapia > Okapia johnstoni. The sequence goes on from CM044319.1 coordinate 12,524,955, forward strand.
TTAGGAATTGGCCAGGGAGATCTGATACTTCAAGTCAATCAACTGTGAGAAGAAGTGATGTGTTTTGCTTCTCGGCTGAGGCAGTAAAAAGCCACTGTGCAATTTTCCAGTTCCCTTTCCCCCTGCAGCAGCAAATGTGGATGTCTTGTGGTAAGAAACCGGAGCCAGAAAATCAAAGAAGATGAGATTGCTAAGTGACACACGAATGAGAGCTGCCTTGAAGAATCACATCAATGATAGTGACCTTTGAGTGACAGAGAAATAATCTTCTATGTGTTAAACCACCAAGATTTTAGTTCTTGTTTGTTACCACAACATAAGCATAGCCTCTTCTGCCTAGTCTCTCTCTTTTTAGTCTATATTCCTTTTCTATAATCTTCTTCCTGGGACTGTGACTGGAAGCCTTATATCAGAATTCCAGTAGGAAACAGAAACACATTCAAAAGATATCATTGAAAGATAGTTTAATCAAAGATTAAATTTAAAGGAATTCAATTGAAGTACTTGCCAACATGAAGGTATTACTCTCCCTAGACTTGAGGGGCAAAGGGAGGTAGTAGTAACCAAAGCTGAAATCAGAGTGTTGCTATGGGGGATGGACCACCTGACAGGAGCTCTGGCCTTAGTATAATTCAGACAGTCTCAAGCTAAGACCAGCTTCCAGATGATTTGGTCTTTAGGAACCAGTCTCCTAGGGCAGAGAGCAGGGTGAAGAGGATGAACAGCAGAAAATATTCAGCACACTTCATCAAGTCATTCCAAATCTTGCTGTAGAATACTGAATTAACAAATGATATCTAAGGAGGAGATCATGAAACTACATGGCCAAACCACATCTTGACAATCACCCTGGAAATCATTAGGATCGAGAAAAATGCACTGACATTAGGGACCATCCTGGGATATGGTTCTTTGGTTCTTCAACCAAAAGAACTACGCACACTTTCCCTGTGATTAGTGCATGAGAATCTGAAAATTAACACTTCAGAAATAAAAACATCAAACGGATATACTTATCAATAAACTGAGTAAAAGTCAAACTAATTTTGGATACCCAGGAAATGTTCTACCCTAGTTTATTATGTGTTCTTTCAGTTCAGGAACCTAATCTTATCAGTCTTTATAACTCTAATATCAAGTACAATTTTCCCTATTGCCTATCTTATTGATATAAAGTAAATCTCTAAGAGAGAATTCCTTGCATGATTCTAATCTCATTCTTGTGTTATTTCTTTTTACTTTCCACATTGACCTCTACATTTGCATGGATCTCTACATCATTAATACAACATGTTAACTTTCAATTTTATGTTCCTATTTTATATGCCTTTTTGCTACTTCTCTTTGTCATTATGATTTCTCTTGAGCTGGTACAAAGCACCAGAATAAGCAAGTATGCTCTTTCTTGAGCTTTGTTTATTCAGTGGTTATATGTTTTGAATGTCATTTAAATTAATTTTCCTACTAAATATTTTCTTTTGTAATTAATTTCTTGTCATGTCAGCTATAGTTTGTTAGATTATAAATAGAGACTACATATTTTTTCAATCACAGTCATTCCCCAGAACCTAGTTATGTAGAATACCTACTTAGTAAACATTTACTGGTTAATTATAATCAGAAAGTCCAATTTTCCTTACAATGGGCTAATTTTTTGAATATATAGTGATGTAACCACTTTCATCAGAGAAAAGAGAATCCCACTACATATTAATAATTTTTAAAATGAGCTCTGAACATAAGAAGACTATTCTTCATAAAATGTGTGTATACAGTAAGTATCTATAACAATATTCAAAAAGTTTTTTCTTAAATTCTATTTGTATTGATTTTCCATTTTATATCACCCATATCTTTACTATATATGCTGATATTACCTTCATTTTCAACCTCTTCCTCGCTCTTTGATGTTCATTAATATAAATTATTTCAAAATTCAGTAAATAATCTCTACAGTTTAAAATGACGTTTTTTTAAGCCTTTAACAAAACCTCTAAGTGTAGTCAGTTTCATATTGTTCTTACCCAATGAGAAAACAATTACCCCCAAACTACTGTCTTTTGCCACTAGATGGCGCCTATGTCTAAGTAACAATCTCTATTCTTTAAGTTAAACTATTTGGAAAAAACCCTGACTTCCTTTGAGGTAAATCCCACAAGTGAATTTTCAGGTTTGGTGAAATTTATCTCCTTAAGATTTAGAGAAAAGTTCATTTTAAACAATCCAGATTAAGATCTTTCTAAAATGGGCTTTCAATCATGTCCATTGAGTTGGTGATGCCATCCAGTCATCTCATCCTCTGCTGTCCCCTTCTCTTGCCTTTGGTCTTTCCCAGCATCAGGGTCTTTTCCAATGAGTCGGCTCTTTGCATCAGGTGGCCAAAGTATTGGAACTTCAGCTTCAGCATCAGTGCTTCCAATGAATATTCAGGGTTGATTTCCTTTAGAATTGACTGGTTTGATCTCCTTACTGTCCAAGGAACTCAAGAGTCTTCTCCAACACCACAGTTCAAAGGCATCAATTTTTCAGTGCCCAGCCTTTTTAATTGTCCAGATCTCACATCTGTACATACTACTGGAAAAACCATAGCTTTGACTATACGGACATTTGTAGGCAAAGTAATGTCTCTGCTTTTTAATACACTGTCTAGGTTTGTCATCGTTTTTCTCCCAAGGAGCCAACATCTTTTAATTTCACTGAGAAATGCTGTGAGCAGGATTCTAACCTGGGCAGGGAGACCCCGTTGGATTTCGAGTCCAATGCCTTGACCACCCAGCCATCACAGCTCTATTTCCAGATACCACTTCTTAAAAGTAACTGCTAGCAATGGCACCCCACTCCAGTACTCTTGCCTGGAAAATCCCATGGACGGAGGAGCCTCGTAGGCTGCAGTCCATGGGGTCGCTAAGAGTCGGACACGACTGAGCGATTTCACTTTCACTTTTCACTTTCATGCTTTGGAGAAGGAAATGGCAACCCACTCCAGTGTTCTTGCCTGGAGAATCCCAGGGACGACGGAGCCTGGTGGGCTGCCGTCTATGGGGTCGCACAGAGTCGGACACGACTGAAGCGACTTAGCAGCAGCAGCAGCAAATGTTTCCTTTCCCCCAACTTTGTTTTAAAATACGGCTACTTCTAATGTTAAATAATCAAATAAAGCAGACAGAATTATTAGAACTGGGTCAAATCCTATTGATGAATTGCATAGACCTTTGCATGTTTTATAGCATTTATTTTGAATACTTTATGACATTTGAGTACTAAAGTATTTTAATAATTGAAACAGCTTCAGTTCAGTTAAGTTCAGTCGCTCAGCCGTGTCCAACTCTTTGCGACCCCCATGGATTGCAGAACAGCAGGCCTCCCTGTCCACCAACTCCCGAAGTTTACCCAAACTCATGTCCATTGAGTCGGTGATGCCATCCAACCATCTCATCCTCTTGTCGAACCCTTCTCCTCATGCCTTCAATCTTTGCCAGCATCAGGGTCTTTTCCAAGGAGTCAGTTCTTCACATCAGGTGGCCAAAGTATTGGAGTTTCAGCTTCAACATCAGTCCTTCCAGTGAACACTCAGGACTGATCTCCTTTAGGATGGACTGGTTGGATCTCCTTGCAGTCCAAGGGACTCTCAAAAGTCTTATCCAACACCATAGTTAAAAAGCATCAATTCTTCGGCGCTCAGCTTTGTTTATAGTCCAGCTAACAAATATTTACTAACAATAAAGTCATTCTTAAACTTTAGTATGCTTCAAAATCAACTAAAGGTTTTGCCACAATTGTATACAGATGCCAAGACTCCACGTGCAGAGATTGTATTTCACTTGGTATGAGGTGGAGACCAGGACCCTGTATTTTAAATAAACATCCAAATTGATTCTTTTATCTCTCTGTGTTTCTCAAAATTCTCAGTTGGCACTAAAGAATAAATTCTCATCTGAATGGAGTTTCATTTGAGTGTTCAACATAAAATTTAGTGTTTTATTTACAGTTCAAAATTAAGGCATGTTATACAACTGTAACTTATAGGAAGGAAAATAGTTTTCACATCAAAGCCTCTTCCCCAAGTATGGAAATACTGGAAATTCCATTTAATACTTATTTTCTCAATAAATAATCTTTGAAGGCATCTCTTCATAGTCCAAGTCACATATAAAGATTTAAACTAAATCTAAACTAAGATCTAAACTAAAATCACTTCAGTTTATTATTAGTAAGATTTTCTAGAATGCAGTTATGAAAAATCAATTAAAATTAAGATATTAATCTCTGCTTTTTTAAAAAACAGATCTTCACTTTTAAAAATAATGCTCTTTCTAAATATCAACTTTTGCCTTTCTTACCTTGTAGTAACACTTTTCCATGTCTTTTAAGTGACCCTGTTTTGAGCAGTGTTAACACTTCAGAGAAATCTCCAGATATGTGTCATGTATCTTTTGGTCTACTTTAATAACAAAACAGAGTCTCCTTGTTATCCTCACTTGTTCAACCAATGTACATTCTTGCCCCTGTGTTTATACAGTACATTCATTAGTGGTTTTTGCTTGTCTAGTCTTTTGGGCCCTAAAACTAGAGTTTATTATCCTCCAGGTGATGAATCTTCTTATTTACAAATTAATTGCAGATCATGTGTGGGCAGCATGATTGCTGATCCTGCCTAACGAATACATTTAGTGTTTAATTTTTTTTCTGTTGCTATTTTCTCATTTGAAGTGGGTAGACCAAAACCAATTAATTCTATTCCAGTTTTTCAGTACTTTGTTGCATGCTTCTTCTGTCACTACAGATGCTTATGATTCTTAATGTATGGCTTTAAATAACATTGATATTAGAGATGTGCTAATATTAAACTACATGCTCCTGATAACTGCATATTTCAGGTAAACCAGGGCTGCTAATTACTCTAAGAAATTTTAGGTTACATATTCATAATTTGAATTACTTTATCTTCAACAAAACTGCTTATATTTAGATTGCTTTAATAGTAATCATAATCATAGAACTAGAAATTTTTTAGGAATATTTAAAAACAGCTAGAGACTTATAATTGTTACTTTAATGCAATTTTATCAGAGCATAGTTTTGTGGGTTTTTTAAATATCTGAATATGAAATAAAGAAATAGGAATATTCTAGATGTAGAATTTAGTAGGTTTTTGTACTCAATATCTAATTAATCTAAATGAAAGAAAAAAGCAACCATGTATTTTTGAAGACAAGTGTAACTGAGGCTATTATAAAATTTCTGGTGATTTTAAAGTTTGTGATGAGATTTTAGAACACGTGGAGTGAGTAGGAAGTTAAAATAAAATTTGAACAGGTAAATATTTATGTAAATATATCATGACAAGAGGATGAAATGGTTGGACGGCATCACTGATTCAATGGACATGAACATCAGCAAACTCCGGGAAGTGGTGAGGGACAGGGAAGTTTGGCATGCTGCAGTTCAAGGGGGTCTTGAAAAATCAGACATGCCTTGATAACTGACCAACAACATGACACAACTATTACTCTGACACCACAAGGATCTAAGGCATTAGAAGTATCTTCATTTTTTTATGTTAAAAAAATTGTGACCCGGTTCTATATCATAATATTAGTCTGATGATACTTCAGTGACCCAAACCTTAACATAGTAACAGACAAGCAGGTAGTGTGTGTGTTACTTGCTCGGTCATGTCTGACTCTTTGCAACCCCATGGACTGTAGCTTGCCAAGCTCCTCTGTCCATATGATTTTCCAGGCAAGAATTCTGGAGTGGGTTGCCATTTCCTACTCCAGGGTCTCCTACATTCAGGTAGATTCTTTACTGTCTGAGCCACCAGGGAAGCCCAACATAATAACAGACAACCAGGTAACTCCCCTCAAATTATGTGACATTAATAAGCACTAGATATTTGAAACATAAAGAGTAGTGAGTGTGATATAAATTTTTAGTAAGCATTATATTTCCAGTACTGTGCTAGGCCTGGTCGTATAGGTTGTTTCATTTAACCCTCAACTGTATACATCTTTTACAGGTGAAGAAATTGTAATTTATTCCTGACTTCTTAGCTTTCCTGTTCTCAATTACATATGCTCCAGCAGAAGTAAGCATTACCATCACTGGAAATATTAATACTAAGGCTGTGTAAGTACTTAGAGAGATTCAGGCATCAAAGGGGTGCTTGAACTGGATGAATTCAAACTTCACCCAGCTCTATGATTCTATAAACTTAGGTAACATTGCTCTGCTTTAGCTTTACAAACCATATAGCAGGGAAAGAAAACCCACCAGGATAGTACAAATATGAGGCATAAACCATGTTCTGATGCCAACAGAGAGGCCACATTCATGACAATCTGTCGTAGTGAGTTTGGAACTGATTACTTACACAAAATTAATTATTTGTCTTTAAACAATTGTCTACTTCATAGTAAAGTAATCACCTAATACATAAAACATGAGAAAGAATTGGCTTGAAAGGACTCCCTCTACCGCAATTTTTTAAGCAGTCAGCTTTATACTCTCACCTACAGAATGAGCAGAGGTTAGAACATTCTAATTCTATTTCTCTGTAGGACACCAAAAATAGAAGCAGTTTGCGTTGAAATAGTACTGTGACTAAGCCTAGCCTCACTGTTGCATGTTTCTAATTGCATGCACTTCAAGGTTTGAGTTTTTTTAGAAAGCTATTAAAAGTTAGGAAAGTAGGCCCTACAGTATGACTTAGAGTTTACTTTTTAAAAATTCAACTACTTAAAATTCATTAGTATTTAAGGCAGTGTTATTTTTCACTACTTTTAACTTCATTCCTTTTCATTTTTATAAATAGTCATACAAATAAGCTATATGCTCATGTGCGTTGACTCAAAAAAATAACCTAGAAAAAAAGATGGCCAATTGCAAAATATATAGAGAGGAACTAAAGAATATTTGATAAACTTTGTCTTACTTTACTATTATCACTTGGTGATTTTACATGATAATCTGTGCTTGAATCAATTCCAAAGGCAAAGAATTCTTGTGTTTGCTCCAATGATTTGAAAAGAAAGTTTGGTGTTCCTGTTTTCACATATGTTTGTATCTTTTCTGCAGTGAAATCACTTTTTTTTGTTGGGCAAGTAGGTTCTTAGAGTCAGTCTCTAATTTCCCATCAGAGACAATTTTAACCTCTATTTTTTTTTATTGTGGTAAAATACACAAAACATAAAATTCACCATTTTAGTCATTTTAAGCACATAGTTCAGTAGCATTAAGTAAATTCACACTGTTGAACAATCATCACCGTCATCCATCTCTACAACCTATCCTTTCTTTTTAACACTTATTGCTACAGATGCAGAATTAGACCATTGCTACAGCTTTTCTGACCCCCATTTTACCTTTCTTAGCAGGTTTCCACAAGACGAATTTGCCAAAGTCCTTCTAACCTAAATGCTGTTTGTCTGTATTTGCTTTCAACAGATACTAGTGGCATGAGGTAGCTAAAGAAAGTGATGGCATTAGCAAGTATGGGCCAACACAAACTTTGAGCAGTCATAAGAATGTTTATAGGCTCAAGGATGTTCTGAACTTTCTGCAAAACTACAATCATGTATTTGAAATCAAGAATTTTTAAAAGAATCTCTAAAACTAAAAGCTAAACTTTAAATCTATGAAATCCTGTAGCACAAACTTTTTCTGTTAGAATATGAAATATAGCACAGAAGATATGAACTTATATGATATTGTAGATAAAATCTATGCAAATATCAATTCTTTGTACATTAATTATTTGTGTATTTGAACATATTACCATAGATACTGAGTTTCCAAAATAGCTTCATACAGCTGTTCTTAAAACGTGTGTGTAAGATAAGACCAAACTTACTTTTCCAGTATATCTATTAATTCCATAATTTAGTCATCAGTTGAGCCTGAATATACATCACGTGAAAATAAGATGATGGAAATCTGTCAGTATTGATGTACATGTAGTTGGTTCCTTTATTATAATTTGTGAAATGATTGCAAGCTCTACTGGTGAGGGATTTCACAAGGAGAGAGATAAGAAAGATACAAGATGGCAAAGATCAGTCAAGTTGTGCAGTTTCGTGAAGGGAACAAGTACAATAGGTTTTAAACAAACAAGGCAAATTGTTGGCCTATTCAAAGACGAGGTGCTATAGTACAGCATTTGAGTGCAAATTATTTGATATCTTAAAACCTATTTCTTGTTATTTCTTTTCAGTCTAAAGTGACTGACAACACTTCTGAAATCACTTGCTTCCATTTGAGTGGCATTTCATTAAAAATCCCAAGCTAGGATCCCTCTTATTCCTTTATTAAGTACTGCAGTCTACATCAAAACTGTCTACAACCATGAGTTGTTTGTGTATATGTCTTTACATTAACTGCCTTTCGATTATATTGAGAAAATAACTTTTGTTTTTCAATTACTTATTAGATTCTAAAAGAAACAGTTGTCAGAAATAAGTTTACAGTAGTGAATGGCTGCTTCAATAGGTGTAAAATCAATTTTGCAATTTTTATTTAAGAAAAGGGACCTGCCATACTACCCACTGTTCCTTTGCTGATCGATTTTTGGTAGTGATGGTATACCTAATTCCAAAGAGAAAATTTTGTTTTTTAAAAAACAAGATAATGTACTTTACTACGAAGTCAAGCATAGCATGAAATACGTTGACATTTTTCAGGAAATGAGTTTCTTTCAGCCTTCTTTCTTTATATGTCTTAATTTTCTCCCTGAAATGATATGCTCATCTCTTCATCCTACAAGTAAATCTATTTCAGAATCAAACTTCACAGTGGGAAACCAATGATTGAACATATTTAGTGTGAAGATGGAGGAATGACAAAGGCTACAGAGAAAACGAAAGGTCCACCAATGCAAGTAGATGATACGCTAAAATAAAGTTTATAATTTCGAGTGTTTATACCCTTTACATCTCTCTTAAGGTCAACTTCTGCGCTTCAAAATTAACGACTAAAATAGCCTGAGCAAGAACACTAGGTAGATAGGTTGTCTGATAGGGTTATACTGATGCCAATCCTCATCTGAAGTAAAAGAACTAGTCCTGATTTGCAAATATTAAAGCAAGGCCACAGAAGGCACTTAGGTTCTTGCTTAAACTCATCAGACATTGCAATGAATTTGCCACTTGGAAGATTTTGATGTAAATAATGACTGGAGAAATATAGTGCTAGCAAATACTCAGAAAAAAATTTACAATTACGAAAGGCAAAGAATGAACGGCCTGCCTTTGAAAACAAAACTGTTGCATTGAAGTGTAGCCAACTAGGCAAAAACAAACGGTTGAGGGGAACCCCGTCAAGTGGGTAAGTTATTTTGGGTCTACCTGAGGCGGGACAAAGATGAGAGAAGCCATTTCAGAGCAGTTCTGCCTCTGCCTCTTTTGTTCTTGCCAGGGTGCCCATTTTTAAAGTATTCAAACAAAGAACCACAAACCGCCAGTCACACCATAATACCAGCTTGTGTTTACATTTTCAGCTCTCCGGATCGTGATCCTATTCAGTGCACACAGAGCGAGTGCTCGTGTACACGCGCCCGTCCGCCATCAGGAGGACTGAAACTGTAAACACAAGCTGGTATTTTGGTGTGATCACGCTAATATGGCGGCTTGTGAGGTCAAGGGGTGGAAGGTGAATTATGGATCCAGAATTTCCTTGCTTTTGTCAGTTTAAGTCAGGCTGCTTACGCAGTAGCTGCTTTTCCAATTTGAATAATTTAGCTCTTTTAAAGAAATGAAGACCTACCTCAAATAATTAGAGGGACTACACTGGAGAACTGTCTTCCCAGGAAAGTAGTGGAAGCTCCATTCCCCAGAAGCTATAAAATTAGACCATGAAAGACATGTAACAGTCTGGTTCAGAACATAACCATCTGTTGGTCATGGCAAAAAGTGTTGGGTAAAGTAATCCAGTGTCTCAATAGAACTTCCTATCTCAAAAGAAAACCATTTAGGTGGCTTGTTCTACTATGAAAAGCTCATTTAACCAAGAAAACTAGGGGGAGAAAGTTGTTTAATTGTTCATTGTACCCTATAGAAAAGTGAACCATGTTTAGATGTAACTCAGAATACCTCTTTTCCCATATTGCTGTTAAACATAAATTAATTTTTGCAGTCTAGTTACAGTTAGATAATATATCCTTAACCAAAATAATGCTAGATGGGATCTTCAGGATTATTTGGATTTTGAAGTATGACAGAAATATCCTCAGTACAAAAAAATATCAGGAGGATATCCCAACTCATCCCAACAAGGACAAGAAAAAGATCAGTTAAGAGCAGATTTGTTGGAGTTCAATTCCTATAGAAGCATAGGCTAGCTAACAAATAGATAAAATTATTTTTATAGTTTCATTCATTTCTTCAAACAGGTACAGGGAAACAATCATTCCAGTTTAAACTTTTTTAAAATATCAGTTCAGTTCAGTTCAGTTGCTCAGTTGTGTCCGACTCTTAGCCACACCATGAACTGCAGCACGCCAGGCCTCCCTGTCCATCACCAACTCCCGGAGTCTACCCAAACCCTTGCCCACTGAGTCAGTGATGCCATCCAACCATCTCATCCTCTGTTGTCCCCTTCTCCTCCTGCCTTCAATCTTTCCCAGCATCAGGGTTTTTTCCAATGAGTCAGCTCTTCACATCAGGTGGCCAAAGTATTGGAGTTTCAGCTCCAACATCAGTCCCTCCAATGAACACCCAGGACTGATCTCCTTTAGGATGGACTGGTTGGATCTCCTTGCAGTCCAAGGGACTCTCAAGAGTCTTCTCCAACACCACAGTTCAAAAGCATCAATTCTTAGGCGCTCAGCTTTCTTTATAGTCCAACTCTCACATCCACACATGACTACTGGAGAAACCATAGCCTTGACTGGACGGACCTTTGCTGGCAAAGTAATGTCTCTGCTATTTAATATGCTGTCTAGGTTGGTCATAACTTTCCTTCCAAGGAGTAAGCATCTTTTAATTTCATCTTTAATTTCAATCACCATCTGCAGTGATTTTGGAGCCCAGAAAAATAAAGCCAGCCACTGTTTCCCCATCTATTTGCCATGAAGTGATGGGACCAGATGCCATGATCTTAGTTTTCTGAATGTTGGGCTTTAAGCCAACTTTTTCACTCTCCTCTTTCACTTTCATCAAGAGGCTCTTTAGTTCTTCTTCACTTTCTGCCATAAGGGTGGTGTCATCTGCATATTTGAGGTTATTGATATTTGTCCCAGCAATCTTGACTCCAGCTTGTGCTTCTTCCAGCCCAGCATTTCTCATGATGTACTCTGCATATAAGTTAAATAATCAGGGTGACAATATACAGCCTGACGTACTCCTTTTCCTATTTGGAACCAGTCTGTTGTTCCATGTCCAGTTCTAACTTTGCTTCCTGACCTGCATACAGGTTTCTCAAGAGGCAGGTCAGGTGGTCTGGTATTCCCGTCTCTTTCAGAATTTTCCACAGTTTATTGTGATAAATTTACTAAAACCATCAATGTTAGAAAGATAAATGGTGGTTTCAGTAAATGGGATGCATTTATCTTGATCTTGGTTCTTTTGAGTGAAGGTTACATGAGGACTGGTTGTATTTCTAGTAAATACAGACCAGTGATTTCTAGTGAAATCTCCATTCCTGGGGACTTCCTGAGTGGTCCAGTGGGAATGCAGGGGACATGGGTTCAATCCCTGGTCCAAGAACTAAGATTCCACATGCCTCAGGGCAACTAAGCCCAACAACAAGTACTGAAGCACCCTAGAGCTGGTCTCTGCAACAAGAGAAGCCACCACAAACAAGAAGGCTGTGCATTGCAAGTAAAGAGTAGCCTCCACTCACTGCAACTAGAGAAAGTCCACTTACAGCAATGATGACCCAGTGAAGCCAAAACCAAATAAATAGAAAAAAATTTATTAAACAATTTCCCTTCCTGCTGACAATAGACATTTGTTTCAATGTTTAGTACTTAGATTTATGTGAAAAATAGTCCTAAAGTAGAATTCAGTTATCAAACTATGTTTGTTGTGCATATTTGTTGTTCTGAAATGGAAAACAGAAAGGAAATTTTCCTCTTTATATGTGAAGTTATTTCTAGTTCATTAGAAACAAAGCTCAAAGAAGGGAAGTATCTAATCTTAAGGTGAACAGGCCAATAACAATAATTGTATATAATAATTTTTATATATGTTTTTCTGTTGTTCCGTAGAGAACAATCATTCCTGTGACAACACTGAAATTTCCGGAATTAAAAATTTCAAGGTGGGACTTCTCTGGCAGTCCAATGGTTAAGACTCTGTGCTCTCCTGTAGGGGGCACAGGTTCAATCCCTGGTCAGAGAACAAAGATCCTGAACTTTTTCAGGTAATCCCTCAGTCCATTATAATCTTAAAGCTTTCTATAAGCATGAAATTATTAGCCAACCATATGTTGAGATATGTGAAATTCCCTTCTCTTAAAAGCCATTTCTGACTAATACAGAACAATTGACCATTTCCTCTCTTTCGTGTGCATGAGTTCATATGCAATAATACATATAATGGATGGAGAAAACATAAAAATAACTAGAAAAACTGAATAATCCATGTTAGCTTATTTTAGGTGAACTCATTTCAAATTTATCCTGTCTATCCTATCACACCATCAACTGTTTTAAAATCTGAGCTACATTTAAATGAAAGTTGTAGTTCCCACAGCATCATTTATTCTGCTGGCCTCAGTCAGTAATGACAACAGTGCTGATGAAAAATGGAGGTGGAGGGAGGTATGATCATAGAATGTAAGGAGAGGCCAATGTCCTGAAGAACTGTAAAGACATCAGTAGGAATTTCCTTATTTTTACACATCATTAACATATCTCTTATTACTTGGTCTGCAAAAAATATCTTCATTTTCCATTGATTCTATAAATACAGCTGTTTTAGAAGGAAAGAGCAGTAGATTTAAAGAATAAAGAAAATAATGAGTGAGGAGAAACAAACAAAAAGCCACACTATTTCTTGCTGTATTTTTCTGCTTTAAGTGTTTTACCTGCCTCTTTCTTCCTTGGAATGTTTCAGTAGAAAAATGAAGGTAGCTTTATTTTCTACTTATTTAGTTAAAATGTTTCTCTTCTTGGAAAAATGCTTGGCTGTTTCTGCATTTGAATAGGCAGAGCAGAAGAGGGTAGCTATCATTAGATTTTCTATCATCTTATTAGTTTAATGCCTTTTAATTTAAAATACAGTGATAAGTTGTATGAAATGATTATTTGGTTAGTAGTTTTTCTACTGACTAGGTCAGATTCTGTAGAAGCTAATGGGACAGGTGATGCTTTAATTTTCTTCTTAATAATCTTATGATAGAAGTCAGCTCAAAATGTCACTGAATGAGACAACATTGGGCCTCAATCATAAAAAAGTTCCTCTTTTCAAGAAAAACAGCTGTTCAGATTGTTAGACTTCAGAGAAAATAATGAGAGGTTTGGTTTAGACATTAGAAGCTTTGAAAAGTGGAGATCAAAACCTGTAGCAGAAATCTAAGTGAGAGTTTGCATTCAGCAAGCATAAGTTTACGCACTTACAACATTTAAAAATTTACCTTCAGGCTTCCCTGGTCATCCAGTGTTTAGGAATCAACCTTGCAATGCAAATGACACTGATTCGATCCCTGGTCCAGGAAGATTCCACATGCCAAGGCGCAACTAAGCCTGTGCACCATTACTATTGAGCCTGTTCTCTAGAGTCTGGGAACCACAATACTGAGCCCATGTGCTTAGAACCCATGCTCCACAGCAAAAGAAGCCACTGCAATGACAAGCCTGAGCAGTGCAACTAGAGAGCAGCCCCCGCTGTGCTACTGCACACTAGAGAAAGCTGATGTGCAGCAACAAAGACCCACCGCAGTCAAAACATAAACAAATAAATCTTTAAAAAAATAAACATTATAAAAATATATAAAAATAAAAATGTACCTGTTTTGGAAGTCAGCTTCTTATTATATATCAAAGGTCCGTCTAGTCAAGGCTATGGTTTCTCCAGTAGTCATGTATGGATGTGAGAGTTGGACTCTAAAGAAAGCTGAGCGCTGAAGAATTGATGCTTTTGAACTGTGGTGTTGGAGAAGACTTTTGAGAATCCCTTGGACTGCAAGGAGATCCAACCAGTCCATCCTAAAGGAGATCAGTCTTGATATTCATTGGAAGGACTGATGTTCAAGCTGAAATTCCAATACTTTGGCCACCTGATGTGAAGAGCTGACTCATTGGAAAAAACCCTGATGCTGGGAAAGATTGAAGGCAGGAGGAGAAGGGGATGACAGAGGATGAGATGGTTGGATGGCATCACTGACTCAATGGACATGGGTTTGGATGGACTCCTGTAGTTGGTGATGGACAGGGAGGTCTGGCGTGCCACGGTTCATGGGGTCGCAAAGAGTCGGACACGACTGAGTGACTGAACTGAACTGAACTGATTCATTATTTAAAATATTTCTCATAATATAGAAACAAAATAATTTTATAAGAAAACAGATTGTATACAAGTATATGTAAGAGTGGAGATTAAGAAAGTGATAAGTAATGCTTTTGTATTTGTATTTGAATTACAAAGGCATGGATAAGACTTAGTTTCAGCAATAAATAATGAAATGGGTGAGGCAGGCAAATATACAGGAAGTAATGTATCACAATGGAATATAAATTAACAAATATTAATACCTACTGGGATTAAAGCAATGTATGATGGACTTAAAGAAAAATATAATACTGTGAGAAATTAATCAATATAAGACAATCAGATAAAATCCTGACATGATATGTATCTACTCATTCAAAGAAATATTTAAGAACTATTCTATCTTTAAATCTTCGTAGGAATGATCAGCTGCATTTCCCTATAGTTTATCAGGAGGGACCAACACTCCAGATTCTCTGGTAGTTACAAAATTACATGATGGATTAAGTAGAACTTTGTTATTTTGCCTCTAAACAGAGAGAGGGACATAATCTGTGCAAAGCATTTTCTGGGCATATCTTTATATTTTTTTTGCTGTTTCATTTTTTAAGAGATTTTTGTTTACTCTTTGTAGCCTTGTAATGGGTGGAATGTATGAAGAGAGGAATGTCAGAAAAGAAAGAGATGTAGAGAATAGCTATAAATGTTTTAAATTATACTTTAATCATTGCTTACCAAGGAAAAGTTTCTGTATGAAAAAGTATTATTTTAAAAAACTCACAGGTTTTATTTAATTATTGAATACGTAAATGCATGCTCATTGTTAAAAATTAAAACAATACACCAATGAAGTAAAAAATGAAAACAATACACCAATAGAGTAAAAAAATGAAAGCTCAGCATCTTTAAAATGTATCATTTATTATCACTATACCTCCCTATCCTAGAGGTAATAAGTGTGGTGCCTATCAGTTCAGAACATACTCTTATGCATTTACATCCCATAAATTGTTTGGAGTTTTGTTTGGTTGGTTTTTTAACTCTCAACAATATATCTTGTATATTTTTCTCTATACTTATATATAGCTATACATCTTTTTATTACTTATTTATTTATTTCTGGCCATGCTACGTGGCTTGTGGGATCTTGGTTTGCTGAACAGGGATTGAACATGGGCCCTTGGCCAAATCCTAACCACTGGACCACCAGGGAATTCCCCAGATCCTTCTTTTAAAACTGCTGCATAATGTTCCAAAGCACAGATGTACCCCACTTTATTTAACTGTGCCACTGTTTATGGCAGGTTATTTCAGTTCTTTCAAGTATTTTCTATTGAAAACAATGATGCAATGAGTAGTCTCTTTTACCTATCTTTGAGGGTATGTTTGAGTATTTTATAGAATAGGTTCACAGAACTGGAAATGCTGGATCAAATGCATGTGTATTGAATTTTATAAACACTGCCAAATTGTTGACCATAATGAATGAAAATGCCAGCTAAACACTTTAACCTGTAGCTTTAGAAACAACAGTTATGTAGAGAATCAAAGAATCAAAGGGCCCATTTTGACCATTAGATTACATGGTTAATTCATCCAATCAACAAATATGTATTGAGTGCTGCCGCACCTCAAGGGCAGGTTAGTGGTGGGACAGTAAGTTTCAAGGTAGAATAAACATTGTCTTCACCCTTAAGATCATAGTTCTGACAGTGGGGTCCTATGATATAATTTTCTCTTTGTCTTACAAAAAAGGAAAGAATGTTTGAATAAAATAGAAAATAGTACAAAACTAAATTGATTTTTCAAACTGAAGTAGGCATCTTACATTATTTCCAGCTTGTGCTTATATGAGCGTGCATGCTAAATTCTGTCAGTTGTGTCCGACTCTTTGTGGCCCTGTGGACCATAGCCCGCCAGGCTCTCTGTCCATGGGATTCTCCAGGTAAGAAAACTGGAGTTGGTTGCCTGCCCTCCTCCAGAGGATATTCCCCGGCCAGGGATCAAACCTGTGTTTCTTAGTGCCTTGCATTGGCGGGTGGGCTCTTTACCACCAGCACCACCTGGGAAGTCCCACTTATATGTGCATGTATTGGCTATTCTATGCCAAAGAGAGCAAGGAGGCCACTTTTGAACATAAAGTGAAGTGAAAGTGAAAATGAAGTTGCTCAGTTGTGTCCAACTCTTTGGGACCCCATGGGCTGTAGCCTATCAGGCTCTTCCGTCCATGGAATATTCCAGGCAAGAATACTGGAGTGGGTTGCCATTTCCTTCTCCAGGGGATCTTCCTGACCCAGGGATCGAACCCAGATCTCCCGCATGGCAGGCAGACGCTTTACCATCTGAGCCACTTTTGAACATACTATCCTCCAGATCGGTTAATCTCTCTAGATCCAATGCAGTTAAAGGGCTATTCAAAACAAACATAGACATCAACACACTTTGATAGCCTATTAGTTATGCACATTCAAAGTTATCAGTAGGTGGAAAAATGCAGTGAAAACAAAACATGGAGCCCACTGGAAGGCTTTCAAGGAGTGAAGGTTGTTTAATCAGACAGAGATAAGTAAAGCAGTGAAACCTGAGAATAGGCCTTCACTTGCACCAAAATAAAATCATGGCAAATAATATTAGCATTTTGAAAAGAATATTTTTAAAAAATTGAGCAAGATTAATTTACCCATTTATAATATGCAAATGCACTGTTTTCTTACATAAAAGTTACACTACTGAGCTAAGACTCGGGAATAAACTAATGTGGCTTTCCACACATGTATATACACATTTATCAGGATCATTCACAGATGATGAAACAAAAACAAAACCACTTTACTTCATTCTTGCTTTCTACCAAAACACATTTCTTATGACTTGATCTAAATTAATTGACAGATTTGTGTTATATTTTTGAAAAGTGACATTTATTCTTTCTCAAAAATTCTCAGGGCTTCCCTAGTGGTTCGGTGGTTAAGAATCTGCCTTGCAATGCAGGGGATAGAGTTTCAATCCCTGGTCTGGGAAGATCCCACATGCTGCAGAGCAGCTAAGCCCATGGACCATAACTGCTGAGCTTGTGATCTAGAGCCCGAGAGCCCCAACTACTGTGCCCATGTGCTGCAACTGCTGAAGCCCGTGAGCCTAGAGCCTGTGCTCCACAATAAGAGAAGCCACTGCAATGAGAAGCATGTGCACCGCAAATAGAAGTTGCTCCTACTCTGTGCAACTAGAGAAAAACCCTTGTGCAGCAACAAAGATCCAGCACAACCAAAACTAAATATATCTTCAAAAAAATTCTCATATATACATGAGATGCATACACACACACACACAAAACAGTCAGTGCCTCATAATACTAAAAGCAAAGATTTTAGTCTCAGCTCTTCCCAATTGCCCTTTTACTAAAAATTTCTTATGTTTTATATTACAGATTCCTTTTTAAAAGCTTTGAAGATGCCCCCTTTCAAAATTCAGTTTTTCAGAACTAGCATATAACACCGAAGACAGCATTTTATTTTCAAAACTTGAGTCTTTGGATATATGGCTTTGAATATATGGCTATAAACTTTGAATATATGGCTCTAAAATTAATCTTCAAAACGATGCTTAAAAGTACATTTAAAACTCTGAATTTCTATGTTATAATCAAAAATGAATGAGTATAAATTTAGCAATATTTTATTGTATGCTTGTAATAGCCCAAAATGGTGCACGTAACACAACTGATGTATTTCTAATATAGTAAGTGCTATTTATTAAGAGGAAATTTGCTTTTATGTTCAAATGTACATAAATGTGTCAGTACCATACATAAATATTTGCATTAACTCATTAACAAATAATACAGATTAAAGTGCTAGGCAACTTATCCTGAGATAAATTCATAGGCTTACGGTGTTGGAAGCACTCATCAGGTCTGTCACTGATGTTCAAATGACAGTTTTAACCAGACTCATAATTACCTACTCTCTTACTTATAAAGTAGAATGTTTGCATTTCCAGAAAGAAATTTTTAAATCTTTCTTGGTATTCATCTGTATTGTTTCCTTGACCTAACAAAAACTACTTCCTCATAAAAGTCACATAAAATTGTCTGTTTTAATAAACATCTTTTTATTATTTAGACATGAAGAACCCCTGGTCAGCATCTTTTCTCTGAAAATAATACAATTGAATACCAATCAAGGCATACCTTAGCCTTTCAAGACTGGTTAATGGCAATTCCTTAGCTTTCCTCAAGGACCTGAAATACACCTTTAGCTTTATTTTTCTTCTTTCAACTCTCATAAATTTCTCCACATCCTTTAAAAATGTGATCCAAACCAGGAAGTCATTTTCAAACAAAAGTACAATTAATATTTGACAAGAGGAGGCACTGTCTTTTGCTGATCTAAGGTTATTCAGGAAATCATAAAAAATGTTTGTTTTCTCCCACATCGTTGACCATTTGGACTTTGTCAACAAACCTTAAAGATTTTTCTTCTGTCTTTTTTGCCTAGACACTCTTGTCTAAACCTATACTGCACTGAACAGTTATGAGCATTTGCTTCTTCTAAGCATCATTTTTTATATGATCATTATCCTAAATTGAATTTTAATCTTGGGGGATTCTAGTCACTGCAATTACTTTAATATCATTTGAAAAGTTGTACAGTATAGTTTTGACTCTTTAGAATAAACAGAAAATATGTTGACTATTATGGGGCCCAAAAGTAATCCCTCAGCTCTCTCTTGGTAAGGCCTTGAAACTACTTGCTCATCATTCTAAAAGTAGTATGATTGAGAAGATATTTTCCTCAGTTATTAATGAGAAGAATAAATGTGATGGGATCAAATATCTATGTATTTATTTGGAAAAAAAATGGTAGAAAATAGAAAAATCCTGTAAAAAAAAGAATGATAGGGTAGGAGCTATTATACTTCTCCACATATTAAAGTATTATATCCTGCAAAGCTATAGACAGTATACTGTGGAGAAGCAAATATACATTTTTTTTGAATTACCAGATGCCAGGTTCAACATGTTTGGCATTTATCATCTATATCATTGAGTCTTAACAATAGTCACATTTTAATAGCAAGGAACCAAAGACTTAAAAAATATAACTAGCCAATGTGGTAGACAGTATCCTTTATTTACAAGTCTTTATTTTCCCCAAGTTCTTGATCCATGAAGGCAATACACTTTCCTTTTTAAAAAATTTTTAAAATTTATATTTATTTATTTGACTGCATCATATATTAGTTGTGGCATGCAGGATCTTTAGTTGCAGCATATGAACTCTTAGTTGCAGCATTTGGGATCTAGTTCCTTCATCAGGGATCGAACCAGGGCCCCCTACTTTGGGAGCGTGCAGTCTTAGCCACTGAACCATTGGAAAATCCCAATATATTTTCCTTTTCTATTCACTTAGGGCTTGGCCAGGTGTTTTTTCTCAGACCAGTTCCATTGGATGCAATTTAAGAAGTGTGGCTAAGTTTTCACCAGCCATCTTGAACTCCTGCCATTTATCATGAGAAGAATATGTTCTAGGGAGCTGTTACTACTTCAGCTTGAAAAGAGAAGCAAGAGAAACAGTCATAAACTTGACCTGGAGCCCAGAGCAAAGTCCATTTATGTTCAGCAGAACACTACAGTGTCACAGTTGACCCAGATACCTATGAGGGAGGAATAAATGTTTGTTGTAAGTCACAAAGATTTGGAGGGAGTGTTTGTTACACCTTACTATTGCAGCCTAGCCTGAGCAATATTCTCAGAATCTCACTAATAAGGATCATGGTAATACAGATGAATGAAACAGAAGATAAAATCTGGACCTAGATTCCAAGATATCCAGTAACTTAGTGAAGAAAATGTAGGTTGCTCAAAAGTGGCATAGAGACATTAACAAATGATTTGAGGAAAAATATGGCTAGATCTCTACTTAACATCTTCAAAAGAAAGTTTAAATAGGTTAAAGATTTAAATGCAAATATGAAAACATAACTATAGTTAGAGTAAAACAGCAGAATTTTTATTACTAATATTACAGAAAATGTCTTTCTATAACGATACCAAAGACTTTGAATTCATTGATATCTTGTAAATTTGATTACATACAAAACTGTATGACAACCAGCTGAGCCACCAGGGAAGCCCAAAAAATGACACAAAAAAGGTAGAAAGACTAAAGACATACTGAAAGACATACATATCACAAACAAAACAATCATATTTTAAATCTTTAAAGAACCATTTATGAGTCAAAAACAATAAGATATATACTCCAAAAAGGGGAAGAACCAGATAGAATAGGTAATTCACAAACACAGAAATAACAAAAGAGCATAACACATGAGAACCTGATAAAAATAAACCATAAACATATGAGAACATGATAAACTTCAGTTCAGTTCAGTTCAGTCACTCAGTCGTGTCTGACTCTTTGCGACCCCATGGACTGCAGCACGCCAGGCCTCCCTGTCCATCACCAACTCCGGAGTTTACCCAAACTCATGTCCATTGAGTCAGTGATGCCATCCAACCATCTCATCCTCTGTCATCCCCTTCTCCTCCCGCCTTCAATCTTTCCCAGCATCAGGGTCTCTTCCAATGAGTCAGCTCTTCACATCAGGTGGCCAAAGTATTGGAGTTTCAGCTTCAACATCAGTCCTTCCAATGGACACTCAGGACTGAACTCCTTTAGGATGGATTGGTTGGATCTCCTTGCAGTCCAAGGGACTCTCAAAAGTCTTCTCCAACACCACAGTTCAAAAGCATCCATTCTTCGGCGCTCAGCTTTCTTTATAGTCCAACTCTCCCATCCACACATGACTACTGGAAAAACCATAGCCTTGACTAGATGGACCTTTGTTGGCAAAGTAATGTCTCTGCTTTTTAATATGCTGTCTAGGTCGGCCATAACTTTCCTTCCAAGGAGAAAGCATCTTTTAATTTCATGGCTGCAATGACCATCTGCAGTGATTTTGGAGCCCCCAAAAATAAAGTCTGCCACTGTTTCCCCATCTATTTGCCATGAAGTGATGGGACCAGATGCCATGATCTTAGTTTTCTGAACGTTGAGCTTTAAGCCAACTTTTTCACTCTCCTCTTTCACTTTCATCAAGAGGCTCTTTAGCTCTTCCTCACTTTCTGCCATAAGGGTGGTATCATCTGAATATCTGAGGTTATTGATATTTCTCTTGGCAATCTTGATTTCAGCTTGTGCTACATCCAGCCCAGCATTTCTCATGATGTACTCTGCATATAAGTTAAATAAGCAGCGTGACAATATACAGCCTTGACGTACTCCTTTTCCTTTTTGGAACCAGTCTGTTGTTCCATGTCCAGTTTTAACTGTTGCTTCCTGACCTGCATACAGGTTTCTCAAGAGGCAGGACAGGTGGTCTGATATGCCCATCTCTTTCAGAATTTTCCACAGTTTATTGTGATCCACACAGTCAAAGGCTTTGGCATAGTCAATAAAGCAGAAATAGATGTTTTTCTGGAACTCCCTTGCTTTTTCGATGATCTGGCGGAATTTGGCTATTTGATCTCTGGTTCCTCTGCCTTTTCTAAAACCAGCTTGAACACTTGGAAGTTCTCCGTTCACATACTATTGAAGCCTCAGTTGGATAATTTTGAGCATTACTCTGCTAGCGTGTGAAATCAGTACAATTGTGTGGTAGTTGAACATTCTTTGGCATTGCCTTTCTTTGGGATTGGAATGAAAACTGACCTTTTCCAGGCTTGTGGCCACTGCTGAGTTTTCCAAATTTGCTGGCATATCGAGTGCAGCACTTTCGCAGCATCATCTTTTAGGATTTGAAATAGCTCAACTAGAATTCCATCACCTCCACTAGCTTTGTTCATAGTGATGCTTCCTAAGGCCCACTTGACTTCCCATTCCAGGATGTCTGGCTCTAGGTGAGTGATCACACCATTGTGATTATCTGGGTCATGAAGATCTTTTTTTTACAGTTCTTCTGTGTATTCTTGCCACCTCTTCTTAATATCTACTGCTTCTGCTTCTGCTAATCAAATCACTTCTGCTAATCAAATCACTGCTAATCAAATTCTGGAAATTAAAAGAACAATAAAATACCATTTCCTACCTATCAGATTATAAAAGATTTTTAAAATAATATTAACCAATAGTATTGGGAAGCCTTGAGAATAAAATCACTATGACTTTTTGGAAGACAGAGAGGCAGTATGTATCAAAAGTCTTAAAATTATGCAGATTCATTGATCTACCATTTCTATTTCTTAAGAAAATAATGTGTCAAATGTAAAAAGATGTTTTAGAATATTCATTGTAAAATACTGAAAACTAAATATTGATCAAGGAGTTTCCATGGAGGTCCAATGGCTGAGACTCCATACTCACAATGTGAGGGACCTGAGTTTGATTCTTGGTCAGGGAACTAGATCCCACATTTTTCAACTAAGAGTTTGTGGGTTGAAACTAAAAGATCCTGCATGCTGCAATGAAGATCAAAGATCCTGCATGCTGCAACTAAGCCCTGGAACAGCCAAATAAATAAGTAAAATAAAATAAATATTAAAAAATGTTGATGAATGGAGGACTGATGACATAAATTATGGAACATTGTGAAATAAAATGTACATTTCAATGGCAAGCACTAAGAATTATGAAGATCTGCATTTGTGGACATAAAAATACAGCAGTGATTATAAATTAAAAGAAAAAAGCAGGCTATAAAACAGTAAGTATAGTGTGATCTCATTTATAAATATATGAAATACATATGAATAAATTCTTGAAGATAGGCAAAATGTGAATTTTTTTTTTTTCTGGATGATAGAGTTATGGGTGATCTTCAAAAAAGAAAGCATTTTTCTATAATATTGAATGCTTTTTACAATGAGAATATTATAGTCTGGAATAAAATACTTTCCTTTTGAAAAGAAAAACTATAAAAAATAGGAGTATCTTCTACTACAAATGTGGCAAAAAGTCTACAGAACTCCAAATAGGTCATATCTATTGTTTCTTCCTTGTCTAGGTCCTCATAAATTATTTACAGAAATTCTATCTATCCTAACAATTATTTTTTCATTACTCCTTTAAATTTCTTTTCAGAACATGATAGGTATTATATTCTGTAGTCATTTTTATTTTAGAGGATCTTCACAATTTCTATTTTCTTAAACCAGGTTTATATGACTAAAAAAAGTCATACAAATTAAAAAATTATATTAAGCAAAATTAGAATATTTTTACCTAAACCAATAATTTTAGCTGAACTTGAACTGACCAGTTACTTTAGGATTATCTTTAAAGTCAAGAAAATTAAAAATCAACCATTTCTTTCAGTTATTTAAAGAAAAAACAATTAGGAAATAGTTTTCAATTAGACACATTAACTTTACAAACAACAGCAATTATGCAATATATCCATTTATGAAACATAACTTTACATGTTTGTATATCAGTCTATAGTTATAGATATATAATTAACATATAACTATAACTATATAAAATCCAGGGGTAAGCTAATAAATTACAGGGCTTGTGTAGTACCCATATCTGAAGAAAACTACAATACTCTACAGAGGAACATATATTTTTTTGAAAAGTGTTCTTATATGAGAAAATGGCATTAGAAGGGTGTCCCACTTCATTTATAAATTTATGTAATTCTGTTTAGAATTTCAGGAATATTTTAAAATCCAAACTGCCTAAAGAAGACTATGGTTTAGTAAAACAGAAAAAAAATTCTCTTTCCCACAGTGTCCATTCCTATTTCCCAAAGACAATCAGTGTTAATAATTTTTTTTGTCTATTCTTCCAGAAATTTTGTATGTATATATAAGGCATGTGAGCTTCCCCAGTGGCTCAGCGATAAAGAATCTGCCCGAAATGCAGGAGATGTGGGTTCCATCCCTGGGTTAGGAAGATCCCCTGGAGGAGGAAATGGCAACCCACTCCAGTATTCTTGCCTGACAAATTCCATGGACAGAGGAGCTTGGCGGGCTACAGTTCATGGGGTCACAAAAAAAACTGGACACAGTGACCAAAACAACAACAATATGGCATGCAGTCACATACACATGGGCAAGCACACACACTTACATGCTTTTTTTTTTCCCCCCCTAGGAGTGATAATATTATACACACTGTTCTACAACTTGCTTTTTTCACTTAATATTTCCTGGGCATTTTTCCATAGTAAAACATATGTTCTCAAGTGAATTTTTTAACTTAATAAAGTAATTCTGAAGAAGATAATAAATTAGCAAGAATAACAAAGAAAACTTTCAGAAAAAAACTACTTTAGAAGGACCTGCAACACCAAATGTAAAAATGTATAATCAAAATACTGTGGGAACTCCCTGGGGGTCCAGTGGTTAAGGCTCCTCACTTTCATTGCCGAGAATGCGGGTTCAATCCCTGGTTAGAGAATTAGATCCCACAAACTGCAGGCATGGCCAAAAATATATATAAATAAATAATATAAAGAAACATACTATTAAATATTTCCATAGACCAACGTGGACCCTCAGATAAAACAATCAAACAACACACACACACACAAAATGATAAATAAAAATTTTTTTAAATAAATATTGTGATAAAAGTGGAAGAGTTATCAGTGGAGCAGAAATTAGTCTAAGTACGCACCCTGGAACATAAAAACTATCAACTTGATTCAAAAAATCTTTGTAAATCATTCAATAGGGAAGAAGTATATTATTCAATAAATATTCAGAGGCAATTGCTTAACAACTGGAAAAAATGATCAAATCTTCACTTGACATGATATACTAAAGTAAATTACAAATTGATTAAAGCATGAAATGAAAACAAACAAAAAAACCAGAAATAAAACAAAGTCATCAAATGTATAGGAGAAAAATATAAGTGAAAAATCTTGGTGAGGAATATTTTTTAAATGTGATAAGCAAGTATAGAAATTTTAATAACATTCAAGTAGTCAATAATTTTAAAATGAAGTCAATAACAAAATATGATATTAGATTGGAAAAATACTTGTGAAATATATGACACTGAGCCAGTATCCTTATTATTACTATATGAAGAACTGTCATAAACTAACTTAAAAATAGAAACATCCCGAGAGAAAAATGGGTGAGGCATAGGAAAAAGCAAGCCATAATGAAACAATATAAATAGTAAATGAATAGCAAATGAATGCATGAAATATATATTACTGCTACTGCTAAGTCACCTCAGTCGTGTCTGACTCTGTGCGACCCCATAGACGGCAGTCCACCAGGCTCCACGGTCCCTGGGAGTCTCCAGGCAAGAACACTGGAGTGGGTTGCCATTTCCTTCTCCAGTGCATGAAAGGGAAAAGTGAAAGTGAAGTCGCTCAGTCGTGTCTGACTCTTAGCGACCCCATGGACTGCAGCCTACCAGGCTCCTCCGTCCATGGGATTTTCCAGGCAAGAGTACTGGAGTGGGGTGCCATTGAAATATATTAAGTTTTTCAAATAACCAAAGTAACAAAAACTAAAAGAACAAAAATCTTTTTCATACATCGAATTGTGTGTGCTTAGTTGCTCAGTCATGTCCAACTCTTTGTGACTTCATAGGCTGTAGCCCACCAGGCTCCTCTGTCCATGGGGATTCTCCAGGCAAGAACACTGGAGTGGGTTGCTATGCTCTCCTCCAGAGGATCTTCCCAACCCAGGGATCAAACCCAGGTCTCCTGTATTGCAGGTGGATTCTTCACAGTCTTAGCCACCAGGGAAGCCCATACATTGAATTGTGCGTACGTGCTAAGTCACTTCAGTTGTGTCTAACTCTTTGCGACGCTGGACTGTAGCCTGCCAGGCTCCTCTGTCCATGGGATTCTCAAGCAAGAATACTGGAGTGAGTTAAAAAAAAAAAAAAAAAAGAATACTGGAGTGGGTTCCCACGCCCTCCTTCACGGGATCTTCCCGACCCAGGGATCCAACCCATGTCTCTTATGTCTCCAGCATTGGCAGGCGGGTTCTTTACCACTAGCGCCACCTGAGAAACCCTCACTGAATTAAAGAAGATTAAAACCCTAATAACATTTGGGATTGGTGATGGTATGGATAAGTGGAAACTCTCATACATTTTCATTTTGGAAGACACTTTGACCTTAAGTATCAAAAATTGCAAAAAAATCCCCAAAACTAACAAATTTGACCTTGAAGTTCTCCTTTTGGAAATTCATCTGGAGGAAACAGAGAGAGATGTTCATCATAGCATTGTTTATAATGAAGAAAAATTAGAAACCATCAAATAGTCTTTGAGAACTTGTTAGGCAAATTATGGTGTACTACACAGACATTCAAAATAACTCTGTTAACAAATATTTAATGACATGGGGAAATATTTGTGATATATTTTAAGTGAAAAGTATAGTTCATGTATTATAGTTATTTTTAATTTATATTAGTGCATAGGAAAATGTGCTGTAAGTATATACTCTAAAAAATTAACTGGTTCTCTCTCTAACTGGATAGGTTATGTGTGATTTTATTTTATTATATTATTTTCATAACTGCCAAAATAAACACATGTTAGTTTTATAACCAAAAATAATGTTATAAAAATAAAATACATTAAACAATTATTTGAGATGTAGATATTAAAATGCATGTTTTTTCTCAAGGGACTGGTAGCTTTGCGTTGCTTAATGTTGTTTAGGCATGATTTGAGGCCAGTTTCTAGGCATTTCATTGAAAAACTAAATTCGTATAATAAAATTATATGTTTTTTCAAAAATTAGCAATCTTTTTTCCACAGAGCTAGAATACATTTTCATTTTTTAAAATGAAACAAATTAGTCTAATTAAAGCCTTCAATTAGCATTACATGTCTTTAAATAAAGATTAAATAGCTCTTCATCAAAATATATTATGTAATTCAGTTTCATTTTTTAACTTGGGACACAAACAGGTATAATTTTATAAATTGACACTCAGCAACAGATCATTTTTTAAATAAAAAATTTCTAAATATTTTCTCGTATACTATCCCTAGAGAATAAGTCATACCATAAAATATGGCATATAACTTCCAGGAAAAGCCTTCATTTGTTCTTTCTAGAAAATACTGACACTGATTTTGTGACAAGTATATGTACATATATTATATTGAAAATAAAATTAATGTAAACTTAACAAAATATTGAAATTATGAAGTGCAAAGCAGCTAGTTAAAAGGACTCATTCTTGCTCATATGCCCATCATTTTCCATTTATATTAATAAAACAACTTTGCACAATCCTCAAAGGGCAAAATAATATAAAATATTAAAAGACTTCCAAGTAGCAAATACTACATATGATCTTTTAGGGTCTGATTTTTAGGTATGACTAATTAGTCTGGCAGTATGATAAGCAACAATCTGTATAACAGGTAAACAGGAGGGGGTAAATTCCAAGCATTGTCTGAATCAGAAGTGCAACTCCTTTTCCTTAACCCAGAGTTTTTTACACATCAACGCACTCTCCATCTGAAACTTGGTGATGGTCCCAAAGGAGAAAACACTGCCCTCCAGTGGTCTTCACTGGAGAAACGGAAATAGTTTCAGGTACCATGACTGCAGCGTTTATGTTAAACATTGTGAGTATTTACCTAGTCTTATTTCTGGCTATGTTTCTTAAGCTGAAACCTGTATATACAACTGAGTAACTGAGTATAAGGATAGAACCTTGAGTAAATTCTAATATATAGGTAGTTACTCTAGTTAAATAGAAATATTACATAGGAGGAATGACCGCCTAAACTGACCATCTATTAGACTACGACAACTGGCTTATGTTAGCCACCTACAGCTTCTTACTTCCCAGAGAAGGGAGAAGAAATTTCATCTCTATGTTTCCCTTGTTGGCCAATTTTTTAGCTAAAAGACATTTAAAATTGTACAGCAGGCAGAACCCCAGGGGACTGAACAGTATTCCAACATCCTTAAAGCCTTCCCATCACTTGAAAAACCAAATTCTCCCTCCTGCTTCTTAAACTAACCAAAGTAGGCAAAAGCAATTTTAAAAAGTCTTTGTGTCTAGCATTGGAACTTTCTCATATTTCACACCATTATATAAATGTCACTCTAACCTATATGTATCACAAATGCTACGCTAAATTAGGGCCAAATTTGCAACCTAGTTTAACTGGGTTTCCTCTTTTTGCAAATGCAGTTTTTGTGTCTGCATTTAGCAATGCATACAAAACTGTCCGTGTAGCTAACTGCTTCGAATTGCTAAATTTGAGGATGGGTGTGTAGATCGCCTGAGTCTTCTTCATGCATGTGCCAAAGCAATGCTGTTCCTAGTCATATGAAGACTTCCCAATAAAAGGAACCTGGACTACACTGTGAAATTCTCGAACTGTTTCATTGACTCTCTTTGATTTTGTAAAGGAAAAATGGAATGCTAAGAGGGTAGAAATGGTTTTCCAACCTCCAGGCCTCTATCCTTTAGACATCAAAATGGAAATGCCTTATATGATAAGAGTGAGGTCTTCAGGGTTCCACAGCCAGAAGGGCTCGTCCACTACTAGCTATTTGATTTAGACTTATCCTCATTTTCTTCAACAGTAAAATAATGATGCTGGTCTCACAAGGATATTACTATGACTGAATGAGGGAATGTATGTAAAGTGCCTGGCCAGAACCAAGAATTATTATTACTCTATCACCATAATTTTCTAGACTAGTAATCCAACGGCCAAGTAGATTTCCTAGAAGCATGATTTTCTAAAAATACTATTCTTTTATCACATTAAGTAAAGGCTCCTCATTCAGCTACCACATTGAATCCTCCAGATAAATTCTTCAAAATGAATACCTTGTGCTTAGACAAAACATTTTAACATCATATTGCTTAAATACAGCACCTTTAAAGATGAATCAAGGGTTTCTTCTTTTCACTCCCACAGAAGGTGGTATCTATTATATATTCACCTGGATTCACAAAACACTTTAGAGTTTAAAAAAAAGTCAGAGATAAAAATTTTAATTATTATGACATGTCAGAGGGATGAGACATATTTGGGTATATTTTACTGAATTATAAAGTTTCTGGGTTTGAGAATATAGAGTTCCACAACCACACCCATTCTGGTTATTTAATTCAACTTAGAAAATGTACACTTCAGGAAGAAATATTGCTTTCTTTCGGAGATAAATGCACTTTTCTTTAGGATGAAGAAAAACTTACAGACACATTGTAATGAGACGTGATTTCCCCTTCTCATGATTGTTGTGAAGAGTTTTTACTGAGCCATGAGTCCCACATCTTCATCTCCTCCCACTGTGCACACCTGCAGCATTAGAAAGCAGAGTTTCTATCTGCAAAAGTTAACTGAGTGTTGTCCTCACTGTCTGTGACATCTCACCAATCATCTCATGATGCTCTCTGTCATACAGCATAGAATTTTGATTACTCAAAATAGCTTTTATAATGCAAATTGTTTATGATTTAAAATAGGACATATTGAACTGAGAAATGATTTGATAAATATCTGACATTTGTCAAACTGAGAAAATTTTGAGATGAAGTTTCATTTAAAGATGGTGCAAAGTAAGTACAGCTAGTGCAATAGTGTATATGTGTAAAATTGAAGCCCATTTATAAGCATGACCTATGTATCAATAAATGCAAAGAAAATAAACTTGGGTTAGAACAGTTATAGCTAATCTAAATTAACTCAAAATTTGACAATGAAACAAATGAATTTGTAACAAACATTCTGAAATTTTAAAAATGCATCATATTTGTAACAGTACCAAAATAATCTAAAGTCAGAACACTTTCTTATGGGTATAATTATATTATTATAATTCTCTACCTTAACAGATGACAATTTTAGAAAACTCTAAGTACAATTTCTAGTATATGTACTAAAATAAAATGTAACAGATAGACAACTCATCATAGTATAAGTAACACATTCAAATTTAGTAATTTATTTTCCAGGTGGAAACCAGGCTTCTTGGAAGACTTCAAACTATGCCAAATGGTCTGATTTTACCATAGAGGTAGGCACTAAAGGACTAAATTTACTTCTGTGTAATTTTTGTTAACTACATTTTACATGCAAATGTCTATACAACCATGTTAATGAAGTTATAGGGAAGGAAAGTTGGCATTCCCATTGTTCTGTTTTATTGAAAAGCAACTTTTCAATTGACTTGCTATATAGCATTTTAAATCAGTTTTCATTAGTCATAAGAAAAGTCTAACTGCATTCTAATTGGATCACAAATCAAGAAAAATAATACTTATGAATAAAATATAGGCTTGATAATTTTCTTCTATACTTTACCATCTTCAGAACATAGGCTACTTTTATTGGAATCAGACCAAAAGAGTTCTGTTAATCATAAATATTTAGAAAAGTGTAATCTACTGACCTAGAGGATAGGATTTTTGTGCTTTTTATTATAGGCTGACATCTTTCTGTACCCCAAATGGGATTGGTTGTTTAATTGACAGTTATTGAATTTTTTTCCAAATAATATAGACAAACATTTAAATCTACGTGAGTGAAGTTCTTATTAAAAATTTAATATTCAAAATTCAAAGCCAATATTAGTAATGAAAATGTACAGTATGCTTTCAACTGGAATGTTAATAATCCAAAACTTGTCTCAGATTATAAAAGTAGTGTTCCCAGGGCGTAAGAATAAGAATATTTTTAAGCTAAATGCACACTTGATTTGCAATAAAACTGAAAGTACTAATGCCAGACGTGTAGGTGATCAAAGGAGACAAAGACAGAAATAACGGTCGCAATTCTGCAATTATGGTATATGGTACAGTCAGGAGTGACCCAATCTCACCCTGAAACATCCAGAAAATAAAGCAAAATAAAACCTACTTCATCCTTACACAATGAAGGGAATCAGGATACTGACCCAAATTTCAAACTCCCGGAACTTGGAAATATCTGTAAAACCTTCAACACCAACACTTCTGAAACCTGCTAAATCCCAGAAACAGGCAGATCTTCAACCATGGAAATATGACTATTAAGAATTCACAGATTATCTGAAACATTTGCTAATCACCCCATCCCCGTGCTAGAGAGAGAGAGAGAGAGAGAGAGAAGGGAGTGAGAGAGAGAGGAAGACTCAGAGCACTGGGAAAAGGCTGCTGTGAAAACGCCAGGCCCTTCTTGGGGTTTAGGTTGTCAACCTAATCCCAGCCACAACCACCGTATGACTGTATCAGGGGAAACAGTATACTCGAGTGTGAGAACTGGGGTGAGGTGGGGGGCCAGGATGTTAAGAAATTTAATAAATTCATATGATTTTTTTTCCCCTTAAACATTTGAGAGTGTTGTGTTTATTCATGCTGGGCAACATAAATCTAGCTGGATTTCTGCAAACTGCTGCGTGAAGCCTACAAACGGCATTTCTGTCAACAAGAGGAAGAGACAGACAGAAATCAAGACACAGACAGGCAGCACCCCCAGGACGTGAAGCTTGCTCCTATTGCAAGCTGTAGTGGAAAGAGATGATGACATCCAGAACAAAATGTCTTTTTCACGAGGATGTGAAAGCTCTTGCTTTGTGTTCTCTGTGCAGAGAAAGAATGATCAGTGGAAAGGGCTTAATTTCCATCTTTCTGGAATCAAAATATAAGGAATTTTAGTTATTTTTAAACTTCTTCCTTTGAGTCCATTATTGTGTTCCATAAAATAGACAAAACTCAGCAAGACAACAAAGACTTGATCTGTAGGAGAGAAGGTAATAAAGAGCAAGTCCTCTCCAGAGGGTAATTAATCATTAGTCATTCATCTAGAAGTCCCAGTTACACTTAAGGTTAATGTTCAGGTAGCTTCTTTCTATTTTCTTAAAAAAATTTTTTAAACATTTTTTTTTTGCAGAATGTTATACTATTAATTGCCAATTTGCATATGTGTGCAGCTGCTGTTTTGGCTCCGAACTCAATCCGATAAGCTTGCTGGAGGTATCGCAGAGCACTTGGCAGCTTTCCTATTTGAAAAGAAAGCCTCTCCCCACTACAGAACAGCTGATCGTCTATCAGCGATAGACCCTGATGGCGTGAATTACAATTACACTACTTTTCACACTAAATCTGGGTGATAGCTACTTGGAAAGAAGTTTCATCATTTTTTACCACAAACTGGAAAAAGAATTACATGGTCATGCTGTGCTTTTAAAGGCAGTTTGGTTCACTTTTGTCTATTTAACACCTAATTCCAAGAAGTCCATAGGCATCCAGAGATCTGAATGGCGCGTAATGAATTCACTGTTTAGATTGAAGATTTAAAAAATCTACCTCAAATTACATTTATTAACAAGGCGACCAGGAAGTGTTAAAGTTGTTAGACGCTTCATTTATTAAATAATTTGTGGGTATTTTCAGTTGTCATATCTAGAGTCATGGGGTTTGCTTATTTTTTTTTAATTAGCAATCCAAAACAATGCTACTGCAATTTAACAATTCATCACATAATCTTGGGCTCTTTAGTTCAGCTGTTAATGTTAGATAATTCAGATTGTTATTTTGATCTGTTTATAAATAATTTAGGTTGCATTGTGCTATGAGGAGGCTGCTGCAGCCAGGCCAATCTTTCTCATTCTCCCTGCATTGCTCAGGGTAGCTGAGGGGCCTTCCCAAAATGTGTTTGGGGAGTTTAGTGTCTAGCAGGAGGAAACTGGGGACGGGGGCAGGGGACACGAAAATAACCTGGTTTATGATCCTTCTTAGTTAACTTCTTTATTAATTTACATTCCCTGTGTGCTTGGAGAACTAAGGAAAGTCTTCCTTGCCAAAGTACCTCTTACTAGATGCAAAGTGCATCTCTCTGGTTCCCTGGGATGTTAGCAAGTACTTTCTTTTCTCTTCTTGCAAGAACCGCCCAATCATCAGAAAAGTGTAAGAAGCCCCCCTACACCCCTCTTCTTCTCACTCTTCCCTCAAATCCCTTCCCCTCCCATCTTGACATTTAACTCTATTTGTTTAAAGCAAACAAACAAAAAAATTAAACCCACCTCAAGCAGCAGAAGTGGAACACACTCATCCTGACGTAGTGAACCTAAGAGAAAAATAGATTTTGTTTTCCTTTTTTAGTCGCTAGTTTTATTAGATTTCTCACTCTCACAGATTATCCGAAGACTACCTCATTGATTGATCGCCTGTAGAGCTGCATTTGGTGTAAAAAGAAAAAACTCACAGCTTTATTGGCTCCCAGGAGACAAAACAAACAGAACAAGATATTCATATTAATGCAAACAATGCAACGAATGAGGGCAAGACTCGCCTGGCTGTAGCGAGGCGCCGAGCGGCCGGCCGGGCGGAGAAGGGCCCGGGGCCGAGGGTTCCGGCCTCCCCGACCCCCGGGCGCTCCGAGCCGTCGGTCCCCGCGCCGCCCGCCGCCCGCAGGGGCCCCGGGCCCAGGCTGCCCGGCTCTCGGCCTCGCGGGGCCAGGCCGGGCGGCCGGCAGGCAGGCAGGCCCGGGCAGCGGGAGAAGGCCTCCAGGCCGGGCCTCAGGAAGGGCCTGCTACGGCCCTCACCCCTTCCCAGAGCGGGGCTGTAAGGACCTAGCGCTCCTGAGTCCTCTGCCTTTCCTTGCCCACGCTTCCAGGGGCCCAACTGCCCAGTCTCAGCTTCCCTTGGCACCTGGGTCAGAGGTGGGAGTGGAGAATTCCCTCTGCGTCTCCCTGTCCACCTGGGCAGCCAGGAAGCAGAGTCTAGCCAGGCGCCAGGGAAGCCTGTGGAAGGGTGGAAGCCAGGTGATAAGGTCCTTCTCCCTTTGAAAAAGCTCACATTGTCGTAGAGGAGACTAGACAAACACACACACACATTTCAATACAACCCAAAACCTTGTATAATCAAAAACACGGCGAGTAGCGTGTAGAGCAGAGGCTGAGATGCTTAAGAGGCACTGAGACTTTCCCTGCGGAACGAGAAAGGAAGAAAGAAAATTCCAGGCACAAAAGGGTATCTGATCTGCACCTAATCCCCCCCCCCCCACCCCCAAATCCACAAAAAGTAAAAAATTAGAGAAATACCTGTTAAGACTTGATTTCACATCTTTTTAGTCAACAAGATTTAAAAATAGGAGTGCCAACATTGCACAGGGCATTCTTACAGCAAAAAAAATTATTAGTTATCGGAAACTGAGATTTAACTGGGCATCCTGTACTTTTATTTGCTAAGCCAGGCAATCCTAACTAAAAAATACTAGATTGAGGAAGCAAGGGTCATTCTCTGATGTATACTAATTGGGATATTCGAGACATTTTTAGTGGGGCTTTGCCTTGGAAAGGAAATGAGTTACCCCCACAGCACACTTTCCCAAGCATATTGTAGGGTGAACCAGGAAGAAATGACTGAAACGTCTGGAAATGTCCTTATGTTTTGGCAGAAGTGGCAGAGTTTTTTGACTCTTGTTGACTCTTGACTAGACAATGGACCAGTGCTCCCTCTCTGTGGCCAGTTTCTTTCCAAGCCAGTCCCGGGTACTATAGCACCCTCTGCAAGTAGAGTGTCTCTTACAATGGTACTTCCAAATTGGGATCATGTGGTTTTTTTTTAGCTCTTGCTATAGAGCCACACTACTCCTTGGTATTAATTGTATTTCAAAATAAACTAAGTTGGGACTTGATAACTTTGAAGATGGCAAGGTGGAGCAAAATCTGCTTTGAAATTCACCAAGTGCCCTAACCTACAAATAGATCTCATCCTGGTCTTGCCTTATAGATGCTGAAGGAAGAGACTTTCAAAATGCCAGTAATGAAACCTCAGGATATTGGAGTGAGTGAGTGTGTGTGTGTGTGTGTGTGTGAGAGAGAGAGAGAGAGAGTGTGTGTGTGTGTGTATGTGTGAGTGTGTCACAAAGCTGCTTTAGCAGAGGAAGCCTGCTGCTTGCATTTCTTCCTCAGTCCTGGTTAGAGAGAGCTTTTTCCAGCAAGCTTTATCACCCTTACTGATACCTCATTCCTAGTGAGCTTGCCTCCCTTTTAAACCAATTGCTTGAAGTTGTATGAATACACTCACACAGGATGCCCCTTTCTTACTAGCGATTAGTGCCACTTAACAACTGCAAATGGAGAAACTATTTGTCTAATGAGAGCTGTTTTCAGAGCTGATTCACCAACACTCTAGGGAAGAGAATATAAAGCTGAGACCTCCTCCTGAGTCTCAAGTCCAAGGAGACAAGCAAAGGCCGGTTCTTGAAGTAAATGAAGTGTTTGTTTAGTTTAGAAAATGTTTTAGTTCCAGATTAATAGTTTTAGAAAATACGTAGGCTCACTTCCAGTTCATACTGGTTGACTTTTTTCTTTTAATTTCCTGTACAAACTATAACCTTTGATTTAGAATTTGGACTATTAAACAATTAGCATTGCGGTTTGGGTGTCATTGGTGAGGTTTAACTCCATGCTTTAGAGGTACAAATCCTTTTTACCTTTTCTCCTGTCTCCGATTTTCTCCTACCTCCTACCTCCTACGCTACAAAATACACTCCAACACTTGTTGTTTGCTTATCAGAGGAGGTATGGGGAATCTCACACTCAGTGTGCTAAGATGCTTCTCCCAGCAGACAAGTTCTGGAGCCCTGTGTTAGGGTGGTGATAAATCGATAATTACCCCAATAGCCACCCCATCTCATGGTCAGGGAATGCCAGGTTCCCTAATGTCTCTGTGGTTTAGCATATTAGTTAGTTTCTTTGTGTACAAAAGATTCCAGATATAAAGTGATTTAAGCTTCCTATGAAGGGAAGTACAAAGACAGTGAAAAAGTTATTTCTATCTTGAGGTGAAGGATTATTATGGAAAAAATAGTGGATCGAAAGGCAGGAGAGCTTGAGATGGGTTCTTGAGTAGGTTTGAAGGACTCATTCATTCTCTTTAGACACAGTCTTTTTGTTTTTTTTTTGAGTTTTTTTTGGTTTTGGTCACACAAAAAGAAGGCAATCTTTAAGATTTGGTTATTTCTAAAACAATCATTCCTTGAATTAATAAGTGATAACTCATCTTATGTACAGTGCTTCCAAAGGGTACAAGCAGGATATTTTTAAAATGTATTCATGATATAGACCTTAAACAACAAAGGAGGCATGGGCACACTCCAGGTTATCAGGCATTTCAGATCCCAAGGAGATATTCAAATGAGAGAGACCAGCTAGGCATCAAGGGCTTCCATAATCAAGCGCAAATACTCTGGAAAAGTGGGATTGACTTAAAGACAAAGGGCCTTGTATAGATTAGACAAGGGGATAACATATTTGAGAACTTATATTTCAGTCCTGTTTGGGAATCTCGATCTCAGAAAGAAGAGAACTGCAATAAAGCAAAAATTAAAGTTACTTAGTAAATATTTGCAGCACTATCATTCCGAATATTCTAGTGTTTGCTGCACTTTATTCGCTCCGAGGCTGGAGGAATTTAGCAATCTAATTGTAACTGTTTCTGGAAACAACCTAAGACACTTTTCTTCCTTATATATTATCAGTGTCATAACGTGATATGTCTTTTAATTTGAGGCCCTCCTTGAACTGAAAGCTCCAACAAGCTTTCGCTAACCAGACTTCATTCACATTCTGAATCTGGTTTTTGTCTCACACATATTAAATTTTACAAAACAGAAAGAAACAATAGAGCTTATTAGGAAAAACTTGTTTTGAATAGTAAATTAAGCATAATGGAAATAGGCACATGTTTTAGCACGGTTTTCCCCCCTTTTTACCAATTGAACATTTACATCTTTTTCAAAGTGCTGTGATTTTCCCCTTAAGTCTTAAGCTGGCACCACACACTTTCAATAGAGACTTACATCACTTGTATTTACTGAGAGATATCATTGTAATACTGTAGATTCCAAATGCACAGCCTCTGTAAAACAGGAGTTTTAAGTAGTCACCCCTAATTGTATTAATCAAGTCATTGTGGCATTCTAAGAATCCAAAGAACTACCTAATTTCAAAGACAGTGTAAAATCAACTGTCAGTTCTGACTAATTTCAAATGATGCCCTGTTCTTGAGACTGGACACCTGTACATTTAACGGTGCACCTGACTGCATGGTTTGTTTTTGAGAGATGTTCCCCAGGTGGAGGCCTCTACAAAGTCAATATATTTTCTTTATAACTGGTGTCAAGTTGATGTATATATTAAAAAATCTTGGAAAATGATCTCAAAAAGGAAGTAACAGCCCAATGAGCCATATGTTCAGGGAACCTAACAGGTTTCCATTGGGACCAAATTTCACTTCACCTTTTTGTCCTTATGTGTAAATAAAAACTTATCTGCAAATACACCATTAAAACAATCATGCAAATTTGCAAAGTCTATAGACTGAGAAGAAATTACAGTAAATCCATAATAACCAAGTTGTTAGAAGGTAAAGAATTTGATTATGTATTAGAAATACATAACACAACATAGAATTGAACTAAATTTATTTGAACTCTAAAGGTTTACTGCATCAGAGAGAGACACTTGTCTTACATAGAGTTGGTTAATGAAGAAAGGCTGATGAATAGTTAATAAACTGCTTAGTTTTGATACTGATGGAGCATCTGAATTTCCAAGTTTACATTAAGAAATGTAAAGTTATTATTTTTTTTTCTGTTAGATAGGTTGCTATTTTAACAGAGTCAGATGCCAGGGAATTTTCTAAATGCCAGATAATACTGTAGCACTAAAAAGTCTGTGATGTACTAAGGGCAGAGAGGCCTGCTTAGTGGTTTTCCCGAGTGGAAACAAAAAAGCATTAACATTTATCTACACATAATCCTTTATATGAGTCTTTTAAGAAATCTCAATTTTAAAACTTCTAAACATTCTGTATAATTTCAGTCGATTCTAACAATTCTGCTTTCAGCTATTGTATTGGTATGCCTGGGCACAGTCTAAAAGGAAAAATGATTCATTCTGCGTGTTTGTGAAGTTTTTCATAGGACTAGATCAGGGATGAAGATCAATAATACCAAAATTTACTCAAGTCATTTTGTTTTTTGTGTTATATTTCTTTCATGAAACATTACAAATAGAGAAGGGTAGAGAGAATACTATAAGCCCTTGTGTATATATATATATATATATATATACATATATATATATGACAATTTTTTCAAACTTTCACATTTTATGTTGATTTTTTAAACAATTGTGTGTGTAAAGTTATGCAGTGGTAAAGTTCAGCAGAACAAAAATTATACTGTATGGATTATCTTTCAACTGCTTTCCTTTTCCATTTATCACTGGGGAAAGAAAGTATTTTATGTTAGTTTAGACACCTGGTTAGCTAAGTAGTAGTTAAGTAGTACAGAACTCGTTAGAAAGGAAATTGCATTCTCCTTCAAGTCTAAATACCTATCAGTTCTCTGTAGCTGTGTTTCGCTTAACCAACTTAAGAACGTCAGTGTTTCAATGTGTTTCAATCTCTAAGGGAAGTTTATGTAAATCTATAATAGTAAAAACGTACGAATAAAAGTGTATTTGGGGCAAAAGCTTAAAGCTCAATAATGGGCTTTTAAATTCAAAAAGCAGGAAGAAACTCAGGTCACAAGCCTGCCTCAACAGGTCTAAGGCGAACTTTTCCAGCAGAAAGGTTCCGGTAGAGTCTCCGTCCAGGGGCAGGCACGGCCCTGCGGTTTCGACCAGCTTCCCCGAGGCCAGAGAGCAGCAGCCTGGCGGGGAGCTGTACTGAGAGAGATGGCCCGGACCCCTCCGACCTCTGGTCACTGCGGCGGAGGGCGGAGGGCGGAGGGCAGGGGACGGTTTCCTAAAGGCGTTTTTTCCCCCGCGACAATGGAATGGTGTATCTCTAGGGGTCCGGAGGCCCCTAAGCCTGGTCTTGGGGTCAGGAGGTCAAGCCTTAGGCAGCACAACTAACGCTCAGGCCCTTTATTTGTCTTCCTCGTAGAGGTGCATATTAAACCATGTCCGTTTCGTTCTGGCTGGGCTGGCGACGGGAGGTCGACCGGGGTTGGGAGACTGCCCGGGGGTGACCTCGCCCGCGGCCTGCGCGGCTGCTCAGGGGTGGGGGGCGGCTCCAGGGCCGCGTCCAGGGGCCTGCCGTCGGTCCGGGGGAACTTTTCCGCCTTCCTGGCCCCGACTGTTTTCCCACCCCAGGCTGCCCCTCGCCCTACTTGACTTCGCTTGTCTTTCCCATTAGCTGTCCACCGCGAGAAGGCAGGCTCCCCGGCCTCTCCTCCGAGACCCACGCCCCCGAAGTGGCGCGCGGGGAGCGGGCCGCCCCTCGGAACATCGCGCAGGGGAGCGCTCGCCGGTGGCTCGCGTGCGGCCCGGGCCCGAGAGGGCGCCCGCTGGGAACAGCGTGGAGGCTCCTGGACCGCGTGGGGCACGGCGGCCCTGCCCGGGCTCCACTTGCCAGCGGCGGGGAAGGACGCGCGGGGAAAGCGAGGGAGCAGGAAGCGGGTGGCGGCGGCGGCGGCGGCGGCGGGCCCGCTGGAAAGGAGGGAGCGCCGCAGGCGGGAGGGGGAGCGCGGAGGAGGGAGGCCGGGAGGAAGGAGGGAGCGCGGCAGGCAGGCGGAGGGAGGGCTGATTAGCATGCAGCAGCGCTCGCGCGCCCGGCTCCATTGTTTTAACACCTCCCCTCTCCTCCGCGCCAATCTGTCACCGTTCAGCAGGCGAACGCTGCTGCCTCAAATGCTGCTCTTCTCAAATGAGACGGATAATTAGTTGCCCCGCACGAATGCCGCACTCTTCTCACCCCTGATTGCTATCACCTTCTTGCTCCTGGCAGTTTTGACACCTCGTAATCAGCCTGCTGCTTTTCTCTTTTCTTCCCGACTTCTGCTTCCCTTCCCCCCCACTTTCCTTCCTAGTTTATTTATTTACTTATTTATTATTATTATTATTTTAAATGCAATCCTGGTTCCTATTTGGACGAGGCCTGTGCCGAGTTAACCTTCTGCGTATACATGTGTGCATATAGATATATATGTAAAATAGTGTGCGTGTGCTTGAGTCGGGGGCGGGCTGGCAGTTTTGCGGAAAACACTGCTTCCACGCGGAGAGAATTCTCTTCCCCTAAAGATATTTTTGGGAAGGGAGGAGTTGGGGAGAGGGACGGGAGGGGAGAGTTGGGGAGACCTCAATTAATGCTTTAAAGATCTCTTAGAAATTAACAAACTGGGGAGTCTCGGAATCTGCTGTCAGAAGCATGTTTCCCCCTCTCTCCTCTAACAAGCACTGACAGTCTAATTACTGTAGCTACAAGCAGCTGTCGAGGCAGCAGCCCGGGAGAAAAGTCGCCACAGGCTGAGCGCACCCAGCCGGCCCCTGCGCGCGGCAGAACCGCCGAAACCCGGGCCGCCTCCGGGGAGGCTGGAGAGGAGGGCAAGGCCCCGCACCCGAGAGCCCCGCGAGCAGAAGGCGGGCCTGGGAGCCAGCGGACCCGCTGATCGTTTCATATTTATAAAGTCTTTACCTTGAAGGTTAAAAGATGTGAAGAAAAAAGGAGGGAGCGTGGGGGAGTGGGAAGAACATCTCCCGAGCTTCCATCCACCCTTTTTCTACCTCCCCGAGCTCTCCCTCCCCCGGTGTTGGTAAAATAACCACGCAACCCGGGGCTGAGGGGGCGGGGTGAGCCAGGCTGGAGTGTAAGAAAGCAGATGTCCCCGCTGGCAGCAGCCTCAGCCTCCAGGGAAAGCTGCACGGGGTGGGGGTGGGGGATGAGGGGGGGACGGGGGCCCTCCCGAGGACATTCACCTCCCACTTCTCAGGCATCCCGCTCACAACTGCCTCGCCTCGGCGGGGGTGGTTTTTTCAGACTCAGCGTTTCGCGTGTGAAGCTTTTTTACCTGGGAGCTGTTCTTACCCGGCCACGCGTAGCAGATGCCAAGATGCAGCCCCTACACGACTCAGGATTAAGAGAGGAGACCCGGCGGGTACCCGCTCCACTTATCAGGCTGCAGCCAGCGCCACCTCTGCAGTGCGGGCTTGGAGCCTGGGTTTCCAGGCGGCCTGTCCCTGGGCCCGAGAAGGCCTCTGGCCCTTACAAGTTGGAGCTTGGGGTAGCACTGGAACCTAGCAGAAAACAAGAGTTCCCCGCTTACTAAACGTGATGGAGGTGGGAAAAGGGTGGCCTGGAGGAGTCAGTGATACACTCTGAGCCCCTTTCTGGGCCATAATCTCCTTCCGTTGTCAGTAGGCTAGTAGATGTCAACTGTGAGAGGAACTCTTCCTCACCTAGGAAAAGAGAAGCAAAAAGAATCCCCTTTCACTAGATAGATGCAGTGGTATATTCTGGCTGGAATACGTTGGGAAGTTTTTTTAATTTTGCGTGTGTGTGGGAGGAGTGAGTGAGAGGGGAGGCTGGGTGGGCGGGAGG
Organism: Okapia johnstoni; assembly: GCA_024291935.2. Taxonomy (NCBI): domain Eukaryota; kingdom Metazoa; phylum Chordata; class Mammalia; order Artiodactyla; family Giraffidae; genus Okapia; species Okapia johnstoni. The sequence continues at coordinate 12,566,661 of CM044319.1, forward strand.
TGGGGGGAAGGGAAGAGACTTGGATAATTGTCTAGGCATTTCCATTCAGCCCCAGTGGCAATGAAAGAAAGATGTACATGTCTCAGAACCCTTCACAGTGAATGCCTAATAATCACTGTCACCTTGGTGAGGAAGATGTCAACGTGACGTGCTTGGCACCCTGAGAAGTCGAGGCACCACTCTCATTCTTCCACAAGCTAAGGCCCTTCGCTGTGGCACAGGTGAAATGTGAACAAATTGCTCCAACTCCTTATCAGAAACCCTCCCTCCAGTTTTATAAAACACTTTTTCCCAAGAAGGCTTAAATTTCTGTTTTGAGAGTTGCAAATCAGTGTTTACTTCATAAAAGAGAAGCCATGCCTCAAACATTTTAAAAAACTGAGAGTGGGGTGAGGGAGGGAAGAGAAACCTAAATGACAAGAATCATAGGAAGTCTCATTTTAAACAAAATTCTGCGGTCTTCTGAATTTGGTATCCTCTCAAATATCCTCCACTGGTCGTCAATCAGGCTGCTAACAATGAATTAACAGATTTCTCAACAAGAATGTGAACATTCCTAATATAAATTAATAAATACGGATAATCCTTACAAGGTTTTAGATTTGCTCCCATTAAAGACAAACGTGTTCCTTTAGAAAGTTTAGCCTGAAAAATAATTTAAAATTTCAAAGTGATCTATTAGTTGTAATAAAATGTCACCAGATCTGGTATCACCCTTTCAGATTATTGGAAAGAAACACGAATTTTATGAATTTCCCCCAAATGTAATTTATTTTTTTATTCAGGAACAAAGGACACATTAACCATCACAACATAAGTAACTTAATATTTAACTAACTTCATCATGTAGCTATACATACAGAAAAAATTAAACCTATGTCTATTATTAAAGAAAAAAAAAACAGTAAAGATTTTAAATAATCCCACCAGTGATTTTTATCACTGAGCAAGAAATGTCTTAAGTTTGGTTTTTCCTCAGATGTTTATCTTGTCTGCTATTCTCTATTCTAGGTTTATTCAAAAAGAACACCCAATGCATAAATAATCTAAATTTTAAAATGAAAACAAATTAAAAAAACCCTATAAACATTTGACATCACCACATTCAATAGATCTAACTAGAAACCCAAGCAATAAGCTTAGATATTTGAAAAAACATAAGTTATTGTTACACAATTGCATAATCCCACGCATAATAAACACTGTAAACATGAATACAATGCATTACAGTTTTGTACAAAACAACCTTTTAAAAGGTAATAAAAGACAGTTACAATATTAAGTTTAGAAAAAAATTCAAATAGCAGTGACTGGATCTTTCAATAAATGATCTTGAGCTAAGTTTGCAATCAAGTATTAATATATAATATTACAAACCCAAAACCATCACGTAGAACTTGACATGTCTGTTTTCAAATGCATCTTAAGTCTCCCCATTAAAGTGTGAATTAAGATGCCGGAGGAAATCCCCCCTGGATGTAATGGATGGTGGGAAAACTGCTTGACAGAATTCACATACTCGAGGTATATGCAGTTCGGAGGCTGTGCCACTTAGTACCGATAAGTCACTGTCTTGATTAGGAAAGGGCTTCCAAATGGGCTGCAGGAAACAAAAAAAAACATCTTCTGTTATTTGTATTTAAAACCAACTTGCACTGAATTTCACATTCAAATTTTTTGAATGGGTTATATACATATATATGAAATTCCCTAATATGAAAGCAAATTACCTTTCCATACAATCAGCATGAGGACATGACTCAATTCTCTTTTTCATAAAGGGTATAGCTTAACTTAAAGAATCACTTTATAAAATACACATTCACACTTTATCTTCACAAACTAAAAAAATCTTTCAGCTTTAACACCAGCATGTTTTAATACCCATTATCACAGTGATAACAGTTTTGGAGCAACAGTCAATAATGAGACTTTAAAAAAAATTAAAGTTCTATCTTTTTTATTTTAACTGGAAATTTTCAGTTATAGGACCTTTATTAATACACAGCACACTAGACCTGATGTGTGTGAGCATGCATTTTGATCAAGAGTAATTTAAATTTTACTACTATTTACCAGCAAATCCACAATGAATAAATAATAGAAATTCTTTAATTTTTGAAAAGAATATTTTTAAAGTATGAAATAAATTCTATTGATCAGTTCTTTTTTGAAACCTCAAATATTTAATCATTCAACAAAATCCAACATTGGATGCATTCTTTTGACTTCTTATTTTGCTCCTGTTATACAGTGCACACTTTGGCCTTCTTACCCTTTCTTGTGGCTAAATACAGTGAAGCCTGCCAACAGTTGCCCAATTAAAGAATTATGGAAAAGCATAATTCAACAGAACTACCTCCAGTATAATAAGCAGCACATACATACTCTTAACTGTGTTTACTATTAAAAAAATATTTAGAAGGGCAAGAAAAAGCATTTAGTTCAAGAGTAGGTGCTCTGTAAATGTTTGTTGACTGGAATATCTTATTTTCCTGAAATGCTATAAGCCAAATTATTTCTAAAATTCACTTTCTTATCTTGAAATACCTAACCTCTGGCACTTTGAGGAAAATCACCTCAAAAAGCCAACTTAAAGAGACCCCTTTGTGCTCCTGTTACTAATTTGCTTTTAAAATAACAACCTAATCCAACTCTTGACACACTGTTAGTTTTCACTCCCTTAACCAATCTCTTTCATCCTGGTTAACCAATCATTACGTAAACAGTATATTACTAATTGAAGCATTTGGGTTTCACATCATCACTGTCTTCTTATAAACATTTTACTGGACAGCTGTGTACAGTTGGTGTAAATATACAAAGTCTGTCTAAGCACCCAGATACATTCAAGTATCAGTACAGAGGGCTTATAACATTGACTCAAATCCTTTTGTGAGAAGTGGCAATTTTATAACAAAAAACAGTAATATTTAAAATACATATTTGAAATTTGGGGTGAAATCATTTCCTTTTCCCATGATAAAAGAAAAGCAGTACTAACTGTGAGTATACAAGAGTTAACTAGACTTAAATTTTGGTGTTGGCAGTTTAAACAAGAAGTACAATTAATAGGTACCATTCTAATGGGAAATTGATACAGATATAAATAAAAGATTAGTAAGTTAAAGATAGTTTTAATTAAAATTTGTAAAATAGTAACAGGCTCAGGAGCAAACTAGCTTTTAAATTTGATAAGCCAATCTTCTACTGCCAATTTATTTTCAAAGTCCATACTTGTCCTTCTGTTAAGAGCTATTAGTTCAGATTTGATCTTTTCACAGAATTCGGTTGGGACCCCAATGACTGACTCAGCAAAAGTAGGAAGAAAAGAAAATCACATAGAACAAAACAAACAGATATATTTTAGACTTTATTATGATAGCTGAATGCATAAAAAAGGTGTTAAGTAGTAATGATATAAAAGTAAAAATCTGAAAATGAAACCAAAATTTCACTTCCTTTTGTTATCAACAACTCAAGAATTCTGTGTTCCTCATAGTAGCTTTACTAAAACAAATGAAACAACAAAATGGTTTAAAAATCCATTTTAAGAAATATCCTTTGAATCCTAAACTGTAACACAGCATTCAAAACAAACCAATTTCTCTGCCTTTTCTGCCAAAATATCAATTATCTAACCTTATGCCCCATGTCTTGTGACAGCTCAACACCAATTCTCCTGCATTTTTTAAGCTGAATACTTTTCCATCAAGTTGTAATCACATACCAGCTGTTTCCCTTGCTGTAGCATAGAAAGCAAATGCACAATGCAGGGTGCCATCTACTGAAACATGACTGTACAGACTAGTAAAAGAACAAGCAAGAGATATAATGGAGAAAAAAGTAACAAGCATTAGAACTGATGCACTTCACAGCTCCACAGGAATTCTACTTGCAATAAATGAAATTGTTTAATTTGTTTCATTAAGTAGTAACTATAACTGTGACTATGATGTAAAATAAGGTACAATGTAGAACATAAGTGAGTCAATAATTAAAGCTTATTGTCAGAGCTGCCTCCTTTTCTCCATTGCTAAACTATACCACAGCTTGACTATTGCCTTCTTTGTATGTGGATTTAAAGTCTATAACCTATAAAAATACTGACAAAGCCAGAGAGTATTAATCAAGTTGTTGGTGTTTTTTGGTTTTCAGTAAAATATCTCAAGGCAAAGGGAAATCAAACAAATGTCCTCAAGTTGTTTTAGACACTTGTATCAATCTGCATTTTTTTACAAGCTTCTGTTTAACAACTGTATATTTTTCAGTTGTCTTCAGGCATTAAACACCCCCCCCCCATTTTTTTTTAAACTTAAAGAATCATTTTGTAATAGCACCTGAATAAAAGGGAGGGTGGGGGGGACTGGGGTGGCGTAAGGGTGGGCTATAAGTAGTCTGCAAGCTTTAGAAACATTAAAGAATTTGATAAAAATTATACATATGTAGAGACTATTTAAAAAATATATTAGGCTGCATGTTTAGGCCAGATTAGAAACCAAAACCAAACCGTCCAGATCCTAAGTACTGTATAAATGAGACTGCAACAAAAGTATTATTTGAAAGACAGTTTACTTATTTTCAGAAATAGAAACATACAATGTGATTACTTACTTATTAAAAAATGATGCATTCTTATAAAGAATGATGCATCTTATAATATATACAACTTTTTGATAAAAAATGACATCTGCTACACAGAATGAAATTTAATAAAGAATCTTATTATAACAATGATATTGAGTAAAAATCTGAGTAAGGGACTAGGTAAGATAATGACACACACTAGATATAGATAAGGTTTACATGTATTTTTAAATGTGCCATAAATTTTAAGGTACTTTATAATAGCCCTTTGCCATAATCATCTTTTAAATTTCATGTCATTTATTATAAGACCTGGATTTTGTTAGTTGAAAGCTTAACTTTGGCTAGTCAGTAGTTTAAAAAAGATGTCTGATAACCTGAAAGAGATGCGTATCTGTGCATGCATGGCAAAATGTGTGTTCACACATAATATATTTGTTAATGCAAAACAGTTACCTGCTGTGGTCCTCGGATAGCTTTTCCTGGGGAATCGAGTGAAGGAAATGGTGCATCAGATGGGTCCTGAATTGGGAATGTATTTACAAATAATGCATTATGGTCTCCAGGTGGCAAACACGGAGCTCTGTCCAGAGATGTCCTAATACAGGTATTGATAAGATTTGAGGGTTTTGTTTTATCAGTTGTTTTAAGGTTTTGTATAGCTGAAGCTATGGGGTCAATTCCCTGAATTTCAAATAAAGTTTCTTCTGTTTTGACAAAGTTTCCTGGATTGTCTTTGGGCTCCATATTAAACTGATCCTGGCACACAGTCTCAGATGTGACAGAACCAAGGACATCGGGTCTTTCTGGAGTGCTATGTAAGAAAGTAGAGTCACTGTCCGTAGGTGGAAACTTGACATTGAATTTAGAAAGTGATTCAAAAGATGTGTCTTCCTCATCTTGGCCCAGTCCTCTTGGTGTGACAGATGTGATGCACGGTGCACCTCTATTTATATCATCTTTTGCCTGAGGCTTAAACAGCACTTCTTGTTTATCTGTTTTATCTGTACACTGTATAGGCATAGAGCACTGTGTCTCTGCAGGGAAAAAAACACAAAAGGAAAACAGTCACATTTCAATCATTCTTAAAAATATGAATGTTCAATTAGCTTTGGATAGATGAGTATTATTTTTTCTATTGGTTTTTATAGTAAATGAAGGCAACTGGCTTTTTTTTTTTTTTACATTTGGGACTATCTTACACAGAAATATTAGCAGTCTCCAGTGGGTGAACTGGAATATAACTTATTAGTCACAGTTTAACTACTTTGTCTTTTCCTAGGTCTTGTGCTGTAAGCCTTGAGTCTTGTTCACAGTTATTCTGCTCTATACTTAAAAACATTTGCTTATAGTATATACATTTCAACATTTTGTCAGTAATGGAAGCTGCAACTGTTAGCTTGCTTGGAGAAGTAAGTTATTAAAAGGGAAACTCCTTACCAGTCATATACATATTAATATACTATACATGTTAAGAATCTATATGAATTAGGTCATTTACTCCCCTATAACATGTCTGTGTGACAAATATTAATATATCACCAATCAGCTTAGCCACTGTCTACTCTATGTGAGGGAGTGGTGGTGGTGGGTGTTAGGGAGAGAAAAGACTGGAAGCGAAAGAAGGATGAAATTTTAGAATGCACGTTCAGAAAACTCTATGTGAATATAGCATTTTCTCATTTAGAAAAGGCCTCTCTAGATAACAGGTAGTTATCAGGTAGATATTAGAAACTCCGAAGCTCATTTACCTAGAAGATAATTTTCCAACAAATTCAGCTCTCAAGGACATAGGCAAAAGCTAGAAAATAAGAAAATAGTGCTTTTGAGGAGTCAGGTTTAGAGCCACAAGGCCCACAGATGAATTTTGCTCTTATCCTCATTTTAGATTCATTCTAACAAGTTTGATGATGTCTGCCTAGTTCATAGCTGGTTAGAAGCAGCAGACTATAAGAAATGGACCTGAGTTGTTGAAAGCAGATGCAGATATCAGTAAGAGCTGAAAGCACGAGACAATAAAAACAAAAAAGCAGATATAAGAACTCAGAAAACACTACAGTTCAGTGTAGGGCCAACAAGGGCTACATTTTTCAATGCAAAAAAATAATGATCAAAGCACTCTCCATGTTGATGATATTGAGAGATTAGAAAAAGCTAAATTATGCTCCACAATGTTACTTCAAGAAGACAGTGAAATTGGAGGCTGGTAATATGTATATTTTCATTAAATGGACAAATGGTAAAAAAAATTTTTTTTAACTGAAAGTGAAGTCGCTCAGTTGTGTCCAACTCTTTGCAACCCCATGGTCTGTAGCCCACCAGGCTCCTCCATCCACAGAATTTTCCAGGCAAGAGTACTGGAGTGGGTTGCCATTTCCTTTGCCACTGGATCTTCCTGACCCAGGGATTGAATCCGGGTCTCCCACTTTGCAGACAGACGCTTTACTGTCTGAGCCACCAAGGAAGCCTGGTGATTTTTTTTTAAATCAGAACGCTAAAAAGGTAGTCATCAGTGAAGCTGTACATTAACCAATGAAGCCAATTGAAGCAGACAGGGTATAGAGAGCACTGTGCATACAGTGTTTGCCCAGATCAGTAAGCACCTAACAAATGTCATTCTTTTCTTTTCCTTTTGGTGTTTACAGTCTCATGACACCTTTTCCTTCTTTGCCAAGCCACATTCCAACACAAGATGTTTACTGTTTGGACATGATTGCAGTACAATGCCAACAGCTTCTTTAGTTCATCCTGTTACATACCTCTGCTTCTCTTTAGTATGTACCATCTTCTCTTACTGGATTAACTACAGCAGCCTTTGAACCGCTTCCTTGCACCTAAATTTTTCTCATATCCACTCCACTATCTACACTGCTTTCCCCTACCCTGCCTTAGTTTTTCTAAAATACATACTTGGTCAGGTTATTTTCTTAATAAAACCTTTTCATGGCTCTCCAAGACCTTCAGCCCTAAAATTCATATAAAACTGTGCATGACTGATCCTTGATCACCTCTCCATGCTGTCATCTTTCACCACACCTGCTCCACTCCTTACTCCAGCTTTAATGAACTTTGGCACAGTTGTCCAAAAGGCCATACTCTCTTGTCTTTGGGCCTTCGCACATGCTGTGAAGACTATCTGAACTGCCCCCTTCTGTTACTCTTTGCCTCACTCTTATATGCTCTTCATTTCTTGGCTCAGGCATTCACTTCTCTGGATGGCTGGCTCTGGCTTCCCAAGACTGGTTTAGTAATGACTCGTGGGTGCCCTGAAGACTAAACACTCTGCATTTTATTTGCAAATTACCTCTTTCTCCCATTAACATAGATTTCTTGAGGTCCTAAACTATGTTTTGTTTCCCACTTTCTCCAGTACGCTGCTCAGAACTTGCACATAGTATGCTCTCAATAAATGCATTCTGAATGAATCTGTGTTCTCTTTCCCATGGAGCTTAGTATAATCATCTGCATTTGCTAGATAATCTCTCTGTAACCAGGAGTGAAAGTGAAGTGCAAGTCTCTCAGTCGTGTCCGACTCTTTGCGACCCCATGGACTATCCGGTCCATGGAATTCTCCAGGCCAGAATACTGGAGTGGGTAGCCTTTCCCTTCTCGAGGGGATCTTCCCAACTCAGGGATTGAACCCAGGCCTCCTGCATTGCAGGCAGATTCTTTACCAGCTGAGCCACAAGGGAAGTGGCACAGTAATTAAGATCAAGCACAACTGGTTGGCAGGATTTCTTTGTCTTCTGAGGTTCTTAAAGTCCATTAACTCTCAAGTAGTCATTTTTCCTGGTAGTAGACTTAAAAAATGGTAGGAAATTCTAGGAAATAGTACTTTCTTTGTAGATTACACTTACTAATTGCAAATAATAAATCAGGAAAACCACCTCCTGAGGTAACTAAATTTTGTTAACACCTGAGAAGGAGGAAACACTTATCTAAATGTTCTTCAATGGGAGAACAGGGTGAATGAGAAAGAATCTGCTGCTGCTGATAATGACAACTATTAACATTAACAGAACTTCTATGTGCCACACACTTATAACCACTGTATGTGTGTTAATTCAGGTGTTAATTCCAGGGCTACACAGCTAATGAATGAGTGGTAGATCTGGAACTGAAACTCAGGCAGCCTAACTCTAGAGCCTGTGTTCTGAATCATTATGACACACTGAACGTGCGCTTTCTACATTATAGAAAAGACTCAAAAATGATAGAAATGTGCTTTAAATGTCTTTTCCAGAAGTAGATCTATCCCCTTTGTGAACAAAACATAGAAAACCCAAACAAGTGTAAAAAAGCATATATTTTCTTTCAGTATAGCTAGCTGGCATACCTCTTAGCACATTAATCTTCTGAATTAATCTGTTCAAGCAATGAGAGTTACTGTTTACAAAAAAAAAAATTCGTTTAAACCTAAGATTTCTAAGGCTATTAGAAATCTAAGCTTAGAAAATTTAAAACCCAAACAAGCTGCATGAAAGCACTTGTCATTCTGACATTATACTAAGAAACATGATTAGGTGAGCTAACTGTCTTTCTACTTTGTTTACTTCAAGGACACTTATCTCTAAATTTTAGATTTCTAAATTTTAAGAACAGGCTGTCCATTTGGACTACTTCTCAGTTTAATTATCTGGTATATGACAAAAGAAAAAGATCTGTCAGTTGTTTTAACTTATAGTCCTATATCCTCATCTCCTGATCCCCACTGAAATATGACCTTGCTTCATGGACCAAACAGCACTTTCTCCTGAAGCCATAATTGCTTAAGCATACATTTCATCTTTATCCTTTCTCAAGGTTATTGTCATATGTGGATGAGAAGAAAAAATTAAAAGATAATTTATAATTCTACTAACTCAGCAATTTATGAATTATATCTGTTTCTTAAAAGTAAAAATCAAATTTTAACAAAAAATAACACAGGGGACAATCATGTTAAATATACTCTTTCCAGTTATTTTATGCAAATCACATTAAAACAGTTACTTTATATTTGTATTCAACATAGTGTTCACCCTTAAAATAAACCTGAACAGGCAGGCGTCTTCCCCAATCCACCTCTAAACATTTCTTTTTCTTTTTTTCCCCTTTCATCTACTCCTTTCAGAAGCATAATATTTGATATTGTGGTTTGTTTGGAGTCAGAAAACTTCATTGGAGTTTGTAGCACAAAAGACCTAAAATATTTCAAGAATAATGCTGTATTTATTATTTGTGACACAGTTAATATAAAACGTAAGAATATTGTTACAAAGCAGTTTTAGTGGGAAAGAAATTGAAGTTAAACATTCCAGTTGTTAAGTATTCCAGTTGACAGATACATACTCAGATTTAGACCTGTGAAACTTAAAAATGGTCAAAGTATTATGCCATTGATAATGGGTAGGTTCTCTGTGTAACAATGAATATATCACCATAACAATGTTTTGATAAGATGCTGATGTTCAAAGAGGCATGTTTATGAATTCTAGGTACTACATCTCTATAGCTAGTAGATTTTAAATAAAGATAATTCTTTTACTTCAGAAGTACCTAGTGTTTTCAGTCTGTAGAAAAGATCAATTTTTCATGAAAATGACAGAAATTAAAGTGTAAAAAATCAGAGCTCTTTCTGGGGAAGTAGAGCAAAGGGAGGAGAAGTAAAGTATGTTTGTCTATGAAGACTGTTTTGCTTTTCCAACAGAATACTGTGTACCTTTCCTGAAAACAAAATGGTAGTAGTAAGCAAAAAGTAAATTCACACAATAAAGTGATTTCTTAATTAGCCTAGCTATGAGTTTTAAGAAATGGGAAGTGATCTTTAATTAAAGGGGTGTTAGCACTGCTGCAACATCTTTCAGATTGAAAACTGTAAATCACATCTCTTTGAAACTGTATGCAGAATATCTCAAATCACAAGGGTAAAGGAGAATTTATCATTATAAATGATCAGTTTACCTTTCGTTTACAGAGGTGCTTGGTAGCCAAATTCAATGCTTGGTATTTTGCTATTCATATTTAACTACTGAAGCAAATACCAGGAAGCCTGTCTGGGGTTTTAGGGAAGGGCAGAGCTTTTAAAAACCACACCAAACTATATCTGTAAAACAGATACTCCTTTTGAGTTGTATTTTATACTAAATTTGCACTTCGTGCCTTCAACAGAACTGGACTCATGAAATGTGAAATGTTTATTTCTTCAATCAAATTAGAAGAATGTATCTATGGTGTCCAATTAACTTTCAGGCAGAAGTTAAAAAACAAATCTAATGTTATAATTTTATTTAGCTCATATATGATAGTGTAGCTTCTAGGTTGTTTACTAATATATCAATTAATGTTTAATAAGACACCTAATAGCAATTGAAGATTTTGAGAGATATATCCTATATTTATTTTTCCAAGGTAGGACTTCTAATTAAGAGGATTAGTAATTATGTCAATCAATTCAATCTGTATAGCGCTACACAAAATAGAGAGGGAAGAGACCAATAATTATATAATGTAATAGTTACAGAATTTTAACAGTACTTACCCATTATAAGTGGTGAAAGGCACAAGTCACAATCCTCAGCACTTAAGCATTTAGAAATATTTTCACAATCAAAAAGAAATCAATTTCAACCAATAAAATTAACATTGCTGTATATTAAATCAAACCTTACCAGTTGCAGTGGTTGGTACATTAAGTTTGCTTAAGCGGTCTTTTTGTGCTTTAGCTAGCAAGCATATTCTATGAAATTCTTCTTTTAGATCACGGAAAGTCTTCTCTATAGAGCTTCTAAAAATAAATCAACATTTTAAAATGTAAAGACTGTATCTTCAAATTTTAAAAATCATGATTGAATTTACAAGCACCTTTGAATGTACCACAAAATAATTACTGAAAGGTTCAAGTTTAAAAATATAATTTTAAATTTCTAAACAATATTTCCTAAAACAACTTTAATATTTGGTGACTCAAGCACAAAGTAAGTGATAAAGTTCTAATACATACATACTGCACAAACTAGCATGTCTCCTTATTCATATATTCCACTTTTGCTGGCTGTCTAATTCTTACATTAGCAACTGCAATGTATTGACTTTTTGTCCTCTGTGGATATTTTAAACAGAAAAAACTTAATTTTTTATTTTTCACATTGAAAAGATTAAAGATCTATCCATATAAAATGATGTGGCCATAATACTTGTTCTACTGAAACAGGAGAACTTCAGAGAATTCAGTTTTAGAACAATCTCTGATAGTATCTGTATGACTTATTTAGGTCATTTTAACACGGAGAAGCCTTGAGTTCATGTCTTCTAGTTTTAAAAGGCTGCTGTTTCTTACAATTGCTAAAAACTTAAATATGTAAATAAAAATATATTTCAATATTTATAATTTGTAGAGTGGGCAAAGAAGGATATAGAACTACCTTTCGTGGAATGAAGGAACGCCAAGACTCTTTGGTGAAGTTTCTTTTCTTGGAGAGGAAACCTCTTGTCTTCTTACCTTAAAGATATAAAATGATTATCACTTTAAATTGCTTCCAAACTCAAATGAGAATGGATTAACAGAAAACAATGGAAAATTTACCTTCCTCACTGAAAAGTAAGTTTAGTTAGTTTTACATATATATGTTTATATATATTAAAGTGAAAGTGTTAGTCCCTCAGTCATGTCCAACTCTTTGTGACCCCATGGACTGTGGCCCGCCAGCTTCCCCTGTCCATGGGATTCTCCAGGCAAGAATACTGGAGTGAGCAGTCATTCCTTCTCCAGGGAATCTTCCTGACCCAGTGATTGAACCCTGGTCTCCTGCATTGCTGGCAGATTCATCATGTGAGGCATCAGGCAGGGAAGCCCCATATATATGTATATATTACAACAGATTTTTAAAAAATGAGAACATTCAGTGGAAAAAGGAAAATGAAAGTAGAAAAATAAGATGAAGTCATGAAGTATTTCTGGTAACTTCAATACTATTTCCAGTATTTATAATTCAAGGAATTTCCTCAAATTCATATCTTGATGAAATTGCTACTCTGATCACCAAGCATCTGACATGACTAGAAACTTTAGGAAAAAAATCCATGTGAGTTTACTTCTTTTCTGTTACTGGCCTATACATCTAAATCAATGTCTTTGTATTTTGCTATAGATTCTTTGATGAGAAATGCAGCTGTATAAGAGGAATAAAGAAAACCAAGTTACAGCTCTTTAGCATTTAACAAGCATTTTTAAAGACAGTGCAATTATGAATTTAAGCTCTTTTAACACAAGTTCTTGCCACCACCCTGTGGCTTCCACTGGTATTACACTTTTCATGACAGAAGTCAACACTGAAGAACATATACTAATCTACTGCATACTTTTAAATTTTTAAAAAATCTTCAATCACACCTAGAGAACTTTGTGTACCTTTTACAACTACAAATTGATAAATTCAAATATTTGAAAAAATCTTAATATTATTCAATTATTTATAATTTGGCCAAACTGCATGGGATGTTATTTAAGTTCAAATTCAAACCAGTATTTTGTATTAAGTGACTTTTCAGATTTTATTCAACTAAGGTCATTGTAGCTATTACTAAAATGGATAATTTTACTTCATTGCTTACCACCTGAGTACATCTCCCTTATAACCTTACTTTTCAATAGGTTCTTTCAATTTCTTAAGAGTATTGTTTGTTCTTTAGGGAAAAATCTGACTCTAGTTTGCTTTTCTTAAAATTCATATCTTCTCCAATTTCTTCAGTTTATTGTTCGACTTTTCCAGCTTTTTCTAAATACTAGCGTTTGCTTAACATTTCTAAAATAGTGTTATTAGATTATAGTAAGTAGTAAAATATAATCTTGGCAACACAAACATATGTGATTTTATGTATTATGTTTTCATACTGAGGTGAAACCAAGATCATGTGCTGATGCATACTTTTTGTCTGCAATATTTAGGTCATTTCTTCTTCTGGATTAAAACTGCTTTGTTGAGCTTTATGGCTTCCCAGGTGGCTCAGTGGGTAAAGAAGCCACCTGCAAAGCTAGAGATGCAGGAGAATGGGTTTGATCCCTGGGTCAGGAAATCCCCTAGAGAAGGGCACTGCAACCCCTCCAGTATTCTTGCCTGGAGAATCCCACAGATGAAGGAGCCTAGTGGGATACTATCCAAAGAGTCGGACATAACTGAAGTGACTAAGCGTGCACGCATGCACACATCGAGCTTTATAAAGCAGTCATATAAAAGACATTTTCACATTCACAGTTTGTTTTTAAAAGTGGTAGACAAGGTTTTTCTTTAGTGTTATGTGCAGTTAGAACACTCAGTAGATTTTAGTGTAGACTAGGCAAAAAGGCAACATTTTAAAGCTAACCAATCATTTCAGGACACTACAAGAATAAAAGCCTCTTAAAAGGTTATATTAAATCTATAGCAACAAAATAGAGAAGAGGTAATATTAAGAAAACAGAAACATCTGACAATTTAAATAATAAAATAGGTGATTAAACTGACTAATAATCTCCTTTTAAAATTTAGTATCTGAAATTCTCAACATGGGAAAAAAAAACTCTCTTCTTAGGAGCTAGAAACAACCAAAGAGAAGTAACTCCTATAATTTTAGCCTGAAAATGAAGACAGTTAAAGAAAACAGTGATGAAGACTATTCCAGTTTTCAAAGTATACTGATTTAGACATAAAGTAGGAATGATTGCTTCTGAAACTAAAGAAGCCTGACGACTAATGGGTGGGGAGAAAAGAGGTGAAGAAAAAGGTACGAAAAGAATGATGAATTTTTGTTTGGCTTGCCAAATAACTCGTGTTGACTCACTTCTGAATTTATCTGGAAAAGATTCCGTGGTTGTACTGGCAGGGGGTAAAGAAGACAGACTTACTGAGGAATCTATGAAGCATCTAAATTAAGGACTTCAAGCTTCTTTGGAGTTAGGAATGGCTCTACTTACTATTATTTCTGTTACTATTGATATATTTCAAATGAAATTTTTATCTCCCACATCCCAAGAGAAAATTCAAGAGATCTTATCTTAACATGCTAGTTAAAAAAAATAAAGCAAAGTAATTCTCTGACATTTTGAAGCAGAGTTTATCTAGAATGGGTAGAGAAAGTTAATGTTATTTTCCACTGTAGCAATCATACGCAATTTTCTAAAAAAGATCATCTATTTTCTCATGGGATTTAATATTAGTATAGTTAATAGCAACTCAGAAGCTCAGAATTTCTTTTAAATGGTAAAATTATCTTACCTAATGAAGACTACTCAGTTTTGTGAGCATCTCAGAGAGTAAGTAAACATTAGAAGAGATAACTAATATTTTGCTATTTTCAAATATTATCCAGGTAGGTCCTGCACTGCAGGAAGTTACTACAACTTCAGATAAGGAAGCAAGAAAACTCTGAACGTTATATTTTAGGAGATTTTAACATGAAATCATTCAACAAATGAATTTATTTCGAGGTACTAAAACTTAAAATACTTAACATTATAAACTGTTCCAAGTACTAGTTTGGAAAAGGCGAACTTGTGGAATGATACTGAAATAAGAGTTTTACACGTCGTACTTTTCATTTACACTTCCAGTATGGCTCTGGGTAAGTCATTCAACTAAATCATTGAGATAAACCCATTTGAAACAGTTGGAAGACGCTGTGAAATGATTCCTTAAATTTCCTCTTATGTAAATTGGGAGAATTTGTTTTAGTGTAAATCAATTTAGGTTTCTCATAGATGAGTAGTATATATAAAAAAATGTTCTGTTCAAGACCTAGTTAAATATGCAAAGACATATAAGAAGGAGAAAAGTGAAACAGTGCTAATATCTCATTAGTCCAAAATGTTCTTATTCTTAATGCATATGATAACGGCAAATATTTTTGTGTTGGAATCCAAGATTTGTCACACATCAACATTTCAAAGAAAGAAATGTATATTTTCCCCAATGCCTGCCTTTTTAATATTTGGCACTAAAAGTATTTTGTTCTTTTTATAAATCAATGTAAAAAAATACAGAAATGATTCACAATAGCAAACATATGAATTCAATCTATGTGTCAATTGATGATGGATAAGTAGTGAAAGAAAATGTGATATATATGCAATAGAATATTGTGTGCGTATACACACACACACACACACACATTTTAAGGCTGAAGACATCAGCTTTAAAAAAGAAGAAAATCCTGTCATTTGAGACAATATGGATAAATCTAGAGGACATTATGTTATGTGGAATAAGATAAGACAGGCACAGAAAAACAAATATAGCACAATCTCGCTTACATGTGAAATCTAAAAAAGTCAAACTCATAGAAGCAGTGCAGAACGGAAGCTGCCAGGGTTTGGGGGAAGGTAGGAGGGAAATGTTGAGTACAAAGTTGAAGTCATGCAAGATGGATCAATTCTGGAGATCTAAAGCAGACTATGTCAACTACAGTTAATACTACTATACTGTATACTTGAAATCTGCTAAGAGTATAAATCCTCAATGTTTTCACCACAATAAAAAAGAAAAATAATTATATGAAGTGATAGATATGTTAATTAGCTTGACTGTGGTGATCATTTCATAATGGATACATATATCAAAACATGTTACACACTGTAAATATATATAATTTTTATTTGTCAATTTATACCTCCAAAAAGCTAAGGGAGAAGAAGAAATGCCAAAAACAATTTTAATCAGAATCATTAGTTGATTCTTGTTAGTTTCTCTTAAAAATCATTAGTTTTTAAAAATTTTGAACAACTAGTCAGCAAAATTAAACTGAGTTATTTCAAACTCTTCAATACTTTTAGGGTAGGGTATATTCTCTCATATGGAAGGAATCTTAACTTTACAAGGCTAACACTGAATAAAGGTGTTAAGTCTTCAATGATATGTATTTGAACTATAGCAATGACTATCACTTTATTCTAGGATTCATATCAAAGATTCTCTCTACATTTAGCTGAGATCCTTTCATGCAAAAGGAATACTTATTTTCCGGTATCTCAGGCCACTGAGTGCAGGCTATATTTCATTTTACTTCTGAGATTATGCTTTTAAAACAAAAAAGAGAGCTATGTTTTTACTTGGAAACAACTGCGTGCACGCTTTCCCCTGGTAACAATGGTCTTAACGATAGAATTAGCTTCTACTCTAGTGTGGGA
Organism: Okapia johnstoni; assembly: GCA_024291935.2. Classification (NCBI taxonomy): domain Eukaryota; kingdom Metazoa; phylum Chordata; class Mammalia; order Artiodactyla; family Giraffidae; genus Okapia; species Okapia johnstoni. The sequence continues at coordinate 12,583,387 of CM044319.1, forward strand.
TTGGAGAAGGCAATGGCACCCGACTCCAGTACTCTTGCCTGGAAAAACCCCATGGATGGAGGAGCCTGGCAGGCTGCAGTCCATGGGGTTGTCAAGAGTAGAATACGACTGAGCGACTTTACTTTCACTTTTCACTTTCATGCGTTGGAGAAGGAAATGGCAACCCACTCCACTGTTCTTGCCTGGAGAATCCCAGGGATAGCAGAGCCTGGTGGGCTGCCATCTATGGGGTTGCACAGAGTCAGACACGACTGAGGTGACTTAGCCATATCAACTAAGAAGTCAAGGTGAGATGGGATGGATCAGTAAAGGGAATATAAACTGTGGAATAGTTATAAACACTAGCTTAATAAAATTTACTACAGTAAAAGAAAACTGAGCAATGGAAAAAGAAACTGAAAATAAGGATTCAGTTATCACTTAGATTTCTGAAACTAAGAATGAAATGTTAAAGGAGAAACTGAGGTTGCATTTATTAGTTTAGATATACTGAGACAAAAATGGGCTGAGAAAGGGAAGAGCTTAAAGTAGAAAATAGGAACAAAAAAGTTACAAGAGATTTGATAAGAATATAAAAGCAGATTAAAAGAAAAGTTTGAAGACAAAATATAATTTTAAAAAATACACAGAAACTGTATTATAAGAACTTATGGCCATGTGAAATCTATGGTTCTCTCACTCTCAGTAGCATTACTGAAAATCTAGAAAAGCAAGAGGAGCACAAATTCTAGGAGCCTTATTGGTTCTGCGGGATGTCGTGTGCTAGGCAGATCCACTGCCAGTGCAGGAACAATTCCAGGGCAGGATGGGATTCATCCCAGAGTTCTGAAGGAAATGGCAAGAAAATAAACAATATAAAAATAACATTAATATCCCAATGATTTCCAGTACTTCACAGGGTTTTGGTTAAATGTTAATCCCCCCAAACTTCTATCAATTCAATGTAACAATAAAACATTAAAAAAAGTTATCTTGATGAATTTTCTTAACAAACAATTATATCTAATTGTGGGAATGCCTTTTTATGTGGAACAGAAAATAAATGATTAATTTTAAAAAGTAAGACGTCTCATACTTCCCTCACCCCTTTGCCGAACACTACATTTAAAACGAAATAATCTGGGAAAATTCTTTTCATTAACTACTCATTTTATGTTTTATCATTACCATGGTGAACAGAGAATATCTTCATGAAAAAAAGCTGTTATTTAAGCAACTTGCATATATTATTTAACTTAATCCACATAATCTTGTGAATTGTTGTTTAGTTGCTAAGTCGTGTCTGACTTTGCAACCCCATGGACTGTGGCCCACCAGTCTCCTCTGTCCATGGGATTTTCCAGGCAAGAATACTGGAGTAGGCTGGCCACTTCCTTCTGCAAGGGATCTTCCCAGGAATTGAACTTGCATCTCTTGTATTGGCAGATGGATTCTTTACCACTGAGCCACCAAGGAAGCTCAACCTTGTGAAGTAAGTATTAATACTTGAGTTTGATTTTGAAGTTTGCTAGAGGCTTTGCTAGAGGCCTCCTCGGGGGCAGAAGACTCAGGTTCGATCCCTGTGTCCAGAACATCCCCTGGAGAAAGAAACGGCAACCCACTCTAGTATTCTTGCCTGGGAAATCCCATGGACAGAGGAGCCTGGTGGGCTACAGTCTATGGAGTTGCAAAGAGTCGTACATGACTTAGCGACTAAACAATAACAGTTACTAAGGCTTTGGAGAGGTCAAATAATTTGTCTACCATCTAGTAGAAAGAGAAGCTACAATTGGAACCCAAGTCTTACTGCCCCAAGCTCTCAACTTCTTGGTTTATAGGTCCTAATGGCTAGAGAAGTAAAAGAGTAAGGTTATCCAACCTGGAGAAGGGAAAGGCTACCCACTCCAGTATTCTGGCATGGAGAATTCCATGGACTATATATAGTCCACGGGGTCACAAAGAGTTGAACATTACTGAGCGACTTTCACTTCACTTCATCTAGCGTGGTGAGGAAGATGTAGAAGGATAACACTTACACATTACACCAATGCAAACTAACTGTAAGATTCTAAAACTTGTCTGTCATATAACAATTATAGTTCTCAGTGAGGCATAGTTATAAGCCAAGTTTTGATGTTTAAATATTACCTGGGGGAAGAAACTTTTGGTATGGCCTTTTTTTGTGCTCAAGAATGTCAAGAAGAAATTTAAACCCCCAAATCACCTCAATAGATGTACTGAAGCTTTACAAACCAGTTCATGTATTATCAGAGGCAATTTGGCAACAGTTTCTTAACCAAAATTTCAGTTTAAGTGTTTCTCAAACTTGTCATTAAAAGTTAACCATCTGACAATGCATGACAACTGGAGTACCTTACTGTTAATTCTATCCTTTCAAAACCTTACTTCTCTACCTGCCTTCCTAAATACCTCCTAATAGACAACTGGACATAGTTAAAGTAGCTGACTGAAAATCCTTCTGATAATCTCAGTTGGTACGTTGTCTCATGATTGATATCTGTTCGCTTGAAACTGAGTAATATTTTCTTGACTCACCATATGTTGAATAATTGTGGACTATACCCCAAACATTGTCAATATTACATTGGGGAGACACTATTTTATGGTGCCAAAGGGTGTTGATGTTTTTTGTTTTCGCCAGGTAATTAAGTTGTTTAGACGCAGACTCCACACTGTCACTCCTCTGAAGAGCAGCAGCTCAGATCTCAGCTCATTCCTTTATGCTTTAGCTGCAAACTGCTTTCAGTGTGCCCACACACCCTTGGTTTTGGGGAGATCCAGAGACTTAGGCTTAGTTTAAACACAGAACTTTGAGTTCCTTTTCTCTGGCTCTCTCCTCTATGGGGCTCCTTTCCTCTCTGGTGACAGTTGTTATTCTGGGCTCATTTTCCTTTCTGGTTCTTGCAGCCAGGATGGTGGTAGGCTTTCAAGTGGAATTTCAGCCACTAGAACTGTGGCCACCCTCAAGACAAAACCACAGAAAACTTGTGAATTTACACTGAGCCAATTACATGCTCCACATTTTGACTCCTCTCCAAAATATGCAAAGTTCATATCTAAGGTCCTCAGATAACTGTTTTGTTTATGTTGCACAGTTATTACTGTTATTTGTAGAGGACTGGTTTCCTCAGTACTCATTCCTCATTTCACTATACACCTTTCTTATTATTCATTCTCATGTTATGTCCATTGAGTATTCATTTCTTAAAGTCTATCTTCAGGCTCACCGTCTCTCTTGATAGCCACTCTCAATTTTCTTTGAATCCAATATATTTTTACCTATTCTGTTGCCTATTGTAGAGCACCACATTTTAACATATAATGTAATGACCATTTCCTCAAATCTGATTCACACTTCTAATCTTCATTTTCCTTTATTAATATAAGGCCATTCTCCTTAGCATCAAAAAACCTTAGAGAAAGAATAAAACCTTAAGGAAACTGAGATTAGGCTTTTCTGGAATAGTAAAATTCAAAACAAAACTAGAGGTCTGATAAAGTGCTACCAACTTTTTATTCTGCCAAGAAAAAGCCTAGTAAAAACAACTAACTATAAAGATCTATTATCTTTTTCATATAAACGAGAAATTGAGGGACTTCCTTGGTGGTCCAGTGTCTTAAGACTTTGCACTCCCTAAGAAGGAGGCCTGGGTTTGATCCCTGGTCAGGGAACCAGATTCCATATGTTGCAAATAAAGAGTTCACATGCCGCAACTAAAGATCCCACATGCTGTAAATGAAGACCAAAGATCCTCCATGCCACAATTAAGATCTGGTGTAACCAAATAAATTTAAAAAAAGAAAAAAAACGGACATTTATCAAAAAAAGTAGAAGGGAGAGTTTTAAATTTAGCTTTACCAAAAGTTTTCACTCTGTCCTCAGGACAAGATAAGAAACAGAGCTGGGACAAGAACAGGGATTCTGTGACTGCAGCATGGGAAAAGAGGAGGAGGAGAGAAGGTTCAATCAGCAGCATCAAGAAGGAAAGCAAGATTTACTGTGGCAACTGACCATCCAGCAGGGATACATCCTAAATTACACTTTCAGGGAATCTGGACAAGTCAGTGACTTCTTGCAGCATTATTTGGATGAAATGTAGAAGGAAACGTGCTGCCTTAATGTTAAGTAGTGAAGAGCAATTAGAGGTAGAAACAGCAGTGGGTAAACCCATGCAAAATGGAATACAAAAATCACTACTGATAAACAAAAGAGGAGAAAAACAAAAGATAGCCACCTCAGAATTATTTGGTTTTCCAAAAGGAACTTACTAGAGAAGGAGAAAAAAAAAAAATCACATTTAATGGCTTAGAGAATACCCAGGAACTAATTTACAATAGTTTTATTAGGATTCTAGGATCTTGCTATTTTAGAGCAAAGTATCAAGTGTATGGAAAGATGTTTAATTGGCAAAGAAAAAAAAATCTTTCAGGGAAAAAGTCAGCTTTCATAACAGGGCAAGAGTGCCTTAAGCAAGCAACAAAGACACTGAAAGAGCATAACATATTAGGTACAAATGATAAATTAGGTGTGCCCTCCCCATCTCTTTCCCATCAAATTCTAGCAATATCTTAAAGAAGACTACAAATTCAATAAGAGTTGTTAAAGTAGCAACTTTCCTGGTGGTCCAGTGGTTAAGATGCCATGCTTCCACTACAGGCCACACAGGTTTGATCCCTGCCTTGGTCAAGATAAATCAGGGATGAACAGAACACAGTAACTCTGTTTTGTGGACTCTGGAGAAGAGTAGAAAAAAGAAACATGGGAAATGTAAGAAAGCGTACAAAAGGGGGAAATATGGGGAGGAAAGCCACATTAAAGATATTTAAATCTGCTTAGAAGTCAGAGAAAAAGATTTAAAAAGTAATATGCCACGTCTCATTATCTTCTCCTCTCAAAATTTATTTCCAGTATAATAACAAAGCAAAACCTAAAATTACATATTAAATTAAAAACCAGAGACTCACCAAGATAACATAGAGAAATCTGTTGTGTTTCTTTACATTAACAATAAATTAACAATTTAAATTAACAATAAAGTATCAGAACTGGGAGGTATCAATAAAAGAATAATCCCTTTTAAAATCACATTACAAAATAAATAAAAACACTTAGAAATAAACCTGATCAAGGAGGTGAAAGGCTTATACGCTGAGAACTAAAAAACATTAATAAAGGAAACAGTAGATGATTCAAGGAAATGGAAAGACATTCCATGCTTTTGGATTGGAAGAATTAATATTGTTAAAATGGCTGTACTACTCAAAGTAATCTACAGATTTAATGTGATCCTTATCAAATTACCCATGACATTTTTCACAGAACTAGAACAAATAAGCCTAAAATTTATATAGAACCCTAAAAAACCCAGAATTGCCAAAGCAATCCTAAGGAAAAAGAACAAAGCTGGAGGTATAACCCTCCCAGATTTCAGACAATACTACAAAGCTGTAGTAATTAAAACAGCACTGTACTGGCACAAACAGATGGGTCAATGGAACAGAACGGACAGCCTAGAAATACTCACGCACCTATAGTCAATTCATCTTCAAGAAAGGAGGCAAGAATATACAATAGAGAAAAAAGTTTCTTCAGCAAGTGGTTATTGGGAAAGACAGAAATCTATTAAGTTAGAACACACCCTCACACTATACACAAAAATAAACTCAAAATGGCCAAGTGTCTAACTGGCATCTTTCAGCAACAACTGTGTTCTTTGTATTTTTAAACTTTTGTTTAAAGTAAATACCTCAGATGAAGAAAAGATGCATAAAGAATAAATTATATATAATCAGAAATAAAGCATAAAAACAGCTCTTTACAGACATGAATACATGGTCTCTAAATAGCCAAAAGTTCAAATAAACTCATCATACAATATCTACTTTGTATCCTGGATCCTAGACCACTCAATAATGTCTATTTGGTTATTAAATCAGGACTTTAAGTCAGAGGGCAGTTTAGAGGTATTGAATTAATGAGTGAAAAAATTTACTAATATTGCTAAATTCTTTTATGTATTTTACATTATTGCTCTCTCTATATTGTGTCAAAACACTCTAGACTTCTGTATAACTTACACATACAACTGGAAAAGAAAGATGAAAAAAATTTTTGTCATATCTTATACATCTAGGATAGCATTCAGTTTGACAAATGAAGTGGTTCCTAAAGCACTATTACAGGAAATTTCGTTCTCAAGATCATAAAAATGACCCAGGGGATTTTTCTGGCAGTCCAGTGATTAGGACTCTGTGTTTCCACTGCACTTGGCCTGGGTTCAAGTCCTGGTCAGGGAACTAAGATCCCACAAGCCATGTGGCACAGCCAAAACAACCCCCAGTGTATTACAATCCTAGCTTTTTTGTAAAAGTAAATTAAACAATGCCAATTTGTATTTACATTAAAATACAAAATCTGCTAAGTAATAACTGCCATCCTGACATATGTTACTATGTCTGACAATGGTGTCCTACAAACAAGATTGTAGTCTTTGCCAAGAGTAAGTATATGTATTTTTGAATAATTTGATTCTTTACAATTTTTAATTTTCACAGTAATAATATGCGAGTTTCTTGGTTCTCTAAAGCACTGCTCAGCTAATCTCCCCTGGAAAGTCTATATTCACATTAGAATTTTTGACACTACTCTCAAGATAAATAAGCTATGATGTTTCTTTACTCTGAGATGAATAATAATAAAATTCAAGAAGTCAAATTCATTATTAAATTCTGCCAGATTCCTTTACCTTTCATTCATATTTATCACATGGTAAATGAAGCACTGTGCTGTCCCCCCACGCACCCTTGATCTTTTTGGTACCCTCTTCTGTACACCACAATCTACAATCCCTGTGATACTTTTAAATACAGTAGGTCTACAAAAACTTCGATAATCTTTTTTTCTTTTCAAGAGGAAGAACTTATTTTCTTATCTCTGGAGCACTTGGTGATTCATTCCTAATAAGCAGAATTAAGCAGAAGCAAAGGTGTGATTTTAGAGACTAGATTTTAGAAAGCACTATGGCCTCCTCCTCACTATCTTGTATTTCTTTCTTTTTTAGTCTGAGTAAGATACCTGTCCGTGTGATGAGAGGCCAGTGTGGCCAGGTCTCTTGTCAAAAGCCATCTTGGAGTAAGCCATCTTGAAAGTGGATTCTCCAACCACAGTAAAGCCTTCAGATGACTGAAAGGCCTTGGCCACATCTTGACTTCAATAACATAGGATTCTGAACCAGTACCACCCAGCTAAGTCACTCCTGAATTTCTGGTTCACAGGAAGTGATAGTTCTTCCTAAGTACTAGGGTAAATCTGAGGTGGTTTGTTATAGGATAGATAATATAATGAATTCTATCTCATCAAGAAACACTGTGCAAACTATTGTGGTGAACATAATCAAGTCCTAAACAAGATAAATATTCTTCAAAACTATTTGCCAAATAGGAGGAAAGGGCTGTGAGTGGTTAGTAGCAGATTCCTTCTGTTACTGGTTCAAATCATTTCTGTTAAGTCAATAATTCATTAGAGACTTGGCCAACTGATTGGGAATGAAATCAATTAGAGTTTTTTATAACACAGAGGACTATATTCAGTATGATAAACCATAATGGAAAAGAACATACAGAAAAGAATGTTTACAGTATATGTATAACTGACTCACTTTGCTGTACAGTAGAAATTAACACAACATTGTAAATCAACTATACTTCAATTAAAAACAACAAAATTAATTAGTTTTTGAGAAGACTAATAAACATAAAGTCACATTGAAAACAGGAAAAAAATTGTACCACTATCTTAGCCATTTCTGAATACTACCTGCTGGGTTTATCTTGTGTATATATGCATACTTTTATAAAACGGCAAGCAACCAATATGGAATTTTTTCATTCTGGAAAAATCTTAAATGTATCCATACCATTTAAAGTTTTTAGCAAAGAATTTCACTTGTATTAGCTAAAAGTGGATATAATTATAACTTAATAAAGCATAGACCAACATATATGCCAATGGAAAAGATTTTAATTTCAACTGGCCAGTATTTTTGTAAATTAGGTCTAAGGTTTTACAATGAATATATACCTAGCTCTTAAATACTCAATAAATCCAATTTATTCATTCCTTTAGAATATATTTGTTCTCTTTAATCCTTTATACGTTTAGTGCTTATTAGCACTTTGGCTCTAGATTTATAAAAGGAGATGAGAAAACTGAAATCTAAAATCATTAATTTTTATTATAGTACAAAAAGACTGAGTTGATGAGCTATTCAAAGTATTAAATACATGTGTGTGCTCAGTCACTCAGTAGTGTCCGACTCTTTGCAACCCCATGGACTGTAGCCTGCCAGGCTCCTCTGTCCATGGAATATTCCAGGCAAAAATACTGGAGTGGGTTGCCATTTCCTACTCCAGGGGATCCTCCTGACACAGGGATCGAATCTGCCCTGCTTGTATCTCTTGCATTGGTAGATGGATTCTTTATCACTGTGCCACCTGGGAAGCCCATTTTTAATGTATGTGTGTGCTCAACTGCTCACATTAAATATACAGTTGTCAAATATAGTAAGGAGAATTAAGAGAACTCAATGAATTTTAGATTCCTTATTTGGAGCTTTATATATTTTCCTCTTATCATCTGTCCACAAACATAATCAATGCAACATTATTAATTTTTTGATAATAAGCTACCTTTGACATGATTCCTGTTACACTTAATTTCAGCTCAAGTGTTCATAACTGACAGATGCTAAAACTTTCAAATAATGACAAATTATCCAAATTCAAAGTAAACTAAATTAGTAACACATCTTAAGAGTTTTTCACCTTACCCCTTTTGTTCTAATCAAGATTGCTATCTTCAAAAATACCTTCTATGGATTTTGAACTGGAGATATTTTACTATCTTCAAAGATATTATAATTAGAATAAATACAAGAATTGTGACTAAAAATTAATGATAAGTCATGACATTCAGAAGTCCTTGAAACAAGAAAATGGTCTGCAAATATTACTTACTTAAGCACTACCTTTATAAGTCAGCATTTTATAGTAGTGTAATGATTTTAAAATGTACTTACTAGGCTCTATCACAAAACTGCATTCTAAAAGTCAGAATCACTGTTTCTGAATTTTGTGTTTGGCAAAATAAATCTAAACATATTCCAGTGGCATGGTTTCTTGTGTTTACTAGCAGTTTTAGATAAATGGAAATTGGAGTGAGGGTGAAGAGAGCTGAATGATTCAAATAAAAAACCAATACTGATTCTTAATAAAGAACTATGAATTGAGAGATACTGTAGGAAAATTTTCATTCTAAAATTTTTATTTATAGGGAAGTATCAAACAGGATTTCTCAATTTGATGTTAAATAAAAACAAGTTAAGATAGTCTTAAGAAAATATGTACCCTTCCTGCATGTATTTTTCTACTTTTATTACGCATTTATGTTTTTATAAATGATGTCATGCTTTACATTTTAAAAAATCTAAATAAATTATTCCTATGTTATCATTTTGTAATCTTCATTATTTATTCAACACTGCTTTTGAAATCCAGGTATAGTAATATGTAAATATTTAGTTTAATCTTTCTGAAAAACATTTAACTGTAATGATGTACCACTGTGCTACTGATGGATATTTAGGTTATTTCTAACCAAAGTACCATGAATATCCTCGTGCATGTCTCCTCCACAGATATGCAATATTCATTTTTACACTGCTTCAATGAAGACTTTTGCTTAAGCTAGTTAGGTGGAATTTGTTTTTTAATTAAGCACAGGCAAACGAAAAAAAAATGCTATTTTCTAGCCCAGAATCATCTGTGTCTTACTATATTATTTTTCTTTGTTAACTATTTTATCTCTTTGGTAAACACCTGTGCTATAGAAAAGTGAATACTAGAAAATAAGAAATTTAAGCCTTTATTTTACTTGGAAATAGCGCTTCAAATATATTTAGGAACATGTAAGTTACTTGCTTGTATACAAAGAACTTCTGTTTAGAATTCCAGTGGTGGATTCACTTCAAGAAAACAAAATAAGGAAGATGTGTTATATACTAGCATTTAAATTCTACTTCTTGTCATAACAGTGTTAGGGCTGAAAAGAATCTTGTCCGCTTTTTCCAACTTTCCTGCCCACCCCAAATGTAACAGAATACTGACTAAATAATTCAGAAAGTCTGATTTCTCATTTATTTCCTTTAGGGAATAAAATGGCAGCACAGTCTACCTTTGATTCTTTTTCTCTTGGTATTCCTGATTTTGTTTTATCATGCAGCTGATCAAGAGTCAAATTATTCTTCCTTGCTTCACTGTCTTCAAGCAGGGGAACACAGCCACAACTGTTATCTGTAAGACAAAAACGTCTTGGACCTAAGTGGGAAATCCTTGTTTTGGGTACCACTTAGAAAAGTAAAAAGAATATACACCCAAACCTCTAATTTTAAAGAGCAGAGATTTTAAACTATGGATTTAAAAAATTCTTTAGATAATAGTTACTTTAAACAATTTAGATTTGCCCACTTAGATTTTGGCATATTTGATTCATATTTTTAAATTTTCATTCCCAATAAAGACACAAAATTCCTACACTTCCAGTATTAGTAGTATACAGAAACCATAGAATGTACAAAACTAGAAGTATGCTGTTTATATCTTATCATCAGCAACCGCAATTAAATTTTTATTTAAGAAATATATTCAGGTATGCCTTTGTTGTTTATTTACTTATATAATGGCTCTATGTTTATTATAAAAATATCAGAAAATGCAGACATGCTGAAAAGAATAAATAAAGAGCTACTCACAGTTTTTATCATCTGTGAATGATTCCTATTAACATTTTGGTTTATATTTTACCAGAATTTTTCTTTTTCAATACATATAGATTCAAAAGAAACACTTTTTTTGCATAGATAAAATTACATGTTTTTTATCTTGCTTTTCTCATTTTGCTATATATCATGAGTATGTCTCATGTTTGTAAGTGAACACCTATTATCATCACTTTACTTGGCTACACAGCTGTTCACTACATGAATGACTGTAATTTAACAGTTGAACATTCCATTATTAGAAATTATTACTGTGATGAGCATCCTTTTATTATATACCTTGAGTACCTGAAGAAATATTGTTTTATGATACATTCTTAGGACTCAAATTTGTGGTTTAAAAGGCACACACATTTAAAAAGCTTTTGCTATTTACTGAAAAATTGTCTTCTAGGAAGTTTTACCAACTTAAGAGTGCCACCATATGGTACATGTGGCTGTCCACTTTCCCATTTCCTGCAAGTGTTCATTTCTTAAATAAACATAAAACTTAACTGCACCACAGTTATTAAGAGACCAGAAATACTGAGAAACACAGGAGAAATAAAACAGAAAAACTGAACTTCTATCTTTCTTTTCCACACAGGTTTAAGAAATACTTAAAAATCTAACATGAACATACCTCGACTGGAATTCACAAGAAGTAACTGTGATGTTAGCTTGTCAATAATAGTTTGTTGAAGTGACAGCTGTTCCTGTAGCTCACGTATTCTCTGCTCATAGTTTTCAGTCTGCTGACATAAAAACCAGTTAGCCTGATATTTACTGACAGACATGTACATACATTTAATGTCCACTAGTAATTACATATAGGCATGAGTTACCCATATTGCCATTTCCCAGTGGCATTTATTTATGAGCTGAAAACAGGATTCAATCATGTACTGATAATCATTACAAACAAAAGTGATTTAAAATACTTTAAACACTGTAAAATTTTAAAAATCACCTTAAAGAAATTTCAGTTAAGAGCTCAATGTACCGTTTCTTGTATAAAAATTGTAATTTAGAATTTAATCTGTAATGATAACAAAAAAGCATGGATGATAAAATGGATGCTACATTAAAGTTATTCTATAAAACTACTAACTTAAAAAATTAAGATTTTATGTTCTTAAAATAAATGCACTTTTGAATTTATTTTTAGAGTACAAAAACACAAAGGAAGTAGTTATAGCTAAAACACTATGAAAATCAAAGGTACAAGCATAAATTATAAAATTAATCAGAAACTTCCAAGATTAAGATTTAAGAAGTCAAGAAACCACATGGTTAATTTCTAATAGACATCTTAAATACCACGGTTTCCCTTGTATTTTTAATCCAGTCACCTTACTACTATTGCAATGGCTCTGAGAATTAAGCAATGAAAGAGTCTATGGCGCCTGAATGAGGCCAATCTTGTCTGATTTTGGATGCTAAGCAGGGTCAGGCCTAGTTAGTACTTGGACGGGAGCAGTGAAAGAAGACACAAGTTTGCACTGCAACATACAAATGTTGCAAATCTGATATTCAAAAACACTCCATTACAATGACCAAATTAGCACAAAGTCTGAAAAATATATAACCAAAAAATAATAGAGAATTCTTTACCAATTTCTATCACTAGAACATATAAATGACTAAATTGTAAATTCCTTGAAATATAAAATGGGGTTCTAATAATCTTAGAATGTCCTTCAATAGATACTAAATATTTGATTTTGAATTGATTCTTAATGATCAAAATTAGTGAAGCTCTAGTATTTTCAGAGATCCACAAACATTAAGTGCTTTATAAGTGCTGTTTCTACAGTCCCAAAAGAAATTAGCTTAAGAAATGAAAGCAAAATAGCACATTTTCCCAAATAAAAGGTGAAATTTTGTATTACATTTTAAACATGAGTAACTGACAAAGCTGGTAAGTAATCCAAGTGGTGTTTTGTCTTACATGTTGCCTGAGGGTAGTCTCAATGTAACTTGATATTCCTATGCAAAGTAACTTATACATGGGACACATTCGGTACAAGCTTATCGGAAAAAAAAAAAAAAAAGAATCCAATTAAAATAAAATTCAAGTAAATTTTATTATTATAAGTAAAAGAAGGAATCTTTTGAATCTATCTGAACCATACGTCCTATGACTAGGAGTGTGACAACAGAACCTTGGATACCAAATTCCAGCCTAGGGCTAGGCTTCCCAGAACAAGACTTATTCATAAATAAATTTGCATCCAAGTCCCTATAAAGAATGGGTGGGTTGACTATAAGAAGGGTTTAAACCTCTAATGCTAATTCTGTAATACTCTAAATTTGCCTGTCTACACAGAGCTACCAGGGCTGAGGAATCAGCAAACATGCCTGATATTATGGTTTGTTTTATCTACTTTTGCGTATTTAGAACTTCCTCTAAAGAACTCCAAGCTTTTCATCAACATTAACCAAAAATTATCCATTCTTTCACTATTTTTGATAGGTATATATAATTTACTATCCAGCATTAAATGACCAGTACAAAAAACTTACTAAGTTAGAGACACACTCAGAATAAATGTATAAGTTATTCAAACCTCAGCCCATTCTCTATCTACTACATATATTTTCCCAACCTTAATGAAAAAAACAAACGACCTGTATTTTCTTTTGGAACCAACTCAGAAAGCCTCTGCCAGGTAATTTTCATCTTCTAGTTTCTGGCTTAAAAACATACTTTAGCACATCTCCATATAACATATTATAATAAATGAATAATGCTGAAAATGTTTTCATTAGCAGGGAAAAAAAAATCAAGAGATCAACAATTTCAAGTTGAAGTTTTCAATATTTAGTAAACCACTTAACAAAGTACTTTATAAACTTAAGTAAATTCTGTAATAATTTAAAAAACTGATATATAGCAGGGGAAACAGAATAGCAATAACCCATGTTCTTTTAAGTTCTTTCCAAACACTTCCATTTTATCCATTATTAGTCTAGCCTAGTTGTTTGTATGTACGATTTTTCTTTAGACTATGACCTCCTCAAGGACAGAGACTATTTTCTTCTGGTATCTCCAGAGTACCTGGCACATATTGAAAGGCTCAATAAATATTAGTCAAATAAATAATCTAATTAAGTTAAGAAAATATAAGAGAAATAGATATGACTTCAGAAGTTAACCTGAAGGAATGGAGATAAGGTTTTGCTTACATCTCTGAAGAAAAATAGGAAAAATAGAGATAGTAAGTCAGTAAGTAAATAAGGCAAAAGAAAATTAAGTTTCAGAAGACAGATGCAAAAAAACTGGCTATGTCTGAAGATTTTTTCGTTTTTCCTTTTTTTGGAAAAAAAAGGGAAGCTTATACTGTCAGAAAAATAATTACTAATTTGAGAAGAGAAAATATTTAGAAACAGTATAAAGACTTTGACCACAAAGCCATGAGAGGGAAAGTCCAGAAGAGGATATTGTATCAAACTGGGAAATAACCAGCAGAACTGAATTTACTTGCTATGTTTGGAAACTAACAGAAACAAGAGGCTTTTCTTTTTATTAAGTGCTTTTTGTTCCCTGAATAGATGCATATAAACTTATTATCTGAAAACTCCTTTTAAAAGATCAGATAATTGTTGCACTGTCACAGTATTTACACACACAAAAATCAGTACAATTACAAAGCAAGTACATTCCAGCACTACCAAAGACCCTACAAAACAGAAAAATTACTAACAACCACATTGTAAATGTACAACAGCAATGTCTTGTCAACACTTCTGTACAGAGCACAGACATGACAGCTAAAACAGACAGAAAAGAAGATGCTTTTGACAGCCAGTGTGTGTGAATGATTCTTTGAGTCAGATGGCAGCAACAAGTTACCAACTAGAAGATCTGCATGACAACTAACCATCCATCTGTATCAAACACCATCTGGCCAAGATGACTCTGGCTTCTGTGTATCTGACACTCCTTCCAATTCCAAAGACTAGCAAAACAAGTGGTCTACCAGCATCTAAAGAGGTAAACAGGTACTGAGGTACTTGTGCCACAATATACTTTATATCCTTTCTCAGTGTTCAAAAGCAAAACTTACAACAATGGTGATCAAATATAGCATACACCTTGAATTTACTAAAAATGGTTGTCCATACACTCTCTTGACTATCATAAATAAAGCAAAAAGCTTATCTTAAGAAAAGTCCCTTTATCCTGGCAAAATTTCAATCCATCTTCAAAATTAAGGCAGCATATTTTCTATAATTTTGGACATACAGCTGCTCAAGTTTTCATGGGTTTCATAAATATTAAAACAGAGTTCTATAAACTGCATTTTTTTCTATTGCTGACATTGAAAATTCTCATTTTTCGTATTTTCCAAAGCACTTATTTCCTAAATGGGAAAAAAAGTTCAAGTGTCCTCAGTCATCCATAATACTCTAAATAGGTCAAACTTAATCTCTCGCATCCTCAAGAACTAATCCCAATATTCTGAGAAATACCATTTTTTTCTTCCAACTATAAAACACAATAGAAATTTAGTGAATATTGAATGGATTCAAAGAAAAAGTTTAAATACCTTCCAAACTATTGCAAGATTAACAAAGAGAACAAAAGCTTTATTGAAGGTTTGCTTGGCTACTACAAAAACTCTCAATGGGGAACTCCATAGTTCATGAAGGAAGATAATTAAATATCAATTATTTCAATACATAACATTTTATACAAAAACTATATTGAAATTAGTAAATTAAAAACATCAACTTCAATTTTAGGTTAAGAAAAAGAGAGACTGCATAGGATTAGCAACTGGAGATCTGGTTTCTACAGTTCATTTCTAAACCAAACTCTGTTATATTCTCCTATAACTAGGGAGTTATAAATCCTGCCCTCTCCCATCCTCCTGATACCAAGACTTATCCAGGAGACCTGCAGTCTGACATTAGATTATCAATCTGATTATCTACTATTAAGTGATGGTGCTGTCACCAATTTCTCTGTATGCCAAATGGTAAACTATTTTTTATTTTATAATATTGTGTTTTGGTCCTGATTAATTTACTTAGGTTCTTTGAGCCTTAGTTTCTTTCACTTTGAAATAAAAATAACATTTACTTGAAGTACTGAAGTAGATGGCATGTATAAAATGTATGGTACGTAGTAAGCTCTTTGCAAACGTTAGCTCCTTTCCTGTAATAATGAACAAGGTATCTACATACTATTATAACATGTGTGCATATGTCCATTAATTAAAGCTCTGATTATCACTCTGATTATCATTGATTGTCACTACATATATAATTTGTCACCAGACTTACCACACAACCACCCCATGCTCTATGCCAGTTTTTTCAATTCTTCTTTTAGTTCACTGTAATTTAAGACTCAGAAGCTTTTTTCTGAAAAATCAGTGTGGTATCTTCGTTGAATCAAAAACATTCTATGAAGCAATAAACAAATAAATTAATTATTAAACAAACTCTGGTTGTTCAAAGTTTACAAAGAGACAAAATAGGCTCAAAATGATTAAGAAACAAAATGGTTGTTGAAAATTACAAAAGTAGCACATCTGTTGAAAACAATGCAAAAAACAACAAAATGTCCACCATCACAACCATGTCAAAACCTCAGATGTGTACAAAGTAAAAAAATAACAGTCTCTTCCTTTACTTTGCCCTCCATTCCTCCTTAGAGCTAATTCCTATTGACATTTTGGTATGTGTCCTTTCAAAACTTCAGCATACATGTGTATGCATCTTTTTAAAAAATGTGAATTGTTCTGCAACCAAATTTTTCATCCACATATTATTATATGATCATTTCACTGACTACTATGCACCAGAATCAGAGAGCTTTATTTTCTCTATTTCACTTAAAAGCATTAAATTAACCTCCTGAGATTATTTCCCACATTTTATAGATGAGAATACTGAAGCAAAGAGCTAGAAAATAACCTGCTCAAAGTTTCTCAGTAGGAAGTAGAGCTGGGATTTGAATCCAGGTTAGCCTGACTGCAATGCCCAAGCCCCTTGAATAATCACCATGACTAGATGCACAAGAGTCTATCTAGCTCTACCAAGATCCTCTTTTTGCTATTTACTCTTCCCTTGGATAGGCAGATGACACACACCACCCTTACGGCAGAAAGCCAAGAGGAACTAAAGATCCTCTTGATGAAGGTGAAAGAGGAGCGTGAAAAGGCTGGTTTAAAACTCAACATTCAGAAAACAAAGATCATGGCATCTGATCCCATCACTTCATGGCAAACAGAAGGGGAAAAATGGCAACAGTGGCAGATTTTATTTTCTTGGGCTCCAAAATCACTGTGGACTGCAAGGAGATCAAGCTAGTCAATCCTAAAGGAAATCAATCCTGACTATTCAGTTCAGTTCCGTTCAGTTCAGTCCAGTCGCTCAGTCGTGTCCAACTCTTTGCGACCCCATGAATTGCATGAATGATAGCAAACACCCTGACTATTCATTGAAGACTAATGCTGAAGCTGAAGCTCCACTACTTTGGCCACCTGATATGACAAGCTGACTCACTGGAAAAGACCCTGATGCTGGGAATGATTGAGGGCAGGAAAAGAGGGCAAGAGAGAATGAAAAGGTTGGATGGTATCACTGAATCAATGGACATGAGTTTGAGCAAACTCTAGGAGACAGTGCAGTCCATGGGGTCCCAAAGAGTTAGACAGGACTTAGTGACTGAAAAACAACACTTCCCTCAGGCAATCTCATTCCCAGTGGTTGGTTATTTGCCAGACTTTCAAATTCTCCTTCCAGCAGAACTCTCCTTTGAACTCTCTATGTGGCCAAAAGCTAATGAAAAAGCATTTGTTATTTGTAGCAATGGGAAGAAAACAGTTGGAACACCTGGGAAGGGCTGTGATTTAACTAGGTTAGTATAATGATTACGAACTTAGAGGAGTCAGATAAGCTCAGTTTCAGTATTGATTCTGCCACTTATGTTGCAATATTGATTTATTTCTGAGTCTCAGGTTCTTCATTTGAGAATGGGGGTAATAATGCCAACTTTGTAGAGCTGGGCATATTTACATGTCAAGGATGTAACATTTGTATAATACACTTATTCATAAAAAGTTAATTCTCCTTTCTGCTTTATGAAGTAATATGAATTTAAGGATTGAAGGAGCAAAGAGAATACAATTGGTTCAGTATTATCTGGGATTACCTGACATTTTAGTATGGTCTAGGATAAAGGCTATCCTGTGAGGAAAAGCTAAAAACAGTCAAGTTTTCATAAAGACTAGAGGGCCTTAGACAAACAATTTAATGTCATGGTGGCAGGAGTGTCTAGGTATAACAATGGAAAATTTGGTACCTAGAAGAACACCTCTCAGGTCCCAGGGAAAGTGAATATACTTGATGACCAACAGGACATTAGTAGCAGAATGAGGAATCATCCTTGGAAATTTAAGTGAGATAATTTAGGATAAATAAAAGGTACTATTATTCCACACAGTAGCTTATAAGACTCATTACTCTTTTAATATGGTATAGGTGGGAAAAAATAGTGGATGTATAAGCTCAGGTCTGACATTCAGTAAAATATGGCTTTCAAGTGACAATGAGACATGGATCTAGAGCTCAGAGGGTAAATCTGGAGTATGGAGATAAATTAGGAGTTATTGCCATAAGTATCTGAAGACATAGAAGATGAAATAGCTCATAAAAGAATATAAAGTAAGATACCAAAAAGGGCTTGGATAAGTCTAATATTTAGTGGCCTGGTAGCAGAGAATAAACCTACAAAGAAGAATGAGGAATTGCAACTCAAAAAGGAATGAGAAAAATCAAATATGGTGTCTGAAAAGTTAAGGAAAAATAGTGCTTTAAGGAAGAGGTAGCACAAGAGATACAATCAGTTATTAAATGGAATAAAGTAGTTCTGTATGTGTGAACTTGAAAGACTATCAATGATTTTAGGCAAAGAAGTTATAGATATGAAATCCGTGGTCAAGCAATTTTTTTCAAATCATAGTTCTACTACTTATTACTGGAGTGCTTGTTATTTCACCTTTTTGCATTTCAGTTTCATTTGAAAAATTTAAATAACAACTTACTCTTAAGAGCCATATAATAATTAAATGAGATGACTGTAACACTTTGCCAAATATAAGCCTCAATAAATCTCAGTGATGATGATGGTGAAGATAAACAGTTTTAAAATTTTAAAACCTTTTTCAAATTAGCACAACTCCATTTTTGAAAAGATATGATTCACATATTCTGGAAGGATAAAGGTATGTTATTAACAGTGGTTACCTCTGGGAAATGAGGGAGAAGACCATCACTTTATACTCTGTATATCTTAGATTATCTGCATTTTTTTCAATAAACATGTGCTGCTTTTGTAATTTTAGCTAGTAATATTTTTAAAAAATCACTTACCTGTCTTATTTGTCTTTGTCTCCTTTATTGATATGGAATACTCGGACGTCTTTGCTTGACAGAATGTTCTAAAATGGATGTAGCACACTGACTTTTCAAAGAGGAGCTTCTGAATCTTAAACTGAAGTGAACTAGAAGAAACACTGTGAGAAGAACTGGCTTGGAGTATGGACAGCTGAGTGGTAAAAGGTGGGCAAGTATAAACTAAGGAATGACAGGTGAATAGCAATAAAATATAGATAGAGAACCTTGCTAATTCTTTAGTAATAGATTTTTTTTTAAAGTTTGGTAAAATATATATAGCATAAAATTTGCCATTTTAATCATTTTTAAGTGTATAGTTCTGTGGCATTAAGTACAGTCACTGTTGTGCAAGCATCACTATCATCCATTTCCAGAGCTTTTTCATTTTCCCCAACTGAAATGCTGTCCTTTTCAACATGAATTCCCCACTCCCTTCCCCCAGCCTCTAGGAACCACTCTTCTACTTTCGGTCTCTGTCTCTATTCTATCCATTCTATGTATATATTGTTTTCTTGCATATTGTATATACATATACCAAATGTATGTATATTTTGTTTATCTATTTATCCACTGAAGGGCACTTGAGTTGCTTCTGCCTTTTGCCCACTGTAAATGAGGCTGCTACAAACATAGGCATACAAATATCTTTTTGAATCCTTGCTTTCAGTTCATTTGGGTATCTATCCAGAAGTGGACTTGCTAGACTATATGGTAATAATCCTATGTTTTGTTTTGAAGAAATATCCTCTATTTTTCACAGTTGATACATAATTTTATAGTCCCATCAGCAATGTACAGGAGTTCTAACTTCCCTACATCCTCACCAATATTTTTTTTTTAATTTTATTTTTTATAGTAGCCATCCCAATGTGAATGGGATTAGTGTGGTTTCAGGGCTTTCTTGGTAGCTCGGCTGGTAAAGAATCCGCCTGCAATGCAGGAAACCCTGATTCAATTCTTGGGTCGGAAAGATCTCCTGGAGAAGGGTTAGGCTACTCACTCCAGTATTCTTGGGCTTCCCTGCTGGCTCATTCGGTAAAGAATCTGCTTGCAATGAGGAGACGTGGGTTCGATCCCTGGGTTGGGAAGATCCCCTGGAGGAGGGCATGGCAACCCACTCCAGTTTTCTTGCCTGGAGAATCCTAGGGACAGAGGAGCCTGGTGGGCTACAGTTCATGGGGTCACAAGGAGTCAGAACACGACTGAGCGACTAAGCACAGTGACCTCAACTTGCACTTCCCTAATGATGTGGAATTAATGATGGCTTCCCAGGTAGGCTACCCACTTCAGTATTCTTGGGCTTCCCTTGTGGCTCAGCTGGTAAAGAATCCACATGCAATGTGGGAGACCTGCGTTCGATCCCTGGGTTGGGAAGATCTCCTGGAGAAGGAAAAGGCTACCCAATCCAGTATTCTGGCCTAGACAATTCCATGGACTGTACAGTCCATGGGGTCACAAAGAGTCAGACATGACCGAGCAACTTTCACTTTCACTTTCCTTTCACTTTTCCAGGTGGCTCAGTGGTATAAAGAATCTGCCTGCCAATGCAGGAGACACAGGTTCAATCCCTGGGTTGGGAAGATCCCCTGGAGGAAGAAATGGCAACCTACTCTAGTATTCATGCCTGGAAAGTCTCATGGACAGAGCAGCCTGGTGGACTACAGTCATTAGCATTGTAAAGAGCTGGACACGACAACTGAGTGATTGAACAATGATGTCAGGCATCTTTTCATGTGCTTATTGGTCATTTGTATAACTTCTTTGGAGAATATCTATTCATATCCTTGGTCGAATTTTTAATCAGGTTGTTTTTTGTTGTTGTTGAACGTAGTTCTTTATACACTCTAAGTATCAATCCTTTATCAGATACCTGATTTGCAATTATCTCCCCACATTCCTTGGGTTGCCTTTCACTCTGCTGAGTGTCTTTTGATGCACAAAAGTTTTAATTTTGATGAAGTCCAACTTATTAATTTTCCTCTTGCTGTCTGTGCTTTTGGTGTCATAGCTAAGAAAGTGAAAGTGAAGGTCACTCAGTCGTGTCCGACTCTTTGTGACCCCATGGACTATACACTCCATGGAATTCTCCAGGCCAGAAAACTGGAGTGGGTAGTCTTTTCCTTCTCCAGGGGATCTTCCCAACTCAGGGATCGAACCCAGGTCTCCTGCATTGCAGGCAGATTCTTTACCAGCTGAGCCAGAAGGGAAGCCCAAGATACTGGAGTGGGTAGCCTATCCCTTCTCCAGCAGATCTTCCAGACCCAGGAATTGAACTGGGGTCTCCTGCATTGCAGGCCGATTCTTTAACAACTGAGCTATGAGGGAAGCCCACAGCTAAGAACCCTCTCCCAAATCCAAAGTCATGAAGTCTTTCCCCTATGATTTCTTCTAAGAGCTTTACCGTATTGGCTCTTGCATTTAGGTCTTTGATCAGGTTTAGGTTGATTTGTATATGGTGAAAGGTAAGGGTCCAACCCATGAACACAGACTTTCCCCCAAATGTTGATTTTTTTTATTTTTTTTGAGTACACCATGTAGCTTGTGAAATCTCAATTCCCTGAGCTGGGACTGGACCTGGGCCATGGCAGTGAAAGCTTGGAATCTTACCCATTAGGCCACCAGGGAACTCCCTCTTTTAAAAATTTCTTTCAGCAACATTTTGTAGTTTTCAGTGTATAAGTCTGTCGCCTACTTGGTTAAGTCAATTCCTAAGTATATTATTCATTTTGATACTACTGTAAATTGAATTTTCTTAATTTCCTTTTCAGCTTGTTTAATGTTAATGTATAGCAATGCAGTTAATTTTTGTGTTTATTTATATCTTACAACTTTGCTGAATTTATTACTTCTAACAGTTTGATGGAAGCTTTATGGTTTTCTATACATAGGATCCAGAAATCGGCAAACAAAGAGAGATAATTTTTCTTCTCCCTTTCCAATTTAGATGTTTTTCTTGCCTGACTGCTTTGGATAGGGCTTACAGTGCTATGTTGAATAAAAGTAGTGGAAGTGTACATCTTTGTCTTGTTCCTTATCTCAGAAAAACAAAGCTTTCAGCCTTTCACTGTGGAGTATTATTTTAGATGTGGTTTTCTCACACATAGCCTTTAATATATTGTAATAGTTCCATAAAGTCCATTTGTTGAGTGTTTTTACATTTAAAAAAAAGCTGTTGAATTTTGTAAATTCTTCTGCATCAATTGAGATGATCCTGTGCTTTTGTCCCCCTCTTCATTCTGTTAGAGTGGTGTATTACATTCACTGATTTGACCATTCCTGCATTGCTGGAATAAGGTGTATAATTGGTTAAGGTGTCTAATCCTTTTAACACACTGAATCTGGTTAGCTAGTATTTTGTTGAGGATTTCTGCATCACTGTTGATAAGGGATATCAGCCTGGAGTTTTCTTGTAGTGCCTTTTCTGGCTTTGAAATTAGAGTAATGCTGGTCTCACAGAATTGAGTTAGGAAATAGTCGATCTTGATCCAATTTTTGCAAGAGCGTGAGAAGGACTGGTGTTAATTCTTTGAATGTTTGGTAGAAATCAGCAGTGAATCCATTAAGTCCTGGGCTTTCTTTGTTGTAAACTTTTTGGTAACTGTGTCAGTTTCTTTACTAGGTATTGGCCTATTCAGATTTTCTAGCTCTGCACCCCACTTTGTTACTGATGTCACAAATTACACCTTTATATATTGTAAACCCATTAATAAAGACTCCCGTAATGCATACTGCTGTACTTGACAGTGTCCTGTAATTCCCTTAGGCTTTGCTAACTTTTCTTTACTCTTTTTTTCTTTTTATTCCTTGGATTCCAATCTTTCAAATGACCTGTCTTTCAGCTCACTGATTCTCTTCTCTGCTTGTTCAAGTATATTCTTGAACCTCTAGGGTAAATTTTTATTTTCTCATTTTGTTCATATTATTGCTTTCCTGATTTACTTTAGCTCTTTGATTCTGTCTTACTTTAGTTCTTTGAGCATGTTTACAACAATTCTTTGAAAGTTTCTGTCTAGTAAATCTGATGCATGTATTTCTTCAGGGGCTGTTTCTGGGAATTTATTTTTTTCCTTTGAAAGAGCCACATTCTCATTTTTTTGAATGCTTCGCTATGGTTGAAAACTGGGTGTTTGCACAGTCATTCTCCAAGCCTGCAACCTAGTGTGGATGATCTTCACTAATTAGCAGGTCCTTTAACCTTGACATTAGTCCAGCGTAAAGATTTAAGATTTTCTCAAGTATTTTCTGGGTGTGTATCCTGTTTGGTTCTCTGTTTGTGATTTTTTCCCTCTTGATTTTTCCTGGCTGTTTGGAAGTGTCTTCTCAGGGCCTCCGAGGTTCCATTATATTCCTTTTCCCACATCTCTTGCATCACGTGTTCACTGCAATCCCCTCCCTGCAGTTTCCATATGTTATGATGCCCACCACTGCTTTCCACAGTTGCCAGTCTGAGACCTAAACTATGCAGTCATTCCCAACTCCAAGCTTCAATTCATATTAAGACAGAAAACAGTCCCTTGGGTAGTCCACGGACTGGCCAGGATGTTTCAAAAATGTTCCACTTTGCTTCTTCCTTTCTTCCCTTCTGAGGAGTCAGGAACTGGGCTGCTTCCTCCCAAATGCACCGTGCCATACTGGGGAGGAGGTGGGTCAAGGATGAGTAAAATGCCATTAAATTTTCTCTATTTTCAATATAGGTTTTTCTTGACTACGTGTTTGCTTTGTTGCCATACATCACTGTCTGATTTCCAGAATTCCTAAAAAATTTTTTCCAGTCTGTTTATTTGATGTTTTTGTGGAAAATCAGGGGACTGGACCTTGCTACTTTGTCACCTTGCTGATGTCACTCAACAGACCAATTATTTTAAGCTTAACGTTCGGAACCACAGCCAAGCTCACTCAGAGTACAGCTCCTAGGGCCTTTTCAGAAGGCCAGGCAACTTCTCCAAGGTTACTTTCTTGCTTCCCTTCTTCCTTTGCTCTATTCTTTTTCTCCTTAGTACCTTCTTCTCCTATCACTCCAAGTATCATCTCTACAAAGATGATTCCTAAATTTATATTTTCAATTGGTACTTTACCTCAAAGATCCGTAACTCAATAGTCTGCTGATAATTTTCCCCAATGATTTTCTAATTCTTAAACTCAAAATATCAGATAAAACCAAATAAAAACCAAATAACTTTCTTTATCAAAATCAGCATTCTCTTTTTCTGTGCCTGGATCATCAATCTTCCATTTATCCAGGCTAAAAATCTTGGAAGTGATATTTGTTCTTATCTTCTCATACTACAAGTTTGAAAATGTGTATGTATCTTATTACTAAAGATTATGAATGGGGAATACCTAACTTGCTTGAACTTTTCAAAGTTCAATCTCACTTCTGGAAGTAGACCAATAAGGAGAAATTAGTGATTTACACTTGGTACATTTGAGTCTATAATTTTAAAAAATAAATGCTTCATAAAATAAAATCCAAAAAATGTCAAAATGATGTATAAAGGTTTTCTCACAAAAATGTTTTAGAAAAATGTAAATTTAAAAAAAAAAGTAATGAATGAGATCAAATTTCTAAACTCTTATCTCATTGTGCTATAGAGAATATAATGGCCAATAAAACTGAATTTCAGCAAGTCTAGCATCTCACATTAAAATGGGAATAATTATGTTGTCTCCTAATAATTATAGATGCCTCTGTAACCCCCTCATATGAAGCTGTCTAGTGTTATATCAAACAGGGATTGGGCAATGGAGTTAGATGCAGGAGAACAAAAACATAAGTCATTTGCTTCATTATTTCCAGTTCTGGGCCATTATTCCTTTAAACTTAAGCAAAAAGCCAATCACAAGGTATTTCAATTATACCAGTCTCTCCTCAAAACAGTTATCTTCCAAGACACTAGTCATTTCCTTACATTCAAGAATTTTTGCTCTTCACAACATCTCTCTGAATGTTCTTAAATCTACCACCATTCTAGGAGAAGTGCTCTAATCTTAACTTAAGAGTTTCCTGAATTCCTCAATCTCCTTCCAGCTATCCACTTTCACGACTCATTATGAAAACAGAAGATACTAAACATCAATCTTTGCTCACTGACAATAATCCCTCCTTTGAACTCACATTCTTCTACTCCCTCTGTATCTGTCCTCTCACTCCATGAAGACTTTTTTGTTCTTAAGTCTTAGACTCCTTCTGGGTCAGCTTCTTTCTGATTTTAGCTTATATCTCAAAGCACACAACTTCAATTGCTTTTCTATGTACTTTTGGGTCACCTAACCAAAAATTCTTTCACTTTAACTCTACAATCTCTTAATCTTGGATATGGCCATCCAATTACTCTACATTAAGAAAGCTGCTGAAAGAAAACCAGCAAACACGGATTGACACCACCAAAAATTCATAATAAAGGTTGGATGCCACATTTTTCTTCTTTCACTTAACTGAAGCTTTCAAGTCTTTGTTATCACTTTCAGACTATCCTAAAATCCTAAAGTCATTTCACTCAGTAGATGATCTTATCTTGTATTTCACAGGAAAAAAAACAGACTCTCATAAGAAAATCTACTCTTTTTTTGATTTTTTTAATTGAATAAATCTGACATATAATATTGTGTAAGTTTAAGGTGCATAGTGAGTTACTTTGATACATTTATTTTGTAATACAATTGTTGTAGTCATACTTAACACATTAAATAATTATAATATTACTGTTTATATTCATTATAACATGCATTAGATCTCCATGGCTTATTTACTACTTGTTATAAATTTAAACACCACCAATCTTATCTGTCTCTCTCCATCTCCTAAGTAACCACCATTTTACTGCTTTTTTTTTTACAGGTTTGACTTTTTTTGGATTCCAGATATAAGTAATACATGATAATCCCTTTAAACTTCCTGTCATCTCCACTTCTTACATACAAAGTTATTTTCATTTGCAGCTATTTTTCTCTCTTGTGCCCTCTAATTCTCAGAAGAATGGGTGTTTCTTCATGTTCAGAGCAAATTCCTTAACCTATTTCTGAATCTCTAGCAACCAACTGGTTGGCCATATTTTCTTCCTCTTCCTCTTCTGTTCTTCAAATATTCCTTCACCCTACACATTATAATTCGGACATGTACACACTCAGGGGTATAATGAAGTTGTTGTTCTGTAATCTATATCTATAATCTCCAATTCAGGACATTTTCACCTGTATGTCCCATAGGTAACCAAACGATTGCCATTCATTTTTCTTTAGTAAATTGAAATGTAATAATCAGTTCAGTTCAGTTCAGTCACTCAGTTGTGTTCAACCC
Source organism: Okapia johnstoni (assembly GCA_024291935.2). NCBI lineage: Eukaryota > Metazoa > Chordata > Mammalia > Artiodactyla > Giraffidae > Okapia > Okapia johnstoni. Next base: position 12,609,910 of record CM044319.1, read on the forward strand.
TTTGCGACCCCATGGACTGTAGCATGTCAGGTTTCCCTGTCCATCACCAACTCCCAGAGCTTACTCAAACTCATGTCCATTGAGTTAGTGATGCCATCCAACCATCTCATCCTCTGTTGTTCCCTTCTCCTCCTGCCTTCAATCTTTCCCGTATCAGGCTCTTTTCCAATGAGTCAGTTCTTCACATCAGGTGGCCAAAGTATTGGAATTTCAGCTTCAGCATCAGTCCTTCCAATGAATATTCAGGACTGATTTCCTTTAGGATGGACTGGTTGGATCTCCCTGCAGTCCAAGGAACTCTCAAGAGTCTTCTCCAACACCACAGTTCAAAAGCATCAATTCTTCGGCACTCAGCTTTCTTTAGAGTCCAAATCTCACATCCATACATGATTACTGGAAAAATCGTAGCTTTGACTAGATGGACCTTTGTTGGCAAAGTAATGTATCTGCTTTTTAATATGCTGTCTAGGTTGGTCATAACTTTTCTTCCAACGAGCAAGCATCTTTTAATTTCATGGCAGCAGTCACCATCTGCAGTGATTTTTGGGCCCCCTCAAATAAAGTCTGTCACTGTTTTCATTGTTTCCCTATCTATTTGCCATGAACTGATGGGACCAGATGCCATGATCTTAACTTTTCTGAATTTTAAGAAATTCAGAGTTTTAAGCCAACTTTTTCACTCTCCTCTTTCACTTTCATCAAGAGGCTCTTTAGTTCTTCTTCGCTTACTGCCATAAGGGTGGTGTCATCTGCATATCTGAGGTTATTGATATTTCTCCCGGCAATCTCGATTCCAGCTCGTGCTTCACCCAGTGCAGCATTTCTCATGATGTATGTAACATATGTATATTAATAGGTGGGCTTTCCCGATGGCTCAGGGGTAAAGAATCTGCCTACAATGCAGGAGACGCAGGAGATGAAGTTTCGATCACTGGGTTGGGAAAATCCCCTGGAGAAGGAAATGGCAACCTGCTCCAGTATTCTTGCCTGGAAAACTCCATGGACAGAGAAGCCTAGCAGGCTACAGTTCAAAGGGTCACTGGACATGACTAAACACACAGGCATGGCATATTAACAGGTATATAATTATATATTTATATATAATAAAGTGCAAATTGATAGTTGCCACTTATTTTTATACTCCTGATCTTAGACCACTGCTTAGCACCAATATGTGTGTTGAGCCAATTCCACACTACTCTCTATCCTATCTATCCTATATCCCACTGTCAGGAAGACTTTTCTAAAGCACATATTAAGTCCTTCCATATATTTTGAATGAATAAGAATACAGTACAAAACTACTTAGTTATAATCATCATGATAAGGCCCTAATCTATCTTCACAGCTTCTTTTCCTGTACTCCCTCACTTCTGAGTTTTTACTATATATACTTCTCTCCCTGCTTTCAGGATCCATCTTCCCTAATTTACGCAGCTCCTCCTAATCTTGACTCAAGGGTTGGGTTTAGTGGTAGGCTTATGACCTGATCCTCCCAGAGTGAGTTAAGTGCCTCTTCACTGTGCTCACATGTTATCCTGTACAGATCTCTACAGCACTTGGCATGCTATAGTAATAACTATTGATCTTTTTTACTTACTGAAAGTCCTTAAGGACATAAACCATATTTTATTTCAGTATTCTCAGAACCTTAATAAGAGCTCAGTACATAGCAGACACTCAATAATGTTTCTTAAATAAGTTAGAATGTCTAAAGTTTAACATTTTTTCTTCTCCTATTTTTGAGAAACATAAAAAATATTTCCCTTTCCCCTCTTTAGGATAGGTGCCATAGTGAATAAAGGTTTCTTCCACGGCAGAGATTAAATTATACGAGTTTTCAGTTGCTTACTACTGGCCAGGGCAGAAAGATCAGGAGATAGAGAAATACCTGTCTCTATCTTATCGCAAGCATATCTCAATATTCCTATTCCCGAATTCTGTATTTCCCAATGTTCCTAGAACAGGCACAGCATTGTTGAAGTTTCTTATAGAACCTAATGAGAAAATAAGAATAAACGCTGGGCATTTTTGTTACTCTTTTTAAAAAGTGATTTTGCTTTATACATGAACTGGAAAGGAAAACAAATCCAAATTCTAAACTTTACTTCAATATCGAGAAAGTGTCTATCATTATCCTATCTCTGTTTCTCTTATGCATCCTTACTGAAGATCTCTAGACCATTAATTTTACCTATATAACTGGGAGTATTCTTTTGTAAATCAATATGAGAATCACACAAAAAAAGATAATTTTTGAGAAATGGAGTACAGTATAGATAACACTAGTTTTACAGTAGATGTATCAAATAGAAAAGAGAAAGGAAATTGTGTATTCCTATACTTATGGAGAAAACTAAGAACTGCATGGCTAGCATATTTCTTAAGACTTCAGAATACCACAGACTACTAAAAAAAACCTTTTTTTTTAATTGAGGGAACCAACATTCAGATCCTCTACTTTCAACAGCCTTACAGGAATAATTTAACATAGCAGGCCTTAAGCTATTTATCTTCAGAAAGGCCTATTTGCAAGGCATCTGGAAATGTAATCTTTGAAAACATTTCTTAAGTTGTAAGATTTTAAGTGCTGTGCCAACCTACTTAGACTACCATGAGATTTATGGTGAATAACTACTTTCCTTCTGACACAGGGTGCCTATGTAACCAACCCTTAAATATACCCCAAGCTCTTGAGTCTCAAATGCAGTTCCCCATGCCAAAGCACTGCATGTATGCTGGGTGAACTTCTGAAGCTGGAGAGGGTGCACCCTGTACGCCTCCTCACAGAAGGGGAAGAGCATAGGAAACCTGCATGTGGCTTCCTCCAGACTCCACCCGGCATCTTTCTCCATCAATGATCTGGCTGTTTCTTTACTAGTCTCGGTAATAAAACTTAGCTCTGAATATGACAGTTTTACTAAGTCCTGTAAATCCTTTTAGAGAATTGCAGAATGCCTGGGTGTACTGGGGACTCCCAAAACACTAAGTAATGATACTAAATAAGCAAAAAAAAAACAAACCCCCAAAACTCTATGATTATCATTTGACAAACGGGTATGTTAATAAAATTTTGCTCTTTATTCTGACAGTACAGAAACATAGAAACAGTATCAGAATAAAGTATAGAATTTTAAATGGAATAAACTTAGCATTATAAGAAGTTCATTACCTTATTCTTATTTTTCTCATTTTACTGTAGGTTGGTGAAAACCTTATCAAGGACCATTAACAGACATGCCAAGGAACTACTTAACCAGGTAATTTTTGCCTGGATACACCTTTCTTCCAATTTACTTTCTTTAGAAACTGCAAACACTAAGTGGAAATTTTATGTGAACAGGAGTATTTTAAGAAGCTGAAACTTCTGGTAAGACATTAACTATTTCACTGAAATAATAGTTTATTTTTAACTTATAGTTAAAGAATAAATTAATAACAAATTTAGTTCCAGGATATTTTAAGATTTGTATAGTCTTCCAGTCAGCCAACTAACAATATGAAAAAAACAAACAAAAAAACTAGCTGAGATAGTGATACTCTGACTTTTAGTTTGTCATTTTACTTAAAAATTATTCATGGAAGATAACATACTTATCTTTCCTCAATACAATCATCTTAAAATGAATTCTTTCCATAGGTCACAATATTCTTTAAAAAGTTAGCAAATAAAAATCTCAAATTTCATCTATTAACATATCCCTGTGTTTTAGTTCTTCAAGAAGTTCTTTCTTTAGTTCTAACAATATATTTTCCATTGCAAAAGATTCAAATTCCATTCACCAGGATAAATAACAACTTTCAAAACTAAAACCACATACCTTTTGCTGTAGTTCTTTTACTGCAGAATCTCTATCCATGCATGCCTGTCGAAAGGCTTCATAAGCTTTATTGAGTTGCTCGCCAATGTTTTTATCCATTCCTCTCTGTCCTGTTGCATCACTATAAATGATGGAGTAAATGACAGATCTGGAAAATAATTGTACAATTTAGATAGCTATCAAGTAGAAATCATTTTTAAAATGTGCCTCAAAGACAGTTCTGCATTATTTATCCTGAACATTATGGAATCAAATACTATAAAGTTTTTAAAAGTATATTTATTTATTTCTTTGGCCGTGTCAGGTCTTAGTCACAGCACATGGGATCTTTCATTGCGGCGCCTGGGTTCCTGAGCCACAGGCTTCAGTCATTGTGGTGTGTGGGCTTAGCTGCTTTGTGGCATGTGGGATCTCAGCTCCCCAACCAGGGATTGAACCCATGAACCCTTCATTGCAAGGATTCTTAACCACTAGATCATCAAGGAAGTCCCCATATAAAACAGATTTATAAAGGCAAAAAAGTCTCATATAAAATCCTGATCATATTTTAATCCTGGAATATTGTGAAACCTTAACTTCTACAATTTTGAAATATTCTTTATGAATGTTTAAGGAGCAATTAAGGTTCCAGTTCATAAAGATGCTACTTTGCAAATGGTATTCAATAAATGCAAGTTAAAAATGGAAAAATACAAAAGGCCATTTGTTATTAATCTTTTATTATAGAAATGCACAACAGGCATAGCAATGTGAGAAGGGATTTCTTTTTACTAAATGGACAGTTACTTCCACTTATAAGGTGAATGCTTGCTATACTGAAATTAGAGCAAAATTAAGTAGATAATAAATGTTTGTGGATGGAGTTCACACTGTTGTTATCACACAGCAATTAAAATGTGTGAAAATGCTCTTATTTTAGCACAAAATCTAGGGAAAACTGCCATTGGATTGTACATTAAAAAAGAAAAATCACAACCCATCAGTCTTACCCCCTACTCTATATTAGTTTTCTGACCTCTCTGCTATTTCTGAACTACAGGTGATTTCCTTAGTGGAGGTAATTTAGTTTTATTACTTCAATTTGCATTATATCTCTAAAGACATTCCCTGACTCTGAGCAGAGGATCATCTATCTAATGACTGATTTTTCTTGTCAAGCTGTAAAAACCACACCATGGAGCCTTTCTCTTAATCCTCTGAAAGCCACAGAATAGACAAAGTTGTCTATCAGTCACAGGGGGTTTTGGGGATACCAAATTATTTCACTCCCTTTATGACTGGAAATCCTTCATAATATCAGTCTCTTTCATAACATCTTTATTTTGAGTATACCCGCTTTCCATATTTTACATTAAGATATAATTCATATAAAATAAACTCACCATTTTAAAGCATACACTTCTGTGGTTTTCTGTATATTCACAATGTTGCGCAACCATCACCAAAATCTAATCACAGAACATTTTTATCATCATAGAAAGAAACTGTACCTACTAGCAGTTAGACCCAATTCTTATCTCCCCTGTAACCCCTGACAATCACTAATTTCCTTTCTGACCCTATGGATGTGCTTATTCTGAATGTTTAAAATCAAAGTATATGCCAGTGTGTCTGGCTTTTTTCACGAAGCATAAAATTTCCAATCTTTAAACATGTTGTAGCATGTAATAGTACTTCATTGCTTTTTATGTCTGAATAATATTCCATTTTATGGATATACTACATTTTATTTATCCATTCCTCAATTAATGGATATTTGGGTTGTTTACACTTTTTGGTTATTTTGAATAAAGTTACAATTTGTGCATACATATCTGTGTGAACACATGTTGTCAATTCTCTTAGATATATACCTAGGAGCAGAACTGCTGAGTCAGATGACAGTTATCCTTAACTTTTTGAGGAACTACCACAGACATTACAGCCACTTCCACAGAAGCTGTATCATTTTATATTTTCACCAGCAATGCCCAAGAGTTCCAATTTCTCCACATTTTCATCAATAATTATTGTCCATTTAAAAATATGTTAGGATCCCACTGGGTGTGAAGTGGTACCTCATTACAGTTTTGATGTTGAGCATCTTTATGGTGCTTATTGGGCATTTGAATATCATTTTGGAGAAATGTTTAATCAAATTCTTCTGCCTACTTTTCATATATATGTGCATACACACACATATATGTATATATATACATACATGTCTACATATATACACACACGTATTTATATATCTGTGTGTGTATATGCAAATCAAACGCCTAGTCAAATCCTTTGCCCACTTTATATGTGCGTGTGTGTGTGTGTGTGTGTGTGTGTATATATGCATATATGTGTCTATACGTGCATGCTAAGTCATTTCATTCATGTCTGACTCTTTGCAACCCCATGGACTGTATCCTGCCAAGTTCCTCTATCCATGGAGTTCTCCAGGCAAGAATACTGGAGTGGGTCGCCATGTCCTCCCCTCTACAGGGGATCATCCCAACCCAGGGACTGAACCTGCATCTCTACGTCTCCTGCATTGGAAGCAGGGTTCCTTACCATTAGTGCCACCTGGGAAGGCATGTATATACACACATACACACATATATGCGGAGAAGGCAATGGCAGCCCACTCCAGTCCTCTTGCCTGGAGAATCCCATGGACGGAGGAGCCTGGTAGGCTGCAGTCCATGGGGTCACTAGGAGTCGGGATACGGCTGAGCAACTTCCCTTTCACTTTTCTCTTTCATGCATTGGAGAAGGAAATGGCAACCCACTCCAGTGTGTTCTTGCCTGGAGAATCCCAGGGACAGGGGAGCCTGGAGGGCTGCCGTCTATGGGGTCGCAGAGTCGGACACGACTGAAGTGACTAAGCAGCAGCACACACATATATGTGTGTATGTGTATATATACATGTGCATGCATGCTCTGTCGTGTCTGACTCTTTGTGACCCCTACGAACTGTAGCCTGCCAGGCTCCCCAGTCATGGAATTTACCAGACAAGAACACAGGAATGGGTTGCTATTTCCTTCTCATATATATTTATGTATATGTACATGCATATATATAATTTGCAATATTTCCTTCCATTCTATAGATTATCTTTTTGTTTGATAGTGTCCTTTGACAAAGTTTTAATTTTGATGAAGTCCAATTTATCTTTTTTCTTTTGTTCTTGTGCTTTTCATATCTAAGAAACTCCTGACTAATCCAACCAAGATCACACAGATTTTCACCTATATTTTCTTTTAGAAATTTTATAATTTTAGCTTTTACATTTAGACCTTTGATCTGTATTGAGTTAATCTATGTAATACAGTATGAGGTAGGGCTCCAGATTCATTCCTCTGTATGTGGCTGGTGAGTTGTCCTGGCATCATTTGTTGAAAAGGCTATTCTTTTGCCATTGAATGCCCTTGGCATCCTTGTTGAAAACCAGCTGACCATACATCACAATGCCCTTAAATACCTAGGTAATATTTCAATCCTATCAGGCAGTCTTTAAGATACTAAGCACACTCCTACATCATTTTCTAGACTTGGTAAAGAATAATTTTCAAGGATTTTATTATGGGGATCAAACTACAGAAACTCTTCAAGAGATGGGAATACCAGACCATCTTGAGAAACCTGTATGCCGGTCAAGAAGCCAAGTTAGAACCTTGTATGGAACAAATGACTGGTTCAGGATTGAGAAAGTAGTACAACAAGGCTGTTTATTGTTACTTTGTTTATTTAACTTATACGCAGAGCACATCATGAGAAATGCCGGGCTAGATGAGTTACAAGCTGGAATTAAGATTGCTGGGAGAAATATCAACAACCTCAGATATGCAGATGATACCACTCCAACGGCAGAAAGCGAAGAGGAAATACAGAACCTCTTAATAAGGGTGAGGGAGGAGAGTGAAAAAGCTGGCTTAAAACTCAATATTAAAAAAACTAAGATCATGGAATCCAGCCCCATCACTTCATGGCAAATAGAAGGCAAAAAGGTGAAAGCAGTGACAGATTTCATCTCCTTGGGCTCTAAGTCAATGTGGATAGTGACTGCAGCATGAAATTGGAAGACGACTGCTTCTTGGCAGGAAAGCTGTGACAAACCCAGACAGTGCGTTAAAAAGCAAAGACATCATTTTGCTGACAAAGGTCTGTATAGTCAAGGCTATGGTCTTTCCAGTAGTCACGTATGGTTGTCAGCGCTGGACAATAAAGAAAGCAGAGTGCTGAAGAATTGATGCTTTCGAATTGATGCTGGAGAAGATTCCTTAGAGTCCCTTGGATAGCAAGGAGATCAAACCAGTCAATTTTAAAAGAAATCAACCCTGAATATTCATTGGAAGGACTGACGCTGAAGCTGAAGCTCCAATACTTTGGCCACCTGATGTGAACAGCTAATTTATTGGAAAAGACCCTGATGCTAGGAAAGATTGGAGGCAGAAGGAGAAGAGGACGACATAGGATGAGATGTTTGGATGTCATCACTGACTCAATGGACATGAACTTCGGCAAATTCCATGAGATGGTGATGGAAAGGGAAGCCTGGAGTGCTGCAGTCCATGGGGTCATAAAGAGTTGTGGACATGACTTAGCGACTGAACAACAACATTATGGGGATCACAGTGTTTTTACCTTGTGAAGCAAAGAAGTGACTGAAGTAAGTGAAGTTGCTCAGTTGTGTCCGACTCTGTGAACCCATGGACTGCAACCTACCAGGCTCCTCAGTCCATGAATTTTCCAGGCAAGAGTACTGGAGTGGGTTGCCATTTCCTTCTCCAGGGGATCTTCCTGACCCAGGGATCAAACCCAGGTCTCTCGCATTGCAAGCAGATGCTTTACCGTCTGAGCCACTAGGGAAGCCCTGAAGCAATGAAAGTGATACTTTTTTTGGCATTCCAGTTAGGAAGTCTGTTTTTATTGCTACCTCTGATAGATGGAAAAGATGAAATACTGTTAAGATAATTAACATTGCCAGGATCTCTAACATACCATAGACACTATGGAAACAGAGCAACTAGCATTAGCACAAAGCATCATTTTAAGTATTTATTTAGATACTATTATCATTCAAAAAAGGATTTAGGGTGGCTTTAAAAAGCACATGAGATTAAAAATAAGTATATGAGCAGGAAAAGAAAAGTAAGGGTAGGGAGCTATAGGGACTATAGTATACTATAATATGCTCATACAGAAATTAGACAATTTAAGTAGCTATGTGGCTTGAGTGCCTAAAACTGTCTTAACAAACTGCAGATGTCATAATAAACTGTCAATGTAAACCACACTTAAATTTTAAAATCTGGGAAAAACAAGATCTTGAACTGGGAACTCATCTAGTTTCTTGTTTTATTCTGTCACTGACTGACTGTGGGACCTTAGTTCAGGGCTACTAAATCTTTTTGGACTCCAGTTTCTCTCCCTTCAAACAAAAAAAGATGTTTGGATTTGATTTCTAAGAAACTTCTTTGTTCTACACCTCTTGCATCTGTGAATGAAAAATGCACGTCTGTTCCATCAAGAAGGTGCATTCTTGTTTTTAAAAATGTAAATACAGTACTATAAATAGCTGCATCATATGCAAGTAAATCACGTGGAGTCTTCATTTCAGGTCCTTGAATTAGATCACACAAATGTCACTATGAAGAGTTACTGAGTAAATTCCACATGGATGCATCCTATTTCCTGAAGTAGAATGTATGCTGGGGAGATATGATTCAGGTCAATACAACTAAATAAATGATACATTTAATCCCAAGAAGAAAATTGGGTGTCAGATCAGTGACACTGACTAGAGAAAAAGGAAACAGTCTCTGGAACCTAGCTAGTTAAACTGGACATATTTCAAATATTAACACCCTGAACTTTAAAGCCACTTGTTCTCTATTTTTTAAAGCATTTGTTAAGCGTAAAATTAATTTCACAATTCAAGAGGTAGTCACATTTCAATTACATTTTGGTATACCTTCTTCAAAAGCTGCTGGGCTCCAAGGAAATGGTTTTATTTATAATAAACATGTCCAAACTCAAATCTAATGGCCACTGTGCTGTGCTTAGTCGCATCCAACTCTTGGTGACCCCATGGACTGTAGCCCACCAGGTTCCTCTGTCCGTGGGGATTCTCTAGGTAAGAATACTGGAGTAGGCTGCCATGCCCTCCTTCAGGGGATCTTCCCAACCCAGGGACCGAACCCAGGTCTCCCGCATTATAGGCGGATTCTTTACTGTCTGAGCTACCAGGGAAGCCCCTAATAGCCACTACCATCCCCCAAACCCAGGAGGCCCAAGCTAGAGCCACCTCTGCCGTGGAAACACTCTTTTTAGTTATGGTTTCACTCTTTAAAATGTATTTTCAGGAAAGCCCTTTGTGCTAATTTATTTCTGGGTTTGGTTTGCTGGTTTCCTTATACTTACACCAGGAAGAGATTAACTCACCCAATACTATAGCTGGGTGGGCAAAATACAAAGCATGCCACCCTTAGGGTAATCCTCTTGAAGTCAAGGTAGTCTTGTCATATCCACCTCTATTATTCTGACAGTATTTCCTTTTTTCCTTTGGGTACTTCCTATAAGATGGAAAATGGAGAGGGTAGCAAGTTCCTGTTCTACCTCCCAGGTCCAGCAGGTGCTCGTCCAGTAGGAAGCACTAAGAAAATTCATGGGCATCAGGCTGCTTTCTCTTTTCATTGATCCTTGGTACATAACGAAACTGTCTTGTAGTAGGAAAGTCAGCCTGCACAAGGGTGGTAATTTTATTTTCCCTTGGTAAAATTTCCCAGCTCCAACAAAGATGTATCGACTACAAGGGCCAAATTTTATTTTAATAAAACATATACCATTACTATCCAATTAAATGAGAAAAAGTAAAGCACATGTTTGCTTAATACATATAAGGCACTGTGCAGATGCAGCAAGGAGCTTTAGGGACACTGCCACCTTAGTTTTATGTGCCTTTTACGAAGTTTTTTCCCACCAGTTCTTCATTTCTTACTACTCATATTTCAATTTGACTGACAAGGCTCAGAGGAGTCAAATGACCTGCGTATATCTACAAAGCTATAACTGAGTGACTAGGACTAAGTTTCTGAAAATCTTAGTTCAAGGATTGTTTATTACAGCCAGCTGCAAAATATCCTCCCAGGATGCCATGATGGATATTTCATTCAATAAAACAAAAAACAAAGCCTGGGCTGGGCATCATTGATGTTCTCACCACTGTGAGAACAAAACAGACAAGAAACTCACCCTCATGAAGGCACCACTAGCTGTAATTTAAAGAATATATATGACTACCTGGATATATCTAAAGGCTAGCATTTGGAAAGCAGAGTGCTCACATCTAATGTTTACGAGGTTTAGGAAAGGCTTTGAGAGGTAGATGTCACCTGATTTGGGTTCTGAATTATGAGTAGGAATGACTGCACCCATTCCTTTTATTTGACTATCAAATAGCAGTCATCCTTTCTAAAACAGGCTCCTGATAGCTATAAAGACGTTTTTAGTGCTAGATAATACTCATTCATCACTAAAACAGGCCAGGATTATATATATTTCATGTGCATTGTCCAGCCTGAACTTCCAGATCAGAACAACTCTGCAAACCTGAGACAACTGTTAAGTATACCACTGACAGTTACTTAGAGAAATGATGAACTAGCCTAGTGTTTGCCCTACAATGCTTGAGATGAAACAACGGTGGTAATGACATCAAGGGCAAGTCCTGCCTCCTGTGGACCTCGATTTTCCTTGCTTTTAAAATGAAGGGGTTAAAGATATCAATACAAGATGGTCAATACCAAAATCAGATTGATTATATTCCCTGCAGCCGAAGATGGAGAAGCTCTATACAGTCAGAAAAAACAAGACCAGGAGCTGACTGTGGCTCAGATCATGAACTCCTCATTGCAAAATTCAGACTTAAGTTGAAGAAAGTAGGGAAAACCACTAGACCATTCAGGTTTGACCTTAAATCAAATCCCTTATTATTACACAGTGGAATTGAAAAATAGACTCAAGGGATTAGATCTGATAGACACATGGCCTGAAGAACTATGGATGGAGGTTCATGACATTGTACAGGAGATGGTAATCAAAACCATCCCCAAGGAAAAGAAATGCAAAAAGGCAAAATGGTTGTCTGAGGAGGCCTTACAAATATCTGAGAATATAAGCAAAAGGCAAAGGAGAAAAGGAGAAACATACCCATTTGATGCAGAGTTCCAAATAATAGCAAGGACAGATAAGAAAGCCTTCCTAAGTGATCAACGCAAAGAAAGAGAGGAAAATAATAGAATGGGAAAGGCTAGAGATCTCTTCAAGAAAATTAGAGACATCAAGGGAATATTTCATACAAAGATGGACACAATAAAGGACAGAAATGGTATGCACCTAACAGAAGCAGAAGATATTAAGAAGAGGTGGCAAGAATACACAGAAGAGCTATACAAAAGAGATCTTAGTGACTCAGATAATCAAGATAGTACGATCCCTCACCTAGAGCCAGACATCCTGGAATGGGAAGTCAAGTGGGCCTTAGGAAGCATCACCATGAACAAAGCTAGTGGAGGTGACAGAATTCCAGCTGAGCTACTTCAAATTCTGAAAGATGATGCTGTTAAAGTGCTGCACTCAATATGGCAGCAAATTTGGATATCTCAGCAGTGGCCACAGGACTGGAAAAGGTCAGCTTTCATTCCAATCCCAAAGAAAGGCAATGCCAAAGAATGTTCAACTACCACACAATTGTACTCATTTTACATGCTAGTAGAGGAATGCTCAAAATTATCCAACCGAGGCTCCAATAGTATGTGAATGGAGAACTTCCAGATGTTCAAGCTGGATTTAGAAAAGGCAGAGGAACCCAGATCAAACTGCCAACATCCGCTGGATCATAGAAAAAGCAAGAGAATTCCAGAGAAAATACCTACTTCTGCTTCATTGACTACACTAATGCCTTTGACTGTATGGATCACAACAAACTGTGGAAATTCTTAAAGAGATGGGAATACCAGACTACTTTACCTGCTTCATGAGAAACCTGTATGCAGGTCAAGAAGCAACAGTTAGAACTGGACATGAAATAATGGACTGGTTCCAAATTGGGAAAGGAGTACATCAAGGCTGTATACTGTCACTCTGCTTATTTAACTTATATGCAGAGCACATTATGCAAAATGCCAGGTTTGATGAAGCACAGGCTGGAATCAACATTGCCAGGAGAAATATCAATAACCTCAGTTATACAGATGACACCACACTTATGGCAGAATGCGAAGAGGAACTAAAGAGCCTCTTGATGAAAGTGAAAGAAGAGAGTGAAAAAGTTGGCTTAAAACTCAACATTCAGAAAACTAAGATTATCGCATCCAGTCCCATCACTTCATGGCAAATACATAGGGAAACAATGGAAACAGTGACAGACTTTATTTTGGGGGGCTCCAAAATCACTGCAGATGGTGACTACAGCCATGAAATTAAAAGATGCTTGCTCCTTGGAAGAAAACCTATGACCAACCTAGAGAGCATATTAAAAAGAAGAGACATTACTTTGCTAACAAAGGTCCTCCTCGTCAAAGCTATGGTTTTTCCAGTAGTCATGTGTGGATGTGAGATTTGGACTATAAAGAAAGCTGAGCACCAAAGAATTGATGCTTTTGAACTGTGGTGTTGGAGAAGCCTCTTGAGAGTCCCTTGGACTGCAACGAGATCAAACCAGTCAATTCTAAAGGATTGATTTCCTTTAGAATATTCATTGGAAGGACTGATGCTAAAAAGCCAATACTTGGGCCACCTGTTGTGAAGAACTGACTCATCAGAAAAGACCCTGATGCTGGGAAAGACTAAAGGCAGGAGGAGAAGGGGACGACAGAGGATGAGATGGTTGGATGGCATCACTGACTCGATGGACATGGGTTTGGGTAGACTCCGGGAGTTGGTGATGGACAGAGAGGCCTGGCGTGCTGCAATTCATGGGTCGCAAAGAGAAGGACACAACTGAGCGACTGAACTGAACTGAAAACTGACAAGATATCATCCTATCAACTTTACGATTAGATAACATTTCTAAACAAAGTACAGAAGCTTTTATTCAGCAAACATAGTGATTTAGTTTTCCTCACAAATGATATCTTAGATTTAAAAATTAAAAACAAGTTAGCATGGCAATTCCAGAGAAGGCAATGGCAACCCACTCCAGTACTCTTGCCTGGAAAATCCCATGGACGGAGGAGCCTGGTGAGCTGCAGTCCATGGGGTCGCTAAGAGTCGGACACGACTGAACAACTTCACTTTCACTTTTCACTTTCATGCATTGGAGAAGGAAATGGCAACCCACTCCAGTGTTCTTGCCTGGAGAATCCCAGGGACGACGGAGCCTGGTGGGCTGCCGTCTATGGGGTCGCACGGAGTCGGACACGACTGAAGTAACTTAGCAGCAGCAGCAGCAGCAGCATGGCAATTCATTTCATGATAGTGAGAAGTGTGGAATAAAGTTACATGGGATGTCCTAGAAGAGATGATATGATACTGTGAAAATATGTGATATGAAAATACATGATGTAACACTGTGAAAATTAATGACTTTAACAATTATATATTCCCTCCTAACACTTTACTAGGTAGAATGTAAAAAAAAGTACAGGCTTTGAATTCAGATCTCAGACCTGCAATTTTTCTGGCTATTTACTTAGTTTCTCTGAGTATTAGTTTTTTTATATATAGTTTGTAGGTTTATTGTGAAGACAGATCACATGTGAAACATATCTGTTAATTGTTTCTCAATATCCATTCTCTACTCTTCTAGTATTCCTGAATTTTAGCTGATATGGTCCCGTGACTATGTTCTGGTCATAGGCAAGTAAGTGTAAATTTCAAGACAAGCTCTCTTTTTTTTCCCCTTTCCTTTTCCTTTATTGTGGTGAGTCACCCGAAGCACCGTGGTGAGGGCAACACTTCTGGATGGTGGAACAACAAGGGGATGTGGAACGACAGGAATTAAGATGCCTAGGTCCTTGACCCTGTGGAGCTGCTGTATTGGCTCTGGACATCTTTTACTTTGAATTGTCATACATGAAAGAAATAAAATATCCATCTTGTTGGTTTAAGCCACTGCCATTGGGGAGTTCTTAAAAGAAAAGCTGAGCTGTATCCCAATTGGTACCATATTCAAGACTGACCCAGCAATGAAGACACAGTAGGTTCCCATTTTTTCCATGGGAAAGAGACAAACTTATATTGTCTTTGCCTTTTTCTCTAATTAGAGCTTATAATTTAGTAAGGCAAAAACACATGAGCTCACCCAAAGGTTCAATGCAGATATGTGCATTTCATTGTATATAGGTTTTACCTCAAAAGAAGAAGAAAAGAACTGTTAAGTAAAAGTGTAAGCAGTAAAAAGGTATACTAGAAGGAACAATTAAAATGAGAGAACTGTGGAAGGCTTCACAGAGGATCTGACACTGAAATATGAGAATGATTTCAACAAGTAGAGTGAAAGGAGAATGAACATTCACTCTGAAAAAGCAGATGCTCTGAAAAATCACTAGTATAGTGCATTTAAGGACTGGTGGTGAGTATAATATTTATGCAAGTGAGGTATGCATACAGAAAGGATGGAAAGGTCAGGGTGCTAAGACAGGATAGTTGGGGCCACCATATATGACTGTCCTGCACTGAAAAAACCCCATGGGTCCCAATCATGTAGACCATAATTGGAATGAAGCACCCTAGAGTTACAGAGTGTACTAACTACATAAACTGTACACAGCAGACTTAGACATGGCCAGACTGCAATAGACCTTGAATGTCACTCTAATTTTAACCTGCTGACATTAAGGAATTTTCAAGCAGGAGATGAATATATTTTAGAAAGATAAACCAGATACCAGCAGAATACAAACTAATGAGGGAGACAAAGTGAGTATATCCATAGGAAACTATTGTTGTATTCTGGTAAAAGATAAGGGCTTGAACTAGAGTAAGGGAAATGAAAGATGAATGGATTCAAGAGACATTTTAAAGGCAAAATTAACAGGATTCACTGGTCAACTGGATGTGTACAACAGACAAGAAGGAAGCATTCAGCAATTCTGAGCGAGTTGGCCTGGGATGGAGTCCTAGAATGTATATTTTAATAAGCAAAGTAACCGGTTTATTTTGTTAAAGGTGATTGGCCAGCCATATTTTTTAAAATATAGGGCAAACAGCAATGCCAGTCAGCCACAGAGAAATAGGAAGAAACACTGAGAGAGACAGGAGAGGATACCAAATTCAATTTTGGACAAGTGTGCTAACAGAGACATAATTAACAACAGGCAGGAAAAAAAGTACCAACTGAGTGATAACAAAATCTAAAGGAAGAAATGATGGCTAAGTAAGCCTTCCCTCCAGCTACTATTCTTAAAGTCCTGTTTTTAATGTCCTCTGATACTGGCTGACAGTCAACCAGGCCAAAATCTTTCTACCAAAAAACAAACAAACAAAAGCTCTACATTGTTTTATTTTTTTTTAAATAAATTTATTTATTTTAGTTGGGGGTTAATTACTTTACAATATTGTAGTGGTTTTTGTCATACATTGACATGAATCAGCCCCGGGTTTACATGTGTTCCCCATCCTGAACCCCCTTCCCACCTCCCTCCCCATCCCATCCCTCTGGGTCATCCCATTGCCCCAGCCCTGAGCATCTACATTGTTTTAAAAGAAAACAGTGGAGAGAGAAAGAAGCAAAACTCATTATTGTACCACTTTGTGTCACAAGATATACACCTTTCTTTCTCCCAAATACAAACCGAAATATAGGTAGGAATACTGTCTAGTGCTTGCTGTGTTAACCCTTATACACTGTTAAATAACAAGAAAAATAACTTTCTGGTAGAGTGTTTGAATGTGTGATTTTTCTTAAGTCTTTCTATTCTACTCTACCAAACTTATGATAATGAAATAGTATTAGTAATCATCTTTCACAGGAGTAGAACAGTTTCTACCTATTTTTTGGTTTTAACTAAAAAAGTTTGAAAAAAAATTCCCTCCATCCCGAAAACAATAGTATAAGAGATGTCACATGCTCTACCAGATTCATAAAAGGCAAAGTCGTTTTTGAAAAAGTAGTTAAAATTTCATGAGTTAACAGATTAGGGGCCCCTCCAACAACTCTGAGTCATTTACTAAATCACAATCACTATGAAAGGAGAGAGCTTGTCTATGAAAAGAGAATGAAACTTCGGGAGACAGAGGACCTTTTTCACAAAAAGGCCTATTTCCTCTTAAACTGCAGTTTAAATTGCTGGGCAGTCATTTAGCCTTGAGAATATTACCAATGATAAATGGGAACAGGCAAGTCTACATAATTATAAGCTGTATTCTGTGCTCTTAATCACTGGCACAGAACTCTTCAAACCCCGGCTTTTAATTTCCCTGAGGACACCTAGAGGCTGTTGGGCCAATGTTTGCCAAGTCACAACTTGTTTTATTAGAAGTAATTGAGAGAACTCCAATGAGAAAATAAATAAGGTTTCAGAGATTTCCAGATCTCCATTTCCAGGCATTCCCAAGAAATTTAGGGTATGACTGTAAATGTATAATATGATAAAAGTTTAAAACCAGATACAATATTTTTATACCACGCAACACACTTTCTTACTCCTACTGTCAAATACTCCTGAATACAGGACCCCAAGTCTCTGAGGAACCCTACAAACCAACTTCTCAAACCTGTCTCTGTGCCAAAATTACCCATATTTCCACTCTTTTCAGGGCCACCCAGTTTTTCTCAAATGTGAATACTCAGATCTAGTAAGTCCTAGCATTTGCTATGCTATCCTATTGTGGAGAAGCAAGAGTTTATTAAAAGTTTTGATTTGACGTTTCATTTCCTTTTGCATCTGGAAAAAATAAAAAGATGCTATAAAATAAAAATTCCAAATCTTATTTTTAACTGAGGCCACATCTTGTGTAAAATATATTAGCTTCTCTTAATACAAATCAGAGAATCAAAATTAAAAAGCCTAGTCAACCAAAGATAAAATGAGAGTTGGATTGCAGAATACATGTCCAAGCTAGACATGCTTGTTGATGGGTGAGAGTGAATAAGTTATAACCTTTCTGTGAACCTCAGAGTTCCCTCATCTGCCCCAGCTTAGAATTGTCTGGGGTACAACATGCTGTAGGACAATGGTTCCCAACCTGTCAGTACACCAGAATAATCCAGGGCAGTTAAAACAAACAAACAAACCAAAAAAACAGACTAACAAACCCTGTCCAAGACTTCTAGGACCATAATTTTTTTTTGGCATGGGGTGGAGTAGCGGGGAGGTAGGTGAGGGTAGAAAAAGAGAGAAACAAGTGTGAGAGATTTTAAATCACTGCCGCAGAGGGTCAAGTTATAATGGGAAAGCACTGAACTCTGAAAAATACACAAATATGTACCAAGGCAGGGAAATGGGCTTCCATAAAGTGTCCTATTGTTCCACAGTGATCTGTTTTTTTAATTGTTCTAGAAGTGCATAGGATTCAGAATCAAAAATAGCAGTTGCTACGGTAGATTTTATTTTTTTTTTTAAAAAAGGTATTTTGATACTTTGGCAGATGGTTCAGAGCAATAGCACTCTTGCTGATCTTGGTTCATGAAATCTCCACAATTCATCAGTCTAGGTGACAAGTGTTTTCTCTACTAATGGAAGAGACACCATTAATGGCATTTGCATTGAAGTTCGTGTTGAAAGACAAATCTGAGACCACAGCTTTTCTCCTACCAAGCAGTCCTTATAACTTGATTCTCCCTGCTACCAACATTTCAAATCATCTTAATTCTTTTTAAATTCTCTATCTACAGATAGTTGATAAAGGACAGAGATCCCAGTGACAGGCCTTCAATCTGAACAGGCACACACACAGCCATGAACCAGAAGATTACTAAGAATCTTATATCTGAAAAGCAAGCATCCCAACAATGGTGGTTGTTCCCTATTTCCTCCTGGGAAACATTAGGGACAGGGATAGAGTCTTACACCTACTGAGATAAAAATTACTTGCCGGCTACTTTACATAAACTACCTTATTTTAATCTTCCCTCTCCAGACAATCCACATGGTGGATTCATGTCAATGTATGGCAAACAAATACAATATTGTAAAGTTAAAAATACTGTAAAGTTAAAAAATAGAAAATAAACTAATTAAAAAAGAATAATTTTATATATATATAAAAAAAGTTAAATAAATAAGTTGCCTAATGTCAACAGATTAGAAAAATGGAAGACCCAGATAAATCCAGGTCTCTTTGATATGACAAGACCAACATCTTAGTTCTTTTCACCATAATTTAATTTCTATTTTATTTTTAATCAAAGCATAATGTATCTATATTTTAATGAGAGAAATAACTTTACAAGGTTTAAGAAAAACAGTAGTCCCTTACTCTCCTCTCCTCCCTCCCCACTTCTTGTTTCACCCAGGCAACAATTTTCAGCTCTTTTGATTCTTTTTGGTATTTATATTTGTATTTCTAAATAATTTGCTAGTATTGTCACTACTGATTTCTATTTTACTTGTCTTCCCATTACACAAGACAAGGATTCAGCTCTTTTAAAATCGTCCCTCCCTTTATGTCCTCCTCATCCTTCTAATAGTTATGCACTATTTTTGATTAGATTTACATTCCACTTTTACTTTCTTATGACTGTGTAATGCTATTCACTGCTGAGCCATATAATATACCATGGGTCCTTTTCCTTTCCTGAAAAATATTTTTCCTGAAAAAACTTATTTGCTTTATTTCTTACTATCACTAATACAACTCAATAAGTTCAGACATTACTCTATCAATTTCATTTTCTTACAAGTATCTTTGCTTGAGCTTTCTGACTTGCTCAAGTTTAGACTTGTTCATCTCTGTGCCGAGAGGAAAGCCTTCACCTTGAGACCTTCTTTCAACCTGAATTTGATGATTCCCTTTATTCATCTCTCTCTCTAGCTGAATCTCTCATTCTCAGTATCCCAAATCTTCATCCTTCCTGTTTCACTCCTCAATTTGGTGGGGTAAACCCTCTAGTAGCTTTCTGATGAAGTGCTTGCAAAGTAAATTTTTTGAGACCTTGCTGAAAGTATATTTTCAGACCTTGCTGAAATTATATTTCAGATAACTGAAAATATCTTTACCCTAAGATTTAACTGACAGTTCACCAGGTTAAGAGTCCCAGGTTGGAAGTAATTTTTCCTCAGAATTTTCTAAGTTTTGCTACACTCCCTTTTGTTTTTGTTGAAGTTCACGGCCATTTTGATTCCTGCTCTTGTACTTAACCCATCTGGAAGTTCATCCTTCAGCTGTTGCAAATTTTCTTGAATTACTTTTTGGGCCATTTCATTCCTTCTCTATGCCTATTTGGGACTCCTACTACCAGGATGTTAAATTTTCTGAAGTGGTACTCTAACTCCTCCTACCTCCTTCTTTTTAAACAAACATTTACCCCCTTACTTTATAGATAAATAAATCTTAAGTTTGTTGTCTTTGACAACAAGCATTGTGATGACAAATGGTGTCTAACCAATCCTCAATAAAAAGTAATAATCAAGGAAAATAGTGTGCTTCTGGAACTCCACTGAGGTGTGTAGCTGAACAATGCCCTACTACCAACTGCGCAGTTCAACCAGAGCAGCTCAACTTTGATTAGTTATACATATTTGGATTTTAAGTTTGAAAAGAATCACACACTTAAAGGTAGACTTCCACCACCTCCAACCCTTGTGTTTTTTAGTCGCCAAGTCATGTCTACTCTTTGGACCCCATGGACTGCAGAATGCAGTCCCTCACCGTCTCCCTGAGTTTCCCCAAGTTCATGTCCACTGAATAGATGATGTCATCCAACCATCTCATTCTCTGTCACCCTTTTCTCCTTCTGCCTTCGATCTTTCCTAGCATTAGGGTTTTTTCCAGTGAGTCGGCTGTTCACATCAGGTGGCCAAAGTATTGGAGCTTCAGCTTCAGCATCAGTCCTTCCAATGAGTATTCAGGGTTGATTTTCTTTAGGATTGACTGGTTTGATCTCCATGCTGTCCAAGGTACTCTCAAGAGTCTTCTCCAGCACCACAGTTCAAAAGCATCTTTAACAAGGTCTACTTTTTGTGGACAAGTGTGGGTGATTTAGTAAGTAGAAAAAGGGTCCTCTCCTGGGTTTTCTCCATTGCTGAGATTATTATGCTTCTGGGGAAGTGTTCTACCAGGGTTGACACTTGTGGTAAGAGGCCAGTTTAAATCTAAAGCAGTTTCAGGATGGGGTGATTCTAGAGTAAATGTTTACCTCTTCTACTCTGCCCTAGAAAAGAAAGTCACCTGTTTTTCCCAACCCCTTGGGGTATGAATAATAATAAGTTCACATTCTACTTCAGAAAAGTTGCCATCTTAGCAAAGGAAGAGGTAAGTAAGTGAGTGAGAGATACATCCTGTCTTTTCTATTTAGCTCTATGTTTGACTCCTCAGCCACAAAAAGCGACAAAAGCAAAAAGCAGAAAAAAAGTCAATAATGTAGTATATACACATAAATAAAAGAACATCTTCTGTCTTAAATGGTTAAGGTAAACCTTTGATAGCACTGAAAAGTATGTGTGTTTCCTTACTTGAAGAAAGGAAATGGAAGAGAACTGTCACTCCTGACATTTACTTACAATCATTTCCCACTTTTAAGAGAGTTCCATTAGTACAAGCAGCCAGTTCCCCAAAATGACAACTTCCATTTCTATTCTCACTTTCAAGGTTGTAAACTTCGGTTATGGATATACCCATAGCACACTGCATTACACTGTCACTGTGTAACACTGTTCCAATCAGGCAGCTGAAATCATAGAAACTTAAATATCATAGATTCAGCAGAGTCAGAATTTACATTTTGCATTTTTTTAATAAGCTGGTTGGCTAAATGCATCAGAATAGATAAGGTAAGACAATCCCACAGATGAAACCCAAAACTCACCAAACTAGGTTCTCTATTTTTCTTGATGTCAGAACTTGGTGAAACTTTTGTTATCTTCTAAGAGTTAAAACGAGACTTCCTAGCCAAAGACCACACCCATGAGTCTCAGCTTTGCCTCACTTCCTTTTTTATCTCCAGTAGCACTTCTTTTCCTCAAGTTGTATAAAATTCTACGGGTTAAAGTGCAAAACTAAATAGTGTAACACCAAAAGGGAAACTAGACATGTGATGTTCTACCCATCTGAGGCACTGCTCAGTTAGCTTGCTTAGCCATGTTAAGGGGTATCCTTTCCTCTGAGTAGGGGCCATGTTAGAATCTGGAGATGAGGAGTTATCTGGTGATATCTGGAGATAAAGAGTTATCAGTTTAAAATGGTTACCTAATATTAAAAAATCTGTCTTTCATAAATCATATAAAGTAGGGCTCTACAGAATATTCTTGGATGGGGAAAACTTCAAGAGGAAGTTTATATTCAGTATGAGGAGGTGAAAGAACTTTGTGGGAAGAAAGGTCACATATTTTTATCTCCTGGATTTGTGGTATTTTAATGTTTATAAAAAAGGAAATATGGATTTAAAAAGGCTGAAAAACATCACTATCAAGGGAAAGGCATTTTAGTTTAGGGATAGCAAATATATAAAAGTCACGAAATTAATCATGGTAAAAGCCACATATTTATTGGCTAGAACTAGTAAAACTACTTAAATATCCCACAAGAACAGTTGATTTTTTTTTGAGTAATTTAAAATCATTATCATCTTGAAGGGACTTGAGTCCCTGATTTCTGTCCTTAGAGCAAATCATTCTTCATAGCAAAATCACCTGATTGAGTTTATTCTGCTGCTGAAGAGAACAATTCTCCATACCTCATTCTACTGCAAATATCTCAAGGATTCCTATAACTTCAACTAAGTAACCATCAAACTAGAACTCATTATTTTTCTTAGTCCACTCAATTTCCAATAATTCATAACTACAATGACTTGTAGACAGACTGTTTTCACTGTTAACAATCTATTTTCAACAGACCCTTCTTTTTTTTGCAAAGAAAAAAGCATGGTGGTAAGTGAAAGCTACTACAGATCATTGCTCAAAATGTTTACCCTCATAATTTAGTAATGATAATTACCATTACAGAAAGTATATCTCTGAAGTTAAAAAGGAAGAAAACAAGGTTACTGTTCAGGACACTTCTCCCACGAGACAAGCAATTATCATTATTATTAACTTCCCAAACCTTTTTCTTAAAATAATTTAAAAAGTCTCTTAAGAACTGCTTCTCTTGCTTGAACAACAATGTGAATACATTCAACACTACTGAACTATACACTTAAAAATGACTAAGGTGGTAAACTTCACGTTATGTGTATTTTACCACAATTTTAAAAAATGTTTTTATAGATTAGGAATTGAAAAACTGTAACACATACAATTACAAAGCTCCCAAAGGCTTGTTTTCAGTTGCAAAGACTCTGGTACCACTGCCTGTTTCAATCCTCCTCAACTTTTTTGAACAGTTTTCAAACAATGCACACAGTTCAAAAGATTCCATACACTAATGTGCCACCCACCCACAAGGAGTTCAATTCATACTGTAATCCTTTTTAGAAAATGATTCAGAATCTTGGTCTTGGACTACAGAGAAATTTTGTTACCTATTCTTGCTAACAGCCTCCTCTTTTCCTCTGCCCATGATTGAAAACCGTAGCAGTAAGCATAAGAAACATGGGATGAATGGCAGCCACAACATAAATCCTACAGAAAATAGAAACTAAAACTTGGTTTGACATAATTACACACAATCAAGTTGAAACTGAATAGTAATATTCATGCTTAGAAAGCTGTTAGAAAACAAAAGGATATATAGTAGTAACAGCTAATCAGCTAAAGCATGAGTATATCGCTGGCTCTTGAACACCACCAGTTTGAACTGCACAAGTCCACTTATCCATGGATAGTTCTCATGAGTAAATACTGCAGTACTATATGATCTGTTGTCGGTCGAATCCTTGGATGTGGAATTGCTGATATGGTGGAGCCGCAGATACACAGGAACCTTGGATACAGAAGGTTAACTTTACATGCAGATTTTCAACTGAGCAGAGGGTTGTCATGCCTAACCTCCATGTTGTTCAAGGACCAACTGTAGTTAGAATAGTGTTTTACATCAAGAGGCTATGTATTCTTTTTTTTTTTTTTTTTTTTTTTTTTTTTTTTTTACCATTTCCTGACAGATAATTGGTATGCTTTTAAAAAATATGCAGTCTTTGTCTGCTATAGGTTGTTGTTTAGTCGCTAAGTTGTGTCTGACTCTTTATGACTCCATGGACTGTAGCCCGCCAGGATCCTCTGTCCATGGGATTTCCTAGGCAAGAATACTGGAGTGAGTTACCATTTCCTACTCCAAGGAATTTTCCCAACCCAGCGATAGAACCAGTATTTCCTGCATTGGCAGAAGATTCTTTACCAGTGAGCTACCAGGGAAGGGCATGCCCCTAAATTATGCCAATAATCACTTGTTCTAGATTAACAGATGTTTAAGTTAAGATACTCAAATATCAAAACACTGACAGAATACCTGCATTTCTCTGTAAGTAACATTTATGAGCGTTTTGAAGTTTCCTCCAGTTCACAGATGTATATCGCTAAACTCCATTATCTAAGGTAATAGTCTTGCTTGAAAGCAATCAAAAAGCATTTCAAATAATCATTTACAAAAGTGAATAGCTCTCCCAAAGATTACATAATACACTACTATTCACATATTAACAGTAAGCCATTCGTTAGCTAAGTAAAACAGTGGGCTGTGGTTATATGATTTATATGCCTCAGAAGCCAGCCCTGTTCTTATATGTGTCCATAGGCTATGTACATTACCTAGACTGTTACTGATTTTCACTTCATATTCAGTAAGTAAAAGTATGCTGAAGCTGGCATATTTTCTCGGCCACTCATTTTGAATCTCCGCTCTAGGATTTGGCTAGAGTAAAATGTCAGCTTGGTTACTACCTCTAAAGCAAGAAATTTCCTGAGAAAATTGGGAATCTGATGACAACAAAGTGAAACTGATGCTTTTTTGGTTGAGTTTCTCTCAATGTTTCTTTCAGGGCATGAAAGCTTGCCCATGTAGAAGCAACACCTTTTCCTTTATAAATTGGAGTAGAGGAGAGAAAAAACAGTAAAGCACTTTATTAGCACCCTCAGTCTACCTACAGCATTTTCCCTGAAAAATAAAAAAAGGTGGAGGATAAAAATGACCAGGATTAGTACAGCAGTTCTTCATTCTCTACATTATTGGTGCTTCACACCCCTTCAATTATAAGGACTTACTCTAAGGAGGTTTTGTTTGCTTTTTAAAGTTGTGGATCTTTCTGCTGAATATTACTGCTGCCTTAAGAACAACGTACAGTTGACCTTGAACAACATGGGTTTCAACTGCATGGATATACTTACAGGTGAATTTTTCCCCCCACTAAATACACACTACAGTACTACACTATCTGCAGTTGATTGTACCTAAAGATGCACAACCTCGGAAACAGAGGGCTGACTATAAATTGCACGCAGATTTTCAACTGTTGGTAGCTGTGGCACCCCTAACCTCCAAGTATTATTAAAGGGTCCACTGTACTTTCAGATGGTTTCATGAATTAATTCTTTCAGACTTTCAAACAGAGAGCTCTTAAACTAATTTAGGTTTCACTGGTGGCTCAGCAAGTTGAGCTGAGTCTGCCATTGCAGGAGATGCTGAGTTTAATCCCTGAGTTAGGAAGATCCCCTGGAGAAGGAAATGACAACTCACTCCAGTATTCTTGCCTGGGAAATCCCATGGACAAAGGAGCCTGGTGGGCTACAATACACAGGGTTGCAAAGAGTTACACACAACTTAGCAACTAAACAACAAGCTATGTAAACTACCTCAAAGCAGAGAAAGAAAGAACTATTCTAAATTCTTTTTAGAAAATCAGCATAGCCTTGATATTAAACTCTGGCAAAGATAACATAGGAAAAAAGATAACTACAGATGTAACTCAATTACTGATTTTAAATAAAATTGTTACCAAAAAGAAACCTATATGCTTAAATTTAACACAATGATGAAGTGTAAGGTTGGTTCAAAAAGTAGAAATCAAAGATACAAATGAACTTATTTACAAAACAGAAGTAGAGCACAGATGTAGAAAACAAACTTACAGTTAACAAGAGATAAAGGGGAGAGGGATAAATTGGAAGACTGGGGCTGACATATACACACTGTATAAACTAACTAATGAACCTGCTGTATAGCACAGAGAAATCTATTAAATACTCCATAATCAGTATGCAGGTCAAGAAGCAACAGTTAGAACTGTACATGGAACAACAGATTGGTTCCAAATCAGGAAAGGAGTACGTCAAGGCTGTATATTGTCATTGGCACCCTGCTTATTTAACTTATATGCAGAGAACATCATGTGAAATGCCGGGCTGGATGAAGCACAAGCTGGAATCAAGATTGCCAGGAGAAATATTAATAACCTCAGATACGCAGATGATACCACCCTTATGGCAGAAAGCGAAGAACTAAAGAGCCTCTTGATGAAAGTGAAAGAGGAGAGTGAAAAAGTTGGCTTAAAACTCAACATTCAGGAAACTAAGATCATGGCATCCAGTTCCATCACTTCATGGCAAATAGATGGGGAAACAATGGAAACAGTGACAGACTTTATTTTGGGGGGCTCCAAAATCACTGCAAATGGTAACTGCAGCCAAGAAATTAAAAGATGCTTGCTCCTTGGAAGAAAACCTATGACCAACCTAGAGAGCATATTAAAAAGCAGAGACATTACTTTGCCAACAAAGGTCTGCCTAGTCATAGAGTCCAGGGGACTCGCAAGAGTCCTCCTTGGACTGCAAGGAGATCCACTCAGTCAATTCTAAAGGAAATCAGTCCTGAATATTCTTTGGAAGGTCTGATGCTGAAGCTGGAACGCCAATACTTTGGCCACCTGATGCGAAGAACTGACTCACTGGAGAAGACCTTGATGCTGGGAAAGACTGAAGGCAGGAGGAGAAGGGGACGACAGAGGATGAGATGGTTGGATGACATTCCCGACTCGCTGGACATGAGTTTGAGCAAGCTCTGGGAGTTGGTGATGGACAGGGAAGCCTGGTATGCTGCAGTCCATGGGGTCGCAAAGAGTCAGACACAACTGAACAATTGAACTGACTAATGGCCTATATTCGAAAACAAACAAGCAAACAAAAAGGGTGGATATATGTACATATACTTTGCTGTACACCTGAAATTAACACATCATAAATCAATTATACTCCAATAAAAATTAACAACAACAACAACAAAGGTAGAAATCTACTAAAACAATTTGCCATTCTAAAAGGTCAAGGAAGAAAACCACATGATTGGCCATGTTAGACGCCAAAATGCCATATATGACAAAACTCAACTTCCACTCCTGATAAAAATGTTTAGTTAAGTAGCAATGAAAATACATCAACAACAAGAAATATATACACCAAATGAACGCTCAACATCTACTATTCAAAACTACTCTCAAAGTGCTAGTCAATGCAAAAGAAAAAACAAAATAAAAAAACCCTAACTTTAGACACAATCCAAAATCCATTCCCTGCAAAAATCCCAGTAGCTAGAAATATTAAAGACACTTCTTTGATAAATAAAATTATCTGAAATTATAAAATTCATATTCAATGATTACACAATAAAAACAATTACAAATGAATCAATATGATAAGGATGGCCAGAATCACTGTTATTATATATCATTGTTTTGAGAAGCTAAAAATTTATAAACCAAAGAAAGAAATAAGTATAAAGAAGGAGGTAAGATTATATTCAGAAGACTATTTTCCTAGAAAATTCAAGAGACAATTTATTAAAACCAGTAATTCTAGAAAGTTGGCCAGATATATCAATCATCTACATGTCAATCACAAAATATTAGTGGATCGTTAAAACCCCCCAAGGGCTTCCCTGGTGACTCAGCGGTAAAGAATCTGCCTTCAATGCAGGAGAATCGGGTTCAATCCCTGGGTTAAAAAGATCTCTCCTCTGGAGAAGGAAATGGCAACCCGTTTCAGCTTTCTTGCCTGGGAAATCCCAGGGAGACAGAGGAGCCTGGTGGGTTACAGTCCATGGGGTCACAAAGTGTTGGACATGACCGAGCAACTATACAACAACAATGAAACTCCCCAAAGAAACCTGTTTTAATGAAACATAAATAGTTTACTTTAAATTTTACCTGAGAGAGAACACAATCACCAAAGATATTTGAAGAGGGACTTGCTTTATGAATGACTACAAAGTGCCTAATCAAAGAGAGATTGGTAATTGTATAGGAAGAAGCAAATAGAACAAAGGAACACAAGAATCCAAAAAAGACTCATGTATGCCTGGAAATTTACTACATTAAGGTAGTACTTCTAGTCAGTTGGGAATGAATTGATTTCAGCAAAAATGGCTAAATCCCTATCTTATACAATGTTCAAAAATAATTTTCATACGTTTTAATGAGTAAAGCATAACAAAACTGTAAGAAGATTTAATGAACAATGTAGGAAAATATTTTAATAATTTTTGAGTGAGGAGCATCTTCTTAAGCGATACAAAATCTGGGCATTTTAACCCAAAGACTGATAGTTCTTGAAAATATTCGCCATATAATTCACAAAGGGTTAATATATCTGTATCCTAATGAAATATAGATTAAATAATTGTGAAGAACAAGGGCAAAATACATAGACAGGCCATATTAAGAGATGTTTAACTACATTTGGAGCATTCAGACAAAGAAATCCCATGCTGACATCAAGGTAAAGCAGAGCTATATATGGTAAGATTTCCACTATATATATTCTATCTGAAAAGCCAAATAATAGGACTGTATGCACATACAATCTTATTTTCATAAGAAAGCGAAATAACATATTTATGTACACACAAGAGAGATGTGCAAGGCGTTGGAGTACCTGTGGCTGGGGAAAGGGCCGTGAAGGAGTTTCCTTTTCTGCTTTAAAACATGACTGTTAACCACTTTAGGGTTCTCTTCTCCTCCCCAATGAGAGGAGCAAAAAATTTTTTCAGCAGACTACAGAGCTCGCTTCTCTGCTCCCCCTCTTTGAAATGTGTATTCCCGTCGTGGTAGGGAAACAGATCACGCTATTTTCCTTCACTTTCGTGTCACTTCACTTCCTTTACTACCATTTCTCTCAAGATACAACTTGTCAAAAGAATCTGTGAGACACATGACACTTCACATAGCAAAGGCTGCTCTACTTCTCCTCGTTACAGCATAGTAAGAGACACAGAGACTCTTGGTTTGAGTCTCTTCCCCCTCCTTGCTTCACTTCGTGACGAGCACAGCTTGTTACACGTGTAACTCGTCACTAGTCAGTTTACACCGCGCTAGGGATTCCGCCTAACACCCGGTTCCCACTGGGGGCAGGCTTTGCTTCTGCTCTTTCCGCCTCAGCCGTTCAGTTTCTCCTTGACCCTCGGGGAGGTTACCCAACTTCTCATTGACAAGGCTATGATGACACTCCACAGGAAAGCTGAGAGAGAAACTGTGCAATAACCTTGGGGAAAAAACAACAGAAAGAACCTAGGAAGTTTCTGAAAGAGTAACCAAGATAGCACCAACTTCTGGAAGGCAGCCCCCAGTCCTCAAGGGAGGCTGGGACCTCCAGCTGGGGTCCACTGCTCACCCTGACATCACAGGCCTGCCTCCCCGGTTGGCCGGCCAAGAAGTCAAGTCACCGAGAGCGGCCGACGCCGAGTCGGGCAGGATCCCTCCCCTGCAGCCGTCGCAGCGGGGGCCGTCGTTGCTGCGCAGACGCCGTGGGCCCGGAAAGAACCTCCCGGTCAGCTCCGGGACTGGGACCCAGGTGATTTCTCTCGCACAAAGTCCCTCCCCACCATGGGCACTGGTTGTCTCTGCAGCTCCTCGGCTTCTCTCCCCGCGGCGCCCATACGGCCAGCGTATCCCTCTCGCTCACACACACAAGTTCTCCGTCGCCGTGCCCGACGCAATTCGAACACAGTAACTCGCTAGCGAAGTTTCTTACTCACAGCTCAGGGCTTCCGCACCGGTCTCTCGAGCCTCAGGTCGCCCGGCGCCCGGCCGAGTGACTCCAAGCGGAAGTTGTTTTCCGTTCCAGTTCATAGGGCAGCGCCTGCGCGCGGATCCCTTAACCCTTCACCCTCCACCCCTCCAAGCCAGACCGTGCCCCTCCCGCCACTCCCCTCTACCTCACCCAAGCCCCGCCCAGCCCTGCCTCGCCCAGCGCAGCCCTGCCTCGCCCAGCGCAGCCCTGCCCCGCCCAGTGCAGCCCTGCTCTGCCCAGCGCAGCCCTGCCCGGACTCCAGGGGGAAAACCACAGGCCCGGAAAGGCACGCGAAGTCAAGTTTAAAGGTCAGCTGAGGGTCTCTTGTTAAAGATACAGATTCACCCTTAGAGACTCCCAGAGTTAAGAGCGCAGCTAAGTCGCTTCAGTCTTGTCCAACTCTTTGAGACTTAGTGGATGGTAGCCCATCAGGCGTCTCAGTCCATGGGATTCTCCAGGCAAAAATACTGGAGTGGGTTGCCATGCCCTTCTCCAAGAGTTAAGAGCAACTGGGGTGAATTCCAGGAATCCTCATTTTCAGCAGATATTCATGTGAATGTGAATAAGCTTATTAATGTTATTAAGCTCCACATGCTGAGAAAAACCACACACACACACACACACACACACACACACACACACACACACACACACACACACACACACACACACACACACACACACACACACCCATCTGGGTTTTCCCCAACTAGCAACACCTATCATTAAAAGTACTTGCTAAAGTTGAATGATTGCTACATGCAAGTAGACCTCTGTTAAAAAAATTCCCTCTAACTTAGGATTCTCCGTTATTCCATTTCCTATCCATGCTTGAATATTTTCCAAGATGAAAATTTTAGACAGATACCTCAAGAAAAGTTTTAGCTCGGATATCTACTATCTCAGGCAAGTTGCTTAATCTAATGAATCTTGATTTTCTGAAACCTGGTAGCAAATGACAATGATAACCTACTTCACTGGATGGATGGTTGCAGGATCAACTGATAATGTGAGCCAAAAATAAAAAGAAAAATGGTAAAATTCAAAATGCTCTGCAAATGAAAGGGGCTGTCTGGAGTCAGTCATGTCATCCTGGCTCCTTCCCACCATCAAGCTCATTCCTAGGATTCCTTTTAGGAAAAGAGTAGTCAAATCCACAGCATATACACATATGGACTCTCCCTGAGAACCCTGAAGGTTGGGACTCTCCACATTGACTGAAGTATAACTGTATTTGGCTGAATGCATGTAACACTTTCAGAAGCTTCCAAGGCAATGACTTACTATTTATTTAATTAAAACAATATTTTTAAAAACTCTCACTATTTTTGCATGTATCTGACAAGAGTTGGTGGTGTTTGAAAAAGACTTTATCACCAAGCGCAAGCATATTAAGGGTGTTGAAAATAGCGATTTCAAAGCCAAGATTAAAATGACCGTGAATACTATATATTGTTGTCAGCCAGAGCCTGCTCTAGAACATAGCTTTATATACACAGACTTGATGAAATTTCCAAATTTGAGAACATGCCTGTCGTAGTGATCTTGGACAAGCCATGCTTGGACAGGTCTTCAGTCCATCCAAGATTCTTTCTTCATCCTGAACGTTTCAAGCCTAGCTCTGCAGTCTTGAGCTCCTTTTTTTCTAGTTGAACTGCTGCATATAACTTAGAAGCTGCTATCCCTCCAGGGGAGTCCAGGATCTTGTTCCTCCTAGGATAGTAACTTTTCTCTGTTACAGCATAAGGATCAAGTTCTGATTGCCTCAATTTCTCCCTACACTTCTGAATCATGGATGTTTATACTTCTTTCCTTAGGCGCAGTACATCCAAGGATTTAAAGACTTGCCAAATTACAGTGTATTCTACTGGATTATCTTGAATATTTGGCTTATTTTTTAAGTCAAAGCCAAAACATAATTTTAAAAACATTGTCTTTTTAAAAAAACAGAAACTTTTTAGTATAGCATTGTGACCAGTTGAACAGTTTTCTTGTAATAAGTAATTGTGTTAATCATGACAGTACAGTACCTTTTTAAAAAAGAGTTTGTGAGTGATTTTAAGTTCATAGCAAATTTTCAAGGAACATATAGAGATTTACCATACACTCCCTACTCTGAAACATGCATAAGACTCTTCATCATCATCACTTCCCACCAGAGTGATACATTTGTCACAACTGATGAAACTACATTGACATTATCATCCAAAGTCCATAGTTTACATTAGGGTTCACTCTTGGTATTATACATTCTATGAATGTGGACAGAGGCATAATAACATATATCTATCATTATAGTATTATACTATACTGGAGGATACCAGTTTACTCTATATACTCTGACATGTATCCATAATTGTAGTACCATACTATACTAGAATAATTTCATTATCCTAAAAATCCTCTATTCTCCACTTATTCATTTCTTCCTCTCCCTAATCTCTGACAACCACTGATATTTTTACTGTCTTCATAGTTGTGCCTTTTCCAGAATGTCATATGTTGGAACCACACATTATGTAGCCTTTTCAGATTGGTTTCTTTCACTTAGTAATATGCATTTGAATTTCCTCCATGTCTTTTCATGGCTTGAAAAATCATTTCTTTTTACTGCTGAGTAATACTCCATTGTCTGGATGTACCACAGTTTATCCATTCCTACTGAAAGACATCTTGGTTGCTTCCAACTTTTGGCAATTATGAATAAAGCTACTATAAACATTAGTGTGCAGGACTTTGCATGTGTTTTCAGCTACTTTCACATTCCTAAATATCAAGGAGTGTGATTGTTGGATTGTAGAGCAGGAGCATGTTTAGTTTTGTAACAAGCTGCCAAAGTGTATTCCAAAGTGGTTATACCATTTTGTATCCCCATCAACAATGAAAGAGAATTATTTTTGCTTCACATCCTCATCAGCATTTAGTGTTGTCAGTGTTCTGGATTTCGGCCATTTTAAAAGGATTGTAGTGGTATCTCATTGTGTTTTAATTTTCATTTCCCTGATGATATATAATGTGGAGCATCTTTTCACATGGTGATTTTAATCTGTATATCTTTTTTATAAACTATCTGTTAAAGTTCTTGACCCATTTTAAAACTAGATTGTTTGTTCTCTTATTGTTGAATTTTAAGAATTCTCCGTATATATTGTATAACAAAATAAGTCCTTTATCAGATGTATCTTTTGAAAATATTTCTACCATTCTGTGGCTCGTCTTTTAATTCTCTTTACAGTGTCTTGCAGAGCAAAAAAATTTAATTTTAATGAAGTCTAACTCATCCAGCACTGCTTTTGAGCAAATTGAAGGAGCTACTTTGACTATTTCTAATTTAAATAGTAGAATTTAATAATACACTCAGAATCTAAAACTGAATTCATGAGCATTTTGAAATATGAAAGTGCTAAACATTTTAAATAAAGAAAGAAAAAATTAAAAATATCCATTTCTTAACTATATATTTTTATCTTTCCACTTCTATAATGTTGTAGTCATGAAGAGAAGTGGCTGCGTACTTCTCCAATGGGTGAAATATGCATAAATGCTGGGCTAAATGGATGAGTTTTGTGCTAAAATGGTGTCAAACATTTTCCTTTTTTATAATGATTTTTTAAAATTTTATTTTTGGCTATGCTTGGCCTTCGTTGCTGCGTGGGCTTTTCTCTAGTTGTGGAGAGTGGGGGCTACTCTCTAGTTGTGGTGCATGGCTTTTCATCATGGTGGCTTCTCTTGTTGCAGAGCCCGGGCTCTAGGCCACATGGTCTTCAGTAGCTGTAGCTCCTGGGCTCTAGAGCACAGTCAATAGTTGTGGCACATAGACTTAGTTACTCTGCAGCATGTGGGGTCTTCCCAGACCAGGGATGGAATCTGTGTCCCCTGCATTGGCAGGTGGATTCTTTACTAATAAGCCACCAGGGAAGCCCAATGATAAACTCGTTAAATACAATATATTTTGTTAAGTTTAGGAATTTGAGGAATAACCCTTTTAAAATGATGTAATTTCACTCTAATTTTCCTTATATTATTATGTACCTAAGGTTAGCAAGCAAGTATTGGAGGGTAGGATGAAATGAAAATGAGAACTGCAGGCTTTTTAAAACCATTTCAGAACCTATTTTCAAAACTGCTAAATATTTTATTGAGAGTTCTGAACATAAATCCAGAAACAAGGAAAGCTACCAGTATAAATACTACTACAACTTGGAATGTCAGGTATGCATCAATGAGCTCAGTCAAATCTTTGATGTGAAATATCACTATTAATAGAATCTCATTGACTTATGATTTAGGATGACATCTGGACTAGCTGTGTTTGTCTCAGACTCTCTGAATTAAATGCCTTATGAAAAATCAGAAAAATATGAAAACTCCTAATAGCATCAAAAGGCAGGATTGATGACCAGAGCCACTGCACATGGCTGAGAAGCTATACCCAGCACAGGACCCTCAACTGAAATAGGCATTCACTTGCCAAGCTTTGCTACCTTGGGACTTAGGCTTTCAGAGTAGATATAACCCTGTTGACAGGGTTTGACAAGAATTTGACAGGATTTTTCACCATTTTCAAGAACCATAGGGCTGAAATGGACATGAAGCTTTGTAGCTTGAAGGTGAGCAAACTTGTGACTTTAAGGATAGTAAGCAAGCTACCTGCCTCATGGCACCTACTAGTGAAATGGACAGTAGTAATTCCACTACTATGTGTTAACTCCAAGTACTATTTTTTTTTTTTTACATTTTGTTGCCCCATCATTTCCCCATTAGTACTTCTTTTTATTATCTATTGATAGTTTGGACCTCTGGTTTGGAGAATACCAACATGATTCCAATAGGTGTAGACACATGTGATATTCTATATCTAAGGATATGTGAAGCAAATAATGGAAGGGCCTGGGCAGACAGACCTGTGTGTTTGACCCTCTGAGAGTTTAATTTTTCATACATGGTGCCAGTCAAGGAAAAGATGAATGATTTTTTTTCTAATTAACCAGGAATTATCTTCTTCGTATTAAAATAACTAGGCAATAAGGTGAGGGATCTCACCTCAGGCCAGTACTCATAGTGAGAACATTGATAAAGGTTAGCTTTAGATTCAAAAGTTAGATA
The DNA here is from genome assembly GCA_024291935.2 of Okapia johnstoni. Lineage (NCBI taxonomy): Eukaryota > Metazoa > Chordata > Mammalia > Artiodactyla > Giraffidae > Okapia > Okapia johnstoni. The sequence goes on from CM044319.1 coordinate 12,644,907, forward strand.
TGAGCTATGCATATGTTTATGTCTCTCAGCTCAAGACCTATGCTGAGGAGCTAGTAGAAATCAGGCAGATATTGAGAAGAACCAAATAAAATCCACACATCTGGTTATAAGGGCTACAAAAAACTTGGAATGAGTTTAATACAAGGTAAACTTATATTAAAAAGTGTAATACAACATCCTTTTGAAAAGATTGTGCTGCATAAAGGAAAAATAAAGTCCCCCCAAATTTTGGGAAAGTGAACACTTTAGAAAATGGTTTGCCATAACCATAAGTAAATGGAAAGAATCAGATTTGTATTCTCTGTGATACACAACTTGAAATCTAAGACATGATATTAGACTAAGATAAGAAGGGAGAAATAATAAAGATGGGTAAGATAAGGCTGTAAGGACACAGAACATGCAATGTCAAAATCTGAATATTTATTTGAACATAAGAAAAGGAATCCATACTACAGAATGTTAAATCAATGATTAGAGGAAAGATAATGAAGTGAAAAAGAGAAAGTGTCAGTTGCTCAGTCATGTCTGACTCTTTCTGATCCCATGGACAAAAGTCAGTCTTTTCTGTCCCTGGAATTCTCCAGGCAAGAATGCTGGAGTGGGTAGCCATTCCTTTCTCCAGGGGATCTTCCCAACCCAAGGATTGAACCTGGGTCTACCCACATTGCAGGAGGATTCTTTACCATCTGAGCTACCAAGGAAAGGATAAATGGATGGAAACAATTAAATGGAAATAATAATAATGGAGAGAGAGTGCTCCATCTTCTGAAAAAGAAATCTGAGGAAATGGAATAGAAATAGCAGCTAAAGATATATCAGAATATATCTGAAGTAATACTTTGATATAAGGCAATCAGAGATGAAAAACCTCAATGTGTTTTGAAACGTACCAATAAAAAGAGAGCAAACATTTTGATCTATCCAGAGAAAAAATTTACCATTCAATAATGTATCAATTCATTCATTAATTCAGGAACTATTTTGTGAGTGCTTGCTGTATGCTAAAAGTTAGGGTCACAAAGACTACAGAGACACAGTTCTACCTAAAAAAGAATTTAGTGTCTTTTGTGGAGTATATGCATGTAAGAAACAGGCAATTGCTACAAAAAGTGGTATTATAACATTACAATGGGGTAAGAATAGGATACTCAAAAAACATTAGAGAGAGGGGGTGAGGGAAAGCTTTCTCAGTCTCAGGTATGGAAACAATTCAATAAAAATCTAGAGAATAAACTTCTCTGGTGGTCCAATGTCTAAGATTCCCCACTTCCAATGAAAGAGGCCCAGGTTCAATTCTTGGTCAGGGAACTAGACCCCACATTCCACAACTAAGATCCCACATGCTGCAGCTAAGACAGTGCAACTAAAAGAAAAAAAGAATTCAGAAAAAAGAAACTACTTTCAAAGGAAGAAAAAGAAAAATAGACTTATCTTCAACATTAAACTTCAGAAGCTGAATAGAATAACATATACTGTAGCCTGAAATAGATTTGACTTACAAAGTTTATAGCCACACAAATTATCATTTGCATAGGAAAGGAAAACTAAGACATTCTTAGATACCTCATAGTTCAGAAATATATCACCGCTGTACTGAAATAATTGAATATACACTTTAGTAAGTCAGGAAGGACATCAAAGTACAAAAACTAAGAAAGATGAAATTCTGATATAAAAGAAATACCTATAAATATTTGAAATAATTTAAATATTGGATGAGGCAAAAACTTGTCGCAAATATAATGAGAATATTAAAAGTGATCTTTAAGACATACAGTCCAAGTATAAATAAATAATTTAGTAATAATGTGTTCTAAACTTCCTGATTATAGCAACAAAATCTCAAGTGGTTGGAAAAGAGGTGGCAGGAAGAAGAAATTTCTAATTTCCTCATTTTCTTATTTTCTATTTGTTAAAACAAGGAAATGATAGGTTCTCATTCTAACAATGACATTGTAATTGGACATATACTATTTTATGTTTTTTTTTTAAAACATGAAGGTAAATAATTACAAATAGAATTGAAAATTATATGTTTATTTTTTCATGTTTATTTATTTTTTTTGCCACATCTCATGGCTCATGGGTTCTTAGTTCCTTACCAGGAATTGAACCCAGACCCTCAGCAGTGAAAGCACAGAATCCTAACCACTGGCCCACCAGGTAATTCCTTATTTTTTCATGTTCCTCAATAGAGGAACAAAGAAAGGAAAACTTGATCAGATAACAAAGATGTAAAACTCTCATTCCAGTGGTTTATCAATCATCCAATAAGGAACTCTTGTGAGCATTCCTCTACCACATTTAAAAAAAATTTTTTTGGCTGCACCACATGGCATGTGGGATCTTAGTTCCCCAACCAGGTATCAGACCCATGCCCCCTGCAGTCAAAGCTCAGAGTCTTAACCACTGGACTGGCAGGAAAGTCTGTTTTTTTTTTTTTGCAAGCATATACTCTGTCCTTGGGCTTCCCTTGTGGCCCAGCTGGTAAAGAATCCGCCTGCAATGCAGGAGATCTGAGTTCAATCCCTGGGTTGGGAAGATCTCCTGGAGAAGGGAATGGCTGCCCACTCCAGTATTCTGGCCTAGAGAATTCCATAGACTGTATAGTCCATGGGGTCACAAAGAGTCAGACACATCCGAGTGACCTTCACTTTCCCTCTGTCCTCATTGTCACCCTCTGTCCTCACCTCCACACTGTTTCTATTGACAATCTTTGTTCAGACCATCATCAAATTCATATTTACCATGTTTGTCTTCTAACTTTTCTCCTAACTTTCTCTCTTGGCAAATTCTAATTTTTTTCTTTTTTAAAAAATATTCTTTTTAAAATTTTTAATTGGAGGAAAATTGCTTTACAATATTGTGTTAGTTTCTGCCATATATCAACATGAATCAGCCATGGGTATGTTCCTCCCTCTTGAACCTCCCTTGCACCTCCCACCCCATCCCACCCCTCTAGGTTGTCACAGAGCACTCAGTTTGAGTTTCCTGGTCTGACAACAAATTCTCACTGGCTCTCTATTTTACATATGGTAATGGATATGTTTCAATGCTACTCTTTCAATTCATCCCTGTCTCTCCTTCCCTGAGTATCCACAAGTCTGTCCTCTATGTCTGTGTCACCATTGCTGCTCTGCAAATAGGTTCATTAGTATCATCTTTCTAGACTTCATATATATGTGTTAATATATTTGTTTTTCTCTTTATTTAGTCTGTGAAGTAAGATACAGACTTACTTCGCTCTGTATAATAGGCTCTAGATTGTTCCACCTCTTTAGAACAGACTCAAATGCATTCCTTTTTATGGCTGAGTAATATTCCACTGCATATATGCAGTGGAATATTATATATGTAACTTCTTTATCCATTCATCTTTTGATGGAGATTTAGGTTGTTTCCATGTCCTAGCTATTTAAAAAAAAAAAGTGCTGCAGTGAACATTGGAGTATGTGTATTTTTTTCAATTATGGTTTCTTCAGGGTATATGCCCAGTAATGGTATTGTTGGGTCATATGGTAGTTTATTCCTAGGTTTTAAGGATTCTCCATACTGTCTAAATTTGATTATGTTCCTTTAGCACCTAAAGTCACTTCCTATTAACCTTAGGATAAAATCCAAACTCTAAACATAGTATGAGGTTTCTTCTTACTTCTCTATAGACTCATATCCTGTCTCCTCTTCTGGCTGTTTTCAATACCTCAAATGCTCCCTGTTTTGTTCTTTTCAGACAGAATAGTTCTGTCCTGTTTGCTAGTGTGTTTTCTTCATCGCAGAACATGTTTCCTTCACATTTTGCTTGGTCTGTTAAGGCCTCAGCTGAATGGTCTGAGTCAAAGCAAGGCCCCCACTTCACTTCTCTTCCAGGTTAGAACTATGGGCTCATATTTCACCCTATCCGTTTCCCTTTATGATATGCATCACACTTTAAATTCTAAGACACATATTTAGATGCTTTTAAAGTTAGAATGGCTATTACAACTGATATTAAAGAAACTTGCAATACCAGTCTGAGGCATAGATGGCTATTGCCCTCACAAAGGCAAACTCAAGCTGATATAGGCTAATGCAAACAGACTATAAATGAGAGTTCTCATTAAAATTGCCTCATTCATATGTTGGTATTGCCATTCACTAACCACATGACTTTATCAACCCTGAGCTTCAGTTTCTTCTCCTGTCAAGTATAAATTATAATATTACTGGCCTCAAATGTTGTGTCTATATGTGTGTATGTACAGTGAGATAATATATGAACAGCAACTGAATTATAGGAGGAACTCAGTAAATATTAGCTAATACAGTTGATAGTTGAACAACCAGAAGGTTGGGATACCAACCCCGCTAAGGAGTTGAAAATACACATGTAACTTTACAGTCAGTCCCTCCATATCCATGGTTCTGTAGCTGCAGATTCAACCAACTACAAATCATGTAGGACTGTGGTGGTGGTAGTTGGTGGTTTAGCCACTAAGTTGTGTCCGACTCTTGCGACCGCGTGGACTATAGTCCGCCAAGTTCCTCTGCCCATGGGATTTCCCAGGTGAGAATACTGGAGTGGGTTGCCATTTCCATCTCCAGGGGATTTTCCTGACCCAGGGACTGAACCCAGATCTCCTGCATTGCAAGCAGTCTCCTGTTTTACAGGTGGATTTTTTACCCACTGAGCCACCAGAGAAGTAGTACTGTAGTACATGATTGTCAAAAAAAATCCATGTATTATGGCCCCACCAGTTCAAACCCATGTTGTACAGATAATATCTGTAACTGAAGTAGCTGGTTATACATGCAGTTGATTTTTAATTTAAGTAAGTAGTCAGAATTATCATTTAAAAAGTCTTTAAAAGTTTACCTTAAGGAAATGTAGAGATTGTACTTAGTAGAAAAATATCTTACTTTAAATCAATTGTCTCACATATGCCCAAAGAGCTAAAGGAAACCATGGACAAACAACCAAAGGAAGTCAGAAAATGGTATATGAACAAAATGAGATTATCAGTAAAGGGATAAAAAATTGTAAAAATAAACCAAATAGAAATTTTGGAGATGAACAATACAATAAGTGAAATGGAAAATTCACTAGAAGAGTTTGACAACAGATTTGAGCAGGCAGAATAAGTTAGTAAATGTGATGATAAGATAATTGAAACTATCCAGATAGAGGGACAGATAAAAAAGAAAGAATAAATAAAAGTGTACAGAGTCTAAGAGTAATCTTGCAAACCAAAATATACATTATGGAAGTTCTGAAGGAGAGGTGAGAGTAAAGGAGCAGAAAATAATTAAAGAAATAATGGCTGAAAACTTCCTGATATGTTGAAAGAATGAATCTGCATATTCAAGCACTTCAGTGAACTCAAGTAGGCTAAACTCATAGATTCACCCTGAGATACATTATAATCAAAGTGTTGAATGCCAAGGACAATAATGAGAGAATCTTGAAAGTAGCAAGAGAGAAGCAACTCTTTATATACAAGGGATCCTCTGTAAGATTAACAGCCAATTTCACTTTGGAATCATGGAGGCCAGAAGGCAGTGGGATGACATACTTAAAATGCTGGGGAAAAAAATATGTGTCAATCAAAAATTCTGTATCTGGTGAAACCATTTTTCAAAAATGAAAGAGAAATTATGACATTCTGATATACAAAAAAAAAAAAAAAAAAGCTGAGAAAATTAAAAGCTGAGAAAGTTTGTTGCTAGTAGACTTACCCTTAAGGGAATTATAGTGGGTCCTTCAGATAAAAAGGAGAAGGAAATGGCAACCACTCCAGTAATCTTGCCTGGAGAATTCCAGGGACAGAGGAGCCTGGCAGGCTACAGTCCATGGGGTTGCAAACAGTCAGGCATGACTGAGCAACTATCACTCAGATAAAAGGGTCAATAATTCAGAGCAACACAAAGAAATACACTTTGGTTAAGGCAACTATCTAGGTAGCTATAAAGATTGCCATGATTTTGTTTTTGCTTTGTAACTTTTTATTTCTTACATATTTAAAAGAAAATGCTTAAAAATAATTTATCAATCTATGTTAATAGGCACACAATGTATAAAGATGAAATTTGTGATTACAAGGATGTAAAAGAGGGAAATAAACTGTATAGGAGTAGAGCTTTATATATTATTAAGGCTAAGCTGGTATTAACTCAAATTAGATTGTTATAAATGTTTCAAATTATAATCCCCATGATAACCACCATGACAATATCTGAAAAAATACATAAAAGAAAATAAGAAGGGAATAATATGGTACACAGAAAAAAATTAAACACAAAAGAAGGCAGTAGTAGAGGAAGTGAAGACCAGAAAAAATGGTATAAGGTATATAGAAATCAAATAATAAAAATGCAGAAGTAAACCCTTACTTATCAGTAATTCCTTAACTGTTAATAGATTAACCTCTTAATCAAAAGGCAGAGTTTTGTGGAGTGGACAATATAACAAGATCAAGCAATATAGTGTCTTTAATAGACTTGCTTTAGATCCATAGACACAAGTATGTTGAAATAAAATAACAGAAAAAAATTTTTCATGCAAATAGTGGAAGAGAGATGGGGTGACTAAATCGATATCAAACAAAATAGATTAAGTTAAAAACTGTTACTAGAGACAAAAAAGAGACCTTATGTATGACAAAAGTGTCATTTATCAAGAAGACATGACAATTACACACGTAGACACATCAAACAATAGAGCACCCCCCCCAAGTATATGAAACAAATAATGATAGAACTGAAGGGAGAGATAGAGAGTACTGCACTAACAGTTGGAGACTTCACTACATCATTTTTAATAATAGATAGAAAAGCAGAAGACCAAAAAGGATATAGTAGACTTAAATAATACCATAAATAATAGATCTAACAGGTATACATATAGGATATTCCACCCAACTGCAGCAAAATACACATTCTTCTGAAGTGGATATAGAACCTTCTCCCAGACAGATCAAATGTTAAGCCACAAAAAGTCTCAATATATTTAAAAAGATTGAAATCATGCAAAGTATATTCTCCAACCAAATGAAATGAAGCTGAAAATCAATAACAGAAGGAAAAATGAAAAATCCACAAATATGGAAATCAACCAACACATTTAAAAATAACAAATGAGTTAAAAAAGGAAATCATGTGGGAAATTAGACTTAGAGATGGGTGAAAAAAAGTTAAATCATACCAGAACTTATAGGATGCAGTGAAAGCAGTGCTCAGAGGGAAATTAATAGAAGTAAATGTCTACTTTAAAAAAGAAGAAAGATCTTAAATCAGTAACCTAACTTTACAGCTCAAGGAAGTAGAGAGAAAGAGCAAACTAAATCCGAAGACAGAAGAAGGAAGGAAATAATAAAGATTAGAGCAGAGATGAATGAAATAAAGAAGAGAAAAACAATAGTATCAATGAAGTGAAAGTCAGTTCTTTGAAAAGATCAAAAAAATAGAAGAAACTTTAGCTAGACTTATAAGAAAAGGGCAAAGAATAACAAGTAACTAAAATCAGAAATGAAAATGGGGACATTACCACACCAAATAGAAAAAAAAAAAGAATTATTTATAAAAGAATAGCGTGAATAACCACACACCAAAATATTAGATAATCTAGATGAAATGTATAAATTCCTAGAAACACAAAATACCAAAACTGAATCTAGAAAAAAAAATTGAATAGATTTATATCAAATAAAGACATTGACTCAGTAATCAAAAACCTCCCAACAAAGCAGTTCAGGACCAGATGGCTTCACCAGTGAATTCTACTGAACACTTAGAGAAGAATGAACACCAATCCTTCTCAAACTCTTAAAAAAATAGAGGAGGAAATACTTCCCAATTCATTCTATGAGGCCAGCGTTACTGAGATACCAAAGCCAGACAAAGATACTACAAGAAAAGAAAACTAAAAACCAGTGTTCTTTATGGATGAAGATGCAACAATTCTCCACAAAATACTTGCAAACTGAATTTAGTAGCATATTACGTGGATTATACATCATGATCAAGTGTGATTTATCCCTGGAATGAAAGGGAGGTTAAACATAAGAAAATCATTCAAATGCACAATTACACTACATATAAGTATAAGGCATATACTTAAGCATATGGCATATAAGTATAAGGCATATGCTTAAAAGAATTGAAATTAGGTACTCAAACAATGCAAAGGCACAGTCATAGCAGCATTGTTTACAACAGCCAAAAAGGGAAAACAGCTCAGCTACCCTGTCCATCAATAGATGAATGGATTGATAAATTGTGTATATGCATTACATAGATGTAACTTGAAAACTTTATGCTAGGTGAAAAAAATCAGATAGAAAAAGTCACATGTATGATTTCACTCACATGAAATATGCATAATAGCTATATTCATATAGACAGAACACAGACTGGTCGTCCCTTGGGACTGAAGAGAGCAGGAAAGCAGAGCAACTGTTTAATGGGTACAGGGTTTCCTTTTGGGGTAATAAAAATGCTTTGAAACTAGATAGATGTGGTGGTTGCACAAGATTGTGAGTGGACCAAATACCACTGAATTGTTCACTTTACAATGCTTAATTTAGCTCTGTGAATTTTACCTCAATTTTTTAAAATTTCAATAAACTACAAACTGAGTTAATAAGAATGTACCAATATTGTTCCCCAATCGTCACAAATGTACCATACATTAATATGTTAATAATAGGGGAAACTATGTGTCTTGGGGAGCGGGGGAAGGATGGGGAAGAGGCAGCGTTCTACATGGAACTCTCTGTAGGGTTTGTTCACTTTTTCTCTAAATCTGAAACTGTTCTAAAAAAATCTATTAGCTAAAGAAAAAAACCCTTTGTTTTCCTAAATAACTCTGAATCAGAGAGGAAATAAAATGGTAATTAAAAAACAAAATAATAATGTGAAATTGACATAGCAAATGTGTTTAAGAATCGTTAAAATGGTATGCAGAAAACTCCTAGCTTTAAATACTTTGATTCCAAAATAAGAAAGAATAGAAGTAATACAAGCATCCGACTCTAAAACTGAGGAAAGGAAAAATAAAATAGTCTAAAAAGAGGGAAGGGCAGTAAGAAAACAGAATAAAGATAAAGGCAAAAATTAATTATTCAAAAAAGAGCTAACCGTAAAAGTGATACATCCAAGAGAGTCACACTTTGACGTGTCATATCAGGGAAAAAAGAGAGAAAACATAAATGGACAAAGTTAGTAATGAAAATGGTTATACATATGGTTGTGAAGATGATCAGAAATACAATACTTTGCATATTAACTCATTTGAAAACTTTGATAAAACTTTACTTATAAAATACATAAAAAACCTAAACTGTGTGAAAAATCAGGGTAAAACTTGAATAGATCAATAACAACAGAAAACGTTGAAAAGCTTTTAAAGAATTACTTCCAAAAATGTGTGCCAAGGACAAACGTGCTAAGATTTTCTCTTTAAACATCTCAAGGAGCCGCTAAGTCCCATGAAACTTTTTTAGAACATGGAGATGTTTGGTAGTTTTATCAGAAAATAAAAATGCAGATTAATTTCACTTATAAATAGGAATGCAAAAATTCTCAATAAATTATAGGCATTTCTTTTTCAGTATGTATTTTGTTAACATAAACTAGTATAAGGTAAATCAATTTGGACACACATTTTGCACACCACTGTTGCCTGAACTGTGGCCTGCAGATAGCACGGCTAAAATAGAGAGAAAGCTTTTTGCACAATGTGTAGGAGCAGCTGCTTTGTTTGAGTAATGGTTGCTCTGCCTTCATAGGGTTCCTTGGCTATGCCACATTGTTTTCATTCTTTTCTGTTAATTTGAGTTGTGAACTGAATTGTGAAGCCAAAATAATAGAGGAGAGGCGTAAAGCATGTGGACTGAAAAGAAAATGAGGAAATGTGTAGGTTTGGTTTGTTTTGTTTTGATCAGCCAATTTATTATCTAGAGTGATAACAAAATACAGTTTATAATTATAAACCTATTTTTATTACTGTGGGATGATTTTTTAATAACATGTACTTTAAAAAATGCAATTACTGTATCATATAACTACAGGACCCATATAGTTTAAAAGTAGAAAGACTGTACAGTTGTCTCTAATGATATAAAAAAGACAATGAATATAGTTTAACATGAAGTCTTGATTCATTTTTAGCAAATTAGGGTTAGGAGTATGTTTGGTAGTTATTTGGTTTTTATGATTAAGGTGTTTATCTCAAACCAATAGTCAACGTCATTCTTAATGTTAACCACTAGGGAAATTCCCGCTGAGATCAGAACATGATGAGGTTGGCTGCTATCTCCTGTTATTAAACACTGTTCTAGAAGTTCTGGCCAATGTTACCATCAGAAGAAAAAAAGAAGATGAAGTTATGTTTTTCCTATCTGGGCATTGCATGTGAATTACCCAAAATAATTTAGAATAAGTAAAATATCAACGCAACGACTGGACGCAAGATGAAATTATTATATCAAGAACTTTCCTAAATGTCAGCAGTATTTAGTTAGAAAATACAATGGAAAGAATGTCCTTATCAAGATTGCATCCCTATTACCCTCATGAAGAAGATAAAATACATTGGAATATATTTTATAATAAACAACCTGTTTCCTGAGGCCTTAACACATGGAAAGAAAAAATGTTTGCAGACAGGAAGTTTCTTTCCTGTTAAGAATGATTGTTTTCTTCAAACTAGTGCATAAGTTTCATGAAATTCCAACCAATACTTTTAGGGAGGAATTTTAGAGATTTCTTTGAATCTTCCAGTTGGTAATCTCTTTCACTGTCACAAGTGTTTAAGAGAAATAATTGGAGATTACTTTAGTTGACTGCTAGCAGGAACTTCAGTCAGGTTAGACCTGGAATACAGTCGCAGGTCCTCGTCCTGCATGGGGGCAGATAAATGTGGGCACCTGTGCCCAGGTGGAAGAGAGCCCTGGAGGGAGTGAGGAGATGGGGTGGGCAAGTAAGGACAAGGAAGACCTAGGAACGAATTCTAAGTTTCTGTAAATGACTTGGCTTTCCTGTGACCTTGGCCCAGTATTGCCCCTCCCCCCAAACCCCATCTTTTTCCAGTTTGGATAAGATATCTCAAAATATTTTTCAATATTGTAAGAAGGCAGGGCAGTGGTAACAGAGAGCCAGAAAAAAAGAAGTGCTGTGGACTTATGGTTAAGCCCTGGCTCTGCTAGTTACTAGTTGGAAGGTCCTGTGATCATCTTCCCTCTGGCAGACACAATAAATGGCAGGTGTTTATATAACAGTGGTGATGACCCTTGTAGTTTCACCTTTTTTGAACAATCAACTTATTCTTAAGAATACACTACACAATCTTTAATATTCACTTCTTGTGAAATTAAAGGCCAACTGATAATGATATAAGACTCGATTGCTATTATTGTATAAATTTAAATGTTTGAAGATACGTAATGCAAAGTTTTCTATTAATATAAGGAAAATACTTTAAAGAAATATTTATAAACATATTTCTTAGAAGATGGAAAAATAATAAATGCAAGTTAATGCTTGAATGAACACACTGAATCAGGTCAGAACTGATCTTTAAAAATTTCACCAAAAAAGTATGAATATATATATAGTATTTACTTTTCAACCTAATAAGCTATATACAACTTAACTTATACCAAATAGATACCTTTTAAGTTTTAGGTTATAGAAACCACTCACTGGAGAAGGCTGTATTCCAGACATAAACCTTAAAAAAAAATTTCAAATAGAGACATAAATTTTATCTTACAAGTTGAGACAGTAGCAAAAGGATCACAGTTTTTAAAAATTTCTCATGATCTTGGCTAGGGACCACATTTTTTAAAAGGCTGAATTTCCAACTAGGGCAATGAACAAAAGATGTTATTGAATCACATCATAAATTACTCACTTAACAGAATCAATTGTAGAGCGAATCTGCAACACAGCAGTTTAAGACATCCAGGCTACCTTGCTAGTTTGTGAAATGGTAGGAACTACTAAAGTTCTGATGACCTCTTCTGCAGGTTACAAGACTTCCTTCGTAGACTACTGCTCTTTAAAGAAGTAGAAAGTTACAGAGTCTGGAAGTTTTATCTGCAGGCTCTAGTACTGCCGCTTAAACTGTCCTGAGATCTCCCTTGTGTTAAACTGGGAACTTCCACTGAGAAATCCCCCAACTTGAAGACTTCCTTTTTTGTAACTATCAACAGCCAATCGTGACAAGACATTGAAATGAAGCAAAGGCTACCAGAAATGTCTGTAAACCACCGTGACTGTAGCTTTGACTTCCTTTTGAAGTAGATACTTTACTTGAAGAGCTAGGACATTTTAACAAAAGTCCAGAAATTGTAAATCCCAAAATACATTTGGATTAAGCACATTTTCATGTCAGAAAAATTTAAAGAAAGCCTATTTGATAAATGGCTTTTTAAGGTTTTAGGAAGTCACTTTGGGACCTAAGCAGTATAATTATAAACAGCAGGTGAAAACAAGATTTTAGTATAGCTGTCTTTGCTTCATGGCCTACAGAGGTCGCTAGGATGAAGCCTCATAATAATAAATTTTATGCTGGATTCCAGAGTCTGACCACAATTTTCTGCTTTCTTAAGAGTTTTCCTCCCAGGGAATTAAGATTAGCTCTTCTACAGACAAGTATATGTGCCAGAACACTGGGGAAATGCTTTACAAACACATAGATTCTTCTCAGGCTACTTGGAGCAAAACATCAAGTTCTACATGCAAACAGAAGCCAGCATATGCACCCCAGACATTTTTCTTTGTTGTAAAATTTCAGAGCTGGTGCCCATAGACACCATCTGTTCCATTTCCTTTTTATTACAGATGAGGAAACAGGAGAGGGCAAATGCTCAAAGTCACCAAGAAGGTTAGAGGCAGCACTCAGATTAAAATCTGTTTTTTGAATCAAAGTGTATTTTTCTCAGTGTAGCAGGTTATTAAACAGGAAAAGGACTGTGGCGATGGAGCCCTCTCCTCGTTCAACTGCTGCATTTTGTGGATGAGAAATCTGAGATCTTACTCAAAGTTTCCCAGTCAGTAAAAGACTAAAATTTAGAACTTCAGATTCTTGGTCTAGTTTCTTTTCCACTTTAAAACACCACCCTCGGGACTTCTCTGGTGGTCCAGTGGTTGAGTCTTCACCTTCCAATGAGGGGGTGCAAGTTCGATCCCTGGTCACAAAGCTAAGATCCCACATGCCTCTGGGCCAAAAAACCAAAATATAAAAAAAACAGAAGCAACACTGTAACAAATTCAATAAAGACTTTAAAAAAAAAAAATAAATAAAACACCACCCTCTTTTAAGTGTCAAATAAGCCTGAGATATTTCTACTCTTGAAGAAATTATTGTATAAAAAGGAAATAACTCTGAATTAATCTAAAATGATGAATAAGCTTATGATTAAAAGCACTCCATTTACTTATCTAACATATAAGGAAGTATTAATACCCTTTAGCACCTTACATTGTCTAATTAGCTTACTGATATAAACCTCAAACTCTCTTGTGTGTAATGGGAAAAGCTATCTAATACTGTAAATATAGCCAAGAAAAAAGTGAACTAGCCATTGGTGAAAGGAAAACTTTTCTCTCAAGAATTTACTTTTTTGAGTTGGATTTTAAAAACATAGTTTTGTTTGTTTTTAAATCGCTGTTGATGCTTTAACTGGGAAATGCCCCAATGATCTCAGCGTTCTGTTCCCCTTCCCTCTTCTTCCTTTTTGTTTTTTTACTTGGATGTATGAGCTTGGTATGAGCCCAAGTCACAGCAGAACCAGCTAATCCTGGGTAATCGGTCTCAACGAGCACTGTTTGCAAGAAGGTCCTGAGGCCAAGAGAAAGAACACGCAGAGACTCTTTTGGAGGAAATTTTGGCTGTGTGTGTGGAATGTAGAACCTATGCTGGTTCTGGCTCTAGGCAAAACATGTGAGGCAGATGGAAGTTTTTGTTGTCTCTAGTGGTTCCTTTTCCTATTCCCTCCCCCTCCTGTTTTCCTCTCAGAGTCATGCACCATGTGACTACAGCAGACAGAAATACAGTGATTTCTGCAGGGGAGGAAGGAGCAAATCGGTATGGAGAGCCAAGAGAGCCAAGCTGGTATTGACAAGGGTTAAAGTATCATGTTTAGGACTGGAGGGGACTCAGTGGGTGGGGATCTCCAAGCCCAAATTAGGGGTTGGGAGCCACCAGTCAGGTTCCCATTCAGGCAGAGGTGAACAACCGACAGTTTGCTAATCAAAGAAGGAAGAGATTGCCACCATAGGACAACAAGGTTCTCTAGGCAGGTCTGGGTGAAAGGCCTCTTGAAGAAGAGTTCCTGGAAAGCAGAGTCTACCCTGGAGGAGGTGGAAGGCAAAAAAGCTGGTGTTCCTCATTGCTGGCCGGGATTTAGAGATAGGCTTCTTCCTTCAGGAGGGGACCCAGGTGCCTGTAACTCTGGCCAAGGAGATAGACAGCCAGGCTGCACTGGTAGGTGTTTAATTGGGAAACTTGATGACAAAGACACCTGCAGTACAAATCCATGTTCCAGGCATGGTATTTGTGGGAGAAGCAGAATTTTCTAGCCTCTACTTGCTGGTGGGCTGATGCTCTGGGATTTCATTGGCCAATGGCCACAGCAGAGCTGGCATTTGTGGGGATGATGGATACTCTTTTTTCACTACCACCTCAATCTCTATAAACAGCACTGGGAGGAATGGTTGGTATGGATAGTTTGCAACATAAATTTCTTCCAAAGTATTGCTCTAGTAGGGATATGTATTTTCTGTCATAGAGACTTGTAGAATCAAAGTGCCCTTAGAGTGAACAAGGGAAGGAGATTTGGTGGAAGTGGGGAGGAGGTAGGCATGCTAATTCAATAAACATATGTTATCTATTAAGTGTTGGGTTCTATGCTGGGTGTAAAAATCATTAAAATGCTTTTTCTTGCCTTTGAGGGGCTCGTGATCTTAAGGAATAGACAGACAGGCAAACAACATTTTCCTCCGCCCATTGCCAAAGATGAGAGCAGAGATACGTACAAGGTGCTGTGTGGGCAGAGAGGCAGTTCTCAGAGCTAGAGCGACTCATGAGAAGATGCCTGCCTAGACATCCAGGAACTGAGCAAGCAAAAGATCAAGGTTAAAAATCAATTTTGTACCTTTTGTATATTCTCAGTAAGTTCATTCTGATTTCCTTTAGGCTAACCTTGTGGCTTTTTGCTCATTTCTATAGATTTATAAGTAAAAATTTTCTAAAATCTTAATTTGGCTTTTAACATTCTAAAGGGTAATTTACAGTCTTGATGATAGATAGACACTATTTTAGTGTTTTGGGTAACTATTGTTACAAACCAAAGCTGCGAGGTACCCAGAGAGCCTGAGCATTTAAGTATGTTAGGCCTGTTATTTTAAGATTAGGAATAAAAGTAGGACTCTACCTTTCCCAATACTCTGTCATCCTCATTGTATGATGGCTACATATTTTTGGCTATCAAAAGAAAGAGGACACTTCATTATGTACGAAGAAATAAAGGTTGATAAAACTGAAATCCAAAAATATCTTGACAAACTCATGTTGTAGGCTGATGCCTTATGAACAATAACAGAAGTAACTATAAAGTTGTCTAGTTACTACTTTTACTTACAGACTACATTACTCTACAACCATCCACCATCCTATAAAAAAAAAACAGGGAAAAATTGCATATGGTCAGAAAGGGATGATGAGATGCAATTTGTAGCAGTCATACAAAAAAAGACTTAAGATTTTCACCTGAGGTAGATATAGGGGGATGCTAATAAAATTCCAAAATGAATAGGACCTTTGAATTCCCTCTAGAATGAGGGAAGCACTAGTTCTTCTTCCAGAACCATGTTTCCAGGTGTCACTCTTTAAAAAGACCATATATAAACTGGTTATAAACTCATCCATGTTACATATGTGTGATTGCAGGAATGGAAGATGTTTAGCTTATAGAAAGGAAATAACAGCATTTAAATATCAATTATATTCTTCTGTAGAGTTCCAAGGTAAACCTCAAGGTAAGTAGGAGACAAAAGGAAAACAATTTTGCTTCACTGTAGAAAGATCAAGTAAGAAAAACAGTAAGTTTCCTTGGGAGATAATGAGTTCCATGGTCTGGGGAAAAATCAACACAGGATAAATGACCACTCCTTAGGAACATTGAAAGGTTATAAAAAGTCTCAGCTAAGATAATAATGACTAATACCTATATAGCATTTCCTGTGGTCCTGGCACAATTCTAAGTGATTTACATGTATTACCTCATTTAATTCTTTGAAGTACCCTAGAAGAAGGTGCTCTTGTATAGATACAAAAACTGAGGCATAAAGAGAGCTAACTAATTTATCCAAGTGCACATAGCTAGTAAGTGTAAACCTCTGCCTGCAATGCAGGAGACCCCAGTTCAGATTCCCGGGTCCGGAAGATCCGCTGGAAAAGGGATAGGCTGCTCACTCCAGCATTCTTGGGCTTCCCTGGTGGCTCAGCTGGTAAAGAATCCGCCTGCAATGAGGGAGACCTGGGTTGGGGAAGATCCCCTGGAGAAGGGAAAGGCTCCCCACTCCAGGATTCTGGCCTAGAGAATTCCATGGACTGTATAGTCTATGGGGTCACAAAGAATCGGACACGACTTAGCGACTTTCACTTTCACTTTCTGACATTTGTCTCTAAAGTCCGTGTTCTTAACAACTTCACTGTAGTGCACCTGGGATGTCTGTTACAGTGTACTTTATTGAATACAGATTCCTTCAGTCACTGAGAGCACAAAATCTTAGAGGCAGAAAGGAATTCAGATGTGTTCTCCACCACTTTTTATTTCTTCTCATGTCCAATTTGAAAGCTTCCAGCCTGCCAGGAAATTAACAAACTGAGCATATGTCACCTCCGATCCCTGCTTGATATCTACCAGTTTGGTCTTAGGATGGGCATGTAAGGATGATATTACTAGAGACAGCAAAAGGAGTGTGGGGCAGGAGTAGGGATCATGGGGAGAAGTGGAGGAGGTTTTAGGCTTGCTGCTTTTTCTCAAGTGTCAATTGAGAGCAGCCTTGGAGCAGATTCAATACCATTAGTTAAGGAAGATGACAGTGCACATTTTGTTTCTGCAGATTTACTTAGCCTTCAATTTTTTTCCCTTCTAACCTGTTATGGATTGCTCAGTAAGTCTCATAAAAAAATCCATGATACTTCCTACCAGATACAAGGTGAACGATATAAGTCTCCATAAAAAATCTCTATAAGTTGACAGAATTTCATCAGGGAATGAAGGTACCTCATCACAGAAAGTTTTGTTTCAGTATTATACATTCTACTTTCTCTTTTAGTGGCCAATGTAGCAATATATTTAGTTTATTGCCAACTAGTCCTTTCATTTTGATCTATGTACTGGGATTTCTCTTGTCTGAGGTTAATGAGAATCACCAACCAAACGAATGAGTCTCACAGGCAGTTTCTATCAAGCTGAGAAACCCAGAAAATGGTTTAGGTATTAGAACAGAGAAATTAGAAATTATTTGGATTCTTTATGAAGGTCCAGAATTTATAAATGGTGGAAAGAAAATTTTGCACTACCTGAGACATATTTATTTTGGATTTATAAGTTTATGAAATTGAAATTGCTCTGAGGTGCTTAGGGTGCATCAATAATTTTCTACGCGAGCACACAACACAGTAATTTAGTCCTGATATAGTTTCTAACATTAGCAGGATTAATAGTTCCAACTTGTAATTCCATATAAATGAGATAAAAAACATTTTACCCATCTATAACCTCTAAGACATGATGGCAGTGAGAAGAGAAAAGAGGGAGAGACAGAAAGGATAATCCATAAACTCTGGATTTTTCTATGGCTTTAATAAAATAAGTCAGGCTTTCAAAGATCTGACCTTTGAAAATGGTTTAGCTTGATTCCAGGGGGATGTTGGGAGGATTAACTAGCTGAATCTTGCAGAGATATTTCATGATTTCTTATGTGTTATTTATTCTTTGGTTTACCAGTTGAGTTCCTTTTTAATTTGATCAGATTTGGAGAGATGCTAGAAACATGATAAAAAATTCAATAAACATGGGTTCCAAGTAAAATCACAAGCTATTGTTTAAGGAGGAAAAATTGAGGTCGTACTAGAAGTGTAGGAGTAATTGTGTGTGTATATGTGAAATGGCAACCGACTCCAGTATTCTTACCTGGAGAATCCCAGGGACGACAGAGCCTGGTGGGCTGCCATCTATGGGGTCGCACAGAGTTGGACACAACTGAAGCGACTTAGCAGCAGCAGCAGCAGCAGCATGTGTACATGCTGTTCTTTAGACAACCTTAGTTGTAGTCCTCTACTTCAAAGATGAAGAAACTGAGATTCAGATTGGTTTTTTCAATATCAAGCAGCTGATTGATAGTGTTGACAGCTTTCCTATCTTTAGGAATTAGAGATTCTAGATCCCATGTACCTGATCATCTTTGACTTTATAACATGAGGATGCTGTTAAGGTTTGGAAGCTGAATGGAGGTGACTAGAGAACTTTCTGTTCAGTTCAGTTCAGTTCAGTCGCTCAGTCGTGTCCAACTCTTTGCGACCCCATGAACTGCAGCATGCCAGGCCTCCCTGTCCATCACCAGCTCCTGCAGTCCACCCAAACCCATGTCCGTCAAGTCAGTGATGCCATCTAACCATCTCATCCTCTGTCGTCTCCTTCTCCTCCTGCCCTCAATCTTTCCCAGCATCAGGGTCTTTTCCAGTGAGTCAACTCTTCGCATCAGGTGGCCAAAGTGTTGGAGTTTCAGCTTCAACATCAGTCCTTCCAGTGAACACCCAGGACTGATCTCCTTTAGGATGGACTGGTTGGATCTCCTCACAGTCCAAGGGACTCTCAAGAGTCTTCTCCAACACCACAGGTCAAAAGCATCAAATCTTCGGCGCTCAGCTTTCTTCACCGCCCAACTCTCACATCCATACATGACCACTGGAAAAACCATAGCCTTGACTAGACAGACCTTTGTTGACAAAGTAATGTCTCTGCTTTTTAATATACTATGTTGGTTGGCCATAACCTTCCTTCCAAGGAGTAAGCGTCTTTTAATTTCATAGCTGCAATCACCATCTGCAGTGATTTTGGAGCCCCCCAAAATAAAGTCTGACACTGTTTCCACTGTTTCCCCATCTATTTGCCATGAAGTGATGGGACCAGATGCCATGATCTTAGTTTTCGGAATGTTGATAGAGAACTTTAGATTACTCTATAAGTGAATGGCTTATGTGCTTTGTCTCTTGTCATTGGGTTTCAGGCTTTGAATGGGAAAAATCACTGCTTTATTGAGAGGTAGTCTAGCAGAAGGGTTAGGCACACAGTTGCTGGAGACTTATTGTTTAGGTTCCAAATCTTAACTCCATTCTTGGATAGCTCCTTGCCTAAATCTTACAGTAGTTTTGAGGACTGAATGAGTGTGTCTAAAGAATTTAATCACTTAGCACATGATGAGACTATGTGAGATTTTTGTTGTTGTTTATTCACTGTCTCTATAAAATCACAATGTGAATTTAAATGGGCTTTACAGGAAAACTAGACAGAGGGAAATTGAATTATTTAAGCAAGATCTTTTTATATCTCTGTGTAGCATCCTTATTGTTTTTTCTTTTTCCCCCTTATAGTCTATGTGCAGTTTGGGAAAACTCCACCCTTGATTCCATGGGTAAGCTAGGATTGAATTAAATCAGTCAGCATATAACTTTCCCCTGAACTTTGCTATTGTGGTGAGCAGATCTATTGGTGAGAGCTATTAAGTGAGTCAAGTCAATCTAATCTGAGTGAGCTGCAGAACTCTGGTCTGGAATACAGAGCTTACTTTCCTTTATCTCTCGACTTCCCTATTATGTAGCACTTTTAAAAATTGTTTAAGCTAATTTGAGTTGGCTTTTCTGTTACTGGAAACCAAAATCTTCTTGCTATAATACTCATTATAGTAAAAAAAGAAATCATGAGTAACAGCAATAGCCATCAGAAAAAAAAAAAAAAAAAAAGACTTTTGGAGAAGTTGCTATGTGGCAAGCACTGTCCTAGGTACTGATCTTTATAAATAACTCCGTGAGACAGTTATGAATCTCATGAGTCAAAGAGTGAAACTCTGAACGTCATGTACAAAGTATGATTGTAAGCCTTATGCTACCAGCAGATCCTGTTTGTGGCGTATTTTGTACTAATATTTTTGCAGAAAACAAATATAAAAGTCTAACTAGTTTGGCTTCCTTTTCCTTGATCCCTCAGATGATTTTTTAAAATAAGTACAGGACATAATCATTTGGGCACACTACTGAAACTTGACAATTGATTAGGGCCCTTGTGTATTTAGGTTTGAATTTTTAATTTTGTTTGTTTATTTTGCTTTGTTTTATTGCAGGCTTAATATGAGAATTTTTCCCTAAGATTTGAATGTTCACTGTTTTTTTTTTCTATCTCATTTATTATAATCAAGATATTACATTCATTTGTAACAGATTGCCGTGGCAGAAAGTCAAACTGTCTGATTCTTTGCATTCTTTGAGTTTTTAAACAAATTCTTTGATAGTTTATTCCTCAGAAATGAAGATTTTTTCCTCCCCCTTCTTATATCAATGAGACGCCAATAGAGGAAACAGACACCATAGAGTAATTTAAACAGGAAAAATTTTATATAAAGAATTATTAATTGTAACAGATGGTGATTTATAAAGGGTAAAGATAACTCAAAAGAATAGCCTAGGGTTCAGAGAGGGTACCCAGAGAGGGAGCAAATGTGGAAAATATTTCTCTTCCCCAAGGCTGAGATTAAGGCCACACTGGAAAAGGTATGGCTGTGGACCACTGGATTACAGAGAACTTTGCAATCTAGTTGCCCAGATTAGGGCTGATCTGTGGACACTGGAAAAGCAGGAACCACTCCTCCAAAGTGCAGATGGGCCAAGGCTGGGTAACTGACTTCTGGGATGCCTATAAGACTCATTAGGAAGCTGTCAATCAGGGTGCTGCTGAAACTTGATGAGAAGCTGGCTGTACATGTGCCACAGTAACTTGATGGAGATGAGTGCCACTGGATGAACTTCAAACGTGAAGCTGGCACCAATGAGCTGGGAACAAGAAGAAGCAAATGGAAAGTACCAGAATCAGTAGGAGAAGCCCTGTTCCTCTCATAGTGTCTCTCCAGTTCTCTACACTGACAAAGCTTGACATCGCACATATTGAAAGAAGAAATATTCCAACATTTCAGCTCCATTTCATAAGGCATACAACAAAGAGTGGTTTTGGAACTGGGAGGCAATATACAGTTTTACCTGGAAACTTGTGAATGTAGGGGATTTGTTTTCATTTTAGCCTGTTATGACAATGTTCAACAGTAGCTTTTATTGAAGTATATTATCTATATTACTTGAAGATAGTTATAACAGGTGTTAGCTCTAAAATGTTTTTTCAGCTCCCCATCAAAGCCTTGGGGCTCCCCAAATCCTCCGTGACTGGTGTCCAGAATAGGCTAGACCTTTACTTGTAATCGGACTTCCCTGGTAGCTCAGACGGTAAAGCATCTGCTTACAATGTGGGAGACCTGGGTTCAATCCCTGGGTTGGGAAGATCTCCTGGAGAAGGAAATGGCAACCCACTCCAGTATTCTTGCCTGGAAAATCCCATAGACACAGGAGCCTGGTAGGGTGCAGTCCATGGGGGTGCAAAGAGTCGGACAAGACTGAGCGACTTCACTTTCACTTTACTTGTAATAGAAGTCTTTTACCCAATTAAAATGTAATTCATAAAGGAGAACTGTTATCCTGTTATGGGCCATTAAACCTTAGCATAACTGAAGACTCTAATCATAACTATTGATAAGGGAAATGAGAAATTTTTGAGGAACTAGGATGGGGGTGGTCACTGAAGAGGAATGTGGGCTAAGAATGAAGAGGTTAGGAGTACCAAAGAGTTTTACCCATTTCTCAGTTTTGTCTAACCTGATGACATAGAGAAGGGGCAGGACATAAGATTCTTAAGGAAAAATGGGATTTAGCAGTGAATACAGTTCCTGGGAACTTTGTATATGGTAGGGTGGATTAGATATTTTTGAAGTGAAATAATGAATAACTGAACAGTAGTGGAAGATGGAAAGTCCTTTGCATACAGTGGATGAAGGGAAGGGTAATCTATGATGTCTAAAATGATATCTGGCTCTAACACATCAATACTTTGTCATTCTATTTCTTGTCATCATTGAAACTTCTAACACAGAACTTGTTTATGAGGGGCTAGGACATAGGAGAAAATTGAGAAGCAAAGACGGTGGAGAACAGTTAAAGGTGGGGAATGCAAATGTGAACAACTATGGTTGAGTGCAGGTGGGCTGCAGAGATGGGCTCTTGCCCAGTGTGCAAGGCTGAGGTTGGGATTCTTGAGAATAAAAATGAAATTATCCAACTTGGAACAAACATAGTTAGTTTAATATTTGATGACACATTCATTGTGAACATTCTGTTCTTGAATTAGAAACCTGTTTTGTTTTCCCTAAGCTGAAACTTTCCCCAATCATTAGGGAGACTTTCCTGTCTCTTTGGAACTTTTCTAAGCACTGAAATTCTGAAACACACAGTTTAGCTATATCTTATATATTCTTTTATTGTTGTAGAATTATTCCATGTATTTTGAGAGTAGAGGCCATGGTTTGCACATAATCTGTACCCTCACAGTACCCAGAAATCCTATGAGGTTAATTATACATTTGAATTAATGATATAGCCAAAGGAAGAATTTCCTATTGGCATTACATGTTAAGAAAAACTTCCTATAGTAACAAGACTCTTATTCACAGAAAAAAGAGACTTAAAGGCTTTGGACATTCCCTCTTTTTGGGAATTGAATCCCACCCAGAAACTTGAGGAAACTACACAGTTGAATACCTTGGTCCTACCCATTTATAAGAATTATGGTCCAAGGTATACAACAAAGAAACTTTATGACAATGATCATTATGAGTCATCACTGGCAGAACTCCAGGCTTTCCCCAAAGATCTTCAAAATAATTCCAGGCACAAGACAAGAGAGCCAAAAATAAATATTAATAAAGAAGATAAAGGAACACATTTACTAAGCAACTTCGTTGTGCTAGGTGCCATACTAACTGCTCTCTACAAATACATTATCTCAATGACTCATCTCAACCACACTATTAAGTAGATTTTGTTCTCATTCTGCAGGGGAAGAAACAGAGATGGCAAGGCCACACAATTACTAAGTGGAACCAGGATTTGAATTGAGGCCTGTCTGATTCTGGAGCCCAGGCTCTTTCTACCATATGCCATACTCTTTCTTGAGAAGAGAATCTGTAATAGTCAGAATGAGAGGGAAATTCGCTTAGTTTAGGTACACAACCTGAGTCTCCTCTAAACACAGAGAACATTTCCATGGGGATTGGGTTTGTAGCTTTGAATGAAATTGGCTGGAATGAAGTAAGGGCTTGTCAGGGAAGCTGCCTGCACAAGAACCAGTTTTCACCCAATCAGTGAAGGGGTGTAGCAGGGGTGTACTGGGCAAGGTGTTTTTTTTTCCAGTTGAGTGCTCCTTGCCAGAGTTAGGGGGTCATGCTCTGGAAACAGGTGGAACCACAGCTAGAATAGCTTTGAAGTCTTATAAATTTCTGAGGCTAAATGTACCTTGGATATTTATATGTTGGGATTTCCCATTATGTTTTAAAAATTTCTGTCATCTAGAGGAGACATCTTTTGTATATACCATTCTCTTCTGAGCCTTCAGAGGAAATGGTTATTTATTGGCTGAAAGCTCTGAGTAGAAGAAATTACTTTGTACTAGTTTGTGGGTACAGAGAGGTATAAAACATTATAATCTAATGAAGAGAAGAAGGCCAGAGGTAAGGAGGTCAGTTACGAATGATGATTTGACTGTAAAATTGGCAGAATTTGGGAACTGATTGTGGAAAACCAAGGAAAGGCAGTTGTTGATGATGTTACTGGATCTGTAAGTAGATGACTGGAAAGTTGTTAATGCCAGTGACTGAGAAAAACTGCTGTGCCAGACAACATTCTAGACACTGTATGCAAATCTCTCATTTCACTGAAACTTTGTAGTCACCCTAGAACCTAGATGAAGGATGTAGAGAGAATGGGACTATGGTGGTGAGGAGATGTTCAGTTTTATGGAAGTTGATATTCAGGGGCAGTCGAGCCTCTGTGTGGAAATAAATTCAGTTCAGTTCAGTCACTCAGTCATGTCCTACTCTTTGTGACCCCATGGATGGCAGCACGCCAGGCTTCCCTGTCCATCACCAACTCCTGGAGCTTACTCAAACTCATGTCCATCAAGTCAGTGATGCCATCCAACCATCTCATCCTCTGTCATCCCCTTCTCCTCCTGCCTTCAGTCTTTCCCAGCATCAGGGTCTTTTCCAATGAGTCAGCTCTTCACATCAGGTGGCCAAAGTATTGGGGTTTCAGCTTCAGCATTAGTCCTTCCAATGAATATTCAGGACTGATCTCCTTTAGGATGGACTGGTTGGATCTCCTTGCAGTCCAAGGGACTCTCAAGAGTCTTCTCCAACACCACAGTTCAAAAGCATCAGTTCTTGGGCACTTGGCTTTCTTTATAGTCCAACTCTCATATCCATACATGACTACTGGAAAAACCATAGCTTTGACTAGATGCACCTTTGTTGGCAAAGTAATATCTCTGCTTTTTAGTATGCTGCCTAGGTTGGTCATAGGTTTTCTTCTAAGGAGCAAGCATCTTTTAATTTCATGGCTGCAGTCAGCATCTGCAGTGATTTTGGAGCCCAAAAAAGCAAAGTCTGCCACTGTTTCCACTGTTTTCCCATCTATTTGCCATGAAGTGATGGGACCGGATGCCATGATAAACTAGCAAGGATTTGAGCCCACCCATTAAATATTAGGGTGGTAAATCCTGTCAAAATCTGAGGATACTAATTGAAGCTCTGTATCTCAATCATTATTTTCCCTTTTCCCCATAAGTCCACTGAGAAATAATGGGCATACATCACTGTTTAAGTTTAAGGTGTATGGCATAATTGTTTGATTTACAAATATCATGAAATAATTACCATACTAGGTTTAGTTAGCATCCATCATTTCTTATAGACATAACAAAAATGAAAGGAAAAAAATTCCTTGTGATAAGAACTCTTAGGATCTACTCTCTTCACTTTCCTAGATGTCATGTAGCAGTGTTAACTATGGTCATCATGTTGGACATTACATCTCTAGCACTTATTTATAACTGGAAGTTTGTATCTTCTGACCACCTTCCTCGAACTTCTTTTCCTCCCACACTCTACCTCTGGTAACCACAAACCTAATTTCTTTTTCAATGAATTTGGTGAGTTGGTTTGTTTCTTTGTTTTATATATTAGATTCCACATATAAGTGAGATCTTATTCCTTCTTTGTCTTCTTTCACCAAGTATAATGACTTCAAGGTCTATCCATGCTTACGGATGGTAACAAATGGTAGGATTTCCTTGTGCTTTTGTATGGGTGAATAATATTCGTATATATATGTATATATATGCATGTATCTCACAACTTCTTTATTCATCCATAGATGGACACTTAGGTGGCTTCTGTGTCTTGGTTACTGTAAATAATACTACTATGAGCATGGTGATGCAGATATCTTTTTGAGTTTGTGTTTTCATTTTCTTTGGGTATATTCCCAGAAGTGGAATTGCTAGATCATATAGTAGCTCTATTTTTAATTTTTTTGTGAACCTCCATACTGTTTTCCATGGTGGCTATACCAATTTACAATCCCACTAATATTGCAAAAGTGTTCCCTTCTTTCTAAATGCACACCAGTATTTATCTTTTGTCTTTTGTTACCATTTCCTTTTGAAATTTCTCAGTAAATGGTTACTCTCTCTGAACAATTCCTTCCCCCACATCCCCCAACCCCATCCCACCCCCATGCCAACTATAGTCTTGTCAGGATTCATCACCTTATTGCCTTTTATTTTTAAAGTTGAGTTTTTGGATTAGCTTTTTTGAGTGACTCCTGAGAAAAATTATGATGTGAGCTCTTAACACTGTTCTCTGCTCTGGGACTTCAGAAGAAAACCAGAGGCAACAGGAACAAGTCTACTTATACTGCTACACACATCAGTGATTTTATTATTGAGACAATTTTAACACAAAGTGTAGATTCAGGCTATATCTATCAACAGAACACAATGGCTTAATTTACAGCCTTATTTAAAGTATTGCTTTAGTCAATATGACTGAACCAGTTTGGTGTGTAGAATCAACCGCAGAGGCTTTCATCATTCTTTCAGGGTAGTTTCCACGAACAGGTGATGAATAGGCTGTTCAAATGAGATTTATTTTTTTAGGCTAGATCTAACAGAGGAGCAGATTTCCAAGAGGCCTATTTAAGGTCTCTTAGGTCTTCTTTTCCAGAAAGCCTGAATCAGGGGCTTCCTAATCATCCTCCTGGCTCTGGCCTTTTATGTTCCTGAGTCTCAAATAATAATCTAATGCTAATCTATTGTGTTCCTAGTTTTGGCATGATCAAGACTCACAGCCGTGGCCTGTGCTATTTCTGCTTTACTCTTGATTCTGCTTTACTCTTGATTCTGCTTTACTCTAACTTCCAATCTTGATGTTACAGTCTTGGCCTGATTCCTGCCTTTCCCTTACTTGAAATCCTGCCACTGCTTTCACAGCCTACCTGCTAGTAAAGATTTCAAATGTTATTATTTCTCTAATCCGTCCAATTTTTTTTCTTTGATTTCATCTTTTCTGTCACTGAGGCCAGCTTAAGACTGGGAGAAAACATAATTGTTTTGCCTTCTTTTTAAAACCAATGCAGCTTCTTAAAAGCAATGGCAGGATTAAAATCTGACAGAGAATCAGAAACTTGTTCCTCTTCTAAGTACTTAATACTATGTGGGCTGCCTCACAAGTGGGTTCATAAATGCAACCCACACAGTGTGAAATAGTCTATGGTGACTTGCTAGAAATCAGAGGTTCACATTCCAGAATAAATGAAGAAAGGGAAAGCTCATTTTGTCCATAATCTGGCCTTTTCCTCAGTAGGTTGGAGAGAGGATTGCCATATGTAGACATTGATAGAATTTATCACTATGGATAAGCAGATGAGGGAAAGGAGCTGAGATGGAGCCGATGGATACAGGAGCTGGCCCTCCAGGGACAGCTGGGTGTCCTCCATGCAGAGCACAACAACACGATATGTACAGGGCTGATTTAGGCAGGTACTGATTTCCAAGTCTGGTTCAAATAGAGCCAATTCATTCCCTGAGCAAAGAAAGACCCTAGTTCTTGTTGTTGATGAAGAAAACATTACCTGCTACCCAGAGTTCTAATTACTTAAATCCGTAGTGCCCAAAGGACAGTATATCGTCTGTTGTCTATGATAAAGTTTTTAACAGACCATGTGAAATAAGGAAGATAATGTGGTGATTTTTTTCCTAAAACTAACTTTATTCACTTTAAAGAACCACTTTTTATTCTGAGAGTTGTTCCCTCCTACTTAATTTTTTTTATATTAATGTGTGCTTTTAAAAAATAAAACAGCAGTGTTAGATTATTTGTTTTATATCTTTGCTTAGTAAATTAAAGATGAACAACTTCATATTGATCTCCAAAACATTTTTTTGAAAATATTACTAGTGCATAAAATCCAAACGTTTTGGGAGTTCTGACTTAAGCCACATGCTTTCCAGATATACACCAACTGACAAGGAACCAGGAAATGTAATCAGGGAGAAACCATATTCTTTTCATGGTAACAAATGGGGTGTGGAACAAACATCCTAAACGTCTTTTATGGGTTTTCTATCAAAGCTATTTTAGAGTACCATTTGAAACTATTGCTGTTTGTTGTTGATAGTAGATTAGGAAGACTAAAATCAAGGATTTCAGAAGTATTGATAAAGCACAAATATAATTACATAGTTATGGATAATATATATATATATATATATATATAATGTTATCTTAAGTGTGTGACCATTTAAACATACTAATTTATTTTCACTGTTAGGTTGGTGTCACCAAGAAATGTTATTGTTTGGCCAGAATAAATAAAATTCTACTCCCTTTGGTAAATGCTCTTCTTGGAGTTGTTTCTCATCATATCTAGGTCAGGGATGCAAATATTGGATATTGGATACTGTGTTGGGGAGGATTCTAAGACTAAATTTGTGCTCAAAGAGAAAGAATACTATGAATGGTCACTGATATCTGCCAAGGGCTCCAGAGGCAATGTGGTGGTGTTTATTTACCAACTGGGGTTGATATCTTCATTGGATATACTGCTCCTAATTGTAGCTTTCAGTTAATTTACACAGAAAAATTCTTTCTTTTTACCATGGTATTTCCTGTGAACTGAATATAAAAGTGGGTTTTCACAGAATGGATTGTACTTTTGTGTGGGAACGATGCTTTAATTGTGCTTTAAATGCTCAACATCAGATATACTGGAAGTAGCAAAGAATGTCCCACAAAAGGAAAAAAAGGCCTTGAAACAACAGAATTGATTCTTCCTTAGAATTTAAGGATGAAAAGACCATCCATGTCCTTGCTACCTATATGTGGTTGATGGACCAGCGGCACCATCAGGCTATTAGACATGCAGAATTTGTGGGCCCTGCCTCTGCATTCTGACAAGATCCCCAGGTGATTCTTGCTCTGTCAAGGAAACCTGAACCCGAAGGACTAGCAGACAGAACAAAATCTCTCGTGACCACAGGATGGAGGCATTCTTAGCACAAGTTTAAAAGAGGAGCCCAGTGCAGTGGGGACATGGAACCAAGCCAAGTCATTAGGAGGGTGGAAAGGAACAGCTGTGTCATAGGAAATGCTTCGGAGCTGAGCTTGGGAAGTGAGTGCAGACTCACTGCGCTCTTTCCTGGAAAGGGATGATGTGGCTCTTCTAAAAATCCCATCCAGAGCCTTGGCTGGAGTCGGGACTCAGAGATTAATCAGTGGGGAGAGGTATAATAAACAAAGAGGAGAGAACTAGTCATGGCTTTTCCATCCTGCTTCCCTCAAGCTGCTCATTACAATCATCTGGGGGAACTTAGAAACCCTCCAGTGCCTGGTACCACCACAAGAGAGGCTGATTTAATTGGTCTAAGATCTGTCCCAAGTGTCGTTATTTTTAAAATGTCCCCAGTTGATTGTTCTGTGCAAACAGCTTTGCAAAGTCTTGATATTTTATTTCTTTAAAGACCCTTAAAAGAAAACCCTGCAGGGGAAAAATAATAATAAGTATCTATACTTCATAAAAAGCAGCTCTCCTATAGCATAAATATATGTGACATAAATTAATATAAAAATTATTGTAAACATTTAATTAGAAATATCTTTTTATCAATAACTTCAGATATGCAGATGACACCACCCTTATGGCAGAAAGTGAATAAGAACTAAAGAGCCTCTTGATGAAAGTGAAAGGGAAGAGTGAAAAAGTTGGCTTAAAGCTCAACATTCAGAAAACTAAGATCATGGCATCCGGTCCCATCACTTCATGGCAAATAGATGGGGAAACAGTGGAAACAGTGGCTGACTTTATTTTTCTGGGGTCCAAAATCACTGCAGATGGTGATTGCAGCCATGAAATTAAAAGATGCTTACTCCTTGGAAGGAAAGTTATGACCAACCTGGACAGCAAATTAAAAAGCAGAGCCATTACTTTGCCAACAAAGGTCTGTCTAGTCAAGACTATGGTTTTTCCAGTGGTCATGTATGGATGTGAGAGTTGGACTATAAAGAAAGCTGAGCACCAAAGAATTGATGCTTTTGAACTGTGGTGTTGGAGAAGACTCTTGAGAGTCCCTTGGACTGCAAGGAGATCCAACCAGTCCATCCTAAAGGAGATCAGTCCTGGGTGTTCACTGGAAGGACTGATGTTGAAGCTGAAACTCCAATACTTTGGCCACCTGATATGGAGAGCTGACTCATTGGAAAAGACCCTGATGCTGGGAAAGATTGAGGGCAGGAGGAGAAGGGGACGACAGAGGATGAGATGGTTGGATGGCATCACTGACTCGATGGATGTGGGTTTGGGTGGACTCCAGGAGTTGGTGATGGACAGGGAGGC